>OY725329.1:55497644-56831685 GCA_963242795.1 Inga leiocalycina
TTATTCATTGTAACGGATTTATCAGAAACTACATCTAGATGTTTCATTATAAAAAGTGGTGTGTGCCCTAATCTCTTGTGTAACAACCAAATATCTTTGTTACAAGGTATTGTATTGACATTTCTAGCACAATTAGCAGTATCAAGGTTTCTAGCATGCTGCAGTATATAAAGCCCATTAATGAGCTTACTAGTCGCTCTTATTCTGCCACCCTAAAAGCCCTACATCAAATAGTGGTTAGGATAAAACATAACAACACATTGCTGGTCTTTAGTGATCCTTGGGAAAGATATCAAGTTAAATTTCATATTAAGGGCATAATGTACATTATATAATATAAAGTCAGCAAAGAATGTAACTCGTCTTACATGTGTAATATGCATGCGATTGCCATTAGGTATCTTAATAGTTTTAGTAGGACCTGTATATGCCTTATAACTATCGAATAGGGATAAATCACTAACCAAGTGGATTGTAGCCCCAGAATCAATAACCCAATGTGTGTGTGTGTGTGTGTGTGTTTGTGTTTTAAAAAAAGAAGATGGTCGCAGAGCCATACTAGTGAGAGCATGAGCATTAAACTCAGTGTCCTTGCACATCATTTCCACCAGCTGATCATATTGTGCTTGAGTGAAGCTTGAAGTAACCATGTTGGGTACAAAGTAGCTTCCACAGAATCAAGTACGGAATTTAGGACCTTGCCAGGAGAACCTTGTTGACCAGTCTTGTTCTTAGGCCCTTTGTAGTAAGAAGGATAACCAACTAATTCATAGCACTGCTCTTTGACATGTCCTCGCTTGTTACAGTATCCACACTGAGGAGGAACTCCTCTTCCCCTTCCCCTGCCTCTTTCGTGGCCACGAATCGCCATGGCAGTACCTTCAACTGGAGAGGCTTCTGTATAGCCAGCCATAGATCTTTAGGCTTCGTCTTCGAAGATCATCGCATAGGCTTGATTCAAGGAAGGAAGGGGAATCATTAAAAGAATTTGGCTTCTTGTCTGACTGTGAGACTCGTTCAATCCTATGAGAAATGGAAGTAATTTTTGCTGTTGAATCATATCAGAGTATGTTCTTGATGTTGCATAGCAACACGACAGAATGGGAACCAAGGATGATTGCTCCTCCCACAGTTCTTTGAGTCTTACGAAATAGCTTAAAACATGCATGGAACCTTATTTTAGGGAGCCAATTTCATGGTGGAGTGCAAAGATCTATGAACCAGTGATCTTATCAAACCTCTCTTTGAGGTCGGTCCACACAAGATGTGCATCCTTACAAAACACAATTCCGTTGGCGAGTTATTTAGAGATGGAATGAAGAATCCAAGAAAGAATAATGGCATTGCACTCTTCCCATTGATCATGGAGGTGCTTTTCTTGCAAATCTTTTCTACAAGTACCGTCTATAAAGCCAATTTATGCTTACCTCTAAGGGCGATCTTCATGGCTCGCAACCAAATTGAGTATTTCTCATTACTGGTGAGGACTTGGGGAATGATTGTTGCCCCTTTGAGTGTCTGACTGGTGCAGATAGAGTGGATCATTGAAATTCAGTCCACCAAGTATGATTTCATTGCTGAAACTCTTCTGCTCGTCAGCCATGAGTCGCGATAGGAAAGGCAAAAGAAATTGGGAATGAGGGATCAAGCACGATCATAGAACAGAGGGATAAGCGGGTCTGACAGGTCGGGTTAATGAAGACAGAAATTCAAAGGATCCTCGGCTCTGATTCCATATGAGAAAACCAATATCTCTGAATAATACTTTTCTATATTCCACTGTCAAAAAATTCACCAACATCTATAACAATATAGTGAACGTATATATATTGAAAGCAGTCCTGACCTATGCTCATACACACTCTGCAAACTGATCCTAATAGAGCCCAACTAGCTAGCCCAGTAGGCCTTTTACATAACTATTTTAACAGCTTGTTATCTTGATATTCCCTAAGCATTGTCAACTTCTCTCATCAAAGCTATTTGGGCTTCATGCTCATCTTACACTTGGCTCCATGGGTTGCACTCATGTCTCATAGACATAGTAGCGTTAACTTTTGGGAGCAACTCTGCGAGAATGTCCGCCGAGAATCTGCCCAACAATATTGAGCCTTCTATGTAATCATGCATGGAGTTGGGTTAGTTGGTGCAAGACGAGAGACTCACTTTGGGGTGTCCCCTACAAGCTGGTTATAGTATGGGCCTACTTTAGCATCTAGATCTTTTTGTACCTCGTTGTCTTTATGTTTTTGCTTTTTGTTATACGTTTTTTCTCACTTGTATTTCTTTTCTCTATTTTTTTTGCCAACGTTGTTTTCTGTATTACTTTCTACTATTGGGCTTCACAGTTGCTTATCTTGTTATGTTAGCTGCTGAAGCTTTTTTATGTATCGTTTTGTCTTGTTATTAATAAAATTGTCTCTTATAAAAAACATATATATAGATAGTTCGGTGTAACCAACACAAGTTGACTCTAGTAGAAGAGGTTAGCTTCTTATAATGTGGCGAACTAGTATTTGAGTCTCTGCTGAAAGAGGTGTTTGCATATAGTACTCGAATATGCCTCAAACATGATTCCCTCCAATAATATTCACCTACTTTAAATAAAATTGTGGGCTTTGGCTTATCTCATATAAGCTGACATTTTATCCAACGTAAACATTATCAAACTATGTCTATATACATAGATAGTTTGATGTAATCAACAAAGGTTAGGTCTAGCATGTGAAGGAATTAGTCTCTCATAATGGGACTAGTCTCTCATAATATTGTGAATTAAGGTTCAAATAGGCTCGGACAAGATGATCTATGTGCCTAGAAAAAAATAAATAGTTAGGTTTGCAATATATTTTATCGGGGGAAGCCATTGAGATCTTGATTCGAAATGTAGGCTTTGGCTTATCTAAAAAAAGGTGATGTTCACGTGGGTCTCACAGATCCAATTAGCTAGTGATCTAGATATCTTTATGGGGAAAATCAATTATTTGATCCATATAGTTTTCGACACCACAAGGTGATCATTCGTGAGTCCCAAGAGCTCCAAAGTCAAAACACTCATCATCCTCACCGACCTAGGAGGAACCCATCTCAAATCGTCCGTTTTACTTGAATCATAGCAGTCATCATTGTTGAGTCTGATTCTACCAGAAATTTTACCTCTTAAGATCCGCTTACCAACGGCCACTCAACTCTCTAATCTTCCCTTCTTCTCCAGACCGTCGCCGATTTTCCATTCACCCACCACATCTTCACCTCTTGGCGCTTCATCCGTTCAGCCATGGATTAGGAGATCACTCTCACTCAGCGGACGCCAAAGAGAAATGTCCAAAGACCACGCCATAAAGACACTAAAAGAAACTCCCACGCGATGGGGAAGAAAGCCCCACCAAGGAGGATGGAAGAGCCGAAACCCTAGCAAAGCCATCTACCAAGGCTCGAGCTTTTGCTATTGTGCCTCTCTCATCCTTAACATTTGAATTCTTAATAATATGTGGCCATTATCATACAAGGACAGTCTCTGCAAATTACTTGTTCAATCTTTCTTTCTTTTTCCTTTTTTTTTTGGTCTGAACATCAATCTTTCTTATAAGACAATTGAAAATTTTTTTCCTTTTTTCCTTTATATTCAACACAATATGAGATATTTATTGTATTTTTTTGTATGCCTTTATTTAATGTTGGTTTATGTTTTTTTAGATTTGACTCTTTAAATTCTCAAACTACGAGTTTAATAAGAAAAAAGTTGAAAACTTTGTTAATTTTCATAAAGAATCCATTCATTTTAAGCTTCTTCTTAATTTTGATAAAAATGACTCATAAAAAGAATCAGAAAGAGTTAAAATTACAGGTTACGGGGAGAAAGAAAAAATTGGCGTCGCGCAAAATTCAAGAAAACCTGGATTTTAATTTCTATGTATTCTCATTCAACATTAAGGCTGTGTTTGGTTTGAGGTGAGGTGAGGTGAGGTGAGAGAGGGTGGGGAAATTACCTTTTTGGATAAAAGAAATTCAAAATTTACCCTCTCATTTTTTTAAATTTTGGGTTCCCGCCCAAAATTTACTTTCTTATTCTTTTCAAAATTTTGGAATCCTGCTCAAAATTTAAATTCCTTTAACCCAAAAAGGTAATTTCCCCACCCTCTCTCACCTCACCTCACCTTACCTCACCTCAAACCAAACACAGCCTAAAAATAGACAAAAGAAAGATTGTAGAGAAAGTAAATTTAAAATAGACAAAAGAAAGATTGTGCACAAATTTTAAAGATGTGGAAAATACTTTTGTTTAGGTTTGATATGCCCTCACCTATTCTAAATTTCAAGTGCGAATTATATTAATGGAAAATTTTAATTTTTTTCCCAAATATAAAACTTAAAACAACAATTGTATGTATAAAATAATGAATGTGTGCTTAAATATAAAAGCAAACGAATTTAGGGAAAATCCCATAAAAAAACCTTCAAAATTTTAAAATCTCATATCATGTTTATTTCCTATCATTATAAGGGATTGACTACATTTGATAAGAAATTCATAATTCATTTTAATAGAAATTTCTAATTTGAGACTTTGAAATTTTGGAAGTCTTTTTCTAGAATTTTCCCATAAATTTAAATGTCGCCAGTCCAAAACAAAAAAAAAATTTATATGTCTTCAAATGTTAGCAAGAGTTTTCCTTTGACCAAAAATAAAGTGATGTAGCATGAATTTTTTAAAGAGACAACACTTTTTAATGTTTCATGAGTCTAATTAATCATTTTTTAAGAACCTAAACAAAAACATACATCTTGTAGTTGTCCAAAAAAATCACAAAAATATACATCTCAAAGAATGCTATGGTCTTTCACCAACCATTTCAAGAGGGTCATTCCAAATATATAATTCACCAACCTCCTTAAGAATTATATCTTTCCAAATGATTGATTAATCTTTATTCAACATTATTTCTTAAACAATGAATGAAATTCAAACTCAAACTTTCTATATATGAACAATTTTAATCTAGACATATTTATATTTCCAAACTCTAAGAAACAAACTATACGAGATCTAATTTAAAATATAACATCACAATGCACAAGTTAAGCATATATGTAAGAAAAGTTGTCTTGATTTCATTCACAATTGACATCTTCAAAGCATGTAACGAGCATATTTGGGCCATGAAAAAAAAAGTGTCTGCTATATTCATTTTTTTATTTCTATTTGGAATTTAATTTTTGTCCCAAAATGATATTTAATTTTGTTTTCCCACCAACTCATCAACCAACCAACCCCCCCGGCTCCCAACCAAAAAAAAAGTCCTTACTCTTACTCCTAGTCAAAAAATTAAAGGTAGAATGATAGAAAAAGAATTCTAAAATTGCAAAATCTCAAATCAAATTTGTTATCAAAAGTTGATAGTAGAATGACAAAACTTAATAAGCAATTCACAACTCATTTTTTGAAAAATACCTGATTTAAAATTTTACAAATTCAAAGTTCTTTCTCTATCTTTTTCTCAAAAATAAAACCCATCACTATCAAATGTTCTGTTTTTTTAAAAAAATTACAAATTGATCGTCTTCATCAATCACCTTCCAAATTCTACGGGCCCCCACAACCAACGAAACCAGTGGTTTTTATGGTGATATAAGAGTATATTCGAATACCCCATCAAATGCATCCACGTCATATTTTTTCTAAAGCGTTAAGTGGATAATTTTGTTTTGAAAGTTGTTACAGGGCGATAAATCTTCTTGTGTATTATAATATTAATATTCTAGAAAAAAATAATAGTGATATTAATTCACTTCAACAAATTTGATAGATACAGCTCATATAACTTTTATAGTAAAAAAAAATAATTTGCACAACTAAATTCCACGCCCCTATATATAACATCCAAAGCACAAAACTCACTGTATGGGTGAGGTTAGGGGTGGAAACAGGATAGGTTAGGCCAAGTTTCTGCTTCAATAGGTCAGACCTATTTTGTGACAGGATGGATTGAGCCTGACTTGTGGCCTTTTAGAGGCATTTTTTTAGGCCTACGCCTGGCTTGAACACAAGCGGCCGGTTAAAGAGGCCTGGTAGGAGTGAAAACAAGCCACAAGCCTCACAACATACCTACGTCAGTCAAACAGGAAGAAAACAGAAAAAACATGAATGCAATCACAATCTGGGAATTGAACCTCCACACCAACGTGAATACGTGATGTACTTCTAGATGACAGTGTTTGAGAACAAGATCCTCTAATTAAAAAGCATCAGAACACCATCTAATGACCATTTTCCTACTTAACACGAGAAAAACAAAATTGTAATAGATAGACGAAATAGACCAGTAACAGAGAATGAAAGAGATAATCACAATCTGAGGAAAAAACATGAGATTTAATGACCATTTTCCTGCGTCTCTTGGAATTTGATTTCATAACAGATAATCACAATGAAAGAAAGAGCAGTAATAGATCTGGAGATAGATGAAACAAAGCAATAACATATAATGAAAAAGAAGTAACAGATATGGAGATAGACGAAACAAAGTAGTAATAGATCTAATGACCATTTGCCTGCGTCTCTTGGAATTTGGAACAATATCATATCAGAGCAGTAATAGAGCAGTATCTAATTAACATCGGAACAATTTCATTCCAGTATCTAATTATAGAACATGGTAGGAATTACAAAGCAGCACGCCAGGGAAAAAACTAAGAAAAATATCAGAACACGGTGAGAAAGGACGACAAAAAATATCAGACTTACTAAATATGGAGATCATGTAGGAGGAAGGACGGCCACGACGAGAGTAGGCGAAGGTGACTTTTAGAGGAAGGACAGCCGACAGGTGATGGTAACTCTTGATTTTGCAAGAATCAAGGGCTCATCAGTGATTCAGCGTAGATGAAATGCAGAGAATCAAGAGCGACCAGGCGAAGATGAAGACAGAAGTGAGAGTGGGTGAGAGCATGATGATCTGATGAAGTAACTGAGCAGCACTGAGCTGAGTGAGATTGTGAGAGTCGGTGTTGGCTGTTAAGAAGAGTGAGAGTTAGCCATGTAGGGTTATGGACTTTGTGTTAGAGTTTAGGGCAGATGGCAGAAGTCTAAAAGTTGAGGATGAAAGAAGAGAATGGGATTATGCCCTCTACAGTCTGAGAGTGGGTGTTGGACTGTCAAATGACTTGGAGAGTGAGAGTTTGGTTTTTTGGATGGCCCTCATTTTTATTAACAAGCCGGCATATTAAGCCTAAAATGCTTATTAATAGGCTAGACCTAGCCTATTTTTCTAAACAAGTTTTGAAATAAGTCTGGGCCTGGCCTTTTATTCTAACAAGCCATGCCTTTTATTCTAACAAGTCAGGCCTAATCAGGCCAAGCCGCCTGGTCTATTTTCACCCCTAGGTGAGGCCAGAGAGAAAAACAGAAATCCAAGTATTTCGTAAACCTTAGACCGACTCCAAGATGCTCGCCACCACCAATAGCTTGAACCCCAAGCTTCGATTGCCGTTGCTACCTCCGTCGGACGAGAAGAAGTTTTTTGACAATGCCCAACAGGAGAAGGTCTCTATCGACGACATGCTCCAACGGTACTGCGGCAAGTTCGGGATGTGGTAGCTCCGGCACTTCGTGCTCACGAGCTATGTCTAGGCTCTCGAGGCTTTCCACACTATAATCATGATTTTCGCCGACCATGAACCTGATTGGAGGTGCATTGACTGGTCAGGTTGCGACCCAAAGGTGATGAGTGTGTGTGGCCTTAGACCTAGGTTGTGGCAGTGGGTTGGGGGCCCGAAATCCTCGCGGTCACAAAGTGGGGTTTATTTTGCAGAGAGAAATACAAGGTCAGCGTGGTGAAAGCTATTTTCTTCGGCGGCTGCATGATTGGTCAGTTTCCATTTTTCTGATTCACAATTATCCCTATTTTTATTATTTAATATTTAATTTAATTTTAGAATTCAGTTCACCGTAGAACAGCGAGATCTAGTAGAAAATGCACAAATAGGAAAATAACAATGTATCTTCAATGATATTTAAGAGTCAAATAATTCAGCTGTTGTAGAAGACACGGTTGGTATAATTAGGGATGGAAATAGGTTAGATCCTTAACAAGGTCTTACGGCCTAGTCTACATAAAGTTTGGCCTAGCCTATTCAGTAAATAGACTAGGCTCAAGCTCAAGCCTATTGCCAAGCCTATTTAGATAAATAGGCCAGGCCTATTTTTATAAGGCCTGACCTATTTAAATTTTTTAATCTATATTATAATATAAGCATATATAACGTCATTTAAATAATTGTATAAATTATTTATAAATTTACTAACTTAACCTTAATTCTAAGTTTAACATTTTATCATTATTACTCTCAACCTTTATTTTCACATCAATCATTAACTCTCACCTCTCTTCTCTCTGATCACTCGAGATGGCAATACTAGCTCACTCCCTCTCCCTTGAATTGTGTCATCCACTAAAGCATAATAATTTATATGAGTTTATTTTAATGCCAAATGAAAGCTCTTATCCACTAAAAAATATATTTTATACGGTACAATGCTCTTATCTTATGAAAGCAGTAGGGGATATATATTTAAACATATGATTAAATATTCTTAGGGACAAAATTATTTTTTTAAATATGATTCCTTTGTTTTTAGCTTTTTATTCTAGGCACGATGCTTAATTGCTTATTCATGTGATCACAACGACTCAACGAGATAACTATGTTTGCCAGAGTAGTGAGTCAATGGCATCTTGTTGATAGATTTTTAAGAGATTTTAATATTTTATGAATAAAATAATCAAAAAAAAAAAAAACCAAATCTTGACGCAACATGGCAAGTTGGTCACGAGAGTTTAGGCCAAAATATATTTGGTTATATTAAGTTCAAGTTTACTATTTTAAATCTATATCTATATTATAAAATAAATTATGAGCATGCTTTGTCAGCATTAAGTTGGAATGTGCTTAAAATATGAAGAATAATCAAATAAAGTGAATGGTGAAGAGTTAAGGTAAACATATTTGCTATTAATTTTTTTTTTGTCGAAAAAACATATTTGTTAATGAGAAAGAAGGTTAGATATAAGACTAGATTGGATATGTGATGCAAATGAGATTAATGATAACATTTGTTGGTAATTAAGTGGGAACTGAGAAAGAGAGAGAAGAAAAAGTCAAGTGGAAGCTTGTGTTTAGTTTGAGGGGATGAGAGGTATAATAACTTATTTGATTTGTTAGAGCACGAGTAAGGGGAGAGGATCTTTTATTTTGTTGAAAGGGGTGAAAGGGAATTAAAACCAACATTTTGGCTTCCTTCCCACCTCCTTTCATCCCCTCCCCTCAAGCCAAATTGAAAAGAGATAGGTACTGGATGGGACCACAAAGAGGAAGGATGAGAATCTGGACAAGTGGGGAAGTGGTTGTCGTTTTGAGTGAGGATATAATGGATTAGAATTACTACATGGGTTGTCGTTTTAAGGGGTAGGGTCGTAGTCTAGTGGCTGGGAATCCTAAGTTTTGTCGGAGTCACATGGACCATCGATCAATTATTTTGATTCTCTGTGAAATTTGACAAAGGCTACCTCCAAAACGGCAAGACGTACAGAGACCCCATGGTGTGGCCAAAAAACTAGCGGATACTAGGAACTCACGTGTTAGGATCAGCAAATTAGTTTTCTTCGAAGGTTGGTTAGAAAACTTGTGGATACTAGGGACTCTCGTGTTATGATAAACAAATTAACTAAGTCAAAGCTTTATTCCCGTGTCGTCAAAATTAATTTAGTGGTGTACATTATTGGCATTTTTCTTAAATTTTGATTCCTAAATATTAAGCTCAGTGCGCATTGTCAACTCGAGTGATAAATGTGGAACTCGAGTTTTGAACCTGTGAAAGTCTAATAGGATGTTGTGAAAATATAACACTGTGTTGGTAAACTCAAGTTATCAATGGAAAACTCGAGTTTTACATTCTATAAGCCTAATCACTCATCGGTTATCGTCCAGTGATGATATGAACTCGAGTTATCAATGGAAAACTCGAGTTTTGCATCAATTCACCCATGTCGGCCACGGAACCAGGGTTATTCACATCATTTTCATCGAATTGTAATATTTCAGTTCAGGCACTCACACTTATATGGGAATATGAAATTTTGGATCACCTTTTTGTCTTTTCCCATTTTTAAAGTTCTTTTTTAGGGATTTTCCCTTGTTTCTTTGAGAAATTAAAAAAAATGAATATGAAAAAGACTGAAAAACGAATAAATGGCTGGAAATTAATTTTGTAGATTTGTAATGGAGAGGAAAGGTGTCACACCCTCATCTTATTTTCAGTTATTTCAGAGTATTGCAGAAAAAAATATGCAGTTCAGTGGACAACGCAGGAATAGTATAAATATACTGATATTAAGTGCACGATTACGGAAATTCCCCATAAGAGTTCGTACTTGATAATTACAATTAACGTAACCTCACAGCGCTATGTCGGTGTCCAAACCCGTCCCAGTGAAACGGAGATATCTTCTCGTCTTCGTTCCACCACTGCAATCCCTTCGTACGGTTCTCTTCTTTGTTCTCAACATGCATTCTATCTTTTCCTGTCTAAATTGTTGATAGGGGATGGTGAGATTCTGAGGAATCTCAGTAGGAAAGATATACCAATATACATGTAAGATAAGTGTTTAATGCATGACATTTTTGCCTTACATAACTCATGCTCACACAATGACATATCTGCATGCTCAATGTTTCAATCAACATACATATGGTCATAACATAAACAGAAACAGAGCTTCAATTATTCATATATGTTTCACAAAATCAAGCAAAGTAATAACATACATCAATACACCAGCACAAATATCAAATACATACAGGAGAGGTAAGTTCCCTACCTTAATCACCCTTTCCTGATTTTTGAATAACATGCCTTGATTTGCGTGTCAATCCTTCAGGATTTCTACCCAGTCCTAAAACATCAAATGTACAGTTTAGACATTTCCATAGTGTTTTTGGTGATTATATGAGTCTATGGTGAAATTTTACCAAAATGCCCCCAAGACCCTGGCTCGGCCTCGCCGTACACGGCCTGATGGCACGTTTTATCAAAAATTTGACTAGGGCTATTCTGAAGTATTTTCAGCCAAGGAATCCATTTTCAGGCTCGAAATTATCAAATTCAATGTCAAATTACAAAAATAACCTTGATAGCCCCGATTTAGGGTTTTATGGGTATTTTTGTAATTCTGCTTTTTTCGGCCTTTTCCGAAATTACCAAATTCAATGTCAAATTACAAAAATAACCTTGACAGCCCCGATTTGGGGTTTTATGGGTGTTTTTGTAATTCTGCTTTTTTCAGCCTTTTCCGAAAAAGTGATCAACTGTAACCCCATCTATTTTTGCCCACTGAATCCAATGAAACCATCTATTTCATGAAAATCCAGCTCCTACCCCCTAAAATAGTGCTGGCCAAAATATTCAAGAAAAATGGAAACTGTAGTTTTGTGTTCTAGCTTACAAAACTTGTACATTTCCACTTCTAATCCCTTATTAACTTATTTAAACATATCTTAACCATGATTCAAAGAACTTTTAGCCGCATAACCCCTTAGGGTTATAGCTTTTCCAATTTTACAAACTTGACCAAAATCGCCAAAACCAAACACAAACCTCAACAACAACATCATACCACTACTACAAACAGGGATTTTAATGTCCCTATTTTGGCACTTTTAACTTCGAAAAATAGGAGGACGTCTATGTGAGGGGCGTAGTATATTTTAGAAAAGACGTCCCTAAAAAAAGGGAGCTCTAAAGTGGGACTTTAGACGTCCCAAATTTAAAAAAGGGACGTCTAAAGTTTCACTTTAGATGTCCCAATTTTGAAAAAGGGGCATCTAAAGTGAAGACTTTAGACCTCCCAAATGGAGAAAAGGGACGCCTAAAGTCACTGTGTAGGACTTTAGACGTCCCTTTTAAAATAGGGACGTCTAAAGTTTCCACTTTAAATGTCCCTTTTTTAAAAAAGGTACGTCTAAAATCATTTGAATTTCAAATTTTCTGTAAATGCTAAGGTCATCAATTACGGAAGCAAACACAAGTTCCAGACAAGAATCCTCTGCAATAGTTTTGTTGAAACACAAATGCTAGCTTTCTCCACTCTCTTTTTGGCTCCGGAATTTCCGTTTTTGGCTTCACCACACTTCCACCACTTTGCTAGCTGTGTTCAAACTTCTTTTAGTCAAATTTTAGAATTCAAAAATCCATTTTTTTCATCTCTAAATGCACTGTACCATATCTGATTGTGAAAAAAGAGAAGAAACTATATAATAATAATAATAAACAGAAAAGCATGTTAGATTTGAGAAGTGATAAAGAGAGAGTTACTGTCGCAGATAGGGTCACCGAAGGGCATGATGAGAGGGGGGAGGATGGCGAGAACACCGAAGGAAGAAGCCATTTGAATCTATAGAATATGGGTCTCTCTCTGCAACTCCTCTCAGAGAAATTGCAAAATGTTGTGGGGGGAGAGAGAGAGCGAGTGGGAGGAAAGCGTCCCTTAATTTAATATAAGGGATGGGCGTATAATACAACTCATAAGTAAATTTTTAAATTACTTTAGACATTCCAAATTGAAAAAGGGATGTCTAAAGTCCCACTTTAGATGTCCCAAATTGATTAGCATAAGCGTCAGGACCAAGTGCTCTACCACTAAGCTAGAAGCTTAAGCTGGTAGCCAAGGCGAGGAACTTAACCTTTAACCCATGAGCACCAGTATTAACGAGAGTTCATTGTCCCGTAAGGCAGGGGTGGCACGTGCCCCCACGAGAGAGCAACCCATACTACTGCATAAGCATTACTGACCATCGTCATTTGCTAGCATATTTCCTGGCGCCCACCGTGGGCAGAGAAGTAGAGACCAGCTTAAGCTTCTAGCTCAGCTATACCCACGTAATGATCCGAAAAACTAAAGAGACAAAAAGGGAGAGAAGTAGAGACCGATCGGAATCATTAAATTATTAGATACAGAATGATGATATATTCATAAGAGAGATGAGGATTTATAAAAACTGATATATTATTGAATTCAAAATGCTACAAACATAAAGAAATTACAAAGAAAACAAGAAAACATATAAAGGTTTATCAACCTTAGAGGAGGAGGGGAGAGAGAATTGAGTCGTCAACATAACTCGGGGTGCCTAACAACTGAAATGAGATGCCATTTTATAGGCATTCGGGTCAGTTACTATGCATTTTGGGTAAAATTACTATAACCAGAGTAAGAAACATGTTACTCAGGTAAAAGTACTTTTACTTTTGCTTTTACATAAAGTAAAAGTAAATTACATCAATTTGTCTGCTAAAGTAAAGACAAAGGTACAACTTTACAAAAGCAGAGAATCTTTTAAGTCAGCAATTCTTGGACTCTTGTGCCGACAGTTTTTCTTCAAAATCAATCTTCGCCGAGGCTAATGATCTCATCATCCGAATCATGGCTGAAATATTGGGTCGGGTCTTCAGCTTCTGACCCATCTGAGGATTGGGCCGATGGACTGGATTTTGGTTCTTGGGTTTGGAGAAGCCTAAGTATTTCATGCAGTTGTTCGGCTAAGGCCTGTTTGTCAGTTGCCGAGGCCAAACATGCCAAAATTTTTTCCTTTTGGTTAAGGAACATGGCTGATTAGTGGTCTCCTGCCATTAGGAACTTTGGATTTTGTTTGAACCACTTCTTGAGGTTTGTTTTTGATACATTTTTAATGTGAGGAAACTTCACCCACTGTTTAACAGAAGAGGTCCTTTGTAACATTGGAAATAATTTCTGGAACCTTGAAGGGCCATATTTATAGTTCCACTTGAATACCTAGGCTAAACCAAATTTTGAAAAATAATGAAGATCTGCTGGGAAAGGATCTTCACTAAGATTGATCCGACTCTTAAAATATTCGAACCCAATTTTCGCTGTGGTTGGTAAAATTTCTTGGATAGGACCAAAGTAATCCCACCATTGATTGAACCACAATGGAAATTGGTATTTTATTTCTAAGTCATATGAGAACATAAAAAGCCAAGTATGACTAAAATTTGGATTTTTGTACCAGAAGGTGCACCATCACGCATCCAAGTAGTCCCAATATGTGAAACCAATTGGATTCATGTTTTCTATTGAAAATCGTTTTCTTTTGTTGAGGTCTTGACCCCAATCTTTTGGTGATAAAAACTTTCTTATTCTGAAAGTAGAATAACCATGAATGTTTTTATCATCAGGATTTTGTTTATCTGGAAAATGCCTTATTTCTGTAGATTGAATATCTACAAGAATAAACTCATAAAATTTTTATGTTTTTTCCAGAGATTTTGGAGTAAAATGGTTTCCAGAGATTTTGGAGTAAAATGGAATCCTTTCGGATAAATTTTGGCTGCCAATACAACAGGGATTTTGTCACAGAAACCTGGTTCTGTGTGGAAAAGGTTTAAGACCTTTTCTGGATTTAACACAAAAGTGGTTTGTGTTGGTTGGGAATAAATGGCTAAGTCTTATGAGGTTGAACCAACCTTTGAAACAGTTTGGGAGGTTTTTTGGATTGCCAAAGCAAGGGACTCTGGATCCAAAGTAAATGGGGTTAAGTCTTGGGGTTGTTCCATTTCGGTAACATCAGCCCATGTTTTGGTTAGTAATTTGGCCAAATTTTGATTAGCCTGTAAGGCTAAAAGGGT
This sequence comes from Inga leiocalycina, assembly GCA_963242795.1. NCBI lineage: Eukaryota > Viridiplantae > Streptophyta > Magnoliopsida > Fabales > Fabaceae > Inga > Inga leiocalycina. The sequence continues at coordinate 55,512,346 of OY725329.1, forward strand.
TTCAATTGGAAATCCATAATGAGAAGGGTCTATTATGGTTCCAGTAGTTTTTGGGGTGGATTTTTGAGTGGGTTTGGTCCCTGAAGGGGAACCCTTTTGGTGGATCGAGGATCCTTGGGTCAATGACCCTTTTGACATTTTGATTGCAGCCTTGAGTTAGGCTGCTTCTTCTTTTACGATCCTTTCTGGATCTTCTTTTATTTAGGCTTTGGCCCTTTGCTTCTTTTTCTTTTCTCTGTCACTCATTTGGATCACCTTATTTCACGTGCAAGAACTCTCTGGTTAGAAAGTCTAGTAGGGAATTTGAAGTTCCTTTAATAAATTCAATTTCAAAATCAAAGACACTTAAAATTGCTTGCCATCGGGCAAAAATTTGTTTTGATGCAATATTTTTAACATCTTTTTGTAAAACATCCTTTGCAGCTTTGCAATCAACTCTGATAAGGAATTTTTGATTTAACAAATCGCTTTGAAACTTATTTATGCACAAAAAAATTACTAAAATTTCTTTTTTAATTATGGAATAGTTATGTTGAGCCCTATTCCAATGTTTTGAAGTAAATGCAATGCAATGCTCTTTACCATCAATTTTTTGTTTGAGAATGCCACCATAACCTAAGTCAGAGGCATCTGTTTCAACAATTTTGAATGCTTATGGATTTGGGAGATACAAGCATGGAAGATTTTTGACCAAGGATTTGATTTTGATAATCACATTAGTGTGATCATCAGTCCAAGGAGGAGGAGTTTTTGAAAGACGCTCATGGAGAGGCTTAATGATATTGTTTAGGTTAGGAATGAAATCTCCTACATAATTTAAACAACCTAAAAATCTCTGAAGTTGAGTTTTGTCTAGAATTTGGTCTAGAAATTTATCGATAAACTGGATTGCTCGATCAATTGGAACAATAGTTCCTTGGTATATATAATGACCAAGAAACAGAATTTTTGTCTGGAAGAGAATGATTTTAGTTTTAGAAACTACTAAGCCATTGAACCTAGCAACATCTACAAAGATTTTGACATGTTTAAAGTGTTGATCAATTGATTCTGAAAACACTAAAACATCATCAATGTAGACAATAATAAATTTTGTAAAAGGATTGAAAATTTCATTCATAACCTTTTGAAATTCTGAGGGTGCATTTTTCAATCCGAAAGGCATAACATTCCATTCATATTGCCCAAATGGGACTGTGAATGCAATGTTATACCTATCTTTTTCTGAGATTTGGATTTGCCAAAAACCAGATTTCATATCTAATTTTGAAAATATTTTGGCCTGATGAAGGCGATTTAAAAGATCCTTTTTGTTAGGTATTGAATACCTAATCCATTGGAGAGCTTGGTTAAGGGGTTTGTAATTGATTACAAGCCTTGGTGTAGTGCCCGGAATTTTGAAAACATGGAGCCGCCACCAAAATTTTAGAAAATAGGATAACTTTGGAAACCTTTTTAAAAATGGAAACTAGTCTATAAAAACCATTTAGAGTTCGGGAGTCGATTGTGTATAGGGAAGGTGTTAGGCTCCCCACAACACCCATTCATATGAACGGTTACCCTAAGTTAATTATTTAAAAATATTATGGCCTTTAACTTTATTATAATTACCAAAATAAAAAAAGAATAGAATATTTACAAAACTAAATGAAAAAACTAAAGAAAAAGAAAAAAGGAACATTTATTTACAAAAAAGAAAATAAGAAAAAAATATATATATTTATTTACAAAATTGGAATTGACCTAGGATGAAAAACTAGGGCCTACGTACCCTTTAGAGGAATCAAAGCCCATGTAGTTTGGGGGTAGAAATGCGTGTCACTTTGTTTGTGTTTTTTAGAAAAAATGCTTATTTAATTTATTTGAGAAAAATATTTTTTTATTTGGTTTTTATTTTTTATTATTTTTTTTAAAAAAACGTTTTTTTTTTATTTTCTTGTAAAAGAGAGTTTTTCCATTTTATTTTCATTTATAAAAATGTGTTAAAATATTTTTTCTTCTTTTTTGAAAGAGGACTTAAGAAAGGGATGAAGAAAAAATAGCACAAGTTAAACAAAATGGAAGTCAAAGGTGAGGAGATTTATGCATATATTTTATCATTTGAACCCACAACAACAAGATATAGGGTGATAGAACCACACATACCTCTTGATCCCAATGCCACACATCCAGCAACAATACATAAGACAATTCAATGAGGTAATGGAAAGCAAGTCCACATAGCTCTTGATCCCATATTTGAAACGTCCAGCAAGGCCAACATATATATATGAGAGTAGGTGATTCAAGCAAATGTTGAGTCATCAAGATAAACAAAAAGCCAAGTACAAAGTCATGAAACATTACAGTGGTGGGGAGAGTTAGTTAAATTCATCATCTTGCACATATGGCTAAATATTATAAAAAAGAAGAGCATGCAAATTTAATCACAATCAAAGAGTAGTGAGCAAAATAAGATGGGCTCTTATGTTAACTACCCTTCCCCATGAGAATTATGCATGAGCAATAAAATTAACTCTCTACCTTGCCTCCCTCTTTCTCCCAAAATTTTTTGTGTCCCTTGCTTTAACCCTTACACTCCTATTGTAACACCTCAATCAAATAGCCAAATACTTAACATAGTAATTCAAATGTCGTCAATAAGGATGTTCAACATCCAAACTATTAAAATACAAATCAGTTTAAATAAAGCCCAAGTCATAGTGTTAAATCAAATCCTCAAAATATTTCCTCAAAACAAATTAAAATGCGGAAGTCTTAGGGTCATGGCAATAAAAATGACATAACATGAGCTCTAGGACCACAAAAGAGCCTCCAAGGCTCACTCTATAGGTGCCTTCCCTTGCTCCCTACTAGAACAATCACCTGAAATTGTTAATATAATAGGATGAGATTCAACGTCTCAGTAACTACTGAAAGTTTCTACCATACACAAGCAAATCACATATGATAAAAAGGAATTAATTACATATATATTCATATATACCATAATTCTCATACAAGACCAAAAACAAGTTTAATCAATCTGTATTTTCGTCACAACATGTAACATACAACTATGCAATATGCAATATGTAGGATGCAACCTCCCTTATATCACCGTCCATCCTTATTCTACTGACTTGAGCCATAGGCTAACACATAGTCCAACAGAAACCTATCCATTTGACTGGATTGTCCCAAGCTCACCAGTTCTTAAGATACACCCGGCCAAAGGTGTAGAGCTTAAGTCTGGAATATAGCTCCCCTCCTTAAAAGAATACAACTAAGGAGGTGTCACATGTCCCACAGCTCCAATGAAATCCCGGCCAAAGGAAAACATGGAAGAAGGGGCCCTGACAAGTACCATCCACTGTGCACCGAGTGATGGCATACCACGTGGTAAAAAAATCTCAACATACAAATTCCTCCTCACTCCAACCCATCACAGATGCAACCGCCATGACAGTGATAAATAAAATACCATTAAAAGATAAAGTACAATAATTCATGCTTCCATTCATATCAAATATAATCACATATTCAAACATGCTAAAAATGAAATAATAATCCAATAATACATTAATTATCATTAAATTATTAATTATATGAATATAATGAGTTATATAGAAATTTACTTGTAACACTACTTATTTGAGAATTTATAATACAAACACATATACATATAATTCAGTCCATTTTTCTTTAAAAAAATAGTCATTCAAAAATCATACACTATTCACAAGTATATGGAAGAATATTCAAAGTTACCTGGTATTCCCTAACTCACAAGCAATCATACGGAGTGACTCAAAATCTCTCAATGAGAGTCTACAAAACATAAACATAATTATCTATTAACATTTTTACCCAAAACTATTCTATAGTTTCTGTAGCACTATTCTAAAACTTCAGTAAAACATTAAGGCTACCCCTTGAAGACTAATATTATACACACACATATTAACCAATAATATAAGTTATCTTATTTATTTATCTAGGACAAAATATTTAAATATGATAAAACTTGTCTTATAAATATAGGTAATGTTTGTAAAGAATAAACAATAACAAAATAAAGAAATAAGTATCATGTTGGAACAATGGGAGTATTTTAATAGATAAGATAATGCTAAGTGGTTCATACTTTTCTATGTGCATAAGATAGAGAAAAGGGAATATATGCGCAAATTTTTTTCAAAATGGCAAGGAAGATGAACATAAAATATAGGTGCTGAGGCGTATAGGCTTAGTAATAGGATAATGAAGGGAATATATAGGTATGGGTTCATTAGATTAGAATATATATATATATATATATGACTTGTTTGTGAGAAAGAGATGAATGGTCAAAAAAAAAAAGACTATATACACACAGACACGCATGAATTGACAGGAGAGAAGTAGTTTGGGTTTTCTTTTTTTTTCCCCTCGCTGAGCACAGTGCATATACACACCCTCTCATGGTCTTACACAGTGAAAAGAAGGGTGTGATAAAAAAAACATCCACACACACCGTACAAAAAAAATATATAGGGTGGCTGGGAAGAGAAAATACACACACTCACACTCACACACAAACAATTAAAGAGAAGGGAGTGGTTATGCAGATTTAACGAGATATGCACACCCATACCCATAGCATCATGATGAAGAAGAAGGGATGGTTTAATAAGATAAAATATTGATGAAGGATGAAAGAAGCAAGATATTTGATTGACAAGACATTCCCTTTTACTACAATGAATGGCTGGGAAGACAAATAAGTAAGATGGAGCAGAAATTAAAATGCACCTGTTGTCTATGGCGGAGAGTGGGACGGCGCTGGGAGTATGGGAGAGGTGAGAAGAGAATGATCTTATATAGGAGTAGATCTAGGGTTTGACTCCTCTTATTAAAATAATATTTTTTTTCTTTAAAAAAACATAAAAATAATAATAGTATTATTTAAATTACTAGCAGTACTTTTTTTTTATATAATATATATTTTTTTTCGTTTTTTTCCCCAATGGTAAGACAGATTTACACACATATACTCATTAAAATAATTATCTTAATGGGGTATTTTATTTGTATTTAGTTTTCTTTTGAATAATTATTTTTTTTTCCTTTAGAACTTTATATATATATATATATATTCTATATTATTTGACTAACTAGAATTAAACTACAACTAACTCTAAGCCTTAAAAAATTAAGGATGTTACACCTATTTATAGTCTCAAGGTATGGTTTTCTTCATTAATGCTCCTTTTTTTTAATTTTTGTTTTTTGATTTTATTTTTTTTTGTATTTTATGTTAAGAACTACCTAACTTGACCCAATCACTATCAATGGAGATTTTTTTTTTACTTTTTGTTTTTTTATTTTTTGTATTTTCTATTGATAAAACTTCCTAACTTGACCTAATTACCATTAGTGAAGATTTTTTTGTTTTTAATTTTTTTTCATTATTCTCCCCACAAGTAACTTCCTAATTTAAACCTATCAACATAAATGAGATTTTCTTATTTTTTATTTTTCGATTTTTTTATTTATTATTTTCCCTTAATGAATGACAATGCCAATCATATCAATGAGGGGATTTATTTTGATTTTTGTTTTTTTTTTATTTTTTCCCTTTCAATGATGATTGCCTATTTAGACACCGATCATCATCAATAGGAGGATTTCCTTATTTTTCTTATTTTCATTTTTTTATTTTTTCTTTCAATGATGATTGCCAATTTGGATACCAATCATTATCAATTTTTTTTGTATTTTTTTAGTGGGGCCCAGACAAAATAGGGTGTTCACAGTTGCCCCTCTTTACTTGTTTCGTAGCTGAAAAAGTGAAATTCTCTTCTATGAAGCAAGTAAAGATAAGAACACGTATTTTGTCTGGCTAAAGAACAAGGTGCCCACTTGGAACCAAAGAGGATTTGGACAAAATACAGTGCCCATGCCCCTCTTTACTTGGTTTATAGGGGAGAAGAACGCAAGTGGAGATAGATGATTACATGGAATGGAAGTGAAGCGCCTAGTTGCATAGGACTTTGGTGGGGCGTAAAAGAATTGTGCCAGTCGGTACTGGGCTTTGAGAGTGCCTGCTAATACAGGGCTTTGAAAAAAATATTGCCTGCCATTACAGGGCTTTAAAAGAATTGTGTCAGTCGTTACTGGGCTTTGAGGGTGCCTGTTGGTACAGGACTTTGAAAGAATAGTGCCTGCCGGTAAAGAGCTTTAAAAGAATTATGCTAGCCGTTACTGGGCTTTGAGGGTGCCTGTTGGTACAAGGCTTTAAAAGAATTATGCCAGCCGTTACTGGGCTTTGAGGGTGCCTGTTGGTACAGGGCTTTGAAAGAATAGTGCCTGCCGATACAGGGCTTTAAAAGAATTGTGCCAAGCGTTATTGAGCTTTAAAAGAACTATGTCAGCCGTTACTGGGCTTTGATGGTGCCTGTTGGTATAGGGTTTTAAAAGAATAGTGTCTGCCGTTACAGGGCTTTAAAAGAATTGTGCTAGCAGTTACTGGGCTTTGAGGGTGCCTGTTGGTACAGGGCTTTGAAAGAATAGTGCCTGCCGATACAGGGCTTTAAAAGAATTGTGCCAAGCGTTATTAAGCTTTAAAAGAATTGTGTTAGCCGTTACTGGGCTTTGAGAGTGCCTGCCGGTACAGGGCTTTAAAAGGGTGCCAACCGTTACTGGGCTTTGAGGGTGCCTACCGGTACAGGGCTTTGAAAAAAGTGCCAACCGTTACTGGGCTTTGAGGGTGCCTGTCGGTACAGGCCTTTGAAAGGGTGCCAGCTGTTACTGGGCTTTGAGGGTGCCTGTCGGTACAGGGCTTTGAAAGGGTGCCAGCTGTTACTGGGCTTTGAGGGTGCCTGCCGGTATAGGGCTTTAAAAGGGTGCCTGCCATTACTGGGCTTTGAGGGTGCCTGCCGGTACAGGGCTTTAAAAGGGTGCCAATCGTTACTGGGCTTTGAGGGTGCCTGCCGATACAGGGCTTTGAAAAAGGTGCCAGCCGTTACTAGGCTTTGAGGGTGCCTGCTAGTACAGGGCTTTGAAAGGGTGCCAGCTGTTACTGGGCTTTGAGGGTGCCTGTCGGTACAGGGCTTTGAAAGGGTGCCAGCTGTTACTGGGCTTTGAGGGTGCCTTCCGGTATAGGGCTTTAAAAGGGTGCCAGCCGTTACTGGGCTTTGAGGGTGCCTGCCGGTACAGGGCTTTAAAAGGGTGCCAGCCGTTACTGGGCTTTGAGGGTGCCTGCCGGTACAGGGCTTTAAAAGGGTGCCAACCGTTACTGGGCTTTGAGGGTACCTGCCGTTACAGGGCTTTGAAAAAGGTGCTATGAACATGTAATGCCCCTTAGAGTAGTGCTTATGAAGATAATGACATTGATAATAATGATGACAGTGATGATGACAACGATGATGATGAAGAAGATGATAATGGTCATGATAATGAAGGGAATATCAGAATAGTGATGTCATGATGGAGGTGATGACACTAATAATGATGATGACAGTGATGATGGAATCCTAATGAGGATGATGAATACAATGATAATGCTAATGATGATGATGATGATGATAGTAGTGATGATGATGATGTTAATGGTGATGTTGATAATGGAGGTGATAACATGCTAATAAGAATGAGTGCAATAATTCTGGTGTTAAAGAATAGCCTGGCAGGTGATATTGCTCCTTCTTCGTCCAGGTTCCTAACCAGTACCCCGTTACTTGCGTAGTCTTGTCAAAGATATGAAGATGTGTATAATGAGATTCACATAGATGCCACAGCCTAGAACCCTCAGTTTAGATTGTGTCCCTTTGTCAACTATTTGACCCCACAACAAAAATTCCAATTGGGACCTTCGCTAATGATCCTGAAATTACACAAGTTAAATGGGAGTAGAAGACACCATGTATATCATTGTGAGTGTTTATCCAGCCAAAAGTTGTGCTTTCATTAAAAAGAGTTACACTTATACAAATCATGACACAAAGTTTGAAATGCGATTTAATGGAAGGGAAAGATATACTAAGGATGAAGATTCATTTAAAGAAAATGATCTTCCAATATTCAAGCAGATGCATAATGATGAGCATATATTGGTGTAGGTGTGAATCTATTAGGAGGTACTTTGCTTTTAGTTCTGGGTAGTTCCCTGATGGTGCCTTGCTTAATTGCCAAAGATATGCACTTTTCGATGAATGATTACGGTGTCTTCCAAATAGACAAAGTAAAGAGAGTCATAGCGCTAGGACTGATATCTTCGATATTTGTTTAACCCGCCCTTTGAGGTTTTTGACTTAACAACTCCCAATTTTGTGCTCTAATTTTTGCCTAAGCCTCCCTTTCGTGTTTTCAACTTAGCAAGCTTTTTTCTTTTTTTTTTTGGCTTTAACTTTTGCCTAAGCCGCCCTTTCGGGTTTTAAACTTAGCGAGCTTTCTTTTTTTTTTTTTTTGCTCTAACTTTTGCCTAGGCCGCCCTTTCGGGTTTTCAACCCAGCGAGCTATTTCTTTTTTTGGCTTTTTTGTTTTTTTTGTTTTTGCTCTAACTTCTGCCTAAGCCGCCCTTTCGGGTTTTCAACTTAGCGGGCCCTTTTTTTCTAATTTTTGCCTAAGCCGCCCTTTCAGGTTTTCAACTTAGCGAGCCCCTTTTTCTTGTTTTGCTCTAACTTTTGCCTAAGCCGCCCTTTCGGGTTTTCAACTTAGCGGGCCCTTTTTTTTGTTAGGCATAGTATTTCTTTACAGCATCTGAATTGATTGGTCTTGGTAAATCTTGGCCATTCATGTTTGTTAATATCAATGCCCCTCCAGAGAAAGCCTGCTTAACAACATATGGGCCTTCATAATTTGAAGCCCAATTACCTCTGTCATCTTCTTGATTTGGTAGGATCTTTTTGAGGACTAGGTCTCCTACTTTAAACCCCCTGGGTCGTAGTTTCTTATTAAAGGCCCTTGCCACTCGTGACTGATATAACTGCCCATGACATATTGCTGTGAGCCTTTTTTCTTCAATCATATTTAATTGTTCAAATCGAGAACGTATCCATTCGCTTTCATCTAGGTCTGATTCAGCCAAGATTCTCAGGGATGATATTTCCACCTCAATTGGAGTAACAGCCTCCATGCCATAAACTAAAGAGTAAGGGGTTGCGCCAGTTGAAGTATGCATTGTGGTACGATATCCGTGTAATGCATATGGAAGTATTTTGTGCCAGTCCTTATAGGTCACTATCATTTTGCTAATGATCTTCTTAATGTTTTATTGGATGCCTCAACGGCACCATTCATCTGTGGCCTATATGGTGCATAATTATGATGTTTGATCTTGAACTGATCATATAACTCTTTAACTGCTGCCCCGTTAAGGTTTAGTGCATTGTCAGTTATGATCCTCTCCGGTAACCGATATCTATAGATGATGTTGGCCTTTAAGAACTTGATGAAGGCCTTCTGAGTAATACTAACAAAGGAATTGGCTTCTACCCACTTAGTGAAATAGTCAATAGCAACGAGGATGAAATGATGACCATTTGAAGCTTTTGGGTTAATCGGCCCAATGACATCTATTCCCCATATGGAGAATGGTAATGGAGATACGAGACTATGCATTATAGTCGGGGGGCATTAGCTTTGTTGGCATATATCTGGCACTTATGACACTTTCTAACATAATTGATACAATCCTTCTCCATAGTTATCCAGTAGTAACCAAATCTTTAAGCTTGTTTAGTTAATGAGTGGCCATTTGCATGTGTACCGCATACGCCTTCATGGATCTCTGCCATAATCTTATGCGCCTCCCTCATGTCTACGCAGCGAAGCAATATCCCATCAAAGCTTCTCTTGTACAAGACATTACTACTAATAAAGAAACCCATAGCCATTCACCGGATGGTTTTCTTTTCATTGTGTGTTGCATCTGGAGGGTAAGTACCATGCTCCATATACATCTTAATACTATGGTACCAAGGTTGCTCGTCGTGTTCTCTTCCAATATTGAAGCAAAATGCTGGCGATCTTCTAGTCTCAATCTGTATTGGCTGAACTTGGACCCCACAATCAAGTTGGATCATAACTGCTAAAGTAGCTAACGCATCAGCGAAGTGATTCTTTTCTCTAGCCATGTGATGAAAATTGATTACTTCAAAGTTTTGATCAACTCTATCAAATACTCTTGATAAGGGATCAACTTTGGGTCTTTAGTATGCCATTCACCAGTCACTTGATAAATTATGAGAGCTGAGTCACCATAGACTTTTAGGTTTTTTATCCCAAGATCTATGGCAGCCTGGAGACCATTAATACAAACTTCATATTCTGTCATGTTATTGGTGCAGTCAAATCCTAACTTTATAGCAATCGGAAATTGCTTTCCGTCTGGGGATATGATTACTGCCCTCACACCATTACCATGCATGTTTGCTGCCCCATTAAAATACATTTCCCACCCATTTGATTTGCTTTCCTCGATCGGATCTTCTGTAGCACATATGTCTTTATCTGGAAATTTGAAATCTAGTGGCTGGCATTCATCTATGGGGTTTTCCGCTAAGTAATCTACTATCATACCACCCTTGACAGATTTTTGAATGACGTATCTTATATCATATTCAAACAATATTACTTACCACTTAGAGACTCTTCCAGCTACATATGGGCTTTCAAAGATGTACTTGAGTGGGTCTACTCTTGAAATTAACCAAGTGGTGTAGTAAAGCATGTATTGCCTCAACCTCCTTATAGCCCAGACTAAACCACAACAAGTTCACTCGATCATCTGGTAACGTGACTCACAATCATTAAACTTCTTGCTCAAGTAGTAGATCGCTTGTTCTCTTCGCTTAGATTCATCCTGTTGCCCCAGCATGGCTCCCATGGAGTTTGGTCATATTGTCAAATACAAAATTAAGGTCGTCCTGGTACAGGAGGAACCAAAATTGGGGGATTTAGCAAATAATCCTTGATTCTATCAAATGCCTGCTGGCAATCTTCATCCCACTTCCTTATGCAGTTCTTCTTTAAAAGTTTGAATATCGGCTCACAAGTTGCAGTCAGGTTGGCAATGAATCGTGCAATGTAATTCAGTCGCCCCAAAAAGCTTCGAAATTCCTTTTCTGTTTGAGGAGGGGGCATTTCCCGTATTGCTTTTACTTTGTCTGGATCTACTGTAATCCCTTTTTGGCTTACAATGAAGCCCAACAATTTTCCAGATAAAGCCCCAAAGACGCATTTATTAGGATTTAGTCGTAGCTTGTACTTGCGTAGCCTTTCAAACAGCTTTCTTGACACCACAACATGGCTTTCTCCCTCAGAAGATTTAGCTACCATATCATCCACATATACTTCAAGTTCTTTATGCATCATATCATGGAAGAGTACCACCATGGCATGCTGATAAGTTGCCCCAGCATTCTTTAACCCGAATGGCATGACGCGGTAACAATAAGTGCCCCATTGTGTAATAAATGTGGTTTTTTCTTTGTCCTCTCTATCCATAAGGATTTGGTTATACCCTGAGTACCCATTCATGAACGAGTACCTATAGCTACAGGTTGTATTATCAACCAGAACATCAATATGAGGTAATGAAAAATCATCTTTCGGGCTAGCTTTGTTCAGATCTCGATAATCCACACACATTTGAATTCTGCCGTCCTTCTTTAGGACAAGAACGACATTTGCTATCCATTGTGGGTATTTAGCTACTTCTAGGAAACCCTCTGCTAATTGTTTCATTACCTCCTCTCGAACCACTAAGGACATATCGAAAGTGAGCCTCCTCAATTTCTACTTTTTAGCCTTAGTGTCTGGGAATAAAGGGATCTTATGAGAAGCAATCCCTGAATCAAGGCCTGACATATCTTGATAAGACCATGTGAACACATCTATGAATTCTTTGAAGAGTTCAACCATTTGCTCTCTTTCGGAGTTATCTACTATCTTTAGTTCTCTCTTTTCTTCCTCTATGCCCATATTTATTACTTCAATTACATCTTCATGTGGGCACATTCTATTGTCGTCGGATTCAAGGATTTTTTTGTATACTTGAATGATCTCATCATCATCATACTCGTAATCATGCATATCAATGGCAACAAGTGAATCATCATTCAAGGACTCAGGAACCTCTGCGTTGGATAAGAGTTTCGAGGAAATTGATTTCCTGGAGGGCAAAAAATGAACAATGAATGAATAAAAGGAAAAAACAAGGAAGAATGGATATAAATAAGTGAGTTTTATTCGCATATCATTCTTCACTCGTGATTCATATAAGAGATTTGCCTAAAGGTGCATACAAAACCTAAAAGGACAACTTTTTAGCTAGATATGTTACTCTAAAATAATAGAATTGAAGGTGTCCTCAAACTCCCAATTTTCCAGAGCTCTTCCAGAATCATTAGCTAAAATCCATGTGCAGTTCTTTTTGCCTATTGTTGAAACCATTGCAAAGTCGGCTTCTTTAGCACTTTAGAGGACATCAAGAATTTCTTCCTTATATGGGGATTTCAGAGTGCTAATCTTCCCTCCCTATCCAATGATTTATATTAGATTCGGCTTCATTTCCACTGCTGGCTGCCATTTGACGACTACGTGAGTGCGTGTTGTATGAATGCTTAGGGGGTAGCTGGTTAGGACATTTAGATAGAGCAATATTGTATCACCTGCCTATAAAGGAACAAAATATCATTAGTTTATTTGAACTCACAATTTCAAGCCGGCATAGCGAGTTATCCATGGTGTATTGGCATAAAGGTATTCTGGCACAAGCATCCTCTAGCTTCCTCAAAGAATCCATTATTCCACAGGGAGAACTAGAGTTGATCATTAGATAGGAGGGACCCTAAGTCCCATCCTAGCCAAGATCTTATCATTGACCATAGTGATAAGCATGTAATACACCTTTCCTATAGGAACTTGATTTAAACCTGGTTCTTTTGCCATTTAACCTTTGTGCCAAATTTTTAGTTGTTAGATAACTTACTTGTACTTTATTAAAGGAAATAGAAGGAAGAGTCAGAAAGTATTTTCGAATGCATGCTATGCAGATGATTACATGTGCTTTCTAGCCTTGATATGGGTGATGGACATTGAGAAAAAGAATTTCACCTCCTCAAGAGATCTAATACCCCATAAGAAGGATGAAGTGCCCATTAACCTGCGAACGGCCCAAGCTATTACGAGGCTAAGGGTTTTGCTAAATGTTTATTATGTCCAAGGCCCATATCAAATGAAGCTAAATGCCAATGGATGTTGCAAGGATATCTCATGAGACATGAAAGAGTAATGACTTATACTTCAAGTTTTAATATGGGTGATGGACATTAAGAAAAAGAAATTCACCTCCTCAAGAGATCCAATGCCCCATAGGGAGGATGAAGTGCCCATTAACCTGCGAACGGCCCAAGCTATTACGCGGCTAAAGGTTTTGCTAAATGTTTATTATGTCCAAAGCCCATATCGAATAAAGCTAAATGCCAATGGATGATGCAAGGATATCTCATGATACATGAAAGAGTGATGACTTATACTTCAAGTTTTGATATGGGTGATGGACATTAAGAGAAAGAACTTCACCTCCTCAAGAGATCTATTACCTCATAGGGATAATGAAGTGCCCATTAACCTGCGAATGGTCCAGGCCATCACGCGGCTAAGGGTTTTAAAAATGATGATTATATCCAAGGCCCATATCAAATAAAGCTAAATGCCAATAGATGATGCAAGGATACCTCATGAGACATGAAAGAATGATGACTTATACTCCAAGTTTTGATATGGGTGATGGACATTAAGAAAAAGAAATTCACCTCCTCAAGAGATCCAATACCCCATAGGGAGGATTAAGTGCCCATTGACCTGCGAACGGCTCAAGCTATTACACGGCTAAGTGTTTTGCTAAATGTTTGTTATGTCCAAGGCCCATATCAAATGAAGCTAAATGCCAATGGATGATGCAAGGATATCTCATGAGACATGAAAGAGTAATGACTTATACTTCAAGTTTTGATATGGGTGATGGACATTAAGAAAAAGAACTTCACCTCCTCAAGAGATCCAATACCCCATAGGGAGGAAGAAGTGCCCATTAACCTGCGAACGGCCCAAGCTATTACGCGGCTAAGGGTTTTGCTAAATGTTTATTATGTCCAAGGCCCATATCGAATAAAGCTAAATGCCAATGGATGATACAAGGATATCTCATGAGACATGAAAGAGTGATGACTTATACTTCAAGTTTTGATATGGGTGATGGACATTAAGAAAAAGAATTTCTCCTCCTCAAGAGACTTATTACCTCATAGGGAGAATGAAGTGCCCATTAACCTGCGAATGACCCAAGCCATCACGCGACTAAAGGTTTTAAAAAATAATGATTATGTCCAAGGCTCATATCAAATGAAGCTAAAATACTAATGAATGAGATAATGATACCTCATAAGTCCTAAAGGATTATCTCTTATTGATATGTTTTATAACATGATTGATGTGATGATATCATGGTCTTTTAGGGTCATAGACCCTTAGACTAAGGCTAGCTATCTAATGCATACACCGTCCTTGTGATGTATCTTTATGTGGAGTGATGCTAGATACATACTCAGGTGAAGCGACAGTTAGTCATTGATCCTAGGGATTTCATTGATTATGTATGGATGACAATAAAGATGATCAACAATAAATAAATATATGCCCTCCAGTGTCCTATTTTAGGAATGACCCTAAGTTAGTGGTATCTATCCTAAGAAATGTAGGTACTAATTAATTGGGTAGGTCGATAATTTTCACTAATAGGTGCAATGGTTTCAAGGTGGTTCTAATTCTCACAGATAAAGGTCTCCTAACTACCCCCATCATAAAGATGAAGACCCCATTTGATGAAATTGACCTTCAGGGGGTTCTGAAAACCCCATAGGTATCAACCTCACCAAATGAGTAATAGCTAGGATGAAGTCTTCACAGTAACCTCAGAGGGTTCTTGAAACCCCACAGGGAGACCGCTAGAAACTTCCACTCACCTAAGGAACTCACAGACCCGAGTATAGGGCCCAAAATGTGTGTGAGGAGAATAGTGTATGTGTTCAGTATGTGTGGAGAGCATACCAACCTATGGGCCTAGGTTCTACCCAACCCTCATCTACTAACCAGATCATAAGATAGATAGAAAAAAGGAGGAAAAAAACAAACAAATAGATGAATAAGGAATTTAATAAATAAAAACAACTATTCACAAAAAAAAATAAGAAAAGGGTAATTAAAATGAAATTAAGGCCAAATTATTTTTAAATACTTAACTTAAATGGGCTTGACTCTAAAACCATCCCCAATGGAGTTGCCAAGCTGTAGCGCCCGGAATTTTGAAAACATGGAGCCACCACCAAAATTTTAGAAAATAGGATAACTTTGAAAACCTTTTTAAAAATGGAAACTGGTCTATAAAAACCATTTAAGGTTCGGGAGTCGATTGTGTATGGGGAAGGTGTTAGGCTCCCCACAACACCCATTCATATGAACGGTTACCCTAAGTTAATTATTTAAAAATATTATGGCCTTTAACTTTATTATAATTACCCAAATAAAAAAAGAATAGAATATTTACAAAACTAAATGAAAAAAATAAAGAAAAAGAAAAAAGGAACATTTATTTACAAAAAAGAAAATAAGAAAAATATATATATATTTATTTACAAAATTGGAATTGACCTAGAATGAAAACCTAGGGCCTACGTACCCTTTAGAGGAATCAAAGCCCACATAGTTTGGGGGTAGAAATGCGTGTCACTTTGTTTGTGTTTTTTAGAAAAAATGCTTATTTAATTTATTTGAGAAAAATATTTTTTTATTTGGTTTTTATTTTTTATTATTTTTTTAAAAAAACGTTTTTTTTTATTTTCTTGTAAAAGAGAGTTTTTCCATTTTATTTTCATTTATAAAAATGTGTTAAAATATTTTTTCTTCTTTTTTGAAAGAGGACCTAAGAAAAGGATGAAGAAAAAATGAAGAAAAAATAGCACAAGTTAAACAAAATGGAAGTCAAAGGTGGGGAGATTTATGCATACATTTTATCATTTGAACCCACAACAACAAGATATAGGGTGACAGAGCCACACATACCTCTTGATCCCAATGCCACACATTCAGCAACAATACATAAGACAATTCAATGAGGTAATGGAAAGCAAGTCCACATAGCTCTTGATCCCAGATTTGAAACGTCCAACAAGGCCAACATATATATATGAGAGTAGGTGATTCAAGCAAATGTTGAGTCATCAAGATAAACAAAAAGCCAAGTACAAAGTCATGAAACATTACACTTCATCATCTTGCACATATGGCTAAATATTATAAAAAAGAAGAGCATGCAAATTTAATCACAATCAAAGAGTAGTGAGCAAAATAAGATGGGCTCTTATGTTAACTACCCTTCCCCATGAGAATTATGCATGAGCAATAAAATTAACTCTCTACCTTGCCTCCCTCTTTCTCCCAAAATTTTTTGTGTCCCTTGCTTTAACCCTTACACTCCTATTTATAGTCTCAAGGTATGGTTTTCTTCATTAATGCTCCTTTTTTTTTAATTTTCGTTTTTTGATTTGTTTTTTTTTTTATATTTTATGTTAAGAACTACCTAACTTGACCCAATCACCATCAATGGAGATTTTTTTTTAATTTTCGTTTTTTTATTTTTTGTATTTTCTATTGATAAAACTTCCTAACTTGACCTAATTACCATTAGTGAAGATTTTTTTGTTTTTAATTTTTTTTCATTATTCTCCCCACAAGTAACTTCCTAATTTAAACCTATCAACATAAATGAGATTTTTTTATTTTTTATTTTTCGTTTTTTTTATTTATTATTTTCCCTTAATGAATGACAATGCCAATTATATCAATGAGGGGATTTATTTTAATTTTCGTTTTTTTTTATTTTTTCCCTTTTAATGATGATTGCCTATTTAGACACCGATCATCATCAATAGGAGGATTTCCTTATTTTTATTATTTTCATTTTTTTTATTTTTTCTTTCAATGATGATTGCCAATTTGGACACCAATCATTATCAATTTTTTTAGTGGAGCCCGGACAAAATAGAATGTTCACACTTGGTGTTTCTCTTTCAATCTCAGAATTTTTATTTACATAGAAAGCCGCACAAGACCAGGGACTTTAACTTTTTCTGATTAATAATAAATATAATTTAAAATATTTTAATTTTAAAGTTCTTTTTCTATCCTTCTTTATAAATAAAAATCCATCCTATTAATAAAAACATGTGATTGTCAGCATCTCAATGAGGCTCGGCACCACGTATCATGGCGAGAATGGCTAAACAAAATAAAAGGTCAGACTTTATTGAGTGTACTGGGAGATTCATGCCCTTAACAAATTTTTTTCATGAAGAGAACCTTAGCCTTAGCCTGTGTTTAAGAACGTGATGAACTTGAAAGTCAAATCGCTTCGGGCACGCACATGAAAAACCAATAAAAAGCTTTCATGCTTCCAGAGGAAATAAGAGGTGACGGATTCCATTCCATTTGTAACATCATATCATGGTTCTAACTAATAAATACTACTTCTAATCTTAAATATAAAACTCAGTTAATTTTTTTTAGAAATTAAGAAAATTAAATAAATTATTTAATGATATCATATACTGTATATTATTAGAGTATATATCCCTTTATAAGTCAGACAAATTAGTTTGAAGAAAAAAGAAAAATATAAATACTTTAAATATATTGTATTAGCTTTTTTGATACCTTCAAAAAAATCAACTGTTCTTATAGTAGTAGTTAAAGATGTTCTATAAGTACCCACACAAGCAAACGTTATTGAGCCATGAAAGCCCGTAGTTGAGGCACCATAAGAAAACTAGAAGAGCTACGGATACATACAGAATGTCTTCTATTGCTCCTTCAACGTTAGTTTCTGCACATCCTTCAACAAAACATGTCAATGAGTCCCACATCGGAAGACACTGCGCAGATTTTCATCCTACCATTTGGACCGATCAGTTCCTTCAATATGCCTCTCACTCTTCTGTATATATATTCCATTGCTTTAATTGCTCTTCTTTTTTTGGTTTTCATCTCTATTACTTTCTTTCTCAATAACTACTTACACACACACACATATATTCCACACTTGCTGATTCACTTCTGAAAGGCTTAAATCTATAAGCTCCTAGTCACCTCCATGTCCTTCTTGTCTTCAAACTTAGCCCTTAATGCAACAACCTCCAGACCTGAAAATGCCAGAACACCTCCTCATACAGCAACGCTCACAAAATGTTCCCAGGAATACTGAAAAGAGTTTATGATATGCTCCTGGCTTCCTCAGACTTGTATTGAGACCTCATCTTCATAATAGACGAGCATAGCAGCATCTGACCCTTTCTGCAGTGCTTTCCATTAAGTTCTCCTTTTCATACTCCTGCTCTGCAGCCTCAATTAGGTTTATAATTTGTGCAACCCCCTTGTTTACAGCTTCTTGGGTGCTCCCATCACCGATAATTGTTGAGTATCTTTAGTAAGCACCACCTTGAGCCATGGCCCAGAACTTCCTTTCCAACTTTATATAAAGTAAGCACAATCCAATTTCTAACTACAGAACCTCCAGTCAAGATGGCAATATTATCAAGATATTGGCTCTTTCGCTTCCCAAAGCTAGGGATTTTATGTGTGTTTGGTTCAATTGAGGTTAGGTTAAATGGAGTTTAATTAAATTAAGTTAGGCAAGGTTATGGGTATGTTTGGTTGAGCGATTCGATTGCTTATAAGTTACTTTTTAATAGTGATTTACGGTATACAAAGTAAGTATGTGAGAGGAGTTGTGTCTCGATTTACGTAAAAAGCAACTTATAAGTTTTTATAAGCTCAAACAAACATGCTTAATGTTGTTTGGTTTAAGAAGAGGGTAGGTAAGGTTTGGTATCTTGTTTGATTCACGAAGTTAGGTTAAGAGAATTAATTATAAGTGGACAAAAATACCCTTCTACATATTTTCCTTCTTTTTTTATAATATATTCATTAATAATAGTCATTTTAATACTTATGACAAAAAATATTCTTTTCATTTTTTTTAATCTTTTTATTGTCTTAAGTCTTAAAATGACAAAAGTGTGAAAGAAGTTTATTCAATCTAAGTCTTAAATTTTTTTGTCATTTTTAAGACTTAAGACAAACATAATAATCAGCAAGTCATAAGTCATAATAATCATCACTTCATCAGTTGCACTAATTAAGTTCATAATATCACTACTCAAGCATGACACTACACTTTTCTTTTTGGTCTGTATGTTAAACCATAAAAAAAGATAATAGCCTAAATTATTTATACAAGCACTAAACATCATTCTTTAACCTTTTAACTTCTAGAAAGAGTAGTGCTTACGGAATCAAAAATAGAGCAATCCCAAAAAGCACTATGACCAAATAAGACAAGGGCAATAGGATCATAGCCGGACAATTCTTCCCTTTTAATAAGAACTGCCTAGACACGAGCACTGTAATGAAAGCATGATTAATTTAGTCAAGGTTGAACATAAATATTCTCTAACCTAGAAAAACCCCCAAATTTAAAGGTTTTATAAAAAGGGAGGTTACCACTAAAAAACAAAAATTCTTTCACCCCTTGCTTAACCTCCCTCCAACCAAACACTTATTTTCAATCTCCAACCCTCCTTCAACCTAACATAACTTAATAAAACCTCCAATCAAACAAAGCTAAGGAGCGCAATCTTTAGTGCTCCTCTAAGTTTGTTCGCAACAAGAGTTGCTAAAGCTTCTTGTTCAAGGTCCTCCGCTATAATCAAGATTGGGAATCATTTCTAATAGCCTCTTCCAGAATGTCAATCAGATCCCTTGTATTTGCTATCTTTTCATCAACTAATAGCAACTTGCAGTTTTCATATTCAACGGCCATTTTCTCACTATCAGTAACAAAGTAAGGTGAGATATATCCACGGTCGAATTGCATCCCCTCAACAACATATAGACTGTTCTCTATGTCATCCTTCAATTTCTCACAGTTTCTTTCTTCTATCTTCCTCCAAATGACTCTGATAAAAGTTCTAGTGAGAAGAAAACAGATGATTATGGAACAGAACCAGAATTGAAAGGTGGTTTAACCTCATGGAGCAGAGTCAAAGCTTCTAAGAGAAAGTAAAACTTGAACTGGGTACCCACTACCCAGGCATCAGAATCAAAGAGTGAAAGAAACAGAGTCTCAAAATTTATGTAAGCATCCGACTCTTCAACAGAATTGGAAGTTTCGCGATGTCACCTCCAATCCTAATTTCATCTCATGCCTTGACAACCGGCAAGCAATTAGGAATCGCCAAAACTACCAAGCCCCATTGTGGGGATGTCAGATAATCCATCCAAATACGTTGGGATCTCACTGCAAATTGGCTTAACAGAACAAGATTCAGGTAGAAGAAGAAATAAGTGGTCGTTGGGATTTCACAAAGGGCATGAGCGATAATACCAAGAACTCAATCGAGCAATCGCACAGCGGAGAACGAATGAAGGTCGAACCGTCCCTCACGATGTTGAAGAATAGTTAATGTACGGCGTCCGACGATGATGATTAAGGGAATTAGGGTCAGGATCGAACGCAGATTGAGACGGAGAGATTATAACTTGCAAGAAATTTCTCAAAGAAGTAAAAGATTCAGTTTTGCTTATACCCAAGATTTTAATCCATCGAGCCCGCTTTGACAACAAAAATCACCGGCACCAAGTGTTTTGTAGGAGATGTTGGCGGCGAGGATGGTGCTCCGTCCCTGGGCTGAAGAATCCGACGGCGGCGGGCTCAAGGTGACAGCTCACTACCAAGATTCGTCGCTGGCTTTCAACACAGATTACAACAACAAATGATACGGTATTCAGTCGACACTGATCTTGACGGCGGCGGAAACGCAATATTGGATCTCGCCTGAGGCGAAAGACTGATCGCACGATCTTGCTGTGAAGAGAACCGCCGGAATCTTGCTGTGAATGGCGCGATCTATCTGGTCGGGTCTCTAGCATCCAAGAAGACGGATCTGGGGTGCGCCATCAAACGAGATCCGACCCGCCCAATCTTGGCCCAAAAACATTGGCTCTGTTTACCAAGTAAACAATAACAATTAGAGAAACATAATG
Source organism: Inga leiocalycina (assembly GCA_963242795.1). Lineage (NCBI taxonomy): Eukaryota > Viridiplantae > Streptophyta > Magnoliopsida > Fabales > Fabaceae > Inga > Inga leiocalycina. The sequence continues at coordinate 55,533,469 of OY725329.1, forward strand.
AAGATGATAAAGAATCTTATATTAATCATGTAAGAGCAACATGCTCATACAAATTATAACTCACTTGGGTTTAACAATAATCATCCCTCTCTTGAGGGTAATTAATAACTAAGCCTAACTCTAATGATCTAGAAGGGATTCGTTAGAGAGAGAATCATATTAATCTTTCTCTTAATATAGTGTGAATCTCACTATCCTATATATTAAACACATTAACCATGACTCTTTATATACATTAGGATATCAACCAACTAACTACTCGTTTAATTTCACTTTAATATCTCTAACACAGACACATATTCTCTCCGTAATTAAGTCAAAACCTGAATTAGATTGGTAACTGGAACAATTTATTAAAAAAAACGAATGGCTTTTTGGTTTGACGGAGAAAATGTTGAAAAATTTTAAAAACATAAAAATGTTTTCCTATTAAAAAGTCCAATATATTTTCATATCATTTATAGTCAAATGATGTTATTTCATTGAAAACTTCATATATTGTGGTGTTACTGTATTGATAATTAGACTTATTTTAAATTGGTTCATTTGATGATGGTAAGCTGTTGTTTTGAGAAATGTGTAGGAAGGTGATGAAGAAATGGTGAAACAAGTTGAAACATTGAAGGAAGAAGTGAGGAATATGCTTATTTTATCTACGACGGAGAATCCCTTAACTAAAGTTGAAATAATTGATTCAATTCAAAGTTTGGGGCTGTCTTACCATTTTGAATGTGAGATTCATGAGCTTTTGCACCTAATTCACAATACTTACGTCCAAAATAATCAAATTCTAACTCAAGATCTCCATTCTCTTGCTCTCCTATTTAAGTTACAAAGGCAAAAAGGGTATCTCATTTCACCTGGTATCTATCTATATATCTGCTGCTAGCCTGCTACTCCCTCTACTCCCCTTGTTTGTTAATCTAAGACTTGTTTACCTAATTTGATTAGATTGACGAAGTTATTTAGGTCATGTTTTTCTAAAATACTCTAATCATCTTCTTTAATTCTCTTAGCTATCTCTCTTACTTAATTATCATTGATGGAGTATTAATAAAGATAAATTAAAAAAATATTGATAAATATGGGAAACAAATATAACATTTAGAACAAATATAAGCTTGCTTCCTTCAATTTGTTTTGTTAATAACTAAGTATATGCCATTACTATGTGTAAGATATGTTCAAAAAGTTCAAGGATAAGCAAGGAAACTTCAGTGAGACGGTAGCATCAGATGTTGAAGGAATGCTGAGTTTGTATGAAGCTTCACATCTGAGTATTCATGGAGAGGACATTTTAGACGAAGCACTTGCTTTCACCTCGAACCGCCTTCGCTCTGTCACCATAGAATCAAACCCCTTTCTGGCAGCAAAACTTGAGCAGAGCCTAAAGCAGTGTCCATACAGGGGATTGCCAAGGATAGAGGCACGTAAGTACATTTCCATATACCACCTGTACCCTTCCTGTGATCAACTTCTTCTGAAGCTAGCCAAATTAGACTTCAATATGCTCCAAAAACTGCATCAGAAGGATTTCGCCAATATCTGCAAGTAAGTTCTTGGATGAAATTAGTTTGGGACCTTGAGAAAATGTTCTGTAAATTATGTAAATATATGCAAGAAACTTTAATTTATTTATTAGGTGGTGGAACAAATTGGTTGTGCAAAGAAATCTATCATATGCAAGAAACAGGATCGTGGAATTATGCTTCTGGATTCTCACGATTTATTTCGAGCCTCAGTACTCTAAAGCTAGAAGGACGATGACCAAAGTGAGTAGCATGTTCTCGATCATTGATGACACATTCGATGCGTATGGAACCATCGATGAACTAGAACTCCTCAATGAGGCAATTCAAAGGTTTATATCAGTTTATTTGGTCAATTTAGAGGAAATTACTATATCTCTCTCACTCTCTTTTTCTGGTTAATTAATACAGGTGGGATATGTGTTGCTTGGCTGATCTCCCAGAGTACACCAAGTTACTTTACAAGGAGCTGTTGAACATTTTCCAAGAAATAGATGAAGACGTGAGGAAAGAAGGAAGATCATACGGTGTTCACTATGCCAAACAAGAGGTGAAGTTTGTGTGTGTGTGTGAATGACTTTGTTGTTTTACATCCTTAAGTAATATATGCGCGCGTCAATATATATATATATATATATATATATTAGAGCAGTCCAATACATAAGATTCCTACCAGGTGAAATTTGGGAAGGGATAGATGTATACAGTTTTCTCTCGACAATGAGAGGCATTGGGGGTGTCAATTGTGTCCTCTACTGTGCTTCAAATTTGGGGTTCTTACCAAATTTTTTGTGTGATTCTTTTAGTCATTAGATTTTACATAAAATGTATGGCATTTTGATATTTTAAAGATAAAAAATAGAGTTGCTTTCAATTTTTTACTATTTTTCAAAGATTTAAAACTTTAAATTTAAAAGATGTTACACAATTCTGTCGGCATAAATCCTTGAAAAATCATGTGGTGGCAGTCTTAACGTGTTCGTATGATGCTCACCCTCCATTGCCATATATATATATATAACAAATTAATTTGGTTTTGGCAGTTTAAGAAGGTGGTGCAAGCGTACATGACAGAAGCAAGATGGTTGAAGAACAAGTATATTCCGACAACAAAGGAGTACATGAATGTATCAATTGTATCCTCCTGTTATCCAGCGCTGTCCACTGCTTCTTTTATAGGCATGGGAGAGATAGCCTCAGAGGATGTCTTCAAGTGGGCCCAAACTCACCCTAAAGTCATTAAAGCTTCTTCACTTATTTGCAGGCTCATGGATGACATTGCCTCTACCGAGGTATATAACCTATATATACAGTCATATAGATATGTGTGTGTGTAGATATACGTTTATTTGCATGTTTGATTTTCTTTCAAACCTAGAAAATCAAGATTTTGGTAAAGTATTAAAAAATGGACCCGTCCACAAACCGATTGATGTAGTAGTTTAAATCTCGTCAGACCTATTCATGATTAAAATAATATATTTAATCTAAATATAGAAAAAAAATGCATATATAACTATGAAAATAGTAATATTTGAATATAAAAGGCATTAATTCACAAATAAATAGAACACTCGTTGAACTATTTTTTTCCCTTTTTTCTTTGTAAAAAGGAAAAAAATAAATCCAATATGAACAACCATTCCAAAACTGAACTAATTCCACTAGTTCACCTGTCTGACCGACTGAACCAAGTTAGGTTTTCATACCATGGATTTGGGGCATTAAGCTTAGATTAGAACTTAATTTGCAGTTAATTTTTGTACAGTTTGAGCAGAGGAGAGAGGACATTGCGTCACTGATACAATGCTATATGAAGGAATATGGAGTGACAAAGGAGGAAGCCATCGGTAAACTTGAGAAGATGATAAAGAGTGCGTGGAAGGATATTAATGAAGAAATTTTAATGAGAGCAAGCAAATTGCCGAAGCCAATTCTGATGAGAGTTCTAAACGTCACTCGTTTCATGGATGTCATGTGCAAGGATGCTGATAACTTCACACATTCTGGAGGACTCATGAAGGACTCTATTCAACTAGTGGTCCTTGACCCTCTGCCAATATGAGCTTCTTAGCACGTAGTGTTCCCTTGATTCTATGGAGTATCAAGAATTGAACGTGTGATATATATATTTAGGGGGTGTTTTTTTATAGTATCATCCAGTATCTAGTTACGCAAGTGTCTCTTTTTGGACTGAAACTCGAAACTCAGATAAATGACATTACACCGTTAGGCTAACTCTATATTAATTAACATATGGGGGTGATTTTTAATTTGTTGTGTGAAGTATGAAATGTATCTTCTTGCGTCTGATGGGAATAAAAGGGGACCTCTAATAAGTTTTAGGCCAATTATATATCCCTTCTTAGATTTTTCATTAATATAATATCGGGCATTGTCCTCATTCCTAAACCAAAAAACAAAGAGTCCTCTTATATATGGATTGGGTATTTCATTGGCCCAACTCTACATCTCTTCCCAATCCCACCTCAGTAGTCTACTGTTTGCCTTCCTGTTTATCATCAGCCTTAACCCGTATCACTTTTCTTTTTTTTTTAAACCTACTTGGATTTTTTTAATGGCTTATTTGAGTTTACATTCAAACATAGGCTTAGTTGCTAGTTCGGGATAGCTCTCCCAAATGCATTTTATGTATTTACATAGACTAGAACCCAAAACCTCGTATTTGTTTGGTTATTAAAATCCCTTTCACTAGAATTAATACATGTTGATTATCTATTTGGATTTCCAATATGTTCATTTTCTTATTGAATATTAATTCCTCAATTTTCACTTTAAATTTATTTGTTTGCATTACAAAATTATCAATTGAAAATTGCAATAAAAGTTATCTTCCTCAAAATGTAAAGTTTAATTTTCAGCTTATTTAAATTCATAAAATATAAAAATATTATATATATATATATATATCTTCATAATTAAAATGAATTAATTGTTTTATTTTATTTTAAATGAGGATATTAATGTTCCATGTTATTTTATCATAATAGTTCAGAATCATGAAACAAACTATGAAATTACAGCAGCTCAAACACCAGAGCTGTGACACCATTCATATTCCGTGGATGCTAATAAAGATAATGAGCAGTCCCAACGTCTGCAAATTACGTTTGAGTTTGTGATAGAAGCCACAGCATGTCTATCACAAAACTGAGAGAATGACGGAAAAGGAACTTAGAAATTGGGAAATTATATATATATTTTTTTATCAAAAGTTAATTAGAAAATGCTAAAACATTATAAGGAATTTTCAACTTTTTTCTTGCGAAATAATTGATCTGTCATTTCCCAATTTTCAGGTTCTTTTTCCGTCATTTTCCCAAAAAAAAATTATGAAAGCTCATTTTCAATCAAATTAGAGGGATTTTTATCCAACGTAAACATTACCAGATTGTGTCTATATATTAGATAGATAAATAGATAGAGTGTTGAGTTGAGAGGAGAGGAGAGGTTTTTTCTTGAGGTGGCGATAGTTTCCGGTTTTCTGGTGTATGCTTCTTGTTTGTGTTGGTGATTTTCCTTGAATTTTCTTATCTTGGTAGTGTTGTCTCTTCATTTCTACTGGCCTCTCTTGTATTAGTTTTCCAAGTTTCTTATGGCATGAGTTAGGTCGGTGCAACTTCCCTCTTGTGATTCCAAACGTTTGGTGTACTGTGGGCAACATTTCTTGTTTGCTATGGTCTTTTCCCATCGATTCGTTCTTGTTACCAAGATTCATTCCCTTATTAATTTGCACTGGGAGCTTCAAGGTCAGGTTTCTATTGTTCAACATCATGAAAATTACTGTGTCCTCCATTTTAGCAGCTTAAAGGATTGTGCTTTTATCCTGGATCATGCTTTATGGTTGCTTCAAGGTTTCTCTCTTGCGGTGTTTGCATGGATTCCAGATATGCGGATATCCCAACTTTCTCTCCCCTTCTTCCATGCAAGGATCCAAGTGTTGAATTTGCCGATTGAGTTTCATACAAAGGAGGTTGCTTGCATGATTAGCTCTTTAATTGGTTCCTTCTTGGACTTTGATTCGGAGTCTCAAAGTGGATTTCGTATCAAGATTGCTTTTTCTGAAGGACCTAGTTTTTCTTATGTTCCTGCCTTTCAACTTCTGTCAGGGAAAGCACTTCCAGTCACTTTTCCCTAGAGCGAGCAGCATCAATATGTTACAATTTTGTGGCGGCAAGTCCTCGTACATCATGCTTCAAGTTTGTGGGTCCTAAGTCTGTGCATTTCTCTTCCTCTAGGCCTAGATATAAGTTTTGTCACGATATAAGTTCCGTCATGATATTGGCTTGAAGATTTGGGCCTCTCCTTTGGCCCAAAACAAGAGGGTTGGTTCTTTTGGTTATTCGGACTCTCCTGATTTTGAACGCAAGTCTTCTACTCATGTATTCTCTGTGCTGAATTCGCGTTCAAGGAAAAGATTGGCTAATGAGCTTTTTTCTCCCATGGTTAGGCGCTCTAAGCTGAGTGGTGGGAGTCCTCTTCATCTGAGCTCTGTGCAAGCTGTGAAGAGAAGGAGATGTGCTGAGGATGATTTGGTTATGAGGTCAACTAAGAGAACCTAGAGTGCTACACTTAAAGAAGATGATCACTCTAAGAGTAATCTCTCTTATGAGCTTCTTTACACTCACACCTAGCATGGCAACGAGCCATGCAAACGGCACGTCTTGGCATCAATGAGTCTGGCGAATAGTGAAGTACATCTATATGTAAATTTGTGCAATATCAGACGTTCCTAATTAAACAAAGAAGGTGTTTGGTTTTCCATCATCCACAGCAAGCTACTCTGTCCTACGATTTTTCTTAGCTCTATGCAGATATCTGTTTACTCTGGTGTTGAAAGTCATGATGTATTTGGTGATTTAGACAAGGCAAACAATGTTGTGATGAGCCATTATCGTCTTTCCTTCACTAGTGGAAATGGCTCCTTCGACAGGGTTGGAGCAAAGAGAAGGCATGGAAATCGCGAAACTAATAATGACATTGTTTCTTAGGCTGTTGACATGGAAGGTTAGCTGGGTTTCTTCGAGCTTTAAGCCAAAAAAGCTTGAACCACTGCATCATGATCACAATATCTTACATCAAGCACGGACTGGGTAGTGCCTTGCTTGATGATGTTTCTCCTAGACTACTCACTTATGGTTATGTTATGTTTGTTTTTAGTCTTCAATATGCAACCTCATTTTGAGTACTTAGGCTGGTTCGCTTTGGAAGGTCTTCATTGGCTTATTATCTCGGTATTCCCTAATCGTTGTCAGCTTCTCTCGTCAACGCTACTCTACTGCAGCTTCATGATGATCTTACACTTCGCTCCATTTTGTTGTTGCTGGGCTATGGCATCAACATCTAACTCTTTTTCAACACCTCATACGGTGCAAACACTGTGAGACCATGAGGTGTATTCATGTCTTACAGTAGTGTTAACTTTTGGGAATAACTCTGTAGGAGTGTCCTGTGTGCATTGTCCCTTAGTAACTTTTTCAAAATTAAATCAATGATTATAATAAATGGTCTAATCTCGGATCGTTTATTGAAGAGCATTTTATTAATTACCCAATAACTAAATGTAATGATTGGTATAAAAAAAACAATAAAAAGAATTTGATCTTTTATTTACCAACTACATTTCACAAATGAAAATTTAATTGTTCTAAATTAATTCTTTTTGGGATTTTTCTTGAAGTAAAATATTGATGGAATTAATGAAATGAGAAAAACAAGAAAACCAATAATGGAAAATGAGCAATCCTTCATAACAATTGCGCAAATAATCCTCACTTCAAATAATTATGGAAGATTAATCATGCTAGATTCAAAAAACTCTAAGAGTCTATTTGGCATAAGGGAAATGGAAGGGAAGGGAGGAGAGGAAAAATTTTTATGAGTTAGATTTAAAAAAATCGGAGAAATGAGGTTATAACATTTTAAGGAAGATATGATGTAATTATGTAAAATAAAAGAATAAGAAAATTAATTTAAAACTTTTAACCCCACTTTTTTAATTTTTTGTATATCTAATTCATAAAAATTTTCCCTCCCATCCAAATCTCTCGTACCAAACAGCCCCTAAGGGTTACCCCTTAGATTATGCTTAACTTAGATTGATTAATATTAAGCCACATTGCATATTAATCTCTCTAAATTAAGTTGATTAAGCATTCTAACAATTAAATGAACTTAAAAATCATATTTAGCTTTTAATCTAATAACCAAGTCACTTCGCATTACCACTTGATTTTTTCATTAATCTTAATTTAACAATGGTCACCCATATAAAAAATCAAGATTGATGATGTTAAAACCCAATGCAAAACATAATTAATAAATTTATATTTAATAAATCAATGCAAACACAAAACACCATTGATACACTGATCAAGCCACCTTGAAATTAGCACAAAATTTTCATAAAATCATTAATTTAATGACTAACCAGTATAAAGAAATGATAATTAAGTCAATTAAACACAATTCCAAGTATCTAATAAAGTTTCAAACTACAACCAATCTCCAAATACAATAAAATAAATAAGTTCAACATTATAAAATTCATCCTCAGATTGAGGAATAAAAAATACAGTATAAAAATAAAAAAAATGAAAGAGCAAAAACTCTCCAATTAAGCTTCAAGTTCACGCATTTCCTCCTACTAAAGGATTAATGGATTCAGCTACTGCCACTTATAGAAATTGCATCAAGAAGCACAACCACCTTCAGAATAGAGCGCCCAGCCATGGAAAACTAGCAGAGAAAGACACGGAATAGATGCTGGACGTTGAAGACCATCATCGGAAGTGATAGACGGTGAAGATAGAGTGAAAGAGGGCCACGGCTGAGTGAAGAACTGAAATTGCCGTCGGTAATGGAGGAAGGTGGAGAACGCCGGCATTCTAGACAGAAGAAGAAGTTCGCCGGAAGAGTAAAGAAGAAGCACTTCACCGGAACAATGGAGTTCCGGCGGAATCAGTGATGAAACTCTGTCACGGCTATGTGAAGCTACTATGAGCTCCTCTCTTCCCAAGTTGCAACGCCGGCGGTGGTGAAAGGTGAGATTGGTGAAGGAGGGAGGTGTGGTCGGTTGCTTCTGAGCTCTCGGTCCCTGGTCTCTCTTTGCTTACCGGTGGACGACGGCCACAGTGGTGGTGCGACGGTATGGTGGAGTTGAATGAAAGTATGGAAGAGGAATTCGGTGAAGGAGAAGAGTGCAGGAGGTGTGTAGATGTGGTTCATCTTCAATTCCAGCCTCCCTACGAGCTTCTGTGTCGCAGCCAAGAAGGTCGGGTCGGGTCAGGTAGTTTAATCGGATCCCTTGGTCAAAACATGCGCTTCGACCAAGGGACTAAAATTAGATATTCGAAGTTTTGTTGAGGGACTAAAACAAAAAATTGGTACGTTTTTGTGGAATGATTATAATTTTCATACCTTTTGGGCTTTCCTGTAATTTTATCTTAATCATTTCTTCATCAATTTGTAATTTCCAGAAATTATGGATCCTTTTCTGTAATTTTCCCAAACTGATCTGCAAAGAAAAAAAACCCTAAATGTACTATCTTATAGGGAAAATGACTCAAAAAGAACTTTGAATATGGTAAAAGACTAAAAGGTGTTACAAAATTCCTAAATCCCTCAGAGGTGCTAGTACTTATCAGGGATTTACAATTTCAGGGGTAAATTATCATTTTACCCTTATCTATATTTTTATTAAAATAATAAAAAAACTTCCACCGGCCGGCCACCACCTGTGGCGGCCCGGCCGCCCAGACTCGGCGGCAGGCGGGCGCAACCGGCAAGCCCTGGCCAAGGAATATTCCGGGGGACAAACGGGCTTTCAATGTCTTCTTAAGCTGCCCCTCCAGTTTACTGACTTTCAAAGTTTTTAACTTCTTACTTAATTTTAAGTGTATATTTGAAAAAAAATTCAAACCACGGTTTCAGAAGTCATTTTCCACAAAACTTTTTTCACATATTTATTTCATAAGTCGTAAAATTTATTCTCCACAAACTAATCTAAACATGCACTAACTTAAAGACAAGTTCTAAACCAACTACTCATAAAACCTTTATATGTAGTTTTGTTTGGATAACAAGAGAAAATGGATAAAAGAAAAATATGGAAAGCAAATGATCTATCTTTTTACGTTTTAAAAAATGGCTTATTTCACAATAACGCACATTTGAATTAAAAACTATGTGAGCATCATACTACTTCTTTTTCCTCCATATTTTTCTTATTTTATTTTCTTATCTAAATAAGAAAAAATCCATCTTGCTTCCTATTAGGTTTGCAATCAAGTTGAGTGTTCAAATGTGTTTTGACCTCTTAATTATTCAAAGTTGATGTCCACTAGTGGTTTGCGCAATTAGATATCATCATTTAGTTTTCACATGATTGATCTAAAATAAGTGAATATGCATAACATAACGACGAAAGGCTACAAATAATTTTAGTTATCACTTTGATTTTATTTATAAATTTCTTTTAACTAATTCTTACATACTAAGGAGAGTTAGTTAACTCATTTATTATAGATTAAATTTCTAATTTTACTCTTATCTATGATTAGTTCCAAAAGTTAATATGAATAAATCCCTTTTGTTTATTATAATTAATAGGGGTAAAAAAGTATAAAATGTATTTATTATCTTAAAAATAGATTTATAAATAAAACCAAAATTTTTGATAAAAAAAACTTATAAATAGAATCAGAGTAATATATGTTAATGCAGTATTGAATCTTGTATTTACCACATTAATTGCAAGATGTCGCTTTTAAGTTTTAACTTATCCTTGAGTTTTGGTTACGTACAGCGTGCTGTTGCTTACTTCATCCCCAACTTGTGGCTCCATTTTCCTCTTTATGTCACTCTCAGTCCAAGTAATAACCCGACGGAGATTCCCAGAACATTCGTTTTTCGTAAAACCAGCTAACAAAGTCAGAGCACGTTGAGCCGCCAAAAGATATAGTACTCGCTGGTGTATTTAATATAAAATATGTTTATTTAATTTAATTAAATAAAAAAAATTTATTGAGTTAGTTATTAATATATATTTTTTAAAATACTATAATTATATTTTTTAATTCACTGATCCTCTCTATTCCTTAATTATTATTTAGAGAACATCAATAAAGATAAATTAAAAAAATATTGATAAATATAAAAACTATATATTATATCTTATATTATATAATACACAATTCTAATGATATTATTCTCTTTTTATAGTCATTTAGTATGTATTCGGCAATATATTCAAAATATATGTTTGGTTGATGAACACTCAAAATTTTTTCAAAAGTGTGTGTTTGGATTGGTTTTTGGAAAATAACTTTTACGATTTACAAGGTAAGTATATAAGAGAAGTTTTATCTCGATTTACGGAAAAATGCTTCTAAAACTATTATTTCAAAGCTATCCAAACATGCACCTAGGTCTTGGGAAAAGCTATATTTTTTCTGTTTTTCTCTTGTGTGGGTCTCATCCTCTCTCTTTCATTGGTCTTTTTCCTTATGTGGGTCTCACCCTCTCTCTTTTATTGGTCATTTCTCATTATGTGGGCCCCACACAATGAAAAAAAAGTTATTCTAACTACAATACTGAAACACTCTCATTTTATTAAAATCATTTTTTTCTCATAATCTATTCTCCTCAAAATCCATTATCCAGAAATTATTTTTCATTTTTTTCAGAGGCAATTATCCAAAAACTAATATAAACATCGTGAAAGAAGGCACTGTACTATTTAGTGTCATTATAATCCAACCGACATCATATAAAGTGTCCACTATAATATTTTACTTTATTTTCTTTGAAATTTGATCTTTACTCCATAATGATACAATCCCCAGTTCCCACTATGCCCTTCACTTTCAGTACTACTATTCTTCCTTCTTACTTAATAGTCAGAATCGGAAACTCCCTCTCTTACTAAAATCTAACTTGGGTCGGTTGACCAGACCTGTGAACAAGTCTCGCCATTAATCCGGTGAAAAACTTTAGATGGGTTCACCAAATTAGATTTTATATTTTTATACTCCTTACTAAATCTAAAACAATGTTATTAAAACAAAAAAATAGCAATCCATCATATTTGTATTTTAATGGCCCTGCTTTGTTGAATTAGGTGTCGTTTAAACATGAATCTTTCGAATTTACCTAATTATAGATTAATACATTTTTTTATTTAAATATTACTTTTTTTTAAAGTTATATACACATATTTTAATATTTTAATTGCATCATATTATTTTAATCATGATTATGCATGACGAATTCAAACATGGTTCAATCATAGGGTTATACATGGATTGATTAAAGGGTTAAGATACAATTTTAACAATAAAATTTTTTTTCGATAGCTGTCTAGCACAAATAAATTTTGGAAGGGGTAAAAATACTAATAAAAAATTAGTAAAAAATTAAATGTTAACCCTTATTTAAATTATACTCCCTTCGGTCCTAATTATAAGATAAATTTTAGTTTTTTGAAGAAATTAAGAAAGCCAATTAAATCACTTTAGAGTATTTATATTTTTATTTTTTCACCAAACTAATTAATTTGATTAATAAACTGATATATAATCTAAGGATACTAAAAATATAAATACTCTAAAGTGATTTAATTGACTTCCTAATTTCTTCAAAAGAATCAATTTTACCGAAGGGAATATATATTTCCATTGGTTGAATAACCAATTCGATTTTTATTACCTTGACTTCACCACAAAACCCCCCCCCCCCAAAATATAACCCCCAAACAAACAGAACACTGTACTCGAATCCCGCATCAAGTGGATCCTCACCATTTTTTTCAATACACAAATTAGTATATTGCACTTAAATATAATGTTTGATTCTCCTTTGTAACATCCAAGCTCCACGTTATGTAAACCAAGTATTTCTCCAATCCTAAATATAAGATATATATATAGAAAGTTGATTTTAATTCTAGGTATAAGACAAATTTTTCATATTTGTCAATCTTTTATTAATTTACCTCTATTATGCTCTCTCAATAATAATCAACGAGAAAAAGAAATGATAGAATTGAGGAAAATGACTAGGATATTTTGGAATATATATCATATTAACTTACTCAACTAGCTTCCTAAATCTAATCAAATTAGATATATATGTCTTATATTAAGAATACGAGGGATTATTTTACAAATAAATACACGCAAAGTCGCAAACATAAACGTATTGCAAGAAAAGATAATAAACACTATGTTTTAATAATTTATTTTCAAAATTAATAAATAAAAATATATTAAGATTGTAATGATTGAAATAACACCATTACAGTAGTCATTATAGTAATTTTCTCTTAAAAAATAAATATAAAATATTTATTTCAAAATTTTCTACCTCGTTATTTTCTATAAATTTAAGTTATATTAAAAATGTTGAACTTATTAAACTAATAGATGGGTAAAAACTTAACATTAATTGAGATTTTTTTTCTTTTATGTTGAGTTCAGTAATGAGCTCCACTAGCTGAAGCTAAAATTTAAATAAGAGACCATTTTAAGTTCAATAAATATTAAAAAAGAAAAAGAAAGAAGAAAAAGGAGCTTATTTGATCTACTCTTTTTTTTTTTTTTTTACCAATAGCTTCTTTGATCTACTCACTTTTTGCTTTAGGCCTAAATATATATATATATATATATATATATATAGATATGGCTTTTCTGCTTTTATTTTCTTATTCGCTGTCATCTTTTTCCCCTGCATGATTATTGAATCAAAATTTAATGATCTATATTTAATATTTTCTTCTCATCCTTCTCTCCATTTTCTTTTCATCATTCTTTTCATTATAATAATATTTTTATAAAATGAGGGGAGAAGATGAGAGAAGCTAGTTGTATGTATATGAATGTGTAAGATATTTATACGACAAAATTATCTCCAAAAAAAGAACACGATCCTTTTGATGGAACTGTCAACATCAGATCAATTAGAGCAATACAAAAGGTGTAAATGATATGAAAAACCAAAGTGAAGACTTTACATTTTTTAGGAGGAACACAACATGTGCTATTGTACCTATCTTATCCTTAACATTTGAATTCTTAATAATATGTGGCCATTATCATACAAGGAGAGTCTCTGCAAATTACTTATTCAATCTTTCTTTTATATATATATATATATATATATATATATATATATATATTATCTGAACCTCAATCTTTCTTATAAGGCACTTGAAAAAATAATTTTTCTTTTTTCTTTTCCTTTATATACAACACAATATGGGATATTTATTGTATTTTTTATGTATGCAAGATATTTAAGGAAAAATTCCAGAAAACTACAAAATAAATTAGAAAAGGACAGAAAGGTTGGGTGAATATTACAAACCCTAAATAGTGGGGCATGAGGAATCTGGGATATGAAATGTTAAGAAAATTACCTGAATGCCCTCCTAATAAGTGACTGCCAAAAGGGGAAGAAAGAGACACGAGCTGGCATCAGAACAGAGAGTGATGGAGAGAAACAAAGGATGGTGGGATGGTGGGCGGCGTGGCGAGACGAAGCTTCGACGACAGTGGGGTGTGGGACGTTGGGTTGCGAAACGCGGCGAGACAATAGCTTTGTCAGATCCTTATCTGTATAACTGCATTTACTGGGTAACAAAGGCTCAGCGGGGAAAAAGAGAAGGACAGACTAGACCTCGTCCATTAACATCATTATCTTAGTTATTAACTACTAGGCCTCATCCATTAACAGCTTCGAAGGAACAAGTTAGAAAGTCGTCATATAGATGGGAAAACACAACATTTATCCATGTAAAAACATCATTACTTTCGCTATTAACGGCTAGGCCTCATCCATTAACATCTTCGAAGGAACAAGTTAGGAGGTCGTCATATAGATGGGAAAAAACAACATGTATCCACGTAATAACATCATTATCTTCACTATTAACGACTAGTCCTCGTCCATTAACATCTTCGAAAGAACAAGTTAGGACGTCGTCATGTAGATGGGAAAACACAACATCTATCCACGTAAAAGCATCATTATCTTCGCTATTAACGACTAGGCCTCGTCCATTAACAACTTCGAAGAAACAAGTTAGGACGTCGTTATGTAGATGGGAAAACACAACATCTATCCACGTAATAACATCGTTATCTTCGCAATTAACAAGATTATGTTCATTGTTAATGACATTATTTCGTTGATTAACATCTGCCCAACAAGAAATGGGAACTTTTTAGTGTCGTTGTCCAAACGCAACACCTTTCACATCTTCCATTCACATAGACAACAAAAGACATGTGTAGGAACAAATTTGCAAAAATAGGTGTTCCCAGAGTAATAACACCATGTGGCTCTATAATAACAACATGGTTCTGTTGATTAACACCTTCATATATTTATTAGTTGCTAGTAGACCACAATCTGCATAATTACATTCAGCAATCATATAAAGCCCAAAAAAGAGTTACACATTGCCCTTTGTACATATTCACATATTTCATGACAAGGGAACATTAACACTGGAGTAGTACATAATGTTTCCTTGTCACAAACATTGCATTACATCAAACACTAAATATAGTAACTACCTATAGGAGTACACAACTGACTCAACCCATCTCCCAAAAAAACCATGAGTTGGTTGACAGTAACTTTACAAAAACCATGGTTTTGTTAATGGATGAGGCCTAGTCGTTAATAGTGAAGGTAATGATGTTTTTACTTGGATAGATGTGTTTTCCCATCTACATGATGACTTCTTAACTTGTTCATTCGAATCTGTTAATGGACGAGGCCTAATCGTTAATAGCTAAGATAATGATGTTAATGGACGAGGCCTAGTCTGTCCTTCTCTTTTTCCCTGCTGAGCCTTTGGTACCTAGTAAATGCAGTTATACAGATAAGGATCTGACAGAGCTATTGTCTCACCGCGCTGCGCCGCCCAACCTGTCACACCTCATCATTGTCAAAGCTTCGTCTTCTCGAGCTGCGTCGCCCAACGTCCCACACCCCACCGTCGCCGAAGCTTCGTCTAGTCGCGCCGCCCACGATCCTTCGTTTCTCTCCATCACTCTCTGTTCTGATGCCAGCTCAGGTCTCTTTCTTCCCCTTTTGGTAGTCACTTATTAGGAGGGCATTTAGGTAATTTTCTTAACATTTCATATCCCAAATTCCTCATGCCCCACTGATTTGGGATTTGTAATATTCACACAACCTTTCTGTCCTTTTCTAATTTCCTTTGTAGTTTTCTGGAAATTATTCGATATTTAATGTTGGTTTATGTTTTTTTTAGATTTGACTCTTTAAATTATCAAACTACGAGTTTAATAAGAAAAAGGTTGAAAACTTTGTTAATTTTCATATAGAATCCATGCATTTTAATCTTATCCTTAATTTTGATTAAAAAAAATCTAAAAATGACTCAAAAATAATCATAAGGAGTTAAAATTACGGGGAGAAAGGAAAAATTCGCATCGCGCAAAATTCAAGAAAACCTGAATTTTAATTTCTATGTATTCTCCTTCAACGTTAAAAATAGACGAAAGAAAGATTGTAGACAAAAGTAAGAAAGATGTGGAAAAGTTTAGGTTTGATATGCCCTTACTTATTCTAAATTTCAAGTGCGAATTATATTAGTGGAAAATTTTAATATTTTTCCTGAATATAACGAAGACTTAATATGTAATATCCTGAAATTTGGGATTTGAAATTTGGGAACAAGCCTAAATTGATTGGACTACTAAGTCCCAATTTAGTAGATGTTCCAAATCTATTCTCTAATATTCCTTATATCTTTGGGGCATTAAAGAAAATAAAATGGTTAATTTTGAAAAAAGTGATTATGCTTACGGTGAAATTGCCTATGAGGCAGTGAGTTTGTCATATGATTTTGTATGACCGAATGATGATAAAAAATTATGAAATTTTATAGGGTGAAAGTAGGCATCCTAAGCTTTAATTTGATAATTCATATGATTCAATTAGAGCTATATACAAAAAGATATGAATTTTTGAAGTCAGCACAGAAAAACTGTGAAATTTTTGGAACAACAATCAAAGATTGAAATTCTGAGAATTTTGTGATTCCATCTAGGAAAATTCTATATTTTTTCTTGAAACTAGACTCAATAATGGTTCTATAGGCTTTAGAATCACTTCAATTCGATTTTTCTAGAATTAGTTATGATTTTTCAAAATTTAGACAGAAATCTGCCAAAATTTTGTAAAAATATGAAAATTGGGAAATTAATTAATTAAATTGGATATATTGTTATAATCATCCTCATCCTTCTTCAGCCCCATTTCTGACATGAACAAGCTGAACTTGTAAAAGTAAGTGATTTCTTCGGTAAATTGGTTCCTAATGCGTATAACTCCGTTCCTAAGCTTCCTTTGCATATGATTTAAGGTTTGGAAGCTCATCTTTCGGTATTTAAAGGGTTAGGGTTCAGCCAACTTGAGAAAATCTAGTAGGAGCTTGAGGTAACTTCCAAACTCTTGTGTATTGACTATTCTAGCTGCTGTGGACAATTTAATCAATGAAATTTCGCCGGATTGTCATTGGTTTTAAAGTTTGGAAATGTGATGATATAGGGGTTATGCTGCCAAAATTGGGTCTTAATGCTAGTTATAACCTAATGGAATTTTCCTGAAAACCCATATATTTCAGCCAGCACTATAAATGGGTCTTAGTGTTGGATTTTCAATGATTTTATGGTTTCATTGAGTTCAGGAGCGAAAATTAGGTGGGGTTACAGTTGATCACTTTTTTGGAAAAGGTCGAAAAAACATAATTACGAAAACACCCCTAAAACACTGAAATAAGGGTTGCCAAGGGCAATTTTGTCTTTTGGCAGTAAATTTGGTAATTCTGAGTCCGGAAATGGATTCCTTGAGCGAAAATATGTCAGAATAGCTCATGTCAAAATTTCGGGAAGAGTACAGCCGGACTGGGTACGGCGGGGCCGGCGGGGGTCTTGGGGGTATTTTGGTCAATTTTCATAATAAGCTCATATAATCCCCTAGAAACACTATAGAAGTGTCTAAATGGTATATTTGGAATTGTAGGACCAAGTTGAGAGCCTGAGTTGCTGGCACGCAAATCGAGGAGAAAAGCTGGAGATAAGAGACTTACCTTACTTGCATGTATTTGATATCTTTGCTTGTATAATGATGTTTATGATTACTTTACTTGATTGTGTAGAGCATATTTGAATAAATGAAGCTCTGTTTCTGTTTTCGCTGTGGCCATAGTCTTGTTGTATGAAACATTGAGCATGTAGAAATGTCATTATGGGGGTATACATCTAGTTAAATCTAACATGTCATACTCGTAGCATCTATTATGCATGCATTATGGTATCTATTTCCTACTGAGATTCTCTCGAATCTCACCCTCCCCTACCACCAAATTAGGCAGGTGAAAACAAGAGGTGTACTGAAAGCATATAAGAGAACTACATGGGAGGAATGTAGTGGTGAAATGAAGGTGGGAAGATGTCTCCGTTTTATTGGGATGTGTTTAGATACCCTAGTAGCCTTGTGCAGCTACATTATTTGAATTTATCAGGTACAAACCTCTATGGGGAATATATGTAATCATGCACATATTATCAGTATAGTTATGTTATTCATGTGTTGCCCATCAAACCACATATCATTTTCCGTGAATACTCTGAAAAAGGTTGAAATTGATATAAGAGCGTGACATAATACAACAATTGTATTTATAAAATAATGAATGTGTGCTTAAAATATAAAAGCAAACGAATTTAGGGAAAATCCCAAAAAAAACCTCCAAAATTTCAAAATCTTATATCAAGTTTATTTCCTATTATTACAAGGAATTGGCTATATTTGATAAGAAATTCACAACTCATTTTAATAAGAAATTACTTATTTGAGATTTTGAAATTTTGGAAGTCTTTTTCTAAAATTTTCCCATGAATTTAAATGTCACCGGTCCAAAACAAAAGAATTTATATGTCTTCACATGTTAGTAAGAGTTTTCCTTTTACAAAAAATAAAGTGAGGAGGTAGCATGAATTTTTTAAAGAGCCATAACTTTTTAATGTTTCATGAGTCTAATTAATCATTTTTTTAAGAACCTAAATAAAAACATACATCTTGTAGTTGTCCAAAATAATCACAAAAATATACATCTCAAGAATGCTGTGGTCTTTCACCAACCATTTCAAGAGGGTCATTCCAAATATATAATTTACCAACCTTCTTAAGAATTATATCTTTCCAAATGATTGATGAATCTTTATTCAACATTATTTCTTAAACAGTGAATGAAATTCAAACTCGAACTTTCTATATATGAACAATTTCAATTTGGACATATTTATATTTCCAAACTCTAACAAACAAACCATACGAGATCTAATTTAAAATATAACATCACAATGCACAAGTTAAGTTAAGCATGTAAGAAAAGTTGTCTTGATTTCATTCACAATTGACATCTTCAAAGTATGTAACAAGAGCATAGTTGGCCAAAAAGATATCAATAATTTTATTTGGGCCATGAAAAAAATGGAGAAATTTTAAATAAATATCATGTGAATTTATAAAACCCCAAACAGTTTATTAACACATGGAAATGATATAAATGTGACATGTATCAAATTAGAATTTTAAAGTGTTGATGATTTTATCATTCTGAGCCTTAATTTTTTTTTTAAAAAAAATGTGCCATTGTCGAAGCACCACCGCGGGCTGCCCGCCAAAGCTCTGATGCTGGGGGCTTTTATTTGAGGGGGTAGGGTGTAATTTTTTTTTTAAAAAAAAAAATGGAAGCAAGGAGGCAAAGGGTGGGATCGAACCCACCTCACCGCTTTGCCAAAGGGCCACCAAAGCCTCTTGATATATATATGTATATGTATAATATAAATAAAGATATAATGACTTTAATAAAATAAGTCATGAAAATGACAAAATGCGTAATGATATTGACTAGAGGCATAATTGTATTGACTAAATTAGTGATGACATTAACTAAATGTATAATAATATTTACTAAATGAGTAATGATATTCATTTAAGGCATAAATAAACTAACTAAAGGCGTAATGGTTAGGCTTGGGCAAAAACTCGGTGATCCGGTCCATGCTTATCCCTAATAATAGTATTGATTAAACGAGTAATGAGATTGACTAAAAGCGTAATGACATTAACTAAATGAGTAATGGTATTTATTGAATGAGTAGTAAAATTGACTAAAGGTGTAATGACATTGATTTAATGAGTAATGAAAGTGACTAGAAGCGTATACTAAATGAGTAATGAGATTGACTAAAAGCATAATGACATTGACTTAATGAGTAATGAGATTGACTAAATGAGTAGTAATGGTCACCAAACCCCTTTGGAAAAGTGGGGGGGGTGAGTTCGATCCCATCCGTTGCCCTCTTCATCCATTAAAAAAAAATTAACCCCCCCAAAAACAGCCCCCAGTACCGGAGCTCTAGCGGCTAGCCGACGATGGTGCTTTGGCAAGGGCACATTTTCTTTGTTTTTTAAACTGAGGGGCAAAATGGTAAAAGCATCAACATTTTAAAATATCAATTTGATAACTTTCACCTTTATGTTATTTCCATGTGTTAACATATTTTTTGGGATTTTATAAATTCATATGGTATTTATTTAGAATTTTCCCAAAATGCATTTGCTATATTCATTTATTTTTTTATTTTTATTTGAAATTTAATATCTGTTCCAAAATGATAGTATATTATTTTCCTGCCAACTCATTAGCCAACCAAACCCCGGCTCCCAACCCAAAAAAAAAAGTCCTTAGGCCACGTTTGGTAGCAAAGAATTGGGATGAGAGAAGCGGAAGTGAAATTGAAAAATAAGACTATTTGGTACAACTGATCTTACTTCCCTGTTGAACCCAATTCCACCAAAAACGATGGAAGTGACTCCCTACCCAATACCCATGGAAGTCACTTCCAACGGCACTTCCTCCCTGAAAAAATGGCTCTTTGACCATTTTACCCATTAACATACTCCTGCCATCACCAGTTTCCCATCTTTGGCACCTATCACCGTCATAGTCACCGGTACCCGACTAGCAACTGGATCCTCCATCCACGGTGAAAGTCCTCCACCAGGAACAACAGTGATAGACCTCCACTAGCGATAGCGGCGACAGACCTCCCCCAGCTACAGTGGTGACATACCTCTACCAATGAAATTCCTCCGTCATCTTTAACCTTCGCCCCCACTTTAATTTGCTACCTTCAACCAACGACAGCCCTCCACTAGTAAACACGTTTCCATCGTCGTCTCTCTTTGGTAGCAAATGTGACTTCGCCGTCGTCCCCCAGGGCAACAAACTCGACTTTCTTGACATCTTCCTTAGACAGCAAACGTGACTTTGACGGCCCTCCACCTTGTCGACTTTGTTCATCCAAGGTTTCAATTTCCTTCTAGCATCTGTTGATTTTGATTTCTGTTCAGAAAAATTTTTTTGGTGTGATTTCCATTGCTGATTTGGTTCTTGATTGATAAAGAAGTGGAAGTGGAATTGCGATATTTGTTCATGGTTTTTTCTTCGATTTTATTCATAGTTTCTGACTTCGAAATTTTTGGTTATTTTTTTGCTTGATTTGGTTTGATTTCTTGCTTATGGTCATTTTAGTTGTTGTAATCATCCCCTTCCATGCCTACCGGCGATTTCTATAATGGTCGCCAACAACATTGTCGGTTTTTCTGCGCAGGTTAACAGTTGTTGGAACTTTTTTTTTTTTGCCAAGTGACGGTGGTTGAACTGATTTGTTGGGAGGAGGCGTTTTTTTATAGGGGTAAATTGGTAATTTAATACTTAAAATGAATATATTAATTAAAAATTATATCATACTTCCATAGCCATACCAAACACACTTTTATCCCCCACTTCCATTTCTATTTCTACTTCCATCTCCATTAAAAGCTCTTCCACTATAACAAACGGGGCATTCCTCTTACTCCTAATCAAAAAATTAAAACCCATCCTTGTCAAATTTTCTGTTTTTTTTTACAAATTATAAATCTATCGTTTTTAGGTGTGTTTGGAAGAGCTTAAATTTGAGAAATAAGTCCTTATTACGCAAGCCGAGAAAAAACTCCTCTCACATACTTACCTCGTATACCATGAATCACGAATTATAAGCACTTATTGCCCAAAAATAAACTCTTCTAAACGAGCATTTCATCATCACCTTCCTGCTTCCACGTGGCCCGATAACCAATGAAAACAGTGGCTTTTATGGTGATATAGAGTAAATTCGAATCCGGAATCATCAAATGCAACCTCATCATATTTCTTTTAAAGGGTTAAGAAGTTATTTTGTTTCGGAAGTTATCCACCAACGGTAATTTTCTCAATATATTATAATATTACTATTCTTGTAAAAAAAATAATATTGATATCAATTCACTTCAACAAATTAGATAGACACAGCTCATATTACTTTTATAGCAAAAAAAAATTAATTTCCACAACTCAATTCCGCGCCCCTATATATAACTTACAAAGCGCAAAATTCACTGTATGGGTGAGGCCGGAGAGAAAAACAGAAACCAAAGTATTTCGTAAACCTGAGACCGACTCCGAGATGCTCGCCACCACCAACGGCTTGAACCCAGAGCTCCGATCGCCGCTGCTACCTCCGGCGGACCAGAAGAAGTTTTCCAGCGATGCCGAACCGGAGAAGGTCTCCATCGACGACATGCTCCAACGGCACTGCGGCGAGTTCGGGCGGTGGCAGCTCCGGCACTTCGTGCTCACGAGCCTCGCCTGGGCTCTCGAGGGTTTCCACACCATGGTCATGATTTTCGCCGACCGCGAACCCGATTGGAGGTGCATCGACGGGTCGGGTTGCGACCCGAAGGTGATGAGTGTCTGTGGCCTCGGACCCGGTTTGTGGCAGTGGGTCGGGGGCCCGGAATCCTCGACGGTCGCAGAGTGGGGTTTATTTTGCGGAGAGAAATACAAGGTCGGCGTGGTCCA
The DNA here is from genome assembly GCA_963242795.1 of Inga leiocalycina. NCBI lineage: Eukaryota > Viridiplantae > Streptophyta > Magnoliopsida > Fabales > Fabaceae > Inga > Inga leiocalycina. The sequence goes on from OY725329.1 coordinate 55,556,008, forward strand.
AGCTATTTTCTTCGGCGGCTGCATGATCGGTTAGTTTCGTTTCTCTGATTCACAATTGTCCCTATATTTATTATTTATTATTTAATATTTAATTTAATTTTAGAATTCAGTTCACGGTACAGGGAGAATCTGGTAGAGAATGCGCAAATAGAAAAATAACAATATCACTTCAATAATATTTAAGAGTCAAATAATTCAGCCGGTGTAGAAGACCCGGTTGGTACAATGCACTTATGAAAGCAGTAGGGGATATATATTTAAACATATGATTAAATATTCTGAGGGTCAAAATTATTTTTTTAAATATGATTGCTTTGATTTTAGCTTTTTATTCTCGGCATGATGCTTATTCATGTGATCACAACAACTCAGCGAGATAACTATGTTTGCCAGAGTATTGAGTCAATGGCATCTTGTTGATAGATTTTTAAGAGATTTTAATATTTTATTAATAAAATAATTATAAAAAAAAAAACCAAATCTTGAGGCAAGGTGGCAAGTTGATCACGAGAGTCTAGGCCCAAATATATTTGATTATATTAAGTTCAAGTTTACTATTTTAAATCTATATCTATATTATAAAATAAATTATGAACATGCTTTGTCAGCATTAAGTTGGGATGTGCTTATAATATGAGGAATAAACAAATAAAGTGAACGGTTTGAGTTAAATTAAATATACTCCTTCCATCAAATATAAGATAGAGTTGGTTTTTTTCGGAGAGATTAAGGAAGCTAAATAAATTACTTAATCATATTATATGGTGTCTATCATTATATTATATATCAGTTTATATGTTAGGTAAAATAATTTAGAGAATAAACAATAAATATAAATATTTTAAAGTAATTTAATTAGATTTTTTAATATCTCAAAAAAATTTAATTTTGTTTTATATTTAGGAAGATAGGAGTATTTGTTAATGAGAAAGAAGGGTAGATATAAGTAGAGCCGGGAATTCGGGCCTAGCCCGTCAAGGGTCGGGCCTATGATTTAGAGGCTGAAAATGGAAGCGGGCCTAAAAGGGCCGGCCCTTTTAAGCCCGTTTAATATTTTTTTAAAATAAATTAATAAATATAATATCATTATATCAAATTATCAATATGAGAGACACCTAAGTTCTTAATAGAGTATTAATAACAGGCAAACACTTATTAATTGGTTTGATTTATTTTATTTTCTACAATGTTTTATTCATTTAAACTTAAAAAAAAAGGCTAATTTGGACATTAGATGATTATTTCAACTAAAAATTTATGAGTTTTAAAAATAATGTATACTAATTTAAAGCAAAATAATAAATAAATTGTAAAAATTTTTTTAAAAAAATTGAATTAAAATGAGTTTAAGCCCGTTTAGGCCCGAGCTCGTGAAGGGCCAGCCCTGTAGGGCAGCGGGCTTCAAAAATATAGTACTTTTTAGGAAACGGGCCTAAACGGGCTGGCCCGTTTAGGCCCGAGTCCGTGAAGGGCCGGCCCGTTTTCCCAGCTCTAGATATAAGATTAGATTAGACATGTGATGCAAATGAGATTAATGATAACAATATAACATTTGTTGGTACTTAAGTGGTAACTGAAAAAGTGAGAGAAGAAAGAGTCATGTGGAAGCTAAAAGAAGAGAGGTAATGATGGGGGACAAGTGGGGAAGTGGTTGTCGTTTTGCGTGAGGATAGAATGGATTAGAATTACATGGGTCGTCGTTTTTGGGGGGCTGGATCGTAGAGGCTGGAAATCCCAAGTTTTGTCGGAGATCACATGGACCATCATTCAATTGTCTTGATTCTCTGTGAGATTTGACAAAGGCTGTCTCCAAAACGGCAAGGCGTTTAGAGACCCCATGGTGTGGCCAAAAAAGTAGCGGATACTGGGGACTCGCGCGATAGGATCAGCAGATTAGTTTTCTTCAAAGGTTGGTTAGAAAACTTGTGGATACTAGGGACTCTCGTGTTATGATAAGGCTTATTGAGATATTCGCTTGTTGGCTGTGGTCAGTAATCATGTGCTTGCTATATATATAGCGTCATATTTTTCTACCTTCTTTGTCCAATTTATAGGGCAGAAAGATGCTTGTTCTAGTCCTAATTAAAAGTTATATTATCCTCTTTTTCATATGAATGTATCATTAAACCTTTTATACACTCTTTTCTGCCTCTTTTTATAAGGAACATTATCTGTTATAGGTTAGTCTTTAATATAAGAAACAAATTCTATTTGTTTAAAATTTTAAACTGATTTTTCCTTTTTTACCCTTATAAAATATATATCCCTTATTATCTCTTTATAATAAATTTCTACTGAGAAAGAATGTTCTTTATAAAAAAGAGTGCAAGAGTATTATACCAAAGAATGTTCTTTATAAAAAGAAGCACAAGAGTATTATACCAAAGAATGTCTGAATTTTACGTGGTTTATTATATTTGGACGAGAAGAAGGAGATGTTTGAGGCAATGGAAGGGAATAACGTAAGAAACAAAGACAAGTGCTTTTCTGGACGGTGGCACGAGGCGGTAATGATAACACGAGGAGTGCGTTTTGTTTCTCTGCGAAATTTGTCGAATGTGTGTGGCCCATAATAGCATTATCCTGGCCCGGCGAATGAAGTGCCTTGCGTTTTGACCTTTTCCTCCTGCATCTCTGTCCTTTATTTCCTAAAAGGATAAAACATTACACTTTAGGGTCTGTTTGGTATGAAGGATTTGGAGGGGAGAGAAAATTCTTATGAGTTAAATTTAAAAAAAAAAATTAGAGAAGTGGGGTTATAAAATTTTAATATAGAGAACATAGAAGTTAAAATAGTAAGAAAAATAAATTTAAAACTTTTAACCCCATCTTTTTTATTTTTTTAAATCCAACTTTAAAAAATCTTCCCTCCACCTACTTTTTCTCCCCTTCCCTCATACCAAATAAGCCCTTAATATCCACGATCGATGCAGATGAATCATAAGAGACTCCTCTTTAATTAAAAAAAAAAAAAGTAAAAAAATTTCGCATCTCACTAACGCACACACGAATCAATTCTTTTCCATTTCATTGCCAATCAAGACATCAACTTGGCTTGTTTGACATAGACTTTTGGAATCATAGTTCAGCCTTATGAATGTATAATAAGAGTTTTTTTACAAACTAATTGTTTCTGAGGTCTGCAATTGTTATAACAAACAAGTATTTAAAAAGTCTCGTGGCCAAGTTAGTTTGAAAAAAAAAAAGATGTCTATCATGGCTTTAGTATATTTCAAAGTAACTTTTTATGACTTTTTTTGCTTTTGACAACCCTTTGAAACTGGGTTTTAAATATATTATCTTAATAAATTTATATGTTAAACTGACTTGAATATATAAATTTATCTAAATATAAATCATATTATATTAAGAGACAGTTTCCCTAATTTAAGTTTACAGGTTTAGTTGAGATAAAAATAACTTTTTTTCCAACCTTAATTCAAACAATTCCTTCTTGTTGGAAGAGAACCATGACAACTGGTTAAGTGATAATGACGGCATGTTTTTGGTTTTACAGGTGCCGGAATATTCGGTCATCTCTCAGATTCCTTTTTGGGAAGGAAAGGATCTCTCACTGTAGTCTGCCTCCTCAACACCATCTTCGGCTTCTTGACGGCTGTCTCCCCCAACTTCTCCATCTACGTCCTCCTCCGCCTCCTCACCGGCTTCAGCACCGGCGGGGTCGGCCTCTGCGCTTTCGTCCTCGCCACAGAGCCTGTCGGTCCCACCAAGCGTGGCGTCGCCGGCATGTCCACCTTCTACTTCTTCTCCACCGGCATCGCCCTCCTCTCCGGCATCGCCTACATCTTCCGCGAATGGCGTTCTCTCTACATCGCCTCCTCGATCCCCTCCTTCATCTTCCTCGTCCTCGTCATCCCAATCATATCTGAGTCCCCAAGATGGTACCTCGTCAGGGGCAGAATCAACGACGCCATGAAACTCATGTCCGACATAGCCAGCGCCAACGGTAAGCACCTCCCAGAGGGCATTATCCTCGCCCTCGACGAAGAAACATCGGACAATGACGTTACCGGGGGCCATACTCAAACCTGCAAGGAACAACAAACGGAGAAAAAAGATGCCGTGACGGGATCCATCATAGATGTTATCCGATCGCCACTAACACGGATTCGCCTATTTCTCGCCGTGGCCATCAACTTCTTGTGCTCGGTGGTGTACTATGGCCTGAGCTTGAATGTTGTAAATCTGGATACCAACATATTCATGAATGTTTTGCTGAATGCGGTGGCGGAGATGCCAGCTTTCACAATAACGGCGTTGATGTTGGACAAATTTGGGAGGAAGCCGTTAGCGATTGGGACGTTATGGTTCAGTGGGTTGTTCTGTTTATTAGGGAGCTTGATGAAGAACGTGGGGTTGTGGAAAGAGGTGAGGATGGTGTGTGGGATTTTGGGAATATTTGGGATGGCGGGGACGTATAATTTGCTATTTATATACACGGCGGAGCTATTTCCGACTGTAGTGAGGAACGCGGCGCTCGGATGCGCGACGCAGGCGGCGCAAATGGGGGCAATATTGGCACCGTTTGTGGTGGTTTTGGGTGGCGGGCTGCCTTTTGCGGTGTTTGCGGCCTGTGGAATCGTGGCGGGGGTGTTCGGGTTTTACCTACCGGAGACGATGGACCAACCGCTGTATGATACGTTCGCCGGAATGGTGAACGGAGGAGGTGTCGCCAATGTGTGAATTTTCTAACTGCTTTTTGACCCTTTTATTTTTGTACAACATCTTTGCGTTTACAATAGTTTAGCTTTGTCCCCCACTCATGCCTGATGTATAATATATTAATATTACGTAATTAAAATCACTTGCATGCAAATTGGTTTACACCTTTGCCATTAAATTTTATCATGATAAATACAAGAAGTAATAAAGCTGAAACTATAAAAGAAGAAACAATGCCACTTTTTTATTTGGTTTAAGCGGATCCAGGAACTCTTGCACATTATTTTCATTATATTTATGGAAAGTCGAACTCACAACCACAGATAGGAATGATAAAAGAGTTAAAAGGATTAAAATACTTATAAATTTTTTTAAAAAGGATATCCATCATTATAAATTTTTTTTTTATATAAAAGTAACCACCTTTTAAAAGGGAGGTAAAAGTGAAACTTTCATTAAAATTAATGTCCTTTAACTCCAATGCAAAATTACTAAAATACTTCTATCTAAAAAATGTTACGGTGGTGGACGCATTTTTGAAAAAAGGTTTTCTTGCTCCTTAACCTTTTTTTAGATAGGAGTATTTTGGTAATTTTATACTAGAGTTAACAACCGTTAGTTAGTTTTAATAGAAGTATCACTTTTGTCTCGCTTTTAAAAATTTATGGTTACTTTTATACTAAAAAAAAATTTATAATGGTGGATGCATTTTTAAAAAAATTTTATGGGTATTTTTGCCTTAATTCATGATAAAAATCTCAGCAGCCTCTTAAGTCAACATTTGAAGAAGTGTTAGGGGTCAGTTAAGCTAACACAAAGAAATAATGCCACATTAATCATTGAAACTTGATAATCGGATTTACATATAAATAAATTTAACCAAACATATGTACAATTTTATTTTCAAAATGTTGTTGTGAGAGAGAGAGATAAAAAAAAAAACTTGAATTCCTCTTGCGAGATAAGCTGGATCATCTCATCAAAACATATATGGCATTGGATAAAAGGCTGTTAGAATCCTGGAAGAACCGGCTCTCCTGAAACAGGCAAGTAACCCCTAATTACATCATTCTTAATCCCTTAATTAACCCTTGCTTATCAAATCAAATTTATTAACTCCAAAAAAAAATTGTTATAAAATTATAATCAATTTTTTTTTGAAAAAAAAAAAAATCACCTGGAACCGTAATCGTAGTGAAGCGCCTGGGAGGCGTGGCTCATCCTCTTGCCTTGTGTTATCAATCTTGTCGCGACCTCATCGACGTCAACAACGTCTTCGGAGATGGTTACCAGTGACGGCCTCCACCGACCTGGAGCCCCGAGCCTCCTTCGCTTCAGAACATGACGTGGCCGATGAGAAGGTGGAGGCCGAGGCGCCGGCCGTCGAGGCACGAACGACCTCCGTCTCCTACTGTAGCGGGAGGAGGAGGAGGAGGATTTTGCCGGGACCGGCGAGCGAGGGGGAGCGCAGCCGCAGTAGTAGGCAAATTCCAATAAGAACCTCATGAATGCCTCTCCTGGAGAGCAAGACGTCATGGGAGAGAAAGAAGGTGGGAGGTATTTGGGATTGTCATGTAGAGAGATTTTTTTTTTGTGGCTGAGAGTCGGAGTTTAGTTGACGAACACCTGTTAAAAGTTGTTTAATGTGAGTCTATATATAAACATTCAGGGATATATATATAGAGCGGGGGGTGTTTTGGGGTGAAGGTTTTGGCAATGGATTTTGAGTTTACATCTACAATTTCATGGTTGTTTTCCAATTTTCACGTCGCAAGGGGACAAAATCTTAGTAGTCTATATATGGGACAAAATCTCATGTAAAACCCATTTTATAGTATAAACTGTACAATAAAATATGTCTAATATTTAGGATGGGATTTAGTAATATACTCATCCCTTTGTTAATATAAGATATATTTACCTAATTTGATTAGATTAAGGAAGTCGGTTAAATTGATTAATATGACATGTATTTTTTAAAGTACTCTAATCACCTTCCTTAATTCCCTCAATTCTCTTTCTCCTTAATTAATGTTAAGAGAGCATCAAAAGGGGTAAACTAAGAAAATATTGATAAATATGAAAACTTTATTTTATATGTAAGATCAAGATGAACTCATCAAATATGTCTTATATTATTTGAACAAAAAACATATTTCTTATGTTAAGAAGAGGAGGGAGTAATCTTCAATAGCTTTTACACACATTCATTAATTCATACATTGGCATTCATGCTCCGGCCCGTCTCAAATTAATACGCATAAATTAATAATGCTTTATATTTTTCTGTGAAAAAAAAAACAATACTTCATGTTTTGCTTGTATGTAACATGATATATATATATATATATATATATTCATGCATTGTTAGAATAATTAGCTCCTCTACCAAATTATCCTCAGATTGTATTTAGTGAATGAAATACATTCGTATAGTGCAAAAATATGAGACAATTGATATGGCAAAGGAAACCTGTAGTTGTAGGTTTAGGACCACAACTTCAATTTAATTTTAAATTGATACTCACATTTTTCAAAATTTCAATAGAGGAACAAAATTCATGAACATAGAGATCCAATTATGAATCACCTAAGCATCTTTTTAACCACTATTATGTTGCTTAGGTTGCTTTCTTTTTGTCCTACTCGGGCAACAAAAACTCCCACCTCATGCAACTAAATCGATGGCTACTCGTCAAAACACGCAATCAAGTTCAACCAAAGCTGAAAAGAGAAATAGGATTTACTGGTGAATTTTGGATATCAATAACCTAATCAGGAACTCTGGGCCTGTTTGAGTTTGCATTTAAAAAATACATTCATGTAAATCGAAATAAAACTCCCCTAACATTTTTACCTTGTATATCGTAAATCACGTTGGAAAAACAACTTCTACCACTAACCCACAAATGCACTTACTCATTGATCATCCTGGAAAGCGCTGCGTTTTTCATCTCATTCAATCATTGCTCTCACAACTAAATTTAGATAATTGCAGAGTTAGTAGTAAACAGAGACATTTCAAGTTAAAGCACCGTTAGAAAAATCTGAGCTTTATAAACCATGGCTTCCTGACTGAGTGATTCGGCTCCCAAAATAATTCATGTAGAAACGAAACAACCGAAGATAAAGTTAGTACTACATATGTATATCCACCAAAGGTTCAAGGTCGTATGGGTTCCCGCATGAACTCAAATCTTCCACTACAACATGTCAAAACCTTTGCATTTCAATAATATAGTTCATAAGGTTGATCTCCCATAACAGACATGCAAAACTTTGAGGAACAAGAAGAACTCCCATGATTTTTATAAAATAATGTTTTTGTCTTTTGTGATCAGCAAATGTAAAACCAGTTCAATGTGGTACAATCACCAGGTAAATAACAGGAATTAATGCTGGCCATACGGAGAAGGCATAGGTTGTCCAGGTTGTCCTGGTGGTGGTCTTGGTTTCGCATACTCCGCAAATATGACCCAACCATCCAGAAACTGCATACAATGAAGGAAAAAGATGAGTCCATTTTCAGATGAGTAAATAGAAACCAAGAATATCACCATCTGCCTAGCAAGACAAGTCACAGTCACCAAGAACACAAAAACAGTACAACAGAGATATTAAAATGTGCAAGGCCATAAATATTACTCAGGTTCTTATTATAAGATCTCATTCGTAATTGCACTACGAACAAAATCTTATATTAAGAACCCGACGTAATATGTTTTCAATCACAAAGTACGTGTTTATATCCGTTGTATTTACCAGTGCTATGTCAAATAGCACATGTGACCTAAAACGTTCATATTACGATGCCAAGAGCAAAAATTGTCCTAGAGTTCAAAGTTATATATTGAACTCCAAGTGAGTAGAGAAATACGATTGAGAGGAAAACTCAAATTAAGACCTGGGTGAGAATATAAAGTGAGTGTGCAAAAATTCTGCATCAGGTGAGGGAAGGCGAAATTGGCATCTTCAGGCAACATTAGTTTTTACCTTCGAGGGTGCCATGTCGAAATTTTGACTCTAATGTTAGTTTATCCAGTCCCGGGTATGTCATATTGCAATTTTATTCAGAATTAAAACATCCAGAAATACTCGCAAAAAACTAATTCCAGACATAGACATAGGAAACTCGAGTAAAATCATTATATCTCTCTACAGAAGTCCAACGCCAAGCATATAATTATAGTCCAGCTGTCCAGCTTACCTTTCCATCCATGCCCTCAATGCCTTTTGCAGCTTCTTCTATGGTGGCATATCTTACAAAGCCAAAGCCCTTAGAGTAACCTGATACTCTGTCAGTTACCACTCTAGCTGAAAAGCCCAAAAAAATGACTGTTATGGTTTTTTAACAAAAGTACAATTTTGAACAGAACCAAGTGTAGTGATACATTGAAATTGTTCATAGCCTAAATTGTAGAGAGGCAGGGCAAACCATTGACAACTTCACCAAACTGGGAAAATGCCTCCCGCAGCTTTTCTGTAGTAGTGCGTTTGCTAAGCCCTGAAAGTGTGAGAAGTATAGAACATTACTATAATCAACCCAGATATTTGAATTGAGAAGGGATGTAACCTAGATTATGACAAATATTGTATAAAGAAAGTCATCTCAGCATTGCAACAGACACTTAAAACGTCTTCACAATTTCCAGCAGCACAACTAACTGCAAACAGAATAATTTCCCTAATCTATCAAAACTAGAATATCAACTCGTGGTTTTTTCTTGCAAATACAACAAATAAAAGACAGAGAGTATCAGATTATAACAAAATGTAAAGGTCACAAGCTTAACATTGAGCAAGAAAGAACAAGTACATGGCATTGTTGCAAAATATTGGGGGGGATCACAACAGTTTTCCATTGTTACAATAGCTAACTATTATTTCATTAATTCAATGTCAACATGTATAATTAAAATTAGATTGATTTAGCATTCATGAGGTCCAACTATAACAGGGATTTAAGTAAAAGAGGGAAATGGCATCTGATATGGAATAACAATAAGAATATGAAACCGTTTATGTTACTTTGTTAGTGGCTTAGTAGCCGTAGAGGGTAGGTGAGTACTTTAGGCTATAAATAGCCTCTGCTCTAATGTATCAATTCAGACTAGTGACAGACTATTGATCCATTATCGAATAGAAATGCAAATTCAGCTTCTCTCTTTCATCTCTCTCTGTTTCTTTCTCCCTTTCTCTCTCCTTTCTTCTTCTGTAAATACCATAACAGCATCCTCCTCTTTTAATGAGGCTGCCGCATCTAAAAAGAGCAATTCCTTTAGATATCTTAGGATAAAGCTTAAAGATTTTGTTAAACATTGATGTTATTTATGATTTAAGTACTTCATTTTGTGATTAATAGATTTTTCTATGTTGTGTTTTCTGTATATTAGTCATTATGAATCATGCTTTTTTTACTAGGCGCTGCACTTGTGTAGTAACTTGCACATTACTATGCGCTATGCGCTATGCACTATAGCAGTTTTGAGCCCTTTCCGTTCATTAAGCGGTATTAATAACTATGCTCAAACACACACAAACGGGAAAAAGCCCTACAGTACCATTAAGCATGAGGACAACTAATTCCTCAACTATTTGTGAAAAAACCTATTTATACTTTAAGCTCACGCACATGTAACACCTAGATACATTTTAAATGACACAGACATCTCATGATAAAACTTCTTACATATGGCTTTTCAAGTACTCACGGCTTCCGCAAAAGGCGGTAAAAATGGGAAAAAGAAAAAAAAAAATCTAATCCCTTAATATTGATTCTTGATTGGAATCAAACGCATCATCAACTAAGAGCAGATATCAAATAACATAATGTGGTTTGGACATCTGCTACGCTATCTTCAGTTCATTTCCTTAGGCAAATAACTGCCTTGAGCTATATTCCTCAAGAAGAGGAATTTACAAATAGGTAAAATGCCAGGGAACAACGCCAAAAAAGGTCAGACCATAATGGAGCAAAGTGCAAGTGGAACCGAATCCAAAACGGAAACGGATATAAAACCTCAAAATTACGAATCCCTTCCACAAAAACAAAAGAAAACATGAAAGAAGAAGACAAACCAGAGACGAAAAGATTGGGACTGGGATCCGCCATCTCTCGACCAGGAGCCCCCGGCGAGGTCGGAGGAGGAGGCATGAAGGTTGACGTTGTAGTGGTTGAGAATAGCCGCCTTAGACCGCGAGGCGCCGCCACTGCCGCTCTCATCGCCGCCATGTCCTCCGGTTTAGAGAAATTGGAGCTAAAACCCTGCGGGGAGAGAAAAATCTTCCAGAATGGGCTCAAGGGAGATAGATATACAGTCCGTGTGGGCTTTGAAGTAATTAGAGCGAGATCTATATTTCTTATTTACCAAAATGGCCCTGCTTGTTGACATATTTACATGAACGTTATTGAAAAAAAATTGTCGCAACATTTTTATATTTTCAACAAGCAGGGCCATTTTGGGCTTTTTGGCTATAGACACAGGATCCATTGCAACCTCTTATTCTCCCTCCCAAGTTCCAATACTCTACTCTCATTTTCCCTTTTTTAAATCATTAGCTCAACATTTAAATAATTTAGATTTGATTTTTTATAAAATTATAGTCAAAATGTTAAAGGATTAAGTTACAAAAATATTTATACACTTTTTTTATATATGCTTCTAGCACCATATGAATTATTTAGGTGCGAAAATGCCCATAAATTTTACTAAATGGGGTAAAAATGCTAACTCATTTAATTAAGGCAAACGTTTGTTAATTTTTGGTTTTATGGTCCCATACTAATTATTTTTAATTAAGGGTTAAGGGAAGAATTTATCCATAAATTTATCGTAAAAATACACCTTACACCATAAACTTTTTTTATATAAAAAATGTATATAAACTTTTTAACATGAGGTAAAAATATCATTTCCGTTATTTATCCTAAACGCCCGTCACCTTTTATTTTTGTGGGTCCCATGTTTGGCTAAGTGACAACCTTTAGAAATCAATGTGCTGAGTCATCATGGTCAACTCTCCCCCCGCCCACCCTGCCTCTCTCTCTCTCTCTCTCTCCCCCCCTCTCTCACCACCGGCTCTCTTTTTTGCCTACCCATCTATCAAAATAGATACAAATTTCAAAACAAAGAAGAGATAACAAGCTTACAGAGCTCGAGAGAAATGAAATATAGGGGCCATAACACTACTATTACAAACACATAGAGAAAGATTGGGGGATAGGGAGAGTGAGACTGAGCTAAGAGAAACAAAGACGGGTTTTGGCATATGAAGGATTTCTTTGAGGATCCTTAACCTAAAGCAAAACAAATAAGGTTTAGTAGTTAACCATTATGACTCAGCACGCAAATGTCTAAAGATTGACAATTGGACACATGTGGGTCCCCACAAATAAAAAGTGATGGATGTTTAGTGTAGATAATGGAAATTTTTTGCCTCCATTTTAAAAAGTTCATACATAGTTTTGCATATAAGAAAAGTTTATGATGCCAGATACATTTTTGCAAAATAGTCATAGGTAAATTTTCTCCTGAACCCTAAAAATAATTAGTATAGGACCCACAAATCCAATAGTTAACATATGTTTGTGTTAGTTAATGGAGTTTGCATTTTTTTCCCCATTTAGAAAAGTTAATGGGTATTTTTGCACCCAAGTAATATATAAGGTGGTAGACACACATGGAAATAGTGTATATGTATTTTTACACCTTAATCCAATGTTAAATTAAAAAAAAAATTAATCAAATTTAAATTATTAAATTTCGATATGAAAAATTAAATATTACAATAAAAAAAATGTTCTGCATAAAACTAAATTTGGATTGTCCAAATGTTAATCTTATTGTTAGAAATTAAAATGAAAAGGAGGAAAGATAATGGGAAGGAAAAAGTAAAGGTTCCTAACCTCATGTAACTACTATCCATTAGCAAATGGGTGAATATGTGGGGGCAATGACACATCTTCTCCCCACCCAAATTGACCAAGATGATTAATTAACCACGAGTTGAAATTGCTCTAAACCAACCAAAGAGCTCCTCCAAAAAGAAAATACTTATATCAAATTTTTTATATTTATTATGTCGAGTTATCTAATCACACGTTGACTTTTTTGTTTTTCATATGAATTTATATTTAAATGATAATATTTAAAATATAGAATAATAAATATAAGGTTATTAATCCCTTTGGAAAAAATGGTGATTTCACTTCCTCAAGTGGGACTTTACAAAAGAAAATTCCCAGGAGTTAACTCCCAAGGATCCCTTAGAAATCCTTGAACATTCAATTATGTATTGCGGGTTTAGAGGCCATGATGACATTGGGAAGATTTCTTGGCAAAGGCTTGCTGCTGTAAGAGGGGGTTCCTACCGTAGCACTTGGCCATATGCATTTTTCCGTACGTGTGTATACGGTTTTGCATCAAAGGAACTGCAAGGGTTTTAAGAATGCACTAAATGAGAGCACATAAAACTCCTAACTCAATTAAGATAGAGTTGTTTCTTTTTGACTGCACACACACCTATATATATAGATACTATTCTCATTGCAGTGTACAAGTTTTGAGGATCATTTATGACCTTGGTGACACTCCTGTAGCTTTTAATTATTTTGGATCTTGCAACAATTAGCGGAATGATATTTTTATTAAGCATTTTGGCGGGCCGATAGTTTGGGTCCTCTATTTATGGTTTTGCAAATTTTAATGCAATACTACTAATTTATCAACATGTTCAAAAAGCACGATGCGTATTGGATATAAATAATATATAAAGTATTGTACAAATCATCCAAAATTTGAAGTTGTACTCCTTAACCTATGGACCATCAACATAAACATACTGATGGTATAACATGGTAGTTAATAAGTAAATGATTAAATGAGGCTTAATGATAATTAAATACGAGCAATTATTGTGATTTATGACCATTCAATATGGTTAATAACAGGAATAACACTGAGTAATGAAAATGTAAAAATGCTCCAACGGCCAGCTGCAAATGCTTATTTTTTTTCTGCCCTTTTATTTGTTCTATTTTTTATGCAAAACTAAGGACCTCAGTCCTAAGGACTTTTTGACACATTCACATTAAAATTTGAAAAATAAGTTTTTGGTAGAACTTTAGATGCCTAAAGAGAGAAAGAATACCCCAACATGAATATATTAGTGAACCTTGACAAGAAATCAAATGTTATCAACATGATGATTTATCAGTTGCAACTTCTTCCTAACCGTTACAATTTAAAAAGTTACAATTCAGAAAGTTAGATTGGTGGTGGACTTTTCATTATTAATTATACTCATTAATTGTCAATTAATATTATTATTAATTATAAAGCAACAGCAACCTTTGCCATTCCGCGGATAACTGTTAATTTAATCACTATTATAATTTATTAACAATTAATTACTAAACAGTGTTAAACTTAATGACATTGAACAGTGTATTGATAACCAAGTGTGCTAAATAGTGTTAAACTAATATGTTTTTCCAACATTTCTAGCTAATAACATAATAGATAAGATTTTATTACAGAATATTTCTTCCCTCTTGAGCTACCACAGAAAATAATGCATAATCATAGATAGAAAAATTGGCTGTGTTGAACTTTCCTTGTGTTTGGTTTGAGGAGGAGGGTGGGGAAATTACAATTTTGGATAAAAAGAAACCTAAAATTTATCCTCTCATTTTTTTAAATTTTAAATTCTCGCCTAAAATTTACTTTCTCATTCTTTTTAAATTTTGGATTCCCACCCAAAATTTAAATTCCTTCAACCCAAAAAGATAATTTACCCACCTTTTCATTCCCTCCCACCCCTCCCCTCCCCTCAAACCAAACACACCCTAAAATTGTGATTGTGAGATATGGGATCGACTGTGGAGGGCGCAAAGGAGTTATGACTTGTGAGTTCCATAACTACTTAGTGAATATTAACTAAAAATTGTAAATAAACGAGTAATGTTTTGACATTTATCCTTTTATGGTCCCTTAATATTGTCATTCTCTTTTGCTTCAACTATCAACATTTATTCTTTTACTAACAATGTGTTTGGATTAACTTTAGATAATAGCTTATAGAGAAAAAGTGATAAAAGTGATTTTAGAGAATAAATTCTAAGCAGAATCAATTACGGGGAAAAAATGATTTTAATAAAATGAGATTGTTTGGATATTGTAATCAAAGTAGCTTTTTTCATGATCAAATTACTAAAAATGACATTAACTTTTGTGATAATTATATATAAAGGATAAGATTATATTTTATGTAATATTTCATATTAAATTTCATAATAAATATAAAAAATGGCATAAATTTGTCTAAAAAATTTAAAATTATAACATTAGTCATTTATGTAACAAAAAATATACATACATACATACATACATATATATATATATAGATGGTGCGAACCCACAAGGGAAGATCCCAACCCACAACCAATTCTTAAATATACACACCCCAAGAAAGCTAAACACAGATCGACGATCCACTTGAACCCTTGAACACGAAAGAACAAGGACCCAAAGTGTTGGAAAAATGCCACAAGGTTGATCAAGCCTTGATAAGTTTGTTAGTTCTAAAAAGAACCCTTAGAGAGAATCCACTCTCAAGAAACAAAGTGCAGAAGTGCAACTTTCATTTATGATTCAAATCTGAATTGTGTGTCTTACAAATGAAGAAGCACCAAGTATTTATAGGAAAATATGACATAATTGCAATAAGTGCAATTTTGAAAACAACCAATACAAATTGTAAAACCATGTGCTAGGAAACCTAAAAGTCTAATATAATCTAGAAAAAAGTTGAAAAATCAAATACAACATGCTAAAGAAAACAAAAGTCAAATCTGTCACCAACTCCTTGTTGATTTTCGCACACCTAACTTCAAGAAAATGTAGTCAGCAAATTAAGGCTCAAAATGTGCTTATTTAGGCCCAAATGAGCCTCCCATGTGTAGTACTAGGTCCAAGCTCTTTGTTTTGAAGTTTCCAAGCCCAAAACTTGATTAACAACTCCATATTTAGCACAAATGAACTTAGTGACGTTTTCAGCATCTTTGTTTTGTAAATCAGATTTATTGATCTAATTGCCATTTGATTTACAACAACTTCTTCAATCAGCCCAATCAATGCTTCCTTGAATATTTTAGCTTGTGCTCTCATGATTTCTTGAGTTGGAATTTGATAATGATCATTTGAAACGGAAGAGACGTCACTTGAATTTGAAGGGACAACTTGTTGATTCAGGATCGCATCATTCCCTCTCTCCTCAAAAGGATTCGTCCTCGAATCTTGACTTGAATTTGGAGAGTTAATTTGTTGATTCTGGGTCGCATCATTCCCTCTCTCCTTAAAAGGATTCGTCCTCGAATCTTGACTTGAATTTGGAGAGTTAATTTGTTGATTCTGGGTCGCATCATTCCCTCTCTCTCCTCAAAATGATTCGTCCACGAATCTCCACCTAGATCAAATGGACATTTATCAGCCACATTAAAAGTAACAATAACAATATCACAAGCTAGATCAATCTTGTAAGCATCAGCAAGTTCAAAAAGAACACAGCTTCTTTGTTTGTTGGGTTTGGATGCATAATGCTCAATTTCACAGGGAAGAAACAATTTAGCAAAGCCAATATCATTTGCATACATTTCCTCAGCATATTCAAATCCAGGCAATCTGGTATTTAGAGAAGAAAGAGCACTATACCTTCTTGACAATTCTTCAGCAACATTCTCTTTACCTTTCTTATATATGATGACATATGGAAATGTCTCAATAAATTTCAGCTAGCATATATGCCTTTTGTTGAGCTTACCTTGACCAAGAAAATACACATAACAAAGGAAATCAATGTTTTCCATGCAACAATCAGAATTTTCCAGAATTGAAAACAATTGTTCCTTTCTCAAAACTTCAAGCACACATAGCAAATGATTCACATACTCATCATGTTTGTTGCTATAAATAAGAGTATCATCAAAACAAGCTGCAACATGCATATAAGAACACCTACAAACTGCAAAATCCATGGGACAATGAAAATTCAAAGTGTTGAGTTCAAGGCATTTTAAGGGCAGCATGTTATCAACAATATCGAACTTTAAAGAACCAGAATATTTTTCAATATCACTTGAAGGAAATGAAAGTTCAATGCTTCTTGAAGACAAGAATCCATCGGGTGGTTTCTTAGGAATCAAGTCCAAGAACACCTGCAACACATCAAAATTACAAGGAAAATAATGATTAAGATCATTAGTAACAATATCCTTGCAATCACTCTTAACCTCACTTTTCTCACAACTCTTTTCATCTTTAATTTCACTCAATTCTTCACTCTCATTTTTACTCTGTTTATTTCTTTCTCTCTCAAACTGAATTTTTCTCTCTAGAACAGTTTCACCGAAATCACTCTCACTCATATGTTCACTTTTCTTTTCATGATTGAGAGGAACTTCTTGAACCACAAGATTGGTATTTGGAATAATGAGGTCTTCTTCCACACATTGGTTAGCAAGACTTTCAACACTCAATACTTCTTCCTCCTTAGTTAGCACTTGATCATCATTAGGAACTATAACAATCTCATTTGCATTAGAGCTACTTTCTGAACAGCTTTGATGCTTCATATTTTGCTCATGCTCAGCAACAAATTAAACCAAAAGATCAATGTCCAAGAAGGCAAGGGTTTTTGCAAAACAAGCTAATTTAGGATTTAGCCCATTCATAAAACGATCCTTAGTGGTTTTTGAAGTTTCTTTCATTCTAGCTCTAGTCATAGCTAATTCCAACTCTTGAAAATATTCATCAACAGTCATGGAACCTTGTTTCAACTCCTGCAACTTTCTTTGTAATTCTCTTTTTTATTTGGAGTTGTGACTAGACATCCATTGCTCTGCTTCATCAGTAAACCTTTGAATTCCTTTTAGTAAGGAGTCAAAATATGTTTGAAGCTCTTTTTCATCATGCATATTGATGATACCTGAAAAGTTAGATTTAGAGAAAAATGAACCTCACCACTCTACTCACGTGTTTTACTCAAACAAGTTTAGTGTCACTCGTGTTTCACTCAAGTTTGGCTTTTAAAATGATGTAGTTCACTCTTGCTTTTTTCCACTCTTAGATTCCTCTTGAGGCACTTTAAAGAACTAAGCAATTCATAATCAAAGCAATCACAATTTGCAGAATCAACAAAACACTTAGAAATATGGAATATCAATGTGAGTATTAGAAAAGGAAATTTAAGGAAATCAAGTGTTTAAATGACAGACTTCACAAATTCTATGTATGACAATAGATATTGCTCAAAACACTTCCAACACAATCCTTTTTTTCAGTATTTTTTTTTCTTTTCTTATCACATATTTCTTTTCTTTTTCTTTTTCTGATGCTCTTGTCTTTGTTTTTTTTTTCGTTTTTCTCCTCTACTGAAATTTAAAGAGAATGCAAAATCTATCACAAACAACAAAAACATAGAAGGCCAAACTTTTCGCTGAGTCGATTAACCTCCACCACATATTGATGATACCATAGAGTAGCCACTGACAGCTTAACTACCGGGCCCTTCACCCCTTCCAATCGCCAATTAACCTCCACCACAGACCACCTTGCTGATAGAAGGCCAGACTTTTCGCTAGGTCGTCACCACTGGAAGTAACAGTAAGATGAGAAATGAAGGCAAGAAAAAGGACAGAGACAAGGGAAAGATCAAAGGCACAATCAATCGCCTGAAATGAAGCCATCTTCTTCAGATCTGGAAGAGAATGAGATCGAAGTGGAAGATGGGAAAGTCAGACACCAGTGGAGAAATGAAACTAGAAAAGGGCAGACGGGAAATGTCGAGGAAAGGGAAACAGAAACGTGACAGGGCAGCCACAATTATTATGCCAACGATAACAATTTCGTGCATGTTTGGAATATTTATTTTTTGAATATAAGTATTTATTACGTAAATCGAGATAAAATTTTTTATATACTTATCTTGTATACCGTGAATCATGATTTATAAATATTTATTGTCTAAAAATAAACTATTCCAAACTAACACTTTATTCACCCAATGGAAAAAAATAGCTTATCATGGCCAAAACCATGGTTTTTCTGAAAAAAGGGATTCTGCGGAAATCATGGGTGTTTGGGGTTTTTTTTTTCTTTTTAAAACCATGGTTTTATTCCATAAGCACTTTTTTTCCTCCCATGCAAACACACACGTTTAATTCATACATAAGCAAGAAATATAATAGAAGCACGTCCTTTTTCTTTGACTTTATTTTTTGCCAGCCTTTTTCTTTGACACTGATTAATGAAAAGCTACTTAAATTTTTTGCCCATGCTAAAATAACCATGTTCATGAATCCTGCAAATAAATTCTTCTGTTCATTGATTATGAAATTAGTTTTTGTTTTGCAGGACGATTTTAGTCCCATATTTTGATCAATAAGTTGTTATTTTATGCGGATTTAAATTTAATTAGTAATTAGGTGTCGTTTTCCCCTCACCTGTAGGCTCAATCTGATGTCTTTTAAGAAGACCTCTATCGGTAAGAAAACATGTTGTTCTACCTCTATCATCACATTTATATTGGGTTGGGAATAAGTTGGGTGTTTATACTGTTAAGGATGGATATTCTTTGAATTTGAAGTAGTTTTATACCGGGGTTCGTGGTTCTTTTGGAAATTCTTGTGGTATATTTCTCCCCCTCCCAAGTACATTTTACTTATTTGGAAATTGCTGCATAAGGCCATGTCTTCATGTGACATTCTCCAACATCATCATCTCAATGTTTCAGGACTATGTTTATTTGGTTGTCAACAAAAGGAAACTCTGGAACATTTATTTTATCTCTGCGCTTTTTCCAGAGCAATCTTGTTTGAATGTTTTCAAATAAAATTTGACAATCTTAGCATTCACCAATTTCGTGCCTGTTTGGATTAATGGTAGAGAAGTGACTTTTTTTTATCATCCAACTTTTGGAAAAGTAAGGTAGGAAAAAAATTCAGACTGTAAATATGATTTATGTTTGGATTAACGATGGCAGAAGTGACTTTTTTTCTAACTTTGAAAGTTTGAAAAACTCATTTAAATAGAAATGACTGAAAATGGCATAAATCTTATTGAATACTATATATATTTATATATATATATATATATTATTTGTATATATTATGGTAATTAAAGTGAAAAAATATAAATAAAATTTGATAAAATAAAATAAATAAATTATTATTGAAAAAAAATAAAAATATAGGAAAATAAAAATGGATAAATTTAAAACATATTTAATGAATTAATTATAACTTTTTATTTTCCATCTTTAATTAAAGCTTTTATATTATAAACTCTTTCTTATCAACTCTCTTCCCTTCCTAGTTCTCTCCCATTGATCATCTCTCTCTCTCTTCCCCTGTTCATATATTTCGCCACAGAGCAAAAAAAAACCTGAGACGACACAAGAAAAAAAAATGGTGGTCCTTTCGAAACCAAACACCGAGAAATATAGCTACGTACGAAACTCGAAATCGGCACCCACATTCCTATCCAATGGATGCGAGGACTTTGGTTTCTTCAAGGTCATCAACCATGGCGTCCCATGGCTTCTTCCTCTGTTTCCAGCAGAGACCCTAAAAACTTCAGGTATATATGAATTCCATAGAATCTTAACTTCAATTCGATAATAAAATATGAGCTTGGTAATATTCTTGTAGGTCTGCTTTCAATGATTATATGACGGCCATGAGGAAAATGGCGTGTGAGATTCTGGATTTGATGGCAGAGAGTAGCGGAAGCCAGGCATTCGAACGATATCCACCGATCAAAGGCATAGATCAGAGGTCGAGAGTTGCATGTCCTTCCATGCATGCAACAACCCTCTGCAGGTATTAATTATCCATCGTGATGGAAGAGAGAAAAGTGCAGTGGAGAGAAAAGCAATGCAAATCAGCTTCACAAATAAGCTACAGTTGGGATAAAAGCATAGTGGAGGAAAAAGCTTTGTCAAACGGTCGAATATCATCCAATGAGCTTTTTTCATTTAAAACGTGCGTTCAACATTGACAAACGCTTTGCCAAACAAACCCTTCATCAGTGGCTGAAGGATACACTTGTTAGCTTGTATCAAGATAATCATTTGTTTCATTTGAAGGGCATTGTGATTCTCATCAATGTTACATGGAGGAAAAGAAATATTGCCTTACATGAGAAAAATATATCCAACCCACTCATCGTGAGGCAAGAGATCAAGAGTCTTTTATCATTCTTTGAGGCCTACATTCATAATCAAGTTAATTCATTTGTGGCTCCTAACAACTCAATGTGGCCTATGAATCCAGTCTTGTCACACTTAGATATGCCTTCAAGGTCAACCTTTGCAACACTTTCAATGGGTTTGAAGACAAAGGAGGACCATTTGTTTTATAAGTGTCTTTGCTCTGCTTCATCATGGATAATCAAATTCTTTTTATTCTATCATGGGACCACATCATTACAACTTTTGGCATCTATCAAAGAATTTGCTTAACTGGCTAGTCATAGGAAATATTGTCTTGGAGGACATTCTATTTAGGGTGAGCATTTAGTTTTTCATTTCGGTTTTTGGTTAAACTGAAATAACTAAAAAACCGAATAGAGGTAATATTGGACATTGAACCGAAACTGATTAACTATATTAACTAAAAGAAACTAACCAAAAAATTTCGATTATGTTAATAACCAAATTTTTAATTTATTATTTACAAATTTACAAAATAAAAAATACATGAATAAATTTTGTAGAAATATTATTTTTTATCCTCAAGATTAGATTTAAGGGGAAAATATATAAAATAAATCAAATAGATTTAAAATATCTATATATTTTATCTAATAAAATTCAAAATCTATACTTATTTAATTATAACAAATACACTTATTAAATAGCATCTATTAAATATAAATATATTATATTTATTTCAGTTTTCCAATTTTATTCAAATTATTTTTAAATAACTGAACCAAAAATTAAAAGCGAAATTCTCAAAAAATAAAAACCAAATCTTAACCGAAAATCGAATTAACCAAATTGAATTTGGTTTAGTCTGGTCTTTAATTCTAATTTGCTCACCCCTAATTCTATCTTTTATCTCTTTATCTACTAGTTTAGATGTAACAGTAGTTAATCCTTTTTCATATGTATTTACTAACCTAATTTCATTTGGCCTTTTTATTAAAAAAAATACATTTATAAATATAAATCTAAAATGTAATGTAAATTCAACTACCATCGCATAATATTGGTTATCACTATTTTTTTATTTAATAAAAGGTTTCCCCTTTCGAGGCTTGAAATGCAAATAATTTTCGCTTCTCCCAATAAATGTGCTTCATGGAGTTCAAACTTTTATTCTACTCTTTATGCAATAAAACTATTTACTATCTCAATTAACAGCTTACTGATATATTTGTATGCACTATGATGATCTCTCTACATCACAGGTTCATGCCTTTTTGATAAAATTTGATATCAACAAAGAAAAACTAAGTGAAATTTCTCAAGTTATTTTTAGAAGTTATGAAAGATTTATTAAACTTAAGTATACATAACAACTATCTTACTAAATGTAAAATAAGTATACCAGCATTTATAAAGATTAAAATTCACCAGCATTTATAAAGATTAAAATTCTTTAAATTTTCTTTAAAATTATCAAATAGTGTCATATCTAAAAGTATGTCTCTTCAACCACAAATCTCCTTATCTATTAGTATTTATTTTCAATGGAAAAAAATTCACAACCCATTCATGGCATGACTTGAACTAGAAATATCAGGGCCATATACGAGTTCTTATATTTTATAATCCAAAATCAAATTTATTTAAAAAAAAATTTAAATAATAACATAGGATTGCAGAGTTTTTAACCAAGCAAATAAATATATATGATCAAGAATAAATATTAATAAGCACATTAAAAAAATTTGTCAATCATCCAATATTTAATTTCAAAACAAAACTGAAATTGAAATAATAAGATGATGGATTTTAAAATTGCAATTGCAAATTTCTTAATAAAGCAAATAACGAAATAAGAAGGAATATTTAATTATTAAATAATGGATCGTTAACCTAATATATTTAAAATATTTGTTAACATCAAAAAAGAAATTACTAAGACAAATTAAATAAATTGAATAAGTAATTCAAAATATTCGTTAATTAAACAATATTTAATTCCAAATCAAATTTTAAAACAAGACAATGGATCTTAAAATTGTGGAGGGTATTCGGATTAACTTTTAGAGAATAGCTTTTAAAGATTCTAAACAGAATACATTATGAGGAAAAAATGATTTTGATAAAATAAAAGAATGTTTAGGTATTGTGTTTAGAATAGCTTTTTTTATGGTGTGAGGCCCACATAATGAAAAAAAAAAACCAATGAGAGGGAGGGTGGGGCCACATAAGAAAAAAAGCAAAAAAAAAAAATGAATTTTCCCTAAATCTGCATTTTTAATAAAGAAGAAAATAATAAAAAACGAGCAACCAAAAAGTAAAACAAAAATCTAAATCTAAGATTATTACTAAATCTAAGATGTGAACAATTCCATGTTCACTCCGTGATGTTTGTACCATATTACGATATTTTGCAAACATTTATTTTACATTGTAATGCATAGTTTCTGTTTTCATAAAAGAAAAAAAATTAAGAGCAACCAACGAGTCACAATACAGTCCAAAAACTACAACAACTCAAACTTTCAAACATAACACATGACACAAGCAAAAGAGTAATTATTATAATCAAACACAATCCAAAAACTGCAACTACACCATAAAAAGAAACAAGTTATACAACAAAAAACTAATAGCAAACTAAAAATTCAGAGAGTAGAGAGAAATGAGGCAATCATAAAAACTAAATCAAAATCATATGCATAACAGCAAAGTCAAATTTAATGCATTAGAGGTCCAAGCTAAGTTGACTACTCCTAAAAAGCCTAGCAAATGATATCAAAGCTCGAGTAGAAAGTTCAAAGCTTTGGTAACTAATATTTCAAAAAATATACTGACAATGAAACACTCACAAACAACCAGTTGCGTGCATGTCATAGATAAAATATTCACAACTTCCTATCGAAGACTAATAGCAAATTAAAAATTCATAGTAGAGAGGAATGAATTTGTTGCAAAAACTAAATCCAAAACTTACACATAAAACATCAGAATAAAGTTTAATGCATCAAAATTCAAAGCTATAGTTGACTACACATGAAAATGCAAAAACCAAAAACAAAAAAAAAACAAACGCAAAAGAGAAGAAAGGAAACAGAAATTCCTCCCCCTTTGGAGGCATCCAAGCTTTAAAAGCGAAGTTTCATAAACAAAAAGTTAATCACATTAATCAAGCACAACAACCAAACACAAGAAATAGCAATTGTACAGATAAAAACAAAAATCACTTGCTACCAGAAAAACACATTCACAATCAACATCAATACACAGTTGATGAAGAAGGCAACCGGTAGCAAATCAATCTCAAAAAGTTCACTTCTACAAAAAAAAAAAAAGTATGCATTATCACAATCATTTCAAACATTAATTGAAAGGGAAACCACAAAATGCCTCTCCCTTATCTAGACTTTCAAGCAGAAAACAAGCAAACAAGCAAAAGAGTAATGCACAAAAAATAAACACATCAATCACAACATGAAAACAAATGTTATGTAACAAACAAATAAAACAAACTACCAAAAAAACACAATTAAAAACAAACAATGCAGAGGAAGGCAGCCTTGTCAACTAATAATTTCAGTAACTTCACTCAAAGTGAAGAGCAGCAAATCACAGCTAGCACAATCCTAAACGCCTAAATCAATCGGATGCATAAAACTTTAATTGTTGTCCTGTGATTGTTGTCACATCAATCTGACAACAATCACAGTACAAAAACAAGCACAGCATGAAAACAAATGTTATGTAACAAACAAATGTTGCACTAACAGTGGAATGTAAACTCACAATATATTCAAAAAAAATTGAAGTTAGTGCAACATTAAATTACATTTTTATGAACTAACAAATAAGAGCAAGAAGGAATAGTTATTTATTGTACGGTGGAATGTAAACTCACTAAAAATTCAAAATATTTGTTATCATTTTATTTTCAAAAGATGTTGACATTTAAAATCTCTTCAATCAATCAGACATCAAACAATAAAATAACAATGAGAAGGAACATATCTAACGTCAGAGTCAACTATAATGCATCAAAGTTCAAAGCAACAGTTAACTAATGATCTCAGAAAGTTTTCTTACAGTGAAACACTATCACAAACAACTAAGAGCAGCAAGGGCAGTACAGTCCAAAAAGAACCAAGCATACCACAAGCAAAAGAATAATTATAATAAACAAACACAATCCAAAAACAGCAACTACACCATGAAAATAAACATGTTATGCAACAAAAGAATAAACTAAAAACAAAGAAAGAAGAGGAAGACGACCATGGTAACTAATTGATTACAGAAAGTTCAGTTTCTACTAAAAGAGTACATTCACTAGAACAATCAATCCACGGATTAAGGAAGGGCTAACCCAAAAAATCCTCCCATTCGAGGGCACAACAACTTTTAAAAACACAAACAAAAAGAGTAATCACAATAATCAAACGCATCAATCTAATGACAATCAAAGTCTAGAAATAGCAAACACAACTTGAAAATCATAATGTTAGGCAAAGCAGCCACAAAATCCCTCCCCATTGAAGGCAACCAAGCTTTTCAAGCAAAACATATCATAACAAACAAAAGATTGTTAATCACAACGAACAAGCACAGCAATCTAATACGCATGCCACAAGTAAAAGAATAATTACAAAAACAACCACCACAACATGAAAAATATGTTACATAACAAACAAATAAAAACAAATCACCAAAAAAAATCAAACAATGGAGAGGAACACAACCTTGGTAACTGATGATTTCAGAAAGTTCACTTATAGTGAAACTCTATCACAAAAACCCAAGAGCAGCAAATTGCAGTTAGCTTACTACTAAAATTCCTAAATCAACTAATCACAAAAACTAAATCAAAAACATATGCATAACATCAGAGTCAAGTTTAATGCATTAGAGGTCAAAAGCCTAGCTAATGATATCAAAACTACAGAGAGTTCAATCTTAAATGCCAAAATCAATCGGATGAAGCCATAGAGATATTCACTCCCTCCTATCGCTCCTATCAAAGACTAATAGCAAACTAAAAATTCAAAATAGAGTGGAATGAATCAAAGACACACATATAACCTCAGAGTCAAGTTTAATGCATTAGAATCGGAGCTACAGTTGACTACACATGAAAATCCTAACTATCCATGGAAGCAAAATGCAAAAACAAAAATAAAAAGGGGAAACAGGAGAACCTGCGGCAAAAAGAAGAGTAAAACAAAAATCCCTCCGCCTTTGGAGGCATCCAAACTTTAAAACACAAAACTTCATAAACAAAAAGTTAATCACTTGGAAAAAGCAAAACAGTCAGACAAAAGAAATCACTTACTACTAGAAAAACACATTCACAAACAACATCAATACACACAACATAGATGAAGGAGGCAACCGGATACTAAATCAATCTCAAAAGGTTCACTTCCACCAAAACAAAAAGTATACATTATCACAAATTCACAATCATTTCACACATCAAAGAAAGGGAAACCACAAAATCCCTCTCCCTTACCTAGACTTTCAATCAGAAAACAATCAAAAGAGTCAATCTGACAACAAACACAGGACAAAAACAAGAAGCACAACGTGAAAACAAATGTTATGCAACAAACAAATAAAAAAAATTACAAAAAAAAAACAAACAATGAAGTGGAAGGCAGCCTTGGTAACTAACAATGTCAGTAGTTCACTTATAGTGAAAACGGCAGCAAATCACAGCTAGCATAGTACTAAACGCCTAAATCAATCGGATGCATAAACTTTCAAATAAAACCACAGAAAACACATATCCTTCCAATCGAGGACTACTGGCAAACAGAAAATTCAAGAGTAGAGGGAACGCAACAAAAAAAAATAGTTGAATGTAAACTCACTAAAAATTCAAAATATTTGTTAACTATCATTTTATTTTCAAAAGATGATGGAATTTAAAATCTCCAATCAATCAGACATCAAACAATAAAATTAGAATAACTAGGAAAGTAATTACTAGTACTATGTTTGAATTCAACAAGAAAATAATAAAAATAAGAAAAAGGAAATATGGATTCTCTCAATCAACCAATAACAAATTAAATCGAATAATAAAATAGAAACAAGAGAGAATTAAAAACGAAATTACAAAGTTTGAATTCAGGTTTAGTCAATGAATCTAATAAGTAAATCGAAATCGAAATATTTGTAATTTGAAAACTATAAAATATTTTTTTGCAAATAGAAATTTAAGACAATAAGATAGACAGTTGAATGTATGATAAAGTAAGATAAATGTACAAGATAGAGAAAATCCTATTAAAAGACAGTTGAATATCCTAAATTATAAAATAGGTCACTGAACTTAACAAATTATAGATAAAGTTATGTGGTATAATTAGGGATTTTAAAATCTTATGAATTGTTCAGAATGCCCCTATGAATGGGAAGAAAATAGAGTTAATTTGAACTTTAAAATTTATCCCCATTTAACGTAATTAATTTTTCTTTTCACACTTCCCCATAAGAGCTTCCATTTTCCCAACAACATATTCAAAATATTTAGTAACTATCAAAAAAATTTATTTCCATGTCAAAATCAAAATTACAGTATTAAGACGGTGGATTTTAAAATTTCAAATTCTGGAATCAATCGATTAAATAATCAAGTAAGAATAATAAGAAAAATTTAAAAAAAGACAAACGTAATTAAAAAGGCAGATTTTTTTCACCAAAACAATGAAAAAATTACATCAAATAAAACTAACCAAGCAATTTAGCAAATGAATCAAAAAAAGTAATTTAAAATATTTGTAAATTATTAAATATTTATTTGAAAATAGAATTTCAAAACAACAAGATAATGTATGATGAAGGAAGAAAACCATTAAGATAAAAAAATAGAAAAAAGAAATAGTTAATTATTGAAAAACTAACTTTTATTGAAAAATTAACTATTTCCTGAAAAAAATTGATTTGGCTGCAGTTAAAAAATTCATTTCAAAATCAAAATTTAAATAATAAATACAATTGCAGATTTTGAAATATTCATTTTCAAAAAAATAAATACATAAAAGGAACAGTTACTAAAACAGAATATTTAATAAAAAATTTAAAACTATGTGTTAGCTAAATTCAAATCAAACAAAATTAGAAAATAATTTATTTGACTGCCATGGAAAAATTCATTTCAAAATCAAAATTTAAACAATATATATAATTGCAGATTTCCAAATATTTAATTTCAAAACAAAATTTAAATAAAAGGAAGATGGATTTTGGAAAAAAACAAAAAAGAACAGTTGGAACAAATAATTGATTCTTAACAAATAATGAATTTAATAAAAACTTTAAAACTTTATGTTAACTATGAAAAATGAAAATTTAAACAATGAACCATGAAGTAAAAAAAAACGTAACAAAATAGTTTATTATTAAAGAAAGGATTTTAAAATTTCAGATTTTGGAACCAATCATCGAATAATAAAAGTAAGAAGAACAAGAAAAATTAAATTAAAAAAAAACATATTTTCATAAAAAAGCATATTTGCAAATATTCCTTTTCAAAATAAAATCAGAATAAAAGGAAGATGGATTTTAAAAATTCAGAATTTTTACTTAAGAAAAAAAATTTATTTGGCGGCCATCAAAGAATTTATTTCAAAATCAAAATTTAAACAATCAATATAATTGCAGATTTTCAAATATTCATTTTCAAAAAAAAAATAAAAAAAGGAAATGGGTTTCAAAAAAGTAAGATAATGTATCATGAAGTTAAAAAAAAAAACATAACAACGTAACGAAATAGTTTAATATTAAAGAAAGGATTTTAAAATTTCAGATTTTGGAATATAACAAGAAAAATTCAATTAAAAAAAAACAGATTTGCAAATATTCCTTTTCAAAATAAAAGGAAGATGGATTTTAAAAACTCAGAATTTTTAGTTAAGGAAAAAAAATTATTTCAAAATCAAAATATAAACAATGAATATGATTGCAGATTTTCAAATATTCATTTTGTGAAAAAATTAAAGAAAGGTAATGGGTTTCAAAAACAATTAAGATAATAAGAATAAGATAATGTATCATGAAGTAAGAAAAAAATATGAAGGTCGCGAAAAAAGCATATTTCATGAAAAAAGCAGATTTGCAAATATTCCTTTTAATAAAAGGAAGATGGGTTTTAAAAATTGAGAATTTTTTGTTAAGATAAAAATTTATTTGGCGGCCAATTTATTTCAAAACTCAAAATTTAACTGCAGATTTTCAAATATTCATTTTCAAAAAATTAAAGAAGGCAAATGGGTTTCAAAAACAATAAGACAATAAGATAATGTATCATGAAGTGGGAAAAAAAAACATAACCTAACGAAATGGTTTAATATTAAAGAAAGGATTTTAAAATTTCAGATTTTGGAATCAATCATCAAATAATGCAGTAAGAATAAAAAGAAAATTCAATTAAAAAAAACAGATTTGCAAATATTCCTTTTTCAAAATAAAAGGAAGATGGATTTTAAAAACTCAGAATTTTTAGTTAAGGAAAAAAAATTATTCCAAAATCAAAATATAAACAATGAATATGATTGCAGATTTTCAAATATTCATTTTGTGAAAAAATTAAAGAAAGGTAATGGGTTTCAAAAACAATTAAGATAATAAGAATAAGATAATGTATCATGAAGTAAGAAAAAAATATGAAGGTCGCGAAAAAAGCATATTTCATGAAAAAAGCAGATTTGCAAATATTCCTTTTAATAAAAGGAAGATGGGTTTTAAAAATTGAGAATTTTTTGTTAAGAAAAAAAATTATTTGGCGGCCAATTTATTTCAAAACTCAAAATTTAACTGCAGATTTTCAAATATTCATTTTCAAAAAATTAAAGAAGGCAAATGGGTTTCAAAAACAATAAGACAATAAGAAAATGTATCATGAAGTGGGAAAAAAAACATAACAACCTAACGAAATGGTTTAATATTAAAGAAAGGATTTTAAAATTTCAGATTTTGGAATCAATCATCAAATAATGCAGTAAGAATAAAAAGAAAAATTCAATTAAAAAAAAAAGATTTGCAAATATTCCTTTTTCAAAATAAAAGGAAGATGGATTTTAAAAACTCAGAATTTTTAGTTAAGAAAAAAAAATTATTCCAAAATCAAAATTTAAACAATGAATAGTATTGCAGATTTTCAAATATTCATTGTGTGAAAAAATTAAAGAAAGGTAATGGGTTTCAAAAACAATTAAGATAATAAGAATAAGATACTGTATCATGAAGTAAGAAAAAAATAAGCACGTCACGAAAAAAGCATATTTTCATAAAAAAGCAGATTTGCAAATATTCATTTTCAAACTAAAATCAAAATAAAAAGGACGATGGATTTTAAAAATTCAGAATTTTTAGTTAAGAAAAAAATTTATTTGGCAGCCATCAAAAAAATATTTTAAAATCAAAATTTAAACAATGAATATAATTGCAGATTTTCAAATATTCATTTTCAAAAAAAAATTGAAAAAAAAAAGACCTGTTAGTAACAAATAATATTTAATAGAAACTTTAAAACTATGTGCAAACTATGAAATTCAAATCAAATAACAAAAAAATTTATTTGGCGGCCGTTGATACTGGTGGAACTTGCACAGATTCCTTTTCAATATGAAATCAAAATAAAAGGAAGATGGATTTTAAAAATTCAGAATTTTTTTTGAAGAGAAAAATAGTTGGTTACAAACAAGTACTTTGCAAATGTTCCTTTTCAAAAAAAAAAAAATTATTTGGCGGGCATCAAAAAATGTATTTCAAAATCAAAATTTAAACAATGAATCTAATTGCAGATCTTCAAATATTCATTTTCAATAAAAAATTAAATAAGAGTTATATGGATTTTGAAAAATTAAAAAAAAACACAGTTGGTAACAAATAATATTTAATAAAAAATTTAAAACTATGTGTTAACTATGAAATTCAAATCATTCTAATCAAATAAATAAGAAAAAGATTTATTTGGCAGCCGTTGAAAAATTCATTTCAAAACCAAAATTTAAAAATAAATATAATTGCAGATTTTCAAATATTCACTTTCAAAAAAAAAATTTAAATAAAATGGATATCGAAAAATAAAAATAAAAAAACAGTTGGTAACGGATAATGGATTCTTAACAAATAATGAATTCAATAAAAACTTTAAAAACTCTGTGTTAAGTATGAAATTCAAATCAAACCAAATAAGAAAAAAATTTATTAGGCAGCCATGAAAAAATTTATTTCAAAATCAAAATCTAAACCATGAATATAATTGCAGATTTTCAAATATTCATTTACAAAACAAAATTAAAAAAAGGAAATGGGTTTCAAAGACAATAAAATAAGACGATAATATATCATGAAGTAAGGCAAAAAAAAGAACGTAACAAAATAGTATATTATTAAAGAAAGGATTTTAAAATTTCAGATTTCGCAATCAATCATCAAATCAAATAATAAAGTAAGAATAACAAGAAAATTTAAATTAAAAAAAGCAGATTTTCAAAAAAAGCATATTTGCAAATATTCCTTTTCAAAATAAAATCAGAATAAAAGGAACATGGATTTTAAAAATTCAGAATTTTTAGTTAAGAAAAAAAATAGTTAGGTGCAAAAAATGGATTGTTTAACTTAATATACTTCAATGGCAAAAAAAAAAAGTTGAACTTAATATAATTAAGAAGAAACAAAAAAAGATTTAAAAATTTGAGTGTTTTTTTTCCAAAAAAAAAAAAAGTAGTTTTTTAATCAATCATCACTCAAGTCTCAAGTGATGAAAAAATCAAATAAAATAGCAACAAAAGGGAATTAAATAAGCAAATGCAAAGTTTAAATTCATGTTTAGTAAATGCATTTATTACGTATTTTGAAATATTAGTAAACTATCAAATAAGTACTTCAAAAAATTTGTTAGCAATCAAACATTTATTTTCAAAACAAAATTGAAAATTGAAAAAAAAAAAATTTAAAACAATAAGAAAATGTACTTTAACAACCAGATACCAACCCAGCCAAGAGTTATGAGCATACCTGAGATTTTTCAACAGTCTCCACACAAGCGAACCTTAATCTGCACTTCATTCTTCAAATTGCCAGAGCCCAAGGCTGTGTTATATATAGTCTAGTGAGAATGTCATTAAAAATCATCAGAATTTAGACATGAAATTCAATATCATACCCTCATATATACTTTCATGATAAATATCACAATCAAAAGCTTAACATGACAGAGTTTACTCATTCATGTTTAAACTTCAGCAGATAGGATCCTAGAGAATACTTTATAAAAAGTGGAACCAGCGACAAAGGGAAGAGATGTGATTGCCGTAAAACAAAAATCCCTCACCATTGAGGCATACGAGCTTTGAAAACAAAACTTCAAATTCTCTATTATAGATAACAGATTCATACCCTATTATTTTTCCTATCAAAGACTAATAAGCAAACTAAAAAATTCAGGGAGAGGAGAGGAGTGAACTAATCACAGAAACTAAATCGAAAACATACACATGACATCAGATTCAAGTTTGAAGCTACAAGTGGACTGCACATGAAAATCCTAACAAAAATCCCTCACCCTCGAGGCATACAAGGGTTAAGAAAAAAGTTTATCAAAAGCACAACAATCCGAAGAGAAGGGGCACAATCACAAGTAACAATCAGAAACCAGAAATATCAACACAACATCGAAAATCCTAACTATCCGTGGAAGAAAAAAGTAAAACAGAAAATAAAAAGGGGAAAAGAGAACCCACAGCAGAAAGAAGAGAAATCAAAGACTAATAGATAACAGATTCATGCTCAGTTATTTTTAATATCAAAGACTACTAAGCAAACTAAAATTCAGAGAGTGAAGAGGAATGAACTAATCACAGAAACTAAATCGAACACATACACATGACATCAGATTCAAGTTTGAAGCTACAAGTGGACTGCACATGAAAATCCTAACAAAAATCCCTCACCCTCGATGCATCCAAGGGTTAAGGAAAAAGTTGATCAAAAGCACAACAATCCGAAGAATAGGGCAACAATCACAAGTAACAATCAGAAACCAGAAATATCAACACAACATCGAAAATCCTAACTATCCGTGGAAGAAAAATGTAAAACAGAAAATAAAAAGGGGAAAAGAGAACCCACAGCAGAGAGGAGAAATCAAAAACTCATAGATAACAGATTCATGCTCTGTTATTTTAACTATCAAAGACTACTAAGCAAACTAAAATTCAGAGAGTGGAGAGGAATGAACTAATCACAGAAACTAAATCGAAAACATACACATGACATCAGATTCAAGTTTGAAGCTGCAAGTGTACTGCACATGAAAATCGTAACAAAAATCGCTCACCCTTGAGGCATACAAGGGTTAAGAAAAAAAGTTAATCAAAAGCACAACAATCCGAAGAGAAGGGGAACAATCACAAGTAACAATCAGAAACCAGAAATATCAACACAACATCGAAAATCCTAACTATCGGTGGAAGAAAAAAGCAAAACAGAATAAAAAGGGGAAAAGAGAACCCACAGCGGAGAGAAGAGAAATCAAAGACTCATAGATAACAGATTCATGCTCTGTTATTTTAACTATCAAAGACTACTAAGCAAACTAAAATTCAGAGAGTGGAGAGGAATGAACTAATCACAGAAACTAAATCGAAAACATACACATGACATCAGATTCAAGTTTAAAGCTGCAAGTGTACTGCACATGAAAATCGTAACAAAAATCGCTCACCCTTGAGGCATACAAGGGTTAAGGAAAAAGTTGATCAAAAGCACAACAATCCGAAGAGAAGGGGAACAATCACAAGTAACAATCAGAAACCAGAAATATCAACACAACATCGAAAATCCTAACTATCCGTGGAAGAAAAATGTAAAACAGAAAATAAAAAGGGGAAAAGAGAACCCACAGCAGAGAGAAGAGAAATCAAAGACTCATAGATAACAGATTCATGCTCTGTTATTTTAACTATCAAAGACTACTAAGCAAACTAAAATTCAGAGAGTGGAGAGGAATGAACTAATCACAGAAACTAAATCGAAAACATACACATGACATCAGATTCAAGTTTGAAGCTGCAAGTGTACTGCACATGAAAATCGTAACAAAAATCGCTCACCCTTGAGGCATACAAGGGTTAAGAAAAAAAGTTAATCAAAAGCACAACAATCCGAAGAGAAGGGGAACAATCACAAGTAACAATCAGAAACCAGAAATATCAACAAAACATCGAAAATCCTAACTATCCGTGGAAGAAAAAAGTAAAACAGAAAATAAAAAGGGGAAAAGAGAACCCACAGCAGAGAGAAGAGAAATCAAAGACTCATAGATAACAGATTCATGCTCTGTTATTTTTACGATCAAAGACTACTAAGCAAACTAAAATACACATGACATGAGATTCAAGTTTGAAGCTGCAAGTGTACTGCACATGAAAATCGTTACAAAAATCGCTCACCCTTGAGGCATACAAGGGTTAAGAAAAAAAGTTAATCAAAAGCACAACAATCCGAAGAGAAGGGGAACAATCACAAGTAACAATCAGAAACCAGAAATATCAACACAACATCGAAAATCCTAACTATCCGGCAACAATCAGAAACCAGAAATGTCAACACAACATCGAAGATCCTAACTATCCGTGGAAGAAAAAAGCAAAACAGAAAATAAAAAGGGGAAAAGAGAACGCACAGCGGAGAGAAGAGAAATCAAAGACTAATAATAGATAACAGATTCATACCCTATTAGTTTTCCTATCAAAGACATAGCAAACAAAAAAATTCAGAGAGTGGAGAGGAATGAACTAATCACAGAAACTAAATTTGGAAACAAACCAAAATCGTAACAAAAATCCCTCTCCCTTGAGGCATACAAGGGTTAAGAAAAAACTAAATCAAAGCACAGCAATCGGAAGAGAAGAGCAATCACGAGTAACAATCACACACCAGAAACATCAACACAACATCGAAAACCCTAACTATCCGTGGAAAAAAAATGCAAAACAGAAAATAAAAGGCGGGAAAAGAGAACTCAAAGCAGAGAGAAGAGAAATCGACGCGGTAAAACAAAAGTTCCACTTCTGCTCATTCGTTTGGGTCAAGGAAAGATTTAAATAGACCGATGGAACCAGGAGCGTTCGATGAGTCTACTTTTGATTTTCTTTTGGCGGTTTGAGTTTCAGTTTGCTTGGACCCAAAGAAAAAGTGTAACGGTAAGAAGAAAATTATCTTCTTCAGCTCCCTAATCCCGTTTCTATTTACACAAAATTATTTAAAGATGAATAAAAATTAAGGTAATAACTTTTTTTTATTTTCTTTTGGCGATTTGAGTTTCAGTTTGCTTGGGCCCAAAGAAAAAGTGCAACGGTAAAAAGAGTAATATCTTCTTAAGCTCCCTAATCCCATTTCTATTAACACAAATTTACTTAAAGATGAATAAAATTTAATCTATTTCTGGTTAAATTATATTCTCTAAAATCTGTACAAAACAAAAAGGTATTCAATAGTCACAAGCATAACTTTATTAATCGAAAATTTTAGTAATAAATTTTCAAGATTTAACCAATTATTTTTCATAAAATATAAAATAGTTAATAAAATAAAGATAAGATGCATCCAATACTCTGAAGCATTTTTCATGATAAATCTAGCCTCCTAAAATATTTTGTAATATATGCAATACCCTGAATTATATTTTGTGCCTCCATAATCCTAAATTATTGTTTTAGCTCACATTCAGCACTTTAAATTGCCAAATACAAAATTGCATTACAAAATATTTAGTGATATTCAAGACTGGTTTATAATAAGGAAAGGAACTCGTGAGTCTAGCAGCACTCACTCCTAATATTGCAAATAAGTTTCCATAAGAAAACACAGCAACATTGGAGTTCACCAAATGAGCATTGAATATAAAAGTTTAAATATTGTTTATCGTTCCATTGCTTGGCCATTTTTTCGCTTCAAAAATGATACGTTAACATTTCAACATGACAATCTATACTTACGATCACCAAAATATGAATCATCACTGATCGCCCACTAAATTAGCTGATAAAAATGACAAACTGCATTTTTAGTTGAGCATTACAGCCAATACAAATCTTGGCATCCTGTTCAGATAAGGCTTCTAATTTACTGCCACCGTCTCTTAACGAGTCTCTTAACGAGGGATCTAATTGAGGAGATGATCTTGGTTTTTAATATAAGCCTATTTTTTATATTTATCAATCTTTTCTTAATTTATCCCTGTTGATACTCCCTCAACAGTAATCAAATAAGAGAGATGAAGGGAATTAAAGAATATAATTAGAGTGTTTTAAAAAAATAGCATATTAATTAAATTAACGAACTACCTTAACATAATCAAATTAGGTAAATATGTCTTATATTAACTAAGTAGAGTAACTTTGAGAACCTCAGTCTCTTCCTTCTCTCAAGGTGATCAGGATCTTCATTTTACTGACATGACAACTATCTATCATTAACCCCTTTTGAAGGAATGACCAAAGTTAAACGTCATGGTTAATGAAAAAAAAAGGGGAGGGTGGGGGTGATATTGTTACTGTTCATGATGCCAATATGGTTATCAGTGCTTTTTGAGTACTGAAAAATGTTGTCAATTGCATAGTAAATCTCTCGAACGAATTTAGAAAAAATGCTTGAATTCTTTTAAATTTAGAGGAGATATCCACCAATAGCAATGTAGGAGGTGAAAAATTAAAGTTAGATCAAGGGTTAACTTATCAATTCGGTTCTGTTAGTCGTTAAGCTGTACCTGTATATGGTATTCTATCTTCTTATTTTTGCATCATGCTTTTTTAATGCTTTTTTGCTGTTATTAGTGCTACTGATTTTTGAAATGGAGATTCCAGTTAGTTGTACAAGAAAACAGTATATTGTGATGATCACAAGCTTAAAAAAAAACTACATCCCAAAATACTAATCTATTGAGAAGGAACTTATGAATCACACTCTATTTATGAAGCTTCCTGATGTGGGACTCATAACATAGTTCACTCTCTTAAGAGCTTACGTCCCAGGCGGCTCCATACCACGACACTTCACTTAGCCTCCTACCAGTCAGAACCCTCCGTGGGTAGCCCTTTCCATGAACATCGGACTCTCAGCGAAAGCACCAATGTAATGATCATAAGCCCAAAGGGAACTCTATCCCAAAAGACTAGCCTATTGGAAGAGAAAACCTCTTAAATTTATAAACCCCACTCTACTTGTGTGTGTTGTTTGATCTTACCACATAAGCCTTGTGCCTTGACTGAAGTAACAGCACCTTTTTACCTCCAGTCCACAGAAGCAGGAACATATGTAACATTCTTGTACCTAAATGATGTTTCTCATGGTACTCTTGTACCCGTTAATATGGGCAGCTTTAAATTCTTCATTGGTTTGGTCAGCAAATTGATAAATTAAGCTTGTAGGATTTGTTCCCTGCAGAATTGAAGGACTCAATAAATTCCAAGTTGTTGTTGAATATTTGGAAGCGTTTCTTCTTCTCTTCAGCATCCTTGTAGCCCTTACCAGATCTTGCAATCCACTGCTCATATTTTTCTGGTAAGGATTTATCTTGGGGCGTCTGGGACATTACTTGAGATCTCCAAAAGGCTAGAATAAGAAACAGAGGAAGAATATAGTGATTTTGGCCTTTGGAAGCCATGTCTGTTTGTATAAACAATAGACCAGCTTTGTTTGAGATGTGCTGAAGATAATGTGAATTGGCATTGCAAAAGGAAAATTGTTCATCTAGAGGTGATATGATCTTCTTGAGTTCTGAGGAATTATATATAAATTATTTACTCTTTTTTTTTTAACTTATTTGTATTTGAGAACATTAGAGGGGCTCTGGTAGAAAGTGTTCCTGATCACACGAGATCCTGTAGTTTAAATCTTCTTAGTTTTTTGAAAAGTTAAAACGATAGCACACATCCGAAAGTTTCCACACACTGACCATTATTTCATAGTGCAAAGGTTGTTTTCTTAGCTCCTTGACATTTCTGTATTCTTTGTGTTGAACATAAAAAAATGATTTAAAACCATTTTTCATTTTCAGCCAACAAAGATAATTGCATACGGTGCGATAAGAAAGAGACGAAGAGAAAAAAAGTAGGTTGCATTCTCAAGTTGGTCAACACATTGTTTTATGCATTCTATGTCGATCTCTTTCTGAAATTAGTTAAGAAAACATAAAGTAAAGAAACGATAAACTATGAAATGTTTCTATGCCATCGATGTGATCGTTGTTTTCTTAAGGATTGTCACGTGGATAAATTAAAAAAGAGGTAAAGGCTGCGCGCATTGAAAACATGGAAGACTCCAAGTACCAAGGACAATGGAAGAGACATTAGTTTAGATTCGAGCAGGGCTTAAACCCGGATTGGACAAGAAACCAGCCAATCAGTCGGTAAACCGGCCCACGTTTTTTTTAAATCGATTTTTTTTATATTCTTCTTTAGAATTTCATACTAATAACCCTAAAATCTTCAAATTCTCCCCGGTTTGTCCTTGAGTTAGCTTCAATCTAACCCAGACCCAATATCCCAACCGATTCAATAGCCGGTCCGAGTTTCAGAACCTTGGGTCCGAGAATGTTACTATTAGCATTGCTTTATTCCACTACCTCCGGTCCTAAGCACTTTCTGTTTAATGGATGAGAAAATCAATTCATTCTTTTCCGGCTAACCAGAAAGAAGTCAAGCATTCATTTCTCGATTTCTTTGACAAAAATGATGCTTCGCAGGTCTTCAATACTTACATGTCAGGCAAGCTTCACAGTACACATGTGATTTTGAAAATGCGCAGTCTGATGGGACACTGCATGGTGCATGCTATTATAACCAACCCTTGACCAAATTATTCACAAGTAACGAACATGCTTCAGCTACCAGAGATAATTGCCAAGTTTGCATCAATAGGGAGGCATGAGTAGGAGAAAATGACACCCAGAAAAAGTGTTGGGAAAAGATTCTTCTATTCCCAGTACAACGACACATGAACAGTGACCAATAAATGATAAGAAATTGCAAGCCTTTACCTAATCAACCTGTTGAAACGATTCTTTTCCTGTTCTATGGTGCTGCACTGGACAAAAGTCAGAAATGACGGGAAAATTTGGCAAAATGGGGAGAGGGCTAAAGGAGAAATAGACAATGTAAATCTGGTTTCGAACCAAGATATTGTCTTAAGCAAGAAGATAAAAACATAAACACAACATTGACTATGATGATTATGTAAAAAGCATGCGGATCTAACACCACCGAGGCCCTTCAGTATTTGGTGAGCTCTGGCAACCCCTAAATATATAGACACGGCCCATTTTATACTCCTAGCTTTCTGGAATCTGATCAAAAACAATGTACAGATGCAGGGAATAGTTTTCTATAAACTAAACTGGTAGACAGGAGAACCGATTTCCAGGTAATGCTGAGCAGCCATTACAGGCATACATCTTCATAGGAGGACGAACTCCGAAGAATATTATGCCATAACCTTTTAGTTATATTGATCAGCCACAGACCATCCTTTCATTACATGTTGATTACTATAATAGCTGACTCCTTTGATGTCTTTTTACGTCTATGTACCAACCGGATGAGGGAAGTTGAGGCCAATCTGCCGCCTAATATGCTCTGGGATGAGCCTATTTATCAATTCAGGCGATGCTCCAGACAGCTGCAATTAAAATACCGCAATTCAAGTTCATTCTTAGCAAAGAAACTTGTCAAATATGTTATGTTCAAGGGCAGCTATTGTTAGTTATGTAAGGAGCTTTGCCAGAGATTCTTGAGCATACAGCATGCAGAAAGCATGGACATTCACAAGGATGCATTATGAACATGAATGGTAAACATTGCAATCGCCTTGCATATATCACGTGTGATAGAAGGAATCAATCAGCTACATACTTCCTGTTTGAAATTGAAAAGTGGGGGCAGTGGACGGCCGTTGGGCAGTCGGGCATTGGGCTCCCGGAGCTCATCAAAGAAAGGATGTGCACATGCTTGCAGCTGAAACAATAAAAGTCATTACTAAGAATCAAGCGAATTTTAGAAGAGTGATTAAAATCAGAAGAATATATTAGTAATAGGCACAGTACAATCGCAAAAATACCAGAGCACAACATTAACCAAAACCATCATATAGAAAGACACAGCAAGACCTTTTGGATACTTTTTCTTTTCTTTTGTGTTTTCCCCCCACATTAAGGGGAGGGAATAGTATGGTTCATATAGAAAGACACACCAAGACCTTCTGGATACTTTTTCTTTTCTTTTGTGTTTTCCCCCACATTTTTCCCCTTCACGAGGGGAGGGAATAGTATGGGTTGTCCTACTCACCGCAGTGTAGCGAAGACTCGGCGAATATTGGAGAAGCCTTGATATAAGGTCAATTGCTTCAGGAGGCATTCGCTTGTGGAAAACCTGAACCATGGAAATAGCAATTAGTGCAATGAAACAAACACCAAAAAACAAAGGAAAAAGAAGTTCCAAGAATATATATTGTTTTAACAGCCAATTCAAATTTATGTCTGTAACAACCGCATCAAGTTAATCCTCAGAATCTGTAGGCAATAGTTTCACTTCTCTTCATTTACTTGATTTCAAATTCAGCTTGACAGCTTTTTTTTTTACTGCATCTAGAAAACCATATTTCCAGCATTGCACCTATGCGATGGAAAATGGACGATCAAATGCCTTTACCTTGTGCCAAGGGTGAGCTTTAACCTGAGGGAATCTAAAATCTGTATAATTAGGGTTCATGCAACGAATTTCTTCTCGAGTCGGAGTACCAAGGACCTGCAACACACCCAAATAATGATCATTCTAAAACTAGACTCATCCAACCATGGTGTCATCAAAATTGAGACCAGATCACCTTGATGATTTCCACAAGTTGGTCCACCTGATTTTCTCCTGGAAATAATGGCTGAAGAAACATTCAAAAACCATCAGAAGTAAACTCAATATAACCAAAAATTCAAAATATGAAAAAATTAAATAAAAGGAAGAACACCTCTTTACCATAATATTACTAACCTGACCTAAAAGCAGCTCAGCAAGGACACAACCACCTGACCAAATATCAATAGAAGTTGTGTACTCTGTTGCACCAAATATTAGTTCTGGAGCCCGATAGTAACGTGAACATATGTATGAAATGTTTGATTCACCATTAACCTGATATAAATTGCAATTGAATAAATGAAATAAAACAATATAAAATATAAATCTATAGCAAGCAGTACTATCCACAAGGCACAAACAGAACAACTCATTCCTCATACTTTGTGCAATGCACAGGGGCGCCTCCTAGTTTATATTTTTATATGTTGAGACCCAACACAGCAATTTCATCATGTTGATAAATGATTAAAGTGTTAACAAAAAAGCATGTGATTCTGGCCATCAACCTTTCACCCATTTACTGTTCTTATGATATGGAAAAATTTAGGCCTTGTGCCCTTTCCAAAAAAATGTTGGGCCAAAATTTCTAGCAGCATTCACATTTCAATGGCTTTTTGCTTATGGGTCACCATCAAATATTCACATACAGACTTAACTACAATTTCACGTGCACAGAGAGGTTAAAAGAGCTGTCGTGACTGAGCAGCATAAGATTTTATAACCTACCAGAGCTTTTGCACTCCCAAAATCACAAAGCTTAACTTGATGAGTGAGAGGATCAACCTGATAAACAGATATGGAAAATGTTAAGAATAAATGTGTGGGGGAGCATCGAGGAGATATGGCTCAGAAATAACATACCAAAAGATTTTGAGGTTTCACATCTCTATGGCAAACTCCTGGTACTGTATGGATGTATGCCAGTCCCCTGAAGATCTGAGCATCATGTGCCAATTTTTATAAGAATTCAAGCACGAGCAACAAAAAAATTAAAAATAAATTAGTAACAAGGAAGATTTCATACTTGATATGTATAAAGTTTCACATAGATGAGAGGCATCCTTTGATTCATACTAGTATAGTGTTTTAGAACTCGGTACAATGTTTCAGGGACATATTCCATAACCAAATTGAGAAAAAGTTCATCTCTGCTTGTTGTAGAGAAGAAACAATGCTTCAGGGAAATGACATTTGGGTGATCCATCAAACGCATTAACTGCAGCTCACGATTCTTGTACCGCCTGTCCTGCAAGACCTTCTTTATAGCCACTGCTTCCCCTGTCTCTAAGCGCTTTGCCTTTGTATGGGTCAAGGAGACCCCAAATGACAGAGAGGAAGCCATATGAGATGTTTGAGCGCAGAAAAGGCTTAGAAGAACAACTGTCACCCAGAAATTGATTTACACATACCTGGAAAACAATTCCAAATGAACCGGTGCCAACAACACGTTCTGCCATGTAACTGATAGTCTACAAACGCATCAGAGGAGACCTTAGTACATATGTTATTAAAAATTGAAATGGAAAAAAAACAGAGGGAGAGGGAGAAAGACGGCATTTTTGTTTTTTTGGGGGGGGGGGGGTTAGTACCATACCACTGGAAATGCATGTAACTGATAGTCTACAAACGCATCAGAGGAGACCTTAGTACATATGTTATTAAAAATTGAAATGGAAAAAGAAAAACAGAGAGAAAGAAAGACGGCATTTTCGTTTTTGGGTTAGTACCATACCACTGGAAATTTCCTTAAACATAAAGAGTAGCATATTAACTTTAGATCCCCCCCACTTGAAAATGTAGTTCAGTCCCATCCAAATAAGGGAGTGAATATTTATTTAAAACAAGAATCATTATGTACAATCATACATGCAATTGAGACAGACAATTTGAGGGTCGAAGATATCTTTATTTCAAGAAATTAAGAGGTTAATAAAAAGGGTTATGAACACGTCCCCAACCTGCTTAGGTTCCCCATTTTTGCCTCCAATTGTGGTGGAGATTATGTGGCCAGTGACTGCATCATTCCCCTCAAGGACTGTAGCTGACATTTCCTGAAATTTATAGCAAACAACAGACATTTTTCATGGTATAGCACTTCTCCAAATAAAGAATTCGTTTGTAAGTTTCTTCTTGTTACAATATGTATGATCACTTGTTTCATTTAGTTAGCTGTTACATTTTGCTCCTAGTTTATTTGTGACTATCAATTTGGTTGTTCATTTAGTTTAAAAAGCATTCCCTTGATATGACATATCATCTGCAGAATATGTGGCATAGATTTGACATAGCAAAGCCATTAATGGACATGCATCAACACAGCTGACTGGTAGTCAATGATTTCAACTCCCACTCAATTGCTGCACGATAACATGAGATGTCGCAAAGAAACTTGGAGCGGTATCTTAAATCAAACAACAATTAAATAATAACATATAACATCTCATCACTGAGCAAGACTGAACAACCTTTGTATGATGAAGTAGATACGCAACAATTAACCATAGCTATTAGAATCAAATGAATACCAGAAAAGTTCAGGCAGAATTCAGAAGACGAAGTTGAAGAAAGGGAGAGTATAAAGATCACAAAGGGTATATGCAAAGATAAAGCTAAATCAGGTGTCCATAAGTCACAAGAAAGCATCGCATGCCAAAGAAAAGCTTTCATATCAATTAAGACAACAAACAGAAAGAATCTAAGGACATCGATTCCCTGAAGCAAACTAAAACATTCTGAGGAACAATCCACGGCAACTGCAAGAAACGGAAAGGGCACAAAAAGGTCGACCAATACAAAAACAATATGACAGGAGAGTACTCTCACAGAAAACGTGAAGGTGAAGTAACAGAAGAGCATACCGCAATACAAGGGTAGCATATTTAAGATTTCAGCAAGGAACCGAAGATCTTACTATAATTATACCCGGATGACAGAAAATATACAAAGCTAAGCCTAAAACAAAAATTCACGGTAGAATTAAGGTTAAGTGAAAGAAAGATGACTGAAAAAGATACATCATCATACTCCAAAGGCGGTAAGGAATTTTCTGGAAGAGGCAGACGATTAGAAACTCAGGTTCCCGTCACCTAGAGGCTAAGACAACGCCACTCTTATTCTAAAAAGTTAAGTACTTAGTCAGAATCTCTCTCCCTATCTCATTTGCGAAAGGGAAGAGAGCCTGAATAAGCGTACAGGAATCAACATTATGCGCTTCTTTGGATTCCCTTCTTTTCTTACAAGAACCATCAAACTAAAAGGCACGCTAGCTGCATTTTAGCATTAAGATCTCGACCGTGAGGCATCAACTAAAACAGACCAGAAAGAAAGAAAATCCAGCCTAATTTGCCTCTTCACACAATCTCCTTTGGTGGAAAAAAATAATAACCATCACTCTTCA
The DNA here is from genome assembly GCA_963242795.1 of Inga leiocalycina. Taxonomy (NCBI): domain Eukaryota; kingdom Viridiplantae; phylum Streptophyta; class Magnoliopsida; order Fabales; family Fabaceae; genus Inga; species Inga leiocalycina. The sequence goes on from OY725329.1 coordinate 55,600,213, forward strand.
AGGAATCCGTCAAATCGCTCCGATCGGCATCTCGACGGAAAAAAGTTCCGGCGAGCAAGTTCGTTCTCTGAACAAGCTTAAATCACCAACAACCAGTAGATCGCTCAAACTTCAGCTCATAACGGAGCTAGTTAGTTGGATGTAAGACAACCAGAGAACCGGAAACCACTCAGGCGCAGTGAGGTAGGAATAGAGAGGATGACAACCGGCGTTTTCCATACAATGAGAAGAATGCTTTAACGCAAGTACCTTGTCATTCTCAGCTTGCGCCGGTAACGGAGGTGGAGGCTGGGGAGCCGCCGCCGCCAGCGGTTGGTGCTGGTGCGGCCCCAACGGCATAGAGGACATGTGAGACTACTACACAAACACACTCTTTCCTCTGCTTCTCTCTCTTACCCTGTCAATTTTCTCTCTCCTGTTGTCTGAAAGGAATAGTCTTGTTGAGGGCCAGGGGTGGCTTTAGATTAGATAGAGAAAAAGAGAAGTAGAACAGAAACACGCGAAAATGCGGAACGTGGACAGCACGCTTCAATCACAGTGGTCTATTTGTCGTCACCTTTGTAACGACCACTGCAATCTGTGATCTGGTGTGGTTGAGTACGTGGGAAGATTCCCAGCAGCCTTGCATGGAAAATCAAAGAGAGACATGGGTCACATGGAACCTCCATTGAAAGAGCGTATTATTGTTCAGAAAAATTAACTGAACATGAAATCAAGAGAAAAATTAAACATCCTATTTCTTATACAAAAATTTATTTCATCAAGCAGATTAAACATGTTGTATAGGCCAAAAAATTTGTATGGTTGTTTAATTATTTTTCAAAAAATTGTAAAAATTTTTTGCCTTGATGACCATTCAATCTAAATATTTTATATATATATATATATATAAATGATCCTTCATAATAATTAGTGCCTCCTACACTAGTTTTGGTGGTCTTCGCTGGTCATTGCTATTGAATGTGGACCATCCAAAAATTTTTTGGATGGTTCAGATCTTGATATTCATTAAATATGATGAACAGTGGGACTGAATTAGACTCTTCAAGGCATTTCAATGTAATTTTCCTAAGTAATCCAAGAATAGTGTCTCTTATGTGGCACATTGTGGTACTACTAATAAAAACCTAACAATTTTAAAGAAAATGAATCGTTACCTTTTGACAAAGAAACACAACACCAGCATTTTCATTAGAACCATCATAACAACAACTCTTTATTGATCAATGTTTATATAAATTCAACCCGGCCTTACGTTAACTATCGAAGGTCAAAAACATAACTCTAGAGCTGATAATACGGGCCTAACCCACGGACTTGTAGGTTGGGACAGGGTTAGGGTTGGAAAAATCCCAATCAGTAAAAGTGCGGGTTGTACAGGCCCACACCCCATGCCTCGTGGGCTAATACGGGGCAGCCCTTCGGTTGGCGGGTTGGCCAGTAAATTTTTTTTTTTACATAAAATAATTTCACAAAATTTATAAATTGTTACTCCTATCTTGGTATCTCTTAATTGAAAGAAAAAAAATCTTAACATATTCCCTTCATTTTTAAACAAAATTATTATATTTTGGTTGTTTGAAGATGAGTTTATATTTTGTTTATAAACTTTGACAAATTTAATAATTTTATTTCTTGAATTGTGAATTATGTTTTTAGATTTTTATAAAAGGAATAATTAATGATATAAAGGTAAATTTAATAACTTATATTAGATCCGGGAATTCGGGCCGAGCCCGTCGGGCCGGCCCGTTTAGGGCCGGGCCCGTCAAGGGCCGGGCCTATGATTTAGAGGTTGAAAATGGAAGTGGGCCTAAAAGGGCCGGCCCTGTAGGGCCGCAAGCCCTGTAGGGCCGGCCTTTTTAGGCCCGTTTAACCTTTTAAAAAAAAAAATGAGCACAAGGCAATGGGCAACAAGCATTAGTCAGAGGGTAGAGTTAACCTAACCTAACCCTCATATTAGAAATACTCTCACACTAACTTAAACCTCATTTGAAGTTTCTCTTCTTTGATTTCCTTTTTTCTTTTTTTGCATGTATACGCCAAAATCCAAATTAGGTGTTATATTATTACTGACATTTGAAGCTTGTAGGCTTGTTTAATTATGGCTGTGAACTTATTTAATTGGTTATGAATATTAATTATGATTTGGACATAAGTTTTAGTGTTTGTATTCTATTAAACTTGGATAATATTTATGTTTTAAATTAGTGTTGATGATATTTATGTTTTAAATTAGGTATTTTAAGCTTTATGAGAATAAGAAATAAAAAAGGAATGACAAAAAAAAAGGAAAAAACATAAACGGGCCTAAAGCCCGTCGGGCCGGCCCGCAGGCCAACTTTAAACGGGCCTGGCCGCTTCAAAGGTGTACGGATTTGAACTCGGGCCTAAACGGACGGGCCGGCCCGTTTTCCCAGCACTAACTTATATATATATATATATATCGTATTTTCAACCCTCTTTAAAAATTAAGAATTTTTTTTTTAAAAAAATATATATGGATCCATGGGCTGACCTGCAACTCACACTATAAATTAAGGTTGACATTTTAGCAACCTGGATGAGGGCAGGCCGCGGGTTGCTTTCCAGTTCTACATAACTCTTCCTTTATACAGAAATTCGGACCGACTACAAAAAATTGGTGTTAAACCATCGTAACAACTTTTGGAAATTCATGTGAATATGATTTGGAAACATGCGTGGCCGCATTTCTAGTGAGTTATTTTCGCAAGGCAAATGCGGTGGGATTTGTTTGTATATACTCCTTCCTATATAAGCCACTTTTTAAAGAATGTCTTAACGTATGTTTGGGACACTTATTTTTTAAATATAAGTATTTATTACGCAGGCTGAAATAAAATTTCTCTCACATACTTACCTCATATACCGTGAATCACGATTTATAAACACTTATTACCCAAAAATAAACTATTTCAAACGAACACTTAGTCCATAGTATAAGTCATATGGAGAATAATTAATGCTTATTTATCAATTTTGCCCATATAATTTATGCTTAAATGTAACTTTTTGTATGTTCTCTCTCATTTGAAATTTAATTTAATGTAGATAAAATTGGGGGGATTAATTTAAGACATATTTAGTGAATTAATTATCATTTTTTTAGTTTTGATGAATTAGTTGAAGTATCTTATATTATGGATAGGAGATGCTATATTGATTGAAAATATGGAAAATATCATTACATATCCACTGAACCATTATTTGAGGAAACAAATGCGGTGAGATTTGTTTGTAAATAGGTTGAAAAATGAAAACATGAGAAACCACAATTTTGACGAGTTATTTCAGCGAACAGTAGTTAGTGACATTTTCGTTTTTATATGCCTTTGATTGAAAACGTGAAAACCCACATTATTTCTGCCGAATTATTTTGGACGATTGAGCACGTTGTTTCTCGTGTTTCCAGTTTCCACTGCATCCCCCAAACATGGCCTGTTGGTTTCTTAAAACAAGCTAACAAGATAATCACATCCCTAATATAGCCTTTGTTTGGGATAGCTTAAAAAGCACTTATAAATGTTTTTTTACGTAAATCGAGATAAAACTCCTCTCATATATTTACTTCGTTTATCGTAAATCAGTATTAAAAAGCATTTATAAACTAAAATTAAGCTATCCCAAAAAAGCACATAGTTGTGATAAATTTTAAATCTCCATATCTAGTTTGTGTAAACATGTGATGACTCATGAATTTTAAGTTTCTTGAAATTCAAATTGAAATTTCACATGCATCAAACAAAGAGTTACTACTCTTATGTTTGGAATAGTTTTTTTTTTGGAAAATAAGTGTTTATTATATAAATTGAGATAAAATTTATCTCACATACTTATCTCATATATCGTAAATTACGATTTATAAATACTTATAAGTTAAAAATAAACTACCCAAACAAGCACTACTTTTGGTCTCTTTTTTCTTATATATTACGAGTAATTCAACATTGATATCACATGGAGTTGGAAAGTTTTTATAATAAGGGCTACTCGCCGACTTTAATACAGCATAAATGTAGCAATAATCTTAAAAAATATTAAAATAATTGCTCTCATGTTCATGTTTTTCTATTAAAAAAATTAAAAATTTTATTCCTCTCAAGTTAAATAAATAAATAATACACAAGAATTGGTTACATTTGGTTCTTTATTATCATATGGAAACAAATAAATAGGAAAAATGACGCGCAGGTCCCAAGGATCAAAGATAATTACAATGAAGTCCCACAACAACAAAAAATAACTCAATATGTTATAAAAATAGTTTAATGAGTTGTTATTTTTTTTTTTTTTGGAATTTTACTGTAATTAATTTTAGCCTTTGGGATATGCGTGTCATTTTCTCAAATAAATATGTCAGTGAAAATAAAATTTTTCATTGTGTTGGGCTCTTGCCCACTTTACCATCTCGCAGCATTTGATGAGCTCTGTCTTTTTTTTTTTTGCCAACATTTGATGGGCTTTGTCATACCCATATCCATATGGTCATCAAGCCCAAACAACAAACAACAAGCAAAGAGCTCATAGTAATAATAACACCACTGGTAAACCATAAAGAATAATAATAACACCATTTCTAACCAAGGAACCACTTTCGGTGCTCATCAATCATTACAATGAACAGCACCGAGAGCTCTTCACTAGATACACAGTCCAAATAAAAGTTTAATGGTCTAATCTAAAGTTAAGATTTTTAATAAATGATTTTTAAATAAAAATATTTTTTTAAAAAACTGGTAGTTACTATATCATCTTTATTTCAATTAGTTCTGTACACATTAAAATAGTTTTTTTTCTGAAAAGGTAAAAGAAAAATAAATATAATCTAAACCATTTAAATTAAATCTAAAATGTTAACCGCAGTGAAAAGCTCTTAATGCTCATCGTTGCGATTAGCACTGAAGCCGGTTCCTTATAACCAGAACTAATGAGGTTGGGTCTAGCAAAAATGGTTAATCCTCATAGAGTGGCAAATAAAGATTTGAACTACTAAGAGAGATGTCTATCATATTTAGTACTCAACATGCCTTGAATAAGACTGCTTCGAATAGGATAAATTTTTTTTTTTTTTTTGCCAATGCTTCAAATAGGATAATATCTACACCTAGCAAATAAATAACACCATTCATATACAATATTTTGAAGATACCATATTGTATAGGGAAAAAAATCACTGTGAGTTCCCAAAGAAAATATATAATCATAAAAAGTCTTAATAACAAGTAAGAATCATGGGTCTGTCGTATTGATATGGATGATTTTGAGAATTATAATAATAACTTTATTAATATAAATAAAACTCTGATTCTAACGGCATTAAAAAAAATTAAAATATCATGTCAATAAAAACAGACACTTGGAATGATTCGTTAATTAAAAAAGGACATACAGCTCACAACTCTGGATGAGCTGTGTCATATTGATACAAATACATATATATCCAAGATCCCTTCAGTCAACTTATGACTAATAATTATAAGACCTTGTCTAATAATAATAATCACAATTGATTAAATTAAAACCCTCTAAACTTAAATAATAATAATAATACAGCCCCTAGATTATTCCATTAACTATTTATGAAAACAGACCACAATAATCAATTGACAACCCTACAATTCTTTCTGATCTCACCCTGGGACCCAGTGAGAGGAGTGATACTGCCCATCTTAACCATAGCAGAAGCAAAGTCCCTAAAGAAGAGGACGCTATTGGAACTATATGACCTAACCAAAGCATCTTGAGAGCCACCATTGAAGAGCGCTTGGTCTGAATGGAACAGACCACGTCGGACCAGAAGGTCCTTATAGTAAGTGTTGTCAAACTTGTTAGGGGTAGGGTCAAGGGGTGCCAGGTTGGTGTCCCCACCAGTTCTAGGGCAAGTGGCCCTTCTCGCGGCGGCAAAACTTGGGTCAATGTTGCTCTCGTTGTAGATTCGGTTCCTGAAGAAATTGCACTGTCCCTGACCTATCGTGTGCCCGCCGGACAGCACCGTCATCTCCCGGGCGTTCAGCCCCTTCGCGGAGAACATGGAGATCAGAGTCGAAAGTCCCGACGCAGGCCCCGGGATCTCATTGTTGGCTTTGCTCTGGCTCGCCGTCCTTGCATCCCTCCGGCCAAGTGGTACTGCCCATGAGGGTCCTCCAAGCTGCAACATACAACGACAACGCTCAATTATTGAGGGACATATAAAGTCATAATTTGTATAATTAAATTGTAGAAAAAATCTTTTCCAGTTTGAATATTTATTTTAAATTTGCACCGACATATATTTCTGTTATATATGAGTTGTAGTTTGAATTTTATTAGAAAAATAATAAAATTGACTTAGATGAAATCATATCGACAAAATTATAAAGAATGAAAGACGCAATTAAGGGGAAAATATTTATTATTATTTGAAATGAAATTTGCTGTAGGAATAACATTATGTGAACAAGGACAATCAGTGAAGAAAATGACGAGTGATAGAGAAGAAGACACACATGCCTGTTTTAGTGAATTATATTTAGTGGTAGCTTTTGGAGGGCCCACTGTCAATATGTCAGATGGAGAATTGACATTTAACAAATAAAAGTACTAAATAATTTAATGCGGCTTACACTATTTATAAATCTAAATTAACTGATTTTTATGTATTAATAAGAGTTAGTTAACTTATTAATTATATATTAAATTTTCAATTTCACCTTTATTTATGATTGGTTCTAAAAATCAACATGAATAAATTATTTTTAATTATTACAATTAATAGAAGTAAAAAAATACAAAACATATTAATTATTCTAAAAAAAGATTATAATAAGAATCAAAATTTTTAATGAAAATAGACTTATAAATAAGCCAAGAGATATATATAAGAATAAAAAAATGTGATAACGGAAAGTGCGGAACAAAGGGTGAAAGCAAGATATCATACTGAATTACTGATGGAAAATGTAAGGGCAAAAACAAACATGAGTTAGATACTTGTGAAAATGACTTGAACTCACTGGAATCCACCTCTATTAATACTATTGAGAGAAGCGACCATTATTCATTGAGTTCGATCTCAACCAAACTTTTTCTACACAGTTATTTGATTAGGGGAAATTCGAAAATTGTTGGACCAACTAAAAGTAGCTTTTTCAAAGATATTTTTATATTCACACATATTCAAATTCAGGACTAAGCCCCATTCAATACAGTTCCTATCTCGTGCATGGATTTTTCATGCATGCAGGTAAAAGGCTACATATAAGATACTAATTAATATGTTCAAGATGGCAGACAAATATGTATTAAGGTTAATTAATTATTAATTAATTACCTGGGTTACACCCTCTTTTGCGGCAAGTGCCAAGATATCAGCACAAGACACAGTTCCCTTGCAAGCAGCTTCGACGTTGGTTTTTATAGAATCAATCACTTCATAGCCTCTTGCCGACAGGTTGGGGGAGGCTTTTTTCTCTCCGGTGAAGCTTCCGGTGTCGTCAAGGAGGATTCCGGCGTCACAACCCTGAAGAAAGCAAAATAATTAAGTCAATATGAGCATAACATGAAGAATGTTGATATACACATGTAATGTAGAAGAGGAGAGGTTGAACGAATGGCTTATACGTACATTGACGAAGCAGTCGTGGAAGAAGAGGCGGAGGATGGAGGCGCCGAGGCGGGCTTCTCGGGCAAGAGCTTGCCTCATGGTGGTGCGAACAATGGCCCGAAGGTTAGGGCAAGATCTGGCGTAGAAGTTGGGAGAGAGCTGAGCATTGGAAGAAGAAGCAAAGAGAGAGAGGAGAGAGAGTGAAAGTAAGAAGAAATGGGTAAAGGAAGCCATAGCCGGAGCTTGAAGCTGAGAATAATGATAAAGGATAAGAATGGAGAAGAAGAAGAAGAAGAAATGAGTGTGTGAGTAAGGGAGGGAGGGAAGAAGGAACATATATAGAGAGGGAGAGAGGTCGAATAGTCAAAGATGCGTGCTGCTGCCACACTTACGCGGCTTGCTTCGTGGAAACTGATGAGAGAAAGCAAGTTGGGAAAAGAAGGTAAAACGCTCGTGAATGCCTGATGAGCACGTTGCAAATTAATTAACTATGACCGCTAGCTCCATTCTCTGCATGAGTTCATGAACTTATGTGAGTGGCCCCTACCATAACATTTGGGTTTTCTTTGATTTATCTAATCCCAACTTTGCCTCATTAAATTATTATTATTATAACAAAGACATGCATTGAAAAAATCATTCAAAATTAGGAAGGAAGATATACAACCCCCTCTGAAATATGAAAATATTAAAACAGTCATTCAAAATGCGTCGTTTAATTCTTATGAAGTCGTTAGATACGCTATTGTGAATTAAATTAAGTTTTTTTTAAATGACATTAGTTGCGCCAAGTGAAATCAGTTATCGCTCTTAATTGTTGCTATTTGATAAATTAATGTTGTTATTAATATTTAGCAAGATATTTTACTGAAATTTGTTCGCTAATTTTATTGTTGTTGTTTGATAATTTAAGATTTGGTATTTGTTAAGTTGTTGTTCATTATTTGATTTTTTCATTTAGAGATATTTAGATAATTTCCCTACACAATATATAATCACAGTTATAAGCCCTGTTTGATATGAAGCACTTGGGTGTAAGGATTGAGATTGAATCAGGGATTAAGCCATAATATATCGTTTAGTTTGAAGGACTATAAATAACTAGGAATTCAGAGTATTACGAAAGTGAGATTGCTGTAAAGTCAACTCTCCCTTGATATTGCGTTTTCAATCCTGGTATTACAAATATATGAGATAAAAATATCTCTGTTAATAATATTTTCTTGATAAAAATACCCTTTATCAATTTTATCCTAAATTATAACTCATCATTTTTTTTCATCGCTTATCATCGCTCTCACGGGTGTTCATCGCTCTCACAGGTATTGGGTATGTTTGGTTGAGCGATTCGATTGCTTATAAGTTACTTTTTAATAGTGATTTACGGTATACGAAGTAAGTATGTGAGAGGAGTTGTGTCTCGATTTACATAAAAAGTAACTTATAAGTTTTTTTAAGTTGAAACAAACATGCTTATTATCATCAGAGTTCCAATTCTCGTCCAATATTTAAGAGATCCAATTCTCACCCAATCACGGGCATTTCACTTTGTTTGTCATCTCTTCCTTTTGCAAAGGAAATAATCTCCTTTTTTTTCTTTTGGTAAAAAGAAATAATCCCCTTTATCTGATTATTACGATTTCCCACTGTGTTCACCGATTGACATCATGTGCAGGACGATTCCTGAAAAGGCTAGACGACAAAGCATAAAAACACAACAATACACATAAAAGACATTTCAATAAGGTACGCTTTTGAAGATTATACGAGTATATATATTGGTCTTAAATGATGGTCAGTCTCTGAATAAATAAAATCTCAAAATCCGATATTTCAGAATAACAAGGACCTTCAAACAAGCAATTTTGTTTTAATATTTTTTTAATTTATAGTTAAGGGTATTATAGTCTTTCTACAGTTTATGCATAATTATAAAGTAAAATTATTTTATTTTGTCCCTCCCAATATTACTCCATACCAAACATAATTAAAAAACTTCGATCCCATTTCCAATCCCAGTCCCAGTTTCGATCCCTCTCTCAATCCCAATTCCACCAAATTAAATGCTTCGTACTAAATAAAGCCATAGGGATGCGTGATAAAGGATCGTTATCTTCTCTGTCACCTTGGTCCGTATCCCTCCTAACAACAAAATATGGACAAAGGAAAAATCAAGAAAACAGAGAAAATGCGATTCAATTAAAATAATTATTCAGTGGGTTTCACGCCTTTTTTCCCAAAAAAAAAAATTTAAATTTTGTGATACTTATTTCTACAGGGTTCTTATCTTCGACTGGACATAAATAATACAAACTATAAATATTTGAATTTAGTTAACTAATTGTGACAAATTTTATATTGGAAATATTAGTGCAGAAAAGGCAATCAGAGTGAGGATGTTAGAACTAAGAAACTTAGCATATATCACCCACGCCACCTTACCACCTATTTAACAAACTTGTACTAATTTTTTTTGCCCGAAGATGTTCGGCGTTTATATATATAGTATATATTACTATAACCACAAGCATATGGATCTGATTGAACTAGCTAGCCTCGCATGAACTTTTAATACATTTACAGATATTTGTAATAAATTATCTCCGAAGAATGTTAAGAGTGACTTTTTCGTAGTAATTCACAGGAAAGGAAGCTTCTCACTTTTGAGAGTTTGAATTTTCCAAAGCCATAGTAGTAACAAAGTAAAATGCAAAATAATAATAAGACAAGTTAAAAAGTGAATTAGCTTAAAAAATGTGAAATCTGAAGCAAATTAAAGGAAGAAAATTATAAAAGAAGCACGGGATATCCTTCTTTTTTCTCAATGGTTGGTGCTTTAATTTATTTAGTTGGTAAAAGCGTGATCCTATTAATTAGGTGTGAAGATTTTTTAATTACACACACAAATGTAACGACAACTTTTATCCACTAGATGACGTGCGTTATCATACATACAATGTGATTACACTTTGTCAACCTCCAAATATTTGAAAAAAATAGTCAACTAAGAGGTCCCGACTTGATCAATAAATTTATTGAGTATTTTCTTCTGTTTTCATTTATTCCTTTTTAAAATTTTTTATATTATTTCATCAACCTTTTTCACCGGTGCATTAAATAGACCTTCTTGACAAGTTTTTCAACAACCTTAAATGAATTTTTACCAATTTCTTTTTCAGTAAAATGTCATTTTAACATTCTTCCTCTTTTTTATATTCATTGGAAGTATTTTTTTTTTTTACACCTTTTCACTTGTCATGGCATGAATTCAATAATACGTAGGTTTGTTTACATGATGAAAAAAAATTATTCAGGAATAAAATGCCTCGAGTCTAAACTAATTAAATATATACAATTCTAAATATTTTAGATAAATAAAGAGAAGTATTTTTTTGGTTTAAAAGTTAATTGACCTCTCAAGTTTGCCCTCATTTTAGATTTAGTCTCTTAAGTTTCAAATCATGAGTTTTGATTCCTCAAATTTTATTTTGTTTATAAACCCATGGTTTAAAATTTGAGGAAACAAAAGAAAAATAAGTCAAACGTAAGGATCAAAAATTGTATTAACCCAAAATTAAGAGAAAAATATTTGAAAAAGTTGTAAAACTAACTTCTTATTGATTTGAGGGTGCCTCTATTCTTTGGAATGTACTGTTATAAGTGGAATTTTTCTACATAAATAAGCTTTAATAATTTTCATTCACTTCTCATCCCAGCTATGAATACCATGTGCTCATTATTGTGATGAAATCTAGATGGTCTAAATTAAAACTTCTTGATTCATAATTTCTTTTTTCTGAAAAACATCATTTTAGGGGGAAAACTGAAAAGTGCTTAATCCATGTCAATGTCAAGGCCATTACCTTCAATAACTATTCAACGACCCACTATTCGAATTAGTTGGCAAATTTATTATAGTTATATAGAGTTAGAAACATGTTTGCTTCAACAGCTGAATTAGTCCTTTATTTTGAATTATTCATTTAATGAAATTGAAAATTTTAAATGTTCCTTTACTCAACTTGCCGACAAAAAATTTTAATGAAAATTGAAGTTTGAATTTGAAAATTCCTTAATTGTGATTTGAAGTGGAAATCTATAATCCACATCTTATTTCTCTAATAATAAATATTGAGCTTCGCCCAACTTTGACAAGGACTATTCATAATTGCCATTTGTACATATACTAATATACTCTCTCTAATTCTTTTTATACAAGCCCAAAATTTAAATTATCTTAGTCATTTTTATAAAAGTCCAACAAGAGTTGTCTGAATTTTTAATGTATTTTTTTCCATTTTATCCCTCATTTGTTATATAAATTGCATTAATTAATATGTTGATGATACTTATATTTATTCTATTTCTCTATCTTACTTGCCACACATAAATAGAGACATACTGGGAAAAAGAAAATTTATTTCAGACAGACTTACTATTTTTAACTAATTTTAAACACTTTCTTAAACCATGTAATTAGATTATCAAGCTCCTATAAAAAGGACCGGAGGGAATACATGAATATATTCATAATATTAGCAACTAACCAACATTAATCAACAATGATGAGGAAAAAACCAAATTCAGCATCGATCATTAGGTCATGTTGAAATGGCTTGATTATTACTCATTTTGATATTGAATGTAGAAATTATACATAAATTAAAAAAAGTTTGTTAAGTTAGTTATTTAAAAAAATTGTGTGTCGGCTCCCTTAAGATATTTTTATTTAAATTATTTTTATTAGAAATTACCCCTATCAATTGCAAATACATAAGGATAACAATCAATAGTGATAGTTTTGGGGGATAAATAAATGTGAGGAACAAAAGAGATTGGGTCACAAATTTAGAATTAAAACAAATTTCTCAACTAACTCTTATATTTAAGATTATATTAGAAAGAGTATTAAAGTCAAATGTTGGAATTCTATGAAAAAAACTAATGAGAGAGATATTATATATATATATATATATATATATATACATATATAGCCATCCTCAAACCTCAATTCAATTTAATAATATATACTCAAATCCAATCTAATAGTCTTCAATATCAAATAATAATTGAATTAAAAAACAAATTGTATTCCTAATTTAATGATGCCAATTCATACATAAACAATGAGGTGTAAAAAGAATGTGAGTTTAATTAAACATATATGAAATGTACATTTCATTTTTATATTTATCATCTCATTTTTCTCCTTTTTTCTCCTCGTGAATATATTAAAGAGATAGACGAATATTGTGCGGAGCTATAGACTTTGGTTCACTTTGTTATCATTCTCCCAACCCCGACCAACTTTGTAGTAAGTTACGTTTCAAACTTATTTTCAAAATTTGGAGTCAGCCAAACACGTCTCAATATTATTAAAAGTTATAACTACAGCTCGATTTGGAACTTGAAGATGTGAATAGTTTGCCAACTTGTCTATCCATCGTCTGTGGTGGCGGCCAAGTTGACCACCGATATACAGAAACGGGAAACAATTATATTGAAAAGCTAATTATTTACAATTGAGCCGAGTTTAATTATTTTGTAGTGCATTATATTCCACAAACAAAAAGGCTAATGATAAATTCCACTTTAACCCATTCATTTTATATATTACCGACGGTATTGCACCGTACTTGATAGATGCGTTGATCGTAGAGAAAAATAAATTGATTCATATTAACTCATAATACGAATATTGTTGAATGTTAATAATCGTGATACTCATTTGTTTTTGGCATATCGTAATGTATAATAAATAATGATTGAGTTCACAAAAATACAGAGGAAGACAGAAGGATTGGATTGGAAGCGCGGAGTCAACTTCTTCGTCTAACGCCTTTATCTTTTGCCACAGCTCTTCGTTGACTATCTAATAATTCCCAGATTTTCGTAACGTAATATTAGATATTTTCATTTTTAAATTATTTAAAAATTTTCAGAATCAATTTGTGAAAATATCATTTAAAATTTTTTCATAAAATTATTTTAAACTAAGATTAATGATAAAATCATATTTTAAATATATTTAGGACAATATTATGGAAATATGGAAATTATATCAATAATAGTTGAATAATAAGGTTTTTCATATTTAGCTAATAAACTAGGTGAGATTCAAGCATTATCCCCAGCTATAGGGGATACATGTGCCCTTAAAAAAATTGTTATACATAATATTTTTATTAAACTAGGTGAAATTCAAGTATTTCCGTGTGTTAATTGACTCATAGAAATTGATAATACTCCAGCATATTTTTTTTCTAACTATTTTTGGATTCAAATTTGTGTGTAGAAAGAGTTTATAGAAGGAAATATGCTTATCAAAGTATAAAGCCCAAGTTGAAGAAATCCTTATTTATATTTTGTGCTTTATTTCAAAGAAAACGTGAGAACTTATTAATAATCTCTTTTTGTAGAAAGCTAGAGACAAATTAAATTCGGAAGGTTTTCAAGGATCAAGGAATAAAGCTTGCAGCAGCAAAGGTTATAGAAAGACCAATTCATTAAACAAGGAAAAACCCCACTGTGCCATTATTGGCTTCCACTAACAACATCTTTGTCAAAGCGAATAAGGATCTTAGCTGGAAAAAATGTCTCTGTGTCATTGGCGTCAGCCAATTATGACATGTTCGCCGAAGTGAACGGAAAATAAAATAAAATTATGTGTTTTACTTATTGCTAACATTGATTCTTAGGGTTTTATATTGGGAACCGCCTTTCCTCCTTTGTAAAGGAGGGACCTTTGCAGAATTTAAATTGTTAATTCAGATCTCAACGGTCCAGATTTAATATATTATAAAAATATTATTATTATAATATATTATAATAATATTTTTATAATATATTCACTACAAAAAAACGTGATTTAGTAGCGGTTAAAAATGGGTATTCGTAGCAGTTCTAACTGCTACAAAATAGGTTAGTAGCGCTTTGAAAAACCGCTACTAAATCGTACGTTGCAAGCGGTTTTGTAGCGGTTTTATAAAACCGCTACTCAATCAAAAATAACCGCTACAACTTTTGTAGCGGTTAATATTAACCGCTATAACACCCAAAGATATTTGTAGCGGTTATATAACCGCTACAAATATCAAAAATTTTATTGACAGCTTAAAAAAAGAATTTTTTTTTGTAGCGGTTAATAAACCGCTACAAATATAAAAAATTCAAAATTTGTTGGCGAAAAAAAAATGACATTTTTTATTTGTAGCGGTTAATGAACCGCTACTAATTTTGAATTTCATGAAATTATTAGCGGTTTTTAAAACCGCTACTAATTTCATGAAATTCAAAATTGGCGCAAAAAAATTTAAATTGAGCCGTAAAAAGGCGCGTTATTTAGTAGCGGTTTAATAACCGCTACAAATATTTAAAATTTTTTTTAAAAATATACGATGATTTTTTTTTCTGTTTTTTCAATATTATATTAAATAGTTTATTTTGTTATTATTTTATCTATTTCAATTAGTTTATTATTCAATAGTTTAACTTATTAATAAATAAAAAGGAAAAATGTAATTGAATAGGATTAGTATAAAATTTATATTAATAATATTATTAAGGATTGTAGGTAATAAGGAATTATTATGTTTTCTAATATAATGTAATTGTGTATGAAAAATAGATGAAAATGAGATAGAGTTATGATATATCTAGAAAAAAAATAGTTAGAATAAATTTTATAGAAAGGAAAGAAGTATTCTTAAAAAAATTGAAAATCTTGTTACCATATTTGATCGTATTATTCAGCTCCTCTACGCATACGAAAGAAGTTGTAAATGAGAGGAAATGAAAGAAAGGTAAGGTGAAAAGAAATTGGGGAGTGTTTGAAATGAGTTGTGATAAGGGTATTTATAGGGATCAACGTATTATTTGTAGCGGTTAATGTAGCGGTTATTAATTAGTAGCGGTTATTTATATTTTTGTAGCGGTTTAATATTCATCGTGCTATTTGTAGCGGTTAATGTAGCGGTTATTAATTGGTAGCGGTTATTTATATTTTTGTAGCGGTTTAATAACCGCTACAAATATTATATTAATTTTTTTTTTAAATTTTTTTTACATTTTATTTTAACATAAATTTTTTGCATTTTTTGTAAAGACAAATTTTTTACACTTGAATTTGATTACTCATCGTCGCCATCCCTACAGAAATTTTGTAGAAAAATTATTGTTATTGATGTATTATTAAATTTAAAAAATTTAATTGAAATGACGTGGACTTAAAAAAACTCACCACAGTAGAGGTAAATTGTCATCGCCTTCAGGGAAGTAGTTTTCAAAATCAGCTGGCTGAAATGGCTCACTCTCGTAGGCGATGTTATCGCCTTCACCCATGTCATAAAGGTTTCTTGGCTTTAAATGAACGACCATGTGCCAATCCTTATGCCTCCCGTCCTCGACATAATAAACCTGATGTGCCTCTGAAGCTAGAATATACGGCTCATCATCTTGAGAAATACCAGTATGAATCAGCCGTGAGAAATTGACTGATGTGATCCCTAGGTCGTCAGTTGTCAGTCCCCGAGAAGTAGTGGTATTTGCCCACAAACACTTGAACAGCATCACGGTGAAACGGCCTTGATAATTAAGCTCGACACATCAAGAAGCTTGCCATAGTAAGGGACGCCTCCGAACTGCATGTTGGCGTCACTACTGCTCGCATAACTCCTTGTCCCAAATGTGCCATAAACACCCGAATTCTGTGTTTGCAATCCCTTATCCCGTGAAACCGTGCAAAACTTAAAACCATTGACATTGTATGCTGTAAACCGTTTTGCATGATCAAGAGGGCCTATTGCGAGAGCTCTGAAATATGGTGAGTGTGGGTTGTGGTCATTTAGTATTCTGCGAGCAAACCAGCTCGGAAATTCTCTGTGGACCCTCCTATTAATTTCCGAGGATGTCTGTGTACGGATCCTGAGCTGACGCTTCACATGACTTCTGAATTCCCTACAATTAATAATGGAAATGCGTTAGTGAAATGAAAGTGAGAAATGTTACGAAAGATATAGATCGAATAACATGTGAGTGTACAATTCTTACCGTATGAAAGGTTCAACTTGAGTGCAATTAATCAAGACATGTCTATGTGCTTGGAACTTCTCAGTTGCCGTTAGTTTGAAGTTCTCAGTTGCTCCAACTGGTTTACCAACACAAGGGATAAATTCTCCTGATGTCGGCGCAGGTTCAGGACAATCGTCAACACGAGGCGAGCGGTTGAAAGCCGTCTCAAGATCATCAAAATACCTTGAGCAAAAATATAGCACCTCATCCCCTATATAGCCTTCAGCTATAGAACCTTCTGGCCACGCCTTATTCCTCACGTAAGATTTTAATTTCCCAAGGAACCTACGAAGTACGGAAGAGAAAATTGATATAAAATGATGAAAAGGACGACTAGCAAACATTAAATACGGACAATAAATGAAAGCACATATTTAAAATGAGTACCTCTCAATCGGATACATCCAACGATATTGTACTGGTCCAGCGAGCTTTGTTTCATGAACGAGGTGGACTGTGAGGTGAACCATCACAGTAAAAAAGGACGGAGGAAAGATCATCTCCAAGTGACAGTGTAACAATGATTTTCGACTGCAGCTGATCGAGCTCCTCAACGATCAAAACCTTAGAACACAACTTCCGAGAGAAAGAACAAAGTTCCACCAAAACGATGGAAACATCGGGAGGAAGTGTATTCTTTATAGCCAGAGGGAGTAACTGCTGCATAAGAACATGTGAGTCGTGACTCTTCAGGCCAGCAACCTTTTGAGCCTGCAAGTCGACACATCGAGAAATGTTGATTGAATACCCATTAGGAACTTTTAATGTCTTCAACGTCGCGAGGAACACATTCTTGTTCGGTTTTGTGAGGGTAAACTTTGCCGGTGTAAATCTGTCATGCTCATCTGGCCAAGCGTCTTCACGAACTCCCATGTCGCGTAAATCTTTCCTCACTTGAAGGTGATCTTTTGTCTTGCCGGGTTCGTTAAGCAGCGTATACAGCACATTGTCGCAAACATTCTTTTCAATGTGCATTACATCAAGACTGTGGCAAAGTAAATTAGATCTCCAATACGGAAGCGTGAAGAAAATACTTATCTTCTTCCACTGCTGAGGCGCCGAAGTCCTGCGCGTCTTTTGGCGAGTTTGTGCTGAATCGTCGCTTTTTCCAAATTGGAAGTCAACATGCTCAAGCTGTTGTAAGATATCTGTACAGGACAAAGTCTGAGGTGCTCCTCTTTTCTCTGGTTTCCCATTGAAGTGATTCCGTTGTAATCTGAACTTATGCGTTCCATCGAGAAACCTCCGATGCCCCATAAAGCACCACTTTCGGCTGTAGGGAAGGCGCAATACGTCAGAGTCAAAATTGCAAGCGGGACACGCCGACCCAGTATGCACATTCCAACCAGATAATGTGCCAAGGCCAGGAAAGTCACTAATCGTCCACATCAAGGCTGCACGCATATTGAACAAAGTCTTGCTGTAAGCGTCGTACGTCTCCAAGCCGACATTCCACAGGTCAAGCAATTCCGCAATAAGCGGTTGGAGATACACATCGATGTCATTGCCCGATGCCTTTTTGCCTGGAATGATCATAGACATAATGAAAAAGCTTTGTTTCATACACATCCAGGGGGTAAGTTGTAGGGAACTAAGACTACCGGCCAAATACTGTAACTTGTGCTAAGATTCCGGAAAGGATTGAAACCGTCGGTCGCCAACGCAAGCCGAACATTTTTGGGGTCAGTAGCAAAATCTGGAAAGTCGTTGTCAAACGTTTTCCAAGCAGCTGCATCCCACGGATGTCTTAATTTACCGTCTTCGTTTTTATCAACGGCATGCCACCTCATGTGCTCAGCAGTTTTAGACGACATAAATAATCTTTGTAGACAAGGTTTCAAAGGGAAGTACCTGAGAATCTTTGCAGGTTTCTTCTTCTGCTTTTTCCCCTTCCGAATTGTCTTGTACCTCGATGTGTGACATCTCTTACACGTCTCCCTGCTGGAATCGTCTCCCCAATACAGCATACAATCATTTGGGCACGCATCAATCTTTTGATAATTCAACCCCAACCTGTTGATAATCTTCTTGGCCTCGTAGAACGTTTTGTGAATCTCGGCATCGGGGAATGCATCTTGTAATAAGTCGAGCAACATCGACATTCCCTTATCCGTGATCCCACACAAGCACTTGATATGATACAATTTGATCAAGAAAGATAATTTAGAATATTTGCGACAACCTTGATATAAAGGACGATCTGCCTCATCCATCAAGCTGAAAAAATCCCGAGCTGCTTCATTCCCCATAAAAGCCGGCTCAGAGCCGTGCACTTCTTCGTTGAAGTTGTCACCTTGAAATCCAAACCCATCACGCACAGCATCATTCACAGGATCATCTTCATCTACTTGAACACCTACTTGAGAACTTCGAGGAAGAGCATCGTCATATCTAATGCCGGCCTTCTCACCATGAACTGCCCAGAATGTATAGTCCTCAGGGAAAGGCTTCACAAGCAAATGTTCCTTTACAACATTTCGTGCATGCCACTTCTTGAACTTGCATTTCCGACACGGACATACGATCTTGCCGTTACAGGTGGCGTGAGTGAATGCGAAATCCAAGAAACTGTTTAATCCGTACAAATATTCAGGAGAATTGCGCGGTAACCTTATCCATGATTTATCCATAGCTACAAGTGAGAGAGAAGAAAGTATAGTGAAGAAGATGAGTGAGAAAATAATGACGAATGCCTAGAACCTTATATTCTGAAAATCCAACGTTTATAATTTTGTAGCGGTTATTAAACCGCTACACCAACCGCAGCAGAAATTCCAACGTTTATAATTTTATAGCGGTTATATATATAAAACCGCTACTAATATTCAAGCCGTTAATTAGTGGGAAATTCAAAATATACTTGTTGAGTATTTGTAGCGGTTATATATATAAAACCGCTACTAATGTTCAACGTATTAGTAGCGGTTATTTATATTAAACCGTTATTAATATTAAAGCCGTTGGACATTAAATATAAAAATAATTTTCTAATTTGTAGCGGTTATACATAACATAACCGCTATAAATGTGCACCAAGGCGACAAATTTCAAAATTCAAATGATTTGAGTGTTTGTAGCGGTTCTTAGTGTATAACCGCTACAAAGATACATATTTGTAGCGGTTATTGAAGGCAAACCGCTACAAATATATATATACATTTGTAGCGGTTATTAGTTTATAACCGCTACAAATATGTATCTTTATAGCGGTTATAAACTAAGAACCGCTACAAACATATATATTTGTAGCGGCTATAAACTAATAACCGCTACAAATATATATATACTTTATTTTTTTTAAATTTAGATATAAATAATTCATAAATTATTTCAACGCGATCTAATAATATAAATATAATTATATAAAACACAATAAGAAAATTCTGAAATAAAAACTCATAAATATTTACAAATGTTTAAACAAAAGAAAATGTCCTAAACTAAGGAGCTGGGGGCTGATCCTCTGGTGCTCCCTCAGGTGGGGCTGGATTGGGCCGCTGCGCAGAGTGAACCGCACCATCGTCATCAGCAGGAGGAGTAGTACTCGAGACGACGTAGCGAGGGACAGGGGGAACCGCTGGATGCTGCTCGTTCGGGAACAGGCGACTCCATGCTCCCTCGAGCATCGTGTTCGCGATCTCACGCTACTGCGTCTGCTGAGCGTACATCATATCTGCGTGCATCTGCAGCTGCACCTGCATCTGCTGCTGCTGCTCCAAATCTGACCGCAGCTGGTCAATTGACTCGTCCCTCCGACGTCTGACCCCTCTAAAGCTGCCAGCCTCAGAGGCGGCGCTCCTACCGTAGATCATGCTGGGTCTGGCGCCTATCCCCATCCCCCGCACGCGTCCAGGGTGCTCAGGCTGAGCTAGACCCGCCTTCAAAGGAGCCGTCGGGTCCACTGACCCCTGTGACTCCTCAGGCTGGGTCTGTCGCAGCTCAGCCTGTGACTGCTGCATCCGCTCCTGCCATTTTATGAAACAATTAATAATTACCATTTTTCATTATTAACTTGGTTTTATAAAAAATATAATAATAAAATTACTTACAATGGCCGCCTCTGCCTGCTGAGAGGTCGCAGTCCCGTCACGGTGTCTGTGTGTGATGGCGTACAGCTCCGCATAGTCCGTCTGACGGTTCTCCTGCTATGCCTTCGTCTCTTGAAACAATTACAAAACAATTAGTATTATGAAATAATCAGCTAAAAGTAAGTGAAGCACTTGAAAAGTTTCCAGCTCGTTGTAGGTCACAGCAAAGGTCTTCGATCCTGCTGTGTGGTGGATCGTCTGCTGCGCCCGGATCTCGGTGTTCCTTTGAGAAAGCTCCTGGGAAAACAAATAATTAAATGTATTATAATTTAAAATTAAATACAAATTAAATTGAAATTATAATTTAATATTTAACAATTACAAAATTATATATCAAAAATATAATAAATACATTACCTGCGCCTGAGGGCTCCTCCTGAACTGGACAAAACGAGCCCAGTTGTTCGGCGGCACGCCGTCCAGGACGCTCTCCTGCAGCTGCTCCAGAGGCATCGTCCCGTGCCCATCCACCCTGTGGAAGAGACGGTTCCTCCTGTTCCTCCAGGCGTCGCCCATCTTCACGAGGGCGTACCTTTTCCGATTGGCTCAGACGGCAAACCGCAGCTGAAAAAAATACATTTAAATATCAATAATTATAAAAACCATAATTTAAAAAAAATAATTAAAAATAATTAATTAAAAAAAATATTAATTAAATAGTTTTAATTACCTGAACCACCTCCTCCCAAGCCTGGTCCTTCGGCCCCTTCGGAATGTGCCTCCACGTCGGGAAGTGAAGGGGGAACCGCATCCAATTCGCTCCCAGGTCGCTCAGGAAGCGGTTGAGCAGGTGACCCCCATTGTGGATCGGCTGGTCAGTGCCCTTGTTCCACGGCGCTATAACTCGCAGGGACCGATCCATGCTGTTCAGACCGGCCACATCCAGCCTCCTCGTCGACACGTTCCCCTGCTCATCTGCACAGTTGACCGCACATTAGATAAATTATAATTCAAAGTTAACATTTCTAATTTAAATAAATAATTTACTAAATTAAAAAATTAATTTACCTTCGACCTGCACCTAAAACCAATGGACCGCGAAAACGACCCTCGTGGGTTGTTCTGCTCTCGAGCGTCCTCCTCATCGAGGAACCGCTCCATCTCCCTGAACCCCATCGGGATCTCGAACTCCTCCTCGTTGAGGAAGTCTTGAACGCTAATCTCTGGCCTCTCCACCTCAGGCACCTCTGCTGCGGTCGTCGCCTGTGGGATCGTCTGCGGTGCCTGTGGGGGGATGGGCTGAGATGCCGCGGTAGCCCTGCCTGCGCGCTGCCCCCTCCCTCTGCCCACTGCCCGGCTGCTGCCACCTCGTAAAATCGGTCTGGGGACCTCAGGGGCCTTCCCCTTATCCTGTCCTGAAGCCATATCAACTGTACAAATTTAAAAAAAAAATTAGTCCATTATTATGCAAAAATATAATAAAAATACAAATATAAATAAAAATACGTGTTATATACGTACCTCAAGTGCGAATACTGCGGAATACTGACCAAAAATTCCTATAGAGACGTCTGAACGCTCAAATCTCGAAGAAATCACTCAGAGAAATCTCAGGAAACAAAATGAGCAAAATGAGAAATGAAAGAGGTGGGGGTTTAAATAGGCCAGATATTAGTAGCGGTTATTAAAATAACCACTACAAATAATTAAATTTGTAGCGGTTCTACAATAACCGCTACAAATCTTCACAACGTTTGAAATTCTGTAGCGGTTATTGCCCAGAACCGCTATAAATGTCGAGACTCTTGAAATTCTGTAGCGGTTATTGCCCAGAATTGCTACAAAATTCTGACCTTTGGTATTTTGTAGCGGTTTATGTGCATTAACCGCTACAAGTTTTGGCGGGAACTTCGCGCCAAATTTGTAGCTGTTTTTTGTAGTAAACCGCTACAAATAATCTTGCCGCTACAAATTTGTAGCGGTTTAGGTAAAAACCGCTACAAACACTACTACAAAAAAGATAAAAGGTGGCGCATATTTTGTGGCACTTCTTTAAACAAGTGCCACAGCTTCCCTTTTTTTATTTTTAACCTGTATAATTTTTTTTGTAGGTACCAGCTGTGACGCCTAATAGATTAGGTGCCACAATTGGAGATATCTAATATAGCGCCTGTCTACACAGGCGCCACACAAGCAGCTGTGGCGCCTGACCCATCAGGCGCCACAGCTGCATCATATATCATGTGTGGCGCCTGGGAATTAGGCGCCACACATGATATATAATATATCATGTGTTGCGCCTAATTCCCTGGCGCCACACATGATATATATATCAGCTGTGGCGCCTAATTGCTTAGGCGCCACAGCTGATAGGCAATGTGTGGCGCCTAATTAATTAGGCGCCACACTTGCCTATTTAAAAAAAAAGGAGGGGGGGAATTTTAAATGGATAGATCTCTTAATTATTTCATTTCCAGCGTAGTAGTTCCGTGTCCGTCCCCCATTCCTTATCTTTTTGACTACTACTCCACTTTAATTATTCAACTACTCTTTCATCCATTAAATTACTTTTCCTTTCTCATCTTCTTAGGAGATCTGTCGGCCCCCTCCCTCCATTTCCTATCATTTTCACACTAAAAAACACACTCAAACGCTCACTCGTCACTCAAGCTAGCGTCACCAACGTGGTCTCCCACTCCCTGTGTTGGTCAATTAATAGATTTGTAAGAAGAAAACTATTTCATTCTAGCTTGCTTTATTTCGTCTGTCGTTTTGCTTTGTTTAATTTTTTTTGCCGACAAGTTTGCGTTTTTTAGTAATCTTTTAATTTACTTAATTAGTTGTTGATGTACTGTGTTCACATATCAAGTTCTTGTATTGTGATATTTTTTATGTTAGCTTTGGAGAGTATTAATATAAGAACATTATTGTTGGGGAACTTGAATTTTAAATGTGCAAATTATATATATATATATATATATATATAATAAGTTGAAATATAAAATAGAAAGATTGACAATTTGTGGCGATGATAAATACGAAAGCCACTCATTTTATATAAAGTTTCACAATCAGGAAGCATAAAAAAGGGTCACAGGAAAAAAAAAAGAAGAAGAAGAAGAAGAAAAAAAAGGACCCTATTGTGGCGCTTGTTTGAGGAAGTGCCACAGGAGGGGGGCCTCCTGTGGTGCTTGCTGAAGCAAGCGCCACAATAGGACCCCCCCTCTTGTGGCGCTTGCGTCCCCCCTCCTGTGGCACTTCCTCAAACAAGCGCCACAGGAGGGTATTTTTTTAAAAAAAAATTTTAAATGTTGTGGCGCTTGGGAGCCCCTCAGCTTTTTTTAGTGGCGTCCAGATATGTGGCACTTCTCTAGCGCCACAGTTAATGCAATTATAAGCGCCATAGCTTTACCTTTTTGTAGTAGTGAAATACTATAATTTGTAGCGGTTTAATATAACCGCTACAAGTACACCGCTACAAAATATCTTTTTTTTGTAGTGATTAAATCTGGACCGTTGGATCAAATCCAACGATCCAGATTCTACAAAATACCCTCCTTTTCTTTGTTGGATCCTTTATATTGATGGTATGGGCCGCAAATGATTCATTTCACTTCTATTGATTATATATGATAAGAAGTTTTATTAATGGGGATAATGATTAAAGGGGAATTTTAAGAAAAATAACACACATTTATTTTAAATAATTGAATTAAATAATTTCTTTAATATCAATAAATTAATTATCTACCTCATACCCCATATGTTTATATTCAAAGCGCACTAGTTATTGTGAGCATGGAAACAATGTTATAAAACAAGACCACGGAAACGTCTAATATACAACAACTAACAAGTATTGATTTTAGTAGAAGGATATTTGACCACTCAAGCATGAGTTTTAGGATTCGAATCAATATCAATGTTAAAAACACATTTGATCCAGAGATAGATTTAACCTTAACTGATCAGTCCTATAATATTTCAATCCGTGTTAATTATCACTCTAGTCTTATTTATAAGTCTTTTTTGATAAAAAAAATTTAATCATATTTATAAGTCCAATTTCAAAGTAATAAATGCATTTTTACTTTTTTACTCATATTAATTGCAACAAACAAAAAGAATATATTCATGTTGATTTTTGAAATCAATCATAGATAAGGACGATATTAAAAATTAAATTATGTGTTTTACTTATTGCTAACATTGATTCTTAGGGTTTTATATTGGGAATCGGCTTTCCTCCTTTGTAAAGAAGGGTCATTTGCAGAATTTAAATCGTCGGATCAGATCTCAACGGTCCAAATTAAATATATTATAAAAATATTATTATTATTATAAAATATTATAATAATAATATTTTTATAATATTTTAAATCTGGACCTATATGATAAGAAGTTTTATTAATGGGGATAATGATTAAAGGGGTATTTTAAGAAAAATAACACACATTTATTTTAAATAATTGAATTAAATAATTTCTTTAATATCAATAAATTAATTATCTAACTCATACCCCATATGTTTATATTCAAAGCACACTAGTTATTTGTGAGCATGGAAACAATGTTATAAAACAAGACCACGGAAACGTCTAATATACATAACAACTAACAAGTATTGATTTTAGTAGAAGGATTTTTGACCACTCAAGCATGAGTTCTAGGATTCGAATCAATATCAATGTTAAAAACACATTTGATCGATCCAGAGATAGATTTAACCTTAACTGATCAGTCCTACAATATTTCAATCCATGTTAATTATCACAGTAATCTTATTTATAAATATTTTTTGATAAAAAAAAATTGATCCTATTTATAAGTCCAATTTCAGGATAATAAATGCCTTTTGTACTTTTTTACTCCTATTAATTGTAATAAACAAAAAGAATCTATTTATATTGATTTTTAAAATCAATCATGGATAAGGGCGATATTGAAACTTTAGTTCATAATTAATGAATTAACTAACTCTTATTAATATATGAGAATTAATTAAAAAAATTTTATAAATGTAATCAAAATGGTATTTCAATGAAAATAAAAAGTCATGTAAAAAAACGTCTGATATATTACATTATTACAAAAGTGGGTCCACATATTGTCGGTGAAAAAGATACCCATCTCCCTCAACATCCGTCAATCAAAACCTAATCCTTTTGCCGGGCTTTCCAGCCAGAGATCAACAACTGCCGCGGGAATCGTGGCCTATTGGCTACTAGTTTGAAAAAACCCCGCTCGACTCTTGATGAGTAACATTAGATATATATAAAGACATTTTATTTAATAAGCGTTAAAATATTGATTTATTTTTTATTAACGTGTAAATGAATTAGTTAAGTTTTTAATAATAAATAATTATTATTAATTTAAATAAAACTCTCATCCCTATTTCTAACTGTATTAAAAATAAAATAATAGGAAATCAGACAGACACTCTTGGAATCATCCGTTGATATATTAAAAATAAGACACACATGGCTCACAGCACTTTTGAGCTGTGACATATACTCATATTCATACAAACACATATATCCAAGATCCAGATCTAGTCAAGCTTATGACTAAGAATTAACAAGACCTTGTCTATAATAATCACAATTGATTGAAATCAAACCCCTCTAAACTTAAATAATACAGTCCTAGATTATTCCATTGCTGTTTATGAAAACACACACCAAAATCAATTGACAACCCTACAGTTCTTTCTGATCTCACCCTGGGACCCAGTGAGAGGAGTGATACTGCTCATCTTGATCATAGCAGCAGAAAAGTCCTTAAAAAATAGGGCACTATTGGAACTATATGACCTAACCAAAGCATCTTGAGAGCCACCATTGAAGAGCACTTGGTCAGAATGGAAGAGGCCACGTCGAGACACGAGGTCATTATAGTAAGTGTTATCGAACTTGATTGGGGTAGCGTCAAGGGGTGCCAAATTTGTGTCCCCACCAGTTCTAGGGCAAGTGGCCCTTCTTGAGGCTGCGAAGCTTGGGTCAATGTTGTTCTCATTGTAGATTCGGTTCCTGAAGAAATTGCATTGTCCCTGACCTATCGTGTGCGCGCCGGAAAGCACCGTCATCTCCCGGGCGGTCAGACCTTTCGCGCTGAACATGGAGATCAGCGTCGAGAGGTCCGACGACGGCCCCGGGATCTCGCTGTTGGATTTGCTCTGGCTTGCCGTCCTTGCGTCCCTCCGGCCAAGAGGTACAGCCCATGAGGGTCCTCCAAGCTGCAACGTAACACACAATAAAGACAATGCTCAATTATTGCGTGACAAATAATGTCCAAATTTTTATAATTAAACCTGACATAAATCTTATCCTGTTAGAATCCCTTCTTATCTAAAAGATCTAAATAATGAATATTTATTTTAGATCTGCACCGGCATTTCTCTGGTGTATGTTGATTAAATTGTGATGGAGTGTGTGACACACACAAGGACAACAAATACCATGGTAAACTTTATTCTGTATGTAAAAAAATTACCATATTTGTATAGGCATATAAATCCCTGATATGTCATATACTTTTAAGCAAAATAATAGAATTGATGATATGTCATTTTTTCAGTTGATTATATTGTTCAGTATGGAAGATTTTGGAGGACCCACACAGCCACACTCTTAATATCCGCTGGAAAATTGACATTTAACAAGTAATTAATTTCGTATAAGAAAAACAAGGACCGTGACAGATAGTGCGGAGCCAAGTGTAATAGCAAATCTTACAAGTTAGATACTTAGTGATGTGCTGTGAAAATGACTTGAACGTACTGGAATCCACCTCTATTATATTAATATAATGCTTATGGACAAATAGTCTTTACCGTCGTAATCAAACAAAATTTTTGACCTAGTAAATTCTATCATGAATTCATGATTAATAAAGTCTATCTCGTGCATGGATTTTTTTCATGCATGCAGGGAAAAGGCTGCATATAAAATACTAATTAATATGTTCAAGTCGGCAGAAAAATATGTATTGAGGTTAATTAATTATTAATTAATTACCTGGGTTACACCCTCTTGTGCGGCAAGTGCCAAGATATCAGCACAGGACACAGTGCCCTTGCAGGCGGCTTCGACATTCGTTTTGATAGCATCAATCACTTCATAGCCCCTTGCTGACAGGTTGGGGCCGGCATTTTTCTCTCCGGTGAAGCTTCCGGTGTCGTCAAGGAGGATTCCGGCGTCACAGCCCTGAAGAAGTAGCAAAGTACGTAAGTCAATATATATTAACATGAAATGTAGAGTGCTGATCCATCCATATACATATACATATACATATAAAAGATTCTAGGTTGGTCTATTAAGTAATGGTTTGGCTATACAGAGGCTTATTTGTATTCTCTTTCATCTGAAGATTCATAATATTCAGAGGCTATTATTTCCTCAATATTCAATCCTTCTCATTCAAAATATGTATATATAAAGAGAGGTTGAATGAATGAACAAGGGAGGTACATTGACGAAGCAGTCGTGGAAGAAGAGACGGAGGATGGAGGCACCGAGTCGGGCTTCTCGGGCAAGAGCTTGACTCATTGAGCTGCGAACAATGGCCTGAAGGTTAGGGCAAGATGTGGCGTAGAAGTTGGGAGAGAGCTGAGCATTGGAAGGAGAAGCAAAGAGAGACAGGAGAGAGAGTGAAAGGAAGAAGAAATGGGTAAGGGAAGCCATAGCCAGAGCTTGAAACTAAGAATAAGAATGGAGAAGAAGAAGAAGAAATGAGTGTGTGAGTAAGGGAAGGAGAGAAGAGGGAATATATAGAGAGGGAGAGAGATGAAACGTCAAAAGATGCGTGCTGCTTCCACGCGGTTTTGCATCGTGCAAGATCAATTAAGCTGAAGCAAGTGGGCAAAGCGATAATGTGAAAGCGATGATGTGAAGAGAAGGCCTTTTTATTTTTTTAAAAAGTAGATTGCTTCTACCCTAATTAACTATGTCCGCTGGATTTATGTATGCATGAATTGGATTGTTAGTGGACCCTACCTTACATTTGTGATTTCTTAAATTAGGAACCATCCAACGCATAGATGAATTGGTAGGAGTTGCTCTATTTTAATCAAAGGTTTCGAGTTCAAAATTTGGGAACACAGCCGACGAATAAGTAATAGGAGTGCCGTCTAAATAAATGATTCTGTCAAGCCTCCAATTTGGATTAATATAGGTTTGTTGAGTTTCTGGTGACAAAGTATTGGAATAGGTTATAGAGTGCATACGCAAAAAATAAAAAATAAAAAAAATAAAAACAAAGAGAGAGCAATGAGGGAAGTATTTGGTATCATCAGTGGGATTGGAAGGCCTCAACATTTTGTTTTTCAAGAAAAATTGATAGTTACGTAGTAAAAGATCAAATTAATGATAGATGTATAATAACATTAAGTAAAAAATGAGGTTTCAAATATCAATTTAAATTATTAAGATTTAGTCTCAGTTGTATATGAGGAATTGAAATTCTTTATACAACTTTTAATTTACAGCTAAGATTCCTAATTGTAACTATTTCAATTCATATTTTCATTTCATTTTTATATTTTTTCCTACGTTATCTTATCTTCCCCTTTATCTCTCCTAAGTCAGAATACTGAATCTGGACAGAGGAAAGGGTAAAAGAATCCGAGAATACAAACAAATTGAGGTTCGATTAAACTTTATTTAAGCTTTTTTTTTTTGTCGTTGACTTAAAATTTATAACACCCACTGTCAAATTACTAGTTCTTATCTATATATATGCACAACTGGACATCGATATGCCCACTATTACGTGCGCGAATTTGGCACATATTGATCAATAAGTTTCTGGTAATTTATTCCCCCCCCCCCCCCGAAGACATGAGGTGTTTTTATTATACCCTCGGGTTCTTAATATAAGACATATCCATGTTTGGAGAGTTGACTTTTGATCTTAAATATAAGATAAAATTTTCATATTTTTTAATCTTTTTTTAATTTATTTCTATTGATGCTCCCTTAACAATAATCAAGGAAGAGAGAGAATAAGGGAATTTAGGAGGATGTTTAAGGTGTTTTAAAAAATATATGTCATATTAACTAACTTAACTAATTTTTTTAATATAATCAAATTAGATAAATATATCTTATATTAAAAAAAACATATTTTTTGAAAAAATAATACTACTAGTATCTTTATCTTATCACCCATAGTACACGTCAATTGAACTAGCCTCACACAAAGTATTACGGTTACTTCCTGTGCTTGATATATAAAAGTACTCGCGTGTTTATAACGTAAGTTGTAATACAAACTAGATTTTATATATATTAAAGACTGAATGAAGTAATTCATTTGTCAATATTATTTGTCATTAGGTTATTCCCTAAAAATAGTAACTTTTTCATATAATATTACGTTTAAAGAATTATTATGTAAATTTTATTATAAAACAGTTTATATCAAACCCTTATAGAATTGTTTCACACAGGAAATTAATTAGGAAGCCTCTCACTTTTCTCAGTAATGGATTGACTCTTTCAAAGTCCCAATAACAAAGTAGAAAGCAAAATAATAATAAAATAAAAAACAAAAAAGTGAATAACTAAAAGATTTGCGAAATGTATCTGATGACGACAAGAAAGATAAGTTAGGAAAGAAGCATAGGATCCTTTTCTGGGTTCAATGGTTCATGTGCTTTAGTTATAGGAAAAAGTGTTATACAGTATTTTTTTAGAGTGTGAACATTTTCTTCATTAAAACGTACACGTCATATATTACAGTATATTTCAATTTGTCAAAGTAGGTTTTAGTTTTATAATATATATAGTATATGATTATCACGTGGCACCCAAGAAAATTAGTAATAACTTAGCTGGATGAGAAAGACATTTTCGTCAATCCAAGCTAAATACGTGTATAAATAATCTTAGTTTTTCGGAGACAGAAACTTTTTAAATGCTTCAAATACAAATAGAGAAGTCATTGCCCGACAAGGGCATCCACCGACCACCGAGGGCAAATCAACATATAAATATAAATAGAGAAGTCATTTTTGGTTTAAAAAATTAAAGAAAAACGTAGTAAAACTTGATTACCTCGTCTGGTGATTTGAGGTGACCTCGATTCTCTAGAATGTTTAAGTCTTAAGTGTAAGTTTGCTACATAAATAAACCTATATGCTGCACATGGTTTTTGACTAGCTTATCATATTACTTTAAATTCTGCATTAATTAATTAATTTACATTTACTTGTTCAAATTTTCCTGTTAGAAAAGGGGAGATGATTGTTGTTCTTTACACGTTATATACTCCCTCTAGTCCTTATTAAAAGGTATCAACTAACAATTCTCATAAACCAATAAAAATGGTTAAAACCATTAAATTTATCCTAAAATTTAAGTAATCTCCAATATTGCCCCTACATTATACTAAATTCTAATATCATATTAATTATTACTCTCTCTCTCCCACTATCCTTATTAAATATGGGCATTTATGAAAAAAAAAAGTAATTAATGCTCTTTGGAAACAAGCAAGTGCCTTATAAAAAAAAGGACCAATAACACTTATTAGTTGGTGCCTTATAATAAAAATCAGAGAGAGTGTATATATTATGGCTCGCCACTCGTTTTTATTATACGACGCTTCCAATGACTTCGCCAAACTATAATATGTTTATTAAATCATTAATTTCTTTCAAAATTAAACAAATGTAAACTTACCTGACTTAAAATCATGAATTACATATAAGGAAAGTAGAAAAAGAAAAAGAAAAAGTGTATCAAACTTTAAATAGGAAAAAATTTAAAAAAGATGTAATTAATATTCCTCTGATCCTATTTATAGGACAGAGAGAGGATTAAGGCACCTCATTAAATTTTTTAAGCAAATGTTTAATTTAACTTTGCATTTATTATTGTATTTGTTCTCATGTGATATTATGTACATTAATTGATAGTAGAGTTGAAAAATTGTTGAATTTTATAGTATAATTAATGAGATTTAAAAATTTTCTTGATTTATATGAAAAATATTGAAAGTTCCTTGTGAATAATACTAGAAGAGAACTCACTTCAGTGACTTATGATAATGATAAGTCATTCTTTCTAGAAAGCATCTTATAAGAGTGGAGTGTATTAAAAAGTCAGAGCGGTATTTTTAAAAATAATGTCACCGTCAATAACACTCTCTTTCATTTTATTTTAGAAAGAAAAATGCTTTAATATATCCCAGCTATGCCCCTTGACTTGAATAGAAATAATTTTTTTTCAATGGAAAGGGGATTTCATTCAAAAGAAGGAATAATTGCACTATACAGTCACCTGAATATAAATACTTCAAGACTCTATTAGAATTAATTGGCAAGTATAATAAGAGTTAGAAACATGTCTGGTTTCAATGGAAGAGGGCTCTCTCCATTTTCCTTATCATCCACTTCCCTCAATTTCTTTATTCTCATCATTAGATTAACTTTGAACAGTTGAGATTCAATATATTATAAAAAATAATAGGGTTAATATAACTTTTGGTCCTTGAAGTTTGATCCAATTTTGGTTTTGGTCCTTGAAGTTTGAAATCGGTGGTTTTGGTCCCTGAAGTTTCACCCAATTTTGGTTTTGGTCCCTTAAGTTTGAAATTGGTGGTTTTGGTCTCTAAAGTTTCACACGATTTTGGTTTTGGTCCCTCGAATTTGAAAAAGACTTGGTTTTTTTCCCGAGTCGGGTCAGGTTTCAAAAATCGGGTTGTTAAGTCATTTTCAAATTTGAGGGACCAAAACCAAAATCGGGTGAAACTTCAGGGACTAAAACTACCGATTTCAAATTTAAGGGACAAAAACCAAAATTGGGTGAAACTTCAGGGATCAAAAACACCAATTTCAAACTTGAGGGACCAAAACCAAAATTGAATCAAATTTCAGGGATCAAAAGTTATATTAACCTAAAATAATATTATATACATATATAATACATAATACTTTAATAAAAGTATAAATATATAAATTAGTCATATCAAATTTTAATGATTTAAATTTATTTACATATATTTTTTATTATTTAATATTATACTAATATTTTCATAGAACATTGAATCTCAGTCCTTACAAGATAATCTAACAATGAGAATAAAGAAGTGGACGAAAGTGGACGATAAGGAAAATAAAGAACCCTCCTCCTATTTTCAATAGTTGAATTAGCTTATTAGATTTTGAATCATTCATTTAATGAAACTGAAAATATCGAACATAACTTCGCTCAACTTGCCGACAAAAAAATTGATTGAAAATTAAAGATTGTGATTTGAAGGGCAAAATCTGTAATCCATATTTTAATGCTCTTATAAATATCGTGCCTTGCCTTGCTTGGACAATGACTATTGACACTTGCAGATGCTATATATAAATATATATATATTAGCAATTAAAAAACACTAAGTAAGGGTCACCCACATCCCGATTAGCCCGTCCAAGCTCAGTAAAAAATACCCCATTTTGACCGCCTAACAAAAACCCATAATGGGGGGCTTGTACACTAAACTGATACCCGCCCATATTTGTGTATGTATAATTAATATATATATATATATATATATTAGTGTAAATATAATATATATTATATTATATAGTAGTATAATATAATAAATATATTTAAGAGGGAAAAAAATGAATACATTATTGGTTATAACGGTGATATTAGACTCCAAATGCTAACTGACATGTGTCAAAGTTGCTTTGGAAGTAAGTTTTCCTGATGCAATATAGTGTGAAGCCAATTTGAAGTAGATTATGGATATCTTGCATTGTTTATATGATCAATATGCAAGTAGCTTCATTCCTGATAATGAAGCATCTAGATCTAAGTCTAAGTTAGCATTAGAGCAAGTGGGTGATTGTGTTTATTTTAGAAATGTTTTAATTATAGAGGTTGAAATTGAAATGTCTTTGTCTGGCATTGAGCCCCCAATAAAAAGTTTTTACCAATGCAAAGATTGTTATTAAGAAGGTTAAGCAGTTTTTAGAGGTGGATGGATATCTTCAAACTGAGTTATTTGAATGTTGCAAATCAAAATTTGATTTTTTGGCATAGTGGAAAGTGCAAACTTCCCATTATAAAGTTCAAAATTTGATCGCTGGTGATTTTTTGGCATGCTTCCTCTCCTACATTTTGTTATTTACTTGTTTGTTAGATTAATTTTTGTATTGATTGAGAACTTTGCAAACTATTTGTTAATTTGTGCATGCCATTTTCTGTATGGTTTTAATGAGGAATGATGAGGAACTTTGCAAACTACCTATCATACAACACAACCTAACACACATCTCACCAAAAAAAACAACAACAACAAAACAATATTCAAAACACAACTGGTAAACACAAACTACCAAACCCACAATCACATCCAATACCAACCAATATCCTTCTTAAGATTCCCAGAACTTATCCTCCAAAGAATGTCCAATCATGTCTACATTGTTAATGCCCAAGTCTATACTGTTATGAGTCTTTCTATCTTGTTGAAATACAATTGTGGGTCAATTAAAAACAAATAAATTGATTTAAACAATGACTGGATTGGAAGACGAGTCAAAATTGTTCGTCTCCTACTGCGTTCATCTTTATCTGCTCTTCGTTGACCAGCCACCTCGCTGTCAATGGTTCCACATGCCTAATTCAGTAATTCTACTTTCATTGGCTGCCGCTGCCTCTGGCTCCCAGGCCTAGGAGAAAGCAAGATGCCTTCTCTTTATTGGAAAATTTTTATAGTCATCCAAAAACAAGCGATAACAAAAACTTCTTCAAGTCTAGTAGTGTGAAAGTAAAGCTCAATTTTTTTTTAAAACTTATTTAAATACGAAGTATGATTTTAACGCATCCATTGTTCTTGATGTACAATTTTTTCAAAAAAAAAAAAATCCAATCTACTTTTTTTTTATTTGATTAGGGGTTTCTTCTTAGAATTAGAAGGTAAAGGATTCTTACTTATTCTAACAAGTGCCCTTCCCTAAATTCGATTAGGGGTTTTTTCTTGGAATTAGAGGGTAAAGGATTCTTACTTATTCTAACAAGTGTGCTTCCCTAAAAAAAAATCCAATGTACTTTTTTTTTATTTGATTAGAGGTTTCTTCTTGGAATTAGAGGGTAAAGGATTCTTACTTATTCTAACAAGTGCGCTTCCCTAAATTCGAACATGTATTTTCTTCCTTACGGGGGTAAGGCCCATGTTCACCTCAACTAACAGCTTGTTAGTCTAGTGTAATTTTTTTTAATTGAGGACCCAATACTCAATAAAAAGTATGATTAATTAGGAAAGAAAGAATACAAAAAATAATTTTAAGGAAAGAAAATAGGGAAAAAAACAGAAAAATACCATCAAAATTGGTAAAAGACAAATAAATATGTTGAATTTCAATAATCCAAAGGCACTGATTTGGAATTTTGAAATATTACAAAATTTGAGAAATTACCTAATTTTCTTAGTTTTTTTAAATAAAAAATCCTTAACCCTCTTGCTGACGACTGGAGTGACCGGTGGCGGTGGCTGTCATCAAAGCTCCAGCAGCCTAATAGATATTTTTTGAATTTCTCAAGCAAAAGTTGTCAATATATATTTGAATTGTTAATAACGATATTAAAGTTTTAAATAGCGGCCTACCATATGTTTTTTAATTTCTCGAGTAAAATTTGTCAATATGAATATTCGAGTTATTAATACTTAATAGTGCAAATACCCCGTATACAAATTTAGTATCGCTATTAAAAATTCAAGTATCTATATTAACAATTTTAGCCTGAGAAACTAAAAAAAAAAAAATTAGCCGTCGGAGCTCCTGCGAAAGTTATTAGGAAATATTCTATAAATACCTCATTTAAAACTTTATTATTGCTATTAATAACTCAAGTATCAATATTGACAACTTTTGTCTAAGAAATTAATAAAGGGACAATTACATTCAAGTCCCACACAAGAGAAAAAAATGAAAAAATAATCCCTGAAGTTGTTAATGACAAGTCGAGGGGCGTCCATTTATAACTTTAGGGACCATTTTTTATTTTTTTCCTCTTATGTGGGACTTGAATGTAATTGTCCCATTAAAAAAATATATATTAGACCACTGTTTACAACTTTAGTATCGCTATTAACAATTCAAATATCTATATTGACAACTTTTGCTTAAGAAATTAAAAAAATATATATTAGGCCGCCAGAGCTCTAGTCGTTGGTCACCAGCGCTGGAGCTCAGGCGATTGGTCATCAACAAGGTCACCAGAGCTCCGACGGCTGGCAAGTGGGTTGATTGTTTTTTATTAAAATAAACTTAGGGGTAGTTAGGTAATTTCTCAAATTTTGCAATATTTCAAAATTCCAAATCATTCCCTTTAAAATTATTGAAATTCAGCATATTCATTTGTCTTTTATCAATTTTGATGATATTTTTCTGTTTTCCTCTAAGAAAGTAACTCTTGTACTCCAAATAATGCAGCACAAATCAAAATGTATTACACAATATTTATAAGTTGATGCAAATTGGAAATCAAAAAGAAAATAATCTCTCCCTCCTCCTTGAATTTTCTTCCTTTTCAAAATAATAAAATAACTTTCACTTAAATTTTGTTGAAATATAATTCTCCTTCCAGTCCTTTTTATAAACAACTATCATGATTGCCTAAAACGAATTGATGGTTAAAATTAGTTAAAACTAATAAATATGTCAAAATTATAATATCTTTTTCAAATATGCCCCTTCTTATAAAAAGAGTATAGGAGAGAGAATGAGTAATAAATAATTAAATAAAAAAGAATTAATAGTTCATTAATATAAATATATGAATTTAATAGAGATGGAAAAGGAAAAAAATAGTTTAAATTTTGAGGCACATAAAAAATTGATTGTATTAAGGCCCACTTCAAGAAAAAGAAAGTTACTTATAAATAAGATCAGATAAAATATTTTTGCACCACATTACTCCTCATTTATAAAATACAGATGGGTAAAATATAAATGTTTGTACTATTTTAATATAATAGTACCATAGTCAAATATCTTAATATCATTAAATATTTTAATATCACATGAGGGATTCACCTAGTCAAAATTATACCATCGTCAGAAAGCAACTTCATTAAACTATGCACAATTTAATCAGAGCTTTTTGGTGGTTGTCTCAGAAAAAAACAAGAGCTTTTCGGTGCAAATTAGACACAGTAAGTCAAATAACGAAGCCTAATCTCTCATACAACTTGAACCATAAATGAACATTACAACCTAATTATTTTAAGAGTCAAGGCTATGAAAGATGCACAAACCTAACTTGTTTTTGGTCAGTACATAAACCTAAGTTAAATAAGCAAATTATTGAAACTCCATTTACAGTCTCATACACTTGGTCTTACTGAATCTTGAGCGGGCGACAGCTTATTGGCATGTTGGCTAGAGCAGCTTCCAACCTTTGAGGTTGATCTGTGAGTCTTCACCAGTGGTACTAATGACTGGACAACGTCTGCCATGAGCGGCCGGTAATCGGCCTCTGGTTGCACGCACATCGCAGCAATCGCAGCTACTTGGACAACCTCTTTCATGGAGTATTGACCCTCCAATGCAGGATCCATAATCGTTACCACCATTTCTCTATCAGTTAGAAGGGGCAAAGCCTAAATAGAAACCGAACAAATAACTTTGTTAGAGAAGAATAAATGTTGAAACAATATACTCCTAAGAAGACATACTTTGGTCCACAACTAAAATTCAGGCAAGCAAATTTAATGATCCAAGTAAGTTGATGGGTGGGGGGGAAAACTAGCAAACACACCCAAGAAACAAGAACGCCTTCTCCGGGTGGTCTCTTCATATCAACTGGTACTCGGCCAGTGAGCAGCTCCAAAAGAACAACACCATAACTGTATACATCTGATTTTGTGGTTAGATGCCCTGTTAGTGCATATCTGGACCATCAACCACACCAAAACAGACCATCAGATGTAAGGGAACAATGATAACAGCCTTAAGCAGATACAGCATAAACAGAATAACTCATAGCAAATGAGAACTTAGTTTCGTACTCAGGAGCAACATATCCCTGTGTTCCCAGGACTCGAGTGGAGACATGTCCACCAGCTTTATCAGATCCAAGCTTTGCCAATCCAAAATCAGAAACTTTTGCGTGAAACTTTTTGTCCAGAAGAATGTTGCTGCTCTTAAAATCTCTGTGAATCACTGGGGGACTGACATCTTCATGAAGATATTCCAAACCCTTAGCAGCTTCAAGTGCTATTCGTAAACGGGTTTCCCAATCCAACTTCATGGGCATAACATTAGAGTCTACACGGAGGACAAATGGGGGGAAGTTAATAGGACAATACAAATACACAAAAGAAAATGAAGAAGATCAAGAAATCCATGATCATCATTAACAGCCATTTGATGTTACAGATAATATTCAATAACCCGAAAGACCTAGAAACAAGGACTGAGGCCAGAGAATAACCTTAACAGCTTCACATGTTGTGAAAAATCAGTCTTCAGTTCAACAGCCAAGACTTCAACAAATACTTGGTTGATTAAATAAACCAGCCTAAGAATTCTCCCACAAAAAGCTAATTATTAACCTTGTTGAGCATGTAGTGCATTTCAATGTTCAATGTTCACTGTTCAGTTTTTATTTTTTATATTTTGTAAAGGTTCTCACTCGTCAGATTCTTCAAGTTTGCGGGCCAGATTGTGTAAAATGCAAGGTACAGTGTGAATACTTAATTCATAGAAAGGGTTTCAGCTAGCTAAGTTTTGCAAATTAGGAAGTATCTCTTAAAGACTCCAATACTAGTATGTATTTAATTTAACAGGAGCAGAACATGGTCCGTGGCTCCATGCTGCCTGAAGAATAGATGTTTTGAAGATATTAGGAACATGAGATATCTAATCAGACCAACCGACCAAGAAATCAATGCTAAATATTTTTAAAACGCGAAAACAAATCAATCATTCACAAGAACGGCTTCAACTCATTTCTTCCATGCTTCAAGAACAGAACCTCTAAATTTCATCAGGTTATATGAATGACAATGAACTCAGTCAGTGAATTGTCTAACAGAGTTGTGCAGTTAGGGTGGAAGGGTTTTGATTTATGTACAGCCAAAGCAGACAAGGTTATGCCAAAATTTCTGATGAATGCTATTTAATGTGGAGGGTGATGACACAGGAATTGGGATATTGGTTGAGAAGGGCAGATGCCATACTGCATTGTAAATTGCAAGTACTCTAGCCTTATCCATTCGTGAAACTTCAATTTCATATGCCAATGAACTAAAGATATTTGATCAACTTTTACTTTAAATGATCAATTACTTACTGCTGACAGGATAAAGATGTTCCTGCAGACCACCATTCGCCATGAAATCATACACCAGCAGTTTATGATTGCTATCAGAGCAGTACCCGAGCAATGCCAGCAAATATGGAGAACGCAACTGACTTAGCAATTCAACCTGCAGTCACCAGGATTACACAATAAACATTTTACACAAGCTACAAAGTATCCTCATCACCAGGATAAACACAGAAACAGACAGACACAAGCAAAAAAATGTTAAGAAGGAAAATACCTCTACTTTAAATTCTTCTTCTCCCTGCTTTCCCGCCTGATCCATGAACTTAATGGCAACTTTCCGGCCATCATTGAGTACTCCCCGGTAAACATGTCCAAATCCACCATGACCAATCACATTTGACTTGCTGAAGCCACCAGTTGCAGAATGCAACTGCTTAAAAGTGAATACCTGAAGGCCTTTTTCAGCAACAATTTGCAGATTTGCAAATTCACTTTTCTCGTTATCGTCAACACCTTCAAATAGTATTAAACATAGCACAATGTATCAGTAAGATGCATGATAGAGACGCAACAGTTAACAGCCAAATAAATAATTTTGGACAAGAAAATTGTTCTGAATAATTATTTTATCTGGTTTATGTGAATCATTAGGATTGGAATTTCAAACAGTATAAAGCAATAAATAATTGCAATAAATTTCCAATTTCTGAATACTCTCAGCGACAATGCAAAATAAAGTTGGAAAAAATAGAAACCGGAATGAAATAGTATACACTTCTTCTTCTTTTTTTGTCCGCATACACTATAAACATTATACCATCAGGTGATATCGCTGTTACACTTGCTAATTCTTTACAATAGCGGGTCAATTACAATTCTACAACCGTATGCCAGCCAGGGAAAAGAAGGCTAGGGAGAAGGAGAGAAAATTTGAAGGAAGAATCTCACCATTTTCTTGGAAACTTCCACAAAGAATCAAACAACAGATTTCATTTTTATGGTAAGGCTGTTGAACATGTGATTGACGTCCACCAAAACAAATTATTTTATCAATTTTTATGAATATACGAGGCCACTACATTTTGGATGAGCATTTGAACAAGAGCTGAATTCAGGAAAAATTGGAGAAGGTTTCTAAGCACAATAAAAAGGGTCTTTTACCACGAAACAAATCATCATCATTTCCTTTCCACAATCACAAAACTCAATGCCGCTAAGTTTCTGTAGTTAGGGAGTCTTGGCTAGTAAACAATCCTTATAATAAGGCAACAGAAATATTTTTTTTTAAAAAAAAAAAGCAGAGAGAGATCACTTCTGGTAGACGGAGAAAAAAAAAGCTCACTCTTCTGGGTCTTGCGGCGCTGGGCCACTTTGTTACGGATGTAGCAATAGTAGCTGAGTGCAACAAGCAAAGCAACCACAGCTAAAGAAGCAAGCACGACAATGACTACCAAAGCGATCTCCGCCTTCCTCTTGTACTCATCAGCTGTCTCCATTATACAATGTTCCGGAGATAATTTTCCCAGTTGGTGGGAGAAAGAGATTAACCCTAAAACCTAAGGGCTGCTTGGTATACAGGAATTAATTTTGATGTAAATGGAATGAAAATGTCAGAGGGAGGGAGAGACGGAGAGCAGCAGAATGTGGAACTTCGACCTTCGAAGCCCGGTTCCCTCTGCTGGTTTTGTGGCGGGGAGAATAGTGATAAAAGAGAAATTTGCATTTTAGTCCTCCAATTGTTACATTTTGGCATTTTGCCCTGCTGTGTACGGGCCCTGCTGTGTACTGCTCATAGGCATTCATTGTGATGGAATTTGAACTATTAAAATTTAATTTAAACAGTCTTAAATTTAAATGTACGATTTTTAAATGATAAATTATTTTTTAAAAGGTAATAGTTATACTATTATCTTTATCTTATATTTTAATATATTAAAATAAAAGATATTTAAAATGTTATAATTAAAAAAATAAATCTGAGTTGTCCATAACCAATTTAAACCATCTAAATTTGTGATTAACACATTATGCTTGTCAAAATGATGAGCTAGAAAATGTGCTCCCACCATTAGAGTGTGTGTTTGGATTAGCTTTTTTTAATAGCTTTTACAATTTATGAGGTAAGTTTGTGAGAGGAGTTTTGTCTCGGGTTACGCAAACCATGGTTTGGAAAGCTCCCAAACACAAATTAAAAGAGAAATTATTAAATAAAAGTAGAAGAGGAAATATTATTAAATGTCCCCCTCTAATCCTTTTTTAAGCTATATTCTCTTAAATGGTTTTTCTCTTTTATAAGTTACTCATATAAAAACATTTAATACATTTTTTATTTTTACCTCTAATTGTTTATATGTACTTCATTTTTTAGGTATAGAAACATTTAATCATGGTTATGAGAACCGGACCGGACCGGCCGGTTTGGACCGGAACCCGGCGAACCGGCCAGTTGGCCGGTCCGGTTCAGGCACTGGGTCGCTACTGTTTCGAACCGGTGCGACCCGGTGCAACCCGGATTGAACCGGGTACGACTCGGCTGACCCGCCGGGCTGGGCGGGTCGGCCGAGTTACTTTTTTTTCCCCTCCCAGCGTCCAAAACGACACCGTTTTATTTATTTATTT
Source organism: Inga leiocalycina (assembly GCA_963242795.1). NCBI lineage: Eukaryota > Viridiplantae > Streptophyta > Magnoliopsida > Fabales > Fabaceae > Inga > Inga leiocalycina. Next base: position 55,641,816 of record OY725329.1, read on the forward strand.
TTTTTTTAAGTTGAAATGAAAACCGGACCAGAGCTCGTCGATCCTCCTCGTCCCCAACGATTATTCTCTCATTCCTTCAAGTTTCGAACGCCTCTGCCCTAGTCGACGCTCGCCGGTGTGCTCTGCCCCATTCTCGTCCCTCGGCCGGTGGCGGAGTCTCATTTCCGGTGCCAAATCGTTCTCTCCGTCAAATTTCGTCCCCAAATCCTTCGCGTGTGTGTGTTCTTGTGGCATGACCTTCGCGCCGTGGGAGTCTCGAATCAGTCCCCAAATCCGCTGCTCCGTCGCGTGTGTGTGTACTGGTCGCCTGTAATGGTCGCCGTCGGCGATTCAGGTGGTGGAGGTTAGGTCAGTTTGCTTCCCTTTTTCGATTACGCATTTACGTTTTCGTTTTTTCTGTTTTGTTTTCGTTTTTTCTGTCTTTCCTAGCTCTTTGTATTTTGAGTTTTTTGATTAGTGATTAGATTATATTGGTTTGGTTTGCATTACATTAGTGATTAGATTCTGTTGGTGTTATGTTTGTTGGATTAGATTGTGTTGGTTTGGTTTGCAACTTTGCATTACATTAGTGATTAGATTGTGTTGGTGTTATGTTTGTTGGATTAGATTGTGTTGGTTTGGTTTGCATTAGTGATTAGATTCTGTTGGTGTTATGTTTGTTGGATTAGATTCTGTTGGTTTGGTTTACATTCTTTTGATTAGTGATTAGATTGTATTGTATGTTCCTTGCAGCCTTGCATCTACGCCTAGTGACATTCAGATTGTGTTGATTTTGCTGGTGGTAGAGAGGGAGAGACATAGCTGACGGTGTTACTGATTTGAGCGGTGGAGATTGATTTCAGTTTGCTTTCTTTATTTCCTTCACCTCTATTGGATTTTTATACTGGATGCACATAAGGATTGATTGTTTTCTTGGTCACTGGTTTGATTGTTTTCTTGCTTGTAGTGGCTGAGACTGTTTTATGTTGATTTGTAGATTGCTTGTGATCGAACTAGGTGTTTCTTGTTTACTTTCTTTTGTTGATTGAAAAGGCCCTATTTTTGGATTTGCTCCCTTATTTGCTAATGGAGGTCAGAAGCGGTGAAGGAAGTGATAATCCCCCTACCACCACTGCCCCTACAGAAGAGTCTAGCAACCCACTTAACCCGAATGTCTCTAATACCACAGAGTCAACAGGAAGTGTCAAAAAAACTGATCCTGCTTGGCAATATGTGTCTGTAAAAAAAGAGGGGAAAGTTAATGTTTTTACTTGCCTCTTGTGTGCATCAAGTTACAGGGGAGGTGGAATTAATAGGTTAAAGCAACATCTAGCTGGTGTAAGTGGTCAGGTGTCTTCTTGTAAGAAAGTATCTCATGATATACGAGCTAGAATGAAAGAATCGTTGATAGAGGGTGCAAAGAAAAAACCTATTGCTAGTGACGATGTAGAAGAGATTGATGATATGGAAATTGAAGAGCCAATAGCTTCACATCCACTTAGGACATCCAATGAGAGTAGTGGCACAAAGAGGAAAGCAACTGGGGTTGGGAAGCTTGACAAGTATTTTGCATCTAGAACAACCCCGGGTGCTCAACCAAGCATCAAAAGTGCTTGGGCAAGTAAAGAAGCACAACATGCTGCTAAGGTTGTTATTGCTGATTGGGCTTATGTGAATTGCATTCCATTTAATGCATTGAATTGCCCTTTGTTTCAAAAAGCCGTTGATGCTATTGCTGCCATTGGTCCTGGGTTTAAGGCCCCTAGTGCTCATGAGTATAGAGTTACCTTGTTGCAAGACCGTAAAAAAGAGTGTCAGTTATTGATTGATAGTTATCGAGCTAAATGGAAAGAAAATGGCTGTACACTAATGGCTGATGGCTGGACTGACGTTCGACAACGTACTTTGATTAATTTCTTAATATATTCAGTACAAGGCATGGTGTTTGTGAAATCAGTTGATGCCTCAGATGTAGTTAAAGATGCAAGAACTTTATTTTCTTTGTTCAATGAAGTTATTGAGTGGATTGGCCCTGAGAATATAGTCCATGTGGTGACTGATAATGCCGCTAACTATGTAGCATGCGGCAGATTGATTAAAGAGAAGTATAAAACCATTTATTGGTCTCCCTGTGCAGCTCACTGTTTGAGTCTTGTTTTGAAAGATATTGCTTCCATGCCTTATGTGTCTGATCTTGCAAAAAAGGCATCTAAAATCTCTATCTTTGCTTATAATCATATGGTCTTCTTATCATGGTTACGGAAAAGACCTGGTTGGAAGGAAATTGTACGTCCTGGTGCTACAAGGTTTGCCACCACATTTATTACCTTGCATAGCATTTTTTTGCACAAACATGACTTACAAGCTCTAGTTGTTGATCAGCATTTTGTGCAACACAAATTGGCTAACAGTGAGCCTGGGAAAACATTTTGTGCAATCATCCTTGATAATCGGTTTTGGAACGAATGTTTTCAAATTGTCAAGATTGTTTCCCCGATTATTAAATTATTGAGGATTGTTGATTCTGATGGCAAGCCTTCCATGCCTTATGTCTATGAAGGCATGCAAAGGGCTAAAACAGCAATCAAGGAGATGTTTCAGAATAAGGAGGAGCTGTACAAGCCATACACTAGCATTATTCAGGCTCGATGGGATAAACATTTAAAGAGTGAGCTTCATGCAGCAGCTTATCTTTTGAATCCTGCCTTCTTCTACAATGCAGAACTTGCTACAAGGGACAAATTAATGCAATCTTTGATCGATGTGTTGGAGGCACATTCACATGATGATATGGATTGTTATGTCACACTGATGCAGCAAATGAGTGTCTACCGTGATTGAAAAGAATCCTTTAATAAGGTTTCATGTGAAAAAGCTGCCCAAAAACTAAATCCTTGTAAGAAAATTTAATTTTTATGAACATATTAATACATATTCGATATTTCATACTATGTTTAACTTAATGTCTTTTATTTAATGTAGATGAGTGGTGGATCTACTATGGTGGTTCAATTCCGGAGTTGCAACAGATTGCTATTTGTCTACTTAGCCAAACTTCTTCTTCTTCTGGTTGTGAAAGAAACTGGAGTTTATTTGAGCGTATCCACACAAAAAGAAGAAACCGTTTGGAGCATCAAAGGCTCAATGACTTGGTTTTCACAAATTACAATCTGAAGTTAAAGTATAGGTAATCTTAAAATTTATGACTTAATTTGCTTTTATAGAACTTATTTAATATGCCTTTTACTAATGTTGAACTTCTTTCATTTCGGCATTAAAGGGATACATTGGCAAAGAAGAAGGAAAGTTACGATCCGATTGATTTTGAATCAATAGATAAAGTAGACTTTTGGATTGTTGAAGATGATCCAACTCCTGAGTTTGATAATCTAGATGTGGCACATTCTGAACTTGAAGAACTTACAAGGAATTATGAAGGTTTAATGGTTTATTAACACTATATTCTTATATAATAGTACATAATTATGTTTTCTTCTTCACAAAACTATGAATATGAAGAATTTAATTCATTTCAATATTTTATATGTAGGTGATGAATATGTGGCCATTCCTGAACTTCCTTGTTTGAATGTTGATGATGATGTTGGTCCTAGTACTTTTGGTTTTCCTCCTTCAGCTACACCTCCTGATGTTGCAATACCTGCAGATTTGAATGCTGTTAATGAAGATTATGGAGTTAATTGATGATTAGTTAAGTATTTAAAGGATTATGGGTGGAAAAAACCTCTATTACTATGAGTTTGTTTTGATTATTGCTTTTGATGTTATTGGATTACAATATGATACTATGATGCTCATTAACCTCTATGGAATTTTTTTTAATCCTCAAATTGTCTGACTCCCGGGTTGACTCCGGTCTGACCCCCGGGTTGACTCCGGTCTGACCCACTGACCCTTGACCCACTGTCTCGACCGGTTCAGTGCCCGGTCCGAGTTTTAATACCTTGCATTTAATACATTGAATACACTCGTATTTTCTTTTTCTTTTTTTTTTGCCAAGGAAGAAACATATTATATTGAACTCATGCGAAGATTACAAACACTTTGAAATTAAAATCAACAGCCTATTACCTAAGAACACCAGTAAAAACCGAATGCATATAGTCACTGAACCTAAAAACAGAGTCCAAATAAGGTTCTTCAATAATACAAGCAAATATGTTTTAAACAAACAAAGCATTCACAACACCAAAGACCTAGAAGGCCCACAGTTGTAACAGAGGTCGTGGTACCCAATGCGTAGGGTAAGACCATCCAGAGAAGCTTTGGTAGTCCACACGGTCACCAAATCGGCTTCTATGAGAATTCATCTATGTAAGAGGTTCCTGATAATTTTCCTTGAGCAAGGCCTAAGGAGGTTAACAAACAAAACACTAACCAACAGAGAACAATTAGTAAGACAGTAAGTTAAAGAACCACAATTCCAGTCCAATGAAGAACAGTGTCGCCATACCCACCACAGAGGCACATATTGAACCCAAGAATGAACATTGTTGAGAGAAACACCGAACAGGCAAATGTCTACCCAATAGAGAATAGTGTGTACGAACCCACTGAACAGACTAAAATTGATAGTTCCATCAACTAAACACCACAAATAACAGATCAAGGCAACACAACTTGGCATACTACCATACTCATAATCCATTTCCACACTACTAGTAACATAGCATATACTTAAAACCCATTCCCCCCCAACACCCGTTCGCGCCCTTTCTGTTAAAACAGGGGCACCAAGATTACAGAGATTTAACCCATAAATCCTGCTGCCCAGTGGAGAATTAAACCAAATCATCCGAGCATATATAACGATCCCAACAACCCCCATTCTCAAAGCTTCTAACCAGTAGACAAAAAATTTCCTAGATAAATCAGCTGCAAGCCAAACGGTCCTACTAGAAGCTAATCGGCCATTATTGGGGAAAGAAGGAACCTTAAGCACCTCTATATCTAGGGATCGATTGAATAAAACCATTGAGTTTATCTTTGCCTTTACCTTAGGTTTACTCAGAGCGATTACCAATTCCCCACTGCTAGCCTTGATCAAGATCTTCATTCCGCTGGGTTGAAGAAGAATCCACCGCCTCGATCTGTTCTTCACATACGGGAGCCAAGGGGGAACCCATCGGAGGTCTTCATCGGAGGGTTTCACTAATGATTGAGGCCTAAATGCCTTCTCGCACCCCTCCTCGCTTCCTCCCCATTCACCGCGGTCGCCAGTTTCATTCCCCGCCAATACTTCCGCCGGCCACGACATGGGGCAACTCAAGAACTCCCCCAGAAAAGGAGAGACGGCCATACCAAGACAGACGCGACCTACCCCCTAGCAGGGACGGGCTGCCGATGGAGGAGGCTGGCGCCGCTCGAACTCGCACAGAGGCGAAACCCTAGCAGAGGGAGAAAAATCGCACGCACGGCGAACACGAATACCTACTTTATAATACACTCGTATCTTCTAATCAATAGCAAACGTAATTATGGGAATTATATCAAAGTCAAAATCAAAATTTGGGAGTAAAATTTAGCTTTTGCCAAAAGAGGGGCTATTCAGGCAAAAAACAAAAAAGGAGGGGCTATTGAGAAAATGAATGAAAAACATAGGTGTGATTGAACAAATAAGAAGGAAAAACGGTAAAGAAAGATAATTCAGAAAGAAGAGGGAGCAGAATTGACAGTAATGAGTACTGATTGGACGAAGCAGTCAGAGGGTGAAGGAACAGTGCGGATGGACCCTACCCTCTCTTCATTTTTACCTGAACGCTAATAAGACAAAACTCACCCATCTCTCTGTGCTTCACCTTTTTTTTTTGCTTTTTGAAAATACTAATAAAAATCTTAATTACCCATTAATAAAGATAAAATATAGTAGTATAATAAAATAAGAGTACAATTAGTCATCGTTTAGAACAACGAAATGATGAATCTCCTTGAATCATCCAGACATCCCCCACCTCCTGCCCGTACTTTACTTTTCAGTTTTCACCTTTTAGCTTGCTACGGTTGCGAAATGAGCCCCCTTCTAATAAATAATACTCCCTCTGGTACTAAACATAGGATAAAATTTATAGTGTAAATTTTATACTACAAACTTTATCCTATGTTTAGGACCGGAGGTAGTACTATGTCCTTCTTTTCGCCCTAAATAAAAAAATCAGTTGCATTTTTTTTATAAAGGTTACAAAAACAAAATATTTTACTTAATCCTAATATAATATATATTGTGTATCATTAAATTAAATATCAGTTTATAAATCACATTAATTAGTTTGAAGAAAAAACGATAGATATAAATATTTTAAAATAATTTATTTAGTTTACTTAATCTCTCCGAAAAAAAGTCAACTTGATCTTATACTCCCTCCGATCCTATAAGATAAAGTTGAATTTTTTTGAAAAGATTAAGGAATCTAAATAAGTTACTTAATTATATTATATGTGTATTTTTAGATTATATATTAGTTTATTAGTCATTAGTTTAAGAAAAAATATAAATATAAATATGTTAAAGTAATTTAATTAGCTTCTTTAATTTTTCTAAAAAAAATTAATTGTCTTATATTTAAAATCGAAGAGAGTATTTCCCAAGGGAGGTGGTATAATTTATTACATGTTTTACATTGTACATGTAGGTGTGTCAAATTATATTATTTATGATTTTAATAGTATATAATTATGATTTATTTTTCATGATATAATCAATACAATAGGCTATAATTCATTTTATTAAATATAATTTCTTCTATGCATATCATAAGTTTGAAATAAACCATAAAATTGTATTAAAAAATTCCTTTTGATGTTTGAAAAATGATTTGCATAGTTTTTTCCATGACTTCATTATTTTCGTTATCTAAAATCAATTTTATTTCAATTTCATGTAATAACATTAAGTTTTCTTAGAATAATTTACACATTTTATACAAACTCATAAAAGAACAAAGAAAACGAATAATTAGAAAACGGCATATATAGTTAATTCAAGAGTTAAGGCAGCCTATGAACAGTTAAAAAAAAAAGTGATTTTCAAAAGCTCAAATAAAAATAAATTACACACCCCTAACAACAAAAGAGCCATTAGCGCACGTTACTTTTTACATAGATTTAACATGTCAAAATGGGATTTGGCTTGATGCCTTGCCCATCCTTTCAAAACCGTTTTGGTGTGGCTTTGAGATAAATGTTGGATATTTTAAAAGATTAAAAATATAAAAATATATTTTAAAATAATTTTTAAAGTTGAAAAAAATATATTAAAAATAAAATTGTAATTAATCAAAATTCATTTGACACTCCATTTCCTTTTTTTGTGCCACTTCATTTCCTTTTATTCGTCGTTGCCCTGCCCGTAGACCTCCAAAGGCCGACGGGTTCATCTGTTACAGTGGATGCATTATGAGTAATAATTATGTTGCGAGACTTCACAAACGCAACTATACACTAAAACATGGGCTAATGAATGTATGTTTGGATTAATTTTTAGAGAATAGATTATGAGGAAAGTAGATTTTGGAGAATAGATTCTGGAGAAAAATTAGAGAATAGCTTCTGAAGAATAGATTTTGAACAGAATAGCTTATGAAGAATAGATTATGAGTAGAATAATGATTTAGAAAAATTGTGAAAAAATCCCTCATTGCCAACTTATTTGTCAAATGGGACCTTCGTGTGCAGATTAACTAATTTTTCTAATATAATCAAATTAGATAAATAGGTTTTATAAGATAAAAGGGAGTATTAAAATTTTAAAATTCTTCAAAAAAAAAGGGATTAAAGAAAAATTGGTGAAAATAAAAAAAAAGAGAGAGGGAGTGTGGTGTGGGGCCCACATTAATAAAAAGGACCAATTAGATTGAGATGGTGGGGTTCACATATGGAAAAAAGCAAAAAAAATTAGATTTTCTCAAAACCATGGTTTGAGCTCAAAACCTTGGTTTGGGAAAATTTGAGGTGTTTGGATGATTTTTGCAAAACCATGGTTTGGGAAAATTTTTGAGTGTTTGGATGTTTTTTTCCCAGTTTGGACTCAAAATAGCTTTTTTTAAGTGCATCCAAACACACTCAGCGTGTGTTCAGCATAATAAAAAAAACGCGATTATACAGTGAAACCATGGTTTTAGACAGCCACCAGCCGAACACCCTCTTTAATCACATAATCCCGTTTTTCAGAAAATCCCGTTTTTCATCCAAAAAAAGCTATTATCTCAGAAGCTATTCCTACACACTTTTCTCCTCTTTTTCCATGTGGGCCCCATGCCATTTTCCCTCTCTCATCCTTTTTTTTTTTTTGAAATTTCGATGTTTTCTCTGTTTACTGTCTTCTGTTTTTTTTTTAATTTTAAAATTCTTGTGCTCCCTCCTATTTTTAATATAAGATATATTTATCTAATTTGATTATATTAGAAAAATGAGTTAAATTAATTAAAATTATATATAGACAAATTTATTTCATTTTTTGTATTAATTATGAAATTTAATATTAAATAATGGGTTAAGCTGTATCATTTTTAATGCCGTCAGGGGTTTTCTTCTTTTATAATTTAACGCCGTTAGGTCAAATTTAACGGTTTTATTAAATTTACATCATTTTTAATTGTTTCTTATTATTTTTGCATCTTCCAGAACTTATTTATATTAGACAGCCCTCAGAAAAAACTTAACTGTTAAATTTAGACTTTAACCCTTAAATAATACATAAAATATAATTTTATCCTTTATATGTAATTATCATAAAAGTAAATGTCCTTTTAATAATTTGACCATGAAAAAAGCTATAATAATATATATATCTTTAGAGACTAGGCAAGAGTGGTAAAAAAAAAAAAGAAATTAAAGACACGGACACACTTGCAAAAATCAAAACCATTCCAAAGAATTTAATGAAGAATAATACAGTGGGTTTGGCAAGAGATAACCCAGGTTGTGAAAGGAGATGAAAATTAATATAGTGTACGCCTTCAATATGTACGTTTGATCTGATTTTGTAATTTACTACATAATTGACTAATGTTATAATTTTATAATTTTTGCATCTATTTTTTTATATTACATAATTGACAAATGTTATAATTAAAAATTTTTTGGACAAATTTATTTCATTTATTGTAATTATTATGCAATTTAATGTCAAATAATACTTAAAATATAATCTTATCCTTTATATGTAATTATCATAAAAGTTAATGTCCTTTTTAGTCATTTGACCATGAAAAAAGCTATTCTGATAAAATCATCCAAACACTCTCATTTTATCAAAATCACTTTTTCCCATAATCTATTTTCCTATAATCTATTCTCCAAAAGCTATTTTCTCCAGAATCTATTCTCCAAAAGCTAATAAGAACACACCCTCATACACTAACATCTCAAATATCGCATGGCATTCAAAATATCAAACTGTCTCTTTAATTTTATCCATAATACTCCCTTCGCTTTTAAATAAAAGAAAGAGTTGTGTTTTTTTAAAGAAATTAAATAAGCTACTTAATCATATCATATATTGTGCATCATTAGATTTTATATCAATTTATAAGTTAGACAAAATAGTTTAAAGAAAAAATGATAAAAATAAATATTTTAAAGTAATTTACTTAACTTTCTTAACATCCCAAAAAAATCAATTTTGTCTTGTATTTAGGACTGGATGGATGAAGTAGTAGTAATTATAACAATCAATCAAGAAAATTTTATTTATGATAGTATCCGTGCCCCAAGAGTGGATTTCAGATAGCCAAAACTGCAAGATTCAATCAGTTAGGCTTCAACCTTTAACGGTCTGTTTGGCAAAGCGGTAGCGAAGGGAAAACATGCGGTAAGATAAAAAAAGCCCGGTGAGCTTCAATGATCTTGTTTGGATTCACGATAATTTTACTGAGCGTTTTTAGATATCGTGGGTTAAGATCAGAAGCTCAAAGCTTGAGCTTTTTCACAGCGGCGCAGCAGAAATCGATGCTCGCTGTTGGTGGTCTGCCATTTGTGTCTGTGCGTCTCCCTCTGAGGTGAAGTCAGTGTTTTCTTCATCCCTATATTAAATTGTTGAAGCTGAGCTTGAGACTTTGTTAGCATGGTCTGTGGAGGAAAGGGATGGATATATATATATATATATATATATATGCGTACGGGTGTTGTTCTTTGACATTTTTCTTTCTTTCTTGGCGTTTCATTCATGATAAATAAATCTCTGTTTCCCTTCTTTTCATTATGTTTCTTCCAGTGTTTTCGTACAGAAATTTATGTGTTTAACTTTCTCTTCTTCATTCCAATGAGGAAGCCAACACATTCCATTCACCTCCACCATTTGTCCGATTCCTTTACTCAATTTCCAATCCATTTCTCCTCATTGATCTCCAACTCATGCACACACAACAATCGGTCTCCATCACCAACACCTTCAAAACACGCATGTCATCTCCTCTTTGGTTTAGCTGTGACCGAGCCCATGAGTGGTTGAAGTTCTTGGATCGAGGCTTGAGTTCCAAAGCTCAGTATGCGTATGGGTGCTGTGCTGTGATTTCTTTATCTCTGTTTCTTCAGTGTATTTTTAATTGAAGTGGCTTTAGTATATTTTTCTTTCTTTTTTAATAATAATTGAATTTTTATTATTTTATCAAATTTTATTTATATTTTTTCACTTCAATTATCACAATATATACAACTAATATATATGTGAAGTATTCAATAAGATTCATGTCTTTTTTAGTTATTTTCCATCTAAATGGGCTTTTCAAACACCAATCCAAACAGGTTTCAGGTTAGAAAAAAAATTCACTTTTTTTACCGCCAATCCAAACACAAATCACATCTACATTCTGACTTTTTTTTTATCTGACTTTTTTAAAAGTCACATAGCAAAAAAAACTACTTTTCTACCGCTAATCCAAACAGGCACTAAAATGCTTTTAATCCTGACTAAATATCTCCAAAGGGGTAATTCTGAAACTACCATAAAAGCCTAACATGCTATAAGCTGACACAAAATGTCAAAAGTGGAAGTCTAGCTTATCAATTGTCACATATATCACAGGGCATTAAGCAACCTTGTAGAATCAATGATGAAAAGATGAAAAGTTCAGAACCAAAAAAAATCGAAAATATGTTGATCAAAACCAAGATTGATGCTAAAAGCCTGCAATTGCCCCAGGTCACATCATACCAGATTCAGAGACTTGTAATTATCAGCTGCTCTTGATAAGGATTGTATTGTAACAGGGAATCCCGGGCCCATCTGCAACAGTACCATTCAACTGAATTATTTGAAAGAAAGAAAAATGGAATAAAATTTTTCCCAATACAGAAGAGTCTTTAAATCAACTTATTAAGCAGCATATGAAAATGGAAATGAGGCAAAGGTTTAGAATCTTACCGTGCTGCACATATGGACAGATAGGACATAACCAGCATATTTTGAAGCTGAACAGAAGATAAGACAGATGTGAGATCAATCGTTAGAAGTCGACTTGGAGCAAACACTTGGTAATCATATCAAAACCATGTAATGTAGAATCAAAAACAATAATAGTAGTACCAGACTAATATAGGTCTCTTTTCAATAAATTTTTGCCTTTTTTTTTTTCGGTGTGGGGGTGGGTGTTGGGGGCTCAAGCTATCTGAGCCCCCAAAACTCCTGCATTAAAGAAAAAAATGGGCTCCTACTTTGAAATTTAAACGCAAGTAAAATTCTAGATGTTTTGGGACTCAAAACAGTTACAAGGAAAACAGCGAGGTTGTAAGGTAAACCTTAAGGGAAAATAATTGAGTATTGCTGTGATAGGTTGTAGACTAGGTCTCTAGTACAGGTCCCAAATGAAAGTCTTTACAAGTTGGCTCCCAGTCTGGGAGTCACCACAGCCCAAAGGCACTTGCCAAAGTTTCAAGCAAGATCAAGTACAATATTAAGCCAGATCGAGCCACTTGCCAATCAAAGCCTTCGGAAGAGGGGATAAGGGTGTTATTCATTATGCCCAGAGATAAACTTTAACAAGGAAAAACGTGCCACTTACTCTTCTTTAAGCCAGCAGGTTTGGCAGCCAATAGTGCATTCATGAATGCACCTATGTTTTCACGTAATTGATCCTCTCTGAAGCTTACCTGTGGATACCATTGGAAGCATATAGCGGATTACATGTAATGGATCCTACAACTATTCCTAATGCATGACGCCTATCACGAGATGGAAGAAAAAATTGTACCTTCCCGATCCCTGCATGCACAATTGATTTACTCTCCATTTTAAAGTCAACACGACCACGTCTTAGCTCTTTCAACTGCCCAGGAATATCACTAGTCAGAGTACCTAGCTGCAGAAAATATCAATACAGCCAAACATGAGTGAAAGATGTATAATTTACATTTCAACCAAAAAAATAAAGTGCAAATAAGTGTTAAGAAGCTCACTTTCTTGTCTGGCATTAATCTGCGCTTTCTGAGGTATTGTGCTATCTGCAGAATAGTTCACATAAGCTCTAGAAAAAGTAACACATAAGCTCTAGAAAAAGTATGATTTAGATTTTACAGGTATATAACCATTCTACTCACAAAGTACCTTTCCAAGATGAGGTGCCATTCCTGGAGTTGAGAAGCACTTGTCAACTCTAAGCTTGTTAGTACCACCTATGGAAGCACAAGATCAATACTACTCAAGATTTTTTGATAGACAAATAATTAATGCATTAAATTGTACTTGAGCGATTACATATTCTTAGCATTAAAAAAAAAGTTACAAATGGTGAGGCGCTCAATCGTGATCAGTATCTCCCCCACATTTTAGTAATAGTCAGTACAGTCCTTGAACTAAGCATACAACGACTCAGCAAAATTATTGTCATATATTTGCCTTAATGGGCACATACCAGTCAATCCCCATGTGTATGCCGACAAGAAAAACTCATAAATTCAACTTTTAAAGAATTAGTATGGTAAAAAGCTAATCAATGTAATGAACAAAATTGCTTGGAGAAAGAGAATAGTTCAATACTCGCAATATCCTCAATAAGCTCTTTACCACCAACTATATCAGCTCCCGCAGCTCTAGCTTCCTCTGCATCAGCTCCTTCTGCAAAAACAGCCACACTGACGGCCTGGAAACTGTGCGCAATTAGGTGACAAAACTACAATTATATGAATAAATAAACACCCGTAAATTACCTTAGGCACACCATGAGGCAGGATCATAGTACCACGAACTGCCTGCCAAAAAGTTGAAATTGTAATCCCCTAATGTAATACGAGTAACAAAACAACACAATAATGCTTGCAGCAGGTGAGCACAAAAAAGTTACAAAAGAGATAATGATGAAACTTTTACTGATCGGGTTTGGAGGCCCCCAAAATGATTCATTCAACAAAAAATGAATAATAAATTCAAAACACACAACCATTGGAGCTTTTAAAGAAAGGATATTGTGAAAGGATTTTACCGTTACTTATCAACAGAATGGCCAAAGAAAATAGGTCATACAGACTCTACAACTGTCAATTCAGAGGAAAACTAAGGATACACGTGAAGTGGATTGGATCAGGATATTACAGTCATTATAGACAATACAAAGTCTTCCCGTGCATAGCAGCTAGACAGTATGACATCAATGCTTATATATTTATATTCAGTTGAAAGAACCATAATATGCTAATCTTTTAAACACACCTCTCCCAACTTCTGAGGAAACCAAAAAGAGCCTACAACTTGTTGAATATGTCAAAGTTACCTTACCTATGAGGTAACTATACCAAACTCTGATTTTATATTGTATTTATAAAGCAATTCATATACAATGAAGCAAAACTGAACAATAAAAATTTGAAGATATATTGGCATATACCAGTTCTGTTCGCTTTGATTCAATACCCAATCTTACATGCACTTCAACAGTTTCATCAAATTTTGCCTTCGCGCCGGCCTGAACAATAATCAAAGTTACCAATGGTCGACTTCAAATTACAAGAAGCAGATTATCACCATGAATGTGCAATGCTCCTGAACAATATATATAATGAAAGTATACAAATCCCCAACAATTTAGAACTTAAAAACGCAAACAAAAAAAAGGGAATAAATCACTTATTATAGGGTATCATACATGTTTTTGCTTCTTTGGTACATGTCATTATCTATTCTAAGTGATCGTTAAACATAGCCTCATTTTTATAACAGAAAATGCTAAAAGATAGAATGACAAGCAAACTGCTTCAGAATACAAACACACACGTACATGCTTAAATTGATATATTCAAATATCTATCACAGGCATCATTATACTTCCAATTAAATTTAAGAGATTATAAATTGATCTCCATAACTAAGAAAAATATATTAAATAGAATACATAAGTAGAATTGAATCTAATGATCCACCTTTCCTTCTATTCACAAGTGGAATTGATCCACCTTTCCATCTGCATATTTATGACTGGTTGCAGCAAATTTCAGGTCATCTTTGCGATTAGTACGATGTTTCAGATTATAATACCAGGAAACCATCGATGTTTATATACTATATGCAGAGCTGCACAGGCTACCCTTCCCTAGTCCACTTCAACGGGGAAGGAGTTTTAATAGATTGCTGTTAACATGTGATAGTAACTTGCATTCAGATATACTATAGAAGCAGCTAAGGCCGCAAAAGAAATTCCAAAAGCATACAGACTTTTCTCGTCTTCTGTTAGCACCAAGGACAAATACTAAATTTGGGGATACTAAATTTGGGGCCTGAGCTAGCAACCGCATTGTCCAGTTTAGCCAGGAATATCGAGTTAAAGAAATATCAACTTAACCCAACTCAACTCATCCCGTGAATCTACTAATGTTCCAGCAATAAACAAAAACTTCTTTTTATTCAAAATAGACCTTTCACCTGACCTTAACCTGGCGAATTGCCTCCGTCAAATCATGGATAGGAGGCTTCTCCTTTTGCTTCACCTTTATCAGTGTTGGAAAAGGAACCCGCACCTTCTCCTCTTCTGCAGCTCTAATAACTCTCCTCTTTAACTGATCATCCACCCTAATTTTTCTAGTCTCCTTCTCAATTTCTTCGTTCTCCTTCGCGCCATCATCCTTTCCTGCTTCAGCACCAGCAGTAGTCTTATCTTCAGGAAGCGGCGCCACTCGCAAAGGATAGGACACTGGCGATATCGAAGGTGCGGCGTCCTTTACATACCGAATATCTTCCCTGGTCCAAGCCATCCTTGATTCCGCGGTGTCTTCCGCCAATGTTGGTCCACGTGGACGGCGAGGAGGTGGTGGCGCCGGCGTTTGATTTTGCAATTGGGCTTCGGAGGATTCAGTAGTATCTGGAGGTGACGGTTCTTTAGGTTTAACCGGGTATGCAACAGGCTGGATTGAAATGGTTGGGGAGGGTCTACTTGGAGGGGGCGGAGGTTTTGAGTCTGATTCATCGGATTGTGAAGAAGAAGAAGCTGAACAAAGGGATCTCCGACATCCAAGAAAAAGGGAAGAATGGAAATGAGAATAATGGTTGGTGAGGTAATGGCGGCGAGCTTGAGAGAGAAGCAGCTTCAGGGCCGCCATCGGAGGGTGGGAGTCTTCTTGTGAGTGTACGCTAACCAGAGGGCTTTTAGAGACACGGCACAGAAGCTCGGTGGCTGCCCAACCGATCTCGATGCAACAGAGTGAAGCACGTGGATCGGGTTTGAAATCAAACATGGATCGGGTCACTGGATCTATATATATATTTTTGTGTAAGGTCCCAATTGATCATTTTATTAAGAAGATCTGTAAAGTCACTAAGGAATAGATGGGTTGGGACTCTGAGCCGAACTCGTCAAACATGATAAAATAGGTGATTTGAGTTCTATAAAATTGGGATCATATTGATACGGTTTTTTTAGGTCCGAACATATATGGTCCTAATTCGTGACGGTTTGGGCTACTGGGTTGGCAGGTTGGGTCATATTTTTAAAAAAAAAAAACCAAGAGGGAAGAGCCATTAGTCAAGGTCCAACCCCCAACAGTCCAAGACCTTAACTCCAGAGTTTAGCCCAATACTCCCACTCCTTAGTCTTTACTCTTCAACCTGGTCAACTTTCTTTTATTTTTGCTTGAAATAGTTTCTCACTCCCTGTCTCTCTCACGGCTCACGCTCTCAGTCTCAAAGATCATAAATTAGTCTCAACTCTCTTTAATTTGCAATGTATTTTTAATTTTGTTATGTTTAGATGTGTAGAAAAAACAATCTTATTATATAAAAAAAAAATCTCAGTATATTGTTAAAAAAAATGGGTTAGCCCGCCCAACCCGCCAACATAGCGGTTATGGTTTAGTTAACCCATATTGATACGGTCCTTTTGAGCTCGAACCCTTATGATCCTAACCCGTAACGGGTTAGCCCGAACCCATCGAATTGGACCATATTACCACCTCTACTAAAGAATATGCAATGTAAATTTGCAATAGCAAGTTAGCAACATAAACATTCTTTACTGCATTAGAATTTGTCTTGCTCAGCCAATGAGGTTTGGCATAGTTGGTTAAGGTCTTGCCACCCCGATCACAAGGGAGTGTGTTCAAACCCTCTAACTGATGGGGAGACCTCGTTGGTAGGCGATCTCGTAAGTCCTTTGTAAGCACTCGAAGAGCCCTGGGGCCGTGCCCTAGCCTTAGTAGGGGACTGGTGCCGAACCTACCTAAACTTTTTACTATAAAAAAAAAAAAAGAATTTGTCTTGCTCCCTGAAACGGTTTGATAAAGTATATTTCTTTCTTAGAATTTTATAGTGATTTTCCTTTGACTTCCACTTAAAAATAAATATTTGATCATATTATTATTGGTTGGGGAAATTGCAAATAGCTTCCCACTAACAGAATTAATTACAATCAAGTCTTTTAAAATTATCAAATTGCGGTAAAGTTTTAAGGGATCTGGGTGCTATTAATTTCAAACGTGAAAGTACAATTTTGCCCCAATGACAAGTTTAGAACATTCAATAATAAGTTTAGAGCAACTAATGACAAATTATATGAAAACCAATAACAAGTTTAGAGCAACCAATTATAAGTTTAAAGCAACCACTGACAAGTTATACATGACAACAAGTGACTATATAAAATATTAATTCAAAAAACAAATATAACTTACACATGTTGTTCATCTATTGCATCATTTCTTACTGGTTGTGTATTATCATTTATATTTTCTCCTACATACACATAATCACTTTCTCCATTGAATTTAATATAATGTTCTACTTCTTCATCATCTATTAGGTCCATAAAGGTTGTTGTATCATCAAAATTAAAGGTTAGTGTGAATTTCATAGTACTTCCACAACTTTATGTTTTAACAATCAATGTTACAATTGTTTTCAACTCCTTATACGTAGTGTCTTCCTTTATAGTTTTTGTTCCAACATTACCCCCCCCAAATCACAAATCACCTTATTCTTCATTTAGAAATTGTCCTCCTATATACAAAAAATATAATATATGCTTTCTAAACATACTCGCTATCTTTTTTATTACACTGCTGAACAAAGTTGTTATTGACAAGTGACAACTACATGAGCCACATTGACAACTTTAAAGCACTGCATTAACAATATGTTTTGAAATTGCATAATAGGGATTGTAAATACAGAGCTTCATCCTTTATGTTCTTTCCTATCTAAGCACATGAAAATATATCATAATCTCCACAGGAATAGAGCAGAAATCCAAACCGCTCCTCACACTCAATGAAACAATAACATAAATCATAAACAGCATACAATTAACAATCTTTGCATGTCTATGGTATTTATTTATGAAACTCATGTTGTTGCAATGTAACTTGTCATGAGTTTCTCAAAACTTGTCATTGGGGCAAAATTGTACTTTCATATTTGGAATTTAGAGCACCCAAGTCCTTAGGACTTTACTGTAATTTGATGACTTTAAGGAACCTAATTGTAATTAATTTTGTTAATTGGGATTTGGTTGCAATTTCCCTTGTTGGTTTATATATGTTCCCTTAAAAATACATTTTTTAGACTTCAAAGTCCTCGAGTTCGACTTCTAAAGGTTCTTCTTCGACGGTGAGGCATCCCCCAGAGGTAGACACTCATAAGAGAGCAAGGGAGGGGAGATCAGAGGAAGTGCAAAATCCTTCGGGAACGGTAATGTCTCAGGTGCCGGAGAATCTGTTCGGTCCGCAGATGCTGGTGAAGCGGCAATAATGGAGGTGCGGTTTTTCCGCAGTAAATAAAGGTGTAAGTTCGCATTTTGCGAGGTGGTCTGAGAAGCCAAAAATGGGAAGTTATCCCAATATGGAAGGACGGGAATCACATGATCGAAGTAAAGGGGATTTGGTGGGCCACCCTCAGAACCACAATGGGAATACAACCACACCTAAAGTTAATGGGGAAAGGGAGAGTAACATAGCAGCACGTCATCAAGGGGTTGTGGGAGGAAAAAAGGAAAAATCAACACATGGGGGGAGGACCCCACTTGGCAGTAAGGGAGAGTGGGAACATGAAGGCCGCAAGTTTGGTAAAGAGGTAGGGAATAATTTGAAGTGGGTTAGAGTATCACGCAAGAAGAGTCCCCTGGGCCCTTCCAGATCTACGGGTAAGGAAAATCGAGTCCACGAACCTATCCTCAGGCGGCCCATCAGACAGGTCAGTTTGGTTCAAGTGACTAATCATCTTAATTATGCCAACCCGTTTACTATCTTGGAGTAGGAACCTTGCGCCACGGATGACATTCTGGGACATCTGGGCTCATGTTCTTATGGGGAAAAGGCTAATACACAGCAAGACGAAGATGATGTTATTATTGATGTGGGCCGAACCACTCTGAGCGAGGTTCCATTGGAACAACAAGATGCTTGTCAGATGCTTACTGATGTCTCACCAGGCTTTACAGCCCTCCCAACTGACCAAAGTGACCAATGATTTGTCTCTTCTGGAATACAAGAGGCACCGGTTATAAATCTTTCACACAGCTGGTGCGGGAACTAGTTAAACGTCACAATGTAAATATGTTGGCTATTTTGGAAACCAGGTCGCATGGTGAGAAGGCAAGAAGAAGTGCTGCGTTGTTAGGTTTCAACCACTGTCAGATTGTGGATGCCAGAGGTTTTAGTGGTGGGTTGTGGGTGCTGTGGAAGGAGGAGGAAGTGAACTTGGAAGTTCTCGAGTCCCAGGATCAGTTCATCTACCTTCGGGTTACTCATGACACTAGGCAAAGTTATATCACGGTGATCTATGCAAGTCCGAATCCTTCGTTAAGACGGACCTTATGGGGTGATTTGAAATGGGTGCGTGGTTCTATAAATGGTGCTTGGTGCATTGGTGGGGACTTTAATAGTACTCTTTTTACACATGATCGAAGGTCAATTTTACGACAAAATAGTCATGCTAATAGTGACTTATGTAGATGGGTGGAGGAGGTTGAGGTGTCTGATTTGCAATGTAGAGGCCTTTATTTCACGTGGAAGCGGGGAAGTAGTGAGAGTAGAATTGATAGAGTAATGGTGAATGATCTCTTCATGTCTAGTTTCCTAGATATGGAACTTATGCACCTCCCGTTTTACAAGTCGAATCATCGGCCCATCCTGTTAAAATTACAAGATACAACACCAAGGCTAAGGGTCCCAAATGAACCTTTTAGGTTTATTGCTTCTTGGGTTCTTCATAATGACTTTGAGAATTTCATGAAAGCTACTTGGGGGAGGGATTGTAACTGGTTTGAGAACGTGGTGAGTTTTACGGGGGCCATTCAGAAGTGGAAAGTGGACGTTTTTGGGCATCTAGGGAGGCAGAAAAGAAATCTATTTAATCGCCTAGATGGCTTAGCCAGGATGTCCGATTTTTGTCGTAACTGGCCGGAGCAAGAACGACTTCAAAGGAAGCTATGGGAGGAACTAGAAGAAATTCTGATTCAAGAAAATCTTTTATGGGCCCAGAAAGCTAAATGTGAGTGGTCAGTAATAGGAGACCAAAATACATCGTACTTTCATGTGAAGGCAAATGGGAGAAGGAAGATGAAAAAAATTGAAGCAATAAAGGATGAAAATGGGAACTGGATCTATGAAATGCAAGATATCAAAAAACTTGCTATACAATTCTTTCAAGCCTTGTTTACGGAGGAGGATCCTGCTGTTCACTTGACGGGATGCCAATTGTCCTACCCTGAGATCCATAGTGGGTATATTGAGTTGCTGGGGCGTCCTTTGGGTGTCGAGGAGATTAAGCAAGCTATTTCGTCCATGGGGGCATTAAAATCTTCAGGCTCGGATGGTCTCAATGCTCTGTTCTTTCAAAGCCAGTGGCTGTTGGTAGGTAAGTCAGTTATGGAACTTTTATCACATTTATTTGAAAATCTGGAACACGTTAAGGAAGTAAATGGTACGTTGATCGTACTTATTCCAAAACTAGATTACCCGGAGACTCTGAATGATTTTAGACCAATTAGCCTATGCAATGTGGTATATAAAATTCTTACAAAAATATTATCGTTTAGAATTAAGAACTTCCTTCCGGACATTATAGCTCCCAATCAATGCAGTTTTGTTCTGGGGAGGGTTAGTTCTGATAATATTATCATAGCCCAAGAGATTATCCATACTATGAAGAATATGAAGGGCAAGAAAGGCTTTATGGCAATTAAGGTTGATTTGGAAAAGGCGTATGATCGGCTAAGTTGGGATTTTGTTGTCTCATGTATGCAGGAGTTGAAATCCGCCCCCCCACATTATCAATCTTATAAAAGCTTGTATTTCCTCACCCAATATACAAATCCTATGGGAGGGTAGCCAGACATCTAAATTCTTCCCTTCCAGGGGTATTAGACAGGGGGACCTTCTCTCACCTTACTTGTTTGTTATTTGTATTGAGAAGCTTGCTCATCTAATTCAGGAAGAGGTTGACAACGGTAACTGGAGACCGATCCGGCTCAATAAGAATGGCCCACCGTTATCTCATTTATTTTTTGTGGATGATCTCATTCTTTTATCTGAAGCGACAGTGGACCAAGTGAAGGTAGTAGAGCGTTGCCTGACCAAGTTTTGTAGCGCGTCGAGACAGAAGGTGAGTCAATCTAAAATGCGTGTTTTCTACTCAGCTAATGTTAACCATAACCGATCTAGGCAACTGAGTGAGTTATTAGGTTTTACCTCTACCATGGACCTTGGTAAGTACTTGGGAGTCCCTCTTCAGCACAAGCGAGTTAGTAAGGCTACCTATCAACATGTGGTGGATAAGGTGAAAATTCGGCTGAGTAATTGGAAGGCCAACCACATATCCTTTGTTGGAAGACAGACGTTGGTGTCATCTGTGATGGCAGCCCTACCTATTTACCCAATGCAAACTGTGTTACTTCCTATATCTACTTGTGAGGAAATTGGGAAGAAAGCCTGGCGGTTCCTCTGGGGATCTACGGATGAGAAGAGAAAGGTGCATTTGGTGTCATGGGGAGAGGTATGCAAGGAAAAGAAAAGAGGGGGACTGGGGCTTCGCCATATGAGTTCCCAAAACCAAGCTCTTCTCTTGAAAGTTGGATGGGGACTGATAAATAAGAAGGATGATCTGTGGGCTCGAGTCGTGCAAAGTAAATATAAGTGTAGTTCGGATATCATCCCAGTTATTGAGAAATCTCGCCCAGGGTCACGATTATGGAATGGAATTAAAAGAAATTGGGAAACTCTTGAGAAGGGTTTGGAATGGATTCAAACAAGTGGAGGCAGGGACTTAGTTCGGTGGAAGCTTGAAATGAGTGGAGTATACTCGGTCAAATATGGGTATGGCCTTCTCTGTCCGGATGAAACCCCTGAAGACCCAGTTTGGCGCAAGCTGTGGAAACTTCTTACTCCACAAAGATGTAAGACTTGTCTGTGGATGGTTCTACATGACCGCCTATTGACGAATGTGTCGAGGGTGCACCGGGGCACGGGATCGGATGCCAGTTGTTCAGGTTGTGGGGGTCCCTATGAGGATACACTTCATGTCTTGCGAGATTATCCGAAGGTAAAGGAATTTTGGTTCTCCAGTACTTTTCCAAGATACAGAGACAAGTTCTTTAACCTGAGTTTATGGGATTGGTGTAAATTGAACCTGCTTGAGAACGTGGGGAAGGTGGAAGATGAAGCTTGGGCTGATTTTTTCGCAGTCACTTGCTGGTTGTTGTGGAACGGCCGGAATAAAAGGGTTTTTCAGGGTATTACTCCTCAAACTCAGAATCTAGGCATCCGAGTTTGTGCTATCATAAAGACTTGTAAACAGAAAGTTGATTATCTCAACCGGTTGAATTCTAAGAAGGAGCATGCTTCACCAGGGGTCCTACAGGTTCCATCACCTCCAGGTTAGGCGAAGATGTTTGTAGATGGCGCGTTTAGTAAGGCCACACGTGCAACAGGATGTGGAGGGGTATTATATGGTGATACAGGGAATTTCCGAGAAGCATTTCTTATGCGGCTTGAGGATGGGGATGCTCTTATGGCTGAGTTATGGGCATGTCTGCTGGGCTTGAAGAGAGCTTGGGATCTTGGAATTCAGACTCTACTACTACTGAGTGATTGTCTAGAGGCATGTACGTGCATCAACAATGGATGCAGTGAGGGATATCGGTACCGTTCTGAGGTTGTGGAAATTCAAAACATGCTAGGCCGTTCCTGGGAAGTGGAGGTGAGGCATGTCCCGCGTGATCTGAATCTGGAAGCAGACCACCTTGCCAAAAGGGCCCTTAACGCGTCGCCAGGTTTTCACCCTTGTTCTTGTCGGACTGAGGTTGGCTTGCCTGCTGAGGCTGAGACTGAACATTAAGCTCTGTTTTTTTTTCTTTTTTCCTTTCCGTTTTTGCATATTTAGTTTCTAATTCATATGTATCGGAAAAAAAAAGAATTTAAATATCTCATTTCATTTTTTTGAAAAAAAATCTTCCCTATAAAATTGTGTAGTACTACTTTGGATCCTAAATGTAACATTTAGTGTGTGTTCGAATTAGCTTTTGGAGAATAACTTTTATAATTTATAAAGTAAGTATGTGAGAAGAGTTTTATCTCGATTTACGAAAACAAAATTTTAAAACCATGGTTTTACTAAAACCCGAACACACATTTAATTTGTAGCAATACTAGAGGAGTATTTGTTTACTTTTCGAACATTTAGGATCTAATCTGTAGCAGGATAGCAGGACTAGAGGAGTATTTACTTTTCGAACATGCAATGGCACAATAAAATATTGCTCCAGGATAAAATATAGAGTGAAGTGTAAAATATACCCATAAATTTTTCTTAAAAATACATCCAACAAGTCAGTATTATAAACTTTATTTGGGTGTAACAATTCCTATAAATTTATAAAAATGAGGCAAAAATACGACTTCCGTGTTTTTTTGCTTGGCAGGCCCTACCTATTGTTTTTAAATGACTTTTTTTTAAAAAAAAAAAATCTCTCTCCCTCTCCCCACCCTCTTCCTTCCGGCCCTCTCTCTCTCTCTCTCTCTCTTTTCTTGCAGGCAACACCAGATAAAAAACAGGCAAGGAGTCTAAAGTTTAAACTCTTCCTGGCCATGCAATCGACTATCGTGTTTGACCTGCGGCTCACATGATTAATGGTGACATTTCACTCTCTTGGCAACATGGTCGTAGCTTCCGAGATAATTTCCCAATCAGCATATGCTTTACTTCCATCCTCCCTTAAAAAGTCCATTGCATCCGATGAATCGGATTCAATAACCATAATTCTAAACTCCAGGTCCTTGCAACCTCTTAAACCATGGAGAGAAGGGTGTTAATGGTTCTCATAAAAACCTGAGTACACGAAAACACAGCAGAAGACGAAGGTGGTGGGAGCATAAAGAAATCCACATTAATTCTATTAATTTCTCCTTTTATAATTAAAGATTATATATACGTGCGTGTGTGATGATGATGTATCACTAGAGCTTTCATGGATGAGAGAGAGAGCTTGGATGAGTGAGAGAGAGAGAGAGGGTGTTTGGGGGGGGAGTTTTTTTTAAATAATCATTTAAAAAATCAGATGGGGTTAACCAAACAAAAAGTTACGGCAATTGGCATTTCTATTCTATTTTTAAAAATTTATAGACATTTTTACACCAAGTAAATTTTATAACACCACATATACTTTTAAAAAAAGTTTATAAATATCTTTTCCCATTCACCCTAAAATATAACTCAAGGAAGTTATAGAATAAACATTGCATTGTCTTTTTGTAGGATAACCTTAAAGGGCTTATTTGATATGAGGGGAGGGGAGGAAAACCGGCAGAAGGAAAATTTTTTTAAGATAAATTTAAAAAAATGAAAGACATGGGATATAAAGCTTTTAATTAAGTATTCTTACTCTATAATCTTATTTATCTATATTAAAATTTTATGATTCTACTTCTTCAATTTTTTTAAATCCAACACATAAAAACCTTCCCTTCCCCTCCAAATCCGATGCTTGTCCGGAATTCCGGATACCTTATCAACCATAATCTAATTTTGCATATTTCATTCATCCTTTAGAATGCCAAATACATTCTTTTTCTGCTAAAAAAATTATTTTCTTGTGAAGAAAATAAAAAAAAATGAAATTAGATACATCATACATGATTTAGAAAAACAAATTTCGATCAGGTCTCTATTTTCTATTGCTGAAAGGATCTAACGTAACTGGACTCCCCCAGTAGTAAATCAAGCATGTCATCGGGAGTGAGTAGAGTTGTTCCACCGACAAGCAATTCAATATCAGGCCTTCCGCTTTCAGACAAGGCTTCATGAGCTTCACGCACCTTTTGGCAGAAAAAAAGTTAACAGCACAAAGGATCAGTGGGGGAAAAGCAATATGCCATTTGTTAGAAACAAAAACTCGTTAAGATGACTGGACGTTCAATGACAGTAACAGTATGATACTCCCTCCAGTCCTTAATACAAGATTTATTTCAGGAGTTGATTTTGATGCTCCCTCGACAATAATTAAAGATAATCGGGAATAAAGAAATTAAGAAAAATAATTAGGGTGTTTTAAAAAAAAAACATGTAATATTAATTAACTTCCTTAATCTAATCAAATAAAGTAAATATGTCTTGTATTAAGGACTGGAAGGAGTAACTATCTTATCAAACCAAAGTGCTAATTAATCACAGAAGGTTACCAACAAGTTTGGGTTGAAGTAAAATGAAGGATAGAAAGTGATGCAGATAGGAATTTTACCTCAACTCCATTGATTCCCCCAATCACAAACACCAAAATAACATTTTGATCAGCAAGACTGGGCTTTGCCTGCAGCATTATTTCAGCAAGATAATGTCACGGGAAAATAGATATATACAGAGGGAGGGAGAGAATGGTCAGAAAATGTGAGGAATCGGAGAGGTGAACTAATTTTCAGCACAGGTTAAGAGAGCATAATCACCTGACCAAGGCCAAATCTTCCAAATCCACTTTTAAAAAGTCGCCCCACAGTGGAAGAATGGTATTCTAACCCTGGCACATCAAACTTGCCCAACACCCTTGTTAGTAGCTTATAGAGTAATCCTTTTCCCATGGAAGCCTCATCACCAAAATTAGTTTCCATGGTCAACGATCCATCCCTCGTTGGTATATTTTTTCTTTTCAAGTCAGACAACTTATGGAGGAATTTAAAAAGGTGATCAACCCTATCACGCAATTCCAACTTCAGCTGCATGTCATCATACACTTGCTCATTTTTATTATCATCATCAGTTTCTTCATCACCCCATTTTCCCCATTGATCATCATCAAAATCATCAATATCTAGCTTTGGAGATTCTTTGGTTGTTTCTTCTGATTTTGACTTGCTTAGATTAGCTTCAAGCTCTTCCCTTAGTCCATCGAGAAACTTGAGTTTGGCTACTGACGGATTTTCAAGAATGGCATCTACAACAGCCTCTTTTAACAAATGTTCCTCTTGCCAGGAGAATGGGCCATCAGACCCTGATGTTGGGAAATTCTCACCAGCCAATATATACCCAACAATCAACAACAACAAAGCATCTTGCAACGAAAGTACCCCATGCGAGAGCTCCTTTTTCTCTTTATTCCCATGTGATCCCAATAAAGCACTCTTATTAATGAGATCGCCAATTTGAGCAGCAAGACTTTGACTGGTTTCTCCAGAACTTACATTTAGAATCTTCTCAGCACTGCTAAATGCATCCCATTTGGTGGAAGTTGATTCCTCAAGGGTTAATAGGGTGGCAGAAGCTAATTGAATAATTCCTTTGTTTCTCACTAAAGATGATTGGCTCCTGCCCAATGCTTTGATCATAGCTTGCAACTCCTGTCTTGTAACATGACCAGGACGAGATTTCACATTCAAAGTAACATTATCCCTGCGCAGGGTTTCCTGTAACCATTTCTTTACAAGTAGGGCTCCATCTCTTGTTCTTCTATCTAGTAAAGCCTCCAAGAATGGTGTTCCACGAAAATTTTCAGAGGAGATTAAGGACCCAGTAAGCATCTCGCCCTCAGAATTTAGGGACTTTTCATGAATCCTCTGACTAAAACTAAGTAAATCAGACATCTGAGAATCAGAGGAGCTAGAATTCCAACCAGAAAGAAAAGCTTCAACACTTTCTAGTAGACGAAAATTATCCATTTTGCAATCTTCTTCACTGAGGATCTTCCCAAGTGGTATCTGGACATCTAAGGGAGAACGTTGCAGGTAGAAAGTGCCATGTTTGAGTTGGTTTCCCGAACTCTTAACTTGGGAGTGTGAAGGAGTTCTGCTCCTACGGGGCAGACATGAAAACATACAATCAACTAATGAGTCCCCATGGCAGCAAGGAGTAAGAAGGTCAAGTGTGCGATCAATGAGTAAAAGCCCTGATGATCGTTTACGGCGACCTACATCGTAAAGACTAGACATGTCTGTCAGAATCTTCCCAACTACTTTTGACATATCACCAAGGGAGAAAATTTCCATTTTCAAGTCCATCTACATGATTAAGGAAAAAATAATGGTCATGGTCATAAGATAAAACAGCTGCAACAAACAAAATATCAGGTCCTAATATTTAACCTAGTCATTTTATCTTAATGGCCTTATGCACACTCCTCTAAGAAGTTATGAAACAGAAGGTTTGCAGTGCAACTTATAGCTTTACAAGTTTCTAACTGGGAAAGAACCCAGAAGCAGGACCGAATAGACAACAAGAACCCTCGCAAATATACAGCTTCTGAAATAAGTCACCAAAGTAAGCTGACATCTCATCTAAATGATGCACATCAGTAGTTACCTTTGATGCCAAGTGGTAGAGAAAGTGTGCTGTAAGAGTTGCCCCTGGAGGCACATCATCAGCATTAGAGAGAACTCCAGTACTTATGGGAGGCAATCCAGGACTAATGGAATCTTCATGCTCGGCTGATAAGTATGCTTCAGCTACCAACCCTTCTGAAGGTAAAACAAATACTCTTGGTGAAAGGGGGCATAAAATCAAAGGAAAATGATTAACAGAAACAACTAATCTTGGCCGTGCATCTTCAATGTAGTCTAACGGATTATCTTCACATAAATTTGCACTTGAACTAGCTTCAAGATGAAGAGCATCCTTTCCACTGGAAGGAAATGGTGAATGTCCTTTATCTGCAAGCTTTCCACGAGAATTTGTCCCAAATTTCTTAACTAGTTCTTCATAATCTTGAACCAGCAAGGCTTCATATTCTTGATATGCATCTGGTCCCAGAGGTGAATCAGGAAATGCTGAATGAGCTGTCTGCGTTGTAACTAATATTAGGGTATCAAAAGAAAAGGTACATTAAGTAAAACAAAGTATGACATGAAATGAAAAGGCCAAAATTGAGTTCAAAATATCATATAACCCATATACTGATGTTTTCTGATATATGGCGACTTCACGTCTTCTACTCAGTACTTACTACGCACTGCAAAAATATTTGCAATTATCCAAATTGACATAACTTCGAATGATCTCCAATTAATTGTGCTTATTCAAAAAACTATATGATGGGATACAACAGGGCTTTTGGAGATATTAGCATTATCAACTAATGTATATAACATATTAAAAACTCGCATGTGGATCATCATTACATGGATAAATATCAGTAAATTATGAAGTATTCGTAATTCAAGACAACAGTTGTTATATTGGGTTTGTCTATCTACGGGTTGCTTAGCAGCATTGTCCTGAGCTTTCGTTTTTCATCATCTACGTTATTATTGAAATGGCAATTAAATTCCTGCTCTCACCCCCCCCCCCAAAAAAAAGTGCCCTCCACTTTTCCTTTCTCCCTGTACCGACACCTTCCTTCACAGTTTCATCATTTAGTTTTTGTCCTGCATCATGGTCTTGAATGCTTATAACCTTATCGGAAATACCATCACTATAAAGCAGATGAAAGCTCCTAACAAGATAACAGTACTTCATTTTTCTAAGCAACCATTTAAACCATTTTTACTCCAGGATTCTAGCCCGCCAATAATACTATTACTGGCCTTGGAACTAGCAACCTGTTCTTCTTATGATCTGAACTACATGCTGCTGAACAAAGCACAGGTTATTGCAACCAAAATCCAGCCCACTGTACGGTTGCACTAGACTTGTAGAAAAGGAGAAATTGTGCAGTGATCAGATCAAAAACAATATTTTCGTCTCTACAACAATTGCCTGCTGAATGCTAAAGTTTTAGATGATAAAGAGAAAAATCTGTTTGACAGAACAACAAACATAGCATGGCAAAAGTAACAGAATAAATTGAGACCGTCTAACCTCATTACTCTTGATAAAATAGTATATAATATAAGCTGTTTCTGAAAAAAGGTTTACCTTGCTTGCATTTAAATAAAATTGTGACACATAATTGTAAGGCCCAAAAACTAATTTACTAAACATCATAAATTTTCAAAAACTAAGATAATAAAATCAAGTTCATGGGCGAACCACACATTGAGTTTATAAAATCCAGAGATGCATACAGTCCAAAAAAATAAAACAAAAAAGACACATAGCGAAGAGCAATGACTAAGAAGCACCTCTGAGATTGATGTAAATATAATACAATGATGGACAACTTGATGTGTGCTCAGGCATCGTAAAATATACCGATGTGCATCACTTAGTAAACATGATGTGATTACAACAAGTTTCGTCGCAGGACTAGAAAATGAGTTCCAATCAGCCACCTGAATAACAAGCCATAAATAAAGTAGATAATGATTAAGGTAGCCTACCTAAATAATATCATGAATTATTACATTATGAAAATATTTTGGACAGAGGTCAAAAAGTTGAATCAGTGAACGAGAAGCATCTATTCACATCATGCCAACTGAAGTGCAAAATATTACATATAAGTTCTGCCGTACTTGTTTGGCAGTGAAAGGGCAAGGACCCTCATGAAGTGAAAAACCAACTGCCAAGTAACAAACAAACATTCATTGATTTCATTTCATGTTGTGTCTTGCAACAAAATCTTCACAAGAAAAAACATTTTTATAGACACAAAATATAATCCTGAAATTGTCTTCCTTTTGAACATATATGGATTGCTAAATAGTTATCAAATTTGTTTAGCTTGCAGGAAGCAAAGAAAGACATAGCGAGCAACATATCACACAATTATTTACCGCATCAAGTGAACAGATGTTTTCTAAACTGCAGATAGCTCGGGCACCAACATCCAGAAGCACAGGATATGCACCAATAAACTGGAAACTCTCTGTACACCCAGCATCTAAGTAAACAATAGCACCTTCAATATGCTCTTGATTCTGAAAAAAAGACAGATCATGCAGAACACCCAGGTAGTTATCAGATGAAAAGGATCACATAGATACAGCTGTAACAAGAATAATAAGCTAGTATTCAAGAGCAAAATTAAAATTCAGAGGAGCTCGTGAGATGCATAACTGCAACTATAATGGCAACCCACTAATTACATGGACGGAACCGGGGAACGCTTTCAATGATGTTAAAATTAAAATAGAGAAAAAAGAAAGCTACTCCAACAAGTTAAATGTTTAAAAAAACTAGCTTTAAATCAAGTAGACTAAGCCAAGTCTAATATCAGATTGTGCTTAAGAACCAAGAATTAAGTATTCTGAAAAGAAGAACTAAGAGCCTGCACGTCTAATTGTAGAATATTTACTCCACGTAAGGACATTAAAGGAAGAAATAGAGACATCATAAACTTCAACTCAGCATCGCACATCAAAAGGGCAGACATCTGTGATTTCTTAACGTAGTTTTGCAGCCCTGTGTTTTTACCAGCTTAAATAAGCAAACTAACGAAGCTTAACTTCCCTTCAGTCAATATACAGAAGAATCAACAACACCTCACAAAATAGACGAACTATTGCTGCATTATGAACAAGCCTGGACAGAAGATTCATTATTAGAAAGCAATTACCTGTCTAATAGAATCGATACAGGATTTGGTTATATCAACCAAAGCCATATCTAGAGGCCACTTCAGAGGACTTTCTTATACAAAAAGCATTTCCCTAAAACTCAGAAATGAAGAAACCATTAGATCACAATTCGACGCCCGCTCGCATCATCCAAGGCTCCATCATTAAGCCTTATCTTTCTTTGTCTCGTTAGAATCATTTAGACATTCTAAACAAATCTGTCACCCCACTTACTCCCAGTTGCTCTCGATTTCCGTCCCCAAATCCTCTTGCTCCTCCGGCTTTCTTTTCTTTTCTTTTTTTAATTTCCGTTTTCTTCTTCTTCCAACTCCTGATTCTGCTTTCCCTTGCTCCTTAGTCCCTCCCTCTCCCCTTTTTCCCAAAAAAAAAGAAAAAACTAATTGCAGATTGCTTTGGGCCTCTTAGCTGCAACGAGTGTTCTAGGCCCAACCATTCTGGTTTGGTGAGAGTTGGATTAAATTTTCTGTATCCATGGGTGGGTGCGTGTATATATATTTTGGAAATAGATGAAAATTTTGTGTGATTTAAAATGTCACTTAATTAAAATAAAAAATTGAAGATAAAGGCGCTCATAAAAATAAAAATTTCAATTAAAATAAGAAACAGAGTATGTGGAAAGGATTATTTAGAAACAGAGAAGATTAAGGCACAAAGCTAATAAGAGCCAAATTGGTATTACGCATGAGAAAGATTTAAAAAATATTTGTAATTTTTCCTGCGATTAAGACTAGACTTTACTCGAATTTATATATCATGAAATTTTTTTTTAAATTCTTGAAATTATATAAAAAAAAGTTAACTTAAGATTGAACTCTTAAATATTCCTTCTGATAACATGAAAATCAATAATTTATAGGCAAATTACTAGGTATTTTTAAAACTTGTAATTGTCCACGCCCTCTCTTATTAGAAGTTAGCAATGTTCCAACTCAAATGATGTTGGTCTTACCTGAATTTGCTTTGAGAGGAATAGAGAAGAGAGGAGGAGAAAATTGAATAAGGTTCGTTTGAAAAAATAGACATATATAATTATAAAATTTTAATGAGAAAAATGTGCAAGAGAAAAGGGTAAAAGACTTGATTAAAAGGTTTCAGCAATATTTTTAAAATTAAAGTCTTTAACATTTTTTCTTCACTTTTTTAATATTATTATCCGGTATCCAATTTGAGGTTCGTGATTGCCTCTTCTCAGCACAAGTGACTCCTATAGGATTTAAACTTAAGACCCCAAAGAATCTAATAGAACCTTACACCGTTAGCCAACTTTATGTTGGTTTTCTTCACTTTTTTCCCTAAACTCCTTACCACTCAAACAAAGAATATAGTGATTGATCATTTGGCATCATTATACAAGTTATAAATGACGGCCCAGCCAACGCGTGTTGGGTTTAACAGTAGAGACTAATCCCTCATAACATGGTGAATTAAGGTTAGAATCTTTACTAAGAGAGATATCTATATTTAGTGTTCGATAGTGTTTCATATAGAATTATCTCCAATAAAAAGATAATTATGCTTAACCCAAAAAAAATAAAAATAAATAACGGGCCCATAATTTTCTTTTTTAACCTTCATAGAAGGAATAAATCATGGGTCCCATACTTTTTTATCTACTCCCTCAATCAATTTCTCTCGCTCTCCCATTTTTACTTACATTTTTGCTTCTTTTCTTTTCTCTTTTCCCCAAGTAGGGCCAATTTAATTTTTACCCCCTCAAAGCTGTTGTCCCAGCAGACAACTCGAGAAAACACTCTGCTTTTAACAGCTGACGACACTGATAATTCATAGAATCTCAAGTTATTAACCCTCAAATAAATTTAATGTATAACCAGACCGAAGATGAAAATAACAATAGCATCTACCATTGAATCAGTAATTTTAGCATTCTCTCACTCACATCAATTGGGTTTCGATGGCAGGACAAAAAGAAAACATTGAGAGCAGAAATGAAAGAGAGGAACAACAAAGCAAGGAGAAGAAGATTGAGAGATGGAATAAATTAGCGCCTGCATTATAACAATTTTAAGAATAAAAATAAAGGAAAAATTAGTAAGAAATCCTTAGAAAAAAATGTAATACTAAAAAGTCTTAAGATAAGTGAGTAACAACAAGCAATAAATCATTACACTGCATGAAATGATAATAGTAAGTTCCTCGTAGTGTTTGTTTGGGATAGTTTATTTTTTACTTATAAATACTTATAAATTGTAATTTACGGTATACCATGTAAGTATGTGTGTGTTTGGGATAGCAATAGGAAAAATAATTTATTATGATTCTGACTTATTAAAAATGACTTAATAGAAAAGTTAGTTTTTTTAATGTGATTTATGTTTGGATGTGCGATTTATTTTTGGACAATAAGTGCTTATAAATTGTGATTTACGGTATAGGAGGTAAGTATGTGAGAGGAGTTTTATCTCGACTTACGTAATAAGTGACTTAATAGAAAAGTTGTGTGCTCGTTTGGAATAGTTTATTTTTAAGCAATAAGTGCTTATAAATCGTGATTCACGGTATACAAGGTAAGTATGTGAGAGGAGTTTTATCTCGGCTTGCGTAATAAGCACTTATATTCAAAAAAAATGTGCTCGTTTGGAATAGCTTATTTTTGGGCAATAAGTGCTTATAAATCGTGATTT
Organism: Inga leiocalycina; assembly: GCA_963242795.1. Taxonomy (NCBI): domain Eukaryota; kingdom Viridiplantae; phylum Streptophyta; class Magnoliopsida; order Fabales; family Fabaceae; genus Inga; species Inga leiocalycina. The sequence goes on from OY725329.1 coordinate 55,674,803, forward strand.
ATGGTATACGAGATAAGTATGTAAGGGGAATTTTATCTCGGCTTACGTAATAAGGACTTATTTACCCCCAAAACGTGTTTCCAAACACAGAAGTGTTCCGTGCTCGTTTGGAATAGCTTATTTTGGGACAATAGGTGCTTATAAATTGTGATTCACGGTATACGAGATAAGTATGTGAGAGGAGTTTTATCTCGGCTTGTGTAATAATGATTTATTGTCTAAAATTATAAGTTATACCAAACATAGGCAGTGATGAGCTTATTTAATAAGTAGCTTATTCTACCCGTGATGCAATTAAAATAAGCTGAACCAAACACTATAAAAATGCAACACGTTTTTATTTGAACTTATTGCCCAAAAACGAGCTTATTTCTACTTAATAAGCTGAACCAAACACACTCTATGTGAGAGGAGTTTTATCTCGACTTACGTAACAGGCACTTTCTTTTTTCTTTTTGCCAAGAATGAAACAGAATATATTGAAATCCACCGAAAAGTTACAGCACCGAAATTACAATACTCATAAACCGAACCAAACACCCTATAAACTAAAAACACAAGTTAAAACTTGAACCGAACAGACATTGAATATATTGAAATCCACCGAAAAGTTACAACACCGAAATTACAATACTTATAAACCGAACCAAACACCCTATAAACTAAAAACACAAGTTAAAACTTGAACCGAACAGACATTGAATCTAAAAACATAAAGCCAATAAAGATCCATCAAAGTAACAGGAACATAAAACTGAAACGAACAAAACATCCACAACATCAAAGGCCCAGAAGGATCACAACTGTAGCAGAGGTTGAAATACCCATCACAAAGGGCAAGACCATCTAGAGAAGCTTTGGCATCCCACAGGTTTACCAAATCTGCTTCTACGAGAATCCATCTGTAAAAGAGGTTCCTGACAATTTTCTTTGAGACAAGGTAATACTCAAGGAGGTCATCAATAAAACATTAGCAAGCAGCACACAATCTATATGGCAATAAATGAAAGAACCACAATTCCAGCCCTATAATGAACAACATCGCCATACCCACTGAAGAGGCACATATTGAAGCCAAATATGAGCAGTGTTTCGAAGAACATTGAACAGGTAGATGTCTACCCAACAAAGAACAGTGTGTACAAGACCACTGACCATACTCAATTTGATAATTCTATCATCTAAAAACCATATATACCAATTCAGAGCAATACATCTGGTCATACTACCATACTCCACTCCCCTACCCAAATCATCAGTAATATGGAGTGTATGGTTTGACCAAGCATAACCAGTGTTCGAAAGCTGTGCAAAAATATACTTCAAAGCCCTGTTATTTGAGTTTGGATCGGTCAATTGGTCTCTTTCCCCCCCCCCCCCAAAAACCTTCCACTCCATAGCAATTAAGACCAATGCATCATGAATACTGGAGTTTGACATAAAATCCCTGTTGCTTAGAAGTGAACTAAAATAAAGCCCCCAATCATATAAGACACATTCGTTCACATCCAATATGTTCAAAACTTCAGAGTAGCAGACAAAATTTAGCATAGAGGAATCAATCATAAGCAAAACAGTCTTACCAGAATCAGTACTCAAACCTAACCGACCATTAATGGGGCAAGATGACACCTTAAGCAAATCACATTCCTCATTATCGTCGGATCGACAAATTGATACCTTTGAGACTATTTGTGACCTTGCTTTAGGCTTACTCAGAGTGGTTGAAAATCGGCAACTACCAGCCTCAATCGAGCTCCTCATTTCGCAAGGGTGGGAAGAGAACCGCCGCCTCAGTGGGAAGCACGAGGGAACCCACTGGAGGTCTTCTTCGGAACGCTGCACAGAGGATTGGGGCTTTAATGCCTTCACGCCTCCTTCCTCGCTTCTTCCCCACATACCACTGTCGCCGGTTTCTCTCACAACCAAAGCCTCCACCGGCTACGACATAGGGGCTACTTAGCAGGGAGGAGACAGCCATACGAAGATAGACGAGATCTACCCCTTATCAGGGCTGGCTGCCGCTGGAGGAGATCGCGCCCTCTCGATGGAAATCGCACCAAGGCGAAACCCTAGTAGAGGGATGGAAAATCGCACAGACAGCGAACTACGTAACAAGCACTTAATTCCAAACATGGCTATACTCGCTTATCTTTTTTTTTTTTAGACTTTATAATGATTTTTCCAAAAATAAAATTGTGGGACTGTGGTATGATATTTAATGCCCCGTAAGATGGAATCATTTTGAATGATAACACATTTATTAGATGATTGCACCAATCATCATGACTTATTTTTTCCTTTCTTCTGATCGATAATACCACTTTTCTTAGAAAATTTGCGGAAAAAAAAAAGTCCTCCCCAAATTTCCCCATTTTTTCCCTCAACCCCAAAATCCAATGATCCAAAAAATGTGATATTAAATATTCAAAAGGTCAACGGCATTCCAATCTCCGACTCACACTCTGCATTATCATCAGTCATCAGTCATCAGTCATCAGTCAACAGTCATCAGTCATCAGTCATCAGTAGTGAGTGGTGGGGCAGCCATCGCCATCATGATCGTAGGAACTTAGCAAAGCTCTATTAACCTGCCTCCTTTTTCCTCTAACCCTAGGTCACACTTCTCAGCTCCTTCTCATCTTCCCCATTTAGCTCTGCAACTCTTCACCTGCTCTAATGGCCGAAATTGAAGATCAAACCCGTCAACAAGACCCCACATGGCCGGAACTCTTGGGCAGCGACGACTGGGAAGGTTTGCTTCACCCTCTCAGTCTTAACCTCCGCAACCTCATTCTCCGCTCCGGCGACCACATTCAGGCCACCTACGACGCCTTCAACAACGACCCCAACTCTCGCTTCTGCGGCTCCAGCCGCTACGGCAAGAAGTCCTTCTTCCACAAGGTCATGTTCGACCGGCCGGACGACTACACCGTCGCGTCTTTTCTTTACGCTACCGCGAGAGTCAGCGTTCCGGAGGCTTTTCTTCTTAAGCCCATGTCTAGGGAGTCGTGGGATCGTGAGTCTAACTGGATCGGCTACATCGCCGTCACCTCCGACGAGGTCAGTGCCACGTTGGGCCGCCGCGAAATCTACATTGTCTGGCGTGGGACGACTCGGAATTACGAGTGGGTTGATGTCTTGGGGGCTAAACCTGACTCTGCAAAGTCTCTGTTAAACCCTCGAACCCTCGAAGAACTCCAAATCGACCCTGAAAATGAAGGTTCTTCTAGCAGCGACGACGACGACGATGAAAATGGGAAAATCCCGAAAGTAATGAGGGGTTGGCTAACGATCTACGTCTCCGACGACCCAAAATCGTCTTTTACCAAAACAAACGTCAGAACTCAAATACAGAGCAAAGTTAAACAGTTGTTGACTCTTTACAAAGATGAAAACCCAAGTGTGATTTTAGTTGGTCACAGTCTAGGAGCAAGCTTATCGATTCTCTGCGGGTTCGACCTGGTCGAAAATGGAGTCACCGACGTCCCTGTATGTGCTTTCGTGTTCGGGTCACCTCAGGTCGGAAACAGAGCATTTAACGAGAGGTTCAAGAAATATCCGAATTTGAAGGTTTTACACATAAAAAACAAGATCGATCTGATCCCACATTACCCTGGAAGGTTACTGGGCTACGTATACACAGGAACAGAGTTGGAGATTGATACAAGGAAATCACCATTCTTGAAGGACTCGAAGAATCCTAGCGACTGGCATAATTTGCAGGCGATGCTTCATGTGGTGGCGGGGTGGAACGGAAGTGAGGGTGAGTTTGAGATGAAGGTGAAGAGAAGCTTGGCTCTGGTGAACAAATCGTGTGAGTTCTTGAAGGAAGAGTGCAGAATTCCGGGGTCGTGGTGGGTGGAGAAGAACAAGGGCATGGCTCGCCAGCACGACGGAGAGTGGGTTTTGGACTTGACGGAGGAGGAGGACCTTCCTATACGGGAAGATCTCTAAATACACGTTTGAGTTTGAATTAATGGTAAAAACTACTTTACCGGCGTACAGCACAGGGGCTAAGAGGTAAGTATGTATGGGACAAGAGTTTCCACTCGTAAAAACGTACTTTACCAACTACCTCAAGCTGGCAAAAACATCCATCCTTTTCAAAGATGTGGACGACTTTGATATTGATTGTACCTAAACAATATTTTATCTTATTTTACATCTTAATTTGAGTATTAAAGTGAGGGTTGGAATGTTTGTGTACTTTTTGATCTTCTTTGAAGTCTATTAGTATTTGAATATTAGCAAAGCAATGGAGAATTCATTTTATGTAATGTAATTGGTGGAATGACGACGGTGGAATATTTCTTGTTTTGTTTGGCTATAGTTGGACGTAATTTATGAAAGAAAATCAATGACGTTTAAGGGGCGCCCTTATGATTCTGACGTGGTAGCCAATGATGGATTTGTATCAGCTTTTATATTTCTAGACCGTTTTTAGGATTTCATGTTGGGGTGGGTAACTGGGTATTGTTATTTATAATAAATGTTAGCGTTTTTTTCCCCCTCTTTCTTCTTGCCTTTTTATCCGCTCTCTCGATTATTTCCTCTTATTGATAAAAAAAGTTATTTCCTCTTCATCCTCTCTCTTCATTATGGTCATCAAACTCAAATAGTAAAATCAAGGAACGAAAAATCGAATCGGGCAATGAACCGGTCACAGCACATGTTCAAGGGTTAATGGGTCAACCGGGGTCTAACCGGTAGTTGAACCGGTCATAACCGGTCATATTAAAATATTATAATTTATTAGTGATAATATATATTAATATATTTTTAAACTTCTATAGATAAAAATAAAGATTTTTAGAAAAAAAATGTTTAAAATCTATTAGCATTAGTTATAATACCTATACTTATGTAAAGATATCTCATTTCCTATAATTATTATATCTTTTTAAATAATTTTTTTTTATTTTTTTAGATTTGTTCTTTCTTTATCTATTTTTCTCTTCATTTTAATTTTCAACTTTCCATTTTGCCTTCAAAAAACACAAAATAAAAATTTAGAAAATTTTTTAAAAAAGAAAGAAAGAAAGAAACCGGGTCAACCGGTCGGACCACCGGTTTTACCGGGTTTAACCGGTTCTGACCGGTCCGACCGGTCCGACCGGTTTTTGATCAAACCGGACCGGATCAGGGACCGGTTTCCGGTTCAACCGGTCGAACCAGCCAGTCCGGTCCGGTTTTTTGAACCATGAGTAAAATAGGTTCCATTATACTTGTAACCTCATACAGTCAGCGTGTTTAAAAAAAAAAAATCTCAATTGTAAAACCTAGTGCTTTGGCTGTTGTTACGCTTTGCACTTGCACTTATTATTATCCCCTCTCATTTTAAAAATTTTTAAATAGTTTTATTCCCTGTGGGGGGTCAATTATTATTTGTTACGGTGATTCTGGGATTCCAGATTTCAACCCCACAAAGTGTATGTGGTCTCGGTTGATTTGGGCTTTTAGGCCCACATTTTGAGATCTATTTTGGTGCAGCCTTTTGCCTTTGTTATTTTTCTCTGCTTACCAATGGCCACTTGGGTTTTCCATTGTAGCATTTTTTACTATTTGATTAAAAGTTCCCTCTTTCAAGATTTTAAGTTTAAAGTGTTTTTGTCTTTCCTAATTAGTGTGTTTCTCGAGTTTTGACATTGCATTCTGTTCTGCTCCTTTTAGAGATGAGACCGATTACCAACTCAACCAACAATTTGTTAGCGTTTTTCATAGTTGTTTTGTTGGTTGGAGTATGCATTCTTTTTTAGCTTTTTCAAAAGACTATCTGATTCATAACTTCATATTTTTATTCCTCATTCTTGATTCTTTCTGATCTGATTTTTTTTTTTTTCCCAGACTCAATCTGGATTCATTCATGTATGCAAATTTCCTTCTATCAGCTAACCATTTATACCACTTGTACTTCACTTTCACTTTGACACCGCTTTTTCATTCTTCTTATCGTTTCTCCCCTCACCTACAAGATGTTATCTTTGCTCGGCTTTTGTGTTAATTGAAAAATAAACTACGTGTGATTTCAATACTCCTGAAGTTAATACTCCTTTCGGTCCTAAATATTATACAGGGTTGATTTTTTTTAGAGAGATTAAAGAAGTTAAATAAATTATCTAATTGTATTAGATGTTGTACCATCTTAGATTATATATCAGTTTATAAGTTAGATAGAATAATTTGAAGAAAAAATGACAAATATAAATATTTTAAAGTGGTTTAATTAGATTTCCTAATATATCTAAAAAAGTCAACTTTATCTTATATTTAGGATATGAGAGGGTATTAATTTAGTTAACAAAATTGAATCCAAGTCCACAGATTTCGTCAAATAACAATCAAGTCGTATTTATGGACGTTCCTTAATATATATTTATATCAATTACCAATTAACCAGTAGTCAAATAAGTTTATTAGGTTGGATTAATAAACCATGTTATAAAAAATTCAAATAGTCACGTCCACTATGTCATTCAATAAAAATGTTTATTCTTCAATATTTTTATGTATTTATATCAATAAAAATTCTTAATTAGTAGAATTGAATTAGGTAAACATAAATAGATCAGAAGTCAGATCACAATATATGGTCAAAGATACGCAGACTGGATAGGGGATTCTTTTAGTCTTCTAGAAAGTGTTATTTTGAAAAGTGCTTTTTAGAACGTGTTTTTTTTTTGAAAGGCTCTTTTTTCTGAAAAAAATAATGCCTTTTAAGTGCCTTTTCTAAGAAGTGTTTGTTTGAAAAAGTGTTTTTTGAAAAGTGTTTTTTGAAAAGTGTTTTTTCTAAAAAGTGCTTTTTTATAAAAGTTCTTTTCAAAAAGATGCTTTTTACTCATTGTGTGTTTTGGAATACTTTCAAAAACTAAGGTATTGCCTCAAGCTATAGTTTAAACAGTGAGAAAGGCAAACACCTATTCCAAATCTAAAATAGTTTTTAACATTTAAATTCATGATTTATATTAAGTTACCTAAATACTCTCAAATTATTCATAATTTATTTTTCAAAAGTTAATCCAAACACACTTTAAAAAGTGTTTTTTTCCTAGGAATGCTTTTTTCAAAAATTGCTTTTCTAGAAAGGGTTTTTGAAAAGTGCTTTTTTGAAAAGTACTTTTCTAAAAAAAGTGTTTTTCAGAAAAGTGATTTTCCTAAAAAAGTGTTTTTCTCCTAAAAGTGATTGTTTCAAAAAAGTGTTTTTAGAGGTGCTTTTTTTGAGAAGTGCTTTTTGTGAAAAGATTTTTTTTCTAATAACTGTTTTTTTTTCATGAGTGCTTTTTCCTTAAACTGTTTTTCTAACAACTTGTAGTGGGGTTAATTTTGTAAGCAGGGTGTATTAAAGTTGGTAATATGGGCCAGATCATCGGGCTCAAGCTAACCCACCATAAGTTAGGATCATATGGGTTTAGGCCTAAAGAACCGTATCAATATAAGTCGACATTTAGCTAACCTAACCCATAATCTTTAGGAGCCCGCCCAACCCAAATTATTTTCCTTTCCTTTTTTAAATTTTTTATATTGCATTTTTCAAACTTTTTTTTAAAAAATATATTAAAATTTTTTTTCTACAAACCTAAACCATAAAAAAAATTAAAAATACATTACAAAATAATAAAGTGATAATAAAATATCAGATTCAAAGTTTCAAACATTACAAATTAAGTATTCATCGTAAGTTCATACATTGTAAAATAAACATAAATCCAAAAATAATCATTAACATTCAATATAATTAATAATTAATTGATATTAATGGTGTTAGATTACGCAATACACTGAAAGAAGTCATATATTTTTTTAAGAAAATAAAATAAATAAAAACAATTCAACCCGCTAACCCCGGTGGTCCCACCCACCGCGAGTTAGGCCCATATGAGTTTGGGCAAAAAATAACCACATCAAAATAATCTCACTTTTATAAAATCTAAACCACCCATTTTTTCGGATTGAACGGGTTTGACTCATTGTTAAAACTCATAGTACCAACTCTAGGGTGCATGTTGGGGGAAAAAACAAGGAAAAAAATGAAAAATACTAGCACCAACCAGTGAGTCTCGGTTCAACTTTCAATCCAAGTGAAAATGGGCAAATAAAATAATAAAAAAATCTGTTTGTTTTTAAAATCATATTATCACACAAAGATATTATTACTCTTTTTTTAAGGGGAAAAACTCAAAAGGCTACTTTGATGAAGAGCATAAAAACGAAAACGCATTCAAACCACTTGTTTCGGATTCTTATAGCATTTCATTGGGATATATATTTATTTTTTCAAACAAAAGGCACATTAAAATTGACACTACATTTTTTTTTTAAAAAAATAGTGATAGAGTCAACTCTAGATTCTTAATAAACATGTGTGGCATAAGGAATTTGTTATAAACTTGGGCCAAAATAAAAAGAGGAATATGTTAGAACCTTCGGAGCTTCGGTGTTTGCTACGGGGAATGATCTAATTATCATGCACTTCTTCAACGGTTGAGAATTTTTGCGCAGGAAAAAAAAAAATCAAGGCTGAGAATTGGGATGGCAATAATATTAAGTATTAACTAATAATTATCGATAAAAAAAGTGACTAGAGTTGTTTGTTTGGAAATTGAATTTTTTTTCTCCAGCTGAAATCGGCAATATTAACCATAAGCGCACAAGAGATTTCATGAACAATATAGTGTTAAGTATCATTTTTGTTCTGGAAGTTCTGCATTTGGAGCAGTGGACACCTGGAAGCTTTTTTTGGATCATTTTTACCCCTGAAGTTTACAAAATGTAGCATATTCGCCACGACCTCATGATAGCATAATGGCGAACGTTAAAATCACATGATGGCTTCCAAACTGACATAGAGGAGGTGGGGTTGGCGTATACGTGGACATAGAGTCGGTGATGTGGCGAAAAGGTGACGGAGTAGAAAAATGGCTGTGTTAACAGTGGTGAAATGGTGAGAACCGATGAAAAGAAAGGTGTGAGAAGCAAAAATTAGGGCACAACGATTAGGAGCAAAAGAGAAGTGAAATCATGAGAACGTAGGGTGCATGTGCTTGCTAAGTCGGGAGCAAAGATTGGTCCTCCATTTTTAGAGGCAAATCGATTTAGGAGACACTATAAATCAATTTATCTAAACTACCAAATTTTCAAATGTAAAGTAAATCGATTTATGGATATTGTAAATCGATTTACAAAAGATTGCCAAGAGTAGACAAATTTTCAACTGTGTAGTAAATTGATTTATGAATGTTGCAAATTGATTACATGAGTTGACAAATTTTCAAATGTGAAGTAAATCGATTTATGGATGTTGTAAATCGATTTACAAATCTGACAGACAGTTATATGATTTCCAGAACTCAAGTAAATCGATTTACTACTGTTCAAATCGATTTATCATGGTAACTAAATGTTATAAAACAAGGTAAATTGATTTAAAGAATAGACAAATCAATTTAACTCTTTGTGACAATAATGATAAATCGATTTACTAAGAAGTAAATCAATTTATCACTTGTCTCTGTTTTCGTTCAGTATGACAGAAGTTTATTATTTTAGATATATCTCTCAAACCTCACGTCCAATTGAGCTAGAACTTGTTTCATATGAAACTAGACTTCCAATGCATCACATAGACATCAAGATCAAACTCAAAGGAGTTCACATGAAAGAGATATGAATTTTGGAAGATGACACTCAAATCACCACTGTATTCCCCAATAGTTTCAGTATTTTGGAAATATCTCTCAAACTACACATTCGATTGAGATGAAACTTGTTGCATAAGAAACTATACTTAAAAAAAGTTTTCTATAGATAGGTCTTGTATCATATTTGAAGCTATATACGAAGAGATATGTCTTCTGGAAGTTGACGCTCGTGAAATTCAACACTATCCAGAACAGAAGTCACTATTTGGATCATAACTTTCAGAATACAATGAGTTTGGAGCTGATTATCTTTGCATTAGAATATAAATTGCAAGAGCTTTCTGATGATAGGTCATTTGCCAAATTTAAAGTTATATCCAAATAGTTATGCTTGTTGATTCAAAGGTTTATTCGAATATCTAAGTTTTCCATAAAACAAACCATCAATCGAAAACTTGACTGCTCTCAGCCATCTTTTGTTAATCATTTACAGCATCCATAATTTGATATACTTCATAGTTGCGAACTTAGCTGTTCTCAACCATCTGTTATAAATTGATTTATAACATTTATAAACCGATTTACTTCACATTTACGAACTTAGCTGCTCTTGGCTATCTTTTGTAAATCGATTTACTTCATATTTAAAAACTCGGTTGCTTTTTGCCAGACATAGTAAATCGATTTACAACACATATAAATCGATTTATTTTACAGTACAAAAGATCTTACTGTCATAAGTAAATCGATTTACTCTCTGTTTTAACACTTGGCCTTTTTTGTAGGATTTGTCATTTGTTTGCCGAATTGATTTCTTTCTCTATGGTCTTAAAGTTTTGTGATCATAAAAAACATTGTGGTGTGGGAGCTAACACAAACCACACCAATTCTTTTCCAGCATTTTGTCATAACAAAATAGAGTAATTGACTTGGCATACAAAGTGACGCAACTTTGGAGGAATTTCTTGGGCAACATAAAAAGAGTAATGAACCTCAATCTTTCCTTATCGTTAACTTAATTTTACATTACATAAAGACCATTCCAACAAAAAGGAATTGCTTAAACACATACATTGATTTAAACAAACATGTATACATAATATTGAATTCGGATACAACTTACATTCCACATCATTAATGCCCTTCCACAAGCCTTAAAAACCATTTAAGACAAAATGAAAAAAAACAAACAACACCCAAGTCAAAACCAATCCACAAATTGCAAGTCTCAGTCTATCATCAACCTTCTTCAATCTACCATCAAGCTTCTTCATAACCAAATACATGTATGAAATTTTTGCTTGAACATTTCCATCTATTTTATCATCAACTCTTCTCCTCTGAATTAGATTCTCATCATACAATCTATCCACATAGTCAAGAAACTAGTTTATCACCTCACTTGACCTCCCACCCATCTCATCATCATGCCATTGGAATAACCCAAAGCCACTGCCCCACACATTACTCCACATCATCCAGCAGTATTAATAATATACAAATAATTAACTTTCATCAATTAAATAAACACTAACATACTTGTTGATAGTTTCGACAACCAAACAATCTTCTCTTTGGGTTTTGCTTGGTCCATGACGTACGCAAAGAAACCATGATTCCACAGTGACAGATCCTCGTCGGTCTGTTGTATTCCAACTCTCATCCTCCACATCTTAACCGCGGCACCCTCCACTTGCTACTTGTAACATCCCACATTTTATTCACCAAGAGTATATTGTGATTATTATATATATTCAATAAAATGATGAATATTTAAGGCCAAATGAATTAAATATTAAAAATTGAAAGGTGAATAGTATTTTCAGTGAAATAGCCTGTGAGGCAGTGAGTTTGTCATGTGGTTTTGGAAGACCAAATGATGAGCAAAAATTATGAAATTTTATAGGGTGAAAGTAGACATCCTAAGCTGTAATTTGATAAGTAATATGAATCAATTGAAGCTTTGTATAAAGAGTTATAAATTTTTGAAGTTAGTCTAGAAAATCTGAAAAGTTTCTGGAGCAGCGGTCAAAGATTGAAAACTTGAGAATGATATGATTCTAACTAATAAAATTTCATATTTTTTCTTGAAACTAGACTCAATAAGGGTTCAATATCCTTTGAAATTACTCCAAAACAATGCCTACAAAATTAATTATGATTTTTTAAAGTTAGGGATTAAAATCTGCCAGAATTGGCATTATTCCGAAAATTGAAAATAAAATATGTTAGAAATTGATTAATGGAATTAAAATGCCAAGTGTCATGATTATATGAGGAGGGGATTAAATTATAATGGATTTGTATGAGCACATGTCAAATTGCATTAAAATAATGCTACATGGACAAATAATGATGAAATGGTATGCTACCTTGAGCGCAATAATTGGTCTAGTTGGAAGAGTAATGGTTTAGTTGGAGCAAGAGGAAGGGGGCACGTTTTTTTTAAAAGCTAACCAAGGGAGAAGGCTTGTTCAATGTTAAGGGAAGTCAAAGAGAGCAATTATGAAGGGAGTATGGTGGAAGCATGGGTGGAGGTATGGTTGGTGACAAGTGTCACATTATGGTCCATTGATTAAATTAATGGTGTAGAATTAAGGGAGGAAGTTTATGAAGCATTTCTCTTTTCTTCCCTTCATACACTTCACGCCTAAACACAAAGAGAAAGAGAGAGAGAAAGTGCCTTGGAGAACTTGAAGGACTTGGAGGTTTTTAGAGAGAAGGAGGAAGAAGTTTAAGGTATGTGTTGTCTCTTAAGCATTTTCCTTGTGATCTTACATGAAAGTATCTCTAAACTCTCTTTCTTCAATGGAATTCATGTGTTTGAAGACACATTTTTAGCTCAAGGAGAAGATAGAGAGGACACATAGAGTGAGAGGGATCAAGAAGTCTAAGAGGTAACTACACCAAACTCAAATCTATATTTGTATGAAGTTGGTTTTGAAGTTTGTTGTTAGTTTGGTGATTTTTGGTTGAGTTGTAAAATTGGAAAAAGCTATAACTCTAAGGGGTTATGCTGCCCAAATTTCTTTGAATTATTATTAAGAAGTGTTTAAATGAGTTAATAAAGGATTAGAAGTGGAAAAGTACAAGTTTTGGAAGCTAAAACACAAAAGGACAATTTTTCCATTTTCTTTCAATATTTCAGCGAGCACTGTTTCAGGGGGTAGGAGCTGGATTTTCATAAAATAAATGGTTCTATTGGATTCAGTGGGAAAAAATAGGTGGGGTTACAATTGGTTACTTTTTCTGAAAAGACCGAAAAAACATAATTACGAAAACGCCCCTAAAATCTCTAAATCGGGATTGTCAAGGGTATTTTTGTAATTTGACAGTGAAATTGGTGATTTTAAGCTCAGAAATGGATTCTTTGAGCGAAAATACGTCAGGATAGCCCTAGTCAGAATTTTTGGGAAAACGTGCCATCGGTCCTGGTACGGCGGGGCCGGGTCCCGGGGGCATTTTGATAAATTTTCACCATAAACTAATATAACCATAAGAAATACTATGGAAGAGTCTAAAATGATACTTGGATAGGTTATGACCTATTTCTTGTATGTTTAATATTTTAGGATCGAGTCGGAAGCTGGACACGACACGTTTTACGAGGCACATCTAAAAAGGGGTTTATAAAGCTTTGAGGTTGGAATATTATCCTTCATACATCATGCCATAGTTATATGCTTGTGTGGATGCCAATGTTTGTAAATGCACTTTATTAATTAACATGAATTACTTAGAGAAAGACAGTTAGTATCGATATGCACTTACATTGGGAGTTGGCGGAAGATCAACTGGTGCAGATCGTAGGGCTGGGCCCTATTTATGTATATATGACGATGATGTGTTTATATTGTTCATTAATTGGTGCATACCTTGGTGCATGTCATATTTACTTTTAGTATTTTCTATGAACAATAACATGTTTTTACTAGGATTCTTCGGAATCTCACCCTATTTTTAAATAAATATCTCAGCGGGTGACAGTAGTCAAAGGGCAAAGGCATAGATGTCGGGAAGTGATTGGCACGTGTCGCAAGGTAAAGACATGATCGTGGTTATAATTAGTTATGCTTAGATATTTTGGATAATTTTGTAAATATTAAGTTTCCGCTATATTTTCTATATTTCGTTGATGAATGATGTTGGGATTGTAAACGAATATTTTTATCAGTATAATTGTACTTTTTTGTATACCCATTGAATTCCATCTTTATTACTCTTCGATTATCGAAATGGAAACGGGTGTTGGCACTACTAGTCATAGAAGTTGCCATCGACTCACCTATTTCTTCTCTTCTCTATTCAACCACCTCTAGTTTCGCAGATCGGTTGGGATTTTTTATGCAAGATTTCAACACCTCCACTCTCACCGAACCGCCCCTTTTTTTTAAGCGAATCTAACTTACAAAGCCACTCAATTTCTGTTTGCCATTTTAATGCCCTAACATTTTAATTTTTCAGTCCACTCAATTTTTATGTGGCAATATACAACCCATCTGTATCAAACGTGGATGCTTGACTAGCGTTTCTTTTGACGTGGCAAACGTCTGTTGATGCTATTGTGAGGTCGAGGCGAATATGCTATGTTTTTTAAACTTTTGGGGTTAAAATGATTCAAAAAAAAAACTTCAGAGTGTCCACTGCTCCTAAGTCAGAACTTCCGGAGCAAAAATGATGCTTTTCCCAACAATATAACACACACACACACATCACTTTGGTCCCTATTATAAGTCCCTTTTACCTAAATCCCACATACCAAGAAAAAGTAGTTAACCTAATGATTATAGAGTAAATTTTCAACTATATCCTCATTTATGAATGTGTACTTTTCAAATTTTTCTTCTTTATCTCTCTTTAAATTATTTCTTTATGGGTACAATAAATAGGGGTAAAATTGTCATAAGCCCATTTATGTACTGAAAGTGGACTTATAAATAGGACCAAATTTTTTGGTCAAAAAGGACTTATAATAGGGACCAGAGTGGTATGAGTTTGTACGTGTGTGTCTATATATATATATATATATATTAATAATACTACTAGAATAGAAATATGATTTAATTTAAATTTTATACTTTATATAAAAAAAAGGGAAAATCCCAGATAAATACCTTTTGAATTAGCAAAACCCCCAAAAGTCTATTAACACTTTAAAAAGACTTAAAGGTACCAAGTACCAAATTGGGTTTTTCAAGTTTTGACACATTTACCATTTTACCCCTCAAATTTTTTTTTAAAATAACAGTGGTGCCCCCGCCGGAGCACCACAGTCGGTCGGTCCCCGCCGCCCCGGTGGCCGGCCGACCAGGACCCCCGACGGCCAGAGCTCCGGTCGCCGGTGGTAGGAGCTCCGGGCGGTGGAAGCTTTTTTGGTGGGGAGGGGGGTTTTTTTTTTTGGAAAAAAGTTTCATTGAATTGGCAAGGGGTGGGATCGAACCCATCCCACCCCTTTACAAGGCATGCATGGTGGCCACTAGGCCACCAAAGCTTCTTTGTTATATATATGCATTATTAAATATGTATAATATAATTAAACGTGTAGTAGCTTTGACAAAGTCAGTAATGGCGTTAACAAATTCAATAATGGAAATAACAAGATTCGTAATGGTATTGATAAAACCGTTTGCTGTTGCATGTTTTCATCAGCATTTTTGCACAAAACGTTTTTGTCAAAACCATTACCATTCTTATCAAAATCATTACTAAACTTGTCAACCTCATTACTAAATTTGTTAAAATCCTTTTATTTATATTATGAATATTTTCATAATGGAATTGTCAAAACTATTACAATTCTTGTCAATCTCATTACTAAACTTGTCAATCTCATTACTGAATTTGTTAAAATCATTTTATTTATATTATGAATATTTTCATAATGGAATTATCAAAACTATTACAATTCTTGTCAATCTCATTACTAAATTTGTCAATCTCATTACTAAACTTGTCAATTCCATTATGAAAATATTCATAATATAAATAAAAGGATTTTAACAAATTCAGTAATGAGATTGACAAGTTTAGTAATGATATTGATAAGTTTAGTAATGAGATTGACAAGAATTGTAATAGTTTTGACAATTCCATTATGAAAATATTCATAATATAAATAAAATGATTTTAACAAATTCAGTAATGAGATTGACAAGTTTAGTAATGAGATTGACAAGAATTATAATAGTTTTGACAATTCCATTATGAAAATATTCATAATATAAATAAAATGATTTTAACAAATTCAGTAATGAGATTGACAAGAATTGTAATAGTTTTGACAATTCCATTATGAAAATATTCATAATATAAATAAAATGATTTTAACAAATTCAGTAATGAGATTGACAAGTTTAGTAATGAGATTGACAAGAATTGTAATAGTTTTGACAATTCCATTATGAAAATATTCATAATATAAATAAAAGGATTTTAACAAATTTAGTAATGAGGTCGACAAGTTTAGTAATGATTTTGACAAGAATGGTAATGGTTTTGACAAAAACGTTTTGTGCAAAAATGCTGATGAAAACATACAACAGCAAACGGTTTTGTCAATACCATTACGAATCTTATTATTTCCATTATTGAATTTGTCAAAGCCATTATTGACTTTGTCAAAGCTACTACACGTTTAATTATATTATACATATTTAATAATGCATATATATATCCAAAGAAGCTTTGGTGGCTTAGTGGCCACAATGCTTGCCTTGTAAAGGGGTGGGATGGGTTCGATCCCACCCCTTGCCAATTCAATGAAACTTTTTTTCAAAAAAAAAACCCCCTCCCCACCAAAAAAGCTTCCACCGGCCGGAGCTCCTACCACCGGCGACTAGAGCTCCGGCCGTCAAGGGTCCTGGTTGGCCGGCCACCGGGGCGGCGGGGGCCGGCCGGCGGTGTTGCTCCGGCGGGGGCACCACTGTTATTTTATAAAAAAAAATTTTGAGGAGTAAAATGGTAAATATGTCAAAACTTGAAAAATCCAATTTGGTACTTGGTACTTTAAGTCTTTTTAAAGTGTTAATAGACTTTTGGGGGTTTTGCTAATTTAAAAGGTATTTATCTGAGATTTTCCCTAAAAAAAATATACTTATTATATTTATATATATATATGCGCGCGCGTGTATGTGTAATTATGATATATGAATTGTCAGTACGTATTTATAATTGAAAAATAATAAAGACATGATTGACTAATAATAATGGAATAAGTGTCTTTTTTATATAATAATATAAAAGTTAAATTAAATCATATTTTTATTCTAGTAGTAATATATATATATATATATATATATATAAATATATTTCATATATTTTAATTTAACGATCAAAATATGAACAATTATGTGTAAATCCAACATGTAAAGGAATGTGCTCTTTGCCCTTTCAAGAGTCAACTGGATATTCAGGTAAAAAGGGTTAACGGAACTATTGTCTTTTTATTTTTATCATTATTTGCTCTCAATGTCGCCTTTTTCCCTCTTGCAAGAATAGTATTTTAATATTAAAATTTCATTTCAATAAAAACTACTTTAATATATTGCAATCTGTAAAGATCATATTGTCACTGTAATATTGTCTCCAAATCTAAGAATTTCAATTGGTCATAATTAAAGACCAATTATAGAGCTAATTTAAGAGTCACGATAGTCGCTGTCCAAAAATAGTTAAGATACATTTCAAGAAATTTTTAGTTAACTTTTATTTCATGTGGGTTTTAGTTAAATTATACAATAATACCCATATAGTTGGAGTGGGCTCTTTTGAGGAGAAAATAATATAAAATTGTTTGAGTTGATTTGAACATGTTCAAAGAAGATTATTGAATACACCAGTAAGAAAAGTTGATCAAGTACTATGGAATCATATAAAAAGAGGTCGAGAAAAATCAAAATAAACACCAATGAGGTTATAGAGTGAGATCTTTTGGTTAATAATTTATTTAAAGATCTGATTTTCAATAAAGCACAATAGCATCGTGCGATCCATATAGTCGACCCCGCTTATTAGAATAAAACTTTGTTATTGTTGTTGTATTCGTATGTATGATATAAAGACTTAGTGAAAGACTCTGTAAGTGTAATTTAAGTTTAGAAGTATGTCCTAACTCATGTGAGCCCTTAAAACTCAACTCATCTAAATTTTTTTGTATAAAAAAATAGTCATATAATGGATAATCATCCTTTAATTAATAACATTAAAACTAAAATATTAAAAATATTTTATAAAATTAAGTAACTAAGATAAAAATTTACATAAACTTAAAAGAACTTGAGAAATAGTTTCAATCAAAATAAAAATAGGTTCTGGATCCAGCTAAACCTGATTATACATACACATATAGAGCCGTTCATGAGGCTATGGAGTCCATAAAAATGTAAATTCCCAAATATTTGAATTAAAAAAAAAAAAGGCTAAGGGACACTTTTGTGTTGAAAGTTTTCACCAAGGATTAATTTTGCCTCAGAAGTATAAAAAATGGAACAATTTTCCTCTTGTCAATATCTCAGTTAATTTTGACCGTTAGTTAACCAAATATGTTGAACTGATAGTTTACATATCATCCACGTCATTTTTATTAAAGTGTAAATTTTCATTGGAAGTCCTTATGTCATTTGTTTCATCTGTTTAAAATTTTTGGGGTAAATTTGTATTTTAATAAAAATAACGTAATGACACGTGGACTACCAGCTCAGTATATTTTGCATATTTAATCAACTAATGATTAAAATTAATTAGGATAATTACTACATTTTTCATATTTTTAAGATAAAATTACCCCCAAAAAACTTCCAAGATAAAACTCTTCCAAGAAAAATTTTTCAGGAAAAATGCCTCTTACCCCAAAAATAAATGAAAAAGAATTCCGAGTGATGACGTGTCCGAGATCTTCCTTGGGCCTTCTCAGTCCTTCCCTCTCCCTCCCTCCGTTTCCACCATATTTACTAGCGATCCCTCGCTTACTTTCTATGCACATACGCTTCGCCTTTCTTCTTCTCTCTCCCTCGTCTCCTTCCTCTTTGTCACCCTAATCAAGAATTATCCTCTTTCGGTTTTTCCTCAACCATGAACATCCCAGGTACCTTGACCTGACTCACCGTTCGATCCCTGTTTTTAGTTCTTTTTTTAAAACTTTTTTACGTTTCGCTGTTTCTGTCGGAATCTTATACCTCACTGAGGTTCTGATCTACTTCATCTTCTTGTTTTTTTTCTAAGACTTGTTCACGTCCTCGGTTCAACTTCTTTTATCGGTCAGCTTTTGGTCTTCATTTTGTTTACTGTTTGTAATCTTTTCCCGGGTTTAATAGTGTATACCTCTGATGCATCCCAAAAATGAGTGTTTTATTCGCTGGGTATTGCATTTGAATCTGTTACAAACTGTTTTTTCTACGTCAACGAAGAATAAAGGAAGAATTTATTTCTCTTATCTTCTTTTTCATGTGAAAAGCCTGTGGGGTTGGTCAATTTCTGTTCCCAAGCTTAACCTATTTTTCGGGCATGCATCTTTTAATGAATTGGAAGAAAAAATGCAATAAATTCGTACCTTTTTCGAAGTAATTGAGTTTGCCAAATGACTTTATTTATGTTGTGGGAGCAGTGATGTTGTTGAAGGCAAATCATAAAGGGTAGGACTTAATTTCTGTATACAAGTAGGTTCTAGTTTCCCTAGATGTATCTTTTGAGAAGAAAGTAGAAGAGCAAAATGCACTGTAATCGTACTAGTGACTTTAATGAATCCCTGGCTTCCTAAATGTTTATTACATTCCTATGAACTCATTTGACATTGAACTTGGTGTGATAATTAATATGAATGATAAAGTAGCAACTCATATCTTTACATATTTTTTGTTGGACAGGTGATCATAAATTTGTTGTGAAAGACCGGATTACGACCATGTAGATTCATTATTGTTGGTTTGATAGCAATTGGTAATCCGTTTTCAAGGTGTTATCAACTTGCCAATTTAAGGCTTTGGTCTCAGTAATTAAGTTGGTTACACCTTTACAAGATGCCATATTATGTACAGAGACTTTATAGGCTATGCAAAGCGTCTTTCTCACCAGATGGACCAGTGTCAGACGAAGCCATTGAGAAAGTTCATGAGAAGTTAGGTATGTGCTTTTTTGCCTTGGTGGTTTTGCTCATCAATGCATATAAATGTTGTCAACTCCATCGCTCTGTTCTCTGAGTTTCCTTGATGCATAACGTCTATCAGTGTGTTTGGCACAATATCTCAGAAGGATGAAATGGATGTTTGCAAAATGATAAAAATTGTTGCATCTCACAAACTTTGCTTTGGAACGTGTGCCCGAGTCACCCAAACTGAAAAAAAACACACACTATTTAATTAACCTGCAGATAGAGTTACTCTCATGAACTAATTGATTTGGCATCACTTACCTAAAGTCTGCTGCTTGCTATAATATGACTAAAACTGTATTTCCTTTATATGGTCTGATTTCTTGGTAATAAATAGAAGTGTGAACACGTTATAGACTAAAACTAGCTCTGGACTCGTAAAAAAATTGGGTAATTTCTTGTCCTTATGATGTGTGAAAAGTCAATACAACATCACAATTTCTCTCTTTCTCTATTCTTCTTCATCGCTTTTAATCTTGTCTTTCTGCTTTTTCAAAACAACTTTTAGGGATTCATCTTTCAGAGAAGTGAAAGACTCAATAATGGTTTTTGGTTAAGCATGTCATTTATTGGGATTGTTTCTCTAATTCAAGAAATATCACCTTCCTCCTCCTCCTTTTCTTTTTAAGAGTAGGAGATGAATCACAGCTGTCTCCTTAAACTTGCAGATGAATTAAGCTGTGAATATTTTCTTGTAAACCTCATGTATTTCAAATGATTTTTTTTTTGTGATAAAAGGGGAAATGATTTTATATTAGTGCTCACCAATGCGCTTGTGCACAATAACTGAATAATTTATGTGGATGTTTCAGCTGCCATATCTTGCATAATGGCCATATCTATTCTTGCATATTGCCCTTCACTTTTCTTCTCACTTTTAGATGCGAGACTTTTGTCAACACTTACTTTCAACACTCCCCATCGAAATTCTTTTTATGCGTTCCAGATCTTGTGGTGGTTAGGCTCTTTTGTTTCTTGTTTTTATACCATGTTATTTTTGTGTGGCTTGTACTTGAGATATGGAGAATGACTCTAGAGTCGAAGGGTTTTCGTCTAAGTAGGAGCAAAACAGAATATTTGTGTTGCAATTTTGACAAGAGACAAGTGACAAATGATATGGAGGTTAAATTGGGAGAGCAAGTCATCCAACAAGTGGTAAAGTTTAGATATGTGGGATCAATTATACAAGATGGTGAAATTGATGGAGATGTTAAGTATAGAATCCAAGCTGGGTGGTATAAATGCAGAAAAGCTACCGAAGTAGTTTGTGATAGAAAGGTACCGAATAAGGTAAAAGGGAATTTTTATTGCACTGCTATAAGACTAATAATGCTAAATGGTAGTGAATGTTGGACTTTAAGGGGACAACATGAACATAAAGTGGGAGTAGCCGAGATGAGGATACTGGATGGATGTGTGGTTACAAAGAAAAGACAAGATTCATAATGTCCATATATGTGAACAAGTTGGAGTAGCTCCTATTAAGGAGAAAATGGTTTAACATCGTTTGAGGTGGTTTGGACACTTTCAAAAAAGGCCATTGATTGCGCTGGTGAGAATGTTTGATCAAGTAGTATGGAGTCCTTTAAAAAGAGATAGAGGAAGACCGAAGTGAACATTTAATGAGGTTATAGAACGAGATCTATTGGTTAATAATTTATCTAAAGATATGGTTTGCGATAGAGTACTATGTCGTTGTGCGATCTCTGTAGTTGACCCCACCTAATGGAATAAAGGCTTTGTGGTTGTACTTGGGTGTATACATTTCATCAAAATAGCTTAAACTACTTGGTTAAGATAACATCAAGCGTGTCAATTTTTTCTTCTCACTTTTAGATGTTGAACTTTTATCAAGACATGCCTCCAACAATTTTGACATCTTATTGGGGAAAATTGCATTTACCTCTCATGTCTTTTCTTCTAATTGTGATGTCCTCTTAATTTAAGGGGGTGAATCTCAATGGACCCTTGATCCTTTGACACATTACAATGAGACCATTGTTATAAAAATTTAGAAACCTAAGCTATATAAAAATACTAAAATACCCTTTTTATTATTCAATATTCTGTTTCGCTCACTATTGTTCTTCAATAAATTTATTAACGGCCTTCAAGTTTATTTTTAATGTTGAGATAAATGGAAGCCTCGGTTATAAACAAGAAAGAAAATCACATCAATAAATGTATCTGATAAACCTTGAAACATTGAACCCAACAAAAAAGAATGCCTAAGGCAGTGAGATTAGAACCTATGTTGTGTTCAATAGTTGCTGGAGGGTTTGAGTCAAAGGCATGATACCCAAACGGGGCTTAGATAAAGCTTGGCTTTGTTTCCTCACTGCCGGGAAATTCTGTTTCTGGTAGCAATAATGATGCGTGATGTGTTCTATTATACTCCGGATGAACAAAAGGTTGGGACGGGAATAATTTATTGTCAATCTGTTTTTGGGATTAGTTAGATTTTTCTTAATAATTTAAACCTTTTAACATTTTTTAATCATAACACCAGATGTACCAAGTTTAAAAGTCATGGAAAATTCGTTGAAGAAGCTGAAGTGATGGAGAAGAGGGATATTGAATAACTGGAAGGGTATTTTAATAATTCTGAGTAGTTGAAGCAAATATATGCTGGGGGGGGGGGTCATTGCACTGGGGCCAATAGAATAGGGGTCAGTCGCCAACACCCCCCCACCCCCAAAAAAAAGACTAGGAAGTACAATGCAATTGTAGGACATGATAGGGATATATAAATGTCATTCTCCCTTCTTAGTTTCTCTCATTAACTATGAAGAAGTGATTCTAGAGCTGGATATTTCATCTGTTAGGCATGAGGGGTGTTAATATGGGTGATGGAATCTGTTTATTTACTCAGCTGAGCATACTAGTTTTTCTGTATGTGTTGTTTGTGGGCATGGCCTGTAAATGCGCACGTTTTTTTGTTTCTCCTTTACGATATGTCAGTTGTAATTAATAAAAGATGGTTAGCTATTGGTCATTAAGAGAATATAACTGCCATAGGTTCAGGGGGCTAGATCTATATAAAGGGGATTAATTGTAAATCAGAAGCTATGTTTTTGGTCGAGTAATCTCAGTGCAATATTCAGAAAACATCCCCTCCCCCCCCAAAAAAAAAAGAAAAAGCAAACACCACTATCCATCATAGTCTCTTTTTAAGATACCGGCATGTGACAAGTGACATTCCTGCTCATCGTATATTTTTTATCTCATGACCTGTTCAAACGATATTAATGTTTTTCTATACTTTTTTTTTAAAAAAAATTGTTTTAGCATATTAGATTTCAGAGTTGTTGCCAGTGCTACATGATAGTTTCCATGCCCAACTGAGATTTTTTATTATAGCTGTTGACGTAGTTTGTCATCTTCCCAGAAAAAATCAAGCCATCTGACGTAGGTCTTGAACAGGAGGCACAAGTAGTTCGTAATTGGTCTAGTTCAATGCTTGAACGGAATGGGAATCATCAATCATTGCCACCAATTAAGTACTTACATTTGTATGAGGATGATAGCTTCTCTGTATGTATTAACTCTCACTTTTATGTCACACTGTATATGATTCAAAGTTAGCACTTCTTACAAAATGTAGGCTTTAAATTGGATATAAACACAGATATATGACCTGAAATATGCATTTTTATTTTTGCAGATCGGAATCTTTTGCATGCCACCTTCATCTATTATTCCTCTCCACAACCATCCTGGAATGACAGTGTTGAGCAAGCTTTTATATGGTTCGATGCATGTCAAATCTTATGATTGGATCGATTTATCAGGCTTCACTGATCCAACTGAAGGTCTGTTCTCTTTTTAGTTTTACTCAGTCAAACTTTGTTTCCTATGCGTTTGCCTGGAAATGAGTCAGATATAAATGTGGTGAGGTCCAACTTGTCTTAACCTGTCTGAAAGCATGTACAGAGAAGCTAATATTGTTCTGGAACTACATGGTAAATGTAAAATCATGGACAAGGGAAGTGAAACGCATGTGACTTGTATAATTTTAGCTCTAGCACTTTCTGGAAAAATGCCTATCAGTATGTTTTGACCTGGAGAAGAAATGGAAGAAAAGATGATAAAAAAATTAGGACGTGATTTTTTCTCTCTCCTAATGTCTAGAGTTTTGAGCAACATTAAATCTGTGCCGCAGATGATAGAAGTTCCAAATCATAGTGTTTGTTTTTAGCTCCTATCTGCATTAATATAGCACTAGTAATGGAAAGGGAATGGGGCAGATTCATGCAGAATAAAAGTAAAGGGTTATGTAGAAAAAGGTAAACAGTTAATGGTATGTGTTATGCTACCTCCGATCTTAAATGTAAGAGACAAGGGATTTACTTTGATCCTAAATATGAGATCTCAATCCACTTTGCATCCCAAACATATAAATTTTTTCTTCTGTTAAAAAAAAAACATATAAATTTTTCTTCAAAGTATACCTATTGATTGCACATAGTAAAGGGGTTTCCATCAAGGGGTAAGTAAAATGCATATGATTAGAAAGGATATTCTAGGTCACCCAACATACATTTATCACAAATAACTAATTTAACTAATTTCTTTCTTTAGTATCAATAAATTAGTTATCGAACTCTTATATTAAAGACCGGAGGGAGTGCTTTCTTTTATTTGTAAGGTCTATTAGGTATAATGCAAATAGTATTAATGCATTAGTAGTACAAGTACTCTGATTGACTTCTTTTTGGACCAGCTATGACTAATGATTATGCTGGTTTTCATCAGGCCCTCTTGACCTTCTGCCCCTGTATATGGCTTATTTTCATAACTCAATACTGAAACGTAAGGACTGAAGTTGTCCAAATCTTTACCAGGACAATGCTCAATATGTAATTGCCTCCTTCATGTCTGGCCTAATATGAATTTAACGATAATTACTGTTCATACAGTAAAATAATATTTTGCCACTTGACGGAGATGAGTTGATTAGGAAATGATAGCATGACTAGTATAGTCACGGACAGGATATTTAACCTGCTCTTTAAATTATTTCTCACTGACCAATCCCAATCTTCATTGAGAATACCTTCACTATCATGCTACTTAGTGCTAATATTGCCACCTTTCCAGCAATTATTGAGAATAATGTACAGCCAATATCTTGGGTTGTCAACTTGTTATTGGGTTGAAAGAGATTGTTACTGTCCCTTGGGGACTGAACAATCACTGAACTATGCCAATGTTCATAGTAACTGCTGTCTGTTCTGTTGTATGTCAGAAAAACCTTGTATAGTTTTTGATGTAGGCTTCAGAAGATGACCAGCTGTAAAACATGAATATGCATTCTGAGTTTGACCTTGTGTGGAGCTTTTAAACCAAGTCTGAGCCCTAGTTAAATACTCCCTCCGGTCTTTGATATAAACCATATTTGAAGAGTTGATTTTGATCCTAAACATAAGACATATTTTCATATTTGTCAATCTTTTCTTGATTTACCTCTATTAATGATCCCTCACAAACAATCGAGGAGAGGGAAGGAGGGAAATAAGGAAGATGACTAGAGTGTTTTAAAAAATATATATCATATTAACTAACTTAACTAACTTCCTTAATCTATTCAAATTAGGTAAATATATTTTATATTGAAGACCTGAAGGAGTGGTTTAGTTTTGCATGATAAACACATAAAAAAGGGAAAGCTCTTTAGTGGGTGCGTGGTCCAGAAGAAATTTTAATATTGTTCAGCAGCGTTGGTTAGAAAAAAAATGTTCAGCAGCCTTCATGGAATGGGCTTGGTATTGCTCTGTACATTTCTTCTATCTCTCTTGGTGAAAACTAAGAAAATTATGGATGCCATGGAATTATATAGAAGAAGGAAGTCCATTTACTGGATCCTGGCATGATCTAAAGACTTTCTGAAGGAGGAAGTAGAAAATTGTGATGAATAATGTGTCTGGAAAGATTGTTTTGCGTGTCCCGTTCTTCATACCTGCATTTTTTTGGCATTAATATAATTTTTTTTATAGATGGTGTCTTTTAAATCAGATTTTGACATTTTTAATTGTCCATGTCTTGTTCTTGTTTCCGCAAACTGTTGAAAATGAATGATTTTATTTTTGTTTTACTGGATCAAAACCAAACCCTGATTTTCAGCAAGACCTGCAAAGCTTGTGAAAAATAAGGAGATGACAGCGCCTACCCCTGCCACAGTTCTTTATCCTACCAGTGGAGGAAACATTCATTGTTTTAGAGCCATAACTCCTTGCGCAATCCTCGATATATTATCTCCGCCTTACTCTTCTGAACACGGAAGACACTGCACTTACTTCCGGCGATCCCCCCGAAAAGATCTTCCAGGTAATACAAACCTGGCTGGTTTCATTAGTGTTGGTTTTAACTGCAGAATCATGTTCTGTTGATGCATAATATGGGACAATATTCTTTCATTTGCAGGCCAGCTTGAAGTGAATGGAGTTGAATTTTCTGACGTGACTTGGTTGGAAGAGTTTCAACCTCCTGATGACTTTGTGATAAGGAGAGGGCTGTACAGAGGTCCTGTCATTAGAACTTGAAATTTATTCTTGCTTCTCTGTACCTCACACTACAAGAAATCGGCTTCTTTTTATTATTAGCAAGATACGTTAAAGGGAATTTGCACTGGAACGAGTTGTCCTAAAGCCATTGCAATAATTTATATATATATATATATATATATATGTTTTGGTTATGTCAGTTTAGGCATTTGGTTTGTACATAATGATGACCTTATATAGGCCTAGAGTTACATGCATCTGACCTGAGCATCCAGTAGATTGATTACTCTGTTATGAAGAACTCATGATGAGGGAGACAATGGCATAGGTTGTTACTGAGAATAAGAAACAATATAAATTTTATGTTCTCTTTCATCATCCTCAGCTTAGATTGATTATTCTATGTTATGAGGAATTATATCATTAAGGGAAAATTGCATTTAGGTGCCGAACAAGAGAAAATATAAAAAAAAGATCCTTTGGAATCTATTGCAAGAAAAATTTACAGGATTTAAATATAATTTTGAGATTTTAAGAAATTATTTTATCATATTTTCTGTTGTCTAGACTTAACTGCAATTTTTCCTATCATTAAAGGAAAAGACTACATATTACAAGTTGGGGGATTCTCCCCAACTATCCTTTTCCATAGCCCTTTGAACACATATGTTGTGGTACTTGTGGGTTATAAACTTCTAATACCCATGACAGTTTAGAGAAATATGCACACATTTGTTCCTAATAACTGATTAACTAATTTTTTTTACATTCGTAAATTAGTTGTTTAGCTCTTATTTTAAGGAGCAAGAGAGTATTCTTTACTTTTTTATTTGATGGAAAGGCTTGAGAGCATAAATAATTTTTACTCCTAATAAGTGTTTTTTGATATTTGAATTTATATTCTCCTTCTTAGTGTTTTTTGATATTTGAATTTATATCCTCCTTCTTACAGGATCAGACTGTTTGCCACCTTAATTAATATCTTATTGGTGCGGAGAGTATTTTCATTAAAAGTCAAAAGAGATGCTATACGTACGTACGTACACACACACACACACACACATATATATATTAATGTGTGTAATTAGAAGTTAAACAGCCTACAAGCCCAAGAAAAACATGCATACAGGGCCCAAAAGAATATACGGAACACCTGGCGGGTGCTGGAAGTTTCCTTTCCCCCATCAAACAAAAATTTTGGTCTATTGCTTTTGCTCCACCGTAAATTTTGTTTTTTTTCCTAATCTTTGACCCTTATCAATTCAATCTTCAACATATCAATATTGAATTATTGATATGATTATCAATATAAAGTGTAATATTTATATCAAATTCCGTTACTTATAAGTCATAAATAACCTAACTCATTTATCAGATTTCATATATTATATATAAAAAATGTGTCTAGATTCAACAAATTAAATAACATTCATGTGGCCAAAATTTTTTTTAGTAATCAAAGTTTATATTTTCTTTAATATATTTCCGTGCTCAGTTACTGCATTAATCCTAGCTTTTAGTGGATGATAGGATCCTCCACGTCATTTTCAGTTGAATTGTTTCCCATAAATCAGCCATAAACTTGTTTTTTTGGTATACCCCTGGTTTTTATTATAAAGCATATTTTAGAAGGAAAGAATGATGCTTATTATAAGTTACCAAGTAAGTATCAGTTACATTTTTTTTTTCATATAAGCTCTGCTTAAAGTTTAATTTAATTTATGAATAAACAAAAGTTTAATTTAATTTTACTTTATGGCTCATTTGGGATGCAGTTAACAGTTCTAAATATAGATAATTTATTTTTTATTTTCAAACAAAATTAGTAACTCAACCATCTTTTCTTAATTTCGATGAGGTGGAAACTTGGAAGTGCTTAATAATTGAGAGGAAAGAGTACATATTTTGCTATGATATTTAAAATATTATAAAATTTAAGATGATAGTATTAATGATAAAGCACTCCAATAGTGTTATCAATAATTTAAGGATATCGGTGATTATCATGATTGGGCATATTATTTAATTCATTAAATAGGCCATAAAACCTCTTATTATTGGAGTACTACTTTTTTTGTCCAAATTATATGGAGTACTACTCATTTTCATTTAATTGTTATATGTGGGAGTTGCAATATTTATTGATTCAATATATATCAGCTGAGCATGGTTTTAACATGCTTTATATTTTAAAAAATTATTTCTAACAATAATACTACGCAGGAAAAATTTATTCAAATTAAAATAGAAGACATCAAAATTGTCTGAATAAACATATTCATTTTCAATTTTTCATTAAGGACGCAAGTGGGTGTCAGAATAAACATATTTACTCTGAGGAAATCTAATGACAACATTTTCATACACAAGTGGATGACAGCCTTCATTATGAAAATACAAAATAGAGATCTAAGATCTCAATATATTCTGTTGCCCCCCCCCCCCCAAAATCTGAATATTCTTATATTTTTATCATATAAAATTAAAAAAAAAATTCAAAAACCACTTTGAAATATATATTGCGACTCAAATTTTGTCGACAGCTCATTAATTACTATACAGGGCCATTTGATGCCACTGCCCCGAGTTCATATAAGGGGAATTTTTATTTTGAAATTGACCAATTAATGAAAAGCAGTTTAATTATTGTTACTGATAACGATAAAGTTTAAGTTAAAAATCTATACTTCAATAGAAATGGTACATCTTGAGCCATCTAAAGCTAGCTAGTCCGAGTTTAAATCCTGACTTTAAAAAAGAAAAAGAAAAAGTAATATTCTAGCGTTTCATTTAGGTTCTTTGTAAATTAAGGTAATATCTTATAAGTTAGTTGTGAAACAAATAAAGCAACATTACCTGTTATCCTTAACATGCAATTGTTTATTACTTCTTATCATCAAGTTTTCTCCGGTTCATTTTTTGATAGAAAAATAATACGCATATATACAAAATCATAATCATGATATTATAAAAACCAAAACTAGTACTGCTATATTATAAGCATACTTTTCTCTCTTAAATATGTGATATTTTTAACCTTTGCTATTTTTTAATACTCCTGCAGGGTATTAATTAATTACTCTAGATATCCAAAAAGTTGAATCATCTATGAAAATTTGAGATCAGTAATAGTGTGAGACCCACAATTACTCGTTTTTTTTAAATATTTAACCTTGAAAATTTACTTATAAGAAAAACAAAGCTTCGAGCTTAGTAATAATATTTTTGTTTTCTTTTATTAGTATGAAGGGAATTTCTCCAGATTCTGACCGGTGAAAAACTAATCTAATTTAGGAAGTGAATATAGAAGTAGTAGAAGCCAAAAATAATAGAGACTCCGGAGAACAAGGGCATGTGATCATTAGGGATCTTTCACTCTTCATCCTCACTAACACTTTGTCATTATTCTCCCTCTGTACGTTTTCTGAGTCAGAGTGTGTTGGAAAAAGAGTCGCCGCCATACCCGCCGTGGCCATCACCACCACCCCACCATCATACCAGCCCCCTTTCTAACTAACAGTGTATGTTTGGATTAGCGGTAAAAGCTGCTTTTCTAACATGATTTATGAAATACGAGTTAAGTTTGTAAGATGAGTTTTGTCTCCACTTGCGGGAACATACTTCTTGAACGTTAACTCAAACAGGCCCTAAGTATCAGTCTCATAATTTACAAGGATATGAGTTCAAATAATAAGACATCAGTTGTAAATATGTTCTCTAATGCTTGATCATAAATATAAAGCTTATTTGGAGAGTTAACTTTGATAATAAATATAAGGTCTATTTTTCATATTTGTCAATCATTTTCTAATTTATCTCTATTGATATTCCGTTAACAATAATCAATTAGGAGATGGAATGTTGGAATTAAGGAATTGATGACCAAAGTATTTTAGAAAATATATGTTATATTTATTAATTAACTCAACAAACTTAATCTAATCAAAATAAATAAATATATATGTCTTACATTTAGAAGTAAAGGGAGTAAATATAAGTATTTTTCTTGTATCAAGATAAAACTTTGAGTGAGGTGAGTCTTGATGACTCACCAGGGTCAGGACACGCCTTCAAGCTCAAATAACACTTAAAGCGGTATTTACATATCACTCATCATTGAGATAATCACTTCGACAACAAGATTTGAACTCATGGTATTGTGGATTTTGAGCTACCACCGGAGCAAAACTAGCGCATGTACTATTTATTTTGCCTACTTTACCTCAAGGCATTGAGAGTAAATACATATGATAAACCATGTTTGCTTATACACGAAAGCTCTGGGAATCAAATTTTCAACAACCTACTTAAGAAGGTCTTAATTTTTCTTTTATGGTAAGTTTGGATCGAAAGGAAAGTGAAGGGAAAATAGAACGGAGAGAATACTAAGAAGGAAAATTTTCATAAATGATAAAAATATTTATACTATTTTTGGGAGTTTTTCTACTCAGTTTCCTTTCTCCCTAATTTTCACTCCATCCAAACATAGAGTTAATGTATGAAGAATCAATCCAAGGGCTGCTCATATGCTCTACTATAACACTAGAGAATCTGATTGCCAAAAAGAAAATTCATTCATGTGTATAGAGGTCAATATAATGGGGTCTCTAACTATGGGCATGGGCAATTTCTAATTAATCAGTCTATCTTGCTTCGTTGAACATTTCCACCCACTTTGTTGTGTTTGATTAATTGAGGGTGATGTGAGAGGCATATTTGACCACATATATTCTTTGTACTTAGGGGTGGAAACAGGCCAGACGACCTATCAGGGGCCTGTAGCCTGGCCTGTGATTAGCCTGGTCTGTCAGGCTGAAAGGTCAGGCCAAGGCCTATTGACAGGCCTGTTAGGCCTGTCAGGCCGGCCTGAGCCCGTTAAAATATTAAAAAAAAAAAATCAAATAAGGGTTAAAGGATAATTTTGCCTGAGCCTGTAAATTTTAGCCTGTTTTCGGTCTGTGGCCTGTTGGTTTGTTTTGTAATGTGGCCTATAGACCTGCCGGTTTGCTTAAAAAATTTTAAAAATTCAGGTTTTCTTAACAGGCTTCAGGCCAGGCCAGGCCTGTGAATAGGCCAGGCTCGGGCCTAAAAATTGGCCTCCAACAGGCCACAGGTCAGGCTCAGGCCAGTTTGTGCCTTAACAAGTCAGGCCTATTAAGGCAAAAGCCTGACCTAGCCTGGCCTGTTTCCACCCCTATTTGTACTAAAGGTTGGCTTCCTTAATAATTCTCCTATTATACCTAACAATTTAATGCTAGAATTAATTTTTTGCCAAAAATATTTTAAAGAATATATATTGTAGAATTAATAATTCATCCATAGTTTAATTCCCCTTTAAAAGGTTGACGAGCTTCTATTAATCCAATTTTAATTATCTATATACCTTGATTTTTTCCCTCTTATTTGTTAACTGGTTCAACATTTTTCAGAGTTCCAATTAAATATTTCAATTTCTCCGCATGTCTTTCATTGTATCTTCCTTTTTTAAGACCTAACCTCCCATTGTAATTGTTAATATTTGGTTTCATAATATAATATACTATTCATCAATGTAACATTTAAAATCTTTTACTCTTATTTTAGATTAATAGTCAACTAATTCAACACAATTCTTTCCTTCTCGCCTTCTCTACGTTTTTAGAAGTGAAATTAATCTAGCTAGTTTATCATTTACACTTGTAATTCTTCATATTGAACAATTAAGATATTTTGTACTTGACTATATATAGTACTAATTCACGTGTATATGTATTCTCATCCCTTTTTATTATATTTCATTTACATAATTATACGTTCATAAAAGAATGGAACTGAAAGAACTAAAATAATTTCCAGCCTCCATTTTGTCTGCCCAATAAAACAATTCTTCAGAACTTAATTCCATGAAGTGATTAAGCGAAATGCCTTACTAACAGTTACTTATACCACATTGTGTGTGGAAGAGAGAAGAAAACAACAACACTATATATATGGTTCATGTAAATCTAATAATAATCTAACTCTTCATGAAGATATATGATGGCTGATTCATGAATCTGCAATAATAATAAATTATATATACTAATAACGATCTTTGAAAGAGATTATAATATATCATTAATTTAGTTTTGAAAACCTGGCCTACCGTCAAATTATATATTACTACTCGTACGTAGTTCCAATTCTATAATTCAATTAAAATTAAATTATGTTTATGATAATAAATCTTATACATGTGTGCGTGCACTATGGACCTTTGGCAAGCGGCAAAAGATAAAATCAAGCTTGATTATAAATAATAATTAAACAAAGGTGTAATATGAGCAAGATTCTTTGGTTCTGTGCAAGTGTTGTTAAAAAATATAGACGTAAGTGTCAACTCACCCACATGCACAAAAGATGACAAACACCTACGTTTTACGTAGAACTTTCATGCACAAATCTCTATTCACAAATTTCTCCTATATCCCTAATTCCGATAAGCCAATCACTTTCTTTAATCCTTCGAATATTTGTCTTCATTTAAATCCCTCACATATTTAAATCTAGTGCTCTCTCACTCAAATCCATAAGTCAAATTTGGGTGTCATTTAGCCCCAGCCTAATCCTTCAAAAATGATTCCCTCTCTAGGGACTCGATAACCTGTCAATTAAGATTAAATTAACATAATGACGTACAGTACATCAAATTATATAATCTCTATGATGTCATATACGAAAGGTTCAATTCTCTCTCATATATATATATATATATATATATATATATATAGGCCACAGAAAGTAAATCCTTGGACAATAAGGAAAACGATGCCCTCAAAATGAGACAGCGTGAGGGAATATCAAATATAAGAGACAATTATAACAATACCACTGTCTTATTAATTTACCCCACACACACTGTTTTCACTTCTTGACTGCTATCTTTTCACATTTTAACCTTATCATCCAGTTACTTCTATATATATGTGGCTTAATTTACAAATGATAAGCACGAAGATTCATTATATAAATGAGATGTTTATGAATATCTTAAGTTAATTAGGAATTAATATGTAGATATTCTCATACTTAATTACTTTGCATATTTCAGTAAACAAAAGAACCCGTTTAGAACATTGTCTACAGTCTACTCTAGAGTTTTACCAATTCAGGTAGTGAGAGAAGCTGTGTATTGGAATACGAGTTGGTGTGGTCTTTGACTCCAGATGGAGGACTCCGACGCCCTGGTTTCTTCGCCGGGGAGAACGTTGGTCACTAATGGGGCTGTTGAATTGATTGGGATTGCTGAGATTGCCGAGAAGTCTTCAGCTGGAAATCTAGCCAAGACCAACCTCTTGACTGTCCTGCCGAGAATAGGATCTGAACTGGTTGGGTCTTGCTCGAATAGCACTCAAAGCAATTCTGAGAAGGTACTCTCGTACAAAGATTCACTTACGGGTTGCAAGGGTACAGAGTTTAATGGGATTGCCCATGGAAGATCTAATCTGGAGGAGGAAGCTAACATTGAGGATATTTTTGATCATTCATGGGAGTTGCC
This sequence comes from Inga leiocalycina, assembly GCA_963242795.1. Taxonomy (NCBI): domain Eukaryota; kingdom Viridiplantae; phylum Streptophyta; class Magnoliopsida; order Fabales; family Fabaceae; genus Inga; species Inga leiocalycina. The sequence goes on from OY725329.1 coordinate 55,708,604, forward strand.
TGAGCCTTCAGCTGAGATCAAGCAGCTTATGGACATTTATCCAACCATGGAAATGTCAAAAGATGAATATAATTGATGGGCTAGACCATGGAACAAGTCTCTCATCATCATTGTCCTAGGTGCGAAATTTAATTTCCACAGATTGAAAGACCATCTTTCCAGAATCTGGAAAACAAGGGATTTTGATTTTATTGACATTCCTAACAACTACTATGTTGTTAAATTCAAAACGCATAATATGTGGGAACAGCATTACAAAAAAATTCTTCTGGGCGGGCCTTGGACTGTAATGCAATACACCATTTTAGTTCAAAGGTGGACTCCATATTTTGATCCTTTCCACAATCCTCTTGGTAGAGTGGCTACCTGGATTAGAGTCCCTCACATACCTCTATTATGCTACAACAAAGAATGTCTATGGAGGTTGGGAGATATGGTTGGAAAAACTCTCAAGGTTGACATGAACACAATTGAAAATCCTAAGGAAGAGGATGCCAAAATTCACAGAGGTCGATTTGCTAGAATCTGCATTGAAGTGGATTTACAGAAAAAATTGGTCCCTAAGATCATCTCTGCCTCGTCGGTTTTTACCATAGAATATGAGGGTTTGGGTTCTATTTGTTTTACCTGTGGCAAGTATGGTCACAGGAAAGAGTTATGTCCGACAAGGGAGATCGCTGCTGCTGGTCCTTCTTGCACTTCTTCGTGTCAACCTCCTCCATCGTCAGAAGCTTTGTTGCCTTTGGATAAGCTGAAGCAGGCAGGGTCGGCACCATCAAAGCTTGCCGAAGGTGAAGCAGGCAGAGTCGTCTCCTTTGTGAAGGAAGATCCTTTCGGGCCATGGATGATCGTTCGGAAGACAGCCAAAGCACAAAACCCAAGAAGGCATGAGGATAGGACTAGAGTGGGTGGAAAGGGCCATACCGATTTAACAGAGGATGTCGGCTATGGCAGGGCTATTCAGTCCAAATATGCAGTACTAGCTGATATGGCTGTAGAAGAAGGCGTGGTCCACAAGAGTGATTTGAATTTGAACCACAGATTAGGGAAAAGTGTAGCAGCTGTTGATGGACAGAAGCTTGCCGAAGGTGATTCTGTTGATTGGGTAGTGCAACTGTCAAATAAAACTGAGCAAAGAAAGAGCACCAAAGGCTTCCACGTGGGTGCTAAACATTGGGCTGAAGTGAGGAAGCCCAAAGTCACTAACAGAATCAACTTGCATGGGAATAAAGAGGAAGTTCATGGTTTTGGAATGGGCCTTAAGGGCGCACGTGATATGGGCGAGATTAAGCCTCTGAAGCTCCAGAATAATAAATCTCAAAGGGCTCACAGCGTTATCAAAGGCTGCATTCAAGAGGGTGGGCCATCCAAGGATCACGTTGATGCACTTAAGCCCAATTCTTCTCTTCAAGCTCCAAACCTGTGCAGGAAGGTCAAGGTCTTTGAAAACCAATTCATAATGAGATTATGCATGCGAAATCCTCAGAGTCTCAAGATACCACCTCTGCTCCTGAGTCGTCGAACTTGGTCTTGCATTCTCTAAAGAATGCAACCACGGTTGGAGAAGTTGATGGCACAGAATCGAAGATGCAATCTGTGTCCCAATTGGAAGTTGTTGTATTGATGGAAGACAAACCGTATGGAATTGCTGTGGGGCGGGTGGTCGCACGTTCCCGCGTGTTTTGAAAGATGTGGTCCTTAATTATGGCATCAATGTGTTGTGCCTTGTTGAGCCCAGGATTAGTGGTAGTAGAGCGGATAAGGTTGTTAGGAAATTGGGTTTCAATAACTAGTTGAGAGTTGAAGCCATTGGGTACGCTGGGGGTATTTGGGTTTTATGGAATCACTGGGAGTTTCAGATTGATTGTTTATTCTCTAACACCCAACTCCTCCACTGCAAAATTTCCCACAAGAATAATCCCAACCCTTCGTTAGTTACTTTTGTTTATGGTGACACTAATAGTCTGACGAGGAGGAACCTGTGGGAATCACTGTATGCTATCAAGCAAACGGTGACTATCCCTTGGCTGGTCTTAGGGGATTTTAATGCCTTCCTCTCTCCTAGTGATAAAGAAGGTGGAGCTGCTCCTATTCACAGCTCTATGAAGGACTTTCAGAACTGTATTGACAGCTGTGATCTTATTGAGGTATCGATAGTTGGTGACAAATTTACCTGGGAAAAAACCGGAGTTAAGGAGAGACTTGATTGGGTGTTCTGCAATTTTGATTGGGATATTCTTAATCCACAGGTCAAGGCTTATCATAATCTCAGATTCAAGTCTGACCATCGCGTGATTGTTGTTGCGGACAAAACTAAGACTAAAGGCATTAATAGGGGAAGAAAATTCCTCTACCAGGTAGCTTGGTGCATGGAAGAAGGTTTTCATGATGTAGTCAAAGATGCATGGCAGGGGAAGAATTGGATTCAAGGGCAAGAGTAGTTCACAAAGGACGCCTCGGTGTGGAACTCTAGAGTGGTAGGAAATGTTGCCAAAAAGAAAAGAGAGCTCATCCGAAGGCTGGAAGGGATTGATCGGGCCAGGAGTAGAGAGGGTGGTCCCAATGGACTTTTTAAGATTGAAAGGCAACTTTGGGACATGTATCATAAAATTGCCTTACAAGAGGAATTGATCTGGTTCTAGAAATCAAGGTGTAAGTGGATTAGTGGTGGTGACAGAAACACGAAATTCTTTCATGCAAGTGTTTCTGTGAATAGGAAGAGAAGTAAAATCGAGGTTCTGCAGGATGATAATGGTAACTAGGTGTCTGATGAGTCTCAGTTACGGGACATGGCCCTTGATTTTTTCGGGACCTCTACTCGGCTGAGACTTCATCTTCTCCTTTCTCTCCTTGGAGGGCTAGTTTCCCCCTTCTCGATGATATTCAACTTGATCTTATTCAAAGGACTGTTTCACCCACTGAGATAAAAAATGCTGCTTTTAAAGCTCCAGGGCCGGATGGTTTAAATCCCCATTTTTTTCATACCTAGTGGAGTGTTATTGGCCATAAGATGAGCGACCTGGTAATCAAGATTTTTGATAATCCGGAGGTCATCCAAGACATTAATCATACGAACATCACCCTTATCCCTAAGGTCGATCATCCGACTTCTCTGAAAGATTTTAGACTTATATCCATTTGCAATGTTAGCTACAAAATCGTCAGCAAAATTATTGCCAACCGCTTTAAGAGAGTCATGAACCATCTGGTTGCTGACAACCAATGTAGCTTTATTGCAGGAAGACAGGGTGTGGATAATATCATTATTGCCCAGGAGGCAATCTATTCCATGAGATGCAAGAGAGGTAAAAAGGGATATATTGCCGTGAAAGTTGATATGGAAAAGGCTTTTGACCGACTTGACTGGCGTTTTCTCGAATTCACTCTTAACAGCTTGGGTCTGGGTTCTGATTTTGTTAAGCTGATTATGTCCTGTGTTTCGTCCCCTTCCATGAGCATTATTTAGAATAGAACTGCCTCTGAGCGATTCCGGCCTTCTAGAGGGGTGAGACAGGGTGACCCTTTGAGTCCTTATCTGTTCGTCTTGTGTATGGAAATGCTAGGCCAACTTATCCACCATGAAGTTGATTTGGGAAATTGGCTTCCACTTAAATTGAGCTCTAATGGCCCTAAGCTATCCCACCTCTTCTTCGCGGATGATCTTGTCCTTTTCGGAGAGTCTTCAAACGAGCAGATGAATGAGATCCGCGATGTCATGACTCTTTTCTGCCGAATCTCTGGTCACAAGATTAATTTGAATAAATCTAAAATGTTCGTCTCTAAAAATGTTCATTTTAACAGGGCATATGAGTTGAGTCAGACTGTAGGGATTGGACTGACTGCGGACCTTGGGAAATATTTGGGCGTTCCCCTCCTGCACAAACGGATGGTTAAGAGGACGTTTGCACCTCTTCTCCAAAAGGTGAAATTGAAATTGGCTAACTAGAAAGGTAAATACCTGAGTATGGCGGGTCGATCGACTCTCATCAAGTCTGTCCTATCGGCGATACCTCAATACCAGATGCAATCAACCCTTATTCCGAAAGGGGTGTTAGCAATGATTGAAAAGCTCAGCCGAGATTTCTTTTGGAATCAACATGATGAATCCAAGAAGCTGCACCTGCTTTCATGGGATGTTCTTAAAAGAAGAAAGTGTGAAGGTGGTTTGGTTATAAAAGACTTGCACTGTCAAAATAAAGCTTTTCTCATGAAATTGTGTTGGGGTCTTATCAAAAAACCGGATGCCTTTTGGGTGAAATGTTTACGAGCGAAATACTCATGTGGATCTGCTGTTGTTCCACATGTTCGGAGGTGGCGTAACCAATCAGCGGTTTGGTGTGGGGTAGTGACTGTCTGGGATGATTTCATAAAAGGCCTTGGCAAATGCCTGAGAAGTGGCCGAAATACGCTTGCTTGGCAGGAATGCTGGACCTCAGTGGAAAAGCCCCTTAAATACTTTATTGACAAAAACAGCCACCTAGTTGATTTGAGTGCTAATGTTTGCTCCTTCAGGACTCAATCGGGGCATTGGGATAGAGCAAAATGGGAATCCTTCCTTCCAAATTGGGTGGTGGATAAAATATTGTTGATTCCCCCTCCTTCGGGCATTGATGAGGATACTATTTGTTGGCGAAATGCTCCTAATGGGAACTTTAGTGTAAAATCAGCATACGACGCAATCTTTCATCAGCACGTTCATAGCCACCAACGTCACTGGAAGACTCTATGGCGCTGGGGAATTCCTGAACGTGTCAAACTCTTTCTATGGCATGTATTCCATGATAGGCTTCCCACTAATGAGATCAGAGCGAGACACAATCTGAGAGCCTTAAACACCTGTCCTTTTCAGTGTGATAGTGTGGAGAGCATCCTTTATATTTTGAGAGATTGTGAGCAAGCTCAGAGAGTGTGGTCAGCTTTAACTAACCCTCTATATTATAGTATGTTTTTCTCTGGTAATTTGCAGGATTGGCTCAATTGGAACTTACAGCACTCACCAGGAAACAACAAGATGGCTAGATGGCCTTGGCAAAATGTCTTTAGTACCGCATGTTGGATACTATGGAAAAACCGTTGTAGCCAAGCTTTTGAAGGGTCATCAGACAGCCCGAAAGAGATTGTTCACAGATGTATTTATCATCTCTCAGAAGGTGTGCAGAACGGCAAGTTTCGGCATCAGATATTCCAAGTCCCAGAATGAGGAGTACTTCACTGGCAACCTCCTGATCCGGGCGTTCATCGTTTAGATGTTGATGGTTCAGTTCTTAGAGACAGTCAGGCTGCTTGTGGAGGTGTTATCCATGATCAACAGGGTAATTGGATACGTGGATTTCAACAGAAGTTAGGACATACTTTCCCAACTGTTGCGGAAATCCATGCAATCCGATGTGGCCTCCTTCTATGTAAACAGTTGGGGCTAAAGAAAATCAGGATATTCACTGACTCACTACAGGCAGTCCATCTATTATCCACTTATTGTGATTCGGATCATCCATTGTATGATGTGATCTTGGAAACCAGATCTCTTATTTATAATGATTGGGAGGTAGAAATTTCCCACGCTCACAGGGAAAGCCTTTGTTGTGCCGATTATCTTGCAAGAATGGCACACATGATTCCGCAGGAGCACGAGGAACTTGGGATTTCCCCAATTGAATGTTTTCATTTCTTTGCTTTGGATTGTGGCTTACTAGATCAAGAACATCGTGTAGGACCTAGCCTATAATGGGTGTCATTTTCAAGCTTTGCTTGCCTTTGTATAAAAAAAAAGAACCCGTTTAGATTTTGTCATGCAATACACACACACAATATATGATCAATTAATTACGGATTTTTTTTAATAATTAGTAAACTCATTTAATTCCAAATGTACCTCTCTCTCTCTAGAGAGAGAGAGATGAAGTTCACATTTCAGTTCATTCAAATGGATGGCACCGGCCATTTAGGTCGTGTGATGTGTTTTGAAATTTCTCACGAAAATGAAATAGGAGAATACAAATTCTCCTATTCACTTTAATATTCTTCATACTTCAATTCATACCTACCTTCCTTACCTATAAAGTCGTCTTGTTCTTTTTTTTTTTTTTAAATACTGGAGCATATGAACATATATTAGAGACGGAAAGTATCACACAATATTCCTCCATGCATATGAATAATAAAAAAGTGGAAGGTGGTTACCAGAAATAGAGTCAAACAAGTGAACAATGAAAGCTAATTAATTTCTATCACCATCGATCATTAGCGTAAGCCCTATAAAAACATAATATCAGCTTATTAATACAAGCATAGCATTTTATAGTCAAGTATTGTTTGTATAAGAAAAATCGAATAAATACATACTTTCTCCTCCAGTCCTGTTTATAAGCAACTTTCTCTCTCTTGGGGTTGGTCCTTTTTATAAATAATTTTCTCCTTGTGTCTCAAAATTTAAACAAAATTTTCCCTTTCTATCATATTAAATACATATCTTTATATAAATTATGTCTCACACACTAATAATTTTTTTTCATTTAATCATTTATTACAAGTTCTCTCTTATATTTTATACTCATACTTTCTTATATTTGTTACTCATTCTCTCTCCTATGCTCATTTAATCAATAGGGACATATTTAAAAGAAAATGACATTTTTGATATATTTATTGTTTTTACTAATTTTAATTGCTAGTTTGTTTTGGACAATAAGAATAAAATTTATTTATAAAAAGGATCGAGGGAGAGAGTAGTAAGTAAATAGTAATATAATCTGTTTCTTTACCCCTATCATTACCGATGAATGAATAATGTTGGATTACATGTTTAAACAAACATACTGACACGAATTTTTCGAGGTTAATTAAGAGATTATTATCTGTCTGGGGATGCGGAGCTTGGTATTCGCTGACCTATATAGCTATTCGCTACACGAGTTCGGAGACACACTTATGCCCATGTATGTTCATTATACTACAAATTTGCTTTTAATTAAAGGGTTAGTTAGAAGACAAATTACGAAATTTAATGATATTATTATAAATGCAGAAGCGTGGATCATCTGTGTCCCAGCAGCACAAGGAAGCACTATAAGTGAATGATAATATGAGGGAATAATAAAATCATACTCACATGATATATACTACCCCAGTTCTAAATATAAGATTCAATTGACTGTTTTAGGGAGATTAAGGAAGTTAAGTAAATCACTTTAAAGTATTTATATTTATTGTTTTTCTCAAAATTAATTTGTCTAACTTATATTGATATATAATTTAATAATACACAACATATGATATGATTAAATAACATATTTAGCTTTTTTAATCTATCTAAAAACAGTTAACTGGGTTTTGTATTAAGTACTTGAGGTAGTATTCAAGAGTGAGGAGAATTTGATGTTATTTTTGTTAACTTCAATCACCTCCTAATGTTATTTAAATAAAATAAAAGCTAGGCTCTTAATTAGGAGGAAAGTTCTGGCTTTTTAAGTGGACAAATTTAATGTGTCTTGCCATTAGTCAATTTATGCCTGCAAACTGATGTATATGAATATCCATCAGCCAATGCATGGGGTCATATATACGAGTACTATTAATCAAGCTGATTAGGGTTTTATTAGTTAATATATAAATATAACATTAATTAAAACAAATGGGGGCTGTCAGTAAACAAAGGTCAACTAATAGAGATTATCATGGAAATATTTATAGACAAGACAACGTGTCCAAGAAATAAAATGCATGGGAGAGAGAATGCTAAGGTTCATCAAGTCACATGAGCTCCAATAGTCCAAGATTGAGGTCATATGCATGTGTATTTGATCCCTTATAATTTTTATTTCTTACTGCTGAGTTATGATCAAGAGAGACTAGCTATTCTCTAGGAAGCTTATATATACTATATTTCAAACCAAACGATAAAAAATTAAATAAATAATAAGTAGTATGTCCGACCGCTACGGGGAAAATTTTTTATTATATTGATAACGTAATCGGATATGTACGTACATATACTAAAGTGTAAGAATATTTGATGAGCGGCCGGTGACCTAATATTTTCAAGTTTGGTTTAATTTTCAAGCTTATTAATAAAATTTCAACACATTGTTCCAGTCAAAAACTAGCTACTCCCATCTGTTAATAATGCAACCCAGAAGAAGCTGTCCCATACAGAATAAACCTCTCTCTCTCTCTCTCTCTCTGCGCATGTAGGGTTTTTTCTTCCATCAAAGAGATGATTTTCCGATCGACCTCACGCAGATATCAGTGACATAAGCGAATCCAGTCAATCTTGTTTTTAGATCTTGCAATTGATCGAGCTGGTTTCATCTGAATCATCAGTTACTTGTTTTGGAAAAAAAAAGCTTTTTCTCTCTTCAATACTAATGGTATGCACACAAACACACAAATATATTTTGCTGTAATTTTATCTTGAACTGCTTGATCAACCAACTCTGTGTGTGTAGCAATTAAGTCAATTGATCACAGGTTTAGAATGGAAGCATATATCACCAAAAGCACTACATGTACTCTTTTATTCATTGCGTTTTGATTTGTTCTTGCTATAGCTTCAGATATCATTCTGAAACAAAAGTTTGTTGATGGTTTTTATTTTTTTCAAATCTTTCAAATTTTGATTTTGTTCTTGTAGGGTTTGTACTGGTCAAATTACTAAAAATTCATGCACCATTTTCCCATATATTGATAGGTATCTTTTAGGTGATGCAGTCTTCTATACATAAACTTAATTTTCAAATTTCGTCTAGGTTATAGGTGAGTGGGGAATTATATTCCCAAGACATGGGAATAATAAATTTATACGGTACAAAATCAGGACAATTAATTAACCAAACTTGATCTTCCCACACCTTGTTGATCCTTCAATTAATCACTTCACCCTCTATATATAACAGGAAAAAGGAATTATCATCAGAAGATTGCTTTAATCACCAACATGGCTGAGAGTGAGAGATCAATTTACATATCCCACGAAAACAAGAACGAAGATAGCAACAACATCGCCGCCAAACCATCTTCTTCATTGTTTTCTTCTTCTTCTCTGCTTCTTCAAAAGGGTTCGTTGTTTGACCTGAACGAAGAAGCTATGGACGATCTTGGTGGTGACGTTAATAATGGAGGATCGTCTTCAGCGTCGTCGTCAGGAGAAGGTAATGTGAGTAGCAACAACTCAAGTTCAGAAGAGAAAGAGAGAGCAAGTAGTAGTGTGAGGCAATATGTAAGATCCAAAATGCCAAGGCTTCGTTGGACTCCTGATCTCCATCTTGCTTTTGTTCGTGCCGTTGAAAGGCTTGGTGGACAGGAAAGTAAGTCATTACTTCTATCAAACAACATTTTTCTTAATTACTCTGTTTGGTTCTTAATATAAAACCTACTTTAATCAAGAAATTGAACTACAAGGCGGATTTTATACTAAGGAATAGAGGCAGTATATGATAATGTGCAGAAGCAATTTTATAAGCCAATGTTTTGTGGTTTCGTCTTAATCATTCTGCTGACCTTTTCTTTTTTAATGTTAATGATGATGAATATGGGTACAGAAGCAACGCCCAAGTTAGTTTTACAGTTGATGAATGTGAGAGGACTTAGCATTGTGCATGTTAAGAGCCATCTGCAGATGTATCGAAGCAAGAAACTTGATGAGTCTGGCCAAGGTAATTAAAAGTTTCAGAAACTTGTGTTTCTAAGTCCAAACACATTCATTTATATTACCAAAACATTATTTTCCTGCAACATTGGGCTATATACACATGAACTTTCAAAGGCTTATATGTATGACATAGTTTATAAATTTTGTTTCAGTTTTGTCCCAAAATAGGGCAACATTAATAATGCAAGGACAAAGACATCATATTTTGGATATGTACCAAGGATTTAGTGCTCATCATCAAGGAGGAGTACACTTTGGGATTGATGACTATCTCCCAACATCACCTCTCGTTATGAAGCCAATGTTCGACTTTAAATCTCATGGTTATTCAAGGTAATATACATGAAAACTCAATATATCACACATAGCTGGCTAGTAGTAGGAAGTGAAAATATTTTGATGCAGTTTTGAAGTACTCCGTCCTATATATAAGATGTTCTTTAACTGTTTTACCCATGCTAATGAATGTTAGTTACTCAGCTTAATAGTATAAGAGTACGTTAACATTTCATTTTTGCCTCTATTCATTAAAAACATAATTAAATACTCATTTTCAGATCATGATTATTCTTTTTACAATTTTTAAGGGGCAACGGGATAAATCGGTTCAACGGCTAGAAAATATGATAAAATCTCTCATATTGTAGATAAGAGAGAAGTTCTGGAATATATAGGGACAGAGGGAGTATTCTTGTATACGAATACTAAGATAATATTTCAACGGAATAAAAAATGACTTGTAGGAAAGATTATGGTAAGTTAATAATGAGATGTTGATTTATATAAATTCATCGGGACATCTTCAATAATTTTTTTGATAAAAAAAAAAATTTTAGGTGAGTTGAGTCCTAAGGCCGAAAACTCATCAGAGCTAGGACATGTCTCTGAGAGCATCCAGTTGCACGGAATATACTTACAAATCCCCGCCCCCCAAAACAAAATAAAAAATCTCCACAAATATTAAAAGAAGAATGATTTTTAAGAACTAAAATTAAAAAGGGTCAGATTAAAAACTATTGATTTTTCAAGAAGTAAAACATTTTATTCCCTAAAAGATTACCTCAATTTTTTTGAGTTTTTGTTTGTTTGTAGATATCAACCAGGGACAAGTTCAAGTTCATCAGTAGTAGGGTGGCGCAACAACGACTTAGGGTTGTGTGAGGCTGGTAATAGAGACAGAAGGATGATGATTCAGAGGAACGAGATTATTGGAGGGTGTCACGTATTTGAGGTTAACGATGCTACTAATAATAATACTCCTATTCGAATAAGAAATAATGGACCTCTTAGGCCAAACCTATTTCTCGAAGACAAGAAATGGCCTCCTCGTGAAAGAAATGACAAACATTATTGGGATGACAAATATTGTCCCAGGAAAAACCTCACAAATTGCTTTATCAATCGAAACCTTCAATTTGACGCCCAGGTAATTAATACTAATACCTTAATTTCATATCACTTTAGTCATATTTATAAGTCCATTTTAATAAAAAAAAATCAAATCCTTATTATAAGTTCAAATTCAGAGTAACAAATGTGTTTTTTTACTTTTTTTTACCCCTATTAATTGCAATAAACAAAATGAATTTATTTATGTTAATTTTTGGAACCAATCATAAAGAAAAGTAAAATTTGAAATTTAGCCCATAATTAATAAGTTAACTAACTCTCCTTAGTATGTGAGAGTTAGTTAATTTAGACTTATAAATAGGATCATAGTGGTATTTTTATAATACTATATGTTGAATTTTAGATTAATTATTAGGTGTTTTTGAACGCAGGTTCATCATCATGATAAAAAAGATGTGACGCTACATTTAATCAGATATCAGAAGCATTTATCAGAAGCAGGTGAAGTTAAAGGTCAATTAGTAGATAGCTGGAAGGAGATGAAGGAACCAGCCAGTTTTCTAAAGCCATGTTTAACCCAAGATTCCGCCAACAACAATCCTGGTCCTCAAGGTAATGATGGAGGAATCAATACAATGCTGTCTCTTTCATTATAACAATCTAAATTTGCATTCATGATGATAAAGTTTCATATATATATATATATATATATCTATATATATTTGTGTAATTGTGTGTATGTGAGGGTGTGTACGTCTTAGAGGGCCAGTTTGTTCAAGATTAAAAAAAAATGATTTTAGTCAGGTTAAATATGAGAAAATTGTTGGGAATACAGGGGAGTTGTTACAGGAGAATTTAAACGATGGGGTAAAAAACCTTATTTTAATAAATTATTTGAAATAGTTTATCAAAAAAGCTAAAAACATAATATTTTTTTTTTGGATAAATCTTCCACAATTAGCTTACTACTGTTTTCCCAACAACTCAAGTGTCAAAATTAACTCAAACTTAACTAAAATCATTTTTTTTAAATCTTAAATAATCTGGCCCATCAGAATTTGACTCTATGATATATCAAATTATAGATAAATAGGAGTGAGATCTGTTTAGTACTTTCCTTGGAAGGCCGTATATGTATGTAATTTCATGGATGGATATTAATTAATATCCCCGGGAGACCAGACAAATAATATCTGATCTATTTTGAGATTTTGGTATTGTGTCTTTATTTGCATACATGATGGGTGTGTTAATTATAACGAAGCGTATCTAATTAAGAAAAAAAAGTTTGACATAAGCCAATAACAAACAACTTTATTAATCTTCACACGAGGAAGACTCACCACATTTGTTAAACTAGTATTAAAAAGGGAAAATCAGTCAAAAATCTTTGTTTTAAAATTTTATTGATTAAAAGGACTTAGATTGAAGTATCATACTCTCTTTCTGTAAATGAAATTCTACGAAGTACTTACACTTTCTTTATATAAAAACATATCACGTCATTCTTACCAATAAAATTTTCATAGAGATACTTTTTCACCAATTCTCCCAATTAATTATAAGTAACAATGCACTCACAGAAATCGACCATATATGAAGGTATCTTTCACTCAGTATGCTGTAGAGCTGTCAAAACGGGCTAACCCGCGGGTTGCGGGCTGGCCCGCACCAGCCCGCGGGTTACACGGTGCGGGCCTGTGCGGCCCGCACTTCTGCGGGCTGGAAATTTCCCAACCCTAACCCGCATTGTGCGGGTTGCGGGCCAGCCCGCAGCCCGCAAATTTTTTTTTTTTTTTTGGTTTTTCAGAAATCGTTACTTAATGGACTATTGGACTGGTTACAGAAAAGGCCTTCTAATAGCCTACAAGGCTACAACAGAACTCAACTCAACCTAATGGGCCAATTATCCACATAGAAGCCCAATTGTTCTACTACAAATTTACAATTATACATCACACAAATATAACACTATATTAATGGACTGGTCGAACTCCCAAGTCCGAACAGGCAACTGTCAACATCTCAAGCTAATAATAAGTAAAAACAGAAATAGTCCAATTGTCCGCATAAAATTAGACATTATACAACAAATTGAAGTGACTGAACCCAGCAGCCAGCACTATTAAACAACGACAGAAATACAGAATGAACAGAATTAGAATTACAGAACCTTACATCCTTCAAAACAGAGAGAACAAAAGCCATTTTGGCAATTTCTGGAATTCTGGAAGTGACCAAAAGTTCAACAAGTGTAGTGATTAAACACATTATCAAAAAGAGTCAATGTAATATGCTTCAAGTTCAGGATTCAAGAAGCTGGTTAAAAACTTCAAATTGGGGAAATTTGACAAATGAAAACATCAATTCATTAGGCATGCTGTGAAGCAGCATCTGAAGCAGCCTCAACATTAATTGCTTCCTCCTTTTCCTCAGGTTCAAATGCATCTGCCACATCACATAAAATGGAAAAAAATGTTAGATTAATAGTTCATGCTTTTCTAAATTCCTCAATTACAAAATTAGCAAGTATAAGGTGAATATTAAATGGACACATATTACCATTACTAGGAAAGCCAAGCATCCAATTACGAGTACAAATGAGAGCTTGAACATTCTCCGGAAGGAAACTGCTTCGATATTTTGTGAGAACTCTTGAACCAATACTAAAAGCCGATTCACTAGCAACTGTAGTAATCGGAATGCTAAGAATATCACAAGCCATCCTAGCAAGACATGGAAAACGAGGTGAGTTAGTTTTCCAATAATCCAAAACATTGAATTTTACATACAAATTGGGATCAAGTGTTCGTTCTTCCAAATAGTTGTCCAATTCAGATTTACACATTGTCGCTGTGTTTTTGCTCATGCTCTCAAGATAATCCTACATCATATAATGTTAAAAGTAGAGTATTAATATAATTCTAATCAAATGAAAATAACATTAAACAAATAAAATGAAATGAAATATTCAAGATTTGGAAGCTTACAGCAAAACATAACAAGTAGTTGTCTTCATCACTTTTGGAGGAGGAGGAAGAGGGATGAATGGTTGTTGAATATGATTGCCATGAGGCTTGGTAATTAGAACTTGAAGAGGACCCAACAAATGAGACTGAAGATGATGCTGAAGTTCCCACATCAGAATAGTTATGAAACACATAATATAACTTCCTCTTAATGTGTTCAACCTTGGCATCACAATTTAAGGGATCAAGTTTTGCATAACAAAACTTAATGACATTCAACTTCATACGTGGATCAAGAACAATAGCAACAGAAAGAATGTCACTATAATCACTCCAATATTTATCAAACTTTTCAAGCATTCTCACAGCCATATCTTGAATCACAATATCATCATGTTCCACATAAGATTTCAACATTAACTCAATTCTTGATATTTGCATGAAATACATGTTAGATGTAGGATATGATGACCCAGAAAACAAGTTTGTTATAAGTGCAAATGGCTCCAAGAATGAGCGCATCGCCTCAGCTCTAGACCACTCTTGGTTTGTTGGACAATGACGATAATTGGAATCAATGATAGATAAATAAGCAAAAGCACGGCGATATTTAAGGGCACTTTCAAGCATTGTATGGGTAGAATTCCATCTAGTTGCAACATCTAACCTCAAACCAACTGATGTATCAATCCCCCCGACATGATCAATACATTTCTTGAAATTTATCAAGCGCGCCTGAGATTGCTTCACATATCTAACACTCTCCCTAATCTTATGAATAGCTTCACTAGCTACTTTTAAACCCTCTTGAACTATAAGATTTAAGATATGGGCACAACACCTAACATGAAAAAAGTCCCCATTGCATATCAAGCTATTACCCAAAAGCAACCTCTCTTTCAATGAATTTTGCATATTGTCATTTGCAGAAGCATTGTCAAGAGTGATAGAAAAAACTTTCTTATCAATACCCCACTCAATCAATATCTCATGTGCCCTTGTAACTAATTCAACACCGGAATGAGGAGGATCCATCTTAGAGAAAGCAAGAATTTTGCTATTTAGTTTCCATTTATCATCAACAAAATGAGCAGTCAAACAAAGATAACCTTCACTAGTTATTGAAGTCCAGCAATCAGAAGTTAAACACACTCTACCAGGGCTGTTCATTATTGCTTTCTTTAAGATCTCTTTTTGGTTAAGATAGAAATTCCATACATCCATAACAGCAGTATTTCTAGAAATGCATTTGTAATCAGGATTCAGATAAGTGTGGAAATCCTTAATTGCATCATACTCTACAAAGGCATAGGGGAGATCATGTTTAATGATAGCAAAAGCAAGCTTTTCCCTAGCTATGTGATGATCAATTTGCCTAGCTCTAAGTTTCCCTTCTTGGTCTATCATCATAGCACCAACATCTTTATACTTTGGGAGGGAATTGCATATATTTATATGGCGTCTAAGGGTTGAAGTCCCATAATCCCTACTTCCCACTAAATATTCTTTCCCACACCCCCTACATTTTGCCTTCTCTTTACCTTCTACTGTAACTCTAGTGAAATAATTCCAAACCTCAGATGTTGTCCTCTTTTTCCCCTTTTTACTTGAATCATCTTCCAAATCTTGTGCACAGACAGTGGAGATAGGTACTGCCCTTACTGGTTGTGCGTGTGATCCTGCAGCTAGGCCTTCCACAACATCATCTTCACTGCTTTGTTGATTATTAGCAGGTCCATCACCTTCCATTCTTCCCTTTTATAATATATTGCAAGCAAAACCAATGACACAGACGAAAAGATTAGCTTTATGCCCATTGTCAAATTGAGGAACATACTATCAAGTATTAGTAAACAAAGAAGCCAGATATTGTCAATATTTGCTACTAGTAAAACACGTTCTGTGAAGTTTAAAAGGGTGCTATCAGCGGAACTTCCATTGTCAAAATTTACTTCCGATGAATCAGATAAATACAATGAACTTTAGATGTTTACAGAACAGCAATAACACATCTACTGACAAGAAGAGCATATGGGATAAATTTGTGAAAACCATATTGGGGAAATTCGATATTTACAGAATAGCAATAATACATCTACTGAAGTGTAGAGAAAAACACAAAATGGCGTCCACATAGGAAATAGACACTCACAAGTCACAACAAGCCATCGACGAAGTGACCATTCTACATTTAGATATCAATGCTATATTAAAAAAAAGGGTATGAATAATTTATATCTCAGTTACCTTGAAAATGGCTGTAAGTGGACTTCCAGCAGCGAAGAGAAGAGCTAGACAAGAAGATGCGGATGGACAGTGGACACAAGAATGTTGAAATGTTGATAGTAGAAAACCTAAGAGCAGGCGACGCCGAACGGCCGATCGGTTGAGGCTGAGGAGTGTCGAGCGAGGACAACTACAAGCTACAACCAAGGCGATTACTCGATTAGGGATTTAGGGATTTAGGGTTAGGGTTGGGGAGATGAGATTCGTGAGAAGAGACTTGCTTTTTCGGTGAGATAAGAATCGAGAGACGAGGGAGGAAGAAGGCCGAGCCGGAAATGGCTAAGGCGACACCGGCAGGCACACCGCTTGGCCAAATGGCCGATTAGGGTTAGGACTTAGGGCTCGATTTTGGAAGAGAGGAGACGCGAGAGTTGAGAGAAAGAGACGAAGAGACTGAGAGAGTGAGGGAGGGTTGGGTTCAGAACTTCAAATGATGATTGTCGATTGATGAGTGACGCGTGTGGTGGTGCGGTCAGTGAGTGGACTGTGAGAGTGAGATTGTGAGACAGTGAAGATGATGGACCGGACTCAACCCAAGCGCCAAGCCCAACATGGCCAACAGTCCAATCCAAGTGAAGCAAGAGCAAGAGGGATCAATGGAAAAAAAAAAAATTGCGGGCCAGCCCGCTAACCCGCGGGTTGAACGGTGCGGGCCTGTGCGGCCCGCATTTTTTCGGGCCTCAAAAACATCAACCCTAACCCTGTCCCAACCCGCGGGCCCGCGGGTTGAGCCCGCGGGTTGGGCCCGTTTTGACAGCTCTAGTATGCTGCTTCTCTTTCTATGAAAGAAGAATTATTAAACTAGACTAATATTTATGCAAAAAATACTCATCATAAATACCAATAACAAATAGGCAATATGCGTTGATCGAGTACAACGTTATTCAGACTAGAGTTTCACCGCCGAAACCTCCGTCGCTGAGGCCGGAGCCGTCACGTCTCATTCCTCTCTGATTTTCTTTCTTGTTAGCACCACAAGCACGCGAAACCAGTTTCGCAATCACTAAGAAACAGAATGCTACTATGAGAATCAACAATATTCCACCACCATACCTCACAATAGAAAATCCCATTTATTGATTTATGACGATAACCACTCTCTTCCTATCTGTTTCTGTTGGGATCTATCAAAAAAGAGATGGTTGAAGGCAACATTATATATATAGTGTTGATCCATATTCACTTTATTTATTTTTCTCGAATGGTCAGGACAATAAATGCTTATACGTCTTCATCAAGTTTGAAACATTAATTAAAATTACATATATATGGATATTTCCTCCTCTAAGTTGGTCCCATGTTGATTCACCCGATTTTGTCTCTATGGACATAGATTTTTCATATAAATACTATTTACTTGATCTAAACCAAAACAATTGCAAACAGCGAGTTTTTTCACCATATCTCCGGTAAGAGTTGTAAGTTTGCTGATTAATTTAAAACGATCAGCATAAGCTCTTTCAAATGGCTGATTTTCGGTCTTGTCTTCTGTATTAATGTTGTCTAGCTTCTGATCCATTATTTTTTTAGTTTTATTGGTTATGTCTGATTTTATCTGATGTGACTGGTTTCATGGGCCTTGGGCCGCTCTTATCACAATAAACCCAAAAACGAGCAGCATAGACATAGAGAGACCAGAAACGTGGTTAAAGTATCACTGAGAGTTTAATAAAAGAAGCTAATCCCTCGTAATACGAAAAAACTAGTGTTTGAATCTCTATGATAAAAGGTACCCATATTTAATGACCGACAATGCCTCGAACAAAATTATTTTTAATAGAAGGATGCTTTTGTTTACAAAATGAAAAAAAAGGACAGAAAATGCTTCATTGTAATGAGCATAAGTTATTGGGAGAATCACTATAAGATCCCTAATTCAAGGCAACCCTCTTAATATGAGACTCATGACATATATTTCCTTCGGTTCTTAATATAACAGCTAATTAGGGGTTAGGTTTTGTTTTTAAATATAAGACATTAATTAACTTCTTCTCCCATATTTATTAGTATGCCCCAAACTGATATATAGATGCTAATATTAGACAGGGGTAGTATTTTAGGAGATGGGTCAACTGATTTATCTATCTCATTTCTTTAATCTATCAAAATTAACTAAATAATTCTTATATTAAAGACAGAAGATGTTATTAAAATAATTTAAGCCTGAACATTGTGAATAGATCTTAATCTAAATGAAAAATTATACTTGCATATATTGTTATATATCACATCAACTGTTGGATCCAAAGTCTTCCCTATAATTTCATACATAGCAAAAAGCAGAAGCAATAGCAAGTTAAATAGGCAATATCACCAATATCTGCATCGAGTACAACAATAAATTCATCAGATGATCGATCTGTTACCATTAAAGTTTCAACCACCACCACCATAGCAGCCGCTGCTGCCTCCTGCGATGGAGGCGGCAGCTGCTATGGTGGTGGTGGTGGTGGTGCTGCGTTGGCGGCGGCGGCGGCTGACGCTGTGGAGGCGGCAATGGTGGCGGCAGTGATGGTGGCCATGGAGGCGGCTGCGGCACCGCTGTTGCGGCGGCGACGGCGTCCGGCGGCCGTGGAGGAGGAGTCTTGTTCAGCACCATCGGCACAGGCAAGCAAAACCATAGGTATAATGAGCAAGCAAGTGAATACAATAAGAAGCAAGAAGATGAGACCAGAGCTGTGAAGAGGAACAATAATACTCATATCAGCTTCTTCATCTGCCATACCCATTTCTCTGGCCATCGATCTCTCCTCCAACAACAATCTATCACCATTCAATTTCTACCCTCTTTCTTTTGTAGTCTTTGAAGAAACAAGAGATCCTCGAAGGTGACTTTATATATAGCTGGTGATATCAACCATATCTATGTTTTTATCAGTGCAGCGTCCGAGTTTGGAAAAATACGGACCCGCCATCAAAATTTTTAAAATAAGGATAATTTTAGAAACCTCTTTAAAAATTTCTACAAAAATTTATTTAGGGTTCGGGAGTCGATTGTTTATGGGGAAGGTGTTAGGCACTCCACAACACCCATTCATAAGAATAGTTACCCTAAGTTAATTATTTAAAAACGAATATGGTCTTTAATTTCATTATAATTACCTACATAAAAAAATATTTACAAAAATAAATGAAATGAAAACTAAAGAAAAAAATATTTATTTAAAAAAAGAAAATAAGGAAAAATATATTTATTTATAAAGTTGGATATCAAAAGAAAGATTAGGAAAAAATATATTTATTTACAAAGTTGGATATCAAAAGAAAGATAAGGAAGAAATATATTTATTTATAAAATTGGACTTGACCTAGGAAGAGAGCCTAGGGCCTACGTACCCTTTAGAGGGATCAAAACCTACGTAGTTCTGAGGTAGAAAAGCGTGTCACTTGGTTGGTGATTTTTAGAAAAATGTTTATTTAATTTATTGGAGAAAAATATTTTTTGTTTGGTTTGTATTTTTAAATTTTTTTAAAAAGGCATTTTCTTTATTTTCTTGTAAAAGAGAGTTTTTTCATTTTATTTTCATTTATCAATTTATTTTCTTGTAAAAGAGAGTTTTTCATTTTATTTTCATTTATCAAAATGTGTCAAAATATTTTTTTATTTTTTTTTGAAGAGGACCTAAGAAAGAGATAAAGAAGGAAAAAAAAGTAGCACAAGTTAAATAGAAAGGAAGTCAAAGATTATGAGATTTATGCATACCTTTTATCCTTTAAACCCCGCTGCAACAAGAGATAGGGTGATAGAACCACATAACAAATAAGAGGCAAGTACAATACATTATCTATATTTATTAAGCATGATACACCTCTTGATCCAAATGTCACACGCCTAGTAACAATACATACGACAATTCAACGAGACAATGGAAAGCAAGTCCACATAGCTCTTGATCCCAGATTTGAAACGTCCAGCAAGGCCAACATATATGAGAGTAGGTGATTTATGCAAATGTTGAGTCATCAAGATAAAGACAAAGATAAGTACAAAGTCATAAAAGATTACAGTGGTGGAAAGAGTTAGTCAAATTCATCATCTTGCACATATGGCTAAATATTATCATAAATAAAAGAGGAGCATACGAATTTAATCACAATCAAATAGTAGTGAGCAAAATAAGATAGACTCTTATGTTAACTGCTATATGAGCAATAAAATTAACTCTCTATCTTGCCTCCCTCTTTCTCCCAAAATTTTTGTGTGTCTTGCTTCAATCCTTGCACTCCTATTTATAGTCTCAAGGTAGTGTTTTCTTCATAAATGCTCATTCTTTTTTTAAATTTTCATTTTTGATTTTTTTTATTTTATGTTAAGAACTACCTAACTTGACCCAATCACCATCAATGGAGATTTTTTTTTTCGTTTTTATTTTTTTTTATATTTTCTATTGATAAAACTTCCTAATTTGACCTAATCACTATTAGTGGAGATTTTTTCTTTTTTAATTTTTAATTTTTTTTATTCTCCCCACAAGTAATTTCCTAATTTAAACCTATTAACATAAATGAGACTTTTTTTCTTATGTTTTTTTATTTTTCTTTTTTTTATTTATTATTTTCCCTTAATGAATGACAATGCCAATCACTATTAATTAGGAGATTTATTTTAATTTTCGTTTTTTAATTTTTTTCCTTTTAATGATGATTGCCAATTTGGACACCAATCATCATTAATAGGAGGATTTTCTTATTTTTTATATTTTCCTTTAATGATGATTGTCAATTTAAGCACCAATCATCATCAATTATTTTTATATTTTTGAGTGGAGTCCGGACAAAATAGGGTATTTACAATCAGTTAGTGAAATTTAATTAATTAATTAATGACATTGATTGATTACAAAGCCTTCAAGTTTAAAACAGCTTATTGGATCAGATGGGATAAAACTACTTTTCAAAGAGAATCTATTTTATTTCATTTTGGGGAGATATTCGTTTATTTAGTATTGGATCATCCATATGAGTGTTGACTTACTCTTCCGATGATAACTCTCCATATTTTATACATTTAAAGGATATTTTAAAGATAATTAAAGAGTTATCTATACAATTTTAAAAAATTTCTATGAGATTTTATTGTTACAAGATCAAATTAAAGTAGTGCATGATTTGGGGATTTCATTATAAATATCATATTTTAAAATAAAAATAGATATAGCTTTAAACAATTAATATTAATAGTCTAAAGTGAAAAGGAAAAAAAAATAAAAAGAAGAAGAAAAGAAAAAAACATTTAGTTAAAGTTGTTTTTAATATTAACAATAATAATAGTTTTTTTTACTTAGTCCATTGCTCTTGCTCCTTTTCTGAATTCCAGATGCGTGGCGTTTTTGGGAAAGACCATCAAATTGAAGTGATTGAGTATTTGAGCAGCCACACGTTTGTGGCTGATTTAAAGGACCAGAGAAGAAACGATATCGTTTGGGGGTAATTGGAGGAATTAAACACCGAAGGGATTGGAAGCAACGACACCGTTTTGACCAAAGGAATGGAAAGAATGGGAAACCTAAACTGAAGGAAAGCCACGGGATAGACACAGAGGTAGCCGCACAGTGAAAGGGTGAAGAAAAGAAACAGAGCATCAGCTGGACAGAGGAGGCGCCGTTTTCATTGCAGTCATCTTTATCATCTATCCAGAGCCAGAGAGGACGAGATTGGAGAGAAGACGAGCGGCGACTTTGTTCACGGTCTCTTACCGTCTTCATCGCGAACCAGAGCAGAATCGGAGTGAACTAAGGAAAGGAGCAGCGATCAAACACGATTCCATGTTTTTCTTCATCGGGCTAGACAAGCGAGCTGAATCAGGGAAGAGGCAATTTCACTGTTCAGAAAATATCATCAGTGTTGAAGGAGAGGAAGCTCTGTACTATTCTGATCTGTGTTATTATTCTGTTGTTCTTAATTTTCATTGTGGGTCCGAACTCTGAATTTGAATGCTACTGCGATGACTGTGTTCATAGCCATGTGTGGCTAAGATCTTTTTTAACATAGACCAGTTATGAATTAATTTGAAGATTTGAGTATGTATGAACTAATTAATTGTATTTAGTGTTATTTTTGTTTATTTAACCTGTTTTATTTTATTTACTTAGTGCTTGATCACCACTATATATGAATTTGAGAAATTTAGATTAGCCTTGGGAGATGGATCTTAATTGAACTATAAGATTAAGTAATGTGGGATTAAAATTTATTCTAATTTGCCAATAGGATAGAAATATGTCTATTGGACCAATATAATCATATTAGAGTAAAATTGGACATTTATTGCCTCTTGAGTCAATTAGTTAGGAATAACAATTTTATCTTGAGAGAGGGGTATAAGGTATTGGAAGATACTTATATCCATTTAAACTCTAGATTAACAATTTAACATTAAGTACTTTTAATTGGGTAAATACATGCTCTAAAACAACTTAAAGAAGGGATTAGCCACTTTAGGTTGTTTTTATCGATTGAAGTCTTTAAATCATTATATTTGCTTCTTTTACATTTGCTTAAATTGATTTTCAAATCTCATTTCCTTCTTAGATTTGCTCAACTTAAATGAAAATGGGAATTTTAATGCCTAATTATCTATTACCTTGAATCTTTGTGGGATGACCTTGATTTGCTATTATACTACTTCAACGACCCGTACACTTGCGGTGCTTATTTAAAATTTAGCAGCATCAAGTTTTTGGCGCCGTTGTCGGGGATTTAAGGCAATTAGTTATTAGAATTAGAAATCCTTTAGTAGTTTTAGCTTGAGTAATTTTATTTTATTTTATTTTTGTTCGTTCTTTGTGTTAATGTGATACTCTTGAGATTTGTTTTGCTTTTCAGGTACTTTATTATATGCCCTGCAGATCCAAAGCAACTAAGACACCATAAAAAACAAGGAGCGTCCAAGAACTTTTAGAAGCTACAAAACCTCATACTCAACCAAAGAAAGGTGTACACACTGAGACTATAGTAATGGCTGAGGATGAAAATGATCGTTTGGGTGTCAATGATTTCTTGGGAAGACAATTTCGTAGGTATCAATCAAGAATCAGAGTGCCTGAATTTCGAGCAAACAACTTTGAGATTAAGCAAACTATGCTGAAGATGTTTGAACTATATGGTCATGATGCTGGAAATGATTTAGAAGATTCAAATCGGCATTTGATTCAATTTCTTAATGTTTGTGACTCATTTAAGCAAAATGGAGTTCCTAATGATATGATTCGCCTTAGGCTTTTTCCTTACTATCTACAAGGAAAAGTCAAAGAGTGTCTCAACAATTTAAAAGAAGGCAATGTCACTTCTTGGGCTAAATTGGAGGAAAAGTTCAAATCAAGATTCTTTCCTCATAACAAGATGGTGGTTGCTAATTTTTGCCAACAGTTTGGGGAACACCTATATGAAGCTTGGGAGAGGTTCAAGTTGCTTGTTAGGCAGAGTCCTGACCATAATTTTGAGAAATGGGTCTTACTTCAAATCTTTTGTACCCGGTTGACTTCCGAATCTAGATCAGAATTGAATGTTGTGACTAATGGAGAAATTACAAAGCAACCGGTGAATTATGTTTGGGGATGCTTAGATGATTTATCAACTGACTTTATTCATAATAGAAATGACAGAAGATCAGTGAAGTCAATTGAGAGAGTTAATGAGGACACTTTATCACAATTGGTGGGAATGTTAAGTGCTCTCAACAAGAGGTTTGATAATCTTGAAACTCAAGTACACTGATCCAATAGTGGACACATGGGAGTTAATGCTAGTTATACTCCTTATGATTATTGTGGAGATGGACATGCTACTGGACAATGCCTTATATCTCAACATATAGAACTGGTCAATTATGCTGGAAACTACCATGGTAATAATCAGAGTAATCCATACTCCAGTACTTACAATTCTGGGTGGCGTAAAAATCTTAATCTCTCTTAGGAACATGGTGCAACTCTTAATGAAGCATCCACTTCTAATACAAAGCTAGTGGCACCTCCTGATTTTTATCACTTGGAAAAGGAAGTTAAGCCTATTCAAGAGCCCAAACCTAATCTTGAGGCAATGATGTCTCAACTTATTAGTGTTCAGCTAAAGAGTTATCAAGATCAAGCTTCTACTAACGCAACATTTGGTTCATCCATCAAGAATCTTGAGGTTCAAGTGGGACAACTTGCAACTGCTGTGAATGCATTACAATAAAGAGAATTACCAAGTAATACTGTGACTAATCCTCGTAGAGATGTAAAAAAGGAATGTAAAGCTCTCATATTAAGAAGTGGTAAAGAGTTACCTGGGATTCCACATCTAGTGAAGAAACCTTCAGATTCTAATGGCAATGCAACTCTTGAAGTTATTATAGAGAATGATGAAGAGCCTACTCAGAAGGTACATGGAAAAGTCAATGAAGCAAAAGTTGATAATGAGGCTAAGAAAAGTGAAGTGAAGAAGAAGGCTACTAATGAGAATCTTAAATGGGCACCACCTTTGCCATTTTCTCAGACATTCCAGAAGAAAGCTTTAGATGAGCAATACAAGAAGTTCTTGGAAATTTTCCAGCAACTCCACATCAATCTCCCTTTCCTTAAAGCTTTAGAGCAGATGCCTCAATATGTTAAGTTTCTAAAGGAGATGTTGAGTAAGAAGAGGAGGTTTGGTGATTATGAAACAGTACCTCACTGAAGAATGTAGTGCTATTATTCTCAACAAGTTGCCACCTAAATAGAAAGATCTTGATAGTTTTTCCATACCTTGCATAATCGGAGAAAAGTTTCAAGGTGGAGCATTATGTGATCTAGGCTCAAGTATCAACTTGATGCCACTATTTGTGTTTCAAAAATTGCAACTTGGTGAAGCTCATCCAACCTCTGTTACACTTCAATTAATTGATCAAAGTTTAGCTTATCCAAAGGGTATCATTGAAGATGTTTTAGTTAAAGTTGATAAGTTTATCTTCCCAGCTAATTTTGTTGTGTTAGATTGTGATGAGGATAGCACTCTCCCACTCATTGTAGGAAGACCCTTCCTAGTTATAGCTCGAACTTTGATTGATGTTGAAAAATGGGAGATCAAGTTAAGAGTGAATGACGAAGAGGTTATTTTTAACATGAACAAGGCATTGAAGTATCTTATGGATACTACTGATTGCTTCAGGGTTGATATATTTGATGAGGTTATTCAAGAGATTTTGGATTTATATGCTATAAAACAACCTTTGGAAGCTGTTACTTGGGCTTGATGATATTGAAGAAGGGAATCTAGTTGAATGCAAAAGGTTACTTAAAGCTTCTTCTTCTTACAATAATCGATCAAGACAGTTTGAGTTGTTGGAGATGAAATCAAGGAAAACTTCTTTAAAGCCTTCTATTGAACAAGCACCAATTCTGGAGCTTAAGCCCTTACCTTCACATCTTGAATATGCATACTTGGGTGAATCTGAGACACTTCTTATTATCATATCTTCTTCTTTATCTGAAGATAAAAAAGAAAGGTTGTTGAAAGTCCTTGGGGATCATATTGGGTTGGATAATAGCGGACATCAAAGGTATAAGTCCTTCAATTGTAATGCTTAAGATACTTTTGGAAGATGATCATAAGAAGTCTATTCAGAATCAGAGAAGATTGAATCCTACAATGAAGGAAGTGGTATAGAAGGAGGTAATTAAGTGGTTAGATGCTGGAACCATTTATCCCATTTCAGATAGCTTATGGGTTAGTCCAGACAGTGTGTTCTTAAGAAAGGAGGAATGGCCATTATTGCTAATGAGCATGATAAGCTCATCCCCACTGGTATAGTTACTGGTTGGAGAGTACGTATAGATTACAGAAAGTTGAATGAAGCAACACAGAAGGATCATTTATCACTCCCTTTCATTGACCATATGTTAGATCGGTTAGCTGGCAAAGAATTATTTTGTTTCTTGGATGGGTATTCTGGTTAAAATCAAATTGTTGTTGCTCTTGAAGACCAAGAAAAGATGACATTCACATGTACTTATGGTACCTTTTCCTTTAGAAGAATACAATTGGTTTGAGCAATGCCCCTGCTACTTTCTAAAGATGTATGATGAGCATATTCTCTAATATGATAGAAGAGATAATGGAAGTATTCATGGATGACTTCTCGGTCTTTGTTGAATTATTTGAGGAGTGTTTGATACATCTAGATAAGGTGTTGAGTAGATATGAGGAGACAAATCTGGTTCTTAATTGGGAAAAGTGTCATTTTGTGGTGACCGAAAGGATAGTTCTTAGTTACAAGGTTTCAAAAAAGGGCTTAGAAGTTGATAGAGCAAAAACTTCTGTGATTAAGCAACTTCCTCCTCCTTCTAATGTCAAAGCTGTGAGAAGTTTCTTGGGTCATGCTGGATTTTATCGCCGGTTCATTAAAGATTTTTCTAAGATTTTAAAGCCTATTTCGCAATTACTTAAGAAAGATACTCCTTTCCATTTCAATGAGGGGTGCATGAAGGCTTTTAAAGAATTGAAAACTCGATTGATTTCAGCTCCTATTATTGTGGCTCCTGATTGGTCATTACCTTTTGAAGTGATGTGTGATGCAAGTGACTATGTTGTGGGAGTTGTGTTGAGGTAGAGGCCTGCCAAGATCTTCCATCCCATATACTATGCAAGTAAGAAACTATTTGCAGCTTAGGTAAATTACTCAACTACTTAAAAAGAAATGCTTGCTATTGTGTTTGCTTTTGAAAAGTTTAGAGTCTACTTGATGGGTGCTAAGATCTTAGTCCACACTGATCATGCTACTATCAAATATCTGTTAGGGAAGAAAGAATCCGAACCTAGATTGATAAGATGGGTTTTATTGTTACATGAATTTGTTGTGCATATAGTTGATAGGAAAGGAACTATAAATCAAGTTGCTGATTATTTGTCTAGGATTATAAACTCTTCTGATTGTGTGAATGACTTGTTGGTTAATGAATATTTTCCTGATGAACAGTTATTTGCTATTAGTAGTTACGGTTTGCCTTGGTATGATGATATTATGAATTATCTTGAGTGTGATGTGTTACCTCCTGATTTGACTTTCTATCAAAGAAAGAAATTTTTGCATGATGTTGCTTACTATATATGGGAAGAACCATTTCTTTTCAAGAGATGTGCTGAATTGATCATTAGAACATGTGTGCCTGAGGTTGAACAAGAGGCAATTTTGACTGATTGTTATGCATCTGCATATGGGGGACATTATGGGGGGTAAAGTACTGTATCTAAAGTGCTTGATTCTGGTTTTTATTGACCTTCTTTGTTTAAAGATGGTCACCAGTTTGTTTCCAAGTGTGATAGATGTCAAAGAACAAGTAACATTTCCAAGAGACATGAGATACTGCAATTTGGGATCTTAGAGGTGGAGTTATTTGATGTTTGGGATGGATTTCATGGGTTCTTTCCCATCTTCAAGAGGAAACCAATATATTCTTGTTGCAGTGGAGTATGTGAGCAAATGGATCGAAGCTATTGCTTGCCAAGCAATGATGCCAATACAATGATTCGTTTCTTGAAGAAATATATTTTCACAAGATTTGGTACTCCTAGAGTGATCATTACTGATGAGGGAACTCATTTCAACAACAAGAATTTCAAGGCTCTCTTGGCAAAATATAGAGTGCACCACCGGATGTCACTTGCATATCATCCCCAAACTAATGGCTTATGTAATATCCCGATTTGTAATTAGGGCTAATGACTCCGATAATTATTGTAATTATCTTGATTAAATATATTTGGAATTAATGTAATGAGAATTTTGAGAATACATACATGTGGTATGTAAGATCAATGGTTGTGATTCCTTGACCATGGGTCGGTATCCTATGCTTTGCGGTTATATGAACTTAAAGTGGGAGTGGATAGGATGATGACAAGTGGCAAGAGGGTAGCCTTTGGATGTGGCACTAGAAGACAAAAGTCACTTTTTCCTCTTCTCTCTCTCTCTTGTGCGGTTGTGTGTGTGTGAGGAAGAGAATTTCATCATCCTCCTCCCATTTTTCTCTCTCATTTTCTCATCTCTCTCCTTCCTCCATTTCTGGCACTGGATTGAGCAAGAAAAGAGATGAAGAAAGCTTGATTTTGGTGAGTTGTGATTCTCTAATGCTCTAATCCTCTTCTCTAACATTGTTCATCTCAATGAGAGCTACATTGTGGTGGTTGTAGAATCTTGAGAAGTGGTGCTTGGTGATTTGCTGGAAATTGGAAGTTGAGGAATCAAGGTTCTTGATTGGGCAAAGTGAAGAGGTAGGAAGTTAGAGCATTTTAATGTATTTGTTTGTGATTTTTGGCTAAGTTTAGTCAAATCTGGAATTTTGCCCTAATTTGCACCAAATATGGAAATATGAAGTTCATTATGATTGATGATTGGAAATGATTTAGTTTGGAGATATATGATCATTTGATGCATTTTGGATAGATAGGAATTGATTGGGTTTAAAATTGTTAAGTTGGAAAATCTGTTTTGTTTAAGCTCTGTTTTTCGCTGTCAGTTTGGACGAGCGTTTTTAGTGACCAAATGGTATTGGAAAATTATGAAACTTTCCAGTCTTAAAGTTCACATCCCAAGCTTCAAAATGGTCATATATTTTGTGTCATTTCATTGATAATTCTGTGAGATATGGTTGCCCAAAGTTTGGGATTGAAACAGAACTCTGTTTTGGGAGTAGTGTGTAGTTTTTGATAATTTTGTATTTTTGTAGTGATTTCCAGTGATGGGCTATATTTTTCCTTGAAAGAGGACTCATATACCTTTCATTTGGCTTTGGAATCACTCAGTTTCGATTTTTCTAGAATTAGTTATGGTTTTTCGAAGTTCAGCCCAGAGTCAGGAAATCTCTGGGCCGCGGCCCAAGCCTTTCTGACCTGTTTGGGGCCGCGGCCCAAGAGTGGTGGGCCGCAGCCCAAGACCTTCTGACCATATTTGGGCCGTGGCCCAAGGAATGGTGGGCCGGGGCCCAAGCCTGTGTTCCAGCACTTAGTGTTTTCGAAAAGTGACCTTCAACCTATTGTTTCCCAACCTTTTAGGGCTTTCATTAGAGACATTTGTGGCCTCTTAGGAGTCCTAAATGATAACCAACTTAGTGTATTATGGGGTTAAGTAATTGGAAAAGAGATTGATCAATTGTCCCTAATTTGGTATAGGATTTGATATCTGCCGAACGCGTGAGCCCACTGTGCCAAAGATTGTCAGGAAAGATACAGGTAGCGACTCCTCTCTTATACTTTGTGTAAATGTATTGTATGTCTGTCTGTCATTCATTGTGTGGATGCTGCTGCTACTGCTTTGTGATACCTTGTGCATTGAGATACTTTGTGGAGCATAGTGATACATCGTGCGTTGAGATGCTTTGTGGTGCTTTGTGCTTTGTGTTGCTGCTACATAGTGTTCACCGCGAAAGTGGGCGTTGTGCATAGTGATTACAGCGAAAGCTGGCATAGTGTTCACCACGAAAGTGGGCGTAGTGCATTGTGATTACAGCCGTGAGTGCTGTCGTATGTGGCGCGAGCCAGAGATCATTGTGAAGCTGCTGTTTATGATGAACATACATGCTTTATGTTTATATATCGTATGAGTGAGTTGTTGCTCTGGGATTCTTTAGAATCTCACTCTTTCCATATGACTAACCTTTTCAGACAGGGCAAGTGGCTCGAAGGAGAAGCGACCAACCCGGAGTGGTTAGAACCTCTTAGGGACAACCAGGATTTTGGGATTTGTTGGTTATCTTTTGTATCTTTGGGATTACTGTATATAGATGTTCATAGTGAGTTTTTGATATGTAATCCCCAATTGGGAAAATAGTAAACCCATTTATATATATAGTAACCCGGGGTTTTGCCGGGATTTTAGTTTCCGCACTCTGATGTTTCTTATGTGATTTGAATTCTCAAGTAGTTATATCCGCACGTGAATGTGAGACCAAGAATATCGATATTTTGAAATGATTTACGTTTTGCATTGATTTTGGAAATACCTTATCCCGAGTTATGGGATTATAAATTGTTGATTTCACTTTATTGGTCTCTACTTCACATCATAATTTGAAATCCGGATGTAATTACCGTGAGGGGGTTACAGCTTATGTGATTTGGCTAATAGGTAGATTAAGAGGATCCTTGAGAAGACTGTATGCCCTACTAGAAAAGATTGGTCTGATAAGCTCGATGATGCTTTGTGGGCCTACAGGACTACTTTCCAAACTCCAATTGGTATGTCACCTTATCGGTTGGTTTTCGGGAAAGCATGTCATTTACCACTTGAGTTGGAGTATAAAGCATGGTGGGCAATCAATAAGTTGAATATGGACCACAAAGAAGCTGGAGCTAAAAGGTTATTGCAACTGAATGAGTTGGAAGAATTGTGACTTCAAGCATATGAGAGTTCAAGATTATACAAAGAAAGGACAAAGAAATGGCATGACAAGCATATCTTGAAGCATAATTTTGAGTCCGGGCAATTAGTTCTTGTCTTTAACTCAAAGCTCAAGTTGTTTCTTGGAAAGCTTAGATACAGATGGTCTGGTCCTTTTAGAGTGGTTTCTGTGTCATCACAGGATGTAGTTGAAGTTAAAAATGAGAGTACAAGAAATTGTTTTAAAGTGAATGGGCAAAGACTGAAGCACTATTATGGTGGTGAGGTGGACCGACAAGCAATGGTTCATCACTTCTCACAACCTCCTTGAGTTTCTGATATAGTCTGGCTGAGGACTATAAACCAATCTCTTTTTGGGAGGCAACCCAAGGTTTGTTAGTTGAATTTTTTTATTTAGTTGAGTTTTTTTAAGGTTTGTTGGAAGGCATGCAAGTACACATGGCCACAGTGGTCTTGGCTAAAAAGCCAAGGCCAATTGTGGCCTTGTCGGTCAACCTTCAGCCTTAGCCGGCGCTTGTCTATACAAGCGTCGGCCAAGATATATACCTTGGTTGGCGCTTGGTCATGCAAGGGCTGGCTAATGTTTAATGGATAAGGTTTAATGGTTAAACCTTACCAAGCACCGGCCAAGGTGCCCACCTCCCCCCGCCTGCTTATGGCCATAGTAGGCTTGTTGCATGCCTGCAAAGGCTAGCCTTAGCAGGCATGCAAGGCCACTGTGGCAGGCAAGCAAGGCCACTGTGGCCTTGCACGTTTTGCTATATATATATCTAGAGCAAGGAGAGAAATAGGGATGAGACATCGCATAGAGACTAAGAGTTAATGGAGAGCTACCACCATAGCAGAGAGATCATAGAAGGCGGGCTTCATCACCTTCATTCATCCTTTATATGCTAAGGACATGCAAGCTGATTATATAAGGTACCTCGTTAATTAAGGCAAGCTTCATCATCTTCATTCCTCCTTTATATGCTAAGGACATGCAAGTTGATTAGATAAGGTACCTCGTTAATTAAGACAAGCTTCATCACCTTCTTTCCTCATTTAATCTATATGGTTTTGGCATTGTCTTAGTATCTTTTCTTCCATTTAATTTGACAATGCTTTAATTTCCCTTAGAATTATTTCAATAGGGGGATTTTAGATTATTTTTTTGTATTTTAACTTATTTCCTTTTTTTCATTTAATTACAAGAAGTTGGTAATTTCACTGTTCGGTTACCTATGTATCACCATTCATTTCTTCACTTTCACGTGAATAATGGAGACAATAATACATACTTTGTACTTACTTTTATCATTATTCATTTCACTATTCATTTGGCTGACTTAATAATAATAATAGTAATATCACTATTCATTTGTTGGACTTTATATCAATCAAGTAACACGTTTGAAGGCTAATAACAAAGCATCAAAGGTAAATTAATTTTGAAAGGATTGGTTATTAGATTAATCATACTTGTTTTTATCCTATGTACAATTTTTTTTATATAAGGGATGCAATGGCGCTTGGTGTGCAAGCGTCATAGCTCCCTTTACCATTTTTTTATATATTGAAGGGAAGTTATGGCGCTTGGTGTCCAAGGGCCATAGCTTTTATATGCCTTCTATGGCGCTTAAAGTGAAAGCGCCATACAAGGTATATAATGTTTTCACTCCCCGCCATTATCATTTTTCTTGTGCATCCTTGATGAATATCTATTTTATCATATTTTTTTAATATTTTATTTGAGGATTTTATCATGTTATTTTGGCAAAAAATGCATTTATTATGACTAATTGGGATTAAAAGTGATTGCATGAATTAGTTGATAAAAAGGGTAAAAATGTCATTATTTTCATAATTGTCCAAATACATGGTATTACAATAGTTTGAATTTCATTTCAGGGTATTTTGGTCAAGCAACGAATTTTGGAAATTTCAATTCAGTCCCCAAATTCCAGAAATGACAGTTTAGTACTCAAAGATATAGTCAGTTTAGTACCTGAATTTGGGAATGACAACTTGGTCCAAAATTCTGAAAATCACGTTTTTGGCTCCTCTGGAATCATTTTAAGGGCTTCTATTCTCTTATTTGGAGTAAGTCGACACATTCGCACACCACCTCCCTCGCTTTTGGCTTCAACCACCTCCAGATTCTCCACCTCCACCGCCGATCATCACCATCTCCATTCCAAAATCGACGGCTTCCATCATTATTCTTCTCTATTCTATTCTCTTTATTACTGCCATGTCCAAGCGTTCTTCAAGCTTCAGTGAAGCTGTTCGTGTAGTCATGAGCGGCTAGACTCTTTCGTCTGATGGTGATGGTGAAGCTAACCTGAGTCCTTGAGCAACTATGGGAGTTCTTTATATCTTAATTTCATCTTCAACTCTATGTATATGCAGATTATAATTCTAGGTTGCTAGAGTTTGTGATTTGTTTATAAGGATGAGGATTTA
Organism: Inga leiocalycina; assembly: GCA_963242795.1. Taxonomy (NCBI): domain Eukaryota; kingdom Viridiplantae; phylum Streptophyta; class Magnoliopsida; order Fabales; family Fabaceae; genus Inga; species Inga leiocalycina. The sequence continues at coordinate 55,741,656 of OY725329.1, forward strand.
ATTGGTTGATGTAATCTGGATGATGATACTTGTGTTAGATTTGTACTCATGGATTGTGATTGAACTATAGCACTCTTTTGTTATTCAATTGCTTTCCTCTATTCTCTTGAAATCAATTGTTTGATAGGTTTCTAGGAATTAATTGGTTGTAGAGAGGATCTTTTATGAATCTATCATAAGCTAAGTACTTCAAGGTATTCCTAATTGATTAATTGAGTCTATGTTTAGATTAAATTGACAAGCTAGGAATATTGATTAGTAAGGGTTCTTACTAGTCCTTGTGCTTAGTTAAGGGAAGAACTTAAAATTAAAATTGGACAAGGATGGTTAGTGGATTCAATCACTTAGGACATTCATCTCTTGCATTTACACACACTCACTCACTTTATACATTGAAAAATTCATAATAAAGTAACTCTTAGTTTAATTAGATAGATGAAACTCACATTCCATACTCTTTGGTTAATTTGTTATTTACACTAGATTACTTAGGAACTAAATATAGGTTCCACATAGAGATTGACCTAGGTTAGTTGCCCTATATTGCATTTAGCTTAGTTTTATTTGATAGCCTCACAATATGGCTCTTCAAATTTGGCGCTGTTGCCGGGGAGCTTAGCTCCTAGGTAATTGGGTGTCAATTGCAAAAATTTGACCGAGGTGTAGTTTGTGTAGGTTAGGAGTTCTTGTTTTCAATTGCAAAAGTTTTTGGAAATACTGAAAAAAAAAAGTTTTGTTTCCATTTGTTAGGTTGTTAGTTTGATTAGGTGTCAATGATTTTTTCTCCTTGTTTAGCAGGAAGTATCCAGCTCTCCATTTCCCAAAACTAATTGGTCCACCATCTTATATCCGTTCGGTCCCTACTCTACCTTTCCTTATCAATTGTCCCCACTCCTTCCTCTCATTGACGGCTGGTATTAGAAGCTTCGTTGGCCCCTACTTTTTATTTTTTCTTGTCTCCTCGTGCGCATTTCTTCAACATTTTTTGGTCACCGCAGTTCCGTTACAGTACAAAGCTTGGTCACCCACATGTTCTTTGCTTTGTCTCAGCCCTTTACAAGAAGTTTCCCAGCTCGTAAGTTTTTTTTAGACAGAAGCTTAAGATAGTACGTTTTCTTTTTCTTGTTAAACTCTGTCATGAATCTTATATGTGTGCTAATGAGTTTTTTTAGGTATTTATTTGAAGTTTCAACTGTCTTCTTAAAGCTTAGTCTCCTGCTTGTTTTTTTCTCTGTCTCAGCCTCTTCTAGAAAGTCTTTATGTATTTTTTTACATAAGCTTCAGTTTTACATTTTCTTGTTCCTTTTTAAATTTGGGTACATGAAGATTTGTCATTAATTTAGAATAGTTGATTGCCTGAAGATTTCTTATTCATCCTGCCAATCCTTAAAGGAGTATTGAACTAGTTAGAGCATTAAATATCATTGAATATGTAATATTTCTTTGATTTATTTTGTTGTGAGTTGTGAAAAATTGTTATGATGCTGTGGGATTAATTGGTTGATTATTTGTGAGGGAATATATAGATGGGGTACAAGAGTTTATTAGATTTGCAAGCAAGCATACAAGTGATCCTAACAAAATCTTGTGTCCTTACTTATCTTGTTGTTATGAAAAGTGGATTAGTTTACTTGATTTGGTAGATCATTTAGTGTGTCATGGAATTGATCAATCATATACACGATGGACAAGGCATGATGAGATGGATGATGCACGTAGTGATCAGGTGCATACCACAATTGGTACTTCTAATGAGTTTGACTCAATTATGTGTGATGATGAGGACGCTGGTATTCAAGAAATACTAAATGCAGTCGAAAGGGTGCTTCATAAATTTCCTCAAGAATTTGAGGAGTTGAAAGGTGATGCAGAGAAACCATTATATGTTGGTAGTACTAAATACACAAGATTGCTAGCAATGTTGAAATTGTACAACTTTAAAGCATAATATGGATTGAGTGATTCGGGTTTCATTGCACTGCTTGAATTTGTGCAAAATATGCTCCCAGAAGAAAATGTACTTCCGACCAAGACATATAAGGTAAAGCGAATACTTTGCTTTACAATTAGCTTGGGTTATGAGAAGATACATGCATGCCCTAATGATTACATATTATTTCGGAATCAGTATGCAATGTTAGAGAAGTGCCCTAAATGCAGTGCATCTCGATATGGGAAGAAGAAAGGAAAAAGTTTGTCGAAGGTTGTATGGTATTTTTCCATTATTCTGAGATTTAAGCGACTGTACAGTAATACAGAGATTACTAAGCTGTTGACGTGGCATACAGATGAAAGGGTGAAGACACAAAACTTAGGCACCCTGTGCAATAAATGTATTGTCTTACAATGGTTATGAAATCAACAGTTACACATTCAACACACAAGAACATGATACAAGGAGCACGACGTAGAATAGTGGGGTAACACTTGTTGCTGATTCTTGGCATAGATCTAGTGTCAAAGACGTACACCATATCTATGCAACAATATTATACTTTGGTGTAACTGAACAAATATAGGAGTTAGATTACACTATGTTGAGGGTCACTGTCTTCATATGTAGTGGGTTAACAACAACAGTGGATTGAGGACAGATGATTTAGGGTTTGTTTACGTGGATCTTTGGAAAGTTTGGTATAAAGATGATCCTTTTATTTTAGCATCACAGGCACAACAAGTGTTTTTCATTCTGGATCCTGCTAAGAAGAACTGGTCCATTGTACTTCCATTGAACAAGAATCATCAAGAACAAGTTGATAATGAAAGTAATGAATATTTCAATATTCCTGAGGATAATCTCTCCTTTGAGATGTTGTGGTCAAAATATATTGATATAGATGAAGATGAAAATAAAGATGAACCCTTATACATGAGACATGATCATAAAGAGGGGACTTGGTTTTTAAATCAAACAAGAAAGAGGAAAATATGATAATGAGTGCCTTGATTTTTTGCCTTGTATGTTTTATTACATGCATTCATATATTTCAACATAATTTATTTTCATTGCCATGATTGTCACTGTGCATACTCTGATGTTTTGTTTGGTTTATTTAACTTACAGGAAAATGGATCCCCATACTGGAGATGATATTGTTCCCAGTAGTGAACATGATGATCAGGCAGTATTTGAGGCCGACGTAGCCTGAGGTAGGATCGTAATGTCCATAATGATCAAACTAAGGATTAGGGGCATTAGGTTAGAGCTTAGTGGAATGAAAAAGGAAATCAAGTCGGACCGAATTCCAGCTCCTTTATTAATTACATTAAGACTACGGTCAAAGAAAGAGTCCCCATTATAGTTTCAGATTGGCGATGGGTGAAGAAAGATTATGCCGATATCCTTTTGGGCTCAATCAAGGTAAACATTATTTACTTTATTATTTTGGTTGTTTTATTTTATGAAATTATAATCTAACAAATTATGTGTGTTTTTTCTTACAGTTTTGCTTTATAATTGATGAAGATAAGGAGAAATTCGTGCTACAAAAATGCAGTAGGCTTTTGAGAAAATTTCACTCCGCTCTTGTCAAATTTTACTTGCAGGACAACAATGATATTATCAATCGTACACTGCTAGAGTTGTACGATGGAATAATAACTCAAGAGCAATGGAATGAGTTTGTGAGCTCACATACTTTTGCGCAATTTGCGGTAATTAATATTAGCCTTTACGTACTTGTAATGTAGTTATAATTAATATTTATTGATATGAATCATTTGGATCTAAACAAGAAAGAAGTGAGTGAAATCGTGAAAAGGTATCCAATATGCCATACCAGTACGTAAAAGGACCGGTCTCGTATGCAATGTTGGAGTAACAATTAGTAAGAACTAATCATTATTTCATATGAATATAATTTCTATAACTAATTTTTAACTACAACTAACTTTGATATGCAGATGCAAGAATAACATTTTGATGATGTCACACATATACCTCAGCATGATTTGTGGCTGGCCGGCTACACGAACAAAAAAGGTGAAATTCCTAGCGAACAAGCTAGAAAAGTTGTCGAATATTGTGTAAGAAGTGGACTATACTTAGAGGAAAGATTTAGCTTTATTTAGCTAATTCTAGTTTATAATAATTAATATTGTTGTAATTATTTTTGTGATAGCGCTCATTGACGCAGAAGCAGTCGGACTTGGTGCATTATGTTGGTCGTGACGATTTGATTAGCGAAGCACTTGGAGTTTTTGAGTATCATGGTCGTGTTTGAGGTACTGGTTTTCCAGTGACCCAAACATCGTACTTCAGACCCTAAAAGCGAGCCAACAAAACTGACTTACTGCAACTAAAGGAAGAGATTTCTTACTACAAGCATCAAGTAGAATAGAGAATTAGTGGCTACGAGCATCATGTAGAACAATTTAACAATCATATGCGTTTGATGCAAGAGAAAAGCACATTATTAAAGGCTTAAATTCACACCTTACTGCAGTTTAGGCCAGCATCGAGTCCAATGTGTGACAGCACAAGTGCGAGGGATAGTTGCCTTTCTATGCCTAAAGTCCCTATTCCTTTGGTAATTAATTTCTTTTCCACTTCACTTTTTGTTATGTTATAAATTAGTATACCTTAATATATTAACTCTATTTTTCATAAGGGCGAATCGGCGTGCAAGTTACAAGTCGATGAATCTTTCAAGCACACGGTTGCTATCGGCGTGACCTACAACACCGAAAGTGATATAGTACATAATTCACCATTGCCGCTGAACATAATCTAAGTAAGGGTTGACGTATGCACAAATGAAGATGCCCCCTTACCAATTCCTTCTCTTGATGAAGCAATAATGGTGAAAGATATTGTCAGTGGTTATGTTGAATGGCTAATAGGTCTGATTGAGTCATATAAAAAGGTAGTTAATTTACAATTCCTTTTACTTTTTCTATATACTTCCATCTAAAACCACATGATTTAATTTCATGATTTTTGTAGGTTGCTGCTTGTCCTAAAGGCAAATGAATTGAAGGGCGTGGGAAGAACTCAAAGTCTTCATCAACCGAACAAAAGTCCCAACCCTCAACCAACAACTGACAAATGCCCTCATATTACCAATAATTGGCATCAATGGTATCAGCTTTGATAAGCCAAGGAGGTCAGTAAATACATTTCAATATCGACATCTATCATGCAGATATATCTGATCATGTCGATGGTAATATGCTGAACAAAGTGCTTAGTCATGATTGGCTTAGTACGACAGCCGTCAACATATGGATTAGGTACTTTATCATTATCGTCTATCTCTGTTATTATTATTCATCATTCTTTTTTTTGTTTTAATGACATTGTTTGTTTTCTATAAAGGCACTTGTACCACAATCTATTACTCACACGGAAAGGGCACATAAATTCGTATTTGTCAGCTCGTACCTCTTTGGCCAGCATAAGGGGAGATTAGATGTGGAAACACAATCTAACGATATTAAAGGCATCCTCACTTGGAGAGAACCCTTAATATGCTCTTTATTGTGCCATACAATTTGGGGTAAGTTATTTGTGACAGTATTTTAATGTACGTTTTTTTATTCTTGCACTTTTACTATAACATGATGGTCGAAGTAAAATCTTCAAAATATTTTAGGGGACATTGGATTTTGATTGTTATCCATCCAGCATCACCTGGAGTCCTCGACATTTACTATTTGGATCCTCTAAAGGCCGGTCATCCAAACAATCGACCTAATTTGAAGATTATAATCAATAAGCAAGTGCATGGGTGTATGTGTAAATATTTGCATGTATCATTATTGAATGCCGGGGACTCCAAGTGTTTTGTTAGTGCATTGAATTACCAAAGTTAATCAGTCACTACTTTTTTTGTTAGTGTATTGACTGCTTACCTGAAGCAATATTGGATTGGGCTATTCTAAATGCAAAGACCCAGCCAGTAGCTATACCTAGAGGAAGATTGCGATACTTATATATGAATTTACTCAAATTTTGTTATTCAAAATTTTTCTTCAAATATTTACTTAACTATTTCATTGTATTGTTGCAGTGCCCATTCCTACCAAACAATAATGATTGCGGTTATTACATTATGAAATTTATGAAAGATGTAGTTACTCATAATCAAATTTATGTTCCTACGCAAGTAAGTTCTTTTACTTGTAGTTATTGTGTTTTAAATTTAATTGACAAGTGTCTAAGTTAATTAATTTTTAGCTATTTTAATTTGTTCTGTGCATGCTTTTTATGTAGTATTATGAAGATCAATGTTGTACCCAATTGACTGACCAACAAGTAGATAAAATCATTGAAGAATAATGTGAATATATGGTTAGGAAATTAGCTAATAATATACCTCCAATGGGGGAAGCGCCATTGGAGGTAAAGGAGAAGTGCCATTGGAGGTATATTACATAACGAAGCATCGTTGGAAGTAATAGACTTCCAATGGCACTTGTTTAGAGAAGCGCCATAGGAAATAGCACTTTCTATGACACTTCTCTGAACAAGCACCATAGCTTTATATTTAAAAAAATAAAAATAAACAAGCTATGAAGCTTCCTTATATTCAAGAAGTGTCGTAGCTTGTTTTAATAGCGCTGGAAGCCATGACACTTCCTAAGCGCCATAGTATTCTTTAAATTAAGCGTCACAACTTGTATTTTTTATAGTAGTGAAAAATTTGTGAAGAAATTGTTAGTGTGGTATTATTTTGTACAATAATTAAATTTAAATGATGTGAACTTAAAAAAATGCACCAAACCATAGGTAAATTGTCACCGCCTTCAGGGAAGAAGTTTTTGAAATTGGCAGGCTGAAATGGCTCACTCTCGTAGGAGATGTTATCACAATCACCCATGTCATAAAGGTCTCTAGACTTTAAATAAACCACAACGTGCCAATCCTTGTGCCTCTCATCATCGACATAATAAACCTGGTGTGCCTATGAGGGAAGAATATACAGCTCATCATCTTCAAAATGGCCAGTGTGAATTGGCCATGAGAAATTTACAGATGTGATGCCTAAGTCATCAGTTGTGAGTCCCTGAGAAGTAGTGGTATTTGCCCACAAACACTTGAACAACGTCACATTGAAACGGCCTTGGTAATTTAGTTCAACGACATCAAGAAGCTTTCCATTGTAAGGGACATCTTTAAACTGCATGTTGGTGTTACTGCTACTTGCATAACTCCTTGTCCCAAAGGTGTCATAAACACCTGAATTTTGAGTTTGCAATTATTGATATCGTGAAACAGTGCAAAACTTGAAATCATTGACATTGTACGCTGTAAACCTTTTTGTATGGTCAAGAGGGCTGATTGCGAGAGCTCTGAAATCTGGTGAATATGGGTTATGGTCATTTAGTATTATGCACACAAACTAGCTTGAAAATTCTCTAAGGATCTATTTGTCAACTTCAGAGGATGTTTGTGTACGGATCATGAGTTGACGCTTCAAAGGACTTCTAAATTCCTTGCAATTAATTATAGGAAGGCGATAATGAAATGTAAGTACAAAATATTACAAAAATATAGAATAACATATTTACTGAAGGAAGGGTTCAAATTGAGTGCAATTAATCAAGAATGTCTATGTGCTTATAACTTTTCAGTTGTCGTTAGTTTGAAGTTCTTCGTTCTTCCAACTGGTTTACCAACACAAGGGATTAACAACTCTCCTGATATTGGAGTAGGTTTAGGAAAATCATCTACACAAGGCGGTTCGTTGAAAGCTGTCTTAATGTTATCTAAGTACCTTGAATAGAAATATAGGACCTCTCCCCTATATAACTTTCAGCCATAGAACCTTCTAGCCACACCTTATTCCTTACGTAAGATTTCAATTTTGTAAGAAACCTACAAAGTAAAGAAGGAAAAATGATACTAAATGTTGAAAAGGGAAACTAGCAAACATATGAACTAATAATGAGTACCTCTCAATAGGATACATCCATTGATATTGAACTGGGCCAACAAGTTTTGTTTCATGAAAAAGGTGGACTATAAGGTGAACCATCACAGTAAAGAAAGACGAAGGAAAGATCATCTCCAAATGACAAAGTATAAAACTGATTTTGGATTGCAGCTGATCGAGTTCCTCAACGATTAAAACCTTGGAACACAACTTTTGAAAGAAGGAACAAAGCTCCACCAAAACGATGGATATATTAGGAGGAAGTGCATTATTTATAGCCAGCAGAAATAACTGTTGCATAAGAACATATGAGTCATGACTCTTTAGGCCAGCAACCTTTCAAAACTACATGTCAATACATCGTGATATGTTGCTTGAATACTCATCAAGAACTTTTATTTTCTTCAACGTCGTGAGAAAGACTTCCTTATTTGGATTTTGTGAGGGTGAACTTTGCCGGTTGAAATTTTTCATGCTCATCTGGCCACAAGTCATGAACTCCCATGGCATGTAAATCTTTCCTTGCTTGAAGATGATCTTTTGACTTGTTAGGTTCGTTAAGCAGCGTATATAGCATATTGTCATATATGTTTTTTTCAATGTGCATGATATCAAGACTGTGGCGAAGTAAATTAGATTTCCAATATGGAAGAGTAAAGAAAATGCTTATCTTCCTCCATTGCTGAGGCAAGCAGAAGTCCTGCCCATCTTTCGCCCTACTTTTGCTGCATCGTCGCTTTTTTTGAAAACTCAAATTCAACATCCTCAAGCTGTTGTAAGATATCTGCACCGGATAAAGTCTGAGGTGGTCCTTTTTTTTTCTAGTTTCTCATTGAAATGATTCCGTTGCAATCTAAACTTGTGCTTTCCATTGAGAAACCTCCGATGCCTTATAAAGCACCACTTTCAACGTTAGGAAGGCCCACTAGATCATAGTCAAAATTACAAGCTGGACACACCGACCCAGTATGCCTATTCCACCTGGATAATGTTCTCAGGCCAGGAAAGTCACTAATAATCTATATCAAAGCTGAACACAAGTTGAACAATGTCTTTGGTACTCATCATATGTCTCAATGCTGACATTCCACTGGTAAAGCAATTCCATAATAAGTGGTTAGAGATATACATCGGTATCATTATTTGGTGCCTTTTTGCCTGGAATGATCGTAGACAAAATAAAGGAGCTTTGCTTCATACTCATTCGAGGGGTAAGTTGTAGGAAACTAAGACTATTGGCTAAATACTGTAACTTGTGCTAAGATTCCAAAATGGATTGAAACTGTTGGTCACTAAAGCAAGTCGAACATTTCTGGGGTCAGCCTCGAAAGATGGAAAGTCTTTATCGAACGTTTCCAGGCGTTTGCATCCTGAAGATGTCTTAATTTACCATCTTCATTCTTATAAACTTCATGCCACCTTATGTGCTCTGTCATTTTGGATGACATAAACAATCTTTGTAAGCGCGGCTTCGAAAGGAAGTATCTATGAATCTTTGCGGGTTTCTTCTTTTGCTTTTTCCTATTCTGAATTGTCTTATACCTCGATGTGTGACATCGCTTACAAGTCTCCCGGTTAGCATCATCTCAACATACAATTGTTGGGGCATGCATCAATTATTTGGTAGTTTATGCCCAATCTGTTAATAATCTTCTTAGCCTCGTAGAACGATATGAGAATCTCCATATCGGGACTGTATCTTGTAATAATTCTAGCAACATTGACATTTCCTTATCTGTGACTCCACATAGGCACTTGATATGATATAATTTGATCAAGAAAGATAATTTTGAGTATTTTCGACAACCTTAATATAAAGGGCGATCCAATTTGTCCATTAAGTTAAAAAAATCCCGAGTTGTTTCATTCTTCAAGAACACTGGCTCTGAACCCTACACTTCTTCGTTGAAGTTTTCGTCTTGATAACCAAATGCATCACACACAGCATCATTTATAGGATCATTTTCATCTACTTGAACTCCTACTTGTGAATTTTAAGGAACAACATCATCATACCTCATATCAAGTTTCTCACCATGAACTCCCCAAAACATATAGTCTTCCGGGAAATGCTTCACAAGTAAATGTTCCTTAACAAGCTGTTGTGCATGCCACTTCTTGAACTTGCATCTCCGACACGGACATGCGATCTTACCATTATAGTTGGCGTGAGAGTAGGTGAAATCCAAGAAATTGTTTAATCCATACAAATATTTTGAAGAATTAAGTGGCAACCTGATCCATGACTTATCCATATCTAGTGAAAAAAGTTAGCAAATAAGATGAGTGAATATAGAATGAGGGACGCCTGGAAGCTTATATTCAAATTCTCCAACATTTAATAATTTGTAGCGGTTCCAAAACCGCTACCAAGTATAAGTTCAAGTGGACATATCTATGAACTTAACTTTATACAATGTCACAAATTATGTATTGACTTACCTATTGGCTTGCTACTAACTATTTTATTTGTAAGCCAAAAAGTAGTGAACTATCATGCATGAATATTGTGAACTTGTGGTGATTTTGTAAGTGCCATAATTTTATTACATGATCCCGTTACTTTGTCTCTTTCGTAGTAAGGCTCAAAGCACCAGAGGTGCATGCCCTCACCTTGTCTTTATTGATTTTCTTGCCATCTTAGACTTTCTACAATGAATGATATGTGGAGAATGCAATTCCTTATTAGCTTGATGAACTCTTGTTTTAATTTCTTTTGCAAATAAAAAGTTTCAAAATAAAAGATAAAGATGTTCTTTTCTTAAAATAAATGAATTTGGTTTCATATGAGAAAATAAAAAAATAAAAAACACAAACCAAACAAAAAATATTTTTCTCAAAATAAATTAAGTAAATCTTTTTCCTAAAAAATACTGGGTTTTTGTAAGTTTTAAGGAGGAGACAGTTTGTTTCATTAGGACAATTTAAGTATCCGATGGCATTGTTCCGTGTTTGAATCTTGACTTTTTGAAGTATCTGTTTATACGTGATTTGATTAGAGATGGATCTACTCGTTTTTCATTTATGAAGGTTTTTTTTTAAAAAAAAAGGTAACTATGATTTAAGATAGATAAATCCATTTTTCATCAGCCAATAAAGAAATAAATATACTCTATGATTTTAGAATGGTTGCTTGGAAGAAGGGGTTGGATGACTTTTGTGCATGTGAAACGCGTGGGTGTGAAGGGGCTGAAGAAAAAAAAGATGAAAATGAAGTTTTTTTTTGTTTTGTTTTGTTTTGAGATATGTATGGCCTTGAAATTACAAAAAAGTCAAGGGTTTACAGCTATTATGACAGAATTTTTTCCCAAATCGCATTCTTGAGATTTGAGTTTTGGTTTTTTTTTGGTGTGAACTTAGAGTGTCCGTAAGTCTTTTTAGACTTAAGTCTAATCCCTTTTGGATCGAGAGCATTAACATTAAAGTCCTCTCAATAAATACACTTTTCTATATTTAAATTTGTATTCTCTTTCTTATAAAGTTTGGATCACTTAGACATCTCAACAAACAAACTTGTTGAGAAGACAATATTTTTTCAAAAAATTAGAGTGCATGCACGACTTAAAATACGACTTAAAATTATAAGTAGAACCAAATTATTGGCCCTCATTTGTGAAAAAGGGCTCTCATATTTTTAAGTTGTAATCAAGAAAACTTCTTAATAGAATGACGAGTACTTATTTGCCGTTACATTTTCGCAGCGATATATCTCATCTTCACATGGTTCCATCATAGACAACGTAACAAGCCCTCCCTGAAAGTCATTCAGTCCTACTTGCCCTCCAAATTCTGCTTGACTTTAATTTTTCCATCTTTAAAGAACCAAACAATAATATTTATACATACACACATATAAATATAATAAAAAATTATTATCCATATATAGATCATAAATAATATGATTTAACTTGATGAGCTCCGCAAATATACAGGTTGTGTCAAGGAATAAAGTGATGAATAGAGTCTCGTCTCATGAAGAATCAATCAATCAATTTTTAGGTATTAAAATCTCAATTTCTTTTAAGCTAAACGAATCTAGTTATGAGAAATTTTAAAGGAAATTAATTAACGAAAACTATCAATATCAAACAGAACCTAGAGTCACTAATCCTTCACTAGCGCTCCAAATCTCAAATCCATTTAATTAGTTAATCTCAAATGTTAAGTTTGTTAATCTCGAATATCAATAGTTATAAGTGCCTGTCGACCCACTCACAACCCTCTCTTAAGTATAATTGTTATGTCTAACCTAATTACTCAAGAGGCAAGATAATTCAAACACACTCTTCAACAATTATATGGGGTTATTAGATATATGTCTATCCTAATCGTAAATTAAATCATAATTTTATCCCATATTACTTAATCTCATAGCCTAATTAAAATCCCCTTCGTAAAGGTAAATCCTAATACTCAAATTCACATCTAACGGTGGTCAATCATCAAACGGATAAAATAAAACAAGATTAAGTAACTAAAATTAACATAAATCATAACTAATAAATCATGGAAATAAAATCTAGTTCACTAGTGGGTTCATAGTTTCTCTAAATCTAAAAAGAAAATTAACCACTCATAGCTAAAATAAAATCAATAATGAAATAAAAAAATTCAAATTCAAAGAATAAAGAAAAAAAAGAAAAGAAAAACAAATCTGTCAGAGAGTTCTTCCTCCTCTCCGCTGCTGTTCACCTCAAGTTGCTGCCATCAGGATTCCCGTTCCAATCGACTTCTCCAATTCTCCTTCTGGATGTGTGCGTTACTGCCCTTTTTATATATATTATAAAAATATTATTATTATAAATATAATAATAATAATAATATTTTTATAATATATTAAATTTAAACCTGATATGATACAACGGTTCAAATTTTATAAAAGACCTTAGAGGAGGAGAATCAGGTCCCTTTTTATAGATATAAGTTCGGCTATTTTACTTCTGACTCGGGTTGCGTGCATTCTTCAGGCATCTTTTACCCGGATATTATCCTATCCTCCCTCATCAAGATATAAAATAAGATATTATATTATCTTTATCTTCGCAAAGTAGCAGGACATGGGGATCTATTTTTATCTATTACTTTCTTGCTTCAAGTGGGGTCCGCATCTAATATCCTTCCAATTCACTTGTTGCTGCTAACTTCACGCCTCTTATCTCTTTTCAATACAATATATATATATATATATATATATATACATATATTGATTGATGTTTGCTTCAGCTTCCTTCACGGTGATATTTTTTTTCTTTATTTAAATCTTTTTTATCTCTCTCTTTATATAATATCTTCTGTATAATAAAATAGGATATAGATAAATTTTTCTTCAAATTTTCTTTTTTATCCTAAACTTAATTAAAAGATAGAAAATATCTAAAACATAATTAAATTGATACAAAATATTAATAAATTTAATCAATTATGTTCTAAAATCTATACATATTTAATTAATATATATATATATATATATATTTATCAAATTTCCCCACACTTGAACGTTTGCTTGTCCTCAAGCAAAAAAAAGAAAAATCATTCTTTAAACAAAAAATACATTACTTATGAAATTCCTAAACAGAGAGTAGAACACCACCACACTTAGATCATGCTATCAAATTCTATTTAGTTTAATGTCTTATAAGAATGGTCACTAAGCCAGTAGCCTTAAACAAAATCATCTCTTAACATCCCATGGTCAAAGGATTGGTAAGTAATAAGTGCAATAATAAAATTAGTAAAGGAATATTACGCTTATAAACTTCTCCAGAAAAATTCAAATGCCCTTGTTGAACCAAGCTTTTCATTTAATTTATTAAGGATCCTCAGGTAGAAAATTGATTCATTTATTTTTCTTTTGCTTCCTTTTTTTTTCATCTTGGGCTGTTGTAGGTCCCCTTTTAATGCGACCCTACACATGGGTGATGCAACACCGATTACTCAGTTAATCCAACAGATACCTCAAGAGGCTTTTAGCCCAACTCATACCCTCTTTGACTTTACCGTTTGACACGAGTGCTAACATTGATGATGAAGTGCTCCTGGTTACTAAGTTAGGTCTAGAAAAGCCATTGGAGTTATGTTTCTTATTTATTGCTTTTTTTTATTTTCATTTATTATTTTTCACCTGAGTCATGTCCTTAAACAAAATCTTACTTAGCCTGTAGGGATCATAATCTAATTTCCTAAATAAATCAAGTAGCAAAATATTCATAAACTAATAATTTGTTGATCATATTACAAATTACTCCCTATTCTCATAGTCTATCCCAAGATTTATACAAAAAGAAAAGGCTTAGAGGCTTAATTGATGCATTCTTTTCTATTTTAACTTTTTTTTTCAATAGCACTCTCTAAGATGGGGAAGGTTCAAAGTTAAGGTCAATCCTAAGTAATGCAAAAATTTCAACTTTTGCCAAGAAAAATTCTTTTCAATTGCAGAAGGACAAGAAAAAAAAATCATATCCCTCCCCCACACTTAAATTAAACATAGTCTTCAATGTTGCAAAAACCAATAAAGAGGGAAAGGAACTAGTACTCCCCTGGTTTAGGTTTCTGATTCTGATATGGAGTTCTTCGTCTAATACCATCCTTGATGTTTCAACTTTTTGAGGGTAGAAAGAGTGCACAAGCAAGAATTTGCAGCTGCAACAGAAGTGATCATCTTTAAACCTGAATAAAAAAGGAAAAGGAAAAGAAAAATAATAAATGAAAAGCAAAATGTTGGGTTGCCTCCAAACAAGCGCTTGTTTTATAGTCTTCAGCCTGACTATGTCAGAAGGTTGTAGAGGTTGAAACAAGCAGTGTCAATGTACTGTAGGGAAGGATGTAGAGGTGTTCAAAACTTGCTCACTTTACCTATAAGCATTCCGCACAACATTTTTTTCAACAAAGATAGTTGTGTTAAGGAGCTCTTTAATGGTAAATGAATCTAATTTCACTGGATTGAGGTCATCCATCACAACAACACTTGCACATTGTTTAAACTCATTTTGATACTCTGTTGCTTTGTCTCTCTTAAACTTGACTTGTTCATTACCAAGTCGTAGAATTATCTCTCCTTGTTCGACATCCACTAATGCTCTAATAGTAGCTAGGAATGGTCTCCCAACAATTAGTGGAATATATTGATCCTCTTCCAGTCAAGAACAATGAAGTCAGCAGGATATATAAGAGATCCAACTTTCACTAGCACATAATTAATGATACCATATGGATAAGAGAAACTTTGATCATCTAGCTTAAGTGTAACAGTTGTAAGATTGGCCACCCCTAATTAAAGCTTCTTAAAAAGAGATAAGGGCATAAGATTCACAGTAGACCCCAAATCACACAGCGCACAACCTTCAAATTTGTCACCAATCACGCATGGAATAGTGAAAGAATTAGGATCTTTACACTTTAAAGGGACATTAGGCTTAATGACACTAGTGATCTCCTTGGTCAGTGCTATAGTTGCAAACTCAGTAAAATGCTTCTTCTTACTTAACATCTCTTTTAGGTACTTGCATATTTAGGCATTTTCTCCAAAGTTTCTATCAATGGGATGTTAATGTGTAACTGCTTGAGGATACCAAAAAACTTCTTGTATTGCTCATCAAATGCCTTCTTTTGAAATCTTTGAGGAAATGGTAGAGGTGGTGTCCATTCAGGAGTCTCATTAGTTGTCGCCTTTTCCTGCACCTCCTTCATTAAGGAGTCCCTGTCCTCATCTAATCCCTTAACCTCTGTGTCGACCCTTCATCATTTTCTGCAAGAACCTCTAGAGTTTCTTTGCCATTAGAACCTGAAGGCTTCGTTGTTAGCTGTTGCACTTTAAGTAATTCTTTATCACTTCTAAGGGTAATATCTTTACATTCCGCTTTTTCATCTCTACAAGGATTAGACATGGTAGTACTTGGCAATTCTCTTTGTTGTAATGCATTCATAGCAGTTGCAAGTTGTCCCATTTGTGTCTTAAGATTCTTGATAGATGATTCTAATATTGCATTAATAGCAGCTTGATCCTGAGTACTCTTTAGTTGAAAACTCGTGAGCTGAGATATCATTGCCTCTAGATTAGTTTTGGGCTCTTGAGTAGGAATGGATTCCTTTTCCAATTGATAGAAGCCAGAAGGTGAAACTTGCTTCGTATCAGAAGTTGATGCTTGATTAAGAGTGGCACTATGTTTCGAAGAGAAGTTAATATTTTTACGCCACCCAGGATTGTACATGTTTGAGTATGAATTGTTTTGGTTATTGCCACGGTAGTTTTAAGCATATTTTATTGGCTTTATCTGTTGAGATATGAGGCATTGACCATTAACATGGTGATCTCCACAATAATCACAATGAGCATAGATAGCATTTACTCCCATATGTCCACCATTAGATCGGTTTACTTGTACTTGTAAATGGTCAAACTTCTTGTTGAGAGTCTTTAACATTGCCATTAACTCTGACGAAGGGTCTTCAATAACTTTCTTCACTGCTCTTCTTTCATTGTTGTTTTAGATAAAGTCAGCTGATAAGTCATCTAAACATTTCTAGACATGATTCACTGGTTGCTTTGTAATTCCTCCATTAGTGAAGGTGTTCAATTCAGACTTAGATTCAGGAGTCAAATGAGTACAAAAGATTTGAAGCAATACCCATTTTTCTAGATTATGACTTGGACTTTGCCTGACAAGCAACTTAAATCTCCCCCAAGCTTCATACAAATGTTCACCGAACTGTTGACAGAAGTTAGTAAGAGCGGCTCTTGCATCCACCATCTTGTTGTGTGGAAAGAATCTTAATATGAACTTTTATTCCAATATCTCACAAGAGGTTATGCTACCCTCTTTTAAACCATTGAGCCATTCTTTGGCTTTTCCTTGTAGAGAGTATGGAAAAAGTCGAAGACGGATCACATCACTAGGAACTCTATTCTGTTTGAAACAGTCACAAACATCAAGAAATTGTATCGGATGCCGATTTGGATCTTCTATGTTGTTTCCTGCATACTGACCCTGTAGTTCAAGCATTTTAAGCATAGCTTGCTTGATTTCAAAATTGTTAGCTTGAAACTCAGGTACTCTGATTCTGGACTGATAACCTCGAGATTGCCTTCCTAGAAAATCATTGACACCCAATGTTCATTCTCATCCTCAACCATTTCTTTGCTAATGGTTTCTTCTTCCTCGTGATCTGAATGTTGAGGTGGTGTTATCTCTAAAAGTTCGCTAACCTTCTTTGTCTTCTTAGATGTTTTCTTTGTTGTCCTTGACATATAATGTAAAGCACTACAAAGACAAAGAGACAAAGATTGAGTATCAAACAAAAAAAGAAAAATAGGAAAATAAAGAAAAAAAATGCTTAAGCTTAAAATACTAAAGGGCCTCTAATACTAAAAATAATTGCTTAGATTCCCCGGCAACGGCGCCAAAAACTTTTGAGCTCAGCAAATATACGGGTCGTACCAAGTAATAAAGTGATAAATAGAGTATCGTCCCAAGAGGAATCAATCAATTAATTTTTAGGTATTAAAATCTCAATTTTTTTAAGCTAAATGAATCTAGTTATGAGAAAATTCAAAGGAAATTAATTAACGAAAACTATCATTATCAAATACAACATAGAGTTACTAATCCCTCACTGGCGCTCCAAATCTCAAATCCATTTAATTAGTTAATCTCAAATGTTAATTTTTTAATCTCGAATATCCATAGTTATAAGTGCCTGTCGGTCCACTCACAACCCTCTCTTAAATATAATTGTTATGTCTAACCTAATTACTTAAGAGGCAAGATAATTCAAACACATTCTTCAACAATTATATGGGGTTATTATGTATATATATATCCTAATCGCAAATTAAATCATAATTTTATCCAATATTACTTAATCTCATAGCCTAATTAAAATCCCCTTCGTAAAGGTAAATCCTAATACTTAAATTCACATCTAACAGTGGTCAATCATCAAACGGACAAAATAAAACAAGATTAAGTAACCAAAATTAACATAAATTATAACTGATAAATCATGAAAATAAAATCTAGTTCACTAATGATTTCATAGTTTCTCTAGATCTAAAAAGAAAATCAGTCACTCATGACTAAAATAAAATCAATAATAAAATAAAAAAATTCAGATTTAAAGAATTAAAAAAAAAAGAAAAACAAATCTATGAGAGAATTCTTCTTCCGCTACTGTTCACCTCAAGTTGCTGCCGTCAGGATTCCTGTTTTAATCGACTTCTCCGATTCTCCTCCTCGATCTGCGCGTTGCTGCTCTTTTCATAGATACAAGTTCGGCTATTTTCCTTCTGGCTCGGGTTGCGTGCATTCTTTGGGTATCTTTTACCCAGAAATTATCCTATCCTCTCTCATCAAAATATAAAATAAGATATTATATTATCTTTATCTTCGCAAAATAGCAGGACATGGGGTCCATTTTTATCTATTACTTTCTTGCTTCAAGTGGGGTCCGCATCTAATATCCTTCCAATTCACTTGTTGCTACTTGCTTCTACCTTCACGCCTCTTATCTCTTTTCAATACAACACACACACACACATATTGATTGATGTCTGCTTCAGCTCCCTTCGCTGTGATTTTTTTTCTCTCTTCATTTGAATCTTTTTTATCTCTCTCTTCATTTAATATCTCATATACAATAAAATAGAATATAGATAAATTTTTCTTCAAGATTTCTTTTTTATCTTAAACTCAATTAAAAGATAGAAAATATCTAAAACATAATTAAATAGGTACAAAATATTAATAAATTTAATCAATTATATCCTAAAATCTATACCTATTTAATTAATATATATATTTATCACAACTCAACATATATAGTATTATCTAATATTTTAATCTTAATGTGGAAGATGTAATTAGTTTTTTTGTCGAATTTAAATCTCTAGACACATTCTTCTTCTATTAAATAGGATAAAATGATAATTTCCTTTTAATTAAGTCTATTTCATATATATATATATATATAAAGGCTGATAATCCAACCCACAACTTACTCAAGGGAGGAGAGTTGGTAGCTTTAGCTAAATTTTGCTCTCCAATGGTATCAACTTAACTTGGATTTTTATTAATATTTTTAATCACAAATTTTTTAAACAAATATGTACATCAATTAAAAGTCCAAAACTCCACGTTACGTACCGATCGACGAGCAACAAGATTAAACTAATATTGGGGGCAGTTGTTGACTAATGATAATTTCCTTTAAACTTTCATTTTATTAGATTAAAAAAAGATTAGTATGAATGAATCATTGAGGAAGACATGTTTCTATTAGAAGTTGCATCGGATCGCTTTTACATATTTGTCTTTCCTTTCACATTTTGTCTTCACCCATCGCCTTCTTGACCTTATCAACCTTCCATAACATTATACATTATATTGATTCTTAAGTTGGTATTATGGTCAAATAAAAAAGAATTAATTAAGAATTATTATCACCGTCATGCCTATGCAGAAACTACATATTAAGAATTAGGCAAACTAGAATATCTCAACTTGTAATAAATATATTGAATTCTTGGTCTATCTTAAATTTTTATCCTGGAAGAATTGACATAAGAGTTTTAATCAAAGTTGGCGCAGCAATATTAGAAAAATGGCGTGCTAGCTAAGTTTGATATTATAATCCAAGTTGACGCATGTGACTTGTGTAATTTTAGCTCTAGCACTTTCTGGAAAAAAGCCTATCACTATGTTTTGACCTGGAGAGGAAATGGAAGAAAAGATGATAAAAAAATTAGGACCTGATTTTTTCTCTCTCCTAATGTCCAGAGTTTTGAGCGACATTAAATCTGTGCCGCACGCAGATGATACAAGTTCCAAATCATAGTGTTTGTTTTTAGCTTATCTGCAGTAATATAGCACTGGTAATGGAAAAGGAAAGGGGCAGATTCATGCAGAATAAAAGTAAACAGTTATGTAGAAAAAGGTAAACAGTTAACGGCATGTGTTATGCTACCTCCGATCTTACATGTAAGAGTTATACAAGGAATTTACTTTAATTCTAAAATCCATTTTGCATCCTGAATATATAAATTTTTCCTAAAGTGTACTTATTGATTGCACATAGTAAAAAGGTTTCTATGAAGGAGTAAGTGAAATGCATATGATTAGAAAGGATGTTCTAGGCGGCCATGGCAAAAAAAAAGAAAGGATGTTCTAGGCGGCCAACACACATTTATCACAAATAATTAATTTAACTAATTTCTTTAGTATTCATAAATTAGTTATCTAACTCTTATATTAAAGATTGAAGGGAGTGCTTTCTTTTATTTGTAAGGTCTATTAGGTATAATGCAAATAATATTAATGCATTAGTAGTACAAGTACCCTGACTGACTTCTTTTTGGACCAGCTATGACTAATGATTATGCTGGCCTTCATCAGGCTCTCTTGACCTTCTGCCTCTGTATTTGTCTTATTTTCATAACTCAATGCTGAAACATAAGGACTTAAGTTGTCCAAATCTTTACCAGGACAATGCTCAATATGTAATTGCCTCCTTCATGTCTGGCCTAATATGAATTTAACCACAATTACTGTACATTCAGTATAATAATATTTTGCTACTTGACGGAGATGAGTTGAGTATGAAATGATAGCATGACTAGTATAGCCACCACTACTACAAAAAACCAAATCTGTGGCGCTTATTATTGCATTAGCTGTGGCGCTTGTGAAATGCCACCTATCTTAACGCCACTAAAAACAGCTGTGGCGCTTGGAAGCGCCACAGTTTTATAAATTTTTTTTTTAAAAAAAATAGCTTTCTGTGGCGCCTAACGTGGCAGGCGCCACAGGAAGCACACCTCCTGTGGCGCCTGGCCATCCAGGCGCCACTGACGGGAGGGCCAGCTGTGGCGCCTGGCCGGCCAGGCGCCACAGAAGGTAAGCCTCCTGTGGCGCCTGGCCGACCAGGCGCCACAGTTGGCCTTAACCTTTTATGGCGCCTGGCTGGCCAGGCGCCACAGTAGGTGGTTTTTTTTTTTTTTTTTGTTCTGGTTTTTTTTTTTTTTTTTTTTGGGTGGCGCCTGGCTGGCCAGGCGCCACAGTAGGTTTTTTTTTTTTTTTTTTTCGTTCTGGTTTTTTTTTTGCATATTTTTTCTCATATTTTTTTGGGTTTTTCGTATTGGTTTTTTTTAGCATATTTTTTTCTCATGCATATATAATTATAGTCTGCAAGGTTTAATAAGAACAATAATAGATAACTTTAAAATGATACCAACAAATGATTGATTAGCTAAAGTAGTAATGAAAATTGTTATACAATATACTGTAAACCTAGCTGAATGAAATATAATACAACAAATTCAACTTGAACAAACATGCAAGACACAACAATTATATTGGCAATTAGAAACAACACAAAAAAAACCAGCTAATGAATTTAATAGTAAATATAGCTACCTAGGGATTTGCTTAAACACATATTCACACCATTCCTCGATCACTTCATTAACCTGATGGTCTGTCAAAGCGTCACAACGTTGATCTTCATAATACTACAGATATATACAATCAGACACAAGTTAGAACAAATTGAAATCAGTAAAACATAACTGTCAGGCACTAATTCAATTTCATTACAACACAATATGAAGTGCAACTAAATGACTTACTTTTTGAGGAATAAATGGTTGATCATGCATAATAACATCCTTCATAAATTTCATGATATAGTACCCACAATCATTGTCATTAGGTTGGAAAGGGCACTGCAATAATATAATGCAATATTTAACTCTGTTCATGAATAAAAAGTGTTTACTAACAAATTCTAAGTAAAGTCAAATATCAATACCTGTATCTTCTTCCAAGGATAACTAAGGCGGGGGTCAGTAGCTTTAGAATAGTTTAACGCGACAGAAGACCGATATGCAGTCAATGCGCTAACAAAAAACAGAAAATGATTACTTTTGATTATTCAATCACGTTCGCAAATATTTATACATAGGCACGTATACTTACCTACTGATCAATAGCATCATATCAAAACGCTCTTGTGGAAGACCATTTTGCAGAGGATCCACATAATAAATGCGAGGGCCTGAAGGTTCCGCTGGATTGATAACGATCAATATCCAATGGCGCCTAAAATATATTTTAAAAATTTTTTTTGAACAATCATGTTATGATAGAAGTTAAACAATAAAAACAAAAATTGTACCAATAATAACTTACCCCGCATTATACGGCACTAAAAATAATGTATTTGCTGCCGCTTTCTTGCTAAAGTAATCTTTCAGCCCATTAGACTGCGCAGTCACATCTATTTTACCCTCATGATTACCAACGAGAAAAGGGTTGACAAATGCGAATTGGACCCTCTGTGTATCCATTAAAACGTCCTGGTCCAAATGCCTGGTATAAAACATACAGTGTCATGAGAAACAAAAGAAATGGAACGAGATATATTAATAACAGTGATAAACGATGATAGTGAAGTACCTTATCCAGATGTTGATAGCCGAAGCACTAACCCAATCACGAGCACATATTTCCTGCACGACCTCGGCAGTAATATAATCAACTAGACCACCAACATTGTAGATATGTCTTGGAATACGTAATGCCACTACTCCCTCACCGATCAATTGTGGTGCAATCAATATTAATTGATCGAGATATGAGGTATGTCTTCTTCTGCTCTGTTGGCTGGCCGATGCTTTTGACTTGGGTTGTGTTGTTGAAGACTTTGAAATCTTACCCTGCGCAAATCAGAAAATTAAATCACAGTTCGAGATGAAAGTTCGAAGGAAAAGTGCAGGGAATTTTGAATGAACGACCTTTCCACATGGCTCAATAAGACCTATTGGCCAAGCAACATAGCCACCTACAACATCTGCCACCTTATTTTGCTCATCTTGAGACGGGATCGGTAAGAGGGCGTCTTCGTTCGTGCAAACGTCAACCCTAACCCGGAGTGTGTTATCCGGCAACGGTGAATTGTGCAGTATGTCCTCACCAGTGTTGTAGGCAACACCTACTGCAACCGCGTGCTTGGATGCTTGCTCGACATATAGCTTGCATTGAAATTCCCCCTACAGAAAACAGAGTTAATATGTTAAATTCGCTTAATTATAATTTAACATAAAGTTAAGTAGAAAAAAAATTAATTACCGAAGGAAAAGGGACTTTAGGCACGGAATTGCAGCTATCTCTGAAACTTGGGCTATCACAGAACGGAACATTTGGTATTGGCCTACCCTGGACCAACTGTTGTATTTGCGTTGTTAACAACGCATTATGTTCTTGCAGCAAACGCATTTGTTCGGTGAATTGTTCTTCTCGTTGTTCCTTGTAGCGCATTTGTTGTTGAAGTTCTTGCATTTGATGCTTAAAGCTAGACATCTCGTCACGTAGGTGGGAAACATCACTTCTACTCGAGCGCTTCTGACGTCCGAAGTATGCTGATGGGGTGACTGCAAAACCAGTACCCCGAACACGACCATCATACTCGGGTACTGGTAACGCTCTGCTCAATAAATCATCCCGACCAACATAGGTCGCCAACGCAGGATCCTCCTGTGTCATTTGTCGCTTTACCAAAAAGAATTACAATGAAAATTAGTTATTATAAATGGAGTTCATTTAAGTAAAGCCAATTATTTATTGAACACATGATATAATTGAATACTTACACAATATTCGGCTACTCTTCTTGCTTCCTCACTACGAATTTCACCTTTCTTATTTGTGACACCCTTGACCCACAGCTCATGTCGTGGAACCTGTGTACTATCTGAGCCTGATTCTTGTATCTGCACATCGAAGTTAGTCGAAGTTAAATGATATTCATATAATTTTTATTATGAATGAAATAATCATCAGTTCGTACAATTTGTTTTTGTAAAGTTCCGTATGAAACAGGTCCTTGTGTGTATCGGTATGGCATGTTGGTCGCGTTGGCTCGATTCTTCTCGCTCAACTCCTAGATAGATCAAAATGATTCATATAAATATATAAATGTTACTTACAAATACGTACATTACACGTAATAGGGAAAAATAAAAAAATCCCCTTACCAGGAAATCAGGAGTTGTATGTGTTTTGATAAACTCATCTCACATTGCTTGAGTGATGATTCCTTCGTACAATGGATAAGGCGGTGTAGTAATGATATCATCATTATCATCCCTCAAGAAATATTTGACGAGATCAGAACGAAACTTTCGCAAAATTTTTCCGGCTTTTCTCATTACGAAGTTCTTCCGATCATCATCAATAATAAAAACACTCTGTAAACAAGTCAAAAAACATATATCATATGTAAGATTGAAATGAAGTGAAACAAAGCTCAACTCCTAAATATATAATTAAGGTGTTACCTGTATTTCAGCCCAGATCCCATCCTCATAACTTTTCTTTACCATTTTCCAATTTTGAACTGTAATAGGGACTCTGTCTCGAACCGTAGTCCCGATGAAGTTATTTAACAAGGTATTGTTCTCCCCAACCGGGTTCCCAAGTTCATTCCACTCTACTTGTAACTTGATCCCGTTACTTCTCAGTCTGATCAACCTCGCCATAACTGTCCTGCCACGTCTGACGTTCACCTCAAATCTCTGTCTACCAATGTGCCTGGGAACGTCATCAATGTCATCAGGTACGGGACTGGGAACGTCATCAATGTCATGATGTGGTGAGTCCATACTCCTGCAAGTGAAATAAACCAAATCAAAACATCAGTGCACAATGGTCTTGTATGTCAACTGTCACATCCCCCCTTCAGCCAACCGGCCTACCGCACCACTGGGCTACTGATCATCGCCTTGGT
Source organism: Inga leiocalycina (assembly GCA_963242795.1). NCBI lineage: Eukaryota > Viridiplantae > Streptophyta > Magnoliopsida > Fabales > Fabaceae > Inga > Inga leiocalycina. Next base: position 55,766,309 of record OY725329.1, read on the forward strand.
AAGCTATTGCCTCACCAACTAGCTAATCAGACGCGAGCCCCTCCTCGGGCGGATTCCTCCTTTTGCTCCTCAGCCTACGGGGTATTAGCAGCCGTTTCCAGCTGTTGTTCCCCTCCCAAGGGCAGGTTCTTACGCGTTACTCACTAATTACCATTTGCCCTTAATCGAAAATCGGGGTGTTACATCAACGAAAGCAAATTATTTTGAAATTTATAAAAACATACGTACAAGTAAATGAGTCAAGGCAATCATTATCTTTTCCTTTTTCTTGTCTGATTTAAAATTTTATTCTTCAGAATTCATGTTGGATTGAGAATTGTGTTCCTCTTGACCCAAGTTCCCTCTTTATGATCATGTCTCACGTATAGGGGTCCATCTCCATCTTCATCTTCATCTGCATCTCCATCTATATCAATCTCTGCTGACCACAAATCCTCAAACGAAGGATCATCATTATTGATGTTCAAATATTCATTACTTTCAAAATCAACTTCTGTTTGACGATTCTTGTTGGATGGAAGTACAATAGACCAATTCTTCTTAGCAGGATCAGGAATGTAAAATGCTTGTTCTGCCTGTGCTGCTAAAATAAAAGGATCATCTTCATACCAAACCTTAGAAAGGTCCACTTGCACAAAGCCTAAGTCATCTATCCGCAATCCACTGTTGTTGTTAACCCACTGACATTTGAAGACAGGGACCCTGAACATAGAGTAATCTAACTCCCATATGCGTTCAATGACACCAAAGTATGACATTGATGCATAGATAGGGTGTGTATCTTTAGCACTGGATCTATGCCAAGAATCAGCAACAAGTGTTACCCCACTATTCTGCATCGTGCTCTGTTTATCATGGTCTTGTGTATAAAATGTGTAACCGTTGATTGCATAACCATTGTAAGATAATACATGTAAGCTCGGTCCCTTCGACAGGCACTTCAATTTTTCGGAAACTGAATCAGGATTCCTCTCCATCTCATCGTTAATACGATTTTTCAACCAGCCTGCAAATTGTTTATTGTGTTCTGTTGTTAATAAATTTTCATTCCCATCACCATGTACCAATCGGAGAGCATCCTTGTGTTCTTCTACATACGGTTCGACCTCATCAGTGTTATGTAGGACATACAAGTGGGCTTGATCCCGTTCAGTCACTGATATCGTTATTACATCACTCCCCGTTGTTCCTTTCCCTGATCTTCGGCCATCATGACGGGACTTGGGGATCCCTACAGGGTCAACATTTGATAGAAAATCAGCACAGAAGTCACTTGCTTCTTCAACCATGTAACTTTCAGAGATACAACCCTCTGGACGGTATCTATTTTTCACATACCCCTTTAATATTTTCATGAATCGTTCATTTGGGTACATCCATCTCAAGTACACTGGACCGCACAATTGAGTTTCTTTGACCAAGTGTACAGTTAGATGTACCATAATGTCAAAAAAAGAAGGCGGAAAATACATTTCAAGTTCACACAGAGTACACACAATCAGCCTTTGCAAATCTTGTAACCTGGTTGAATCAACCACTTTACTGCAGATCAACTTGAAAAACACGCAAAGTTTCGTGATAGTGTTCCTTAATTTTTTGGGAAGAATGGATCGTATACCAACCGGTAGGAAATTTTGCATGAGCACATGACAATCATGAGATTTAAGGTTCTTTAACTTCAACTCTTTTACCGATACAAGGTTCTTTATATTTGAAGAGTAGCCCTCGGGGACTTTAATTCCTTGCAGAAACTCACAAAACAATTTCTTCTCTTTCCTCGACAGAGTGTATGCCGCTGGCGGTAGATAGGTACGAAACCCTTGCTCAATCGGTGCCAACTCTTCTCTAATTCCCAATTTCACTAAATCCAACCTCGAATTGACATTGTCCTTGCTTTTCCTTGGATATTAAGCAACGTGCCAATTAGACTATCACAGATATTTTTTTCTATGTGCATCACATCAAGAAAATGCCTCACATATAAAGACTTCCAATATGGAAGTTCAAAGAAAATAGACTTTTTCTTCCAACCGCTTGTCTCGATTTGTTTCGCAAAAGGTTTGCCAAAATTGTTCTCCAAGTCTTTTACCTTGGAATACACCTGGGAACCGGTCAACATCTTCGGCGGGCTACCTTCTTCTGCATCACCATTGAAAGGCTTTTTCCACTTCCTCCAACGATGTTGTGATGGTAAGAATCTTCGATGCCCCATGTAAACATTTTTCTTACAATGATGAAGTCGCATTGAATGAGTGTCATCTTCACATATAGGGCATGCACCATATCCTTTGACGCTGTATCCTGACAAATTTCCATAAGCAGGGAAATCATTAATTGTGCCAAACAACATGGCTTTCAAAGTGAAACTTTCTTCCATGTACCCGTCATACACACTAACACCTTCATCCCAAAGCAGCTTCAGGTCATCAATTAAAGGAGCCAAGTATACATCTATATCATTCCCAGGTTGCCTTGGCCCAGAAATTAACATGGACAACATCATAAACTTGCGTTTCATGATTAAGTGTGGAGGAAGGTTATAAATCATCAATATCACCGGCCACGTGCTATGTGTGCTACTCTGAACACCGTGCGGATTAATTCCATCAGTTGACAGTGCAAGGCGAAGGTTCCTGACTTCATCAGCAAAGTCAGGGTACTCATGATCAATTTTTTTTCCATTGAGGAGCGTCTGCAGGGTGCCTAAGCTTCGTGTCTTTAATCCTTTCATCTGCATGCCATGTCAACTGCTTAGCAATCTCTGCATTACTATACAGTCGCCTGAATCTCGGAAGAATGGGAAAATACCATAGCACCTTCAAAGGACTTTTTCCTTTCTTCTTCCTATATCGAGATGTGTTGCATTTAGGGCACTTCTCCAACGTTGCATACTGATTTCGAAATAATACGCAATCGTTAGGACATGCATGTATCTTCTCATATCCCATACCGGTTGTAGAGCAAAGAATTCGCTTTGCCTCGTATGTCTTGGTTGGAAGTACATTTTCTTCTGGAAGCATATCTTGCAACAGTTCAAGCAATGCGGTAAAACTCGAATCACTCAATCCGTAGCGAGCTTTAAAGTTGTACAACTTCAACACTGCTAGCAATCTTGTGTATTTAGTACTTCCGACATATAATGGTTTCTCTGCATCACCTTTCAACTTCTCATATTCGTTAGGGCAGTTATGAAGCACCCCTTCAACCATATTTACCATTTCTTCAAGACCATCATCTTCATCAAACATGCTTTGATCAAATTCATCCGAGGCACCACCCGTGGTATGCACGCGATCACTATATGGCTCGTTGGTCTCACCATGCCTTGTCCATCGTATATATGTTTGATCAATACCATAACACACTAGATGATCTAGCAAATCAAGTTGACTAATCCGCTTTCCAAAACAACAGGATAAGCAAGGACATAAGATTTTGCCAGGATCTTTTGTGTGCTCAGTTGCAAATGTAATAAAATCCTTCACCCCATCTATATATTCCCTTGAACATCGATTAGATGACATCCATTTACGATCCATCTATGGGCTTCAATCTATTTTTTTAAAAAATTACGTGGTTAGTTGTATGACTATTGCATTTACTAATTACTTTTATATTCTCTGACCAATTTTAATTTAAAATAACATACACCACATGAATCTTCATAATTGAAGCTTTCTAAGTCTTAAACTAAATATTTAAATTGCCAAATAATTCATTAATTATTCCCAGGCATTATAATAAAATTTTACAACTCATAACAAAAGAAACCATATTTGCCACAATAATATATCATAGTTAAATTAGAAAACATTACAAGTCAATAAATAAAATACACGTGTTAAGAATATATAAATAATTATTTTACTTATGCAATTAATAAATAACAATCATTAGAACACCTACAAATTATAACAAAAAAATTTAACTAAAATCACATTTGTAAGCTCAAAATTTAAAAAACATACCGTAAATAGAAGCTTCAATAGACTGATGAACTTAAACTACAAACACAAATTAAATATAAACAAATCAATAAAATATTTGAGGTTCTAAGTTATTATTTAAAATAATAATATGTGTAATAAACATCAAAATATAATAAAATCAAAAAATATGATTCAGAAAAAAAAATAAAGAAAATAAAATAAAATGGAAAAATAAAGCATAATCCCAACATTAATTAACAAAATTTTTCTATCAATTTCTCTTAAAACATCTAAGAATCTTAAATTTTTTAATTTTGGAATATCACATACGGGTTTGTTTGCAATTAACCTAAACTTCATAATCACTTAGTACCTGCAATGTAAATCCCTAATTTCTCTCAACAGTTATTGTATATTTCTACAGGCACACACAACTCTTCTTGTTACGTTCCTCATCCCCATTTGTTTTATTCCCTTAAGTTCCTACTCATACACATGTAGGCTTTTTAGGGTTTATCTTTTCAAGGGCCAAAATCCAAATATTCAAATCTATTTCTACCTGTAATAGTCCCCGATAGTCCTAGCTAGCTATGATAAGATGAGACAGGTTTTTTTCATATTTTTTAAGTCTTTAGTCTTAGTTAGTAAATCACTGGCCAAAAAAAAAAAGTTAGCAAATCAATTTTTTTAAAATGAAAAGTTGGATTTTCACCGAAAATATTTACTATATATAGTGTTTTTATGGTGATACTTATTTATTATATAGATCTAATTACATGTATCACATGCAATCTATAAATTTTATATACTTTTTAGTAATCACAAATAATTTTTTTATGATCCTATATTTCAAATATCCTTTCTACTTTTAATATATAATTTTGATATATTTATTTCTAAAAATTCATAAAAATCATATATTTTTCAAACATTATACATCTAAATCTATTTTTAAAGTGTATATATCATACAATCAAATATTTTAATTTATTAAATATCTTTTCTAAAAAAATTGAAACTTTAAAATCATATTGCACTAACTTTTATTCCAACTTTAATTTATAAATTATTATTTGTATAATTTTTTTTTTTTTGTATATGCCAATTAGTTTATGTTTGTATTTTTTTGTATAACTTAAAAATAAACCCTTATATATATATATATATATATCTATCTATCTATATATCATTCAAAAACGCAAATTAAAGGCATTGACTAACATCATTGAAAGGAAGAGGGCAATTGGACAGAATAGTGGCGTAATGAATGATTAACGGAATATATATGTACACACACGCCTACAAACAACAAACACATTTGTATATTATATATATATATATATATATATATATATAGGTGTTGTAAATGTAAAGAGCAAAGAAACAAAACTAGAGATGGTCCCACAAAAAAAAAATTCTGCCGACAGAGGGAGAGAGAGCGCATAATATATACATGGGCATTGTCTTCTCCTCTTGCATTTTAGTTACATTATATTCTTTATTTTTTTTCCTGTGTTGATCATATCGGATGAAATTACATACTATATACTATTTCTAAATTGAATTGGTTTATGTACATGGGCATGCGTGTCATAACAGGGAAAAAAAACCATAGCAAGCATGGCATAAAAAAAAAACAGCAGAACAACCTGAAAAAAAAAATTAATAAAAACAAAACGCAAGTTGAACTTACAGGTTGATCAGTGCAGTGGAGTGGGGGACCACGTAATTGCCGTTGGTGACGCAATCTTCAACGAGGGAAGGAAGAAATTTGAGCGCTAGCTACCAAATGGAGTGGGGACCAAAAGAGTTGAAGACAACGGAATAATACGGAAAGAAGTGGGGTTGGCAGTTGGAAAAATACAATAACGTGTGCGCGTGTGGATGTAGTTTTAAGATATGAAGATGAGAAAATGGAGGGACGGGGTGCACGCACAGAACAAATGGAAAGTGATAGAGGGAATAATTAAAGATAGAGAGAAAGAGATGGAGGGGGTGAAAACGCGGTAAATGAAAGATTGGGGGGGGGGGTGGGAAAACAAAATGGGATAAGGGGGGGCGGGTAGGGATATCATTGGAGGGGAAGGGATAAGATATCCAAATTATTTTTTTTTTATTTTCTTAAAAAAGGTTAGGGGTGGCGCCTTTCTGGACAGGCGCCACCCCTGAAATTTTTTTTTTTTTTTAAATAAAAGGGTCATGGGAACGCAATTCTGACAAAAAAAAAAATTTTTTTTTTTAAAAATATCAGGGGTGGCGCCTGGCCAGGTAGGCGCCACCCCTCACAAATATTTTTTTTTTTAAAAAATATCAGGGGTGGCGCCTGGCCAGGTAGGCGCCACCCCTGACTAATTTTTTTTTTTTTTTAAAAAAAAGGGGTCAGGGCTTATTGGTGCGCCAATTCTGACAACAAATTTTTTTTTTTTTTTTATAAAATGTTATGGGTGGCGCCTGCCTGGCCAGGCGCCACCCCTAACAAATTTTTTTTGTTTTTTTCAAAAAGGGGTCAGGTGTAGGCCATTCCTGACCAAATTTTTTTTTTTTTTAAAAAGGATCAGGGGTGGCGCCTGGCTGGTTAGGCGCCACCCCTGACAAACAAATTTTTTTTTAAACATGGGTGGCGCCTGACCAGCCAGGCGCCACAGCTTAGCATAAGCTAGTGTGGCGCCTGGCACGGCTTGGGCAGGCGCCACACTTGACCATACCAGCTGTGGCGCCTACCCTTCCAGGCGCCACAGCTGGTTTAAAAAAAAAACATATAATGTAAAAAAAATAATAAATGAGCAGCTGTGGCACTTCATTAAGGAAGTGCCACAAAATGTGCGCCACCTTTCAACCATTTTGTAGTAGTGCACGGACATGCAGGATATTTAACCTGCTCTTTAAATTTTTTCTCACTGACCAATCCCAATCTTCATTGAGAATACCTTCACTATCATGCTACTTAGTGCTAATATTGCCACCTTTCCAGCAATTATTGAGAATAATGTACAGCCAATATCTTGGGTTGTCAACTTGTTATTGGGTTCAAAGGGATTGTTGCTGCCCCTTGGGGACTGAACAATCACTGAACTATGCCAATGTTCATAGTAACTGCTGTCTGTTCTGTTGTATGTCAGAAAAACCTTGTATAGTTTTTGATGTAGGCTTCAGAAGATGACCAGCTGTAAAACATGAATATGCATTCTGAGTTTGACCTTGTATGGAGCTTTTAAACCAAGTCTGAGCCCTAGTTAAATACTCCCTTTGTTCCTTGATATAAAACATATTTGAGGAGTTGATTTTGATCCTAAATATAAGACATATTTTCATATTTTTTAATATTTCCTTGATTTACCTCTATTAATGTTTCCTCAACAATAATTGAGGAAAGGGAGGAATGACAGAAATAAGGAAGATGACTAGGATGTTTTAAAAAATATATATTATATTAACTAACTTCATTAATATAATCAAATTAGATAAATATGTTTTATATTAAAGATCAAAATGAATGGTTAAGTTTTGCATGCTAAACACATAAAAAAGGGAAAGCTCTTTAGTGGGTGCGTGGTCCAGAAGAAATTTTAATATTGTTCAGCAGCGTTGGTTAGAAAAAAAAATGTTCAGCAGCCTTCATGGAATGGGCTTGGTATTAATAGACTCTGTACATTTCTTCTATCTCTCTTGGTGACAACTAAGAAAATTATGGATGCCATGGAATTATATAGAACAAGGAAGTCCATTGACTGCATCCTGGCATGATCTAAAGGCTTTCTGAAGGAGGAAGTAGAAAATTGTGATGAATGATGTGTCTGGAAATATTGTTTTGCGTATCCCGTTCTTCATACCTGCGTTTTTTTGGCATATATATAATTTTTTTTTTATAGATGGTGTCTTTTAAATCATATTTTGACATTTTAAATTGTCTGTGTCTTGTTCTTGTTTCCGCAAACTGTTGAAAATGAACAATTTGATTTTGGTTTTACTGGATTAAAACCAAACCCTGATTTTCAGCAAGACCTGCAAAGCTTGTAAAAAATAAGGAGATGACAGCCCCTACCCCTGCCACGGTTCTTTATCCTACCAGTGGAGGAACCATTCATTGTTTTAGAGCCATAACTCCTTGCGCAATCCTCGATAAATTATCTGCCCCTTACTCTTCTGAACACGGAAGACACTGCACTTACCTCCGGAGATCCCCCCGGAAAGATCTTCCAGGTAATACAAATCTGGCTGGTTCAATTAGTGTTGGCTTTAGCTGCAGAATCATGTTCTGTTGATGCATCATATGGGACAATATTCTTTCATTTGCAGGCCAGCTTGAAGTGAATGGAGTGGAATTTTCTGACGTGACTTGGTTGGAAGAGTTTCAACCTCCTGATGACTTTGTGATAAGGAGAGGGCTGCACAGGGGTCCTGTCATTAGAACTTGAAATTCATTCTTGCTTCTCTGTACCTTACACTACAAGAAATTGGCTTCTTCTTATTACTAGGAAGATACGTTAAAGGGAATTTGCACTGGAACGAGTTGTCCTAAGGCCATTGCAATAATTAATATATATATATATATATATATGTTTTGGTTATGTCAGTTTATGCATTTGGTTTGTACATAATGTACCGGCCGGTCCAGACCAGAAGGCGGGAAGCTAGTCCAGTCCAGTCCAGTATTGTTATTTTTTTAAATCGATTTTTTAAAAAAATTTTCTTTATAATTTCATATTAATAATTCTAAAATCTTTAAGTTCTCACCGATTTAATCCCGTGTTAGCTCCGGCTTGACCCACTAAACCTTAACCCAGTACCCCGACCGGTTCAGCTGCCAGTTTGGGTTTAATTACCTTGCTTATAAGCAACGTAATTTGATATAAATGTTACTACCTCTAGTCCTAAATATAAGACTTAGTTAACTTTTTTTTGAAGAAATTAAGGAAGCCAAATAAGTTACTTAATTAAATCATATGTTGTACATGAATGAATTATATATCAATTTATAAATAAGATAAATTAATTTAGAGAAAAAACGATAAATATAAATACTGTAAAATAATTTAATTAGTTTCCTTATTCTCCAAAACAAATAAAATTAGGCTTTTGTGACCGTAGGTAGTACAATTTATATTGATAATCACATCAATAATTCGACCTCAGCATATATGTTTTGGTTATGTCAGTTTACGCATCTGACCTCAGCATAATCCAGTAGATTGATTGCTCAGCTTTGAAGCACTCATGATGAGGGAGACAGTGGCATAGGTTGTTACTGAGAATAAGAAACAACATAAATTTTGTGTTCTCTTTTAGCATCCTCAGCTTAGATTGATTACTCTATGTTATGAAGAATTATATCATTAAAGGAAAAGACTTCATATTGCAAGTTGGGGATTCTCCCCGTCCTATCCTTTTCCATAGCCCTTTAAACAAAGATGTTGTGGTACTTGTTGGTTATAAACTTCTAATACAAACGACAGTTTAGAGAAATATACACACATTTGTTCCTGATAACTGATTAACTAATTTTTTTAATATTCGTAAATTAGTTATTTAGCTCTTATAATAAGGAGCAAGGGAGTATTTTTTTGCTTTTCTATTTGATTGAAAGGTTGAGCATAAATGATTTTTACCCCCCTCAATAAGTATTTTTATATATTTAAATTTATGTTCTCCTCCTTACAGAATAAAACTGTTTACCACCGTAACCAATATCTTGTTGGTGCAGGGAGTATTTCCATTAAAAGTCTAAAGAGATGTTTCTCATTGGTAAATATATATATATATATATATATATATATATTAATGTGTGTTATTAGGAGTCAAACAGCCTACAAGCCCAAGAAAAACATGCATACATGGCCCAAAAGAACATACGGAACACCTGGCGGGGGCGGAAAGTTTGCTCCAGCAATCACAAATTTTGGTCTATTGCTGATCCACCTTAAATTTTTGTCTTTTTTCTAATCTTTGACCCTTATTAATTCAATCATCAACATATCAATATCGAATTATTGATGTGATTATCAATATAAATTGTACTACCTACGGTCACAAAAGCCTAATTTTATTTGTTTTGGAGAATAAGGAAACTAATTAAATTATTTTACAGTATTTATATTTATCGTTTTTTCTCTAAATTAATTTATCTTATTTATAAACTAATATATAATTCATTCATGTACAACATATGATTTGATTAAGTAACTTATTTGGCTTTCTTAATTTCTTCAAAAAAAAGTTAACTAAGTCTTATATTTAGGACTAGAGGTAGTAATATTTATATCAAATTACGTTGCTTATAAGCAAGGTAATTAAACTCAAACTGGCAGCTGAACCGGTCAGGGTACTAGGTCAAAGTTTAGTGGGTCAAGCCGGAGCTAACACGGGATTAAATCGGTGAGAACTTAAAGATTTTACAATTATTAATATGAAATCATAAAGAAAAATTTAAAAAAAAATCGATTTAAAAAAATAAAAATACTGGACTGGACTGGACTAGTTTCCCGCCTTCTGGTCTGGATCGGCCGGTACAGTCCGGGTCTGAGTACTATGCTTATAAGTCATGAATAAACTAACTCATTTATCAAATTTCATGTTATATAAAAAATGTGTCTTGATTCAGCATATTAAATAACATTCATGTGGCCAAACGTGTTTTTAGTAATCTAAGTTTATATATATATATATATATATTGATAACAAGTTTATATTTTTCGGAATATATTTCCGTGCTCAGTTACTGTATTAATCCTAGCTTTTAGTGGATGATAGGATTCTCCATGTCATTATCAGTTGAATTGTTTCTCATAAATCAGCCATAAACTTGTTAAAACCACATAACTGGGGCCTAGTCAATAAAGTTTATGAGTTAGATGGGCTCATGAGAAACAAGGCACGCCTTCATATAAAGATAGACTCACTAACAAGATTATCATATTGACAACCGCATTTGAATTTATGCATTTATATGAATTATGAATCAGATTTCTAACAAATTGACCTGTCTTTTGTTAGGCGTTAAAAAGAGTTGAGAAAGATGTTTTATATTTTAAGAAAATATGTTATATCTTTTAAAATTCGTGCGCATTTGACATTCTTAAGGTTTTAATATAATTATCTTTTTATGAAATAATAATAATTGTACCATGCCAACTTTATCTGGTCATACCAAATATGTTAATTTTTTTTTGACGCAACAGATATATTACTATTAAATGTCAACATGTTTTTCTTATTCTTTTTTTTTTTTGGTATACCCCTGGTTTTTATTATAAAGCACATTTTAGAAGGAAAGAATGATGCTAATTATAAGTTACCAAGTAAGTATCAATTACTTTTTTTTTTCATATAAGCTCTGCTTAAGGTTTAATTTAATTTATGCATAAAAAAAGATTAATTTAATATTACTTTATGGCTTATTTGGGATGCAGTTAACAGCTCTAAATATAGATAATTTATTTTTTATTTTGAAACAAAATTGGTAACTCAACCATCTTTTCTTAATTTGGATGAGGTGGTTGGAATTTGGAAGTGCTTTATAATTGAGAGGAAAGAGTACATATTTTGCTATGATATTTAAAATATTATAAAATTTAAGATGATAGTATTAATGATAAAGCACTCCAATAGTGTTATCAATAATTTAAGGATATCGGTGATTATCATGATTGGGCATATTATTTAATTCATTAAATATAGGCCATAAAACCTCTTATTATTGGAGTACTACTTTTTTTGTCCAAATTATAAGGAGTACTACTCATTTTCATTTAATTGTTATATGTGGGAGTTGCAATATTTATTGAGTCAATATATATCAGCTGAGCATGGTTTTAACATGCTTTCTATTTTAAAAAATTATTTCCAACAATAATACTACGCAGGAAAACATTATTCAAATTAAAATATAAGACACCAAAATTGTCTGAATAAACATATTCATTTTCAATTTTTCATTAAGGACGCAAGTGGGTGCCAGAATAAACATTTATTTTGCGGGAATCTAATGACAACATTTTCATACACAAGTCGATGACAGCCTTCATTATGAAAATACAAAATAGAGATCTAAGATCTCAATATATTCTGTTGCCCCCCCCCCCCCCCAAATCTGAATATTCTTATATTTTTATCATATAAAATTAAAAAAAAAATTCAAAAACCACTTTGAAATATATATTGCGACTGAAATTTTGTCGACAGCTCATTAATTACTATACAGGGCCATTTGATGCCACTGCCCCGAGTTCATATAAGGGGAATTTTTATTTTGAAATTGACCAATTAATGAAAAGCAGTTTAATTATTATTACTAATAACAATAAAGTTTAAGTTAAAAATCTATACTTCATATTATCAAAAAAAAAAAATCTATACTTCAATAGAAATGTTACATCTTGAGCCATCTAAAGCTAGCTAGTCAGAGTTTAAATTCTGACTTAAAAAGGAAAAAGAAAAAGTAATATTCTAGCGTTTCATTTAGGTTCTCTGTAAATTAAGGTAATATCTTAAGTTAGCTGTGAAACAAATAAAGCAACGTGATCTGTAATATCTTAAGTTAGTTGTTTATTACTTCTTATCATCAAGTTTTCTCCGGTTCATTTTTTAATAGAAAAATAACACGCATATATACCAAATCATAATCATGATGTTATAAAGACCAAAAGTAGTACTTCTATATTATAAGCATACTTTTCTCTCTTAAATGTGATATTTTTAACCTTTCCTATTTTTTAGAACTCCTGCGGGGTATTAATTAATTACTCTAGATATCCAAAAAGTTGAATCATCTATGGAAATTTGAGATCAGTCATACCGTGAGACGCACAATTACTCGTTTTTTAAATGTTTAACCTTGAAAATTTACATCAGAAAAACAAAGCGTCGAGCTTCGTAATAATATTTTTGTTTTGTTGTATTAGGATGAAGGGAATTTCTGGGAATTTCTCGAGATTCTGACTGGTACTAAATTAATCTAATTTAGGAAGTGAATATAGAAGTAGTAGAAGCCAAAAATCAATGCAATTAGAGATCTGTTTTATTCCGAATGGGACCTTGAACTTCAGTATATATCACGAGATGCAATTAGGTGTGCTGATTAATTATCTAGCAAAAGAAGCTCAACACTTAGTTCAGAGTCTGATAATCTTACCAGTCCCCCATTCATTAAGGGTGTATTTCGCTCATGAGAGATGACCTTACTCAACTTTCCTGATGTCTAATTTCCTCTAGTATTATGTAATATCCAAGCTTGCTTGGCCATTGTTAAAAAAAACCCAAGAATAATAGAGAGATTCCGGAGAACAAGGGCATGTGATCAGAAATCCTCACTCACACTTTGTCATTATTCTCTCTCTGTACGTTTGCTGAGTGTGTTGGCAAAAGAGTCGCCGCCATACCCGCCGCGGTCACCACCACCACTCCTCATCGCATAATCCCCCTTTCTAGCTCTAACCTGAGATCTATCTATAAGTATCAGTTTCATAATTTACAAGGATATGAGTTCAAATATAAGACATCATTTGTGAATACATTGATGCTTAATATAGGGCACATTTGAAGAGTTGACTTGATCATAAATATAAGATCCATTTTTTCATATTTGTCAGTTTTTTCCTAATTTATCCCTATTGATATTCCGTTAACAATAATCAAGTAGAAGAGGGAATGATGGAATTTAGAAAAATGATTAAGATGTTTTAGAAAATAAATATCATATTTATTAATTATACTCAACAAACTTTCTTAATCTAATCAAATTAGGTGAATATATATGTCTTATATTAAGAATCAGAGGGAGTAATTTATAAGTATTTTTCTTATATCATGTTTGAGTGAGTTGGGTCTTGATGACTCACCAGAGTCAGGGCATGCCTACAGGCTCAAATAACACTTAAACCAATATTTACATATCACTCATCAACGAGATACTCACATCAGTAGCAAGATTTAAACTCACGGTCTTGTGGATTTTGTGCTACAACCGGAGCAAAACTTGCATGTACTATTTATTTTGCCCACTTTACCTTCAGGAATTGAGAGTAAACATACGATAAACCATGTTTGCTTGTATACACAGGCTCTGAGAATCAAGTTTTCAACTAGCTACTTAAGAAGGCCTCAATTTTGCTTTTATGGTACGTTTGAAGGAAGAGAAAAGTGAGGGGGACAATAGAGGGAAGAGAATACTAAGAAGGCAAATTGCCATAAATGGTAATAATATTTATACTATTTTTTGGGAGTTTTCCCACTCAGTTTTCTTTCTCCCTAATTTTCGCTTCTTCCAAACATAGAGCTAATGTATGAAGAATCAATCCAAGGGAGGTGAATATAATGGGATCTCTAACTATGGGGTATGGGCAAGTTCTAATTAATCAGTCTTTCTTGCTTCGTTGAATATTTCCACCCACTTTGTTGTGTTTGATTAATTGAGGGTGATGTACTGTGAGAGGAATATTTGACCACATATATTCTTTGTACCTAAGGTTGGCTTCCTTAATAATTCTCCTATTATACCTAATAATTTAATGCTAGAATTAATTTTTGCCAAAAGTATTTTAAAGAATATATATTGTAGAATTAATAATTCATCCATAGTTTAATTCCCCTTTGAAAGGTTGACGAGCTTCTATTCATTCAAGTTTAATTATCTATATTCCTTGATTTTTTTTTTGCCTCTTATTTGTTGACTTCAACATTTTTTAGAGTTCCAATTAAATATGTCAATTCCTTCGCATGTCTTTTCATTGCATCTTCCTTTTTTCAAAACCTAACCTCCCATTAATTGTTAATATTTGGTTTCATAATATAATATACTATTCATCAATGTAACATTTAAAATCTTTTACTCTTATTTTAGATTAATAGTCAACTAATTCAACACAATTCTTTCCTTCTCCGTCATCTCTACGTTTTTAGAAGTGAAATTAATCTAGCTAGTTTATAATTTATACTTGTCATTCTGCATATTGAAAAATTCAGATATTTTGTACTTGACTATATATAGAAATAAGGGAGAATTACACTTAGGTCCCATGGAAGGAAAAAAATGAAGAAATGGTCCCTGTAGATTACAAAATAAAAAAAATGGCCCCATTAATAACTCTATTAGCCTGTAGTGACAACTCGTTAACAACTGCAGGAGCCTGTATTGATAACTTCATGAGAACATTTTTTCATTTTGCAATTTATAGGGACCATTTCTTCATTTCTCCTCTTCCTTAGGACTTTAATGTAATTCTCCCTAGAAATAATTGACGTATATGTGTGTTCTCATCCCTTGTTATTATATTTCGTTTACATAATTATTCGTCCATCAAAGAATGGAACTTAAAGAACTAAAATAATTTCCAGCCTCCATTTTGTCTGCCCAATAAAACAATTCTTCAGAACTTAATTCCATGAAGCGATTAAGCCAAATGCCTTACTAACAGTTACTTCTACCACATTGTGTGTGGAAGAGAGAAGAAAACAACAACACTATATATATAGTTCATGTAAATCTAATAATAATCTAACTCTTCATGAAGATATACGGTGGCTGATTCATGAATCTGCAATAATAATAAATTATATATACTAATAACGATCTTTGAAAGAGATTATAATATATCATTAATTTAGTTTTGAAAACCTGGCCTACCATCAAATTATATATTACTACTCGTACGTAGTTCCAATTCTATAATTCAATTAAAATTAAATTATGTTTATGATAATAAATCTTATACATGTGTGTGTGTGAACTATGGACTTTTCGCAAGCAGCAAAAGATAAAATCAAGCTTGATTATAAATAATAATTAATTAAAGGTGTAGTATGAGGCAAGATTCTTTGGTTCTGTGCAAGTGTTGTTAAAAAATATGGACGTAAGTGTCAACCCACCCACATGCACAAAAGATGACAAACACCAACGTTTTACGTAGAACTTTCATACACAATTCTCTATTCATAAATTTCTCCTATATCCCTAATTCCGATAAGCCAATCACTTTCTTTAATCCTTCGAATATTTGTCTTCATTTAAATCCCTCACATATTTAAATCTAGTGCTCTCTCACTCAAATCCACAAGTCAAATTTGGGTGTCATTTAGCCCCAGCCTAATCCTTCAAAAATGATTCCCTCTCTAGGGACTCGATAACCTGTCAATTAAGATTAAATTAACATAATGTACAGTACATTAAATTATATAATCTCTATATGATGTCATATACGAATGGTTCAATTCTCTCTCTAATATATATATAAAGGCCACAGAAAGTAAATCCTTGGACAATAAGGAAAACGATGCCCTCAAAATGAGACAGCGTGAGGGAATATCAAATATAAGAGACAATTATAACAATACTACTTTCTTATTAGTTTACCCCACACACAGTGTTCACTTCTTGACTGCTATCTTTTCACATTTTAACCTTATCATCCGCTTACTTCTATATATATGTGGGTTAATTTACAAATGAGAAGCACGAAGATTCATTATATAGATGAGATGTTCATAAATATCTTAAGTTAATTAGGAATAAATATGTAGATATTCTCATAGCTAATTACTTTGCATATTTCAGTAAACAACAGAACCCATTTAGATTTTGTCATGCAATATATACACACAACACATGATCAATTAATTACGTATTTTTTTAATAATTAGTAAATCATTTAATTTCAAATTCACCTTTCTCTCTCCCACAGAGAGAGAGAGATCAAGTTCATATTTCAGTTCATTCAAATGGAAGGCACCGGCCATTTAGGTCGTGTGATGTGATTGAAATTTCTCATGAAAATTAAATGGGAGAATACAAATTCTCCTATTTTAATATTCTTCATACTTCATACCTACCTTCCTTACCTATAAAGTCGTCTTTTTTTTTTTTTTTAATTACTGGAGCATATGAACACATAATATTCCTCCATGAATAATAAAAAAGTGGAAGGTGGTTGCCAGAAATAGAGTCCAACAAGTGAACAAAGAAAACTGATTAATTTCTATCACCATCGATCATTAGCGTCAGCCTCTATAAAAACATAATATCAGCTTAATAATACAAGCATTTTCTAGTCAGGCATTGTTTGTATGTATAAGAGAAGTCGAATAAATATATAGCAAGTAAATAGTAATATAATTTGATTCTTTACCCCTATCATTACCGATGTATGAATAATGTTGGATTATATGTTTAAACAAACAAACTGACACGAATTTTTCGAGGTTAATTAAGAGATATATTATCTGTCTGGGGATGTGGAGCTCGGTATTCGCTGACCTATATATGTAGCTATTCGCTGCCCGAGTTCAGAGAGACACTCATGCCCATGTATGTCTATTATACTACAAATTCCTTTTTAATTAATGGGTTAATTAGAAGACAAATTACAAAATTTAATGATATTATTATTATAAATGCAGAAGCGTGGATCATCTGTCCCAGCAGGACAAGGAAGTATAGGTGACTGATAATAAGAGGGAATACTGAAATCTTACCTATATATGTTTAAGAGTGAGGAGAGTTTGATGTTATTTTTGTTAACTTCAAAGACCTTATTAGTGGGTGATCTGTAAGTACCTCTATAAGCACTCTTTGAGTCTGGAGGCATGCTTTGGCGTAGATGAGCTCCTAGGACCTAACTAACCCAAAACCTTTTTTGCACTCAAAAATAAAATAAAATAAAAGCTAGGCTCTTAATTAGGAGGAGAGTTCTGGCTTTTTAAAGGGGAAAATTAACGTGCCTTGCCATCATTAGTCAATTTATGCCTGCAAATTGATGTATATCTATCAACCAATGCGTGGGGTGGTCATATACAATGTTGTTAAAGCCGGACATGTGACTCATATATGTTAAGCTAATAGGGTTTTATTAATTAATATACAAAAATATAACATTAATGAAAACAAATGGGAGCTGTCAACAAACAGAGGTCAACTAATAGAGATTATCATGGAAATATATATAGACAAGACAACCTGTCCAAGAAATAAAATGCATGGGAGAGAGAAAGCTAAGGTTAACCAAGTCACATGATTTCCAATCGTCCAAGATTGAGGTCATATGCATGTGTATTTGATCCCTTATAATTTTAATTTCTTACTGAATTATGATCATATCAAGAGAGAGTAGCTACTATTCTAGATAGCTCATATATACTATATTTCAAACCAAACAATAAAACAATTAATTAAATAATAAGTAGTATGTCCGACCGTTGTCCCCTACCTCTACGAGAACAATTTTTATTATATTGATAACGTAATCGTATATATATGTATATACACTAAAGCGTAAGAATATTTGATGAGCGTCGACCTGATATTTTCAAGTTTAATTTAATTTTGAAGCTTATTAATAAAATTTCAACACATTATTCCAGTAAAAAACTAGCTACTCCCACCTGTTAATAATGCAACCTAGAAGAATATGTCCGCTACAGAATAAAACCTTTCTCTCCCTCTGCCTCTCTCTTTCTGTGCATGTAGGGTTTTTTCTTCCATCAAAGTGATGATTTTCCGATCGGTCTCCCTCAGATATGAGTGAAATAAGTGAATCCAGTCAATATTGTGTTTAGATCTTGCAATCGATCGAGCTGATTTCATCTGAATCATCAGTTACTTGTTTTGGGAAAAAGCTTTTTCTCTCTTCAATAGTAATGGTATGCACACAAACAAATTTTTCTGTAAATATATCTTGCACTGCTTTATCAATATATTATATATAGAAATTAAGTTAACTGATCGCAGGATTAGAATCAAAAGCACTACATGTACTCTTTTGATTTTTGCCTTTTGTATTCTTTTGTTTTTTGCCTTTTGATTTGTTCTCGCTAGCTTCAGATATCATTCTGAAACAAAAGTTTAAGTTGTTCATGCTTCTTCTTTTTTTAATCTTTCAACTTTGATTTTGTTCTTGTAGGGTTTGTATTGATCCAATAACTCAAAATTCAAACACTATTTTCCCATATATTGATAGGCATCTTTTAGGTGATGCAGTCTTCTATACATATATATGGATAAATTTTCAAATTTCTTCTCGGTAATTGGTGAGTGTGGAATTCTCAAGACCTAGGAATAATAAATTTATATGGTACAAAATCAGTACACAATTAATTAATTAAACTTGATTTTCCTATATCTTGCTGATCCTTCGTTCATCCCTTCACCCTCTATATATAACAGGAAAAAGGAATTATCACCACCAGAAGATTGCTTTAATCACGAACATGGCAGAGAGTAAGAGATCAATTTACACATCCCACGAAAACAAGAGCGAAGATAGTAACAACAACAGCAAGAAACCATCTTCTTCATTGTTTTCTTCTTCTTCTCTGCTTCTTCAAAAGGGTTCGTTGTTTGACCTGAACGAAGAATCTGTGGACATTGATCAGGCTAATAACATTAATGGAGGCTCGTCGTCATGGTCGTCCTCGTCTGGAGGAGGCAATGTGAGTAGCAACAACTCAAGTTCAGAAGTGAAAGAGAGAGCAAGTAGTAGTGTGAGGCAATATGTGAGATCCAAAATGCCAAGGATTCGTTGGACTCCTGATCTCCATCTTACTTTTGTTCGTGCTGTTGAAAGGCTTGGTGGTCAGGAAAGTAAGTCATTACTTCAATCAAACAACATTTTTCATAATCACTTTATTCTGTCCTTAAAATAAGATCCACTTTAATCAAGAAATTGAACTACAAGATGGATTTTATTATATTAAGGGCCAGAGGCAGTATATGATATAATGCGCAGAAGCAATTTTATAAGCCAATGTTTTGTGGTTTCGCTTTAATCATTCTAACCTTTTCTTGCTAATAAACATTGGCTTAATGATGAATAAAATGGGTACAGAAGCAACGCCCAAGTTAGTTTTACAGCTGATGAATGTGAGAGGACTTAGCATTGCTCATGTTAAGAGCCATCTGCAGATGTATCGAAGCAAGAAACTTGATGAATCTGGCCAAGGTAATTAAGAGTTTCATATATATACTTGTGTTTCTAAGTTCAAACACATTCATTTATATTACCAAAACGTTATTTCCATACAACATTGGGCTACATTCATATGAACTTTCAAAAGGCTTGTGTATGACGTAGTTATATAAATTTTGTTTCAGTTTTATCCCAAAATAGGGCAACATTACTAATGCAAGGACAAAGAGATCATATTATGGATATTGTCGAAAGATTTAGTGGTCAAGGAGGAGGACACTTTGGGATTGATGACTATCTCCCAACATCACCTCTCGTTATGAAGCCAATGTTCGACTTTAAATCTCATGGCTCTTCAAGGTAATAATATACGTGAAAACGCAATCATACATAGCTTGCTAGTAGGAAGTGAAATTTTTTTTGATGAGCTTTAAAGTACTCCGTTCCTATATGTATAAGATGTTTTTGACTGTTTTATACATATCAAGGAAAATTAGTTACTCAACTTAATAGTATAAGAGTATGTTAACATTTCATTTTTGCTTCTACTCATCAAAAACATAATTAAAGACTCCCTTCCCAACATGATTATTCTTTTTACAATTTTTAAGGGGCTAAGGAACAAAACGGTTTAATTGTTACAAAAAAATGATAAAATTCCTCATGTAGATTAGAGAGAAGTTTTAAAAGATATATTAGATATAGGAACAGAGTGAGTATTCAATTACAAATACCAAAATATATTTCAACAGAATTAAATATGACCCGTATGAAAGATTTTAATAAGTCAATAATGAGATGTTGGTTTATATGAATTAGAGAAAACTATTGATTTTTCAAGGAGTAAAACGTTTTATTCCCTAAAAGATTACATGTATCCATTAATTTTTTTGTTAATCTTTGTAGATATCAACCAGGGACAAGATCAAGTTCATCAGTAGCAGGGTGGAGCAACAACGACTTAGGGTTGTGTGGGGCCGGTAATAAAGACAGAAGGATGATGATTCAGAGGAACAAGATTATTGGAGGGTGTCACCTATTTGAGCTTAACAATGCTACTACTACTAATAATATTATTATTAGAATAGGAAATAATGGACCTCTTAGGCCAAACCTATTTCTCGAAGACAAGAAATGGCCTCCTCGTGAAAGAAATGAGAAATCTTATTGGGATGGCAAATATTGTCACTGGAAAAACCCCACAAATTGCTTCATTAATCGTAACCTTCAATTTAATGCCCAGGTAATTAATACTAATACCTTAATTTCATATTTTTATAATACTATATGTTAAATTTCAGACTAATTTTTTGGTGTTTTTGAACGCAGGTTCATTATCATGATCAAAAAGATGTGACGCTACATTTCATGAGATATCAGAATCAATTATTAGAAGGTGAAGGTAAAGGTCAGTTAGTAGAGAATTCGAAGGAGAAGAAGGAACCAACCAGTTATCTAAAGCCATGTTTGACCCAAGATTCTGCAAACAATAATCCTGGTCCTCCAGGTAATGATGGAGGAATCAATACGATGTTGTCTCTTTCATTATAACAGTTGGAGGGGTTAGATCTTTAAAAAGTACAAAAATAAAAGATGAAGAAGAAAATAGTACACAATGTCCTTAAATGATGAGCAATACTTTCACTTATGTTTAATTCGCCCCCATCTGTACCTATCCTATAGGGTGCAAGTTGGATTGACAGACGAATTTTCTGTAGGATACAACAAAGACCTTTGAGTATGGATTGTACTTCCAATACTCAAGCAAGACAACAATAGCTTTTACAAAATGATAATTTGACTTTATCTTTGTATACACTTAAGGACAAAGGCAATGAGTTTGATATCTTGTTGTGTGATTTCTAATGAGTCAGAATTATTGATGGTCACTACAAAAAAACATCAAATTAGTGACGGAAATTCCGTGACTAATCAGTTTAGTAATAGAAATTAGTGATGGAATTTGTTCTGTTGATAAAAATACCGTCACTAATTGATTAGTGATGAAATTTTGAATTCCATCGCTAATTTGCAACGAAAAACCGAAAATTCTGTCGCCGTCCCTAATTCGTCGAAAAATATTTTTTTTATATAATTTTAATTGCCACATGTCCTCACCACAAGCCTCCACATGTACCCACCTTCGGCCATGTGTCCCGGTTAGCCACCGCCACCTCGCCTCCGGCCGCCACATGTCACTCTCCGTCACTTGCCACGTGTCTAAGTCACAAATTGGTTGCATTTTGTGACCAAGTTGGGATTCAAAGTCATGGCCTCTCACGCGGGTGCCAATGCCTTTATCAGTTGAGCGAAGAAGAACATGTGTAATTTAAATGCAAAATCGTATGTATATATATATATATTTTTTCACTTTGCAAACAAAAATAGAAATACAAAATTTAATATATTATTAAATATTTTCAATTTAGTTTTCTTATTTTATTTTATGTGAATATTCTAACAAATTTTTTATTATTAATATCTTTTTTAATTCATTTTTTTTGTATATATAAAGTTTGTATTTTTATTTGTATATAATATATTATATTATAATTTCAATTTTAATAATAATTATGAATTAATAATTTTTATTTATTTATTTTAATATTTACATTATAATTTTATAATAATTTAAAATATTAAATTTAAGTTATTTAACAAATTTTTAATTATGAAAAAAATCTAATTATTGAAAAAGTTAACTATTAGTGACAAAAATTAGGGACGGAAATTAGTAACGGAATTTGTCTGTTACTAATTTTCATCGCTAATTTTTTTATGACAGAATTAGAGACGAATTAGTGACGAAATTTAGAACTGGAATGTTATTTCGTTACTAATTTTGTGATGGAAAAATTCCGTCACTAATTTTAATAATGGAATTTGTGAGGGATTAGTGACGGATTGTGATGGAATGAAATTCTATCACTAATTTTTGTTTTGTTGTCGTGGGTGTTGAGCATTTATAAGCCTTGAAGTAATGCCTCTTGAAGTAACACCTCTTCTGTCACACCCCAGTCTAGCCCATTGGGTAGTCGGGCGTGTGAAAGGAATATCAGCACCCCCCTTATGCATTCCTTTCGCCTCCCCAGAGCTCAAAGCCACGACCTTAGGGATAAGGACGTGCTTATGTGAGACTCTGGTACCATTGAGCAACCTATGGGTTATGGGTCCACCACGCTTCCTCGGGTATCCCAATATCCTTGGATCATCCTCAGTCCGGTATTGCACTACTGGCTTCCCTTTAGGTATTCACTGATCTCTTAGGGCTGCTTCACAGACTAGGAGGACTCACTCCTTTAGTACCCCGTCCGAGCATATATCCTATCACTGTATTATCAAGACCATATCAGTATACTATCTTGTTGCCAGAATCACCGCATTTACTCTGAGCAGACAATTCTGTGGCTAGAATCCTTGCTTTGATACCAAAATGTCACGCCCTAATTTTATTTTCACCTTTCTCAGAGTCTTCACGGAAAACAATACGCAGTTCAGTAGGCAATACAGGAATAGCATAAATATACTATAATATGTGCATGATTATAGAAATTCCTCATAAGGGTTCGTACATAATAATTACAAACCTTGTAGCCGCACAAGGCTCTGGAGTATCTAAACCCATCCCAGTGAAATGGAGACATCTCTCAATCTTCATTCCACTACTGCAATTCCCTCGTATGGTTCTCTTCTTTATTCTGAGCATACCTTCTGCCTCCTCTTGTCTAAATTGTTGGTAGAGGAGTGTAAGATTTGAGAAAATCTCAATAGGAAATAGTTATCATAATGCATGCAAGATATATTCTATGTGGATGATATGTTAGCTTTAACTAGATGCATACCCCATAATGACATTTTTGCATGCTCAATGTTTCATGCAACAAAACTATGGCCATAGTATAAACAGAAACAGAGCTACATTATTCATATATGCTCTACACAGTCAAGTAAAGCAATCACATACATCACTACACTAGCAGAGATATCAAATACACGTAAATAAGGTAAGTCCCCTACCTTAGCCCTTCTTGATCCTTAAGTATGCTTCTCGAACTTCGTGCCTCGTAATGCATACGTAGCTCGGCTCTCCACTAGGTCCTACAATTCCAAATGTACCATTTAGACACTTCCATGGTGCTTATGGTGGTAATATGAGTCTATTATGAAAATTTACCAAAATGCCCCGGGTAACCGGCCCGGCCGTACCCAGTCCGACTGTACTTTTTCTGAAATTTTGACTGGGGCTATTCTAACATATTTTCACCCAATGAATCCATTTATGGACTCAGAATTACCAAATTCACTACCAAAAGACTAGAATGCCCTTGGAAGCATCTATTTCAGGGTTTTAGAGGTGTTTTCGTAATTATGATTTTTCAGGATTTTTTGAAAAAGTGATCAATTGTAACCCCACCTAATTTTTCCTTTTGAACTCAATGGAATCATCATAACATCAAAAATCTAGCCCTAACCCCTCTAAACAGCACTAGCTGAAACCTGAAATTCTCAGGGAAAAATTGGGGTTTTAGAGTTTTGACTCCACAAACTTGTTTCTTCCTACTCTTAATCACTTTATTAACTATTTAATTAGGTTATAACTACCATTTAGACCCAATTTTGGTAGCATAACATTTAGGACACCACATTTCCCAAATTTACATTCAGAGCAAATTAATTAGAAATCCACCGATTAGATTACTCACAGCAGCCAGAACAATCAATATTTGAAATTTAGGAAGTTACCTCTTCTTTCTTCTAGCTGTTCGCCTCCGCAAGTGCACGGGTCGCGCCAAGTAATAGAGTGATAAGTAAAGATTGTTCCCACGAGGATTTGAATAACACTAGTTGAACAATGGCTTGATGTGTTTGATCAAGTTGACTCAGATAAAATGTTGAGTATGAGAAAAACAAATCCAAAAGATGTGCTGATAACAACTAAGAAAAACGCTGAACAGAATATGCTTCTTGTGGATTCTATCAAGTAAAGTGTATCTAGGATTGTTCAATTCCTTTGTATATCATAAACTCAATTTACTTCTTCTTCGATATTACTGTTTATGGGAATATATATATGTCAGTCTAAGGTTTGATAGCCAGTGGTTAAACTCTCTCGAGTCATAACCACTTATACTTTCCAATTAGATAGACAATCTCTTGCTGCATTTAAGGGAAAATATACATTACACATCTTCCTTACTTCAACAATGCTAGGTTAATAACTATATCTCTATGTTATTAACAAACCCTCCATTTAACTCTTTAAACTTTAGGTCTAGCATAACTCTACCCACATTCTTCAATTAGATTAACTCTCTCAAGCTTAATCTAGTTGAACATGTTATTCATAGAGCTAGCATTTCATGAATGTCAGTGAAAACAGAGTAGAGTAAACATATATATACCCTTAGCTAAAGAAGAAGAAGCAAAGTTCGAGTTTAATCCATACAATAGAGTAGAACAATCCTAGAATAAGAGAAACTAGCTACTCATGTTCGGAAACGGATTACAAATATCAAAACTAAAAGTAGCCATAACAGAATCACAGTGGGAAGAAGGGAATGAATACAGAAGGAACAAGATTTTGGAGTGAAATTGCTTCCAATCCGCAAGCTCCCTTGCTTCTCCTTGCTTCTAGCAGTTCTCCAGCTCTCCACACTCTCCAGCCGCCTTTCTTGGTGTTTCCTAAAATGGGGATCCCCTTCTCAAAACCCTGGGTTTTCCTTTTATACCAACTCAGCTGTCAAAACGTACATTTTCATTTTCAGGCTTGGGCCACGGCCCAAGAGTCTCTGGCCTCAGGTTGATGATTGTGGGCCGCGGCCCACACCTTTCTGTGCTAGTGTGAACATCCTGGGCCGCGACCCAATACTCTCTGGGCTCCTTTTGCATTTCTGGGCCGCGGCCCACACCTTCTGTTATGCTCTGATTTTCCAGCTGGTCTTTCATTCACTGGTTGTCAGCTTCAACTTCCTTCCTCTCCTTTTCACTGCTTGCAGCTTCCTCTGGGTTAGCCCTGACTTAATCTGTACCAGTTCAAACAAAGAACTTTCACACGAGGTTAGACATTCATAGCAATTAGGGAGTAATGTCCTCCACAATTTCATTCTGCTGTGCATAACATGAGAGAAACACAATTCATCACTTTGATCCTTTCTAATGCCCACTTATGCACCCAAAGTGAAGTAAAACAGTATGAAATATGAAATTCTAGTAAGAATTTCCTGAAGTTAACACTAGCTTTTCCTCTTTAAGGCCAAAACCCTATCTCTTTAAACACCAAATCTTTGCTTCAAAACACCTTAAAGAGCATAGAAGAGAAGCTTAGGAGAAGAATCATACACGTTAGGTACAAATTCACCGAAAAAATCGACCTACCTTATGAGATTTTCCTCCTTCTCTCTCTAAAATTCTCAAACTCTCTTTCTCTCTCTCTTAGAACACCAAAACCATCGCCCTTATGAGAGAAAGATGAAGAAAAATGACTTTTATGATATCATGCTTATGTCATCTAATCTCTTGCTTGCGTCATAATTGTCCAATTTCCCAAAAATCCAAATTTCAACTCTTACGTACATGAAATATGGTCATAAGCCCAATTGTATTGCAGCAAATATTTTCCCTCTCTTGGCCCATGTAAAAGATGTCCTAAGGTCCTTCTCTTTAGGTCCAAATTGGCTTCATAACATTGTTCAAGTCACATGTATACTTATGTCACATTTTTCCCATTTTCGAATTTGTGACAATTTTTGACAGTTTTTCTACCCAAACTTTGAAAATTCCCAGAATTAAATTCTTTGGACGCTGTTCCAGAAACTTTTTAGTTTCACTGGGTAAACTTCAAAAATTCATAACTTTTTGTATATAACTTTAAATGATTTATATGACCTATCAAATTAAAGCTTAGGATGTCTACCTTCATCCTATAAAATTTTATAATTTTTATTCATCCTTTGTTCATACAAAATCACATGGCAAGCTCACTGCTTCGCAAAAAATTTTACTAAAAGCATAATCACATTCTCCAAAATTCACCATTTTACTTTCTTTAATATCCCAAAGATATAAAAAATATTAGGAAATAGATTTGGGGCACTTACTAAACGGGCTTAGCAGTCCACTTAATTCAGGCTTATTCCCAAGCCTCCGATCCCAAAATTCGGGGTATTACATCTTCAATTAAAAGTTATAACAATTTGTTAAATTCATGAATCTCATATCTTGATTCATGAACAGATATATGAAGAGTTATACTTTTATATTATGTAGAGTTTCTCATAATTAAACACAACACAACTTTTCACCAAGTGGTGGCTGCCACATCTCTGGCTATAACGTTTCACATATGTCTCTATAAACTGAACAGGCAAAACCTTGGTGACTTTTAGTATTATAACTCCTTACACAACTCTTCATATAAATCCCTTGACTTAATGAACATAAATTTATAAAAAAAACACATATCTCCATTTTAAAATATTCCAATAGTAACAAGATTGAATTGCTTTCATGATAATGAAGGCAAATTCATATGTGTGTTTATGTGAGGGTGAGTACGTCTTAGAGGGCCAGTTTGTTCAAGATTTAAAAAAAATGACTTTAGTTAGGTTAAATATGAGAAAATTGTTGGGATTATGAGGGAGTTGTAATTTATATTAGAATTTACGCTATGGGGGAAAATCTTATTTTAATAAATTATTTGAAATAGTTTGTCAAAAATAGCTAAAAACAACAGTAATAAATTTTTTGAATATAACTTCCATTATTAGCTTACTACTGTTTCCCCAACAACTCAAGTGTCAAACTTAACTAAAATCTTTTTTTTTTTTAATCTTAACTAAACTGACCCAGAATTTGACATATGATATCAAATTATAGATAGCATAATAGGAGTGAGATCTTTCAAGTACTTAGGCCGTCTGTGTAATTTCATGAATGGATATTAATTAACATCCCCGGAGAACAGAGAATTAATATCTGTTTTATTTTGAGTTTTTGGTGTTGTGTCAATGTTAGCATACATGGTGGACGTATTAATTATAACGAAGCGTATTTAATTAAGAAAAACAAGGTTGCCATAAGTCAATAACAAACAGCTTTATTAATCTTCACACATGGAAGACTCCCCAGATTTATGTAAACTAGTATTAAAAAGGGAAAATCTGTCAAAAATCTGTGTTTTAAAATTTTATTGATTAAAAGGACTTAAATTGGAGTATCATACTTTCTTTCAGTATATGAAACCCTACAAAGTACTTGCACTTTTTTTATATAAAAACATATCATGTCATTCTCACCAATAAAATTTTCATGTAGAGACTTTTTCACCAATTCTCCCTATTAATTATAGGGAAAAAACACAGAAAAAGAATTTTAAATTTGCAAAATCCCAAATCAAATTTGTTACCAAGAGTTGATAAGAGAACAACAAAACTTAGTAAGCAATTCACAACTCATTTTTTATGAAAAACCTAATTTAAAATTTTACAAATTCAAGGTTCTTTTTCTATCTTTTTCCCTGATTATAAGTAGCAATGTACTCACAGAAATCAACCATGCATGAAAGTATCTTTCACTCACTATGCTGCTTCTCTCTCTATGAAAGAAGAATTATTAAACTAGACTAATATTTATGCAAAAAAAAAATCATCCTAAATAGCAATAACGGATAGACAATATGCGTTGATAGAGTACAACGTTATTCAGAATAGAATTTCACCGCCGCAACCTCCGCCGCTGTGGCTGCCACCGTCGCGTCTAGTTCCTCTCTGATTTTCTTTCTTGTTAGCACCGCAAGCACGCGAAACCAATTTCGCAATCACTAAGAAACCGAATGCTACTACGAGAATCAACAATATGCCGCCACCATACCTCACAATAGAGAATCCCATTTTTTATGTATGATGATAACCACTCTCTTCCTATCTGTTTCTGTTGGGATCTATCAAAAAACTGAAAAAGAGATGGTTGAAGGCAACATTATTTATACAGTGTTGATCCATATTCACTTTATTTATTTTTCTCGAATGGTCAGGACAATAAATGATTTTGATTGCTTATACGTCTTCAAGTTTGGAACATTAATTAAAATTACATATATATGGATATTTCCTTCTCTAACTTGGTCCCATGTTGATTCATCCGATATTGTCTCTATGGACATAGATTTTTCATATAAATACTATTTACTTGATCTAAACCAAAACAATTGCAAACATGTCATATATAATAATATATTATGTGTCATCGTCATCATCAACTGTTCCAAAGTGTTGTACAGCAGCGAGTTTTCTCACCATATCTCCGGTAAGAGTTGTGAGTTTTTTTATTAGCATAAGCTCTTTCAACTTGTCTTCTGAATTAATGTTGTCTGGCTTCTGACCTTTCTTTTTGTTCGTTTCTTGGTTTAGCTTCTGTCTGATGTAACTGGTTTCATGGGCCTTGGGCCGCTTTTATCACCATAAACCAAAAACCGAGCAGCACAGGCATAGTGAGATCAAAAACTTGATTAAAATACTACTGATAAACAATGGACTTTGGGTTTAGCGAAAGTAGTTAGTCCTTAATAACATAGCGAATTAAGGTTTGAATCCCCATTATATGAGGTGCCCACATTAGTGCCCAACAATACCTCGAACAAGATTATCTCCAATAATAGAATATATTTGCTTAGCAAAAATAAAATTAAATAGAGAATGCTTTCATTGTAATGAGCATAAGTCATTAGGAGAACCACTATAAAATCTATAATTCAAGGCAACCCTAAGACTCATGACATATACATATTTCCTCCAGTTCAGTTCTTAGTATATTTTCTCCTTAACTCTCATGACATATGTTTATCTCATGACATTCATTATATATTCTATAATTTATCTCATTTCTTTAATCTATCAAAATTAGTTAAATAACTCTTATATTAAATATTGAAGATATTATTAAAATAATTTAAGCGTTAACATTGTGAATAGATCTTAATCTAAATGAATCATTATACTTGCATATATAGTTATATATCATCATCACCACCTGTTGGATCCAAAGTCAAATATGTTCATACATAGCAAAAAGCAGAAGCAATAGCAAGTTAAAAAGGCAATATCACCAATATATGCATCGAGCACAACAATATTCATCAGATGATGGGTCCGTTACCATTAAAGTCTCAACCACCGCAACCACCACCGCAGCCGCAGCCGCCATATCCAGCTATGGCACCGCCTCCACAGCCCCCTCCACTGTTTTTCTTATTGGAGGAGTCTTGTTAAGCACCATCGGCGCAGGCAAGCAAAACCATTGGTATAATGAGCAAGCAAGTGAATACCATAAGAGGCAAGAAGATGAGACCAGAACTTTGAAGAGGAACAATAATAGTCATATCATCTTCTTCATCCGCCATAGCCATTTCTCTCGCCATCGATATCTCCCCTCCAACAACACTCTATCACCATTCAATTTTTATCCTCTTTCTTTTTTAGATTTTCAAGAAACAAGAGATCCTCGAAGGTGACGTTATATATAGAGGTGATATATTAACCATATATGTGTTTTTATCAGTTAGCGAAATTCAATTAATTAATGACATTGATTGATTACAAAGACTTCAAGTTTAAAACAACGTATTGGGCCTAAAAACACCGGCCTTTTGGGAGTTCTTCAAGCTCTAACAGATGAAAGAGACATTCGTTTATTTAGTATTGGATCACCCATGTGTGTGTTGACTTAGTCTCCCATACATGGTGACTCAACATTTATTGAGCGGGGTGTCTGATGTGCGCCCTCTACTGTGCTCTCTACTGCCCCAAAAAATAGGGGACTTTTTTTTTCTTTTTATAATTAGATTCTATATAAAATAAATGACATTTTGATATTTTATGAATAAAAAAAAAGATTATTTTCAATTTTTTACGATTTTTCAAACAATTGTATACGACTCATATAGTGATCTATACTAGTTCAGTTGTAATTTGAAGAGTAGCTAGCGAGTTTTCTCATAACATCTCTGGTAAAGAGTTGTAATTTGTTGATTAGTGTGGAACGCGCATCATAAGCTCTTTCTGTAATGTTATTTGGTTTCTGACTTTTTTGTTGTTTTATTGGTTATGTTAATTTTGTCTGATGTAACTGGTTTTATGGGCCTTGGGCCGCTCTTATCACCAAAACAACAGAACGAGGAGCATAGAGAGATTGGGACAGAGAAACTAGGAGAACAACCAACTGGTTGGATTTAGCGGAATGTGTTGGTTCCTCACAACGTGGCGAATCAAGGTTTGAATTCCTGTTAAGAGATATGTCTATATTTAATTCCCGATAGTGCCTCTAATAGGAGTATAACTGTACACAGAGAGAGAGAGAGAGATAACGAACTACCAACAATGCTTCCAAAGTTCCAATATAAGATTTGCCAAACAAGCACAGCTCCTTGACAGAACCATCTCAAAAGCTTATTATTAGAGTTGAGAAATTCAAGGCTTTATTAGGTCCTCTCCTCCATTATTCAAGGCAACCTCTGGATGTATGACTCATGACATATACTTCCTCCGGTTCTTCATATAATAGCTGATTGAAAGTTAGATTTTGGTCCTAAATATAAAATCTTGTTCCACATTATTTCCTATTTTCATCATTATGCGCCAAAATAATTTACATAGTTTAGGTCAAGTCGTTTATCTCATTTCTTTAACCTATCCGAATTAATTAAATATTAACTCTTATATTAACTATAAGAGGTAATATTAAAATAATTTAAGCTTTGATATAGTGAATCTTAATCCAAATGGATAATTATACTTGCATATATGGTTATATTATATATCATCATCACCAATTGTTAGATCCAAAGTCTTCTATATATATATGTTCATACACTGCAAAAAACAGAAGCAATATAATAGCAAGTAAAATAGGCAATATCAATATATGCACCGAGTACAACAATATTCAGATTATTGATCCGTTACCATAAAATTCTCAACCACCACCGCAACCTCCTCCACCACATCCACCACCACCATCACAGCCACCGCCACATCCGGTTCTGCCTCCATAACCACCTCCTTCATTTTTCTTACTGGAGGAGTCTTGATCATCAGCACCACACAAGCAAGCAAGACCATTGGCATAACCAGCAAGGAAGTGAATAGCATAAGAAGAAGCAAGAAGATGAAAGCACCAGAGCTGTGAAGAAGAGGAATAATAATTCTCATATCATCAGCTTCTTCATCTGCCATAGCCATTTCTCTCGCCATCTCCTCCAAATGTCTATCACCATTGAATATTCCATTCTTTCTTTTAGTCTTAGAAACTAGAGATCCTTGAAGGTAATATTGTATATATAGTGGTGACTTGATTTCCAACGTATGTTTTTATCAGTTAGTGCTGTACAATTAATTAATGACATTGATAAATTACAAAGCCTTCAAGTTTAAAACACTTAAATTACATTGAGTTTATAGGTGCGTGTTGACGTGGTCCCATGCATGGCGGTGACTCAGCATTTATCTCGTTGGCCATAAACTCTATTATTATATATATATATATATATATAATATTTAACATCTATAACAACTAACAAGTACTCCTAATGCTATTTATAAATCGTTAACACATTTTTCATACTTTGTATAATATATAGGAATATATGAGTTGTCCACTTAAAAATAAATAGGCAGATCTAATCATGAAAAATTAATATTCTTCTGTTTTTTATATACAATAATGTATGTCCGATGGATATAATTAGTCTTTTACATATGATATGAACATAGATTTACACAATGATGAGTGATCGCGTATGTTTGTTTGAATATAATATAGAATTAGTTGAATAACAATCTAAAGTTGTATGTTTTCAAATCAAATACCTTAAAACTAATGCAAAAAGAACAAATTAAATAATTGACACTTAATCTATATTGGGTATAAGATGTTGACAAGTTCAACGTATTGATCAAGTTTATATTAGAACATGTTACAAATTGAAGTTGACTTCTGATTTGAATGAATTTTAATTTTTTGGGTTAAAGGCCAATTTTGCCCTGGAAGTATTCACTAGGGGCCAATTCGGGGCCGGAAGTATTTTTTGGGCCATTTTTGCGCCGAAAGTTTCCAATTGGGACAATTTTGCCCCGGAAGTTTCAAATTTAGAGCAATTTTGCCCTAACGTTAGTTGACTGTTAGCCTGGGCAAATTCTCTCTCTTTTTCTTCTTGGTCTTGGCCGATTATGTTGACTAGATAAGGAAGGAATATATGCATTAACTCTTTCTCTCATTTGCTATTTGATGCTTGGACGAAATGTTGCAGTAAAGGGATACCTATATATTATTTTATTCTTACATAAAAATAGAGCAATGAGAGGACAGTTTCCTTGTAGAAAAAGGGGAGAGAGTGTGTTGACTTGGCCTTGCACTTAGTCTTGCATGTGCCTTGAATCCAAATAAGAGGAAAAGATAGGAAAATTGCTTTAAATATCTTCATTATTACTTCTACTTTATAAGAGTAATCTTGGCACTTCATTTTGCTTCCCAAATCTATCCTCAAGATCAAGTAGCAATTAACTCTTGATCATGGCAAAATTAATTAGAGTGCCAATAAATCCTTTTATGTCACACTGTCTATTACATTTAGCCTTTGGATGTATTTTGGGATATTACACTTAATAGATAACTTAACTAATACGTAAAGTAGAAAATACAAGGAAAATCACTGTTCGCTACCGTAAGTGCACGAATCGCGTCAAGTAATACAATGATAAGTAAAGATCGTTCCCTCAAGGATTTGAGTAACAAATTAGTCAAGCAATATGTTTGGTGAATTCAATTAAGTTGAACCAAAACAAGTTGATGTGTGTGGGACAGAAAGTTCAAAAGATATGTTTGTAAAACTGAGATTTACTGAACAAAACTCTGATTTTTGTGACTTCAATCAAGTATAATAAGCCTAGGATTGTCCATCCCCTTAGTATTTCATAAACTTACTTATTTTCCTCTCCACGAATCCTTTACATGGGGTATAAATATGTCAGTCTAAGAATTTCAAGCATATGATTCAGCTTTCTCAAGTCATAACCAATTTTATATCTTCTATTATCATGCACAATCTCTTGCTACATCTAAGAGAAGATACTCATTACATACCAATCTTAATTTGATAATGCTATGTTAATAACTATATCTCTATGTTACTAACAAACCATCCGTTTAGTTGTAAACGTCAAGTCTAGCATAATTTCACTCAAGTTCTATGATTAAATTAACTCTCTCAAGCTTAATTTAATTAAACACATCATCTACAGTGATGGTCAGTCACAAACAGCAGTAAAAACGGAGTAAAATCAACATATATATGCCATTAGATAATTAGAGAGGAAAAGAATCAAGTTTAATCCATACAAAGGTTCATAGGCAATCCTAGAATGGAACTTTAGCTATCCATGTTCATAAATGAATCACAGACATAAACTCTCATTACAACCATATCAGAATTACAGAGGAGAAATAGAATGGATACAGAAAAAACCAGAGAATTTGAGCTGAAATCTCTGCAAATCTTCAATCTCTCATTGATTCTCCTTGATTTCAGACACACCCAAGCTCAGAGAGCTGTCTCAGCTACTTCTCTAGGGTATTTCGACCCTCCCTCCCCCACTTTGGTCTTTGCATTTTCCTTTTATAGGTCCTGATTGACAAAACGTACAACAACAATTTCGGGGGTTGGCCGCGGCCAGTGTATCTATGGGCCGCGGCCAGTGAGCTTCTGACCACTCTTGGGTCACGGCCAAAAGATGATTGGCCGCGGCCCATAAGTTTATGTCATCTTGTGGGCCGCGGCCAGTGATTGTGTTAGCCGTGACCAGCAACTCTGCAGTGCCAGTTTCTGTCTTTCCAAGATTTGTTTGCATCCCTTCTTGCATTTTCCTGGCACACTTGATGGCTTCACTTCATTCCACCTTCTTTTCATTGGATTTGGCTTTCTTCTGGCTCCAGCTATAACTGAATCTATACCCTTTCAACACAAAGAACTCACAAACGATCATAGTTGAGTAGTCATGACAGTTATTAACATATTTCCCCAATTTTTATACTCTTTTTGTGTCAAGTATGTAAAGAACACATTTCCTCTATTTTAGCACTCCCAAATGCTCATTAGTACACCCAAATTGTGGAAGAAGTAGGAGGAAATGTGCAGTTCGGACAAGAATTTCATGAGGTTAACAATCACATCAAGGTCTCAACTTAAAAAAAAATATTTAAAAAATCTCATAACTTGTCAATGGTGCAATTTTCATTTGTCGATTTCGTTATTGACAAGTTATGGGACTTTTCAAATTTTTTTTTTTTTTGGGTTGAGATTTTAGTAGTGTGATTTACCCTGGATAAAATGCTAATATATCATCATAAATAGAGTTAGTGCCTGTCGGCATCATTTTAAACGGACAAAATTGGGCATCCGATTTGAGCACCGACCCAAGTTTTTCTTTGCCTTATACCATTAATGTTATCATTCTTAAATTTCAAATTAATTAATGTTTTCACTATTTTTTTTCCTTGTTCAACCGCTGCAACCTCTGCAGCAGCGGCCGCCTTCACATCCCTTTTCCTCTCAGGATTTCTTTCTTGTTAGCACCGCAAGCACCCACCACCATACTTCACATTAGAATATCCCATTTTAATTTATTAATATAAATGAAAACAATTATGCATGCATATTTATAGTAATATACTTGTATATATCATCGTCATCAATCACCAAATGTTCCAAAGTCTTCTATACATCTTCACATATACTCAGCGAAGAGAAAAAAGCAATAGCAAGCTACTTACTCAGGTACTTAATATAAGAGTCAGTTGCCTTTTTTTGCAGAGGTTAAGGAAGCAAAATAAATTACTTAATCATAGTATATATATTATATATTATTAGATTATATATCAGTTTATAAATCACACAAATTAGTTTGGAGGAAAACGATAAATATAAATACTTTTTATTTAACTTCATTAACCTTTCCAACAAAAATCAACCGACTTCTATATTAAAGATAGGAGGGAGTATTAAATAGGCAATATCATGAATATATATGGATGGAGTACAATTAATATGCAGACGATCGATCCGTTACCACTAAATTCTCAACCGCCGCAACCTCCACCACATCTACCGCCGCCACATGCTGTTCCAACTCCACAACCGCCACCACCTCCTCCTCTATCTTTCCTTTTGGAGGGGTCTTGATTGGCACCATCGGCACAAGCAAGCAAAACCATGGTATAACGAGCAAGGAAGTGAATACCATAAGAAGCAAGAACATGAAACCAGAGCTGTGAACAAGAGGAACAATAATACTCATATCAGCTTCTTCATCTGCCCTACCCATTTCTCTCGCCATATCTCCTGTTTCTTTAGTCTTTGAAACTAGGGACCCTTGAACGTAATGTTATATAGTGGTGAAATCCACCACCATATATTTTTATCGGTTGGTGAAATTCAATTAGTTAGTGACATTGATATTGATTACAAATAGCCTTCAAGTACTTAGAACATTCAAATTACATTAATTTTATGTGTGCGCGTGCTGACTTGGCCGCATGGTGACTCAGCATTTATCTCATTGACCATAAACTCATTATACAATACTCAATTGCTTGTTGAAGTGAAAGCAATTACTCCCTCCTCTAGTCCTTAATATAAAACCTAATTGATTTTTTAAGAGAGATTAAGAAAGATAATTAAGTTACTGTAGAGCATTTATACTCATCTATTTTTGCAAACTAATTTGCCCACTTATAAATTGGTATATAATCTAATGATAGGCAATATATAATATAATTAAGTAACTTATTTAGCTTCCTTAATCTCTCCAAAAAAAAGTAATTAGGTCTTATATTTAGTACCAGAAATAGTATATTAATCGAGTCTTCTAGAATTTTCAACTTAACATTCTGCAGCTCCAACCTTAATAGTAAGGAGAGTTTTGCCCAATTGCCCGATTGAGATTTTTTAAAAGAAAAAGAAAAAAGAAAGAAATATCTACAAAGGAATCAACGGGGTTTGGATCTAATGGAAAGGTTAATATCACAATGGGATAAAGTAATGATCGAATCCTTATAAGAGGATGCCTATATACTTGGCGCAATATAAAAATATGTACAAATAAAGGAGCAATTTAATTGATAGGCTCTACGCGTTTTTAACTTGATATTATTTATTTCTTATAAATAGGGTCGGATTTAGCATTTTACAAATTTAAAGGTATGTGTCGCTTTCCCTTTTTCTTTAAATAGTAAAACTGGCTTATCAAATGTAGGTCTACATAACTGAAATTTGTTGTTAAATCATTGGCTGCTATATAGAAAGTTTGGCTCTACAGGGAAACAGGAAACTTAATTCTTATGAATAACAATATCCATCCGCGTCCTTTTCAATTTCTGTGCATTATTTGAAATTTAAGGCTGATGTATAGATAGTGTATTCTGAAAATTCTACTCCCTCCTGTCTTTTTTATAAGAGTTTAAAATTTGAATTGTCTTGATCCTTTTTTTAAAAGTCCTATATGAGTTGTCTAAGAGTTTTTTTCAATTTTTATTCTTTATTAATTATATATATTGCATTAATTAAAAGGTTGGTGTACTTATATTTACTCTATTTCTCTCTCTTTCTTGCCTCTTATAAATCAAGGCATACTTGGAGACAAAAATTTATTTCATACACACGTATTATTTTTAACTAATTTTAACCGCTTTCTTAAATCATGTAATTCAGTTATTTATAAGACATTTCCAACATGTTTCACACACACTTTCCAAGAAAATAACATGATACCTAATGATAAATGAAGAGTGAAATTATACATTCATGTAAAAAAAAATTATTTTCCATTTATTATTGTGTTGACTTTAGTCTTAAAGGGTACTCATAGTAATGTTCTAGTATATTAAATAGGGATAAAATTGAAAAATGGTTGAATTTTAAGGTGGAGTTAATGAAATCTAACATTTTCCTCGGCCTGTGTGAAACATGCTGGAAGTGAAATATAAATAGAACGAGTAGATAATCCCTCTGTCCCTATATGTAAGATCTTTTCAACCAAATCGCGGGATCCTAAAAAATAATTAAAATTAGTCAAAAGTAATAAATATGTAAGAAATATAATTTGTTTTCTAAAAATGCCATTATCTATGAATGAGTAAGAGAAAGAGTAATAATAATGAGAAAAAAGATGAAAGAGAATGTATGGAGAATAAATGATGAGAGCGTAATTGAAACCAAAATAGCAAGGAACAAAAAAAAGTACCAAACTGGTTGGTTTAACCGAAAACCGGTGAACCGGGCATATGTCCAATCTGGTTTAATGGATGAATTGGCAGAAGATCAACCTGGAATAAACCGCCCTAAACCAGAAAACTCGATGTTAAACTGGGTAACTCACTGGGTTGGGCTGGTTACCCAATCCATTTTTTAAAAAAGAAATCTAGAAAAATGCAGGCTAAGAAGGAAGAAAGTTGTAAAAAAAAAGGAGACGAAGAAGCGAGTGATAGATATGCCAACATAGGGTCCATTTGGGAAGGTGTTTGGAGGCAAAAAAAAAGCCCAATTGATAGACAAAAGCCCGGTATACATATTTTGGTCCGTTTGGTAAGGTGTTTTTTGCAGATGGGCTTAACCAAAAAAAGCAACCTTAACGTGGCAACCGTTGGGGCATTAAATGCCTTTCGAACTCCTCCACGTCCTTCTCCATTACTCCTCATCTACTCCTCTTCCCTTTTCCATCTGTCTCACAGAGCCATGGTGGACTGCTTCTTCATCCTTGCATCTTCAATACAACGTCAACGCCATTGAGTGGAAGGGGTCGTTGGAGGTAGGAAGTCGAAGTCGCAGTCGATCAGTGGGTCCCCGTTGAGAGGTCATGCTTTTCTTAGCTCTCCCTTCTCTATATGCATCCTTGCATGCAAGTAGTGCGTCAGCGCTGTTAAGTGTCAGCGTCGTCGGAGGTTGGAAGAAGTCGCCAAGGGTCAGTAGGTCCCCGTTGAGAGGTCGTCGTTCTCTGAGCTGTCCCTTGTGCAGCAGGCTGTCGAGTGTTGCACCAACTACTTGTCCTTCCAGTTGGTTGGCCGAATTTTGTTGGTCAGTGTTGGCATCTATGGTCAGTCAATCTAGTGTGGTGGTCGGAGCTCGTGTGGTGGCCGGATCTCCTCTGCTCTGCTCTAGTTTTTGGCGTGCGTTCAGAGGTGTGTGATCGGCTAGTGCTTGCTTCCTTCCCCTAGTATAGAAACGAGTTTGAAGTATAGAAGAATAGGTTCCAACTCTTGCAAGATATGAAGTCATATACATTTGAAATACAAGTCCATATAGTTTATGTAACAATGACTCTACATAATTTTAATTTTATCCGGGAAAATTTCCAAACTAATGTGGATTTTTTAGAAGTTGAACAAGAAAATATACATGATCAAGGTAATAATGATCCATTTGATGTAGCATGTTCATCAACTATCTGTAGATTATCTTCAACACAAACAAATCATGTTCGTGACAAAATCAGAGACCAACTTGTTAGAGATAGATGATCTAATAATGATCCACTTCAATTCATACATGCATTCTAATTTATATATAATTTTATCTATTTTTAATTAAGTACTTTAGTGTATTTTTCTTTTTTTTCAATAATAATTAAACTTTTTTTTATTTTATTAAATTTTAATTTTAATTTTTCACTTCATTTATCACAATATATACCAATTTTATATATATATATATATATATATATATATATAATATTCAATAAGATTAATACTCTTTTCAGTCATTTTCCATCTAAGCTGGCTTTTCAAATAATAATCCAAACAGGTTTAAGATTAGAAGAAGAAAAACAGTCACTTCTGTCACCGTCAATCCAAACACATATTACTTTTATAATTTAACTTTTATCCTATCTTAAGTTTATAAAAATCATATTAAAAAAAATCATTTCTATCGGTGCTAATCCAAACGGACTCATAAAAGGGACTTTCAGATGATTATTGCTCCAACACCGTTGTTGCTCTACTTGAGTTAGAGTGCCATTTGGAGATTCATCGAGATTGGCAAGAAGATGCCATGCCAATTGATGGTGAAAGATGCGACTGTTGACGGAGAAGATGCGGCTGTGATAAAGGGTGTTTTACTATTTGCTTGGGCTTGGGCCCTCTTTTCTTTTTAAAAAGAATTTAAAAGATACTCCCTCCGGTCCTAAATATAGGACAAAGTTTGTAGTGCAAATTACACTACAAACTTTATCCTATATTTAAGACCGGAGGTAGTATATAAATGAATAAAACATCTTTTTATGTTTTTTAAGGCCTGGCAGAGGGAGAATCCCAATCAAATCCAATTGAAATATTTAAATTCAGATTTATGCCTACATTTTTAATAAATCTTTAGTCAGACCTTGAGGCTTGATTAGGAATTTCTGAATATTATCAAAAGACCATAATACCCCTAGGGTAATATCAATCAACTTAATTTCTAGAAAGATTTTGATAAGATTATATTAAAAAAATTCCTGGTGATAGAAAGCGATATCAGGCTTTTTCTACCATTTGCGCGGACCATATGCCTTGATTCGTGTGGGACACCATCTCATACATCATCCCACACCCTGAAGATGCGTGTCTTTACCCATGGAAAAGCATGTTTTTCTTTTGCCCCAAATCTGCAATTGTGCATTTTATTGAAACATGTTTGAACGAAAGTTAATTAACCAGTCAATATATAATCAACAAAAGTGTTTATGCTTTCAATAATTCATTCAATAATTTCTTAAATATTGTGCAGAATTAATTAACTAGGTATAAGGATTAAAGAGAAATTGTCAGAATTTAACTAGGCCATTCATGATATGAGGCGGATGATTAGTTATCATTTTAATTAGAAGGGTACTATGGTCTTTCAACAATATTCAGAAATCCCTAATCATGCCTCTTGACCTTATTAGCGACATGTTAAAAGTACAAACTTAAATTTGGATTTAAGCATTTCAACTGAAATTAATTGAGATTCTCCCAAACGAAAATGTCTTTATATGGTGACAATA
The DNA here is from genome assembly GCA_963242795.1 of Inga leiocalycina. Taxonomy (NCBI): domain Eukaryota; kingdom Viridiplantae; phylum Streptophyta; class Magnoliopsida; order Fabales; family Fabaceae; genus Inga; species Inga leiocalycina. Next base: position 55,807,196 of record OY725329.1, read on the forward strand.
TATCTTACGCAAGAATTGAGAAAATTTAGTTCTAAAATTTAAAAAAAAAAAAATCTTGAAGCTTGATTTCAAATTTTGAAAATTAAAAATAGTATATAATATATGTGTGTGTCTGTAGTCATATATGATCCCTGTCCAACTAATCTGATATGATCTTATTTATTCTGTAACCAAATATTATATAATTATATAACGTGTGTGTATAATCAAATATCACCTTTTGTCCTTCAACAGCCTCTCAACACATGTAATTAAAAATATTCATAGTGAAATATAATCATTTTAATTAAATTATATTATTTTAATTATGACCGGTCTAATTCTAAGTTGACTCTAATCTGACTCATTGACCCTTGAACCACTATCTTAACTGGTTTATTGACCGGTCCAATTTTTCATTCCTTACAAAATAGGTAAAAGTGTATTTATTATTGAGACAAACTCAAAAGGAATTTTATAAAAAGAGACAAACCCATTCCAAAAAAAAGGATCTTATATATAGGGACGGAGGGAGTATATATATAGAGAGAGAAAGAGATATTCTCAATTGAAACATGTAGCTACATTTCCATTTCACATGATGAGGAACCAAAGCTAGGTGTTATTTACAGTTTCAATTGAAACATGTACCCGCTTGTGAGTCCAGAAGCAAAACCCTGTAAGATAATACAGTGACCAAGTGTACAAAACCTTTATACAGCCAAAAAAGGTGGCTAATCATCAGTTCATCATTGGCCATCTCCCCAGACAAAGTTCAATCTTCTGAAATTGTTGTCAGTAGTTCCTAAACAAAACAAAAACCCCTCATCAGTAGTAACACCAAATGATATCATCAGAGAAACTAATTAAAATTGAACATCTTATACCTCAGAAGATTTGACAATTCTTTCCCACTTAGGATCCTGTGTTGCTGCTGCTGCAATATAGGCAATTCGACTAGGTGATGGAATTTTGGCAGTAACATTACCTGAAGAAATGGTAGGTAAAGTTCGCTTAAGCCAAGACTCTGATGGAGCTTTTGGTGAAGGAAGAGAGAGAGGGAGCCTCAAATTGATTGCTTCTTGATTGCCTTGTCCTTTTTGACATTGAGTTTCTAAGTCAGTTTTTCCATTACTGACCCCTTTTGAGCATGCTTGAGCAGTTGAATAAGCAGGATTCTGAATCGTACCATCAAAGATCTCCTGATTGCTCATCACTGAATTATCTGATATTACTTTCTTGCATTGAGCCACTTTTGGACTTGAGATCCATAAATTCTTATCGAAGTTGTTGATTTCATGTTCTAATGGCTTTGTCATCTCTATTTTATTGGAATGATTTGTGATATGCATATGTATAGCATCAATGGATCTATCAGGACAACAGGTAAAAGGCAAATCAAGAAGAGATTCTGAACTTCTATCTTTGATTGAATGGGACTTGACTTCATGCACAGAATCTACATACACAGTTTTCTCAACCACAGGGCTTGCACAGCCAAAATCAAATTCTGTACTCTCACAGGCTGATAATTTGTTGCTAACTGTTCTTACTTTTTCTTCTCTAAAGCCAAATTGGGAATATTCTGATTTCTTCTCCCTATGAGAATTTCTAGCATGCTGCAACACCAAAAAAGGTAAGCAATGTATACTAATAACTCTTCATGAAGCAAAGACAAAAGACAGAGACAAGCAGGTTGAGACAAATTAACGTACCTCTTTTCTAGTTCCATTATGAGTAGCTGCAGAACTTAGCACCCTACTCTCCATTCTCAACTCAGGTAATGGCTTCAAAAAGCAGAATCGAGGAAATATCCCGCAAACTTTGGTTGCGTTGTTTCGAGATACATCATTTTCATAGCCATCTTCATCCTCACAATAATCTTGAGCATATTGTGACAGAACAATTTGCCTAAGTAGACTGTTCCTTTGTTTGCTTACTAGTACTACTTCCTGTGGTTCTTCTTGCACAACCGGTGGCTTCCTTGAGGTATATTGAGGTTGAGGTGATTCAGAAGCTATTGCCTTTGCTGCAGGCAAGAACCGAGCGATCATGAAGTCACGTGCCCGTTGATCACTACTAGAGAAGCTTCCAAATGGCTGTGTTTCTTCTTGATCATCCAACACACTCAACCCACTTGCACTACAGTTCATGGAGTATGATTCAGTTGTGGACAGTGTATCAAGTGCATCTTGATAAGTCTCATCTCCATCATCTGAATCATAACTATCATTTTCCTGCATCAACTCTTTTAGAATCTTCTGTTTTGTTGCACTCTTAGAAGAAATAGAACTTCCTTTAGAAACTTGATCAGACCCTTGTTGTTTAACTATTCTTGAAGCCCTACCAGGAGGAAGATTTGGAGTAAGAGGAGGTTGTTTAACATCCAGTTTTGGTAATTTTCCTTCATTTTTGGGTCTTCCAGGAGTGTGCTCCCATATGAAAGGAACAGTTCCAGGATGGCTCACTGGACCTGATTTCAAATCTGATTTGTAAGCAGGAAGGGGAAGCAATCTTATTGATGAATTTCCTCTGGTTTTGCTTTTCTTTTCAGTTTCAGAGGCCACTTTTGGTGAGAACCGCCTCACTGATAAAAATGGTTGATTAAAATCTAACTGCTTTTCTTCTTCCATTAGACTTTTCTGATGTCATGCAAAAACACCACAGTCCAATCAAATTGAACTCAAATGAACATGGAACAGAACTAAAGAAAGGGGAGTCAAGTCAATGGCAATATATATTTATCTCAAGCATATGGTTAAGAAATATTGAATCCTAAGCTGACTCTTAAAGAGAAATCTTCTGAATTGCTCAAAAGGACTTTCTCATATTTTGCCTCAATCTCCTACCTTCCTAGATTTTGGACTTACTGGTTTATGGACTACTCAGTAAAGCACATAATTAGACAGTACGTAGAATTGAAGATGGGAAATATGCATCTATCATAAATCAGAGTCGTTCAAGTAGGTTGATTATTTTGTGGACTAGAAATTTGTGAGAAAGCCAATGAAACAGAAACCAAGTTGACAATTTAGTCAAAGAAGATATACCTACACACAGATAGAAGCTTTATCGTACCTTACAGTCAAAGAATCACCAACACACACATGGAAGCTGGTGAAAATGTAGCGACCCACTAAGTTTCTTGCTATGAAAAATCCCGAGAGCAGAGGCAAACTCATTTCTGATGGGAAAAAAGAGAAAGAAAGCGATTTATTTTGCGGTTGGAGAGGCAATTCCTTATAGTAATTGAAAAGGCAGTGAATTTAGTAAGAAAGAAAATCTGGGTTGGGGGGGGGGGGGGGGATTAAATTTATGGGGTGGGCCAACGGGTGAAGGATCTCGTGAATATGAACACAGAAATTAATGTGAATGTGAAAGTAAAGCAGGGGAAGCTCCTCCAAAAATTTGACTCTATGGCACACTTTAGGGGACCGCACCGGTGAGTTATATTCCAGTCAGGAAGAACTTATCTTGTGAAGACAGTTCTCATTAAAGGAATTGTGGGGTGAGCATCAACACTCAAGAAAACATGGTTTTTATTCTGAAATCATGCTGGGGTTTGGTAACAAAACCTAGCTCTGAACACAAATCTAAAGAAAGAGTTTAATATCAAAAGACTAGCCTACTGGGATCAGAATCCTATGTGACTAGGCATCTTTGTTATTAACACAAGTTTAAAGAGAGAAGTCAGTCACAATAGACTGGTCTATCATTAGGAGGAAGAGCTCTTTAAATTTATAAAGTATACTACATATTTGTGAGACTCCTCAATGTAGGACTCATAACAGGCTCTTTGTGGGTCCGGTGCCTAAAAGCAAAGGACAGATGTGGAGATGACAATCTGGCACCTGGAACAGCATTGTGCATGTCTGGGATGGTTTTATGAAGGGAGGAGGTCATAAAATTAATAGTGGTGAAGAAGACACAAACTTTCTGGTGGGACATGTGAGGGCCTTTTGAAGGTTAATTAGCCCCTTATTGTTTATGCAAATGTTGATGTCTATTCCAATTAATTCAATGGAACACCGCTACGTACTCTGAACTCAAAACAGATTTTGTTGTGTTAGATCAGCGTATTCTCTCATTCCAACTAGGAGTGCACACGATGCTCAGGTTGCTGTTGAATCTTTAGAGCCACTGTTTACAAGCAGCATCGAATCTGCAACATCTCACCGAAAGGGAAATTCTCATGTCACCGGCTACAAGACCTTTGGCAGGCTTACTTCTTTTTGGCCTTTATATATTATAAAGTGGTCCTCATTCCTTCATTTTCTCTCCCCATTGGATTTGGTAACACCTTTTTATGAAATTTTGTTTGAGTCGAATTATTCTTTTTTTTTTTTTTGACCCTGGAGTCGAATTATTCGGAGTTTACTTACTTTATATTTATTTCAGATAAGATATTGCATTGAAGTTTGGATAGTGACTAATGATTCTAATGATTTTTTCCTAGACTGTACACTTTTTAATAAAGTAGCTAGTGTCAAGATTCCTCCGTTTAATCATTTCTAAGTTTGAATATGGAAATTTATATCTATATATATTTTAGAAATTTAGTAGGGAAATATTCACCTTATAATGTGATTATTGATGTTGACCAAAAGTTAATGATGTCATCCAGAATATGTTACTTTGTTTTGGCTTATATTGACTGAACTAAATGTTTGGACGGCGTTTATATTATTTTTTATGTAAATCGAGATAAAATTTCTCTCACATACTTATCTCGTATATCGTAAATTATGATTGAAAAGCTGCTTTTAAGCATTCTAATTGCTGTTCCAAACACATACTAAACAAACGAGGGAGACATGGGCAGGTGAACTAATGTGCGGAGTGGAATGTAAGGATTATTAAATGTTCGTTTGAGATAACTTATTTTTTATTTATAAGTGCTTATAAATCGTAATTTACGGTATATGAGGTAAACATATAAGAAAAATTTTAGGGAAAATCCCATTTAAATCCATTTGAAATACCTAAATTCAAAATCAGGTCAGCACTTTGAACAAATCCTTAATAAGGCCTATAGGCCTAATTAGAGATTTTTGAATTTGTTAATTTTACTAATATATCCTTCTGTTATTTTTTCTAAGTCTCGCTTTTTTTTAAATAAAATCTCTGTCTCAATCGCTCCACACCTCTCCTCTCCCGCATCCTGAGATCTCGTCGGGCGATTCTCCATCAAAGAACTCCCCTGAATCTGTAGCCCGATAGCTACTGGGAAGAAAAATGGCGATGCTGAAGAAACTAAGAAAGATGAGGCAGACCAGGAAAAAGGGATGGACTGAAAAAACGGCACTAATTGCAATTAATTTCATTCCACATCGCAAGATAAGCTTCACAGGGATGCTGAATAAAATTTTTTCTTTAATTGGCCAATGGCACTAATTTCGTTCATCATCGCAAAAGAAAACGGTAATACAACTGATAGTTTAAAGCAAATATACAAGAGAGAGAGAAAAGCAAATAAAAAGTAAACACCAAGAGGTCTAAAAGAAATGAAAATAGTAAGATAAACAATTGTGATCGAAAAATTGAATACAATTGGTCTTTTTGTTTAAAATCATTCCACATACATCCCATATACATCAATCAACATTAGGGTTAAAGAGAAATTGTTAGAGCTTACCTTTTAATGGTGTTGCAAGTTGGCAAAAAAAGAAGATCCCAATTATTCCAATGATTTAAATGAGCGTAGATTCTGATGTTAGAATTAAAAGTATATGGCAGTTTACAAATTAAAAATCTTTATTTTTTAATTGAATAGGGGCATTATGATCTTTCAACAACATTCTTAAATCTATCACGGTCTTATTAGGAATTTGTTAAAAGTATAGGCCTAAATTTAAATTTTATTATTTTGGAAGGATTTAATTAGGATTCTCCCAAAATTTTATCTCGACTTACGTAATAAACATTTATTGCTCAAAAATAAATTATTCCAAACATAACTTAAATTAAGAAATCGACTAAAAATTGTTCACATGCACTCACAGGCGAACACAAGCTACCGTCGGTGTGCCCATGTCCCGTCCTGTTTAAATATAAACTTACCAGTTTGCCCGTCCGTTATAGAGACATTCTGGACAGACTTAAACAAGCCAAAATCCTCTGGATTGCAGGCAAATTTACGGGTTATGGGTGGCTTACTCAGTCCTATATGTGGATTCCACTTCACAGAATTAAAACTTAATGGAAATTTGTTTTCATTTAACTATCAACGCAACATTGCAATGTTTTTAAAAGTTTGAGAGTAACTTTGCATTATTTGATAGTTTATGATGGCCAGTACTTGTGTGAAAATAGTTTAAGAGAAAAATATAAATGAAATTAAAAACTTGATTGGTAGAATAATTATATTATTTTTTGGGTTAATATAACTTTTGGTCCCTGAAGTTTGATTCAATTTTGGTTTTGGTCCCTCAAGTTTGAAATCGGTGGTTTTGGTCCCTCAAGTTTGAAAATGACTTGGTTTTTTTTTCTGGGTCTGGCCGGATTTCAAAAACGGGTTGCCAAGTCCTTTTCAAACTTAAGAGACTAAAACCAAAATCGGGTGAAACTTCAGGGACCAAAACCTCCGATTTCAAACTTGAGGGACTAAAACCAAAATTGAGTGAAATTTCAAGGACCTAATCCACAGATTTCAAACTTGAGGGACCAAAACCAAAATTTGATCAAACTTCAGGAACCAAAAATTATATTACCCCTTATTTTTTTGTTAAAACTGACACGGTGTGAATGGTGCAAAGAGAATTTTTACTGTGTAAGAAGTAATTATTAGGGGGGTGAAAGGCGTGTGGTAGCAGCAGCTGGTGAGACTACAAGTCAATGGCTCCTTTCCCCAACGACAAAATATAATATTATCTTCGGTCCTAATTATAAGATAAAGTTGATTTTTTTGGAGAAATTAAGGAAGCCAATTAAATTATTTTAGAGTGTTTATATTTTTAGTATCCTTAGATTATATATTAGTTTATTAGTAAAATTAATTAGTTTGGAGAAAAAAAATAAAAATAAAAATACTCTAAAGTAATTTAATTAATTTCCTTAATTTCTCTAAAAAAGTCAACTTTATCTTATAATTAGGATCGGAGGGAGTAACATTAAACTTTCCATCGTCAAACACATAATGATAAAAGGCCAGGCTGTTACACTAAAGCAATAACCTACATGCAATAAATTCAAAAATGACAAAATTATTTACTCTGCCATAATGTTTATTCTGATGTTTCGTCAAAACCCTTCATGTCCAGGTTTATAAAAAAAAAAAAAAAAAAAAACCCCCTTCATGAATTGTTAATTCTTGGCAAAATAAATGCATTTTGTCCTTTTTTTTTTTTGCCAGCATTTTTATACTTTTATTTTAGATAATATTTTATTTTGGTTCCTTATTTGTATAAAGTTTTTTTCTACTTCTATGTGGGGAATACTTACATGCTTCAGGAACACCACCTTATCTGTACTCTGACTAATTAAAATACAAAAACTCATCTTATTTTAATCTCACATGGCTGATGAATAATATGGAGAAATTCAAATTTTATTATTTTGAAAAATAACAACTCAAGGAAGGGAATTGAGTTTTTTTTTTCTAAATTATGAAATTTATTTTTTAAAAATCATAAAATTTGAATTTCTTTATATGACTCATCAGCCATGTGGGATTAAAATGAGATGATTTTTGGTATTTTAATTAGTTAGAGTACAGATGATATGACACTTCTACAATATGTAAGAATTTCTTCTTCTACATAAGGTTTCATTTTAATCATAATTTTGTAAAGTGTCATTTTAATCTTCTAACCCTAATACGGTTAGTTTCACTAATAAAAAAATGTTGACATTTGATGAATCCCTATTTTATCAATTATTTCTATACTTTATTTGGGGATTTAATCATGTTATTTGGGCTAAGAATATAATTATTGTGATTAATTGGGATTAATAATGATTGCATGAAAATAGAGTTTAAAAGGGTAAAAATGTCATATTTTTGTGATTGCTCTTAAATTAATTTTTGAAATGAAAGATATTACATTTTGTTGATTTTCATTTCAGATGACTTGGGAGATATTAGAGTTAAAAGCTGGAAAAAAATATTGCAGAAATGATAGTTGAGAACCTCAAAGTTGTAAATGACACAAAGGACCCGAATTTCATAAATGCCAAATTAGTACCTTCAGCACTGTTGTGTTTTTGGGCAATCTGATTCATCTTAGTTTCTTTTCTCATCATTCAGCAAGCCGACACATGCACACCCACCTCCATTTTCATTCGGCTTCAACCGCACCATTCTTCCATTTCCATCATTGACCATCATCATCTTCATCCACCTCTACCTCTACCTCCTTTCATCGCTCATCTCTCTATCGGTCTCCATCTTAGTTTTCCTCCATTATCATCTGCACATCTGATTTGCGATTTCACCCCATCCTTGATCGTGCTTCACTATTAAATGGCCAAAAGAGAGTCTAAGGCTTGGTGTAGATGTTCTCCAGTCATGAGAACATGATTCTTTCACTCCTTGATTATTTGATGAATCTATTCTGAGTCCTTTGTGCCGATATAGGAGTTCTATGTTCTTGATTTCATCTTCCACTTGCTCTGTATATGATTTGTGATTCTAGAGTCCTAAATTTTATGCTTTATATATGTAGCTGAGGATTTCAATTGGTTAATTGTAATCTGGATGATAATACTTGTTTTGGATGTTGCACTGAATGATTTGTTGTTTAGATTATAGCACAACTTTGCTAAATTTGATTGGCATATCATGTATTCATACTCTTGGTTAATTGACTTGGTTAGTGGTTAGTTAAGGGTATAGAATTCCGATTGCAAATTCTCTGCATGCTAAGTGCCTCTAAAATATCTCTAATTAACTAATTGAACTTAGGTGTCTAGGTGCGTTAGTGATATTGGCTTGGAAGGGTCCTTCACTAGCTCGTGTACTTAGTTAAGAATTGAACTGAAGGTAATTTGAACGATGAAGGTTAGTGAAATCAAAAGCCAAGGAAGCTCATTCACTCCATTTCACTCATTTGGAAAAACCTATAAACAAGTAGCTTAGTCTAGTTTAGAATTGTTAATTAATTAATTTCATTACAATTTTTGATTAATTTGTTAATTAATACTTAGTTAACTAGAGACTAAATAATCGGCTCCTCAAAGAGATCAACCTAGGTTAGAATCACTATAGTGCATAGTCAATCTAGTTTTATTTGATAGTCCTATGACATGGCTTGTCAAATTTGGCGCCGTTGCGGGGGAGCCTAGCTCCTAGGTAATTGGGTGTCAATTATCATAATTGACCGGGGTGTTGTTTGTGTAGGTAGGAATATTATTTTGTCTTCTTTTACATTCAGAAATTTTGTGGAAATACCAAATAAAGATTTTTTGTTGTTAATTTGTTTTTCTTATATCAGATATATGTATATAAAAAAAAAAAGAGTCTTCTTGTCTGGTTCTATTGGTGGTTGTTGCGAGAGTGACAGAGTCCATGGTATTTGTATGTTGTTATCCTGAAGTTTGAAGATTAAATTGAATTCTACATCTGCTATTATACGGTGAATGAATGAGTTCATATATTCTGTCAATTGCCAGTCCATCTGCTGCCACTTGTTCTGAAATCCTTGTTCAAGTTTGATTCCTTTTGGGCATGAAACTGATTTTGGTAATCTGATTTTTGTTCACTGGCACACTAAATGCAGTCTCAACTATTGGAAACTAATTTGAGTTATAAGTTTGCATTCTTCCTCACATGATTAGTATATTTAACCGCTGAAAAACAAAAATAATTGGCATAAAAATAATATTGAAATTTTAAATATTAAAAAATATTTTCAAATGCTAACATAGTAATTTTTTTCCTTAAAAACAATAATAACTGGCATAAAAAAATAATCATTTGAGACTTATAGCTTTTAGAGTTGAATGACTGAAAAAATACTTCATCAAAATTAAGGGATTAAACTAAATCCTTATACTTCCTCCGGTCCTTAATATAATACAGAGTTGACTTTTTTTGGAGAGATTAAGAAAGCTAAATAAGTTATTATCAATTTATAAGTTAGGAAAAATATTTGGGAGAAAAAACGATAAATATAAATATTTTAAAGTAATTTAATTAACTTTTTTAATATCTCTAAAAAAATCAACTATACCTTATATTTAAAAAGGTTGAAATATAAAAGTTAGTAAACGATGAAAAGCTCACTATTACCTAAATTCTTCTCTTCAGCATTTATTTCTATTTTTTTCCTCCTTTCTTGATCAAAATATATCAAATCAAAATTCATTTTGTGGCACTTAATCATTCTTTATTTGGGCTTGGTTTGATTTGGGCCGAAGCCATTTGTATGGGCGCGCTTTGCTATTTCAATTTGGGTGTATTGAATGCGAAACATACCACAAGCAAGAGGTTAAAGAGAAGCAGCAAAATCATATGTATTTTATAATTTGTAATATTGTAGTTCTAAATTCTAATCTTCATCTTCATGCCCCCAAAAAAAAAACAGTCTACATTTTCGGTATATGTACTTGTTTAAGTATTTTAGTAATTGATAATAAAAATATAAATTTTACAGGACTTATCAGATATTCAAATTGATAAAAGACCTCATCATAATAATTTGGAAAAATTTTAGAAAAATATCACTTGATTAGTGATTTGAAGAGAACTTGCATTGTCAATTCTATTAATCTTTTTGCCAATCTCATTATACTTCTTGTCAACGAAATTTTGAAGTTCAAATAATATTTTTTTAAAAATTCTCCATAATAGTTTCGCCGAATACATACAAGTTGTTCTTTTTCTTACCTTTTTTCCATAAAGATGATGAAATAAATTATTAATAAAACAATTCCAACGTCGTTGTAAAGGCGTATTGTGCATGGAAATTATCTCCGAAACCAAGTCAAAAGCATATGGAATTCTCTTTATAGGCAAAATTATTCGAAGAATCTCCTATCTTTCTTTTACTCACACAAAGCAACAAAATTAACTTTACTACCTATTTTAAATTATAGATATGAATCTTAGCTTTTCCTCTATTTTGTATGTTTATGCCTCTCGAATTTTAAACATTTTCCATCATAATTTATTATGCCATATCTTTAATTTTCAATTTCTCGTTATAAGGCTATAAGCTGTGCATGCTTATATTAATATATGTTTGAAATTAAATTTATTTTAATCGTGTTTAATTATGTAGTCAAAAATAATATAGTTATGCCCACGGGGTCACCTGTCTTTCTTGTGCTGAATTTTTTTTTTGTAGTAAAAAATAATATAGTTATGCCCACGGGGTCACCTGTCTTCCTTGTCCTGAATTTTTTTTTTTTTTAAAAAAGAGCATCCTAAATCCTAATCCAACATTGACTTAAAATTTTTTAGATATATGTAATCAGCTATTCGCCATAAGAATTATATATAATTAACTATATCGTTATTGTCAAAATTTTCAATTAGAAAATGATTGTCCAATTAAATTTATACATGTATTAGTCTATTAGTAATAAATTTGTTCAGTTCGTAAATTTTAATTATAGAATTTTTTTGGGTGAAATAATTATAGAAATTTTATACATAGAAAAAATACAAAGACTGCACTAATTTAGAGTTTTTTTATTGTATATTTGGTCCCATTGTAGCTTAAAAATGATAAATTATAATAAAATTAATAATTAATAATTTTAATGTATAAGAAAATAGTAAGCAGATGCTTAATACATATGTATAATTTGTTTTTTTGGCCCTAAAGTAATGGATGAGTGATTTAATGTACACAAGTGTCTCAAAAAAATAAAAAGTTTCCTAATTCGGAGAAACTAATCATCAGTATATGTTTGTGCACAAGCTTTCAACCCTTCATCATATAAAGGCATAAAGCTAAGCAAAGATTCGATTAATAATTTAATTTTTTTTATATAAAAGGAATTGGTATAGCTTGAGAGCCTTGATAATGTCTACATCAAGTCATCATATTCATGCTAGGCGTGGAATATTTGATTACCAGATTTTTAAGCATATGCTGATATATTCTTCATCTAATGCATTCATAAAAATGCATCTGCACGAATATATATATATGTAATGCATTTCATAAGGAGATTAAAAGAAATAGGGATGATTATTGGGTTAATATAACTTTTGATCCCTGAAGTTTGATTCAATTTTGGTTTTGGTCCCTCAAGTTTGAAATTTATGGTTTTGGTCCCTGAAGTTTCACCCAGTTTTGGTTTTGGTCCCTGAAGTTTCACCCGATTTTGGTTTTGGTCCCTCAAGTTTTAAAAGGACTTGGTTTTTTCCGGGTCGGGTCGGTTTCCAGAATCGGGTCACCAAGTCCTTTTAAAACTTGAGGGACCAAAACCAAAATCAAGTGAAACTTCAGGGACCAAAACCACCGATTTCAAACTTCAGAGACCAAAACCAAAATCGGGTGAAATTTTAGGGACTAAAACCACCGATTTCAAACTTGAAGGACCAAAATCAAAATTGGATCAAACTTCAAGGACCAAAAGTTATATTAACCCTATATATATATATATATATATATATATTATATGTAATGCATTTCATAAGGAGATTAAAAGAAATAGGGATGACGAGTTGCAACAAACAAGTCATATCTCCCCAAGTAATCAAATTGCACAGCACATCATTGTACTTTATAAACAACTAATTTTTAACATAAATTATTAATTAAAAGGACTCATTCAATAATTTTAATAAGGATTCTTTAATTTGTCTTTTTTTGATTATCTTTTTTTCAAATGACTTCATATTGTTGTCTGATCCATCCTTCTCATAGACGCCGTACGTCAACAACATTTTTTGCGCAAGTCCGAATCATATCATATAATTTTTTAACATTTTTTCTTTAATAGACATATTTTCTTTAATTCGGGTGTTAGTTTCTCTTTAAATGTATAAATGCATGAATGTCAAATGGTCTAATAATAATATTACATTTTAATTAAAGCCTTACTTAAGAAATAAGTGTAGGTTGAAGCTTTGGGATGGCCTCATTTTGTGGCAATAGAAGATGAATTTTCAATAGGGTATGTGCTAATTTAAAAAAGCGGCTTTCGTACGTTTCATTTTAAACGCGTGAATTTTGTGAATGCCTGCTTATTTGACTTAATGGACAAATTATTTTTATATCATGCTTAATTTTGTCAAACCCTAAAATGAAAGCCATTCCTTACCTAACACTTTGATTGGTTCGTTTGAATCCCATTTCTTTGAGTCAAAATCCCGCCTTAGTTTATTATGATAATATACTCCTGATCTTTTTTATAAGTAATTTTTTCTCTTATAGAGTTGATCTTTAGGGTGTGTTTGGTTTGAGGGGAGGGGAGGGGAGGGAGGGAAAGAGAGGGTAGGTAAATTACCTTTTTGGGTTGAAAGAATTTAAATTTTGGGCGGGAACCCAAAATTTAAAAAGAATGAGAAAGTAAATTTTGGGCGGGAAACCAAAATTTAAAAAAATGAGAGGGTAAATTTTAAGTTTCTTTTGTCCAAAATGGTAATTTCTCCACCCTCCCCTCCCCTCCCTCCCCTACCCTCCCCTCAAACCAAACACACCCTAATATAAGTGACTTTCCTTTTTTATCCTGAAATTTAAATTATTTTTTCCTTTTTTACCTCTATTAAATACATAATTTTATATTAATTACCCTCACTCATCATTAATTCTCTTCATTCAATCATTTAGTGCTCATCCTCTCTCATATTTTTAACTCATTCTCTCTTTTATGCTCTTTTCATAAATATGGGTATATTTGAAAGAAACATGACTTTTTTTTTACATATTTATTGCTTTTAACTAATTTTAACCGCCTGTCTATTTTACGTAATAAAAAAATTACTTATAAAAAAAATCGGAGAGAGTATTTTAATGATTCCATCCACTTTATGCAACTAAAATATTAATTACCATAATGATGGATACTTTTCAAAATATCACAATTCACAAGTATAGAAGAATTGTTTTAGATTTGTCTTCTTTTTCGTGGTTAATAAAAGTATCGTATCAGAGGAACGCGCCCCGCCGACATATATAATTCTGTCTTGCTATAATTGTTTTTGACCAAAAGTATTATGTTGCGTGAATGATTAGTTTGGGGTGAATGAAGGAACCAAAAATAGTCAAAATGTGGTAGGCACAAGATTATCCACAGGTTGCCACGTGTCGTTATTAGAAGATAAACTGGAGAGATTAATGTCCCAAATATTAAAGCTTAAACCAATTATTCAAGTGCAAATAATGAAATAAAAGTAGACAATAACTTAAATTCATTGTTTTCATGTCATGCGATATTGACTAGCCATCTGTCTTTATAGTAAAGAATCTTTGATAATGATGCACCAATTTGCCATAAGCATATACTCCCTCTAGTATTTTTTATAAACAATTTTTTTTTTTGGAGTTGGTCCATTTTATAAGCAACTTTTTCTTTATATTTCAAAATTTAAACTATTTTTTTTTTCCTACCCCTATTAAATATACATCTTTATATTAATTATCTCTCACTCATTACTAATTCTCTTTCATTTACTTATTTATTATACATTCTCTTTCATATTTTAAACTCATACTCTCATATTTGTTATTCATTCTTTTTCCTATGCTCTTTTCATAAATAGAGGTATATTTAGAAGAAACATGTCATTTTTTACATATTTATTGTTTTTAACTAATCTTAACAGTCAGTTCGTTTTGCTTAATAAAGATAAAAGTTGCTTATGAAAAAGACTGGAGGGGGTATTTGGCTTGGTGGCAACAAAGAAAAAAAAAAAGGCTTGAGGTTTAATTGAAGATAAACGCTGGCAAAAAAAATGAAGATAAACGAAGAAAACTTACCCTAATTCCACCAACATGTTTTATTTATAGTATAATTATTATACGATGCAATGTTCTTCATTTTTTTAAAAAAAAAAACCTTGATTTTTCTAAAACCATATAGGATGTGTATGGATTTGACAAATATATATATATATATATATATAGTACTTAATCCCTCTCTACTAGGGTTGTTCATCCCTTTTCTAGGGCTCCTTTCGGCGCCATGCCGACTTCTTCTCCTTGGAGAGTCTTTTCCCCCATTCCGGTGGAGGTCTTTGAGAGTGTCCCTCCGGTGTGCCCTCCATCTGGTCTAATTGTGCATATGTTCTCCAAAGGAGGCAAGCAAGGATTGATGTGTGGAGACTTGTACTCCTCAAAATGTTATGGCAACCTCCGATGATGATCTCTGATGGGTGTCTCCAGGGCTTTTGGAGACGATCTATGGACTGAGGTGGGGGTACTCCAGAATCAAGATTGGAAGGACTACACTAGCGGATAAATTGTTGATTCTTGGTTGTGTCCTTGCGGCGTTGTCTTTTAGGTTGTTGGTTGGGCTCACGGTCTTAGATGGGGTTGATCGGCGAGATGTGGTGAATGGAAGAAAGGGGATTTACACTCGTCGATCTAGTGTGACAATATTGGCATCGAATTTTGGGTCGAGATGGAGGATTCTTGGTCTCACGCTTGACAGGATGGCTTTTACAGATCAGTTGTTTGGTGAAAGTTGGAGCCTTTTTGTTTGTGCAAGCTCTTCCAAAGCAATGGCGCAAAGGAAGTTTGAGATATCAAGGCTGATTACCATGGCTCCGAAGGTTAGGTGTTTACTCTAGTTTAAATGTTTTTACTCTAACGTGGTTTTGGGTAATGCTCGACTTAAGGAGCTATTGGGAGGGAGAGTAAATTGGAACAATTTTAGTGTTGGAAATAGGGCTCTTGAATCTTTAGCTATGAACGATTTTGTTTGGGTTGAGGCTTTGATTTATGGAAGGGAGATTTATTATATTGTGATGCAAATTTCTAATGCATGGTTAATAGCTGGTCTACGAAGAATCATTACCTTGTGCCTGTTCAGTATGTTTGTATACTCTGTTCAATTTTGGCGCGATATGTGCCTGTTTAGTGTGTTTGTCATCACTATTCTTATTTGGGCTAGACATGTGCTAGTTCAATGTGTATGGAAATACTGTTCATTGTTTGGCTGGGATCATGATTTTTATATCAGTTGGCATGTTGACTGTGCTTCTTCTAGTATGATGAAGGGTAGTGTTCTCCTTGAGCATATTCTTATCTTAAGGAACTTGATCAGGAACCATTATCATATATGGATTCCTATAGGAGCAAATTTGGTATGTCATTGGACTACCAAAGCTTCATTGGAGTGGTCTTATCCTCTGGATTTGGCATCTCGACCTCCAACTCTGCTATAGGCTCTATTACTGAAGGATGTTTGTGAAGTTTCTTTCTATTCACAGTTATGTTTTCTATGCTTTGAAGACATTTTAGCTGCTAGTTTTTATATATCTACTATGTTATTTATGTGTCGCATCTATTTGTATTTCCTTTTGAAAGCTGTTTTGTTTATAGTGGTTGAGACTTTGTAGTTTTTCTTTGGTATTAATATAATACTAGTTCCTTTGTTGGAAATATATATATATATATATATATATAGTACTTGCATCGTTAAAGAACTTTGTGATGATTTAAATATTTTCAGATTACCATGTCATTTCTATTCTGTTCAATTTAAATGTAAATTGAATAAATTAACAATTTTTTAATCTCTATGTCCCATGTCTATCTTTTTTATTAGACTACTTATCTTGCCAAGATTTATAGTTACATTATTTGCAATAGTGTATAAGTAATAGGGTTAAGATATATATATCTAACGCCCTAAAGTATTTTTTTTAGATGCATCTATCTAGTGCTTTAAAGTATTTTTGTAGTGCATCCGATCTTTAAAGTATTTTTTTAAGTAAATCCATCGCCTTAAAGTATTTTTGTGGTACATCCGACCTTAACATACCTTTTTGTGCAATTTTTTACTTAAAAATTTAGGATGTTAAATGCACTAAAAAAATAATTTAAGATGTTAGGCATTACTGAAAAAATGTTTTAGAATACTAGATGAGAAGAATACTTTAGAGTGTTGAACGTATATGAGAAAAATACTTCATGGTTCAGGGTACTGGGTGTCTTACAACATATTTTAAAATACTAGATACACCTGAAAAAATATTTCATGGAACTGAATGTACTTAATCCTATATGACACTTTTTTTCCAACAATAATATGACCCTTTGAGTGATGACACGTATACATATATCAAATTTATTATTAAAAATTATCATAGAACTTATTTTTTTTTCAGACACCATTCACCAAATAGGATTCATATGCTAGTTAACATTTATAAGAGCGGGTGAGTTTGGACTGCCACGGAAAAAGCTACGCCGATTTCGATGATAGGTTCTCAGTTATTAATATTGTAAATTAATTAAAATTTTTGCTACTATAGGCCTTTTCCTGAATATTTAATTTACTCCTTGGCAAAGTCAAAATCAACATGTTCGATTTTTGAAAAAAGGATAAAAAGAAAAGCTAATTGACTCTTTTTGACCTTGTGTTGCTTTCGAATATTTACCCTCCCAAAAGTAAATATATTATGCCATTACGTTCAATAATTTCAGATTCAAAATTCGGGCAAAAAAAAGATTTCAGATTCAGATTATTATCACTACGCCCTACTTGTGTTGGAAAATACCAATCGCTATCATCTCTTAAGATATTTGTTTTGATTCTTTATATCATCATTTTTTCTGAGCTCTAATAATTGCTGTAAAAGTTTATACTTTCAACATGTTTTGTTACTTTGGCAACAAAAAAAAACATGTTCTGTTAGAATTATAAAATCTATCTTAAAATATATTTTTAATTAAATTTAATGAATGAAACAATGTAATAACACGTGTTTATATAAGGAAGAAATTAATGTTTTAACTTCCTATAGTTTTGATTTGATTGTAACTAAATCATTGAACTTTGACTTGTGCAATCTAATCTTTATTGTTTTGATTAAGTTGAAACTTAATCTCCAAACTTTAGCTCACTATGATTTTTATAATTTTAACCATTTAAAACTTTAATCCCTAAACTTTATGAAATATATAATTTCATTTTTTAAAAATATAGAGGCTAATATTTTAAATGGTTAAATTATAAGGATTATTGACTTACATCAAGTCAAAGTCATCGACCGAGTTATAACTAAATCAAAATTATAAAGACTGAATTGCACCAACTTAAATTAAACTTTTTGAATTGAGTTATAAACGAATCAAAACTATTTAGGAAAAAAATAATTTTCCCTTATATATTTAACCTAGTATTTTGAAAATTAAAATCAAATTGTGTGTTTGTATTTCAAACATATAAAATCAATATAATATACTATTATACAGCATCTTATAAAAGCTACAGCCAACATTCATTCAAAATAAAATATAAAAAATTATCTAATTTGTTAATCTCATAATTCTAAATTGTCATTGTCAAACACTGCAGTTTCATCTATCTTTCTTAGTGCTATTGGAAGCAAGGAAGAAAAAGCATATCCATCACAATTTTATTCTTCGTTGCAACCAAGAATTTTCGATCTTTTCAAACTAAGCAACTTCATTAGTTTCAAACTATATTATCTTTTTCTTTATTTTTTCAACGCCTACACTGATTAAAATACCCTTTTTCAAAAAAATATTAATGAATAGAAAGAAAAATTGCATCTGACATATAAATTATTAGAATTTGAAGGATTGGAGGAGAGACAAAACAATAATCTCTAAATATTATTAAAACCTTAATCCAAACAACTGAGCAAGAGCCTTTATATACTAGAATCTAATCTAACCTGAATAAATCTCATCAAATAATAATATCAATATAAGATAAATAATATCTTAACATGAGAATATATCAAATATTAACATAAGATATAATAATATCTTAACACCCCATTCAAACTCAAGATCATCTGGACTTTGTCGACTAACAAGAAGAAGTGACAACCGGAAGAAGAAGCTATGACGGTAGGTGGACTATAAAAATAACTTGGATCAAGCATCGATCTGGACGGAACCAGATGGTCTTCAGGTCTGGGCGGAATCAAACGGTCAAAAGACCTGGGCGGAACTAGAGGTTAAAAGATCTGGGCAGAACCAGAGGTCAAAAGATCTGGGGCGTAACCAAATGGTCAAAAGATCTGGGCAGAGCTCTGGGATGAAACCATATACTCTCTAGGGGAACGGAAGATCTAGGCAGAATCAGATGGTCAAAAGATCTAGACAGACCTTTGGTATGGAACCATACACTCTCCAGGGAATAGGTTTGCGAATCTAGACAGAGCTCTAGGATGGAACCATACACTTTCCTGGTTTTGGACAAAGCTATGGGACGGAACTAGACACTCTTCAAGAATAGATATGAGATAGAATTGGATAGTTTGCAAAGGAAAGAACACTATGCATAGGACGAAAGAAGGTGACCGGAGTCTGGAACTTTCATAGGCCTAGACGACCGAGAAAGTGACCGACAGAGAGAATTTTTGGGTTGAGGATAGGTCAATCTTACCAATAAGAAGAAGGTTCATGAGTGTCAATCTTAACGCTCAAGAAGGAACAACAACTAGATGGTCTACAGTAGATGGTAGACTTGCCACTACAGGCAAGAAGGGCATTCTCTCTTCTTCTTTTTCTTCTTCATGGACTTTGATACCATCTTAGGATTTGAAGGATAGGAGTAGAGAGGAAAGAAAAGTCTTTAAATATTATTGACTCATTAATAGTGAATTCTTAATACAAGCAACTGAGTAAGAGCCTTTACATAGGAAAACTTAGGCTAATCCTAAAATCTAATATAATCTAACCTGAATAAATCTAATCAAATAATAATATCAACATATGATTAATAATATCTAAACATAAGAATATATCAAATATTAACATAAGATATAATAATATCTTAACATAAATGTTTAACTTACACTGGTTGCTATACTCATGACATTTTTATTTTCTTTTGGGTACTATACACATAGAATATTGATTTTTTTGTCGATTATAAAGAAAAAGAATATTGATTTTTTTAACATGAAATAAAAGAGATTGAATTTTCGACAAGCGATTGGATCTTCAACGTTAAATTTGAGTGACGATGTTACGTCAAGTTAGGTTGAATATGATATTTTAAATTTTTTTTATAAGTTGTGATATAATATTATTAAATATTACAGAATACTAATACTTAACTTAATTGAATAAATTTATTACTAAATGAAATAATACTCATTTTGTTCTATGAAATGAAATAGTTTTCATTACCATGCAGAAAATCACAATAATTCTTTTAAGAGTTTAATCGATAATTTATTCAGGCCAAAAAAAAAAAGAAGTGATCATTTAATAAAACATTATTCAATCTCTAATTATTAATTGCTTCATAATAACGATGAGCTATAGTACAGTTGACACTTAACTGAGTTCTATAAATACCTAATCACGAGTTCAATTCTCAATGGAGTATATGAAAAAAGTCTTGTAGCGAGTACTAAAATCCCTTCAAAGATCGCTTATGGTGCGAGGGAATTAGTAAAAATAGCTTTCCTTATGAAGAGTTCAAATGTAATATTTTTGAAAATATAAAATTAATCTTCAGTCTTCGAAATTATAGACAACCTTGCAGTACTAGGGCAAAAAAATTAAAAGACAATCTTGTACACACGAGACATGTATATTCGAACTGAATTAATTTCGTCAAATATATACTGTCGTTACGTACAATCTCCATAATATGTTAAAGAAATCAGATTCAAAAATCATTTTTATATGTTTATCATGAGTTGTTTTACAGTAACAAAGAAAGATTGGATCTCGAAAAAATTTATATATATTTTTATAAGTCTATCTTACAAAATAAAACAGTCACGGATGATCGATGAATTGGAAACATGAGAAGCAAAGCAACTTGACCTAATTAATTCCCCACGTGCACGGCAGCTCGATCAATGGTATATGGAGCTATGAACTGGCTCTAGCCCATTTACTAGATGGGGCCCACCAAGATTGTACCAACTAAAGCCCCAAAACAAAAACACGAGAGCCATAAAAGTCCTTTGTTTCGGCTCTTGTTTTTACTTTTTTTTTTCTTTTTTTACTTGGGAAAGAAAAATTAAAACAAATCCCAAACTAAGCAGCATCAGCAACCAGCATTTCCATCAAGAATTCGGACTTAATATTTGCAGACCCATGATTTCATTCCTTGTTCTTTTCGCAAGAAAATCTGCTGGAAGGTTTTCACTCTTGATCTTTGAAATCACTCCCCAATCTACGTACTTATTTAAGATAACTTATTTTAACTTATAAATATTTATAAGTCGTAATTTACGGTATACGAGGTAAGTATGTGAGAGGAATTTTATCTCAACTTACGTAATAAATACTTATATCCCAAAAAAAACGCTATCCCAAATAAAGCTTACATGAGATTAGGGTATGTACCAGCTCATGATGAGGTGAAAGGCGTTGGACAAATCGCTCCTTAGGATTAAATTTCGGACACCCCTATCCCAAGCTCTCGAGTCCCACCAAACAACCCCATAATTCAACTATGAGATAATCTCTATCCTCCAATCTAAGGAATAACCCCTCAACCAAGGAGTGGTCACTTTCAAGAAAAAATATACAAATATTTTTGGGAGAATCTAATTAAAGGATTACAAGACCAAATTTATTTCAGCGAAGGATTAAATATTCTGAAATCTTACTTCAATACTAAGGACTAAAATGAAAATAAGTTATATAGATAAAAAGACAATAATATCATTGTTTTATTCTTTTAAAAAGATTTGATCGTTGTAGAAGTTCCAGTGGCTGGTCACCGCTAGACCTAAGCGGCCACCATCGGCCAACTGTCAAAGCTTCGATGCCAATCGACCGGAGCTCCGACTATCGAAAATTAATGTGTTGTTTATATGAGGATTCCTCTTATTCATGATTTTACTTTTCATAAACAAATGTGCAACATATCCTCTTATGAACAACACATTAATCTCCGTTAGTTAGATCTCCGAAATATCGGCCGACAGGATTCCATTTGCTTAATGATTTGTCAAAAAACAATTATTGACATCTTTTGTGATCTTTCCCTCAACTGCAAAATGCAACAACCTCCTTTTTTTATCCTAATAATTACCTGTTAAACTCCTTTCATAAATAATTAATTTTTTTTCTAATTATAATTACATCATAAAAATAAAAATAAGGATATTCCATAAAAACTCCCCCACACTAATCATACCACGATTCACGAAAACTCAAACTCGGATCTTTTGACTTTAAGTCAAAATTTTAAAAAAATAATGCATGGTATCAATTAAGCCAAATCGCTTCAACATTAAATGGAGAAAAGCTGTCATGTTAATAACTTATGAGCAGTAAATCATATGACTTATTTTGTTGGTAAAACAAAGGCACAATAAATTCATATTGCAGGGCATACAATATACAAAACGGACATATGATTTTCAAATTTATAATAAATATTGAGATTTTAATTTATTTTAAATAAGCACATGAATCTTCCTATTATTAGATATCTGAGATTTTATTATTTGAGTTCACGATATACACAAAAGTCTCTAAATTGATTTATATTATTAGTGTTTTTTAAACAACGCGATTATAAATCTTATAATATGGGATTTCAAATTCAATTTTCTTAGAGACAAAAAAGAAATCACCCCAGAATTTAATTCATTAATAGATGATGAACGTGTTCAATAATCCCATGCTTAAAAAAAAAATCACTCAATTTGTTAAAATCATGATGAATAATTTATTTATTTGTTTATTTATTTATTGCCAGGGACTAATCTCTTTATTTGGTACATATTAAACAGGTGCAGATAATCAAAGTCAACAATTGAAGGAAAATTTATCTTATGGAAAAAAAAATTTAATACTATTATCAATTAATGTTAATACAGCATGCATCACCACATACCATTTAAAATTGATGAACAAATGCAATTCATTCGATAAAAAAAAACCCAAATGCAATTCATTTGTGATTCAGAACAATGCACGTAGACCAGCTTGGTTGAAAAAGCGGTCTCTGAAGGATACATCATACATGTATTAAATAAAATTGTTAAGCAATTAATTGCAATTAATTTCAACATTTATAAATTTGGAATTTTAGATTGAATACAATAAATAGGTGAAGAAATGGTGGCTTCTGGTTTCACGCGGGAGAGAAGGGGTGTGAAACTGTGAATACAGATATACATACATATATGTATATATACACACGCAAATGGCTAGGGGAGAGAGGTGGCCTGCACTGCACGTGACCCACAACCTCTCTCTCTCTCTCTCTCTCACCTCCTCTCTTCCTCACTCCCCATCAACTCTGAAATATTACCCATCGCTTTCTTCTTCGATCAATCAAAAATACCTCCCAAAAAATAAAAATCAAATCCCGCACCTCTCTTTCGTAGTTCCATTTCCTCGTTTCCATCACACTTTGTTTCTCTCTCGCGCTCTCTCTCTATTCCTGCCGCTGACTTGACTGGTTCTGTTCTATAATAACTGGGAAATGAATGAATCAATGATGATGCCCTTCATGTGGATGAACTGAGATTCTAATGCTTCTGCACCAGATATGCGATTTATGCTCAAATGCTTGGATCTTCCTGCGGTATATCACTTATCTTTTCTTTCGTTTGTGTTCTTGATGATTGTTTTCCGGGTTTGTTTTTTGTCATTTTGTGTTGACAATTTGAATTCAGTTTTGTTTCTTTCGTCTTTCTATTGACTTTGGATTCTTATTGCTAGTTTTCCGGTGGCTTTCTTAGCATTGGGGAATTAACTGTTTTTCTGATGAATACAGATTTTGTTTTGGAATTGTGGGGCGATTTGGCCTCACTGGGTTCGGTTTTGATATAAATTGGCTTTCTTTGGGACTGAGCATGTCTCATCTGCAAGAATTTGATTCCAATGCTGCTGAACTTGTAATCTGTTTGTTTTGTCACTTTCAGTTTTAAAAACTGAATCCTTGCAGAGCCTGAACGTTATAATTAAGAGCCTTTACAGCATACAGTTGAATTTTACCGTTTTCTTTAACAGTGGCCCTGATCTTTCTTCTGAAATTTTCAATGCTACGGGTTCTCATACCAATTCGGGATGCGAGAATAGGCAGTTTCTGCTTTGTATTATTGTTACGGAAGTAATTAGGTTTGTCCCCGCTCAACGGACGGTTTTGTGATCTTTTGCTATTTCAATCATAGCTTTCATAGTGTAACAACCAATAGAGGGACGAAATGTGATGATCCTCGTTACAAGAGATCAGCATCAAAGGAAAAAATGAAATAGATTGATAGATGAAAGAAATGGAAATCATTAACATTCCCTGTTATTGAGTGATGGAAGGGAATAGAGAACAGAACATGTAAAAGAAACCGTGACCAAGAAACAAGAAGAAAATAGACTTGAGAGGGGATAGTTTGGTTAAGCTGGGAATTTAAGGATGCGGGTTATTTTAATTTTAATAAAAATGAAGATACTTGAAAGAAGATAGAATAAGAAATACTCTTATAACTGCCTCTGATGAAGCTATGAAAGGAAGCCAAAAAGGAAAAAAAAGGAGGGCAAAGGATTGGTCATAAGGCGAGAACATACCTCGAATCAGGAAGTATTGAGAACCTTGTGATTAATTCAGTAATAGTATTTTTAGAACTGCTACAGTAGTACTTACCTTAGCAGCATGGTATTATATATACTTGTGTTTTGGATCTAGGGTAAACTTTTTTTCCTTGATTAAGTGGAGCTTACCTTACTGGTCTTCCTTAAATCTTTTTCATACACAAATTGTTGTCGGTCTTGCTTGAAGTGATTGAATTACTATTTTCTCTGGTACTCTAAAAGGTTATTTTCTATATAAAGAAAACAGCCATATGACATGTTAAGTATTTTTTATCTTGAGAAAAAAAGGGAAATTTAATGTGGATGTGAAGGCATTTAAGATATATATTAATTGTAAGCAACAGAAGCAAGGAAGTGTGGTATATTTACAGAGACGCGAAATCTTTGTTATTCACAAGAATGGTCTGATTATTTGAATATTTTGCAGTTGGACTTTGTTCAAACCCCTTGCTTTGAAGGCAAGTACTCCCCTTTAAGCTAGGCTTTTGGATATTCTTCGTGAGAGAGTTGGATCAGTAGCTGAATCCTTGACGTCAGAAACAATAATTTCTGACTTCTCTGTGTGTTTTAAGGGGAATGTGCTTTGAGTTGGAAATGCTCAATACTCAATTGAAGGTCTAGATAGTCATTAGTCTTATGGTCTCTGTTCTTTTTGAAGGTGTAATATAGAACACAAGTTTCCATGTCTGTTTTCTTCACAGGGCATATTGAAACACTGGTGGAACTAGGGCATTGAACAAGTTTTCATGTTTTATTTTTAATGGCACTCTTATCTGCTCTCAATTTGAATGCTTCACTTCCATGTGGTTTCTAATATTTTAATATTTTCTTTCCTTTCAAATTCTGATATTGTTTTTCTTATTGATGTCATATATCCTGTTGTTTGGTACTTTGGTTCATGCAGGTTTCATGGACTCCAGCTTCATGCAGGTTGAAGCTACCAAATTACTTTTATCTTGTTGATGTCTCTTATGGATTAAGAATTGTGGCCAAATGATTTTACGTTCCAAATATACAAGGACATGGATGGGAGACAAAATGATGCAGGGCCGGCAGAACAAGGGCCATCAAGCTCTTCATGGTGGCCATCAGACTTTGTTAAAAAATTTGGATCTGTTTCTCTGGGTTCTCAAGAAGAGACCTTAAATAATAAAGAATCACCTAGACAGTTTGAGCAAAATGCTTTGTCACCTAATAGAGCATCGCAAATTCTCTGGCGCACTGGAATGCTTTCAGAACCAATACCAAATGGTTTTTATTCAGTCATTCCCGTGAGGATCTATTCATATCTTTTCTTCTTGTTGAAGATATTTGGTTGCTTTTTGCCAGCATTTCCTGCGTTGATTTCTTTCCTTTTTGGCATATGATTGTCGCTGGAAGTAATAGATGCAGAAAATATTTAATAATGTTGCAATAGAGCTTTACACTTGATAGCCTTTTCTTTTCTTTTCCTTTTTTTTTCACAATTTGCATCCTCGTTTTGATGAAATTTATTTCAAAAGTACTGTCTAGAGAACTCCTATTTCTAGTTTTTATTTTGTTGCCTTCTTTACAGTTTTCAGTCTTTTGAATAAATTTCTTGCATGAAGCGTCTTGACTGTTCATGTTTTAAAATTCTAAATACACATGCTTGCAGTGTACTTGCTTTTTTAATTGTTCACATGGTTCATCTTTATTTAGGGATGATTTGCATTTATTCGTATCTGAATTTCTCCTTGGTGTATCCTAATATCCAGTCTTCTGCTTGCCCTCCTTTAGTATATCTTTGCCAAAAATGAAATTCAAGATCTGTCTTTATAGTAAATCGTCTGTGTACGTGATGTATATGTAAAGAAAGTTTTTTAACCTTGAAAAGTCATAATATGTAAGTTTGAGGATCTTTTGCTGGTACTTTTTTAATGCTGACGTGATATAATATACAGTTATAGTAGATTTTGTGGCAGATGCCATCTTCTATCAAGTATAGCAGTTGCATGCTACAGGCTTAATTAATTGCTATCTTCTGTCTTTATAATAGTTGCATGCTGCAGACGTCATTTATTGCTTAAGAAAGGATTATTTAATTTTGCCTGAAGAGAGGAAATCTATATCTGATTGAGAATTCAAATTGGTTAAGATACAGTTGTACTTTGTATACTTAGATTTCATTAAACTAATATTCAGTAACTTGTTTGTTCGAATGTGAGAAGGTTATCATATTTCAACCTTTTCTGTTAAGCTTATTTATTTTAAATTCTTTCAGTGTCCTAGCTCTGCTTGCAGCTTTTACTCAATATTGGTTTTAAGAGTTTGCTGGCTGTATCCTTGTATTTGGTGTGTAAGCAAAATGGTGTTTACTTTAACTTTTCTGTCATGTAATAACAGTTTAGTCTGATAATGTGCAGGATAAAAGGCTCAAGGAAATTTTTTATAATATTCCTACTATGGATGAGATTCATGCTCTGGGTGGAGAGGGTCTAAAGGCTGATGTCATTTTGGTGGACGCTGAGAAAGATAAAAAATTATCTATGTTGAAGCAATTGATCGTGGCCCTTGTTAAAGGATTGAGCTCTAATCCAGCTGCGATAATAAAAAAGATAGCCGGACTGGTATGTATTATTATTGCATCTAATTATGTAGTTTCTGTTCTCTGTCTTAGGATAGCTTAATATATGGCTGTGGCCCAATTGCCATTTTGCACAAGGCTTTTTTCCTTTCTTAAAAATTGTATAGAAGTGTATTTTACAAGTTCGTCCAATCCTACTTGTCTCAAATAATGTGTACATTGTACGGACAAGACATAAGCGCATGAAGAAACTTCGTTGGAAAATCAGTTTATGTGGTTCTAAGCTTTGGGAAAAAAAAAAAATCCACCTGCCATGTCTTTGTTAGAGAACCTGATACTGAACACCTAAAACCTGCCCCTTAGTTTTGTTCCAAATATGATGCCAAACGTTTTCTTGAGCTTGCTTATTTTACATATCTGAATTGCTCAGTTTCTGCTGTCTGACTTCAGTGAGCTGCAATTTTTTCCCTAACACAATCATTTCATCATTATTACTAAAATGTTGGTGGACATTACAGTATTTAGCATCTATTGTGCGTGATATTTTCATCTTATTGCCTATATTCATCATTTAATGAATTTTCTAGTCATAGTACAGGGTGTTTCATTTTATGTTGACTGCTGTGTCTGTACAGGTTTCTGATTTTTATAAGCGATCAAATGTGGAAAGTCCAGCAAAAGCTGCACTAGAGGAAACCTCCCACATGTTTGAGAATCGTGGTGCCCAGATACTGGGACAAATAAAGAATGGTTCATGCCGTTCTCGAGCAATCTTATTTAAAGTGTTAGCAGATACCGTAGGTCTTGAAAGTACACTCATGGTGGTAAGAACTAATTTATGCTGGTGTGCTCAATACTCACTATCATGTGTAAACTCACAACTTATATAACATAGCTTCTAAACTGGTTACACAGCGATTTGGAAAAAGAGTTCATAATAAAAATCCCATTTTTATCATGATGTCTACTGTTTGAAATATTCAACTTGTTTTACATTTTCATTGACAGGGTTTTCCAAATGATGGCGATGTTGAATGTGTGGATTCATACAAGCATATGTCAGTGCTTGTTGTATTGAATTCTGTGGAACTGCTGGTTGATCTCATGCGATGCCCTGGTCAATTATTACCTCGATCAAATAAGGAAATTTTCATGACACATATTTCTGCAGCAGGAGAGAGTGATTCTGCAGAAAATGATTCCTGTGATTCACCACTAGAACCAAACAGTCCTTTATATGGGGTTTCAGATAAAGTGGATCCTGACAGGTGCAAAGGCTGCACTGAATTTTTTGCTTTCATAATTTTTATTTCAATCTCTGGTTTTGCATTGGGTTAATTATAGACAAGTTAGTCACACACTGACCATTGGACCTAAATTGAATACCCACCTCTTAAAGAATAAGTAGATTGTGATGTTCTGGCATTTACGTTAATCTATTCATGATAATTCTGAGAGTTACCAATTGGGCTAGTATTGATCTTCTTGGTCTTCTATTACAGCGCTGGAAAGGAGGAGAACCTGCCATTCCAGAGGAGATTTGACATTTCTTCAAATGTATCAGGCCTTTCTTTGCGAAATTTGATGTTACGGTCAAATACCAGTCTGGATAGGAAGTTGAGGTAGTGATTTACATTGCTACACCCAGAACTTTGTTTTCAGCCTTTTTTAATCATCTCCTCTTCACTTGAAGCAGTACTTTTATTTTCCTTTCTTTTTTCTTTTCCCTTTTCCCTTGTTTAATTTTACCTTTAAATTGTTCTTTCATCAGGCTCAATTAGTATTATAGTTGGTGGAACATTTTTTCCTCTAAAATTATAAACTGCCAATTGTTTCTCGTTGAATTTCTTTTGTCAATTCTCTCAGTTTTTCTCATAGTGAACCCAATATTGCAATTGCATTTGGTCGGCGTAGTCGGAGAAAGGTCATTGCTGAACAGAGGACCGCTAGTTCCAGGTTAGTCATAATTCCTTCTGTTTTTTTGCTAAATATGAGTAAGCAGATGTTAATTTTGTAAGCCAATGGCCTTGTAGCCTAGTGGCATGAGAGCTTCACTGTAAGTGGGAGGTCACAGGATTCCACTTATAACATCAGCCTGCCCCTTTTATTGAAAAGAGAAAGGTGTTTTCTATTATTTATGACATCTGTTGATGTTGCTTTGCGGGTCGTTGTGTTAGAATCTGAGTCAGTTTGTTAGATTATTCATTATTTCTTTAGTTTTCTTTTGGTTGTCTCTGTGAGCTTCTTCTTGGGTCTGCAATGATTCTTTATCATCTAATAGTAGCAGTAAATAATTCTTACGGTTATCAATCACAAGTATATTAAATAATCTTAGGTGGAATAATAAAAATCACTTATTTTGAATATTCATGGTGTGAGTGCAAATCTGACATTGGTCTGCATGCATGTGATGTGTATTATGTACATCTTTGTTTGTGCTTGGACGTAATTCTCAGCATGCATTCTGCCACCAGTGAAGGTTGTAGTTTTTCTATTGTCTGTAAATGTTGCATGCTGCGAGCCAATTCGATGCTATCATGCTAGAATATGCCACTGCAATCTTTCCCATTGGTCTGATTATATCATATCAGGCTTTGGATTTGGAATCAAGGCTCCCCAGATTTTACATATTAATATAATTTGGTATGCTAATAATTTATTGTAATTTTTCTTTTTGTTTTCAATAATGTTTTGCAGTCCAGAGCATCCATCCATCAAAGCACGTGGACAGTCCATTCTTAGCGGTGATAGGAAAGCATTCAGAGAGTTTGCTGATGATGAGGCTGCATCAAGGTTCCAGCCTTTATGGTCCCTAAACCTTTGCTTATATTATGATATAAATTTATGTGGTCATATATGTTATCTAGAGTCGCCTGTGGTGGCTAACTGCTTTATTTTTAACAAAATATTTGGGTTCCTTTGGTCTGAATGAGAGTTGTTGTCTCCCAAATTTTAAATTTCTTTTCTACCCAATGTTTGGGTGCCTTATCATTGAATTTTTTGGTTTGATTTATTAAACATTTATTGAACTATAGTTAGCTTATGGTGTGCTTGGGTTATAACTTCTAAAATAATTGCAGAGTATTTAGTACTTGAAACTTTGTCAAGAAAAAAATTTGATTTCTTTCTTTCCTATTTGCTGTAATAGTTATATTATTTAACCCGTTGCAAAACTATACGTTAATATATAATCCTCCAACAAAGTCCCTTGCACTTATCTGTATTCAATCTCATCAAACATGATTTTCTGTAGGTAGAGTCTACACTTCTGTCTTGTCATAAACTCGCTTTGTCACTAAAGACCACATAATTCTGTAAAACTTTATCTTTGAGCTTTGTGCAAGGTTGTAGCATTAATCTTCAAGATTTGCATGTTGGTGTCAGTTATATTTTTATGAAAACAATTAGTTTGGCTGAGTAGGCTTTTCTCCAGAGAGCTGCCAACAGAATGGCAAATGAAGTTGAAAATAACAAGGAACATAACCCTAATTATCACTACTCCTGGGGGTGTGGACAAAGGACCATGGGAATAATATTCTTTTCTAACTATCATCGCTCCCGGTTGTTTGTCTTTACTTTGGAGGCTTATGTTCTTTATAGATCTTTCTACTAAGGTATTTATATGCATGATTTAAAAGTTGAATTATCCTTGTACTATAGGTCAGATGGTGCATCTCCATCAGAGGCTCGTAGGAATAGAAGAAGAAGCATAAGCATGACACCTGAGATCGGTGATGATATCGTAAGGTTGATCATTTTTTCATTATGCTTCCTATATTGTTATTTGCTTTATTGTGATTTCTGGATACATGCCCACTTATGTTGGTTCCTTGGACACAACTGATGATAGTTTCACTGTATGCTGTCTGATGTCAAGTTGTTTACCTTTTATGTATGAAAAACTTGACTTGTTATTTTCTATGTTTAGATTTAATAGGGTTCAGTTTTTCTGTTTTCTTACCCCCTCACATTTTATTTATACTTTTTGAAGTTGACCTTTGTCTTGGGGTTTGCCACAGAATCTGTTGATGGTTCAGGTTGCTATTATTCATTTTCATTATTCCCTTGAACAATGGAAAATTGTATTTTGGTTAATATATGGGAAAATGACATCAATCTTCCCACAACTGCTTTTACTTGGATCTCTTTACCACAAGTTATGGCTGCCTTGTAATTGAGATATTGTTTCCCCTCTCTGGTGTGATGCCATGAAATTGTATTATGATTCCACCTGTCGGTGAATTTATTTAATGGAGTGATATGAGTAGGTGATTTACTATTTCAACTGGTTCCTAAATGACCAAGAGGAAGGGTGCATATTGTTGACTATACTTTCCTCAAGTGCTTGATCTTTTGGTCATCTTTATTTGACTATTTTAAGTAGTATCATATGTTTGCTGATATGAAAGATGCTCCAATATATCCAGGGCTGTACGTGCAATGAATGAAACACTGAAGCAGAATCGTCGTTTGAGAGAGCGAGGGGATAATAGCTCATTCTCACCTTCTGCAAATGATACAAATAGCGTTGGTAACCTTCAGAAAAATGTATGTCTGCGTTTGTTAACAGCAGTGGACTGTTCTGTGTAACCTTCTATCCATCGTTCAGCGTCTGATCAAAATTGTATCTTTTGAGATTGCATTTTACTTTCTATTGCTCTAGTATCATAGATGACCATGGCTTTCATTTGTTAGATGATGCTATTGTCCACTGATATAGTTTTCCTTTCCTTTTTTTTTTATTTATTTTCAATAACCTAATTTGCTGTCTTGCAAACTTCTTAGAGGAGCTGTCATGGTTGGCAAATGATCATCTCATGGGTTTCCGTTTACTTTACTACTTTTTACACTTTGGTTTTGTCATGTTTTTTCCAGTTCTGTTGCTGGTAATATATTTGTTTGACCATATCCCGAGGTTAAATACCCTTGTATATGAAAAAAAGGTTAAATGCAATGGATGGTTGTGTCCCCAAACTGGCTCAATATTGGAGTTTAATGAATGATGAACCATGAAGATAATCTGATATTTGCTATCTGCATTTATTTTATTAGATCATTGAAGATTTTTTTTAATGATTACAGGATCATTATTATTTAAAAAATGTCTTTTAATTATTATAGTATCGCACTTGATTATTTAGTTCAGCATAAATATCTTCCAAGTTGATCTGATTCTATGCGGTTTAACAGATGTCAAATTTCCGTCGAGGCTGTCACGAGAGATCTTCGAATTCTCCTCCACCTGATCAAGTAAATTCCCAAAAAGCAATGTCATTACCCTCTTCACCAAATGATTACAGGGGTCAGACATCTGAGAGAAGTGGACTATCGAGATATGGAGTGAACGAATTGCAGTCAACATGGAATAAAGTCCTTGAATCTTCAATGTTTAGTGATAAGCCCCTCTTACCATATGAAGAATGGAATATTGACTTCTCAGAAATAACTGTTGGAACACGTGTTGGGATTGGTAAGTGTTGCATTACTTGATACCAATTATTGGCATCCTGCGATATATGATTTGCACTGTGCAATTCATTATGATTTATATTGGTGTGTAAATTGGGTTTAGGTCAATATTTGTGATTGCGAATGGGACTGGATTTCTGGTGAGTTGAGTTGTGACAGACTGATCTGATCCAAATCTGTTACTCTCTATTGTTTGTTAGTGGTTCTTTGATGGGTTTATCTGATGTTTTACAACTGAATACAATCTGCCAACTCCACATCTAAATATTTTGCATTGAAATTCTCAAACATCTCCCCCAAACCAACCCCCCCCCCCCCCCCCCCCAAAAAAAGAAAAAAGAAACCTTCATCCCGCATGTGTAACTAAGGCTGAATAAAAGTTGTGGATATCTTGGTCCGTGAGAGTGAGAATACGATTACTGCTTCTGATTTCTGTTCAATTGTTGCTTGTTTTTGTTGGAGGATATATGCAATCTGTTACTTGTTTTTCCCTCTTCTCGTAATCAATTTTCTTTTATAACCTAAAAGAAAGGAAGGAGAAATGAAAAATGAGAATACAAGGCATTACTTGCTGGCTCTGTTTGCTGATTGTGGCTGGAAGCTTTAGGCTTGGAGTGAAATGGACTAAGCTTACATTGCTTGATCTATCATCTGTTGAATGCTGATTATAATAAACGGTCAAAATGTTGTCATAATATTGAAGTATAAGATTCTTTTTTTGTGGGGTGGGGGGGATGATGGTCGATGTTACTCAGAAAAGCAAAAACTCCCCTGAATTAGAAACAGATTGAGAAGTAAAGAATAACTGTGTGAAACTGATTTGAAGGCCTTTGTTGACCATTGCTTTCTGCTCACTCTTCCAGGATTTTTTGGAGAAGTCTTCCGTGGTGCATGGAATGGCACAGAAGTTGCCATCAAGGTTTTTCTGGAGCAAGATTTAACTGCTGAAAACATGGAAGATTTCTGCAATGAGATATCAATTCTCAGGTATCTTCTTCTTGTTAATGCTTTCTGTCAGCCTTTTTCTGTTGTATCCAACAGTTCCTGATCTCCATGCTCTTGTGTTTCTTTACAGCCGGCTCCGACATCCAAACGGTATTCACTTCCATCCTCACAAGCTATTGCCTCCCATTATATAAACTTGCATCTTGTCTTCTAGATATTATAACTAATAATGCAAAAATAACAGAGTTCTTATTCCTTGGCGCATGTTGCATGTTTCATTTGAATTAAACTGTTCTTGATCAGGCAAAATGAAATTTCATGCAGTGATTTTATTTCTTGGGGCGTGCACAAAGCCTCCACGCTTGTCAATGGTTACTGAGTACATGGAAAGGGGATCACTGTATTACTTGATCCATGTGAGCGGCCAAAAGAAGAAGCTTAACTGGCAGAGAAAACTGAAGATGTTGCGAGATATATGCAGGTGTGAACCATATCCTCGCCACTAGTCTTCATGCTTAGCGGTTATTAATAAATCAAATAATAAAATGAGCACCCGTGGTGGTGGTGGTGTAGGGGGCTGATGTGCATACACAGAATGAAGATAGTTCACCGTGACCTGAAAAGTGCAAATTGTCTTGTGAATAAGCATTGGACTGTGAAGATATGTGACTTTGGGCTTTCAAGGATCATGACAGAGTCTAATGTCAAGGACACTTCATCGGCCGGAACACCAGAATGGATGGCTCCTGAACTTATTCGGAACGAACCATTCAATGAAAAATGTGATATATTTAGCCTGGGGGTGTTGATGTGGGAGCTTTGTACTTTGAGCAGGCCTTGGGAGGGTATTCCACCAGAAAGGGTATTTTTTACTGATCTCATTTTCATGTTGATCTCTCTTCTTGTCATTCATTTGCTTCATTTTGGATCCTAAAATTTCTACGCCAATTAGGTGGTTTATGCCGTTGCTAACGAGGGGTCTAGACTGGAGATTCCTCAAGGCCCGATAGGCAAGCTTATTGCAGGTCTGTGCTGAAAAATTTAACTTGTGAAGTAAATTCTTTTTTTTTTTTTGAAAATCCAATCATATAAATGAGTAGAATATTATTCACTTGTTAACCGTCGGTTGCGATATCCCCCGGATCTGTTAGCTTCTTGTAAGATGCTCATTTTCATTTGAATTTAAAAATTTTTACTATGTAGTTCGCCCCAAAAAATTTACTATTGCAGAACCGGTCCCGTTTTTGGTCGAACTAAACTGATTTAGTCCCATTGTCTGTAGTATGATAAATGCAATTTTATATTTTCTGTAGTATGTGTAAAAAGGAAATATGGTATTCACATTGTTATTTTCTATTTCTGTATTCGTTCAAGTATAATGATCCTCCTAGGCAAATGGTGAAAACATTAAAAGAGGCAGCCAAATTTATCCAAATGTTTTACCCTTGCATTGTCATTTGAATGAGGATGGTGTTTGGTGCAGACTGTTGGGCAGAACCAAATGAACGGCCAAGTTGTGAGGAGATCCTCTCTCGCTTGCCTGATTGCGAGTAGCCGGTGTACTCTGTGCTGCTGGGCCAAATCTGAGGGAACCTTTTGTACATAGTAAACTTTTTTGGTAGAGTTGTTACATCTGTTCCTCCCGGCTTTATGTTGTAGTCGTGATTTTTGTTCTTTTTCCCATACTTGTGCAAACATGATCGTTACAATTTTCATCATTCGCCTGTTCAAACATATCTCCTTTTTGAGCAATGAAAAGCAAAGTTGAATTTTGTATCTTTGCCCCTCTTATGTCATGTGTTCATTTCGAAGAACATATCCAATTCTACTATTCTATTCATGATAATATTCATAACTCAAAAATTGGACCCAGAACACGGCTTTGTTACTGATAAAATTGTACGGAAAAAGACATCTATGACGAACTGCACATTACACACACAAGCTTGACTAGAATCTTTTCTTCCACCTCCGTCCCCACTTCCAAGCATCAATCATAGATTGTACGCCTGTTTAAAGCATCTTCAAAGCGGCTGCATGAAGCCACTCTCATCTCTGTACTCATGTCATTCTCTGGTGCTGGATAATAATCTTCCCTCAGCTGCACATCCCTCAGGTTGCTTATCTTAAGGAAGAAATTCATGAAATGCTCGTGGGCTGTTCCGTGAATGAAGAGCTTCCTCAGAGTGTCGCATTCTCGGAGCAAGCCAGCCGCTGGAAGAGATAGGCTCCTTTGGTTGACATCTTCATCTTGTGGTGGCCAGTAATCAAGTTCCTGAAGTGTCAAAGTGCCTATACCATTGAGGAAGAACCTCTCCCACAGGCTCAAATCCACCTGCCCTGAAGGTGCCGTAAGAGCATAACCTCTCGTCTCCCCACAATCTAAGTGCATCTTTATGAGCTGAGGATAACAAGTGAGAATGCTCAGCCCAAATTCTCGCTCAGTCAGTTTTTGCCGGTCTCGGCAATCTCCTTCGACCCTGATACGAATCTCTTCCAGGTTGGGGCAGTCTTCCAGCCCTGCCATTGGCAATGGAGTGAGCAGCTCCCCAACTCCAATCCAAAGAGAAAGGTATTTCAACCTGTCCCAGCTGTTGCACAAATAACCATTACCGTTGCTCCAATTGGCCTCCATTGAGTAATCACATCTCTGCCTCTTCCTTTTGCTTGTTTCTAAATCTGCACTACTCCCAAAGTAATCCGCGAACTCTTCAGCAGCCTTGGGGGATGAAGAGCACGGTTCATCAAACCCATTGAGGTCGAAAGCAAGGATGGTTTCCCCAAGATTACCAGTTTTCAAGTCATTCCACACACAATCCACATGAATCCGCTCGATCCGATCACGAATTGGCTCCAACGCTCTCAGAGATGCAGCGGTATCAAGATTCAAGCAGCAAGAAATCCTAACATCAATCAGAGTCTTGTGAAGTAGGCAAGTCATCGTCCTCAGCCCTTTCTCCGTTATCTGCTTGCATCCCTGTACTTCAAACTTTATCAATCTTGAGCAGCCTCTGGCAATCTCTATCAAACCCATGTCCGTCAAATCTGCGCAATTCTTAATTGATAAAGATTCAAGTCCCTGACACAGTGCAATCCCATCGAGCTGCGACCCAATGGCCAAGCAAATCCCATGAAATTGGCCTAACCTAAGTACCTTCAACTTCGGGCATTTGGAATTCAGCAATTCCAAGGCAAAGCTACTGTCTCTCACGTTCTTACAAACATCTAGCACCAGCTCTTCAAGCAAAGGAAGCCCAGAAAACAACTCAATTAGCGTTGTGCGGCTAATCCTAGCATCCTCGGCAGTATACCCCTCGTCGAGAGGATCACCCCTCCGGTTAGCCAACGACGATGCATCGGCAAGATGAAGAAGCGATAGCTTAGGGAAATTCGAAGCTATTGCCAACAGAGCCTCATCTCCAACATACCCAAGGTACCTTGGATCGAAAGTACAAGCTACCAGAAGGTGCTCGAGGTTAGGGCAAACCGCAGTGATGGACTGGATTTCATGAGTCCTGTATCCCTCTGAAAACGACGTGGTCAGTAGGTTCAGCCTCTTCAGCGAGGCGGCCGTAGCCGGATTAGCCGTCAGAACCGGAGGGAGATCCTCTGCCCAGTGGTAGAAGCTGGATAGGTCCAAAGACCACAGTGATTTACATTTCTCGAACAATACGGCGAAATCGGACCCCGGCGCCGACGCTGGGCGTTGATGCCACCGGACGAGCTTGACGTAGCGCAATTCTGGCCAGTGAACATTGAGGAGAAGCTGGAGCGTGGAGGCAGAGCGAACGTAGACGATGAGTGAAGTGACGCGGGGGAAAGCGTTGCGAAGGCGGGGGGCGAGGAGGCCGGGATCGGAGTAAGAGGAGATGGCGAAGAGGCCGTGGCCCCAAGGAGAAAGGAGAGAGAGGTCGAGGTCGGTGACGTAGCCGAAGCAGTTAGGGACGAAATGAAGGTCACGCGCGTTGCCGCGGAGCGTGAGGGAGGTGCGGGTCCGCCTCTCGAGACGGCAGAAGCTGCGGCAGACGAGGGAGAGGGCGTTGCGAGTGCGAGTGTCGGATACACCGGCGAATACGTTGATCAGGATCTCATCGGGAAGGTGAGAGAGAGAGGGAGCGTTAGTCCCGGCCATCGCCGGTGAGAGAGACGGCGAGATATTTAGAGAGAGGGAGAGGGAGAGAGTCAAGAAAAGGAAAAGAGAGAGGATAAGATTGGGTATTAGATGAAAAGAGAGGTTGAGTGAAGGTGGGTGGCGATATATGGAGAGCCACGTGATAGTGTTGAGCTGAGAAAGGGAGAGGGGGAGGCTCATGGGTATGGCTTCTTCTTCTGCCTAGTTGTAGCCGTACTCGCCTCTCTCGCTCATTTAAGTCATTTCTATTTTCTACTCCCACCTATTTCTTTTTCTTTTTGACGTTGATATTT
This sequence comes from Inga leiocalycina, assembly GCA_963242795.1. NCBI lineage: Eukaryota > Viridiplantae > Streptophyta > Magnoliopsida > Fabales > Fabaceae > Inga > Inga leiocalycina. Next base: position 55,845,170 of record OY725329.1, read on the forward strand.
GTGAAACATTTAAATCACAATGACATTGATTTTTGTGAAACATTTAAATCACAATACGACGGTGTGTTTTCCGTGTTGTTTTTTTTGGGCCGGGGGGAGGGGGTGTTTTGTTTGGTTGGTTTGGTTTTGTTTTAAATTATCTTTTTGGATGGAAAGTATTTAATTTTTTAGTGGGAATCCAAAATTTAAAAAAAATGAGAAAATAAATTTTGGGTAAGAATCTAAAATTTAAAAGAATGAGAAGGTAAAATTGAGATTTCTCCCGTTCAAAATTATAATTTGCCAATACGAAGGTGTGTTGGGGGTTGTTTTAAATTACTTTTGTGGGTTGAAGGTATTTAATTTTTAGGTGAGAACCTAAAATTTAACAAAAATGAGAAGATAAATCATGGGCGAAAATCTAAAATTTAAAAGAATGAGAAGGTAAATTTGAGATTTCTCCTGTCTAAAATTATAACTTGCCACATTTCCCCTTCCTTCCCTCGAACCAAACACACCTTAAGATCTCTTCTAAATTACTCCCTCCGGTCTTATTTATCAGCAATTTTCTATCTCATAGGATTGGTTCCTTTTATAAGCAACTTTCACTTTTTGTCTGAAAATGTAAATTTATTTTTCCTATTTTACCTTTATTAAATAATACTTAAAAGCAGCTTTTTAATTGTAATTTACGGTATACGAGGTAAGTATGTGAGAGGGGTTGTCTCGATCTACGTGAAAAGCAACTTATAAATAATCTGATCGGTAAAACAAACATGCCTAATTCTCATATATTATACTTATTATCTCTCATACTTTTTATATATTCTCTCTCCTATACTCTTTTCATAAATAGGGGCATATATGAAAAAAAAAATATAGCATTTTTAACACACTTATTGCTTTTAACTACTAATTCGTTTTGCGCAATCAAGAGGAAAGTTGCTTATAAATAGAACCGGAAGAAGTAGTAAAAAGCCAAACTGGTAATTTGATAGGAATCTAATATTTTGAAGTGTTGTTGATGATTTAAATATAGACAATGACAATTTAAAAATAACAATTAACAATTTGAGGATATATAGTGACAACTTGGATAACTTAAATTGTCAATCTTTATACCCAAATTGTGAGTAAATCCTATATTCAAGTTATTAACGCCCAAACTTCAAAATGTCATATTCCTACTAGATTGCATGTTTGTCATTTTACTAATTTAGTAGATATTTTAAAGTTTTGTAATTAAAATAGTACAACCTTCGGTCATAAATATAAGACAAAATTGACTTTTTCTTGGGAGAGTAAGGAAACTAAATAAGTTACTTAATCATATTCTATGTTGTATATTCTTATATTATATATCAGTTTATTAGTCAAACTAATTAATTTAGAAAAAAATATAAATATTCTAAAATAATTTAATTAATTTTCTTAATCTCTCTAAAAAAATCAACTTTATCTTATTTTTAAAATCGGAGGGAGTATCATTCTGTCAATCTCAAATAATTACTTTATTCCCATATTAGTAACTCCAATTTTAAAATGTTATTTTTTTCATCATAACCCTCAGCTAAAAAAATGTCACCTCAAGCAACCTCCCTCGCCGGCGGAGGTGGGATGCTGGAGCTTTAATGGCCAACGGTTAAGATTTCTAGTGATAAAGTTGGATAAAAAAGTGTTGTAAATATCTTGTTTGGTTTCAAAAAAAAAGAGTTGTGAATATCTTGAAATGGTGACCTTCGATTAAATTATCCAAGTGTAATATAATTAGCTAATACGTGGTGATTTAAAGTGAATAACTAATAGAGTACAGTAATTTACTCAAATAAAGTTCCAGCAAGGGTGCTGGGATGTCTTGTTGGTAAAAAAAAAAAAGCGAGGAGTGATATGGTGATACCAAGGGACTAATTTGTGATTATGTAAATTACGGTCATTGATTTATATTTTTATATGATTATATAAATGGGAAAATCCCTATAAAATACTGCCGAATTAGGGAAATTCTGTTTCAGTGCTACGAATTCCAGAAACCCGATTCAGTCCTATGTCAGTACGGATGAACAATACAGAGGGTGCCAAAAAACGATTTTGCCCTTCAGCCCTCATTCTCGCCACTTTCAGAATAACAGCACGAGCCTCTTAATTAACAACTCCGGATTCTTAATTAATAACTTCGCTTTATGCTTTCACATATTCGTATCTCAAAAATATATTGTGTTAATGTAAAATATGGTGTTGTTAATAAAGAAAGAGGTGTTGTTATTGGCCCTGAAATTTAAATTATAAAGTTGTGAAATAAGAAATGAGAGTTGTTAATGTTGAATATGGTGTTGTTAATAACAAGTCCGGTGTTGTTATTGTGAAAGTAAAAAGATGAAATTGGAGTTTTTAATAAAAAAAAATCCGGAGTTGTTAAACAAAAGGCTCGTGTTATTATTCTGAAAGTGGTGAGAATGGGGCTGAAGGGCAAAATCGTCTTTTGGCACCCCCTACACTGTTCATCCGTATTGACACAGAATTGAATCGGGTTTTTGAAATTTGTAGCACTAAAACAAAATTTTTCAATTTTGGTGATATTTTATAAGAATTTTTCCTATATAAATATACAGAATTTATTCAGATAAAGTAGAATCCAACCCCGGATATTTGAATGTTAAAAGATTTATTTTATACTATTTTGGAGTTGCCATGGAGAGTTTCAAAAGTAGCAAAATGTGGGGTTGCCTTATTGTAAATGGATTTATCGTGACAGTAGGAGTAATTGCTATTCCCAGTAAAAACTAATCCGTATAGAAAGCTAGAAGTTTCCAACCAGCTTTTACGCAGGTCCTCATACTATGCTCATCTAAAAGATGAGCACAACATGCTCATCCTTTTAATTTTGGGTTTAGGGCCATTTTTTTTTTATTTTTTTATGTATTCTTATTTATTTGGATTAAATTGTATACTGCACTTTAAAATATTTTTATCATTCGGTATCTCAAATTAATTAATTTCTAATTCTGCATTCAAAAATATTTTTCTGCAATACCAATAACCTGAAACATTTTTTTAATAGCATCCAATATCTAAATTATTTTTTTGACACCTAGTATTTTAAGCTAATTAACTTTTTGTACATGGAGTATTTTTTCAAAAAATGAAAAACCCCCCAAAATTGGGGGATGAGCATGGAATGTGGATTCCTTTTATGCTCTGCGCAACACTTTTAATATATTTGCAATAAATCAGAGGCATAACTCATAAGTACACCCTCCTGTTCTGAATAGTTCAATAAACATCGAGTTATTTTATTTAAGAAAATAGTTAAAATTAATTAAAAATATTAAGTATGTTGGAAATAAATTTTTATTTTTAAATATGTCTATATTTATTAAGAGTAAGTAAGAGAGAGAAATAGACTAAATATAAGTATTATCAATCTTTTAATTAATATAATACATATAATTAATTAGGAGTAAAGTTGAAAAAAACTCATTAAATATTTAGATAATTTTTATCTGACTCTTATAAAAAAGATTAAAATAATTCAAATTTTAGACTCTTAAAAATAACAGAGGAGCACTTTCTAAAAGACTCCTTACAGTCCTCAAGTCCAAGCTCCATGTCCTAATGCAATGTTAGCCACTGTTCATGAAATCGGACCAGATCGACAGGTTCGGATCGGAAACCGGCGAACTGGCTGGTCCGATTTAGCTAGTAGATTGTTACTGTTCTGACCCGAGGTTGACCTAGTCTACCCGGGATGAACCGGTGCAACCCGGCCGGTTCACGGGTTGCCTCTTTTTTCTTTTTTCTTTTTAACTTTGCTTTTTTATACTCCAAATGACATTGTTCTTGCTTTTTTTTTTCCAGAAAAATTATTTTTCTAACATTTTTTAATTTTCGATGAGTTTTAAAAGGATTATGGAATATTTTTTGCATTGGTTGAAGAAAAATTCTTTTGTACTTAACAATATTTTTGTGGTTATTAGATTTAGGAGGTTATATTGGATTATTGGTTGGAAAAAAAAACTCCTATGTAATTTTTTAAATGGCATAGATGAACATTTAAATTATATATATATTTTTAATTGACCTCGATCTGACTCCCGGGTTGACCCCGGTCTGAACCACTGACCCTTAACCCAGTACCCTGATCGATTTAGTACCCGATCCAGGTTCATGAACCTTGATGTTAGCAGACTAAGTGTTTTTTAAAAAAAATTAAATAATCAATACTCCCTCCGGTCCACTATATGGGACATTTCTAGAAGAAATATATGATATATAACATAAGTCACTTTCATTTTAATTAATGTTTTTTTTTTCTGTTTTATTCCTTTGATTAATGCTCATTTTCTAACTTTGCCTACTTATTATATCCCTTATCTCTAAAATAATATTCTCAAACAAAGGTAAAAGTGGGAAAAAAAATCTACATTTTATGATATATTAAATGATTTAACTGTCATTTTTTATTTCTCATGCTATAGTTGAAGTGTCTTGTATTGTGGACCGAAGGGAGTAGATCTTTCTTGATGTATTACTTTTTTAAGTTGTTATTTTTTATACCTAAGTTGATTACGTATCACAATTAACAGCTTCAATATATATATTGATAACTTGAGCTCTCCAAATACCAACAACCTTGTAAGTAATATTTTGAAACCACACATGTCAAACGTCACTGATTACTTATAGATAGAGAATAACAAATTAAGAATCATAATTAACAACTTAAGGATATATATTGACAACTTAAGATCCCTAAATACTGTTAGAGGAAAATTGCTCATTCAAAAACATTTACAAATCTCATATTCTTTTCACAAGCCTGATTTAGGATTTGAGATATTTGAACCGCACGAGAAACTTAAAAAAGGGTGGGGTTTAATTCATTATGACTGGCAATGAACACTGTAAACTAAAAAGAAAAAAGAAAAAAATCAAATTTTATTATCAATAAACGCTATAATATATACACTTGAGAAGAACTCTCATTTTCTTCACAATATCTCATCTCCACCTAAAGTCAAAATATAAATAGTTTAAATTTAATACTTTATAAAATTATTATAAGTTGTAAATAATGATGTACAATTGAGACTGATTGTAACATTCGTAAACCTAAATGCCTTATTTGCAATCGAGACTCTTACATTTGTAGTTGTTTGAATCTGACCCTTGCATCTCATATTTTAGCAAAAATTTGTCAAAACCTCACCGCCATTAATTTGCACTTTTGGGAGCTAACTGAAAATATACTTTATAAAATTGCTATACCAAAATAAAATTTCATGTAAAATTAAAGGGAAAATTCCAGAAAAATATGATGAAATATGCAAAAGGATATATCAGAGTTGCGAAATTCCAAAATCTCAGATCAGTTCGATGTCATTACAGTAGAGGAATATGAGATTATGAAATTTCGGCAAAAAGACACATATATCCTTCAGCTCTCCCTCTCTCTGAACTCGGAATAACAATATTGGTCTCTTTATTAACAACACCGAATTCTACATTAACAATTTCACTTTTTTCTTTCACAATAACAACACGGGTCTCTTTATTAACAACATCATATTTTACATTAACAACTCGACTTTCTTATTTCACAATAACAATATCGGTCTCTATATTAACAACACCGCATTCTAGACTAACAATTCGACTTTCTTATTTCACAACTTTATAATTGAAGTTTCAAGGCCAATAATAACACTTAACTCTTTATTAACAACTTCATAGTTTATATTAACAATATCATATTTGAGATACGAAGTTGTGACAGAAGAAAATTGAGTTGTTAATGTAGAATGCAATGTTGTTAATAAAGAGACCCGTGTTATTATTTCGAGTTAAGAGAGGCGGGAGTTGAAGGATAGGTGTATCTTTTCGCCAAGATTTCATAATCCCAAATTCTTCCATTGTTCTGACACCGAACTGATTTAGGATTTTCAAATTTCACAGCTGTAATTTGTTCTTTCCTATATTCCAGCGTATTTTTTTAGAATTTTCCCAAAGTTAAATCACTCAAAAATTCCCTTTCGGCTTTTACAACTACAAAAGATGTTATATTTTTATACAGATAACAATAATTTGTAGAAAATTTCTTACATAGTCAAATGGAGGGGGCAAGGTCTTGAATTTGTGGGGCATCCGGATCCCTCACGGAGCCACGGTATCCATTCTGCTCATTTGGTCATTCTTCCTTTCCCACCTCGTAATTTATTTCATTTTCCTTTTAATCAACCTTTGGTTGCGTCTTCAAAATTTCTTCTACTGCATCCCAAAAAAAAAAAATTCTTCGACAAATATTTATTATACCACATCATTTAGTTTTTGATATTTTTTTGACCAGCAAGTCTTTGATATTATTTATACCTATTAAATAATATTTTAATTATTTCATTCTTTCATATTATTAGGTAAATTAGTCAGAGAATTATAATCCATTGGGTTCTTATTATTATATACTACCCCTTAATTTCTCATAAAAAATTCTCATGAAATTTAATAAAACATTTATGAAACTCACGGTTTTATAAATTGAGTGACATAATAATGAATTAGGATTTGGGCTCTTCTATTGGAGCCTTTATACCCCAAAATAACACCAGCTTACTCTCTTGAAATATTTTTTCCAGTTTGATGTTGGGATTTGTGAATTCCAACCTTCCATCAATGTATAATAGGCGCGCGAGTTTATGCAAAACAAACAAACAAAAAACTACTTTTAAGTTTTAACTTTTGATAGTTTTCTAAGCTCTGAGTAGTTTGGGTATTCTCTCTCTTGAAAAATGTGTATATCTCTTCTCCTCTAGTATGGGCGACCAACCTCACTGGAAACTGCCGCCGGATTGGTCGTTCGATATCCTAGCTAGTGACAGTAAAAAGAAAAAAGAAAAATGATTCATTATAGGAAATCTTGGACACTCATATGTTCGATGAAGCGCCTCAATTGAGCATACTTGAGGATAATGTCTCCATGAAACATGACGGCCTTACAGTCCCATTGCAAAATCAAACTACAATACCTCTGCTATCCTATAAGGATTCTCTCATTGGGTTTAATGGGAAAGCAAATGGAGGGAATAATATGGAGGATAAAGAACTGCTATCTAATGTCCTTAATAAGGAATGGGAGATGCCAGAACTCACTGAGGAAGTTCATTTGCTTATGCAGAATCATCCTGTAGTGCCGGTCACAGCAGAGGAATATAACGAGTGGTGTAAACCTTGGAATATCTCCTTGATCATCACTGTGTTAGGTAAGCGCGACAATGTGTACACTTTGAAAACCCATCTCAGTCGGATATGGAATACGCCGGATTTTGATTTGGTGAATTTGCCCAATAATTACTTCATTGTTCAACTTCTTCAAAAGGAAGGGTGGGCACATTTATATCAAAGGGTGCTCTATGAGGGTCCTTGGGTGATACAACAGCATACTATTCTGGTTCAAAGATGGTCCCTAAGTTTTGATCCCTTTAACAATTCCCTGGGAAGGATTATTACCTGGGTTTGAATTCCTAATATATCTATGCAATGCTACAACACAGAGTTCTTTATCAGACTGGGCAATAGGATAGGGAGAACAATTAAAATTGATATGCTTACTCCATCGGATAATCAGTCCGCCACTGCAAAGATCGAGAAGGGCAAGTATGCTCAGGTGTGCGTTGAGCTCGATCTCCAAAAGCGTCTGGTGTCTCGCGTAATTGCGGCCCACTCAGCATATCAAGTAGAATATGAAGGTTTGGGGCATATATGCTTCGCATGTGGCCGTTATGGTCATCGGAAAGATTATTGTTAGTGGACTTATGTTGAAGCTAACAAGAAAAAGCCGGAGCAAACTTAGGCCGTCTCATTGGTAGTAACGGTGTCACGCCCTTATCTCAATTTCAACCTTTTTAAGAGTATTTGCGGAAAACGATATACGGTTCGGTAGGTAACACAGGAATAACATAACTATACTGATAATATGTGTTTGATTACATATATTCCCCATAGGGGTTTGTACCTAATAAATTCAAATAATGTTGCCGCACAAGGCTACTAGGGTATCTAAACTTATCCCAATAAAATGGAACATCTTCCCGTCTTCGTTTCACCACTGTAACCCCTCGTACGGTACTCTGCATTGTTGTTTGCATATCTTCTGTCATCTCTTGTCTAAATTTTTGGTAGGGGAGGGTGAGATTCGAAGGAATCTCAGTAGGAAACATATACCATAATGCATGCATGATAGGTGCTATGTGTATGACATATTAGCTTTAACTAGATGTATGCCCCATAATGACATTTCTACATGCTCAATGTTTCATGTAACAAAACTATGGCCACAGAGAAAACAGAAACAGAGCTTCATTTATTCAAATATGCTCTACACAATCAAGTAAAGCAATCACATACATCACTACATAAGCAAAGATATCAAATACATGCAAATAAGGTAAGTCCCTCACCTTAACCCTTTTCCGCCTCGAAACACGTGCCTCGATCTACGTGCAAACAGATCGGGGCTCCATATTCGATCATACAATGTCAAATATACTATTTAGACACTTCCATAGTGTTTCTGGGGGTTATATGAGTCTATCTTGAAAAATTACTAAAATACCCTCAGGGACCCGGCCCCATCGTACCCGGTCCGGCTGTACTTTTCTCGAAATTCTAACCTGGGCTATCTGACATATTTTTGCCCAAGGAATCCATTTCCAGACTCAGAACTACCAAATTCACTGTCAAAAGACGAAATTGCCCTTGGCAGCCCTTATTTCAGTGTTTTAGGGGCATTTTCGTAATTATGATTTTTCGGCCTTTTCCGAAAAAGTGCCCAATTGTAACCCCACCTAATTTTCCCTTCTAAACTCAATAAAACCATCAAATCATTGAAAATCCAACTCTAAGACCCATTTCTAGAGCTTGCTGAAACGTATAAGAACTCTAGGGAAAATTGGGGTTTTCTGGTTTCGGCTCTATAAACACATTTCTTTCTACTTCTAACCACTTTATTGACTATTCCATTAGGTTAAAACTACCATTTAGTACCAATTTGGGCAGCATAACCCCTAGGGAAGCCCATTTTCCATTTTTACAACCAAGAACAATCCGGCGGAATTTCACAGATTAAATTGTCTACAATAGCCAAAATAGTCAATATACGAAGGTTTGGAAGTTACCTCAAGCTCTCACTGGCTCTCCCTTGATATGGCTGAACCCTAGGTGCTCAACATTCAAATTTGAGCTTCTAAACCTTAAATTATATGAAAAGGAAGTTTAGGAACGGAGTTATACACATTAAGAACCGATTTACCGAAGAAATCACTTACCTTTACAAGCTTTTTCCTCTCCTTCTCTCTCTAAAAATCTCAAATATTCTCTCTCTAAAACTGAAAATGGCATCAGTTATGGCTGCTGGAAGGAGGAGGAAATGTTTTATATCATATATTATATGATATGGAATTATTTATTCAATTTCCAAAATTTTCGGATTAATTAGAAATTTTGGCAGATTTTCTGCCCAAACTTCAAAAATTCATAACTAATTCTAAAAAAATTGAATTGAAGTGATTATAAAGCCTATAGAACCCTTATTGAGTCTAGTTTCATGAAAAAATATAGACTTTTGCTAGATGGAATCACAAAATTGCCAGAATTTTAATCTTTGCCTACTGTTCTAGAAACTTCATAGTTTTTCTGGGCTGAATTCAAAAATTCATATATTTTTGTATATATTTCTAATTGAGTCATATGACCTATCAAATTAAAGCTTAGGATGTCTACTCTCATCCTGTAAAATTTCATAATTTTTTCTCATCATTTGGTCATTCAAAATCACATGACAAGCTCACTACCTTATAGGCGATTTCACCGTAAGCGTAATCACTTTCTTCAAAATTATCCATTTAATTTTCTTTAATGCCCTAAAGATATAAGAAAAATTAGAGAATATATTTGGGACACCTGCTAAACCGGGGCTTAGCAGTCCGCTTAATTTATGCTTATTCTTAAAGCTCCAATCTCAAAATTCGGGGTATTACAAATGACGCCGTCGTTAGAACCCAAACCGGCCACAACTGACAAAAGCTTTGGGCCATGGATGCCATTCTGAAACGCAAGCCATGCTCGGTCATCACGAAGGCATAATTCAGCGAGCGTATTGGGACAATTAGGATCGCGATCACCAGTCAGTATTTCAAGGAAAGCACAGGTTCGGCCGTCTAAGCTGGGAGTAGGGGACTCAAGGTTCAGAGCGCTGGCTGATCTTGATGAAGCCGAGATGACAACCGCCTTCCTGGTTGGCACGAGTTCCAATTTTGATAGCAGTGTGGCTGAGTCATAGGGGCGCCATATTGGGGGCGAAGGGAAAGAGAAGCCTTCCGTACCTGGAGATGTGTGAAAAATTGGAAAGCATAAAACTCAATCAAGGGGAGTAGGGATGGTCAAAGGCCGAATGGACCTCATGTGGGTGGGAAGGCCTAATATGTGAAAAAGCACGTTGAGGGAGGTGGAGCAAAGAAAGACAAAGGACCTAAATCAGATGGCCTTCTAGACATATAATGGGCTGAGGGAACATGTTATAGTTGGGGGCAGTATAAACCAAATGGGTTCAGATCCAATTACTCCTTCCATGCACAATATACCCTACGCCTCCCTTCATCAACAAAACAATGTATTATTGTTAGAAGGGCCAATAGTCATAAATACCCAAAAATCTGATGCATTTTTGAAAGAGAAGTGCGAACAGAGTAAACGTGTGGACTATGCTACTTCTCTCTTGCCTCCAAACTCCATGACATTGGATGATGATATTGGCGATGATTTTATGATTTCTGAGGCTTATGAGTTAGTAACTTATGACACCATCAATTCAACCCTATGAGATGGGGAGAATTAGGATATCAAGTAAGTTGTCTTACTTTTTCTTAATGATTTTTGTTAATATGATTATTGCATCTTGGAATTATAGGGGGGCTGGGAGTAGATATTTTCCCACCACCATTAAAACATTGGTGAAAGATAATGCAATTGATATTTTATGTCTTCTTGAAACCCGAATTAGTGGTGATAGGGGGTGGACAGGGTGACTCAAAAACTTGGCTTTAGTAATTGGATTAGGCTTGAAGCCTCCGGTTTTGCGGGAGGCATTTGGATCTTGTGGAATGATATTAACTCGCAGGTGGATTACATTCTTTCGACTACCCAACTTATTTACTGTAGAGTCATTGACAAGAAAAATAATAATTCTTTCCTTATCACTATGGTCTACGGGGAACCGGTGGTTAATAGAAGAGAAGGTTTATGGCACTCTCTACAGGCTATTGCCAGTCGTATCGTGGATCCATAGCTAGTTCTTGGGGATTTTAATACCTTCATGGAGCCAGCTGATAAGGTGGGAGGTTGTTGTCCTTCAATTCGGCCTATAAAACAATTTACGGATTGTATCAAAGCATCGGACTTACTAGAAATTCCTTTTGTAGGGGAACACTTCACATAGGAAAAGGATGGTGTGAAGGAACGCTTGGACAAGGTTTTTGGGAATTGGGACATCCTGACTATAAAGTTCTCCATAAACTTTGGTATAAATCAGACCATATGCTTCTCATTGTCTCTAATGTGACCAACAATGCCCGTAGCAGACAAAGGCATCATTTTAAATATAATGCTGCATGAGCCTTGGAGGATAGCTTCTCAAACGTCGTGCATCAAGCTTGGGATAACGATGATTGGCTTGAAGGGAAGCAAAGATTTGATATTGAAGCTACTATATGGCATTCAATTGTCCTTGGTAATTTGCCCAAGAAGAGAATGAACCTTCTCAAGAAACTTGAAAGCATAGATAGAGTCAGGCAAAATAACACAGCCACTGGCTTACACAAGCTTGAGAAAAAACTTTGGAAAGATTATAGTAAGTTAAATGCGCAGGAGGAGCTTGTTTGGTACTAGAAAGCTAGATGTAGATGGCTTGCTTGGGGAGATAAGAACACTAGATTTTTCTGTGCCTCCGCTATGATCTAGAGGAAGAAACAAAGGATTGAAGCTCTTCAAGATGCCAATGGAAACTGGATTTTGAATCCAAAGGTATTATGTGACATGGCAGGGGAGTTCTTCAAAGACCTATATACTAGCGATGTTAGTGTTCAGGACTCTTCTAGATGGTTTGTGGAGTTTCCATCACTTAAGAAACTGGACGTTGAGATTATTCACAGGGGGTGTCAGATATTGAAATAAAAAATGCAGCTTTTATGATGAGGGCCCTCAAGGCCCCAGGGTCGGATGGCTTACAAGCTCATTTTTCTAGTCTCAATGGAATATTGTTGGAAATAGAGTCTATACCCTCATTCGGGATATTTGGCAACATCCATAAAAGGTCAAGGATATTAATCACACCCATCTCATCCATATTCCCAAAATTGATCACCCAGTGAGCCTGAAAGACTTTCGTCCTATCTCTCTTTGTAATGTCATTTTCAAGATTATTACTAAAATCATTGCTGAGAGATTGAAGGGCACGATGTCTTACCTGATCCAATTGCAACAGTGTAGCTTCATTACTGGGAGACAAAGTAGTAATAATATCATCATTGCCCAGGAGGTTATCCATACCAGGTGATGCAAGCGAAGGAAAAAAGGATTTGTTGCCGTTAAAGTTGACATGGAAAAAGCTTTTAATCAATTAGACTGGGGATTTATTTGCTTTACACTTGTTAAGGTTGGTATACAAGACTCAATGGTTAGTCTTATCATGACCTGTATTTTTTTGGCATCCATAGAGATTAAATGGAACGGGGTTGAATCCTCTAAGTTTCATCCTATTCACGGAGTTCGTCAGGGTGACCCACTCAGTCCTCTTTACATGGAGAGACTTGGACAGCTAAATCAGCAAAGAGGTTAATCAGGGATGGTGGAAAGGACTAAGATTTAATCACCATACTCCCACAATTTCCCACCTATTTTTTGCTGATGATCTCCTCTTGTTTGGGGAAGCTTCCATGGCCCCGATTGAGTTAATGAGGACTACCATGAATGCTTTTTATCAAGTCTCAGGTCATAAGATCAATTTGGCTAAGTCTAAGGCTTTTTTCTCTAGAAACATTAACTTTAACCATGCCTTAGATCTGAGCCAAAGAGTAGGTGTTGGAATTACAGGAGACCTTGGAAAATATTTGGGTGTGCCTCTATTACATAATAGAGTAACCAGCGTTACATACTATCCTCTCCTTTATAAAGCTTAGAAGCGCCTGGCAAATTGCAAAGGCAAGTTTCTCTCTATGGCAGGGAGAACGGTGTTGGTTAAAGCTATTCTTGCAGCCCTGCCTAGCTACTGAATGTAAACTATGTTACTCCCAAAGAGAATCCTTAAGGTTTTAGAAAAGGTGAGCCGCAGTTTTCTCTAGAACCAAGGCCAAGAAGGTAGGAAAATGCATCTTATTGCATGGGATCAGATTAAACATGATAAGGATAATGGTGGTTTAGGCATAAGAGATTTGCAGAGCCAAAATATTGCTTTCATCATGAAGTTATGCTAGGATCTGCTCACTAAACCCGACGCTCTTTGGGTACAATGCCTTAAAGGAAAGTATGGATGTGGGGAAGGTGACTACCCTATTGTTTATCAAAAGACAAATTCCTCTAATGTCTGGCGTGGCATTATTGCTGTTTGGGGGAAATTTTACAATGGTGTTGAAAGAAGATTGAAAAGTGGAAGCACTTGTAATGTGTAGTGGGATCTCTAGACTCCGATTGATGAGCCTCTAATCCACTTTGTGACTCGTGGTATCCATCATTTGGACCCGTGCGCAAAAGTACATGATTTTGTACTGGATCATAGCGGTGGAATGTTCGGAAGTAGAGTGAATTCCTCCCACGTTGGGTGATTAACATAATTAGCAAAGTTAAACCGCTGAATAAAGGGGGAGAAGATATCTTCTGCTGGTGGAACACTTCTAACGGCAATTTCAGTGTCTAGGCTGCCTATAAATTTGTGTTTGCTCAATAGGAATGGCATGGCCCGATTCTATGGAAGAAAGTTTGGAAGGTACTAATGCCAGAGAAAGTTAAGATGTTTTTATGGCAAGTTCTTCATGAAAGATTGCCTACAAACTCACTCAGAGCTAGGAGAGGTTTAGCTATTAGTGATGAGTGCCCATTTCAATGTCAGAGAGCTGAGAGTATCCTTCATATCCTTCATGATTGTGAGAGTGCTCGTGAGGTGTGGTTACATTTTACTAATCCTAACTCTCATCTTAGTTTTTTTCAGTTTGATTAGCAGATATGGCTTAAGGAGAACTTGTTCGAGAACATGATCATGGGTCATTTTCGTATATGGTGATGGCCTAAGACCTTCAGTCTCATTTGCTGGTCATTATGGAAGAACAGATGTCGTGGAATTATGGATGGTGTTCCAGCTCTACCCAATGAAATCATCTATGTTGTTATGTATCTGATGATGGAGTCCAGCTCGTATGATGCCTTCAAACACCAGATCTTCCAATTCAGTGGAGATAAAGAAGTGGCCTGGCACCCGCCGCCAAAAGGAGTAGTTCGCCTTAACACAGACAATTATGTCAATCACTAGGGCTTTGCAGCTTACAATGGACTGATACGGGATAATCGGGGACACTGGGTCCTAGGATTCCAACTGAAGCTGGGTTTTGTTCCATCCAATTCGGTGGAACTGTTTGCAGTTCTAACTGGTCTCCAAATTTGTAAGCAACACAACTTTTGCAAGGTTGTAGCCTATATGGATTCCCTCGAAATGTATCATCTTGTCATGAGAGATGGCAACATGCTTCATTCGTTGAGGACAGAGATTAATGCTGTCGAGACTTGTTATACTCTGACTGGGACATTGAGCTTCAATACGTGCCAAGAGATGGTATTCGGTGTGCTAATTTTTTTGGCAAAGGATGCTCAACAGCTAGATGTGGAATTGATGGTCTTACAGAGCCACCCCCTCAATGTCTTAGTTTCCTGGCCCAAGATCGTAACTCTTTGGCCTAATGTTATCTTTTGAACTTTATTTGTAATCTCCAAGTTATACTTGGCCCTCTTCTATTATAAAAAAAAAACAAACACACGCACACATCGTACGGTTAAGGAAACAAAATAAGATATATTAAGGTATGTATATTTATCGTTTTTCTTTAAATTAATTTGTCCGATTTATAAAATGATATACTACCTCTGATCTTAAATATAAGATTTTCCAATTAAATTTTTTTTGAAAATATTAAGAAATTTAATTAAATTACTTTAAAGTATTTATATTTATCATTTTTTCTCAAAACTATTTTGCCTTACTTATAAATGATGTATAATCTAATGATACACAACATATGATATAATTAACTAATTTATTTAACTTCCTCAGTCTCTAAAAAAAATTAGTTGGATCTTATATTTAGGACCGTATGTAGAATAATATAAAGATGCTCAACATATGATATGATTAAGTAACTTATTTAACTTTATTAAATCTCTCAAAAAAATCAATTAACTGTTATATTAAATATCAGATAGAGTATATACTTTTAAAATTAGAACGATATGAAACCCATAACTTCATGCTTACAAGAAAAGCTTAAGTGTGACTAGGTTATAAGGGTGCTCCCTCCAATCCTATTTATAATAGCTTAATAACTGAATTACGTGGCATTAAAACTAATTTAGAATAATAAGTATGTCAAAAATAAATTTTTCCCCAAGTATGTCCTTATTTATGAGGGGTACGTAAGAGAGAGAAATAAAATAAATATTAGTATCATCAACATGTTTATTAATACAATACATATAATTACTGAGGGACAAAAATAAAAAAAACCCATTAATAGCCCGTTTGGTTCAATTTCATGGGAGACGATGCAATTATATGTAATCTTGATGCAACTACATATAATCTTGATGCAACAGACTAATTACAGTGTTTGGTTTGGCTTATATAATATAAAAAGGATTACATTTGTAATCCTCGTTACAATGGGAATACAAACATTCTGTAATCAAGTGAAAAAGACACTATTGTCATTATAATTTTTTAAATTAACCAAAGTGCCCACCTGTACACGTTGTTAAATATTAAATAATTACCACCATTAAGTATTAAAAATTAATTAATAATATAGAAATTAAAAAAAAAACTCCCATTAAAAAATTAAAAAAATTATATTCCACTATTAAAAAGTATTAAAATATCCCATTAAATAATATCAAAACCATTAAATATTAAAAAATGTTCATGAATCCTGTACATGGCATGGCATTTCCATAATTAAATATTAAACAATTACTATGAACCCTATGTGTGCACTACACAGAATGAAAAAATTACCATGAACTCAACATATACATTATATATGTGTTTGTATGTGTATAAAGGGGTAATTTTGTCTCTTGTTATATTATTCACTTATATTCTTATGTTTGATGTAATTCAACTAAACATTTTTATATATATGTATAATCTTTCTTTAATGATGAACCAAACAAATTATATAATTATCATTACATTATATTATATTATATTACATTATCTCCGATTCTGTGAACTAAATTAGTCATAAATATTTAAAAAAAATCTTATCAAACTCTTATAAAAATTATCAAAGCAATTTAAATTCTAAGCTCTTATCTAAAGTAACAGAGAGAAAGTATTAATAATTGTGAGCATCTTAAACACGGGTCATAGAGATATAGGAATAGGAATAAGCCAGTGCTAATGGCAATGGAAAGAGTAGGGTTATGGTGAGGAGGAGGCACGCGGCAAAGAGAGGGAAGGGAGAGGAGAAGTGTACACGTGCAATTCATTCCTCCTCAGTCCTCCCTATCAAACCCATCATATTCATAATCACCCTCTCCCTATCAATTCATCACTACTCCTGCGATCCGTCTCTATACATAGTAAGGGTGCTTCGATCGAGTTATGAGATTCTAAAAAATAATTAAGAGTAGTCAAATATAATAATTATGTAGGAAATTTAAATTGTTTTTTTTAAATGTCCCTATTTATAAATGAGTGTGAGAGCATAATGATGATAAATGGATAGAGAGAATGTATGTAATATAATAATTAATTGAAGAAAAATTCAGAAAAAATGCATTTATCGTTGAGACAAACTCAAAAAGGGATCTTATATGAGGGACAAGCCCATTAAAAAAAAATCTTATATATAGAGAAGGAGAGAGTATAATTTAATAGGCCCTCTACTTCTGCCTTCTGTCTTAATTATAAGAGCTCGATAACCGAATCATATGATTTAAGAAAATGGTTAAAATTAGTTAAAAATAAGGGTTAATATAACTTTTAGTCCCTGAAGTTTGATCCGATTTTAGTTTTGGTCCCTCAAGTTTGAAATCGGTGGTTTTGGTCATTGAAGTTTGACCCGATTTTGGTTTTGGAACCTTAAATTTGAAATCGGTGGTTTTGGTCCATCAAGTTTGAAAAGGACTTGGTGACCTGGTTATGAAACCCGAACCGGACCGAAAAAAAACCAAGTCCTTTTCAAACTTGAAGGACCAAAATTAGGTCAAACTTAAAAGACCAAAACTACCGATTTCAAACTTGAGGGACTAAAACCAAAATCGGGTTAAACTTCAGGAACTAAAACCACCAATTTCAAACTTGAAGGATCAAAACCAAAATTAGATCAAACTTTAGGAACCAAAAGTTATATTAACCCTAAAAATAATAAGTATACCCGAAATAGACTTTTTTTTCAAGTATACTGTTATTTATGAGGGGCAAGTAAGAGAGAGAAATAAATTAAATATATGTATCACCAATATTTTCAATAATGCAATACATATAATTAATGAGGGACAAAAATAGGAAAAAAACTCATTAAATATTTAAACAACTTTTGTTAGGCTTTTATAAAAAAAATTAAATTTTGGACTCTTATATAAAGTATGAGAAGAAGTGCTTCATTATGTACATCTTAAATCACTTTCAATATAGGAATTAAGAAAAACCTAAAACAGTTATTCTTTTTTTCCAATAAACAATATTAATTCTATCCTAAAGTATAATAAATTTATAATTTTATTACTATTTAATATGCATTTTATATCTTATAACTTATAATTATAAAAGCTAGTCGACAATAAACTAAGGATAAAATTGTATATTTACATGAAAAAATTAATTCTATGAATTATGTATAAGAGAAATAACCTTCTCTTTCTGCCTTTATAATAATAGGATTAAGAAAATATTATATGTCCACAACATCGCCTTCGTTGTATGGATCTAAACCTTTCAATCAAATTTTAGTGTTATATTAATTCTGACCACTTTTAGAGGAAACTATGACACTATAAAAGAATACTGAATTTTCGATGGAATTTGTCATAGAATTCAGAGTTTCTAACCGATTTCTAGCGGAATGGATTCCATTGCTGATAATAGCGTAACAAACGAATTTCTGATGAAATTAATTCCGTCACAATTTCTGACGGTTTCCCTTACAAACTTATTTTTTATTTTTAAAATTTTAAAAAGCCACATGACAACTCCGGTAGCCACTACCTTATCACCTGCGGTGGCATATGGCCTCTCCGATGGCCTCCACTTTGTCGCCGGTGCCTAGATCCGCCACTTGGTATAGCATATTTCTGCCACGTGTCGCAACCTCTTTTTTCCTGAAAATACAACTCAACTTGCCCTTCTTTGGTTCGAAGCCACGATCTCGTCTGTACGCGTGCGATGCCTTACCGGATGGGCTTGACTACTTTGGTGTTTTATTATTACACAATTATATATATATATATATAATCTTATTATATATAATCAATTATTTATAAATATATATTTGATTCTTATATATAAATGTAATAATAATATAAAATAATTTTATATATTCTTATAATTTTTAATATAAATTAACTTCAAATTAAAAAAAATTTACATCTTAAATAAATTTCATATGACTATATTTTTGTCTAATTTCTAAAATTAAGTTTTTTATTAACGTTAATTAATAACTAATAAATAATTACTAACTAATGTAACACCCCAAATTTTATTCATAAAAAATATATTGTAATTATTTGAGTAATTCAATAAAATGGTGAATATTTATGAATTTGTATCTTGTGAATTTTGAAATATTCATATTCATAAGTAAATGGGAAAATTAATTCAAGAATTGAA
The DNA here is from genome assembly GCA_963242795.1 of Inga leiocalycina. Taxonomy (NCBI): domain Eukaryota; kingdom Viridiplantae; phylum Streptophyta; class Magnoliopsida; order Fabales; family Fabaceae; genus Inga; species Inga leiocalycina. Next base: position 55,864,287 of record OY725329.1, read on the forward strand.
TTAAACTACAAAGGTGATAGCAAAATCATAATTTTGCCTATTTAGCCTAAGATTAATTATTTTCCAATTAATTGGAGTTAATTTCAATTAATTAAGTAAAGTAAAGGAAAATGCATAATGGGATTATTCTTGGTGGAATAAATCAAGAATTGTGAAATTAAGAGGGGATTATACATAAACCAATTATGTGAATTATGGAATTGTGAAAAACAATTTTCCTTCTCTTGCTCTCTTTAATTTTCGTCCAAGCATGAAAATAAAGGGAAAAATATTAAATCCATGATCACATACTACAAGAAGAAGGTGATGATGACTATACTACATGCACATATCAATTATGGCAAAGATGGAGTGTACACAACATGAAGGATGGTGTAATGCATGATGGGAGAAGCTTGAGTGAAGGAATGAGAAACATGATTGCATGGAATAGTGTAAGTGTGGACATAGAGAAAGAAGTATGGGCTAGTTGGAGAAAAAAGGGGGAGAGGCACAAATTTGAGGAGCAAGAAAAGGGAAAGCAATTGATTCAATTTAATAGAAATTAGGTGGAGAAATTATGAGGAAGAAGGGAGTGTGACAAGTGTCACATTGGGAGCTCTTGATTCCATTAATGGCTAGGAAGGAAGAAGACAAATTAATAAAAACATCCTCCTTCCTCTTTCATGCCTCATTTTCGTCCAAGACTTAGAAAAAAAGAGAGAGGAGAGAGCTTGAGAAATAGAGAGAAGAGGAGAGCTCAAGGAAGAAGAAGCTAAGGTAGGTATGGTTTCTTTGGTTTTTCTTATAGCATTTCCTTAGAATACTTCTCAAACTCTTGTTTCTCATGAATCCATGGTGGTTAAGTCACACTTTCAAACCAAGAAGAGAAGGAGGAGGTGCCTAGAGTAAGAGAATCCAAGAATTTTAAGAGGTAATTATACCAATCTCAACTTTATGTTAGTATAAAGTTGTTGTTGGTAATTATTGTTTGGTTTTTGTGATTTTTGGTTGAGTTATGAAATTTTAAAAGCTATAACCCTAAGGGGTTATGCTGCCCAAAATCCTTTAAATCATGATTAATAAGTGTTTAAATAAGTTAACCAAGGATTAGAAGTGGAAAAGTACAGGTTTTGGAAGCTAAAACACAAAGCTCCATTTTTCTATTTTCCCTTCAATATTTTGGCCAGGATCAGAACTGGTAGTAGGAGTTGGATTTTCATGAAATAAATGATTCCATTGAACTCAATGGGTAAAAATAGGTGGGGTTACAGTTGGGCACTTTTTCGGTAGAGGCCGAAAAAGCATAATTACGAAAACGCCATTGAAATCCTTAAATAGGGGTTGTCAAGGGTATTTTCATAATTTGACAGTGAATTTGGTAATTTCAAGCCCGGAAATGAATTCCTTGGGCGAAAATTAGTCAGAATAGCATTATCAAAATTTTGGGAAAACGTGCCATCAGGCCCGATACAGCTGGGCTGGGCCGGGGTCCCGGGGGCATTTTAGGAAATTTTCACCATAAACTAATATAACCACAAGAAACACTATGGAAGAGTCTAAAATGATACTTGGATAAGTTATGACCTATATCTTGTACATTTAATATTTTAGGACCAAGTTGAGAGCCGGAATGACATGCTTTACAAGACACCGTTAAACAGAGGATTATAAAGCGTTGAGGTAGGGACATTATCCTTAATACATTATGCCATAGTTATATGATTGTGTGGATGCCAATGTTTGTAAATGCGATTTATTAATCAACACGATTTGCCCAGAGAGGGCCAAAAGTGTCAGAGGCACTTACACTGGAGTTGGTAAAAACCCAACCAGTGCAGAATAGTGGGGATGGGCCCTACTCATATATACATACAGATGATATTTTTATAATGTTCATTAATTGGTGCATACATGTTATATATCATTTTTACTTTTCTCATTATCTATGAACGATAGCATGTTTCTACTGGGGTTCTTCGGAATCTCACCCTATTTTTAAATAAACACCTCATCGGGTACCAATGGGTTTAAAGGAAAAGATGTAGACGCCGGAAAGTGAGCGGCATGTGTCTCGACGCGAGGATATGAACGTGGTTATACCTTAGTCTATGCCTTAATATTTTGGAAAATTTGTAAATATTAAGTTTCCGCTGTATTTTCTGTGTTTCACCAACAAACAACAACGGGATTGTAAACAAATATTTTTATCATTATAATTGTACTTTTCTGTATGCCCATGGAATTCTGTCTTTATTACTCTTTGAATATCGAAGTAGAAACGAGTGTTGACAACTAATAATTTTTTATTAATATTAATTAATAACTAATAAATTTTATTTTTTATAAATAAATTTTTATATAACCATTTTGCCCCTACAGGAACTAAAACCTATGGTTGGAAATTTGAGGAGCCAAAACCAAAATGAGAAAAAACTTAAGGGATGAAAGATGGTATTAATCCTAATTTTTAAATACTTATATGGCTAATAATATCATGATTTTAATTTTTATAAAGATATTTTTTTAAAATTAAATTTAATTAAATAATAATAATTTTTTACTTTATCCAACAGAATTAGCCACAGAATTTTTCTGTGGCAAATTTTGCCACCAAAAATTACGTCGGAAATTTGCCACCAAATTATTCTGTCCAAAATTCCGTGGCAAAAAATTTTACCACGGAATTTACCCTGAAATATTTTATGTGGCTAATTCATCATCGAAAAAATTCTGTCGGGAACTTTTTAGATAAATTTCTGTTGGAATTTGCTATGGAAATAAATTCCGTAACAAATTCTGTCAGAAATTTAATGCTTTTTTGTAGTGTGAAATCTAAAATCATTAAAATTGATCCAATGATTTATAATTATTATAATAATCCCTCTCCTGGCAAAAAGAAGAAATAAAATGCACATGCTATCTTAAGGTCTGTCACACTTCAATTCGAATGCCTACAAATTCAAATAATTTAATACTAATAGTTTACAATTATGTAATATTCCCGATTGTTAAACTAGTCCATTGGAACTAAAACAAAAAAAAGTTAGTTGTATCATTAAAATTGTCTGAAACTTATTCTGATTTCCTTCATTACCTTTAATAAATGCTATAAATTTAACAAATACTCCCTCCCGTTTTATTTATAAGATCCAAATAATCTAATTAAGCAGTTTAAGAAAACAGTTAAAATTAATTAAAAAATAATAAGTATATCTAAAATGAACTTTTTTTTTCAAGTATGCCCTTATTTATTAAGGGCAAGTGTGAGAGAAATAGAGTAAATACAAGTATCATCAAGCTTTTAATTCATGCAATATGAATAATTAATAAATGGCAAAAATGGAAAAAATCAATAAATGTTCAGATAACTCTTTTCAAGCTTTTATATAAAAGACCAAGGCAATTTAAATTTTCACTAGAAAAAAACATTGAATTTCTGATGGAATTTACCACAGAATTTTTTTCCATAGCAAATTCCGTCAGAAATGCCGTTGAAAAAGTTTCTGACTGAATTTCTAACGGAATTCATTCCGTGGCAAAATTTGCTACAGAAAAATATTTCATGGCCAATTCCGTCAGAAATTCCGTCGCAAATTTATTTGCCACAGAATTAGCCACGAAAATTTTTGTGGCTAATTTTGCCACATAATAATTTCGTGGCTAATTTCATTGGAAATATTAAAAAAATATTATTATTTTGATAAATTTAATTATTAAAAATTATTATTTTCAATACACACATAAATTATTAGTTATCAATTAATGTTAATTAAAAATGAAATTCAAATTCAGAAATTGGACAAAAATACAGTCAAATGGAAATTTATTTAAGATGTAAGATTTTTTAATTTGAAATTAATTTATATTAAAAATTATAAGAATATATCAAATTATTTTTATTATTATTAAATTTATATTTAGTTTTTTTTATAATATATATATATATATATATATTTGTTTATAAGAAATAAATACATGTTTATAAATAATTGATTATATATAATTGTGCAATAATAAAACATCAAAGCATTTTTGCCCAACTGGTAAGGCATCACACGCATATGAGCAAGGTCATGGGTTCAAATCAACAGGGGGCTAAGAGGAGTTGCATTTTCAGCAAATGCGGAGCAACGACACATGGCAGAGTGGGGCGGTGTCGGAGATTCGTTTCCTTTATAAATCCTTAACAAATTCCTTCAGAAACTCTGAATTCCGTCAGACATTCAATATTGTTTTGTAGTGTTGGGGCTCTTGAAAAAAATATTAGAGGGAGTACATACTATCTATCCCCTCATCGAAAACTCAAAAGGGGGATAATTTTAAAATAAAGCAATTAATGCTACACAAATTACCTCTAGCAAAATGATTTAAATTTAAGACCGAAAGGTTTCTTAGAAATGAGTTATATCATGGATATGAAATGCTGACCCCGGTTTTTAATACAAGATATATTTACCTAATTGAATTAAATTAAAGAAGTTAGTTATATTAATTAATATGACATATATTTTCTAAAACACACCATAATCATCAATATAGAGGTAAATTAAGAAAAAATTGATAAATATAAAAATTATATCTTATATTTAAAATTAAAATCAACTCTTCAAAAGTGATGGTGATGAGAAAGCTTGAAATCTTATCCAAATAGAGAGGCAGGATTCCCTTGGGTGGGAAAGGCCTACTTATTCCAACCTTTAATCCTTTCCCTTTCTTCTTCCTATGCATTCCATTCACACCCTCACTCACTTCCCTATTCCCCCTCTATTTTCATCCTAATCCATACTTTTCATTTTTATTATTCTAATATAATATTGAACCCCTTTAAATATATATATATATATATATATATATATATGCGCATTGTTGCTGCCGTTGAGTAGAATAAGCACTCTCTCCTCTCGTTAAGGATGCATTTTTGGCCTAACACGGTAACACCTAGTCTAGGCATTTTTCTTTCCAATGTTGTTTGTCTTTTCAAATTACTCCTTTTTTTTTTAGGTCGAAATCTTTTCAAATTACTCCAACCTACACAATAATGAGGTGCCATGACATGATTCTTTTGGAGGTTTGCGGCTGCGCGATCACAACTAGTATTATTTTCCACGCAGCACTACACTTTGCTTTTAATTGTGTCCAATAATGTCGCTACTTTACACACACACACACTATACTGTATGCATCAGAATAATCCATAATGTACGTGAACAATTAAATCAAATAAGTGTGAATTATTAAATAATATGATAAATGGGACAAAACATGTAGTGTCGACCCCGAAACACAAACGACACATTGAAAATTTTTGCCGCATGAGGGAACTATTCGCCGCCACTGAAGCTGATACCATGTTGAAAAGTCGACTAGGAAACAGCTGGATTGACGGATTTGCCCCTTCCGTCTCAATCCCAAAATGAATGTCGTTTAGGTTTTTTTGGCTTTTCCTTTTTTCTTTTTAAAGATAATTCTATATAGTATTATTTAGTCCTCTTTTTTAAAAAAATAAAAGGAAACTACTCGTATGTCCTAGCAAATCCGAAGTTCCTTAATTATGCTCCATCCTATCACCAATGTAGGAGTTAGGTAAAAGATTAAGCGTGTGTTTGTTTCAGCTTTTAGGATCAGCTTAACTTTAATAAGTCACCTTATGACTTAAAAAAAAAAGTTTTCATGTTTGGTTCACCGATGCATGAATGGATATTTGGTTGCTTTTAAGCAACTTTCAAATAAGCTTTCTTTTGTTGCTTTTTTTACATAAGTTACTTTAAGTTACTTATCCAATCGCTCAACCAAACACTCATCATTTTACCCAAACTGACTTTTTTCCAATTTTCATATTCTATAAGTCTAAGCAAAAATAAGTCACTTATCCAATCGCTCAACCAAACATACCCTAAGAAAATTAATTAATTTAATTATTTATAAAAATGGTATTGGTTCTTCTAAAATAAACTACTTAATTATTTATATTGAAACTATCATGTGATAGAAACTTGTTTAATATGTACAGTTAATAACGATAACTTAAAAGAATTATAAATTTGATAGATAAAATAGATTGTGATTCTTCATTTAGGACAAAAATAAATTTTTTAAGTAATTCTTATATTTAAGATAAGAAGAATTATCCTACGTTTCCATCCAACATTATTGCAACTTTCTAGGTGATGCCTCATAATCATCTTGTAGGCACAGAGAAACTCAGAAAAGCCTATAGCTCATCTAAAGATACTGATCTTGTAGGCACCGAGAAACTCAGAAAAGCCTATAGCTCATCTAAAGATACTTGGTCTAATGATTTATCAACTAAATCATAAAATGAAAGGATTAAGGTTTGATTCCCACCTTATTAAAAAAAAAATATATTAAGAAGAAGTATTTTTATCACAAAGTCATAATTTAAATTAGTCAATTACTCAAATACTTAATAACATAATTTCAAAACAATTTGTCATAGTGTACCGGGTGGTACAAAAGGTTACCATTAATATAAAGAAAACCCCATGCCTGTCCTACCCCACCTGACACGATCATCTCCATTCTCCGGCAATAAGAGGAAGAATATTTATATTTAATTAAAAAATTTAGTATTGAGAGAGTAAATTAGAAATACTTTCAAAATAGAGAAAAAGTATAATCAATGCAAAAAAATCGCTTACAAATCTTGAAATTCATATTAAGACGGTGACCCTATGTAAGTACATTGAACCTATGACTAGTTCCGCAATACGAAATGGTTCCTCGTAATAAACGAATAAATAATTCGGAATAGTTCAAGTGTCCAGTCCAACCTACAAGGAGGTTACATTTCGCTATCTCAATTAAACAAAGAAACATTATACCAAAGATAATTAAAGCTAGAACAGCAAATAAACAAAAACAACGTAAGTAATTAGGTAATTTCTCCCAATCAATCAAAGCATTGGGGTGTAAGATTTATCTTATCAGATAACTAACTTCACCCATTCAGTTCATCCTAAGCAATCAATTATTTAGTGACGAATAGCTATAAATATGCCTTAAAATACCTCTCGATCTACTAATTAATTCATTTTTAACTGATTTTGAATTCCTTCTTGTCAAAACCAATTACTTTTTTTTATTCAATTACTTACATTCATCTCCTTGTATTTATTAGCTTCGCTGCTCTTCACCTCTCAATCCATTGGAATAACATACTCTAATATAATCAATTAAAGCCTTAAATTGACTACTCCCTCCTGTCCTATTTATAAGAGTTTGATAATCGATTTACATAGTTTAAGAAAGTGGTTAAAATTAGTTAAACATAAAAAATATGTCTAAAATAAACCTTTTTTTTTACCAAGCATGTCCTTATTTATAAGAGGCAAGTAAGAAAGAGTAATAAAATAAATATAAGTATCATCAACCTTTTAATTAATACAATACATATAATCAATGAAGGGTAAAATAGAAAAATATCATTAAATATTGAGATAATTATTGTCTGACGTTTAGAAAAATGATCAATATAATTTAAATTTTGGATTTTTATAAAATAAGACAGGAGGGTGTATTCTTATGCAGAATAAAAGGGGCTTATAAACCTAATATAAATTCGATAATTTTAAGAAAAATGAAAGAAAACAAGAAAAAGAAAAAGAAAATGGTGGGGTCATGGGGGATGGCGAGAAGCGAGGAATAGTAGAGTAACCTTATCCGAAGAAACAAGAAGAGTGAAGATAACATACATATCCATATGTATGTCTCAGTCTCTCACTATTTTGTACTACTTTGGTGCCCTTTTCTTGTCAAAGTTGCTGTTTATTCATTTTCTTCTTAAACTCGTGTATATTGTCATGCACTATGTGGGGCCACCCCCCTGCCACGTGGTCCCAACATCCACCGTCCTTCTTAGTCTTGTTTAGACGATCATGATGTGATTTTGAGGGGGTGATTGGGACGTGGCACCCAAATACCATCAATCATTGCGCAAGATGTCATCAGGATATGTTGCTATCTCCTTCCCCTTCTTTTTCATTTCAAGATGTTTATTTTTCTAAAAAAAAAAATGGAATTATACCTTAGATTTTTTTCTTTTTTTTTATAGCAATCAATGTAAACTCAAACGAGCATAATCATGTTAATGCCGAACTCGAGCCTAAAACTTTAATAAAGCGAGGGAAAGATGCTTGTTATTGAGATAACTGGTCATCAACTCGAGTTTATTTTACATGAAATAGGGGGTTAAAGAAAGGAAGCCCTTGGAAGCATATATGCATAAGTGAATTTCATTTCTCATATTCCTTCTCTTTTTTATTTCAATTAAAATTTCAATCTTTATTTTTTTTTAACTTGAATTTGTCTACATACAATATTTTTTTAATCAGTAGTTTTTATGTGAGTATTGGTTTACACAAATCGTTGATGCACGCACACTTTATATTTTATATTGATTTATTTATATATATTACAAAATTGTCACAATCATTGATATTATTTGAATAAATAATCAACCTAACTTGAAATTATTTAGTCCTTATGGAGGTGGTTCTAATATACATTCACACGTACTTAGTGCGAGTATGAGAGGGACAAGCAAACTCATGAGAAAATTAATTAGATTTTTTTTTTCGAATAACAAAAATGACAAGTTTTAATCACCTAACGTAATGCTTTTGTCTGCGGGGGAAAAACATAATGCTTTTGTCCTCAGGTAAGCAAACATTGCTTGTGAACACTTCCAAATAAACAGTAAGCTGATCATGTAATTTGCAAGAGAATGATTACTTATAAGCAAATTATCTATAAACAGTGTCATTTAAGCACATTCTAATCGATACCATTATTCAAAATTTCGAACTTGATTAGGTGGCATTGTTTTTAGGACTAGGATTATTTGCACGGGAAACTTACATTTTCAAAAAGAAACACGACTGTAAATCGGGGAAAAAAAACACGACTGGAAAAGGTATACCATATATATATATATTTTGGTTTCTATCATTTTTTACTAAGTTGTAATACAATCCTTATATTTTAACTCGGTGTAACTCAGTCCCTATAGTTTTGATTCGGTTGTAACTCAATCCCTCAAGTTTGACTTATTGCAACTTAGGCCCTATAGTTTTAACCATTTTATAATTTAGTCCTTATATTTTTCAATAAAGGTTAAAGACTAAATTATAAAATGTTTAAAGTATAGGGACTGAATTCCAGTAAGTTAATTAAACTTGAAGGATTGAGTTATAACCAGATCAAAATTATAGGGAATGAGTTGCATTGAGTCAAAATGTAAGGATTGAGTTGCAATTTAGTCAAAATCATGGAAACTAAAAGATTGATTTTTCTATAAAGGGAATTTATATACTATTTAAACTCTTAATTTCTGTTATTCAGCAAAGCTCATTTCACACAAGATTTAATACAAGGTGCGCGGAAAATGACCAAAGGTCCATGCTTTTCTGGTGATTACATTCCTTTGTGAAAACCTCACTGTGATTTTCCCTTTTATTTAATCTAATGACAATAAATATTTTTTATTTATATTTTCTCTTGAAATGAAATAAACTGATGATGAGGTCCAAATAGAAAAAACTGATGTATATTTCTCTATGAGAAAAAACATTGAGTGGGCCTTAGTTTGTAAGACCAACAAGGCCCAAAATATCTAGCTCACCATGAACAGATAAAATTCTAGTAATTGAAACTTCATTACGCGATTGGTTTGCCTTAAATTTGAAGAGATAGTTCGGCAAGGATGCGAATGGTAATTGGAATCTCCTTTGGTTGGAAACTTTGAACTTGGAGGATTAATACTGCAGGTTTTTATACAGATTTTATTAAACCTTTGGAGCAAGCCTCAATCATTAGGCTATTATGGAAAAGCTTTGAGCAATGTCATGATAATGTTGTGACTGCAGATTTTTCTCCCCCACTGAACTAAGTATGGCATCCACCTCAAATGGGGGGGTTAATTTGAATGTGGATGAAATAGTTACTTCATATTGTAGTAAGTGAATTTCGTTTTAGCTTTTTAAAAATGCTTTTATGACGTGTAAGATAAGCTTACAAGAAAAGTTTTGCCTTAGCTTGAACACAAAGCATTAAGATTGGATGGAGCGCCCAAAATTTGAAAAATAAGGAGTTGCCATCAAAATTTTGAAAAGGATAATTTTGGAAACCTTTTTTGAAAATGAAACTGGTCTACAAAAACTATTTAGGGTTCGGGAGTTGATTGTGTATAGGGAAGGTGTTAAGCACCTCACAACACCCATTCATAAGAATGATTACCCACAGTTAATTATTTAAAAATAAATATGGCATTTAACCTTATGATAATTACCCAAATAAAAAGGAATATTTACAAAAATAAATGAAATGAAAACTAAAACTAAAAATGAACATTTATTTACAAAAAGAAAATAAGAAAAAATATATTTATTTACAAAGTTGGATTTGACCTAGGATGAAAACCTAGGGCCAACGTACCCTTTAGAGAGATCAAAGCCCATGTAGTTCGTGAGTAGAGATGCGTGTCACTTTGTTGATGTTTTTTAGAAAAATTATTTATTTAATTTATTCAAGAAAAATATTTTTTTTGTTTGGTTTGTGTTTTTTATTTTTTTAAAAGCATCTTCTTTATTTTCTCATATAAAATCAAATTCATTTATTCTAAGAAAAGAACATTTTTTTTTATTTTGAAATTTTTTATTTGTAAAAATAAAAGTTTATTAAGCCAACAAGGAATTGTATTTTTCACCTATGATTCAAAAGAGTCTAAGATGGTAAAAAAATCAATAAAGGCAAAGTAAGAGCATGTACCTCCGGCGCTTTGAACCTTGCTACAAAAGAGACAAAGTGAGGAAACCACAAGGATAGAACAACACAATCATACACAATTCATCTATACCAACAATAATACCTAGAATATGAAAGAGGGCAACACATACCATTCATCCTGACATTTATAAGCCATCTGATCCATTATATTTGGCAAACCCAACATATATCAAAGTCATGGTGCATGATTCACGCACATGTGAACCATGATCAGGTAAGCATAAAGATGTGGTGATAAAAGCATAAAGATGTGGTGATGAACGGCCAAAAGCATAAAAATGAAGGCATGGTGAATCATAAGAGATGCAATCAAGGAGTCAAGTAATAACATGAAGAAAAAATAATTACGTACTCATTCCTCGACGTAAAAAAAATAATACAAGCAGAAGTTTGATTCCTTGATAGCATAACGTGAGAGGGTATATGGACGCAATCATGTGTCAGAAGAGAAAAACCCCATGTTTTGGAAGAATTATGTAAAAGAATAATAGCTCTCTACCTTGCCTTCTTTCTCTCAGGAATTCTTCTTGAATTCTTGTGTGTTTTGCTTTAACCCTTGCTCCCCTGTTTATAGTCTCAAGGTAGGGTTTTCTTCATAAATGTTTTTTCCAACTTAACCCAATCAGCATCAATGGGGAATTGTTTTTTATTTTCATTTTTAATTTTTAATTGTTTTTGCATTTTGTTTTAATAAAACTTCCTCACCATCAATGGAGATTTTTTTCTAACTTTCATTTTTAATTATTTTTTTATTTTTCCCACAATTAATTTCCTAATTTAAACCTATGAAAATGAGAGATATTTTTTGTATTTTTTTTTATTTTTCTTTCATGGATGACAATGCCAATTAGGACCACAATCATCATTAATAAGAGGAATTTTTTTATTTTCTTTTTTATTTTATTTTTTTATTTTATCTTAATGAATGACAATGCCAATTTGGACCACAATCATCCTTAATAAGAGGATTTTTTTTTTAATTTTCGTTTTTTTTAATTTTCCCCTTTAATGATGATTGCTAACCAATCATCATCAAGGAGAGGATTTTCTTTTTTTATTTTTATTTTTACCTTGGATGATGATTGCCAATTTAGACACTAATCATCATCAATGAAAGAATTTTTCTTTTCAATTTTTTTTATTTTTAAGTGAGACCCGGACAAAATAGGGTGTTCACAGTTGCCCCTCTTTACTTGTTTCGTAGCTGAGAAAAGTAAGATTCTCGTCTATGAAGCAAGTAAAGATAAGAACTCGTATTTTATCCGGCCAAAAGAACAAGATGCCCCCTTGAAACCAAAGAGGCAGGGTTTGGACAAAATACAGTGCCCATGCCCCTCTTTACTTGGTTTATAGGGTAGAATAATGCAGGTGGAGATAGATGATTACCTGGAGTGGAAGTGAAGCACCTAGTTACATAGGACTTTAATGGGGCATAAAAGAATTGTGCCAGCCGATACTGGGCTTTGAGAGTGCCTGCTGATACAAGGCTTTTAAAAGAATAGTGCCTGCCGTTACAGGGCCTAAAAAGAATTATGTCAGCCGTTATTGGGCTTAAAGGGTGTCTGCTGATACAGGGTTTTGAAAGGGTGCCAGCATTACTAGGCTTTGAAAGAATTGTGCTGGCTGTTACTGGGCTTTAAGGGTGCTGGCAAGTACAAGGCTTTAAAAGAATAGTGCCAAGCATTATTGGGCTTTAAAAGAATTATGTCAGCTATTACTGGGCTTTGAGGGTGCCTGTCGGTATAGGGCTTTGAAAGGATGCCAGCTGGTACTGGGCTTTAAGGGTGCTTATAGGTACAGGGCTTTGAAAGGGTGCCAGCCGTTACTGGGCTTTGAGGGCGCCTGCCGGTATAGGGCTTTGAAAGGGTGCCAGCCATTATTAAGCTTTGAGGGTGCCTACTGGTACAGGGCTTTAAAAGAATAGTGCTAGCCGTTACTGGGCTTTGAGGGTGCCTGCTGGTACAGGGCTTTGAAAGGGTGCCTGTCGTTACTGGGCTTTGAGGGTACCTGTTAGTACAGGGCTTTGAAAAGGGTGCCAGCCATTACTGGGTTTTGAGGGTGCCTTCGGTACAGGGCTTTAAAAGAGTGCCATAAACATGTGATGCCCCTTAGAGTAGTGCTTATGAAGATGATGACATTGATAATGATGATGACAGTGATGATGAAATCCTAATGAGGATGACAACAATGATGATGAAGAGGATAATAATGGCCATGATAATGAGGGGAATATCAAAATGATGAAGTCATGATAAAGGTGATAACACTAATAATGATAATGACAGTGATGACGGAATCCTAATGATGATGATGAATATAATGATAATGCTAATGATGATGATGATGATGATGATAGTAGTGATAATAATGATGCTAATAGTGATGTTAATGATGGAGGTGATGACATGCTAATGAGAATGAGTGCAATAATGGTGGTGTTAAAGAATAACCTGGTAGGTGATATTGCTCCTCCTTCATCTAGGTGCCTAACCAGAACCCCCTTACTTGCGCAGTCTTGTTAGATGTATGAAGATGTGTATAATGAGATTTACATAGATGCCACAGCCTAGAGCTCTCAATTTAGATTGTGTCCCTTTATCAACTGTTTGACCCCACAACAGAAATTCCAGTTGGGACCTTCGCTAATGATCTTGAAATTACACAAGTTAATTGGAGTAAAGGACACCATGTATATCATTGTGAGTATTTATCCAGACAAAAGTTGTGCTTTCATTAAAAAGAGTTACCCTTATACAAATCATGACACAAAGTTTGACATACGATTTAATGGAAGGGAAAGATATACTAAGGATGAAGATTCATTTAAAGGAAATGATCTTCCAATATTCAAGTGGATGCATAATAATGAGCATATATTGGTGTAAACGTGATGCTATTAGGAGGTCCTTTGCTTTCAGTTCTGTGTAGTCCCCCTGATAGTGCCTTGCTTAATTGCTAGAGATATGAACTTTTGGATGAATGATTATGGAGTCTTCCAAATAAACAAAGTAAAGAGAGTCATCAGGCTAGGATTGATAACCTTCTTTGATATTTGTTGAACTTGCCCTTTTAGATTTTTGACTCAACAAGCTCTTAATTTTGTGCTCTAATTTTTGCCTAAGCCATCCTTTCAGGTTTTCAACTTAGCGAGCTTTTTTTTTTGCTCTAACTTCTGCCTAAGCTGCCCTTTCAGGTTTCAACTTAGCGAGCCCCCCTTTTTTTTGCTCTAACTTTAGCCTAGGCCGCCTTTTTGGGTTTTCAACTTAGCGAGCTATTATATATATATATATATATTTTCTTTTTCTTTTTGCTCTAACTTTTGTCTAGCCGCCTTTTCAAGTTTTCAACTTAGCGAGCTATTTTTTATACGCATAGTATTTCTTTACAGCATCTGAATTGATTAGTTTTGGTAAATTTTGGCCATTCATGTTTGTCAATATCAATGCCCCTCCAAAGAAAGCCTGCTTAACAACAAATGAGCCTTCATAATTTGGAGCCTATTTACTTCTGTCATCTTCTTGATTTGGCAGGATCTTCTTGAGAACTAGGTCTCCTACTTTAAACCCCCTGGGTTGCACTTTCTTATTGAAGGCCCTTGCCACTCGTGACTGATATAACTGCCTATGACATATTGCTGTGAACCTCTTTTCTTCAATCATATTTAATTGTTTAAACTGAGAGCGTATCCATTCACTTTCATCTAGGTTTGATTTAGCCAAGATTCTCAAGAATGGTATTTCCACTTCAATTGGAGTGACAACCTCTATGCCATAAATTAAAGAGTAAGGGGTTACCCCAGTTGAAGTACGCATTATGGTATGGTATCCGTGTAATGCATTTAGAAACATTTCATACCAGTCCTTATAGGTCACTGTCATTTTACCGATGATCTTCTTAATGTTTTTATTGGTTGCCTCAACCGCGCCATTCATCTGTGGCCTATATGGTACAGAATTATGATGTTTGATCTTGAACTGATTGCATAATTCTTTAACTGCTGCCCCGTTGAGGTTTGATACATTGTCAGTTATGATCCTCTCTAGCAACCCATATCTACAGATGATATTGGCCTTTAAGAATTTGATAAAGGTCTTCTAAGTAATATTGGCAAAGGAATTGGCTTATACCCACTTAGTGAAATAGTCAATAGCAATAAGGATGAAACGACGGCCATTCGAGGCTTTTGGATTAATTGGCCCGATGACATCGATCCCCTACATGGAAAACGGCCATGGAGACACAATACTATGCATTAGAGTTAGAGGAGCATTAGTTTTGTTGGCATATATTTAGTACTTATGACACTTTCTAACATAATTGATACAATTCTTCTTCATAGTTATCTAGTAGTAACCGGATCTTTGAGCTTGTTTAGTTAATGAGTGGCTATTTGCATGTGTACCGCATATGCCTTCATGGATCTCTGCCATAATCTTGTGTGCCTCCCTCATGTCTACACAACGAAGTAATATCCTATCAAAGTTCTTCTTATATAGGACGTTATTACTAATAAAAAAGCCCATGGCCATTCGCCGGATGGTTTTCTTTTCATTGTTTGTTGCATCTGGAGGGTAAGTACCATGTTCCATATACATCTTGATACTATGGTACCAAGGTTGCTCGTCGTGCTCTCTTCCAATATTAAAGCAAAATGCTAGTGATCTTCTAGTCTCTATCTGTATTGGCTGAATTTGGACCCCATAATCGAGTTTGATCACAGCTGCTAAAGTAGCTAAAGCGTCAGTGAAGCAATTCTTTTCTTTGGCCATTGATGGAAATTGATTACTTCAAAATTTTTGATCAACTCCATCAAATACTCTTCATAAGGGATTAACTTTGGATCTTTAGTACGCCATTCACTAGTCACCTGATAAATTATAAGAGCTGAGTTACTATAAATTTTTAGGTTTTTTATTCTAAGATCTATGGTAGCTTGGAGACCATTAATACAAGCTTCATATTCTGCCATGTTATTGATGCAGTCAAACCCTAGCTTTATAGCAATTGGAAATTGCTGTCCGTCTGGGGATATGATTACTGCCCCTACACCATTGCCATGCATATTTGTTGCCCCATCAAAATACATCTCCTACTCCTTCAATTTTCTTTCCTCAATTGGATCCTCTGTAGCACATATATCTTCATCTGGGAATTTGAAATCTAGTGGCTAGCATTCATCCATGGGGTTTTTCGCTAAGTGATCGGCTATCGTACCACCCTTGATGAATTTTTTAGTGATGTATCTTATATCATATTCAGACAATATTACCTGCTACTTAGAGACTCTTCTAGCTACATACGGGCTTTTAAAGATGTACTTGAGTAGGTCTACTCTAGAAATTAACCAAGTGGTGTAATAAAGTATGTATTGCTTTAACCTCCTTGTAGCCCAGACTAAACCACAACAATTTCGCTCAATCATCTGGTAACGTGACTCACTGTCATTAAACTTTTTGCTCAAGTAATAGATCACTTGTTCTCTTCACTTAGATGTATCGCGTTGCCCCAACATGGATGCTATGGAGTTTGGTCGTATTGTCAAATATAAAATTAAAGGTCTTCCTGGTGTAGGAGGAACTAAAATTGAGGGATTTAGCTAATAATCCTTGATTCTATCAAATGCTTGCTGGCAATCTTCATCCCATTTCCTTGTGTAATTCTTCTTTAAAAGCTTGAATATCAGCTCATAAGTTGCAGTTAGGTTGGCAATGAATCATGCAATGTAATTCAAAAAAGCTTCAAACTTCCTTTTCTGTTTGAGGAAGGGCATTTCCCGTATTGCTTTTACTTTGTCAGGTCTACTATAATCCCTTTTTGACTTATAATGAAGACTAACAATTTCCCAGATAAAGCCCCAAAGACGTATTTGTTAGGATTTAGCCGTAACTTATACTTGCATAGCCTTTTAAATAGCTTTCTTAACACCACAACATGGCTTTCTCCCTTAGAAGATTTAGCTACCATATCATCTACGTATACTTCAAGTTCTTTGTGTATCATATTATAGAAGAGTGCTACCATGGCACGCTGATAAGTTACCCCAGCATTCTTTAGCTCGAATGGCATGACGTGGTAACAATAAGTGCCTATTGTGTAATAAATGTGGTTTTTTCTTTATCCTTTTCATCTATAGGGATTTGGTTATACCCTGAGTACCCATCCATGAACAAATACCTATAGCTATAGGCCGTATTATCAACTATGACATCAATATGAGGTAATAGAAAATCATCTTTTGGGCTAGCTTTGTTTAGATCTCAATAATCAACATACATTCAAATTCTATCATCCTTCTTTGGACAGGAACAACATTTGCTATCCATATGGGTATTTAGCTACTTCCAGGAAACTCGTTTCTAATTGCTTCATCACATCATCTCGAACCACTAAGGACATATCGGAAGTGAGCCTCCTCAATTTCTGTTTTTTAGCCTTGGTGTCTAGGAATAAGGGAATCTTGTGAGAGGCAATCCCTGGATCAAGGCCTGACATGTCTTGATGGGACCATGCAAACACATATATTAATTCTCTAAAGAGTTCAACCATTTGTACTTTTTCGGGGTTATCTACTATCTTTAGTTTTCTCTTTTCTTCCTCCGTGCTCATATTTATTACTTTAATTATATCTTCATGTGGGCACATTCTATTGTCGTCGGATTCGAGGATGTTTTTTTATACTTGAATGATCTCATCATCACCACACTCGTAATCATGCATATCAATGGCAACAAGCGAATCGTCATTCAAGGACTTAGAAACCTCTGCGTTGGACAAGAGTTTCTAGGAAATCGATTTCCTAAAGGGCGAAAAATGAACAACGAATGAATAGAAGCAAAAAAAGAAGAATGGATATAAATAAGTGAATTTTATTCGCATATCATTCTTTATTCATGGTTCATATAAGAGCTTGCCGAAAGGCGCATACAGAACATAAAAGGACAACTTTTAGCTAGGCATGTTACTCTAAAATAATAGAATTGAAGGTGTCC
Source organism: Inga leiocalycina (assembly GCA_963242795.1). Lineage (NCBI taxonomy): Eukaryota > Viridiplantae > Streptophyta > Magnoliopsida > Fabales > Fabaceae > Inga > Inga leiocalycina. Next base: position 55,882,061 of record OY725329.1, read on the forward strand.
TCAAACTCCCAATTTTTCAAAGCTCTTCCAGAATTATCACCTGAAATCCATGTGTAGGTCTTTTTGCCTATTGTTAAAACCATTACAACAGTTGGCTTGTTTAGCACTTCAGAGGATATCGGGAATGTTTTTCTTATGTAAGGGATTTCAAAGTGCTCATCCTCCCTCCCTATCTTCAAGCTTGCTTGCTCTTTCAACTGTCTTTCTAATGGTGGCTTGTATCCTAACCCTTGGTTCTTGTAATTCTCTTACAGATTTATGGGGGATTTGATGCCTTGGAGGTGAGTGCCCCATTTTCTACCATGCTTAAACCCATTCTTCTCCATTATCTAGGTTACTATGGAGTTGACATTTTTATATTCCTTGGGTCCTTCAACTAAAAAGCCTTGGAAAACCATTCCTTCCTCGTGCTTGGCAGCCTCAATGTATGGAAGAGAACTCGACTCGCTCACTATGATTTCTTCTTCACCCTTGATTATCACTATCTTCTCGCTATCAATGAACTTTACCTTCTGGTGTAAGGTAGAAGGTACTGCCCTAACTAAGTGTATCCATGGCCTCCCTCTTTGAGTACCATCGAACCCTCTAACCATCATGTTACTCTTTTCAACCTTTAATGCCTCTACTAACAATTGCTCAAACGTGGATAGTGGCAAAACATTTAATGATGATCCTCCATCTATCAACACTTTGGCCACAACGAAGCCTTTACACTTCAGGGTAATGTAGAGGTCTTTATATTGATCAACAGCTGATTGAACAAGCTCTTCTCCTGAGAATGAGATGGTAGAGAACGCCCTAGCCACATTCATAATGCTTGCCACCTTTTCTGGGATCATATTGGACTGCGCATATGCTTCATCTAGGGCCTTTTATAGTACACGACGATAGGGTTTAGAACTCAAGATCAAAGAGAGAATTGAGATCTTGACTGGAGTTTTATTCAATTGATCTGCTATGCTATATTCACTTTGCTTCATGATTCGAAAGAATTCTTCATTTTTATCTCCTATGTCTTTTAGACCAGAACTTGATGGAACATCAACATTGGCTTGTTTTCCCTTCTTTGATGACCCTACATTTTGGGGCAGATAAGCTTTCCTGCTTCATGTGACTCCAATTGGGCGAACCATTATTTTGTTGCTGGCCTCGGCTTCTATTACTTGCCTTAGGGGATTCTCAACAATACCTTTATACCTCCATGGTACAACATGATTACTCTAATATGGAAAAGGGGTCGGTACCTTAATGGTCATTACAGGCTGTTGCAATGGAGTCAAGATGGTGAAAGAGACAACATGGGAATTTCTTTTTTCATATGGTTCCTTAACGATGAACTTGACATGTCTCTTTTCTACCATACCTACCTTTTTCTCCTCTCTAGGCATATAACCTGCTGCCTTTAAATGGGCATAGATATCTTTTCTTACTGGTAGAGAATCGTTAGAGAACTCGATTTCATCAATAACATTTAATTGGTTTTCGTGGCTTGGAAGGGGATTGGTATTGATAGCAGAGTTGTCATTCCTCTTCAATTGGATGTGATTAGAATCAGTTAAGTCTAATACGTTCCTCTTAAATGTTGCACAGTCCTCTATTGAGTGCCCTGGGCCACCCATATGGTATTCACATCGGGCTTTGGAGTTATACCAGGTGGGATACGGCGGTTGAAGCTGTTTGTAAGTGCATGGTCCTAGCAGTTGAGATTCTAAAAGTTTGCGATACAACTCAGTATTTATCATGCCAAAATCCAGTTATTGGAGATTATCTTGTTGCTGTCAATTCCTTCATCCTCCAGCTTGACCTTGCCTATTTGGTGTCGAATCATTTTTCATTTGTCGAAACCCATCGTTACCACCTTGATGTCTTGTTTGGGGTTGTTTAGTGGTTTGGATGAAGTTAATATCACCTTCCTTCTTCTTCCCGTTATTTCCCCTTTTGGTGTTGCTCTCGCTTTGAGGAATCCTACCATCATGTATGTCAGCGTCAATTCGATCACCAATCTCAGTCAAACTGGAAAAGTTAGTGACATGCGTTCCAACCATGTATCTGTAGTAAGGTTCCTGCAAAATACGGATGAAATAAGTATTGAGCTAAGACGATATAAGGGGAGGCTGAACTTGTGCTGCGACCATCTTCCATCTTTGGGCATAATCTTTGAAAGCTTCAGTACCTTTCTTGATCATTGACTTTAGTTGTTCCTTAGTGGGGGCAATATCAAGATTAAACCTATATTGTTTCATGAATACATCAGTAAAATATCTCCATTTCTTGATCTTTGTCTGATCAAGTTGCATGTACCATTCTAGTGCTGTCCCTTTCAAGCTCTTATAGAAAAAGAGTAGCAAAAAGTTTTCGTCTTGTGACCATACAAGCATCTTAGTGTAATAGGCCTTAAGATGATATATCGGATTCCCTGTGCCGTTGTACTTATCAAAGTCTGAAATCTTGAATTTCTTGGGAATCGAGACATGTGATGCCAAGTATAAATCTTTTAAATCAAGTGAACCCCAAGTGTTTGGTCTTTGGGGGGCTTTTAGTTGGTCTTTTACTTCACCTAACTCTTCCTTCCATCCCTCCTTTTCAGCTGATAGGAAGGGGATGTTGAAAGTGTATGTTGAATCTTCACCTGGTTGTTCCTCATTAGTGCTCGGAATTTGAGGATTCTGTTTACTCTAAGGCTCTTATGTCGTTTTTTCTTTCTCGCCATTTTCTGGTATACTTATCTCAGCATTTTTCAATGGATCAGATGTTCCTAACTCTTTCTCATTATTCTGGGCTTGAAGAGCTATAGTCAAGGTAGAAATCATTTCTTTCAAATATGCCATTTGTGCCTCTATATGAGACATCCAATGATTCATATTAGATTCGACTTCACTAGGATTGGCTGCCATCTGACAACTACGTGAGCGCGTGTTGTATGAATGCGCAGGGGGTAGTTGGTTAGGACTTTTAGATGAAGCAATATTGTATTACTTGCTTGAAAGAAACAAAATATCATTAATTTATTTGGACTCACAATTTCAAGCGGGCATAGCGAGTTATCCATGGTGTATTGGCATAAAGGTATTCTTGCACAAGTATCCTCTAGCTTCCTTTGGGAATCTATTATTCCACATGGAGAACTAGAGTTGATCATTAGATAGGAAAGACCTTGAGTCTCATCCTACCTAAGATCTTGTCATTGATGAGCGCTGAGTCGGCACATAGTCTTTCAGAACGAGTTCCCTCTAGCCTCCTCAAAGAATCTATTATTCTACAGGAAGAACTAGAGTTGATCATTAGGCAGGGGGGACCTTAAATCCCATCCTAGCCTAAGATCTTGTTATTGACTATAGTGATAAGCACGTAATACACCTTTCCTGTAGGAACTTGATTTAAACCTGGTTCTTGTGCCATTTAACTGTTGTGTCAAATTTTCAGTTGTTGGATAACTTGCTTGTCCTTCATTAAAGAAAAGAGAAGGAAGAGTCAGAAAGTATTTCCGAATGCATGCTATATCGATGATTACATGCGCTTTCTAGCCTTGATATAAGTGATGGACATTAAAAAAAGAACTTCACCTCCTTAAGAGATCCAATACCCCATAAGGAGGATGAAATGCCCATTAACCTGCGAACGGCCCAAGCTTTTACATGGCTAAGGGTTTTGTAAAATATTTATTATATTCAAGGTTCATATCAAATGAAGCTAAATGTCAATGGATGATGCAAGGATACCTCATGAGACATAAAAGAGTGATGACTTATACTTCAAGTTTTGATATGGGTAATGGACATTGAGAAAAAGAACTTCACTTCCTTAAGAGATCTATTATCTCATAGGGAGAATGAAGTGCCCATTAACCTTTAAATGGCCAAAGCCATCACGCGGCTAAGGGTTTTAAAAATGATGATTATGTCCAAGGCCCATATCAAATAAAGCTAAAATGCTAATGAATGATATATGATACCTCATGAGTCCTAAAAGATTATCTCTCATTGAGATGTTTTCTAACATAATTGATGTGATAATATCATGGTCTTTTTAGTCATAGACCCTTATACTAAGGTTGGCTATCTAATGCATACACCATCCTTGTGATGTATCTTTATGTGAAGTGATGCTAGATACATACTCAGGTGAAGCGACAATTAGTCACTTGATCATAGGGGTTTCATTGATTATGCATGGATGACAATAATGATTATAGCAATGAACAAAAATATGCCCTCCAATGTCGTATTTTAGGAATAACCCTAGGTTGGGGTTATCTATCTTAAGAAAGGCAGGTACTAATTAATTAGGTAGGTCGATAATTTCCATTAATAGGTACAATGTTTCAAGATGGTTCTAATTCTCACAGATAAAGGTCTCCTAACTGTCCTTATTATAAAGATGAAGACCCCATCTGATGAAATTGAGCTTTAGGGGGTTCTAAAAACCCCACAGGGATCAATTTCACCAAATAAGTAACAACTAGGATGAAGTATTACAGTAACCTCAAGGGGTTCTTAAAACCCCACAGGGAGACTGCTAGAAACTTCCGCTCACCTAAGGAACTCACAGACCTGGGTATAGGGCCCAGAATGTGTGTGAGAAAAATAGTGTATGTGTTCAATGTGTGTGGAGAGCATACCAACCTGTGGGCTTAGGTTCTACCCAACCTTCATCTGCTAAGCAGATCACAAGATAGATAGGAAAAAAAAAGAATAAAAAAATAGATGAATAAAGAATTTAATAAATAAAAACAAATATTCATAAAAAAATAAGAAAAAGGGTAATTAAAATAAAATTAAGACCATATCATTTTTAAACACTTAACTTAAATGGGCTTGACTCTAAAACTAGCCCCAATGGAGTCGCCAAGCTGTATAGCGTCCGAAATTTGAAAAACAAGGAGCCGCCACCAAAATTTTGAAAAGGATAATTTTGGAAACCTTTTTTGAAAATGAAACTGGTCTACAAAAATCATTTAGGGTTCGGGAGTCAAATGTGTATGGGGAAGGTTCTAGGGACCCCACAACACCCATTCATAAGAATGGTTACCCTAAGTTAATTATTTAAAAATAAATATGGCCTTTAACCTTATGATAATTACCCAAATAAAAAGGAATATTTACAAAAATAAATTAAATGAAAACTAAAGAAAAAAATGAACATTTATTTACAAAAAGAAAATAAGAAAAAATATATTTATTTACAAAGTTGGATTGGACCTAGGATGAAAACCTAGGGCCTACATACCCTTTAGAGGGATCAAAGCCCACTAGTTTGAGGATAGAAATGCATGTCATTTTGTTGGTGTCTTTTAGAAAAATTTTTTATTTAATTTATTCGAGAAAAATATTTTTTTTTTGTTTGGTTTGTGTTTTTTATTTTTTTAAAAGCATTTTCTTTATTTTCCCATATAAAATCAAATTCATTTATTCTAAGAAAAGAACATTTGTTTTTATTTTGAAAATTTTTATTTGTAAAAATAAAGGTTCATTAAGCCAACAAGGAATTGTATTTTTCACCTATGATTCAAAAGAGTCTAAGATGGTAAGAAAATCAATAAAGACAAAGTAAGAGCATGTACCTCCGACGCTTTGAACCTTACTACAAAAGCGACAAAGTAAGGAAACCACATGGATAGAACAACACAATTACACACAATTCATCCATACCAACAATAATACCTAGAATATGAAATAGACCAACATATACCATTCATCCTGACATTTGTAAGCTACCTGATCCATTATATTTGGCAGACCCAACATATATCAAAGTCATGGTGCATAGTTCACGCACATGTGAATCACGATGAGGTAAGCATAAAGATGTGATGATGAAAGCATAAAGATGTGGTGATGAACGGCCAAAAGCATAAAGATGAAGGCATGGTGAATTATAAGAGATGCAATCAAGGAGTCAAGTAATAACATGAAGAAAAATTAAATTACGTACTCATTCCCTGACACAAAAAAAAAATACAAGCAGAAGTTTGATTGCAAGAGAGATAACGTGAGAAGGTATATGGACGCAATCATGTGTGAGTAGAGAAAAACCCTATGTTTTAGAAGAATTATGTAAAAGAATAATAGCTCTCTACCTTACCTTCTTTCTCTCAGGAATTCTTCTCAAATTTTTGTGTGTCTTGCTTCAACTCTTGCTCCAACCCTTGCTCCCCTATTTATAGTCTCAATATAGGGTTTTCTTCATAAATACTCTTTCCAACTTGACCCAATCACCATATAATGGAGAATTTTTTTTAATTTTTTTGGTATTTTTTATTAATAAAACTTCCTCACCATCAATAGAGATTTTTTTCTAACTTTTGTTTTTAATTAATTTTTTTTATTTTTCCCATAACTAATTTCCTAATTTAAACCTATGAAAACGAGAGATATTTTTTGTATTTTTTTTGTTTTCCTTTAATGAATGACAATGCCAATTAGGACCACAATCATCATCAATAAGAGGATTTTTTTTTTTATTTTCGTTTTTATTTTATTTTTTTATTTTATCTTAATGAATGAAAATGCCAATTTGGACCACAATTATCATCAATAAGAGGATTTTTTTTTTCATTTTTTTTAATTTTCCCCTTTAATGATGATTGCTAACCAATCATCATCAATGAGAGGATTTTCTTATTTTCTTTTTTTTTATTTTTACCTTGGATGATGATTGCCAATTTAGACACTAATCATCATCAATGAGAGATTTTTTTTCAATTTTTTTTATTAGTTTTTTAAATTTTAAATGAGGCCCGGACAAAATAGGGTTTTTACACTGGATATGGCGGAGTTATTAGAGATCATAATGGAAATTGGGCTGCAGGGTTTACTCACTCATTATTTGACATATGCAGTGTTCTTGAAGGCGAGTGGGCCATTTTCAATGGCCTTAGACTTGCACGGGACTTAGGAATCAAGAATATCATTCTTGAGTATGATGCCAAGAACTTAATTGATATGATGGAGACCAAAAGAAGTAGCAATGTGTGTAGCTTACTGTTTGTACATATTCAAAGGTTAATGCAACACTCATGCATGGGAACTGAAAGTTCAACATGTCTCCAGAGAGCAAAACGGCATATTTGATGCTCTAGTAAAGGATGGCTTATCAAGTTCATCTCTACTGAATTTATGTCTGACACATTTGCCAATAAAATTGGGTCTAACCATTGTGTAGAGAATCGGATCGGACTAGACGATCAGACCGTCAGCCGGTCAATGAGACAGGTCAGATATATATGTTAAACCATTTTTCTGAGAAAGCCGTTTTGGGTAGTCGTTTATCCGTTTCTTGGCCGTCAACCATTGTTAGGTTGGAAACCGGATCGGTTTCTCAAAAACCGTCCGACCCAATAAACATGCAGAAAAAAAAATTTGTTGCAAATTTTTTTTAAAAAAAATTTGATGCTGTAAAAAAAAATTAAAAAATGGCATATGAATTTTAGGCATGTTACTTTATTTTATTATATTATTGTTACTAATTTTAATAATTTGGTTTGTTGCAAACTATTTTATAAAGATGCTTTTGAAGAAAAAGACAATGAGGTTCATCCTCAAGCTAAGGATGAAATTGGAAGCACTGGGATTGGAGTTAAACGTTTTGATTTTGGGTCATTTCCTCAAGAAGATGATGACATTTACCACTCTGGTCCTATTTATAAGTCCCTTTTAACTAAATGTCACATACCAATGAGAGGTAGTTAACTCAATGATTATGGGATAAATTTACAACTATGCCCTCATTTATGAATGGGTACTTTTCAATTCTTTCTTCTTTATCTATCTTTAAGTTATTTCTTCATTTGTATAATAAATAGGGGTAAAATTGTCACAATCTCATTTATTACACTGAAACTGGACTTAAAAATAGAACCAAATTTTTTTGTCAAAAAGGATTTATAAATAGGACCCAAGTGGTATGGTCCAAATGCCTTTTAAGAAACTCATGCTTGGATCAATCAAGAGCCACCAATGTTTGACAAGTCATGAAATCATTATTGTTAGTATATTTTGTTAGGTTGATGATTGACTTAATGTTCTTCCTTAAATGGTATTGTGACTTTATTAACTGCCTATGAAATTAGAGTAAAGACTAATTGCAATATATTTATATATAAATAATATTTTTAAGTTTAATTATTACGTCACCAGTCCGACCTAACTGCTCTATCGTTCCAACCGTTTGAACCATGACATGTTGACTTTTCCAGCTTGACATCCGATCTAGCTTTTAAAACATTTGGTCTAACAGAAGATGTTATTTTCTTATAACATAGTAAATCAAAGTTTGAATTTATGCTAAGAGAGGTTTGAAAAAGAAAATAAGTTTGACAAATCCAAGGTCACAACTTAAGAGTATTATTTACTTATATTGAAACCCAAATGTACAGCAATTTTCATAATAGGGAAAGAACAAGAGGCACGTGGATTCACTCGACAATGGCAATGAATTAAACAGAAAATATATATTAATAGTTCTAATCATCAAACTCAAATTCAGATAATCTTGTAAATCTTGAAGTTGGTTTGTCAGAACGACAAGTTTAGGTTAATTCCTTCAAGAAAGTTGATAGTTGTCATCTGAAAAAAAAAAAGTGACTTTTATGTATATTCTTTTTTTTTTTGGGTCGAGTATGTATATTCTTTGTTAAGAAAAAAAAGTTAAGTTCTTTTTTGGGAAGATTGGAGGATTTGAACGTTTGATACTAATTTTCCCCATCATATCATCTGGCCTGCCTTCAAACGAAAAGATTTGTAGAATTTTATTAGAATTAGAATACATAAAATATTTCCTCAGGTAAATCTAGTTAATTCCAAGTGGATTTACAGACAGAAAAATCTGCAGGTTTTCAATTATTCCCTCTGATCCTAGATATACAAGCTGATAAAAGGGTTTATTTTGATTGTAAATATAAGATTTTAATCCATTTTGCAGTCCAAATTTTATAATTTTTCTTAAATTCTCTCTATTGATTGTATATTATTAAAAGGTTTTTTTCCCCAAAAAAGTAGTTTCTGATTAAATGATTAAAATGAATATTTTAGAAAAAATCAATATTTATCTTTTACAAATAACTAATTTTTTAATCACGCCAAATTAGTTCTCTAACTCTTATATATAATATAGGAGGGAGTATATTTTTTCTTAAAACCAAATGTCGAAAATTCAAATTAAAGCCTTCAAAAGTGGGGGAAATCGTCGCTATATAGACCAATGTAAACTGATTTTAATGAGGCCATCTCTAGGAGTGTGTTTAGATTAGTTTTTAGAGAATAGTTTCTAGAGAAAAAGTGAAAAAAATTATTTTAGAGAATAGATTTTGAAAAATAACTTCTGAAAAAGAAAAAAATTTGGCTTCTCCAAAATCATGGTTTCAACTTCCCAAACCATGATTTCAAGAAAAAAAGTGCTTCTGCAAAATTTAAGATGTTTGGATGCCTTTAGGAAAATCATGGTTTAGGGCTCCAAAAGTGCTTTCTTGATGTTACCTAGCTGTCTGTGTTTGGATTAGTTTTTGGAGAATATCTTTTATGATTTATAAGGTAAATATGTAAGAAGAGTTTTGTTTTTGCTTGCGAAAAAAGGCTTCTAAAACTATGGTTTTGGCCCAAACCATGGTTTTAAAAGTAAAGTTGCCAAACACCACATCAAAAATCAAAATAGCTTTTAACTCCAAAACCATGGTTTGGGATAAGCTACCCAAACACTCTTAAATTCTGCAGAATCATGGTTTGAGGGTTGAAAATCATGGTTTTCTAGAAGCTATTTTTTTTAAAAAAAAAAACACTTTTAAGAAGCTATTCTCTATAATCTATTCTTTGAAATCACTTTTTTATCTCTTTCTCTGGAAGCTATTCTCCCAAGCTATGACACACTCACAAACAACCCGAAAACTAAAGAACATGTAACATGCAAGGTCTGGTTTGGGAGCATGTAAGGTCTCACAAAATCAATAATCGTATGTTTCATTTGATGCTTTAAATCTTGAGAGGTGTGTGTGTGTGTCTCCCCCCCTAAGCTAGGTATAAGAGTACCTGTTAATCGTATGATGATACCAAATATTTAAGGATATCTATACATATATATCATCAAGCTATATACTCCCTCTGGTCCACAATATATGACACTTCTATAAAAAAGGCATGGTCCACAATATAAGTCATCTCCTGTTTAATTAATGCTTTTTTTTCTGTTTTATTCCTGTAATTGATACCCACTTTCCAACTTTGACCCACTCACTATATCCTCTCTAATATAACACTCCAAATGCAATTAAACACATTTATTAAAAAGGGTAAAAGTGGAAAAAAGTTGCATTTTGAAACATATTAAATAACTTAATTATCATTTCTTATTTCCCGTGATATAGTTAAGGTGCACTATATTGTAAATCGAAGCGAGTATATCTAATACTTTAATTTTCTTCTTCATCAAAATTTCTGGCGCTTTCACGCTCCCACACATGTATAGCCACAAACCTCGGAAAAGTGTCTCATGTCTTGAACAAGTGCCATCACAAAAGACACCTGCCATGGGTCTGTCTTTTCTGGGTTTTGTCACCATTAAGGACAACAAGCAGAACAGAGGTAAAAAGTACATATCAAATAATGTTCACAATAAGTGTGTGGAGAGAGAGAGGTGGGGGGGGGGGGGATGAATGATCGAGTAGATGCACAAAGAAGGAATTATATATATACGTATATGATGACGAAAATGAAGGGGGATGGTGGATTTATTACAAGAAAATTGAGGAATACTCAATAAGAAGGCACATATTTAAGTGATATGGAAAAAGATATATAGTAACGAGGGTTTGGTTCTGGAAGGTCGGAGCTTACAAATTCCCAATTAGTATAACACAGAGATAAACTTTCAAGCGTACGCACGCACGTGGCATGGCCAAATCCATATGTAGAGACAGATCTCATAAACTCAGCTTCCCAATAATACATTTTTTTTTAAATTGCGCCTTGCTGCTGCGACCAAATCGCTGAAGAACATTTAACTCATCGTCCCACTTTCATTATAATCTGATACACACAACCACCACTTCATCCTGTCACAATAATAATTACAAGCATTAATTGATCATCTCTCTATATGTATAAAGTGCCCTTGATGAAAGAGTCTTGGTGGATATTAGCGGTTTATAGGGAAATGTCAAAAGAACCATAGTACGTGCTAAACAGAACTACTTAATAATGAGCCTCAACTAAGCAACAAAACAAGTTAATTATGTTTAATTACATGTATTGTATTTCAAATGATTCTTCCAAAGTTTGAATATATTTTGTCGGATTTGCTGACCAATCTAATGCATATATAGGCAGATCAAGTTGATTTTCAATAGATTGATATACCTGGTCAAAAGTTTGTTCATCATATCATTTATTATAACTTGTTAGGTTTGCTCATATTTGATATATCAACCAAATTAGTATATGTGAGTGTATTTATGCATACCTTCTTTTTTACAAAATGATTACCCATTATATCCTATGAAAGAACATGTGGTTCATGAGTACCCTTTTAGAACTACTATATGCATGAAAAGTCTTGTTTTACTTCACCAAGGTCAAAACGTTAAGGGTGAAGAATTATGAATATCCAAAAACGTTATATACTCCCTCCAGTCCTATAAACTGAAGGTGGAAGAATATATACACAGACAGTGTTATCAATAAAGAATACACACAAACTAAGAAAATTAGTTGAGTTAATTACTTATAAAAAAAATGTGTATTGGTTTCTCTGGAGCACTCATTTTAATCATTTGCACTCTTGATGGCAAACATGCTTAATATGTGCAATTAATAAGAAATGTTTAGAAAACAATCGTTAAGTTTCGGAGATGAAGTTGATTGCAGTCTTACATTTTCAAAGCAAACATATCTACTAGCTCTTACATTTAGGATATAAGGGAGTACTAGATTTTGATTTAACAAGAGATAGATTAGTAGTAAGGCTATAAGTGTCTATTCAGTGCTTATTTGCAATTTATAAATCATACTCCCTCCAGTCTATAATATAAGATACATTTAGGGAGTTGATTTGGATCCTAAATATAAGATATATATGGCTTTCATATTTGTCAATTTTTTCTTAATTTACCCTTATTAATGCTCTCTCAACAATAATCAAAGAGAAGAAGAAATGAGAGAATTAAGAAAGATGACTAGGGTGTTTTAGAAAATACATATCATATTAGTTAACTTAATAAATTCCTTAATTTAATCAAATTAAATAAATATGTCTTATATTAACGACTAGAGGAGTATTATATTTTAATCCAACTCATTCATATCCTGTGAGTTGTAAATGAATTCTTCCCATCTCTTATAGAATCCAAGTCCAATATTGCTGCCTCAAAGTGATAGGCTAGTTAATTATGGGTGATAATGATGACTGGCTATCTTTCTTCACCGACATACAAATTTCCTTTTTTTCTTTTGAGTTATATATTGAAGAGTTTGTTTGTCTAGCATGAATAAACCACTACTTCAAGTTATTTTTTAAAAAAATAAATAAAACAAAGCTATGTTAAAGACCGTACAGAGAGCAGGGAATTCAATCCTTATGAGTATTAAGCTTCATACAACTATCAGCAGCTAGGAAATTCCCACACCCATAAGTCAAAAAAATAAAACACCTTCCTCTAAATGGGCACTCTAAACAAAACAGTTGGCTCTACTTCAAGTTTTAAAATGTGTGTAAAAGGAAGGGCCAAAACAAGGGTCAAACTTAAAAAAACGAAAAGAAAAGAAGAGAGAGGGGCATTAAGCAAGCATGTTCAAACCCAAAATGACAGATTAATTAAGCGTCGAGGAGATAAAGGAGCAGAAGAGAATGTGATATACTTTAAACTATTTCAGATTCCCCAGCACAAAAACTGCTGAGTAAAAAGGTGTTCAAGTGTGAGTTTGCTTGGTACTTTGGTTCGTGAATACAAACAAAGCATAAACCCTAAATAGGGGCCTCCCTCAGCTACCTGACAATACTGATGTAAATATTCCCTTGATATTTCCTATAAACCACACATGATTTTTGTATCCATATTATTATTATGTTATGCTTTAACCCCACACAAGCGTTGTACGTAGCTCAATAACCCATATAAACTTAATTAAATAATATTCAAACTACATATACACACAAGAACAAGTCATATATATGTTTTTTTTTTCTGTGCACACACACACACACACACATATATATATTCCAACTGGTATTTGAAGTTTCATATATAGCCGACAAGATCATGTGAGATGATGGGAAGCACAAGGCTCAAGCATTTGCCTAACCAAACAACAGTTTCCCCTCAAATTTCTATTGATTAATATTGTACTTATTATTATATTATAATCACACCCTTGAAAATAAATGGCGCTTTCATCAGAATAGAATAAAACTACTGTGCCCCACAGAATCAGATGTTAGAGGACACGCAAAATCTAATTGAAGGTACAAGAGGGTGAAATATATATAAAGAAGCACAGCGCAGAAAAAAGAAGCACAAATATTGCATAATACACGAAAGATTGCAATAAGTGGGACATGATGGCTAATAAGATGTGAGAGTGTGTGAGAGAATGGTTTAAGGGGTTTGTTCATTAATTAATTAATTAACAAAGAATTTAATATTTAATTAAGCATATCATCAGGTTTCCGCTCCAACATCCATCAGAAAGATTCCCATTCAATCATGACTTTGTTAGTATAAAATTGTAACATTGATAAACCCCTCTCAAAAAGCATGGATTTTTTACAATTTAATATTTGGTAACATGATTTTTAAGGAAACTCAAACCTTAATTAATCAAGTGCTTTCAATGTTTTGTTTATTTTGATGCTGAGTCACTTAAGAAAGTGCAACACTTGCCACTTAATTATTCATCGGACACGAAATCTGCAGAATCTTAGAAAGGCCAAATTAGGGGAAAGTGTTCATTAACAAATGTTTAACTGATAAATTGCCACATATCAGTGCTTTTTCGCATAATTAGTATAGTGTGCCTATATATTAGTGCTAATTACACCCTAATCATTCTTTAATTCTGACAACAATTAGCCTAACAATCACAAAGTAATTAAGCACAAGTGGAACTTTTGTTTTTTCAGTACCAGCTAGATATACTTCCTTGTTCCTTTGTGAGTACCAATGCAACACACTTGCTTTATAATCAACTAAAAACTAAATCGTCACTAACTTCAATTTCATCACTTGTGATCTAGCTATATATCTCTTCTTGTTATATTAATTAATAAAGCCAGACGTTATAATCTAAAATTAATCAGCCCTTTATGAAACAAGCAGTAGAACTCGATGTTATTAGACTTACACACCCCTCATATATATAGTTAAATCATCCAAGTGCAAATAAACACAGCCCAAACATTAAATCATTGAAAGACTCAACAAGTTCTCACAACAATTTAGTTTTCAGGTATAATTACTACAACAAGTCAAGATCCATCTTTTCAGTAGACTGAATTTGTGTTAGGAAGGACACATCAGATGTTAAATTTTTTTTACCTCTATATACATTAATATAATCCTTCAAATTTTAACATGGTATCAATCCTTCCAAATTTCAACAATTTGATAGTTAAGATAAGCGACAGACGACTGAAAAGAGATCATCATATTATCAAATCAATCAAGAAAAGCGCATTAATTAAAACCTTGAGAAGTAAAATAATTAACAAAAAGAAAGAAAAAAACTAATTAATTACCATAATTACTTGAGGAAGCTGAATCATGAAAGTAGAAGGGAGGAATGAATCAAGAGAAGTGCATGGTAGAAGAAGAAGTAGATTCATCAGTGGCCATTCTTTGGTTTGTTGCCGTGGTGGTCGCCGTCGCCGTCGTCTTCTTCTTCTTCTTGTAAGGGATACCTCTAGCCTTAGCCTGACACTCCCTGACCTCTCTAAGGTACACCCTTATTGAGCCACTGGCAAAAGGGTTAGTCTCAGGGGTCCCACCATTTTCCTCATAGGCCGCCCTGAGCCGGCCTATGAGAGCATCCAGGCTACCCCAGGCTTGCCGGAGAGGGCACGTGCAGGGCGCGGGCGGCTCCGGCTGGCCATAGAACATACAACCTTGGAGATGAACCTTAGTCTTCCCAAACTGGTCGAGGTAGCGAAGGAAGTCCAACACATGGTTGCAATTGCACTGAGATAAAAGCACTGGAGGCCTCTGGTTCTTCAGATACTGGCCAAATGTGTTCCAATCCCTTCTCTTTTGGGACTCGTAGCGGCTAAGTGTAGGGCTTGACGAAGAAGACGATCCTTCTCCAGTTAAATCCATCCCACCACTACTAGACATGTTTGTTGTTCTCTTGAGGTATATGAGAATATTGAAGAAGTAATAAGAAGATCAAGTAGTGTTTGTTTTTGTTTTGATAAAGGTGAATAAGAAGAATATGATAGAGAGGTGAAAGGTGAAAGGAATAGGAAATGAAGAAGAAGAAGAAGATGGAGATCACGACGTCATTGGGCTAACACTGAGTAGACATCAGATGGGCCATATTAGTTGCTTTCTGTTCATCTTTTTTTTCTTCTTATACATATACATATATTTCTTTATTAATGACATTATATATCATTATTATTGTGTGTGTACATATACGTCCCCCACCTATCCCTGGCTCTGCTTCAGGTAGGAGTACAATTATTATTATTGTTTGCCCTTAAATTGTAAACATGTCTTTAGAATAATCAAAAGTATGTTTGTTCATTTTTGTTTAGGCACCTATTCTAGATCAGATCAGTTCAAATCTCCACATTTGAAAAAAAATGTACGAGTTACTGTTGTTACCTTGTCATGAAGTGATAAAAGTGCAAGTTAATTAATTAATCCCTAGTATATATTATTATTGTGGTATTTAAATTATAACTCATCAATTAGTTTATGGGAATATTTATAAAATTTAATTACCACACTATCCCCTTCTTTTCCCCATCAATTATGGGGACTTGAAACCAAAAAAAGAAGGGAAAGACCCTCCATTTTTCTAATATGCTCTCCATAATGTTGTATAAATCCCCCCCCCCGGCCCAAAGAAAAAAAAAAAGAACTCTTATAAGTGTCTTTTCTAATTCGTTGCACTTTATGTGAGTAGGAAATGCTCTTTCCTTCTTTACTTTAATCCATGTGAAGCAAACTTGGCCAACGAAATAAAGAATTTATTTGATTTTTATCATTGTGGAGTTTTAGGTGAACTTTCCCTATCTCTTCAATATCTTTTGTTTCAAATTATTTTTAAGTTTTTCCAAAACAATGATGTAACTAATTAAAGTCTCCTTATTATAAATGTATGTGCTGAATATATCAAATTAAACGAGCTAATTACAAATTAGTGCAAAATTAACATGAGTGTCAGAAGCGAATTTCATCATCGCTATATATAATTGACCGTGTATATGATAAAGAAGAATCGACTTTTAATTTCCCTTTGAACTCTTTTTTAGGCTTTTTGACACCTTCCTTAAACTTTGGACAACAAACATATGGATGTGACTCAATTTTCAGACAAAAAATAAAACGATCAACAGTACTGGTTTTCTAAGTTGAGATTTGGATCGTTCAGCATGTTTTGTCAACTTCTCAATCTCAGTATAAAGATGTAGGTAGACGTGGAATCCAATTTGATATATATATATATATATATATATATAGGTTATATATTTTAACATATAGCCCGTGAATAATTGTGATTTGTGAATGTTGAAATTTATGAAGAACACCACTAAAGTGAAACCCTAGTGGCTGTCGTTGAGGTAGAATTGGCAATTCATTTAGATATTTTTCACCTCAAAACGATCCGGCGGGCGACTATTATTGAGGATTAATTAGGGATTAACCCACAGCAATATCGTCCACTAATACTCTCTCATTCAACTAGTATTAATTATCCACACGTCACCTTTGAGCTAATTGAATTGAGGGTGATTATCTTTCCTGAAGGAGTAAATTGATTAATGATTATTTTCTTAATAGTTAAAATGATGATTTATTCAAAATTCTAGAATAGATATTTTAATCTAAATTATAGCAATAAGTTAATGGGTTGAGATGATAAGCAGCCTTATCCTAATAAAGAGAAGAACATAAGTTTAAATCTTAAAAAGCATACTTGTTAAGGAACGTGAAAACCCTTTCTCTTCTAAATCTTGAAAAGGAGACCATTGATCAACTAAAAAATAATATTTAATCTAAATTATGCATAAATATTAAATTAATATATGTTTTCCATAAAACTTTTCTTCTTAAAATGTCCCACAAATCAACATCTCAAAAATAAGCCCAACAACTAGAGTTGGGAAAACGAGCCGAGCCTATTAGGCCGGTCCTTTTAGGCCCTGAATTTATAAGGATTGGGTATTAGATTTTTTCTTCAAAAATGAAAATTGGCCTTAAAGAGCTAGCCCTGTAGGACCGAGGGCCTAAAAGGGCTGGCCCTGTAGGGCCACGGGACGGGCCGGCCCTTTAGGCCTTGTAAGCTTTTTTTATTTTTTAAAATTATTTATATGATAATATTATTATTGATTTTTTATATTTTGTTAATAATGTTGTAAATATTTAGATGATATTAACTTTTTTAAAATTAAGTTTCATAAGAATATCTTGTATTAATAATCCTAAAAATTTAAAACTTATAAAAAATATTTCTTATTTCAAAAGTATTCTTACCAATTTTGTATTTTTTGACTTATTTTCTTGAGATTGTTTTATTTATATATTGTGTTGTTTATTTTATTGACTACTTACACTTTTCAAGACATATTTAGAAGAAATATTTTTAATTTTGTTAAGTTTTCTCATTAATTATTTGTAATTGTGGTATATAGATAATAGTTTGCCTTTAATTATGACTTAATGACCATGTTTGTTTGTTGTATGATGCATAACGTTTACACTCTAATTTTGGCAATATTTATGTGTTAAATTATGAATTCCATTGTTGTAATTTTAAAAAAAACTGAAAAAAAAATAAAATTTGTTCAATCTTGTAAAAATACCTTCAGGCCCTGGGAGCTGGCCCTGACTATTATGCTTTAGGGTCTGACTTTGAAAAATAGTAATTTTTCTTATCCCGAGCCTAAAAAGATCAACCCTTTTAGGCCTTGACTCATCAAGGATTAGTCCTGATCCCCAACTCTATCAACAACCGTGGGTTATTTCCCTAGTACATGGTTCAATACAACAATTAAGTAATAACGTACTCAGGTTCTGCTGTAATCGTAGATGTACGTGGAGAGAACACTATGCCTGGCATCAGTCTTTTACTCAGCTTCTCTTCTCTCTTCTGTACTATAGGATGTTCAATTATTATTATTAGTATTATTAAATAACCAGAGGGTTTTACAAGATGGTGCTACGTGTTAGTGATTAGTAAAGTGTAAAAATTTTTATATTTTCAGAATTATCCTTCATCAATATAAAAAATGAAAATTCCCTTCTCACTGTATTTTCACCAAGTGATACAAGGGTATCTTAGAAATGGGTCACACATACCCCATCCAATCCTAAATATATGAGTTAAATAATTACTGATTCATATAGATTAAGAAAATTAGTTAAAAATACATTTTGCTTTTCATAAAATGATACTCTTTTAGTTATTAATATAAGAACTATTTATCTAATTTGAGAAAATTAATCTAGCTACATAAATTACTTAATTATAACATATGTGATATGAACTCTCTTAAATAATATTATATATCAATTTATAAGTTAAGCAAATTAGCTAGTTTGGAGAAAAATGATAAATATAACAAATGACATGGAAAAATGTCTTACATTTATGATCAAATTTTTTTCCCAACTAGGTCTTGCACTTAGGATTGGAGGAATATTAAATTTTATCAAAAAAGCTAATCCTATAAACATTATGTGAGAGGATAAATTGAAAGGCTTTTAAGAGACAAGAAGAATCAAAACTTGAGTGTGTGTAATATTGGAGGGTGTATGCATAGAACTCATTGCTAAGTGGAGGTATGGACTATGGAGATGTAAAAGCGGATTGAGTCTTCACATTTGGGGTCCTTAGTTGGTTGTCTTTATCAAATATATAGGATTAGTACTAGAATGTGCACACATGCCCAAGAATGTTACCCACAACATTATACCTATCAATACATACACATGCATACTCCTCCGGTCGATTAGAATATAAATCCCACATCAGCTAATACAAAAATATATGAAATGTATAAAACCATGAGGTAAGTCTTATCAAATTAATTTAAATTCTTTTGATAGAAAGACACCCTCACCATATGCCTTAATATTAAGAATTCAGTATGGTCATTTTATAAGAAGCTTTCTAGAATATATTTTTGATCTTTTTTTATAAGACGGTTTAATAGTTTCAACGAGCATTATATGTTTTTTCCCATTTAAGCTCATATTCAATAAAGGTAGTGAGAGATGGTATAAATTAATATGAGATTTGAGTTTAGTGTGATTAGTAAAAGTAATATTGAAAATCACTTAAATTTTATAATAGATTTAATACTTTTAAATGTTTTTATTAATATGTGTGAATTTGTTAAAAATGTCTATAATAAGAATACAAATGAGTACTTTTACTAGATCACCAACCGTCGTCCGGAAACTTTCTATTTTAATTTTAGACTTTCCCCAGTGGCATCCTCTTCAAAGTAAGTGGATGCACATATTTTACTTGAATAGAAAGCCCCTCAGAGATCACAAAGTTATGGTTACTTAATATTTATTTTATCAAAATCATTTTTCCCTAAAATTTAGTGTGTTCATATTAATTTTTTAAGCGACTCTGTACTATGCAAGTTATAAGTAAATATATGAAAGAACTTTTGTACTATAAAGTGAGGAAAAGCTTTTTTTAAGGCTGTTCCTAACTGAGGTTTAGACAAACAAGCTCAAGACTACTCATAATAAATTCGTCTCTAAAATTTTTTCATTTTTTCTTCTTTTAATTTGGTTGAGTGGTTCGTTTTTTTGCTATTCAAGTGTCTTGATGTGTAATTGAGTGGTTTAGACAAACAAAATGCTTGGTTGTATCCTGTTCGGTGCAGCATTCAAAGTCAAGGATGGGGGATGGGCTATATAAAATTACTCAATTAATTTTTTTTGCCTACTAATTAAGTACACAGTCATTTAGGTTTCAAATTTTAGATAAAAGTTTTTTCTTTAAATTTTTTTTATCTTAAATATAAGTCATTTGAAGAATTATGAATGATCGTTTTTCAATTTAAGCCTTTTTAATTTTTGTTAGAAAGAGAGAAAGGTAAGAATGACTTGTAAATAAAGAGACTGGGAAAAAAATCTAATTAAGAGAAAATTTAAAAAAGTATCAATTTAAGACATTTAATAATTTAATTGTCATTTCTTAATATATGGAAATGAGGTACCAGTCAGTTATAGTATGAATTGGAGTGGTATATACCTAACCTAATATGGTTGCGCTCGTAATTACGTCTTTTTTCTTATAAGCGTAATTACATCTTAATTGCAAGTAGTTAAGAAGGTTCAACGTACACCTGTAGTTGTGTCTGACAAATATTATTATATTATGTTGTGGCTTGTCACCCATCGGATCCTGTTTCTCTCGTCATTCTTTTTCTCATCATCTCTAAATCATGTCCGTTTATTAATCTGAAAGATAAGAAATGAGCCACAACATCAAGTTATCATTCCTTCGATTTTTCTCTCCTCTTCCCAATCAACGGTTGAGGGATGATGAGAAAATGAGATGATGAGAGGATCTGCTTCCGTGTGTGATTGGATTAACTTTTAAGATAGTTTTTACAATTTATAAGATAAGTATGTGAGAGGAATTTTGTTTCGACTTACGGAAAAGGGCTTCTGAAACCTCAGTTTAGGCATTTCCCAAACACATACTTAGATAAGAGGGCGGTCACATTTCATTTGAGAGTGATGCATGACATAAGCAGATCCTCTCATCATCTTATTTTCTTATCATCCCTCATAAGCCCATCTGAATCATTGATTGGGAAGAGGAGAGAAAATTCAAAGGAATGATAACTTGATGACGTGTCTCATTTTTTACCTTTTAGATTGATTGGACGGACATGATTTAGAGATTACGAGAGACGATGAGAAAAGGGATAATGAGAGAAACCAACCCTGCACTAAGAATCATTAATTAAATTAATTAAAAAATATATATCTGAATAAATAGTTTTCCTATATATTTATATTGTTTGGTTTAGCGATTCGATTGCTTATAAGTTGCTTTTTAATAGTGATTTACGGTATACGAAGTAAGTATGTGAGAGGAGTTGTGTCTCGATTTACGTAAAAAGCAACTTATAAGCAAATTTAAGCTCAAACAAACATGCTTATTGTAAATTGTATTTGTATTTGAACTACGATCGCGGGAAGAATGCTCTTGAGGAAAAAATTTCAAGTTGATGATTTTCCAAAAAAAAAAAAAATTGAAATATTACATTTCAGTCCCATTTATCTTTTTAAATTAAATAAATTTTAATTTATATATATATATATATATATATCTTAACATAAAAATAATATTATCATTTTCTATCTATCTATCTCATTTTTTTTCACAGTTTTCCTAAGATTTTTAATTAACTATGCACTTTATATTATCCAAATACTAATTTATTACTTTTACTATAAAAGTTTATGAGGTCAGATTTATGTATCTATAATTTATGATGAACACACTATTCTAATCATGCCATTTTATTTTGTGCGTGTGGTTTCTTTTCAAATGGAATTATGCCTTTTTTTTTTTTTTGGCATTAACATGTATTAAAACACATGCAAACACACCATCTTTATAAACGCATCCTTATAAATAAGGCAAAGTCACCTAATTTAATGAATACTCTAAAACTGAAATTCTACATATATCCTATGGTTGTTCCGTTGCTGTGTGAATAAAATTGACATATGGGATTATCCCCGCTTCTTTCAATTTTAACTAATCGCAGATTTCAATCAAAATAAATATTACCATTCTCTCTACTTTTAACTGTAAGAATTAGAAAATTAATTTATAAAAATAATAGAATTAAGTTAAGTTAGTTTTATAAAAATATGTATTAATTTTTGTAAAATACTCATTTTAAAAATTTACATTGGCAACTACTCTCACCACATGGAAATCTCTCTTTAGCATGTGCATGCAATCAGTATGGATAGTAAAATAATGGAAATCTCTCTTTATCATGCTGAGGTTTTATATTTAAGAGTAAAATAAACTTCTCAACTAGCTTGTATATCTAAAATCAAAGTAATTATTATTCCTAAATGTAGGAGCTAGATAATTAATTCATAGATATTAAAAAACTATTTAGATTAGTTATTTATATAAAATATGTGTTGGCTTCCTCAAATATCCCTTCTAATAATTTGTATGGGAAACTACTCCTTTGATAGGTTTTAAAATTCAATATGTGCAATTGATAGGAAGAATCTAGAAAAAATTATCAATTTGGGAAATAAAAAGTTGATGTTTTTCATTTAGAACCACAGCAAAAATTATTTATTAACTCTTATATTTAAAATCAGACAGAATATTTAAAGTTAGGAGGAGAACCGACACAAAGCAGGAATGCCCAAAGACTCTTGCGAAAGGATTAGGTAAAGGCACGTGAAGGAATTTTGGCACTAAGCCTAATGTGACTTTTAATTATATGTCAAATGAAAATGTGCTTGGGGCTTTGGGCATAATTGTAGGGAGAGTGAGATTAGTGTTCGTTTGGGATAGCTTATTTTTGGATAATAAGTGTTTATAAATCGTGATTTACGGTATACGAGATAAATATGTGAGAGGAGTTTTATCTCGACTTGCGTTTGGAATAGCTTATTTTTGTCCAAAACGTGCTTATAATTCGTGATTCACGGTATACGAGGTAAATATGTGAGAGGAGTTTTTTCTCGGCTTGTGTAATAAGTGCGTTTTTTCTATACAAAACGCTGAAACAAACACAGCCATAAGTGTTTCCAAACATGCTTATAATTTGTGAATTGTGAATTGTGAGGAGGTACAAGTCATTGAGTCACTTCCATGAAGAAGACAACCGACCATCTGAGGGACCCACCCTCCAAGATACCCACTGCCCAAGACTCTCTCATTTATCATAATCCATTAAATGACCATTTTTTTCATTCTTCATTCATTCATTCCCATAATTAAATTAAGTTTTAACAATTTGGCTCAATTTTTTCAAATTTGGACGGCTCTAAGCTCCCCCCCCCCCCCCAAAACGCGTTTCCGGAACAAGCTGCTCTTAATTAAATACAGACAAGATTCTTACTTCTATATTTTAATTTGGTGAAAGCTGCCAAGTTTAATTTTAATCCCACAATCTCTTTTTCACACGGAATTCTCGTCAATTCTAGATGGGGAATTTCTAGGTTATTTTATTCCTAAAAATTTATTTTTTCGCCGATCAAAAAAACAAATTTATTTTTGCCCCCTTTCAGCTATATATAGTATGTATATGCATGCCCGCGCGAGGGCTTTAAGTTATTTGCTTTCTTAATTTAATAGTGTGTGTGTGTATGCATAATGTAACTACCACTATAAAATCATTTTAATGAAGCTTTATTTAAAGACTATTCATTTCTTCTAAAAGTTGCCTTGTAATACGGATTAAAGTAATGCTTGTTAAAACTTGGTTCCAAATACAAGACAGCTTGTAAAAAGAATTTTTTGTCCGTAATATAAATCACGTAGAGTTATTAATATCATTTTCCAATTTTAGCTTATTTATTGGTGTTATATATTGGATGTTGAAAAAGAAAAGAGTTGTGAGACATTTAAATCAAAATAAAGTTGAGAAATTTTTTAATTTGACAGATTAAATGGGTTAATCTTTTTTTTCTGCCATTGGATTAAATGAGTTAATCAGTTTTACTTAATTTTGATAATATGATTGAAAGTTGCCTACTGTGTATTTTAGATCAAAGTGAGGAATTGTTTAATATTTCCTAACTCGACGTGTAAAATAGACGTACGAGTAGGAGCATATATACGTGTCAACCTCGATGACCCATATTCTAATTATAAAATTCCCCAAACACTGCCAATAATTATTAATCCCCCATGGGTCGACAATGATGACTTAGAAACGATATCGAACTTCGAACTTATGTTGGATCAAAATTCCATATATGCTCCTGAGGTAGTAGTGCTACTATTTAATTTCAAGTTTCAAATTTGGCGTTTTCTTTTCATTTTCTATTTCATAAAAAGAACCTAACAAATTAACACACGTGAGTATGTGTGTCCGTAAATATATTATTGTGTGTGTGTGTGTGTATAGCTGAATATGCTCAAGAATAAAAGTTTCCTAGGGCTCACTCATCATACTAGGGATCTAGGGGTCTAAGTGTAGGATCAAGTTTGTTATGAAAGTTCAAATTTTTACTATTTCAGACGCTAAAAAAGGTATCAAATGGGCTTTCAACTTCCCTCCTGTCTTTTTTACCTCTTGAAATACAAACAAACCTAAAAAGGATAATGGTAAAAGAAAATGGCACCAATAATTGAGTGGTTGCAAAGGAAGTTTTCAGAAGAGTCAGAGCTAGATCACTTGCTTTTCTCTTTACTAATTCCTTTATTATTCCACTTTCATGGAGGATCTTTTGTATATCTTTGATCACTATTATTCTTTCTTTAACCATAATATGACAAGTGGTTATTTCTTCAGCAAAATCATTAATTAGTAAAGTTTTGCTATCATTCTAATCTATTCATCCAGAGAAAGATAAACATAATAGTACTCCCTTACCTGCTTGATATAAAAGTTGAATAATTAATTTGTAGATATTAAGTAAATCAATTACATTAGTTATCTGTTAAAAAATATGATGATTTCTTTGAAATATACCCTTGCAATCATTTGCATTTGATATTGCTTCATTCACAAAAATTCCCTTTAATATAAGCAATCAATAAAGATAGTTAGACAAAACGGATCAAGATATTATATTTAGGACTAAGAAAAATCCATTTACCAACTCTTATAATTAGGACGGTAGGGAGATCTCACTCTTACAATCAAGACGGGAGGG
Organism: Inga leiocalycina; assembly: GCA_963242795.1. Classification (NCBI taxonomy): domain Eukaryota; kingdom Viridiplantae; phylum Streptophyta; class Magnoliopsida; order Fabales; family Fabaceae; genus Inga; species Inga leiocalycina. Next base: position 55,907,106 of record OY725329.1, read on the forward strand.
AGTAGTATGTCTCGCTTAACTAATTTTTTTAGAGATATTGAGAAAGTTGATTAAATTAATTTAAAGTATTTATATTTATCGTGTTTTCTCTAAACTATTTTGCATAACTTATAAACTGATATACAATCTAATAATACACAATATATTATATGATTAAGTAATTTATTTAACTTATTTAATCTTTCTAAAAAATCAACTGAGTTTTATATTTAAGACAAAAAAAAGTAACAAGTTTTTCTTCTTTTATTCTTTTCAATTTTCCTAATATAACAGAAAGATAAAAAGCAAATACTTCTAACGTAAGAAGAAGGAAAACGAACTATTTTGAGGCCAATGTTTAATCACATAAAAAAGTGATTACTTTTGGGCGGGAGCTGGTTTGCTTTTCGCAGACGCAGTTGGAATTCAATTCTCTTTTTTTTTATTGGTCTATGGCTAATCATATCAATATTCCCTTCTTTTTCTTTTTTTATATTATTCACAGAATGAAAATGCATGAACTTATCCCTCGCCAGTGCTCGTGTTTAATTATAGCTCTTTCTTTCTTGGACATTGTCACATACAATAATAATGGTCGATCATCTCAAACAAAGAGATGAGATTGAACGTGCACCTTGTCGGTCATTACGCTTCAATTATGTCTCCAAAAACTCTGTATGTGTCCCCCACCTCTCTTTTATCAGAAAAGTTTTTTTAGCTGCAGCATATATTGTTGTATAGTGCTTTTTTTTTTTTTTTTTGTGAATATATATTGATCAATATTAATTGTCACATCTCTACTGAAACATGTATTTAGGTGTAATATGTAGTAATCGACCTTTCTTGAAGACATCTCGATCTTGACGCTAGTCTTTTGTTTTGCCCTTACATTTATGCTACAATATCGAACATATCTTGCTGATGTGAGTGGCGCTTAAAGAGGATCCAATGCATGCTATTAAATGCACTGATTACTACTGATTAGATTTGATCCACTAATTATCTTTATATATGTGTACTAATTATTTTGAAATAGAGATTAATTAAGGGGCAACTCATGATAGTGTATACTCGTTAGTTCTTGCAGATTAGTATTCTTACGACTTTCATATTGTGGATTGGTTCATGTGTTGACAGGTTAATTGTAAGTATCAACACTAATTTTTTTCTTCTTTTTCACCGCTAAAGAAAAATGAATGCTTGAATATGATTGTTTTCTCAAATTTTTTTTTTCCAAATTGCCCATTGAGCTTATAAACTCAATTGAGCGTTTGGGGGTTCAAACGCTCCTCCAAACACACACTATTTTGTTTGAACCTATTTGCGGTAAAACCTATTATTACAATTTATTAAGTACTTTTTTCTGGTTTTGAATATGAACGATGAATAACTAACTCGCAGGTATTAAGAAAAGTTGTTGAAAAATTAGTTGGGCCTGTTAGTTTGACTTAGATGAAAATAATTTTTTAGAAATAATGTCCTCCATTTAAGCCTATAGCCTCAATTTAATAATATCCTGTGAAAACAAATATTATACTTTAATGACGGAAGTGGAAAAAATATTTACTTTTACAGACACAAAACCTATTTGTTTCTTGTATTTTGGATCACAACAACTCTCTAAAAAATCCCTTATGTTCAATACCAGAGGGAGGAGTTAGTCACAACTAGCTCTCTTCAGCAGGGCTGGGGATGCCTAATGTGCCCCCATGCTGCCCCTAAAAAATGAGGGGCTTCTCAAATTAATTTTAGCTTTCCTTTCATCACTAAATTCTACATTAAATGAGTGATATATTGATATTTTATGAATAAAAATGGTGTTGTTTTCAATTTTTTATGGCTTTTTAAAGATTTAATATTCTAAAATTGGGTAGTTTCTTTTTCACTTAAAGTATTAAATCTTTGAAAAATCATAAAAAAGTTGAAAACAACACCATTTTTTGCCTATAAGATATCAAAATATCACTCATTTTATATAGAATCCAATGACAAAAAGAAACCTAACATTTGGGAAGCCCTCAAAAGTGAGAGGCACATTAGGCACCCCAACCCCAGCTGGCCTTGATCTTTAATGAGTTAATTACTGTTGAAGATTCAAGTATTTGTTGCTAATATACAGTTATTACCTATAAAATGGAAATATAACTGTAGCTTCTACTAATTAATTTTGTTGTATTTAAAATTTTATTTACTGCCTCTGCAAGTGTAGATATATAATTGAATTCCCAGTGCGTACGTCTTTTTGCAGCAATGCTTCTATATATATGTGTGCACAAACAAATACAGTACCGTCAAGTTGCCTAAAAACATGGAAACTGTCTGTACAAGTATCTAGCATACAACAAGTGGACTTTAAACTGACATAGAGAATCTCCAATCTTACTCACATATATAATTACTTTAGGAAAAAAGTAAAATGTGATTGTTAGAAATCCATACCTCTCCCTTTAATTCTCTGCTGATTAATTACAACAGATGCTGTTTGTCTTTTTTCTCTGGTTTTTTTGTTTCTCAATAATATTGCACCATTATGGTGTGTACCAAATCTCCTTATCAGCATTATAAGTCACCCTCTCACACACACACACACAATTATTTTAGTTACACTCAATGTGTTTGGTAAACTTAGTTTCCTTCAATGGATTACTTCTGGATATAACTACTTTCCATGGATTCCACAGTTCTAGTAAGACTTCTTCGGGGAAGAAGAAGCAAGCTTATCATATTTATTAGTTATAGCAAGCTACCTCCAATTTATTATATATAGCTTAGTGTCTTGTTAATATAATCATTAGTTAACTTACTTTCTACAGTTTCACATTAACTTAGTGTTCAATATATACTATCTCTGGTCTTTAATATAAGATTCAATTGATTTTTTTTTAAAGAGGTCAAGGAAGCTAAATAAATTATTTTAAAGTATTTATATGTATCATTTTTATACCAAACTAATTTGTCTGACTTATAAACTAATACATAATCTAATAATATATAAAATATGTTATGATTAAGTTACTTATTTAATTTATTATGTTTGGGAACACTTATTTTTTGAATATAAGTGCTTATTACGCAAGCCGAAATAAAACTCCTCTCACATATTTACCTCGTATACCATGAATCACGATTTATAAGCACTTATTGCCCAAAAATAAGCTATTCCAAACGAGTAAGAAATATTATATATTGCATCAAGAGAGATGGCTAGCAATGAGTACGCCAGATAACTCAGTTAATTTCCGTATATGTGGTAATCCACAACTTTTTTTTCCTTTCTTTTTTTTACCTAAACTGGTCGTATTGTGACCAAAATTAGTTTATAAGGTTTTGAAAACTTCCTGTTCATTGCCACGCACAAAGTCTTGATTTTTAACTGTTGCTCTTTTCCAACAATAATGTACTGTTAAAACACTTTATTGGCATTCTTTCTTCACACTTTGTTGGACCTTTTGGAAGGCGTAAAGATACCTTTCTTTCTTGAGGGCAATGCCTGAAACTATTAGGCTTCAGTCCTTTCACTATCCTCTAAGTTGTTCGTTTTCCAAATCAATGTCGTCCACACAGACTTAATTTGCTTTTATTGATCATCTTATGTCCTTTTCTTCCTGTTTGTTTGGGGGAAGAGAGGGAGATGGGAGATCTATCTGGAGAGGTGAGTTTTAAGACTAAAGCTTAATATAGTTTGTGTATAGATAGATAGATATATGTTAATTCAAGTAATTTGTTAAGTTGAAATTATAAGTCGTGATATAATTTCACTCTCTATGTATATATCCAATTATATTTAATTTTCGCATGAGGAATGAAGCAAATTGTGTTTCACATGTCAAAATTTTAAATATTTCAACAATTTTTAAGAGTTGAAAATAAAATTATCTCTATTATTATCATCTTCACCATGACTTATTTTATAATATTAAAAATTATGACTGACTAATCAGTCACTATCTGAATAATTTAGAGTAACTATCTTCTGAAAATTATTAATTAGTCTCTAGTGGTTCACCCACTAATATCATACCTAAAATCTTATGATTTTGTCCATCTTGTGATGAATGTTGACATTACAACCCTATTAGAAACGCGCACCATCCAGACACGCTAAACTTATCAGAGAGATGAATAATCAGCGTCGTACGGCATACTATTGGAGATATTTTCTTCTTCTCTCTGGAAGAAAGTAATAAAATATTGTGAAGAGAGTGGAAAAGAGGTGCAAGAAATGGACATATCCATATATAGATTGAAAGGGAGAAGCAAAAGAGAAAAAAATAAAAAAAAACAATTCTATAGCAATCCAAGTTGTTCACAAATATGTGTCACCCATAATATTGACTTGTGGTTCAACGTAATTAAAGCAAAGCAAGGGCATTATGCAGCATTAGTTGTCTCACATTAATAGAAGTCGTTAGAAATTCTTGAATGATGAGAGACTTGTTTGTTGTTAGGTGACATATAAACGTGCACAGATATATAATGATAGCTCCTCTTTAGATTCCACTGCACATCCATGATTATATGCCTTTCTAGCAACTGCAGAAAGTTAGGGTTTTTCCTCTTCTCTTCTCTTTCCCTCCCCCAATTCCATTCTCATAGATTCATATTATCTCACAAAAATACATATAATTTAAGTTTATTATCCATTATGCCTCTCTTAATAAAATTAGGACTGTTTTCAACTTTTTGTCCCCAACACAAATGAGTTCTTGGTGAGTGATTTGGGCTAGCTATATTAGTACCTGCAATATATACCTAGCTAGTTGCTGATTAAACATTTGTGAACTACTTTAATATGAAAGTTATAATTAGGACAACATTAATTAAGTATAAATTTGCTGTGAACAGTGGGAGTACAGTGTACGTATGACTATAAGTTCAGTAAATTTTCCCCAAAAAGCTCAGATTTTGTTTTTGCTATAATCCTTCAGCCAATGGAAAGAGTTCACACGACCTTTGAGGGTTGAACTCATAATCTCACGCTTAAAAAAGACTTAAGGAGGTGTTTATTAGTGTCATTGAGCTAGAAGGACTCGATAGAAAACTCGGATTAATAACGAACATGAATGGGGTAATAATCTTACTTGAATATGCCTTGCCGACTGGCTATAGTGAGAGAGGAAGAGGGGGAAGAGAAAAGTTAAATTAAGCTTGTCGTTTAGTGAATATGATGAGAGGTTTGGTTTGGGGTGTGGTTTTGTTAATGGATGTATACTCCGATCCTAAATATAAGATAGAGTTGACTTTTTTTGAAAGATTAACAAAAGTTAATTAAATAACTTGAGTATTTTTATGTTTTCTCCAAAATAATTAGTTTGACTAATAAATTGATATATAATCTAAGGATATATAACATATTATATGATTAAATAACTTATTTAGCTTCTTTAATCTCTAAAAAAAATTAATTTTATCTTATAATTAGATGTAGAGGGAATATATATCACAAAAATAAGTGCTGATTTATTTGTCTGTCCTGTGAGAATATTTTGTGAAGCTGGGTAAGGTGATGAGATGGGACACATATAAATAACCCCACAAAAGGTTTTTGTCCTTTATTGGTGATTTGAGATCTTTTTTAGGCACTGATTGGATTCTCTCTCTCTCATTCAATTCTTTTTTTTTTCCCCCTATCTCATGAATGATGAATATATATATATATATAGATAGATATATGAAGATGATCATAATGAGCATATATAGCACCAGGCCCTCCCTCCCTCACAACTTTTTTCATTCAATCTCTTTTTATTTGGCTTTTTGCTCCCCCCACCATACTTATCATCAATAAAGTTTGCATTTTTTACAAGTATTCATATATGATTCATCACGCCCCTGCCTCTTCCCTTTTTTCCCATCTTAACTACATGAGAGGATGATGATCAGTTCCATACTTCCATCATCAAAGTATATTTTTCTTTAAAACGTTTGTTTTAATTACCTACAAGATCCAATCACTGGTTGCAGTTTTATGAGATGCTATATTACGTGTGAAGGAATATATAATCAATCTTCTTCCTCTCTAAAAAGAGTTCAATTGCAGCTAACAAGTTTTATTTTTTTTTCAGCAAAATACATAGATGATTATATCAAGCCCTCAATTAAGCTTCACCAGCATTAGCAAGGCACAAAATCTAAGTTCAACAATTGGTAAGCAAAACTATCCCTAGTTGTTCAATCTTTTAGTTAATAACAAAACTAATCAATATTGAAAGATAGTGGGATCAAACGAGCTAGTGCAAAATATATAGCTGGACTCAGAATTAGTACTAAAACAACAAGCTTTATCTTCCTGGATGGAGCCAGTTACATAGAACATACGATACCATTATGCTTTATTAACAACTAAATCTTTAAATAAATTATTAACCAAAAGGTATCGTTCAATAACCTTATTGAATATTCTCTTCGGTTCTTTTCTATCTACCCCTTTTCTTTTTCTTTTTTTTTTTTTCTCATACTAATTAATGATCCATTTGCACTCAGGAGCCAGCCTAGCTATAACCCCTCTTCGCTAGAATGAGTACAAATTACAAAACTTCATATGATTTATGAACTGTTTGCACTGAGGAGGAAAAAGCTTAATTTAACAGAAGCCAGAACAAGTTAAAAGAAAATTCGGTGCATCTTACTATAAGCTATATATGCAAGTAAATAAACTTTTTGAAGTGCATGCACAGTTCATGGCATTTCTCTTGACTTATTCTAAGACAAACATAAATGACACATTCTAGAGTACAGTCACGAGTTCATTCTAAAGTTTAATTATTAAATGGTACTCCTACTGTCCTTAATATAATTATATGGGAGCTAATTTTGGTCTTAAATATGAGACATAATTTTTATATTTGTCAATAATCTTTTCCTAATTTACCTCTACTAATGCTCCCTCAACAATAATCAAGGAAGATGGGGATGAGAGAATTAAGAAAGATTGTTAGGGTGTTTTAGAAAATATATATCATATCAACTAACTTAACTATCTTTTTTAATCTAATCAAATTATGTAAATATGTTTTATATTAAAGACCAAGGCAGTATATGACAAAATATAAATAATCATGTACAAAATCTTAAGAATAATGGAGCAACTAATAACGCTCGTGACAGAAAATTGAAGACTATAACTTACTAAAGATTATCCAGAATGATCTGAATGCAATCAAAATCATTTTTGAACGCAGAAAATAAACTTTGGAATAATTAAAGAAGCAAGTTGGCTGTGGGCAAGAAATAAACAGAAAACGATGAACACATTGGCTGCACAATTCTGTCATGTTCACGCATGTAATGCCCTAAATTTACTGCAAAATTTTGTCTTCATTGGGAAAATTATTTTTGCGTAAGCTTATCGTCTTTGAATATAGCGGCCCACTTGCTTCTTCTTCTTCATCTTTCCGCCACATTTTTTGTAATTAACTCAACACATCATTAAAGTTAATAATATTTTATTTACATGGACTAGGACATGATTTGAAATTAACTATTATATTATATTGTAGCTGCAAAGATATTCGAATCATTTCAGAGTTTGATACGTTACTTAATATTCACGGCTACTTGAGTTTCATCACCAATTGATTTGGATCCTTTAATTGATCACTAACGATTTTTTATAAATCAAATTAATCATGTTAATGTTATATTTAATTAATTAACATTGGACCTTTATACACTTTTTGATTGCATATGTCCTTTATCTGTGTTAATTCAAATTAAAAACCCAAATGAGACAATTTTTTGTTTTTTAAAAACATAATAGTCTATGATGAGTTTCACCCATGACATGATGATTTGTTTAAGTATAGTCCATTTAATATTAATTAATATAAATTTAAAATTAACTTTTTTTTACTATCAAGCTGTTGTTTAAGATGGTAAGCAGTCTCACACCATAAGGAGAAGAACTAAAATTCGAATTCCGAGAAGCGTACTTATTGGGAGAGACGAAAACCCTTTATACTCCAACTCTCGAGAGGGGAAACCCTTCATCAATTAAAAAAAAAACATTAACCTTTTTAAGAGAAGTGGTTGGTTGTTATACTACTACAGGGAATAGATTTTATTACTTCAGAAAACATCCGTTTTTAAAAAAAAGTAAAAAAAAAATACGGTGGCATTTTTGTAATTCAGGGGGAAATTTTGAGGCCTTTAGGCGTCCTAATTAAATTAGGACGCCTAAAGGCCTCAAAATTTCCCCCTAATTAGAATTAGGACGCCTAAAGGCCACCCAAACCCAAAAGGGATGCCTAAAGGGACCCTTTAGGCATCCCAAATTCAAATTTGGGCGTCCCAAGTTTGAATTTGGGACTCCTTCTGTGCATGTCAGGCAGGTGTCTGACAAACCCTTCCCTCTCTTCATCACACTTCTTCACTCACCGTCACTTCCTTTGCTCTTTATTCATTATTGTCATTGTCATACCTCCATCCCTCCACCATCTTCTTCACTCTCCTCATTCCATTGTTGTACCTCCATCACTCTCATTGTCGTCCTCCCTCTCACCATTGTGGGTCATCTCTCCTTAGTGGCACGCCAACACCAAACTCCTCCCTCTCCCTCTACATCGACGGCCCTTTCCGTCGTTGGTTTTTTATTTTAAATATAATGCTTTGTATTAATTTACAACTTGTGAAAATAAATTTGTCAGCTCTTATTTTACATGATTTTTCAGTTTGGTTTCTGTAGTGTTTTTCCCTTTTTCATTAGGTCTTTATAGTCTTACTTATTATAGATATTAGTTCATATACTCGTAATATGTTAATTAAGTTGGTATTAGTGTTGGCTAAGTAACATGTAAGTTTCCACAAAATACAAAATAAAAAAAGTGTTATAATGAAATTTATTTATTATCAACATAAAAATAAAAAAATTTTATAATTTTCTCATTGCATCCATATATAATATGCAATATGGTTGTTTTTTTATTTTATTTAGATTATATGACAAAACTAATTCACATGAATAATGAGTGAGAGTCAGGGCATCAATTATTAGTGTAGTTTCCTAGCTCTTACAAATAAACAAATTATGAGTATAAAGACGACCAATATATAGTATATATAATTGAGGAAACTATAAGGACCCAATAAAAACAAAAAAAAAAACTTGCTTTGTTAGCTAATTTAAATATTAGCTTTCTTTGTTAGCCACAAAAAGATGGGGACAAGCTTGTGCAATAGAAACAGAGTTTATTGAATTTTTAACTTGTACTCATTTAGTGAGTGTTTGGGCAGTAGGAAAAATGACTTATTTTCAATCTGACTTATGGAAACTTAAGATTGGGTAAAAATCAATTTGTGTAATATAATTTATGTTTGGATTAACGATTGCATAGGTGTTTTTGCATAAGTCAAAACTTGTTTGGATTAGCGATTGCAAAAGTGCTTTTTGTTAATTGTATGTAAACAAAAGATAGTTAATATTATAAACAAGTGAAAAAATTGAAGTGAGAAAATGTGGTGCCAAAATACATAATTTGATAAAAAAATATTACATAACTAATTGGATCATATATCCTGTACAAATTGGTCTCTAATCATGTCACGAATACGATTCATACCGGTTAAAGATGTCCGAACATAATTGGTCGAGGAAGCCACATCCTCTACAATATTATTATCTTCATGAACTACATTGTCAATTTCTACTGCGCCAAAATTAACATCAGTTTGAGAATTTCTCCTAATAAAGTTATGTATGGTCATTGTTGCGTAAACTAAGCGGACTTGTGTTTCATAGCTATATTTATGCATTTTTTTGCAATATTTCAAATCTATTCTTCCACGCTCCAAAAGTTATTTCAATAGTTGACCTCAAACTGGAATGATAGAAATTGAAGGTCTCTTTAGCATTTCCAAAGGCAGGTTGACACTGAAATTCTGGCAGGTGATAATAACGCTCACATCTGTAGGGACCAAGATATCCAACTGGTTTCGAATAGCCAGCGTCAACCAAATAATATTTGCCTAATAAATGTTCAAATCATTTTAAAGGTGTGAGATTAAGCAAAGTGTGAAATGAAAGTAATTCAAGTGAAGGTGACAAAAATATACCTGTAGGTAGATGAGGGACATTCATAGCTGGATTTGAGACAACAGATTGACACACAAAAGCATGATGTGTAGTACGTACCTTCCTAATCTGCTAACATGAATGTAAAGCACATATCCCAATCACATACAGTCATTACATTCTGTGTTGGATATCCCTTTCTCTCGATATATTTATCCCGTTTGGGACTAGTGATCACACTCTTTATGTGAGTTTTATCTATTACTCCAATGGTATCCTTGAAGTAGGGATAATATCGAGGGCTATTGAGTATTTTTGGGCGGCATCCACAGAATTCGGGATTGCAGAGTTTGATAATTTTCGTTGCTAGACTAAGGCAGGCCTGTAGAACCTTGTGCAATAGTCGACTGACCATTTCCACTGAATGCTGAAACAATTCTTAGATCACCCTATTGCCTACTCCATGGCCAACAGTGAGCAAAACATAGCAACCATCTCTTTGACACTGACATTCTTTGAATTTTCTAACCCATGTTCCACCAATTTATTGCATATAAGAGGTAAAACACATGATTTTCTACTCTGAACATGTCATGACAGCGTGTATCATGTGTTGCCAATATCTCTTAAACCCATAAATGACCTGTGTGTTGACTAGTTTTATGCAGTTCTTTACACACGAAAGAAACCCAATATTAACATAACAATACAGTTAATTGTTTATACTCTATTAACTCGTCATCTATAAGAGCTAGGACACGAGAGTCGTCAGCTTCTTCCTCCATTCAATTTGCCATTGCTTATGTAACCTATGATTATGGTTTAATTCAGGTGTGAGTAAAAAAAAATCTAAATAAAACTCAAAGATTCTTGTCAACACACTAGATATGTTATAAAAGGTACTGCATCAAACATTCAGTCATAGTTGAGTTGTTCATCTAGTAATGACATAAACAACATACATTTAAAAACTACAAACAACAGTATATCAAAAGTAAACAAAGTTGACATATAGTTCAAGTGCAGGAAATGGTCATGAACAGGAGACCATATCTAGAGGGTATTAACCATATACCGCAACCACTCAATCAAGTAATGCTTGTTCCGTTTAGCTATTGAGACAAATATATCCTAACTAGTCTTGTCTATCACAAGCCTCATACAGTGGACTCGAAACTCCTCATCACATTGCACTTCCTTAAGATCAAGTAAGTCATTAATAATAGCATCGATACTCCTATATCTAATTTCACTTACTGTTGCAGCTCTTTCCTTTAATGCATTAGCAATTACAGTAACTGCATCCGTAATTTATTTTGCATCTGGGATTTTCTGCTTTTTATTCTGCCCTAACCAATCAACTCTCTTCCTCTTGTCGTGGCTTCCTGAATTAGTTAGAACAGAGGGTGTAGTCTGGGTTGATAACCCAATGTCTGCTAGGTCATCTATGACTCATTTGCTAGGTGCTGGATTGACTCTAAAAAGCTCATCTTCGCTATCCCCTGGTTCTTCTTCTTCACCTATTGTCAGTCAGTACACATCTTCCTGATCTACCTCCTGGGTATCTGGCTTTGTAAAAGAAGGTGAAAAAATGTCCTCTCCAGTGTTTATAGCATCCTTGAATATAATTCTTAATTCTCCTTCAAACTTGAGGCTTGTACGCCTAAACTTCTTATGCGACAAATTCTCCTATGTGCAAATAAGTAACCAAAATCAATAGCTAGATTGAAAAACAATACTTGAGTCAACAAGATCAGTATTAACCAAAATTATAAGTTACTATAGGTACTAGTTACCTGTAATTTTTGTTGTCACCACTTATTAGTTGCAACAATATTATTTTTTATACAGCCTTGGCTCACACCTAAGGGTGAAAATAGGTCAGACGGTCTGTCAGGGGCCTGCAGCCTAGCCTGTTTCTGGCTTGAACAGGCCTGGCCTATCAGAATAAAAGGCTAGGCCCAGGAAATTTTAAATAGGCCAAGCCCAGACCTATTAATAAGCCTTGTAGGCTTAACAAGCCGGCCTGTTAATATTTATATAAAAAAAAATTGGACCGCCCAAAATCCAGAACACTCACTGTGTCCAACACCCACTCTCAGATAGCCCATTATCTTCTTTCGTCCTCTCAGTCTCAAAGTCCCTAACCCTAACTCTCACTCTCTCCCAACAACCAACACCGACTCTCAGCTCAGTGCTCCATCACTCCGTCCCACTCCCACTTCTTTCTTCATCTTTGCCTCACCACCCTTGATTCTCTTCTTTTCTTTGCCTCAACTCAACCCCTACGCTGAATCGCTGATGAGCCCTTGATTGTTGCACAATCGAGAGTCATCATCGCCTACTCTCGCCTGGCTGTCCTTCCTCCTACTTGATCTCAAGCTTTAGTAAGATTTTCTATTTGTTATTATGATTTGCTACTCTGCTTGCCCATTTATTGTTTTGATTTTTTCTCTCTATTTTTTGCTAGCTTGGTGCTCTGTTACTGGAAGAAAATGGCTTTCCGACTGTTTTAATTAGATACTGTTTCGATTTTAATTTCTTTTGTTTATCTCCAGATCTCGTGTTTTTCTCTCATATTAGATAATGTATTTGTTCATATGACAACGTTTTAATTCTATTTGAAAGGGTTAGATAATGATTAGAGGTAGGATAGGTGTCTCTGTTTGTTCAAATGACAACGTTTTAATTCTTGGAGAGGATCTTGTTCGCTGCACCTTCAAAAAAGGATTTCTCAACATCGCTATCTTAAAAAATTTGCTGGTGTTTTTTAGGGAATTAAAGGAGTTTATCAATCTTTTTTGAAGGTGCCAGCAGAATGGGCTATACTGTAATTGTGATCAAGCTTTAAGCCCTATCTTAAACATTCGTGATTTTTCTGCTGGTATTAAGCTGCTAGCAGAATTGGTTATACTGTAATTCCTAAATTAACGAGAGAACCATTTATATACTAGGAACTGGAGAGAATATATTCTTGCAACTTATGAACGATACATCTACATATATATATATATATTCTTCAGGCCAGGCTAGGCTTTTGCCCTAACAGGCTAGGCCTGTTTTGTGACAGGATGGCTTGAGCATAGCCTGTGGCATGTTAGAGACTTTTTTTTGGGCCTGAGCCTAGCTTGTGGCTTGTTAAGGAGGCCTGAAAGGGGTGGAAACAAGCCACAGGCCTACGCCAAACAGGCCAAAAACAGGCTAGCTTCAAACAGGCCCAATGACAATAATGATCCAACATAAATCATAAATATGAAACCAAATACAACAACATTACAATTTTTATTACAAGTTCACCAATCTAGATTGAATCAATGTGAAGCTAATGGACTTTCTTGCCTTCACATCAAATCTTCAATATAATTTCTTCTTCTCCTTCAAAGACCTTGGAAAAAATTAATCAAATGTATAGTATTAGAGCATAACACAATTTAACAAATGATATGTATAACAATTATATTATTTTAACAATGCAAAATTTATACCTTTTGTTTCTTCTTTAACAATAAGCAGCAAGAGATCCTCATAAGCATTGGCATAATTCCTTCAGGGCAAGTTAAGTTAAGTTCAGTTTGGAGAACAGCAGTTAGGTTGAATATATATAGAAAAGTATTCAAACTAAGTTAATTTCCAACACGCACATTAACTGTGTAAATACTATAAGCGCATATATATATATATATATATCCAATCAAAATTAGCCATGATGCTGATGCTGATTTATGAGGTTGGCGAAGGGTTGTTTAGTTAGCTTAATACTATAACATAGTTCATGACAGGATGTTTCCTTTGGCAGAAAAGGTGACATTAATTTATTAGGTTTTTTCTGTGCTATGGTTGAAGAATTACAAAGGATGTTGGCTGGTAATATCCTGTCGTGAACTACTTGAAATGGTTTGTTATTGAAATTTTGGGATGTCTTACTTTTAAGGGGGAAATGCTACCAATTTTTTTTTTGAAAAAAGCAAAAAAAGGGAAATTCCATCGTTGACAAATGTTCTAAACTTGAGTGTTATTGCGAATGGCTTAGGTGGTAATAAAATGGGTCATAGTTGGATGAATGCTTTGAGAACTAGTGAAGAATATGCTTATGGGGTGGAAGAGTTTATTGAATTTGATACAAGGAATTCTCTAACAAAAAATGTTATGTATTTTTATCCTTACGTCAATTGTTTAAATGAGAGTCGACGGGATATTGATGTTATAAGGGATCACCTACTTTGTGATGGAATAAATCTTTGATACACAAGGTGGATATGATATAGTAAGGAAGTAACTGATTATCCGTCACATAAGAAGAAAGCTGTGGATGTCATAGATGAAGATAGAATAGAGAAAATGATTCACAATGTTGAGGTAGAATCCTTTGCTCAAACGTATGAATATAACAGTCTGCGGAGTGATGCAAAGACACTGTTGTACCCTGGGAGTAAGTACACACAACTTATAGGAACATTGCATTTGGTTAACTTAAAGGAAACTTGTGGATGGACCGATAGTAGTTTCATATTGCTGCTTGAATTATTGTGTGATATGTTTCCAGACGATAATGTACTTCTAAATCGTATGTATGAGGCCAAGTAAATCTTGTCTACAATGGGTATAGATTATAAAAAGATACATGCTTGCCCTAATGACTGCGTACTGTAGAGAAAAGAGTATGAATGTCTTAGTTAGTGTCCTAAGTGTAAAACTTCACGATACAAAGTGAAGAAAGACGGCGGTTGTGGTGATGAGACAACTAAAAAGCAACCTTTAAAAGTTTTGTGGTATCTTACAATAATACTGCGGTTTAAGCATTTATTTGCAAGTGCAAAAAAAGTGAAGAAGTTGAGATAGCATTCTGATGAGAGAATATCTGATGGAAAATATCTTCAGCACCCGGCTGACTTTCCATAATGGAAGAAAATAGATGAAATGTTCCCTCAATTTGACAGCGAGTCGAGAAACCTTCAGGTTGGGCTTTGTACAGATGGCATCAATCCATATGGAACTCTTAATAGCACATATAGTGTGTAATCAATTCTCCTTGTAATATACAACTTGCCTCCCTGGCTACGTATGAAACAGAAGTATGTAATTCTTTCTATGATAATTTCTGGACCAAACAGTCAGGGAACGATATCAATGTCTACTTAGCGCCTTTGATTGAGAACTTGAAGAAGTTGTGGTAGGAAGGCGTAGATGTGTTTGATGCATATAAGAAGGAGTCCTTCAATCTACGTGTAATGATTTTCATCATGATAAACGACTTCCTTGCATATGGAAACTTGTCAGGATATAGCGTAAAGGGGCATAAAGCATG
This sequence comes from Inga leiocalycina, assembly GCA_963242795.1. Classification (NCBI taxonomy): domain Eukaryota; kingdom Viridiplantae; phylum Streptophyta; class Magnoliopsida; order Fabales; family Fabaceae; genus Inga; species Inga leiocalycina. Next base: position 55,922,399 of record OY725329.1, read on the forward strand.
TCTGATCTTTGAAGCAGACACACACTTCGATGAACTTAAGCATGGAAGAAAAATAGTCTACCTTGGTCATAGGAGGTTTCTTCATCGTTTTCACCCGTATCGTAGGTTAAGAAAGTGTTTTAACAGCTTATCGAAGCATGGAATGGCTCCAAAGGCATTAATCAGAGAGGAAGTTTATAGTCGGGTGGAACATATCAATGTCACTTTCGATAAGAATCAGAGGAATACGGGTGAGAAGAACATATGGAAGAAGAGATCAATTTTCTTTGATTTTTCATGTTAACGTAGTCTTTATGTGAGACAAGGTATTGATATGATGCATGTGGAGAAAAACATTTGTGACAACCTTGTCAATATGCTTTTGCACATACCAGGAAAGACTAATGATGGAATTAGTGTGAGACTAGACCTTGTTGAAATGAGAATAAGAGAACAGTTACATCTATAACTAAGAGATGATGGTAGGAGGGTATACATGAAGCCAACAATGTATACACTATCAAAAGAGGAGAAAAGAAGTTTTTGTAGGTGTTTGTATAAAATTAAGATGCCAAAAGGGTATTCTTCTAATATAAGAAGGTGTGTCTCAATGGACAATTTGAAGTTAGTGAGAATGAAGTCCTATGATTATCATGCACTACAAAAAAACACTGAATTTGCGACGGAATTTGACACGGAATTTGCGACGGAATTAGAGTTTCCGACGGAATTTGAGACGGAATTTGCGACGGAATTGATTCCGTAGGTAATAACAGCGTCACAAAAAATTTTCCGACGGAATTCAGATTCCGTCGGAATTTATTTCCAACGGAATTTGAGACGGAATTTATTCTGTCGCAAATTCCCTCTCAATTTCTGACGGAATATTCCGTCGCAAATTCCCTCTCAATTTTCGACGGAATATTCCGTCGCAAATTCCGTCGGAACTTCCGACGGAATTCATTTCCGTCGGAAATTTCGTCGCAAAATTTTTTTTTTTTTTTAAATTTTAAAAAACCACTTAGCAACTCCGGCAACCGCCCCCTCATCACCGGCGACAGCGCGTGGCATCTCCGGCGGCATCCACCTTGTCGTCGACCCCCAGATCCGCCACGTGTCGCAACCTCATATTTCCTGGAAATGCAACTCAACTTGCCCATCCTTTGGTTCGAACCCACGACTTCGTCCGTACGCGCGCGATGCCTTACCAGATGAGCTCGACTGCTTAGGTGTTCTATTATTACACACAATTATATATATAATCTTATGTGCATATTTTTTTTAATTTCTAAAATTAAATTTTTATTAACATTAATTAATAACTAATAAGTAATTATTACCTAATATTTTATTTACTAATATTAATTAATAACTAATAAATTTTATTTTTTATATGACTATTTTGCCCCTATAAGGACCAAAACCTACGATTGAAAATTAAAAATATTTTAGAAATTAGAAAATAATAATAAAAATTAAATTAAAAATAATAAATTTTATAAAATTAATTTTTTTAAATTAAATTAAATAAATTTTAAAATATTAAAAAATCATTTTTAAATTTTTCCACGGAATTTTAATTAATATTTTTAAATTTTTAAAATATTAATTAAAAATAATAAATTTTTCGGTAATTGAGAGGGAATTTCCGACGGAATTCAATTCCGTCTGAAATTCCGTCGGAAATTGTGACTGAAATTCTGTCGGAAATTTTCGACTGAAATTCCGTCGGAAATTTCCGACGGAATATTTTTCGTGGCAAATTCCGTGGCAAATTTTGCGACGGAAAAAATTCCGTCGGAAAATTTTCCGACGGAATTTCCGACGGTTTTCTGACGGAATTTGATTCCGTCGCAAATTCGATGTTTTTTTGTAGTGATGTGTTGATGTAACAACTATTACCGGTAGCTATTAAAGGCATTATGAAAGTTGAAGTACGAACCACTATAACAAGATTATGTGTTTTATTTAATGTTATTTGTAACAAAGTCATTGACACTGAAAAGTTGGATGAACTGAAAAATGAGGGTTATATTATTTTGTCCCAACTAGAGTTGCATTTTCCTCCTTTATTTTTTGATATAATGGTGCATTTGATAGTTCATTTAGTAAGGAAAGTAAGGCTTTATGGTCCAGTTTATCTGAGGTAGATGTACCCTTTCGAGCAATACATGAAGATCTTAAAAGGGTATTCTAAAAATCCTTATCGACCTGAAACCTTAATAGTTGAAAGATATATAGTTGAAGAGGCTATGGACTTTTGCAAAGATTATCTACCAGGGAAGAAGGAACAATCTTGGCATGAAAAGGGGAGAAGTAAGGAAACATGAGGACTGAAAGTGAAGAATATGCCTCGTGAAGAGGTGTTGCATGCACACTTGTATATCCTAAATAATTTGAAAGAAGTTTAATCATACATAGATGAACATGAAAAGAGTTTGAAGGACATGAATCCAAAGAAGAATGACATGTAGATAGCTATTGAGCAAAACAAGATATTTATAGAGTAGTTTGAGGAAAAGGTTTCGCATGAGAACGGTGTGTCTGAGACAATTGAGTGGCTAGCTTGGGGGCCTTCATTTCAAATTATTACTTAGACCGGTTATGATATAAACAAGTACTCCCTCCGGTCCTAATTATAGGACATATTTACCTAACTTTGGAGAAATTAAGAATAGTAGTTAAATTAGTTAATCTTATTTATTTTCCTAAAATGCCCTTATTTAATACATACAAGAAATCATGTTCTATTGATGTTAATCACTTGCCTTGAAGTATCAATTGGGGTATTTTGAGAAGAAATTGACAAAAATTAAAACTTTGTCCTATAATTAGGACCAAAATCAACTTTCAAATATTGTCCTATAATTAGGACCGGAGGGAGTATCTTTCTATACAATAGACTAAGGTGACAGAAGTACCAAGCAAAATAGTGGGGTGATGATAAAAGCTGAAGCCATGCACTTTTCCAGTTTGAAAAACAAAAACCCCATGTTAGCATCTATGACCTATTACGGAGTTATAGAAGAAATATAGGAGATTACCTACAACAAGTTCAAAGTTGCTTTATTCAAATGTAAGTGAGTTATTAATAATGCTGTATTAATAGATCAACAATTTGGATTTGTCTCAGTTGATCTTTGAAGAGTTGGTTACAGAGATAAGCCCTTCATTCTAACAACCTAAGAGAAACAAGTGCTTTATGTCACGGATCCTATAAATAAAAATATGTCCATTGTACTTCAAAGTAAAAAACAGAAGTATGGTGATCCAACCTTCAATCTTGATGACACACCACCTTTCACAACAAATCCACCTAGAACAAGTGAAGTAAAATTGGTAGATGATGATGATGATGAAAAATGGGTAGGTTGATAGGTTGTATTGCAGAAAAGGAAAACAATCTTCTATTCTTCTTATTTTGTATGAATGATACACGTGCAAGGCAGGGCATACTATAGTATTATTAATTAAAGTTGATAACTTAAATATCAAATACGAAATTGACTTCCCCAGTGCGAGAAATTATTAACTTCATGGATGATAAAAGCTTCATCCGATTTACTGAAAATGAAATTAATTAAATTAATTTTGAGAAGAGAGAAAAGCAAAGGCTTCAAGTCGTATCTTCGATAGTGTTGCTGGCAGCATGTGTTAGAAGTCAAAACCCACTTCCTTCACCGGCGGATTGGATTTTCACCCTCTCTCTGTCACTCACACACACACACACACACAAATTTTTTTTTTTTTTTGTTAGTATTTCAATATAACGGATGATTATGCCTTATAGTGATAAGATCAATTTTATTTTATATACTGGTAATTTTTTAAAGCACCATACTTACATGGGGAAAGAATATCTTCGTTAATTTATCTCTTTATTTCTTTTTCATTGAATATCTATACCATTAGATCAAGTTTTAATGGTTAAGATTTAATACTATTTAATGTTATAATAATATTTTTATGTAGCATTAAATCACAACCATTGAAACTTGATCCAATGATGGAGATATTCAATGGAGAGAAGGATTAATGAAAACATTTCTTTCCGTACTTATATTAAATTTTTGAGTAAAATACTCTAACCTCCCCTCTGTTTTGCCTTAATTACACAGACCTCCCCTCTATTTTGGAAACTCATATAAACCTCCCTTAAAACTAAAATATATGTTACACAAACCTCCCTTATAGTTTGAGATTCTATTTCCATCCACCCAAACTGTTAGTTGACCGTTAAGTTTGACTTTTAAACTTTTTTTTAACCAAAATGCCCTTCTTCAGTATTAAAATTATTTATATATATATATATAAGGGCTAATAAAAATTTATACACCCATAAATTTATTCTATTAGATTCTCTAACTTTCTAATTTTTTAAAAAATTTATTAATTTTGATATTATAAATTAATTTTGACTTAAAATATATATTAAACACATATTTTTATCAAATATAATAAACTATATAAGTATGAGATTGTATGTATCATTTAAATTTATAATTTAATATTTTTTTTTTCACAAATATTTATAAACACATTTGATCAAGTATATTTTTATTTAAAATCTTGCTTGAATATTCAACGTTTGTGATATTTACATTAACCAATGCTAAAATCATCAAACATATAACTACTTGTAAAGATAAAAATAGAAATTAAGGAATAGATAAAAAAAAATCTTAAATTCTTTAAAACAAATTTAGTCAAAATGTGCAAGAAAAAATAAATTTAATTAAAAAAAATATATTTTTGGAATCTTTTTAGAATATTCTTAACGGAGTTAACTGTTTGGACTTAAGTGTATGTTTTTAAAATAGAGGGGAGGTCTGTGTAATTAAGGTAAAACTGGAGGGTAGTCAGAGTATTTTACTCTAAATTTTTTATATCTATTTCGTCAAATTCTTCAATCACATATGAACATGCATCTTGTTTTTGAACTATCATGATAATAATTTAAAGAACTTGATCTAAGTATTTTACTTTTCTAAAATATTTTAATACAACAGTATTTCTGTTGGAAAAAAAATAATACAATGGTATTTCAATTATTAATGCTGGCAAAAAAAAGTATTTCAGTTATTAAATGCCTTTAGACTTTATGACTTTCTAATATACGAGTAGTACTTAATAATTTGTCTTAATCTATGCACATTAACTTGATAATTAATAAAATAAAATCTTTTAACGTCTAATTAGAAAAAGCGACATCTAAAGTGTCTAAAGTGAACACTTTAGGCGTCCTTTTTTTTAAGAGTCTCTTTTGGAAAAAGGGACACATAAAGTTCAGACTTTAGGCGTCAATTTATTAAAGGATGTTATTACTATAATTTACTACGAGGCTCATTAGGCATCCCCTTTTTTCAGAAGTCAAAAAGGTTAAAAAACGGACATCAAAAGTGTTTTATGTAGTAGTGTTATGAATCAACAATAGGAGAGAAAATTTATGAGAAAACTTAATGTACAATCCCTTAAACTTTAGATTTTTTGATGACGACGCCTCAAACTTTATCTTTAATACAACACATAATCAAAAGCAATTTTCACTAAATGACTGATTATCACAATCCGAACCTTGCAATTAAAGGAAAAAAATTAAGGATCCTTTAGCAAAATACAATTACATTGTTGTCAAAATTTAGCCAATTTATTTGCTATTTTAATATGGAAATATAACTCACAAGTGGTGAATATTTTGGAATGGAGTTAGGGCCTTGTAGCTCAATTAACACCTAATGACTCATTTAAGGCTTTCTCAAGTGTGTGGTTATGAATTTGAACCTTCATTATAGATTAACTCTTTATTTAATATCGTACCGTTACATATTTGAAAAAATTGACATACTAAAGTCCTTATTTAAAAATATAAAAGAAAAAATTATGTTGTAAGATTTATTTATCTTATTTAGGCAAATATTTGTTGTCTCCCTAACAGGAAAAAAATATGTGCAAAAAAACTCATGAAACAATAATTAAATTGAGAGTTGCTGAAAAAAAATACAATGTGATGTAAAACTCGTGTATTTTTAAAATATAAATATATTAATATCAATTATTATAATTATGCAAATAAACTTTTATTTTTTATTAGGTACATGTATCCTTCTATTAGAAATAATTCTATTCAAAGTACTGTCAGACACTAAAAATAGATATCTCTATCAATAAAGATTTAAATATTAATTAACCATGTTATAAAGGATTAACCCCTTTCCCTCGGCCGAACCCTGCTGGTATATGCTAATAATTAAACTGGTGAAGGCGATTAGTGAGACGACACGTCCATAAACGTTCCTAGAGGGCTAGTGGCTCACATTGTGGGCCCCTTATATACATATGTCCCAATAAAGGATTCCTGTTATTTGACCACTTCAATTTGGACCTTATTCTGGACCCAAACCTGAAACCAGACAATTCTATTGAAAAAGGGACCATATTCTGATATGTTGAGCCTCTACAATAATTTTAAAAAAAAAAAATCCTTAATAATCAAATATTTTATTTTATTTTATTTTTACAAAATCCGTTAGAAATTAAACGGTGGGCCCATTCATTTTATAAAGCTGCATATAACAAACTACATGATGGGCCTTACGGGCCCAACGACAAGAAGGCCCTATTTGGTATGAAGCATGGGTATAGGAATTGTGATTGGTTCAAGGCCAAATTGTATTATTTAATATGAGGGATTGAAGTTTTCGGGATTCACAATCTCACAAAAGTAAGATTGCTGTAAAGCCACATCCCTTTAGTATTGAAAAAGCTATCTTGGAGTTACCAAAAAAAAAAAGCTATATTGGGATTGGAAAATTTTGAGACAAAACTATTCCTTCCCTCTAAAATTCTGTTAGGTTTAAATTAACTCTTATCCCTCTCCATTGCCACAAGCATCCCCATCAACGGAAGCATCTCCACCCACAATCAGTACTGTTTCATTGATGTTTGCGATAATTTCTTTAAGAAATTTATTTTGAAAAAAATGATACTTATGAATGTTGAAATTTATTCAACAGTTTAAACTTTCTTATCACTATTTTCTTCACACAAACCGCATTAAAAGCACAACAATCTGATTTTTTTCCCTCTAAAAGGTGATCCGCATGAGATGAATAAATGGCTGTGGGGCAGGATCCTGACTATCGGCAATTCATGCACTTTACCTTCAAGATCTCCTATGTCTATCTATTAATTCAAATGCAATCTCTCATTTGACTCTCATTCAAGATGTGAGCTTTAGCAGGAGATTGATGATTTAAAGGAAAATTCAAAGTATCAATCAAAGTTAGAAGCTTTTTTTTTTTTTTTTTTTGACGTTTGTTCGCAGATGTTTTCTGGGTAATTTTCTGGCAAAAAAAATGTTTTCTGCGTAATTTATGGGTTGCAGTTTTATTTGTTCATATATGTTTTCTGGGTAATTTATGGGTGACAGAGGAAGATTGTGGAAGAATAGGAACTTTGCATCGTGGGAGGAGAGATTGTAATAATATTTTTTTAAAATTTATTATTAGGGGCATTATAGTCTGTTTATAATTTATCGCTAATTAAATAATGAAATTAATTTAATTACTTCATCTAAATATTATTCCGTAGCAAACGTATTTTAAACTCTCAATGCCAATACCTATACCAATCTCAATCTCTATTTATCGAAATTCAGTGCAACAAACCAAACAGAACCTAAGAACCTCCTCAAGATTTTTTCCCCCAAAAAATATAAGTTTGTGAGTTCAACTTTGTATGAATATGTTGAGTGTATGAGTTATTAAAAAAATACCTATGAGTGCATATAATTTATTATAGGGAAAATTTAAATTAAATCATTTTATAACACAAAAATCTAAATTCAGGTTTATACTTTCAACAAATTATTAATTAGGCCGTGATGACTTATTAGGGATTTTAAAATATTATTAAAAGATCATAATACCCCTATTCAGTTTAAAAATTAATATTTTAAACTGTAAATTCTCATATGCTTTTAACCCTAATACCCTCTTTGAAACATTGGGATCTCACTTTTAGTCAACTTACAAAAACGTTGAAAGATAATTTCTAACAATTTCTCTTTAACCCTAATGCTGTATGTGTTAGAATCGGTAGGCACAGCGGAAGAATTTTAAAAATTTTCACCGATCCTAATCGAGGATCTATTAACGGCGTTTAAACCAAGTTGGAAGGATTCATATCTTTTGATGATTCAGAGTTTTCACGATCTCTAGGAGCCAACACGTCAGGTCCGCTCCCTCTACTAGTATCCACACGAATGCTCTCCAACCGAGACTGCGTGCTAGCGCGTCTAATGTCTCCTAGGGTTTCACTTGCGGCTCTCAATTCTCATGTGCATATCAATATATCTGCTCTATCAAGTTTATAATCTATGAGAGCTATTTTCAAATTTCAAAATTAATCATCATTAATTTTGAAATTAATTAACAATTAATTATCTTGATGAGCTAATTAAATAAATTCAGTTTAAATTAAATCTGTCCAACAGTTTTAATTTAACCTATTTATTTAATCCAAATAAAGAGCCATTAGATTTAATTTATCTTCATAAATTAAATCTGAGATACTATATCTCTATCATATTAGTTATTAAATTTAATATATCTTAATAAATTAAATTTAAAACTAACACAATATAATAATATCATATAATATATATATATATATATACATATATATATATATATAAGATATATATTTCAAAAATATATATATCTATATAATATTATTAATGAATTTTATATTATATATATATATTTATATATAAATATAAAATTCGTCCACTCTAAATTAAACATTATCTTGTGTTGGGCCATTCTTGTGTGCGACCCTGTAGGCCCATATGAAGTTGGCAGTGGGCCAATAACTATACTAACCCAAAAGTCGCAAGCGGCCTTTAGCAAGACATTACGACTACCCAATTCATATGAGGATCGTTATCACGATGTAACCTGTCTTACAACCATATCACGTCCCTTTTGTCACATGATATATCGATCAAGGATAAGGCATGGATAATATCATCCTCTTGTTCCTGACCATTACTTTCTCGATTCCTGAGTAGCCTGATAACAGAGACAGAAACTCCTTTCATCATACTATGGCCATACATTTCTCAGATTCACTCATCGAGGGGCCCAGTAATATCTCCCTACTAATGTGAGGGACAAATTCCATCTTGATCATTCATATTCCTCTGCATGAAAAACCCGATTGTAGCCTTTATCATCACTCGGTCAAAAGTGACTTTTGATTAGTTCAAAACTTAGCAACTCTCATGTAGGAATCCATGATGACCTCAGGTCTAAGGGCATTGTGATGTGGTTATACATGAGAAAAGCTTATGACTTGATCCATGTAGCTTTCTCATAGTGGGTCGGCCCAGCACCTTGTACTCTTACAAGTGCCTAAGACTTTGATTCGTATCTCCATATCTTATCAAAGTCATACTGATTTTGTTTCATCTTTGCTCCCGCATAAATGACCGACCAGGGACATTTTAGGACAATCTTTATGAATTATCCAAGCATACAATTATCACAGTTAACATGCAAATAATATGATAACAGAATGGAGAAATTTCATTAAAATAATAATATTCAAAGTACAATGATTGACCCTTATGGCACAATTTCCAACAGCATGATGTATATGAGATGTATGTTGAATAAAGCATAAATACCCATAGTGTGTTGGACTATTAGCAACTGCAAATTCATCCATTTTTTTTTTGGATATATGATAAATCAGTTTATTAAACAAGAAGACTAGTATACAGCTTGTCCATGAATATATGATATTTCCTACCTTCTTGGTCTCTCTTTCTCTGGAAACGGCATCAGTCATAGCGGTTATATTATATCCTTGGACAGCACTGATTCAAGTGGAAGAAGGATAGGATTAGCCTACCAAAACGTAAAGCCACCACCACAATACAATTTTGAGTTCCAATTCCATTTACCCTTTTCTTTTTTTCTTATATGATTCAGCCGACTCATCCTTTTAACTGTTAAGGACATTTTGATCTTTTAATAAATTTTGAAATCCCTAATTAGGCTGTCTTCACAGCCTAATCAGGAATTTGTTGAAAGTGTAAGACTGAATGTGAATTTTGCTATCTTAGAAGGATTTAATTAGGATTCTCCCTCTATTATGTGTGTGTGTGTGTAGGTGGAGTTAAAATGCTCTCTCTAGGAAAAATCTCAAATTTGGAAGCGAGCGTTTTTTTTCTCTCTCTTGGAACTCGTGCCACCGAAATTTCTTTCTATGGACGACGTGTTCTCTCTCAAGATTCCGCCGGATAAATCGCCGGATCACCAAAAAGCACCAGTTAGTTCTTCGAATAAGCATATTCCATGCACTTCACCAGAAACTCTCGAACTGGCTGGGGTTGAGGTAGATCAAGGAATAGGACCGCTAGTGGCCTCTGAAACTCTTGCAACTGATCAACAAAGTGGAAAACAGGGGACTCACTCTGTTTCGCAAGGTCATCTGAAAACTTTTTCTTACAAAGACTCTCTGATGGGATTTAACAAATGTGAGTTCAATGGTATGACCCAAAGCCCCTCTGTCTCAAATGAGGACTCATTAATGGCAAATTTGCAAAATAAAAAATGGACGATTCCAGAGCCTTCGGATGAGACCAAAAAACTCATGTCCATTTATCCTACAATGGACATCACAGAGGACGAATTCAATGAAGCTTGCCAGCCCTGGAATAAATCTCTAATAATTACAGTGCTTGGTGCTCGCTTCTATCTACCCAAGCTTAAAGAGATGCTCAACAGGGTGTGGAGATTTAGTGACTTTGAATTGGTGGATCTTCCAAACAATTACTATGTTGTTCGGTTTACAAGCAAATTATATTAGAAGGGCCATGGGTAGTTGCTCATCATGCAATTCTGGTTCAGAAATGGTCACCGTACTTTGATCCCTTCCAAAATCAGTTGGGAAAAATCGCAACTTGGGTAAGGATCCCAAATATCCCTCTAATATACTACTCTCAGAAATTCATTTCCAGATTAGGGGATATGATAGGAAAGACCATCAAAGTTGATCTACATACCTTAAATTGCCAGAACCAACCTTTGGGTGTTGTGTCGAGAGGAAGGTATGCGAGAATCTGCGTCGAGTTGGACCTCCAAAAATGCCTTGTCCCAAGAGTTATCTTAGCATCCATGGTCTTCAATGTAGAGTATGAGGGACTGGATCTTATATGCTTCACTTGCGGGAGATATGGACATAGGAAAGACGCGTGTGGAAAAAAAGAAACAGAGACTGATCCCTCCAAATTGCAGCAACTAGCGCTGGCATCTACAAAGGATATTCCGGCATCGTTGCCAGAAAATGCTTCAACAAACACAGACGAGGAGGGAAGTATGGGTCAGTCACTGCCAAAGTCACAGGGAGAAGAAATCAATCATCACGTTTTCAAACTCTTGCTGATCTGGATGCCAAAAGTGAGCGAGGAATTTTGAAGCTTAATAGCTCCCGTGAGCACGGACGCCCAGAAGCCATGGAAGAAGTGGGAAATGGGGATTTATGTGAAGAAGGCGTAAGTTAAAGGGAAGGTGCACTTAAAAGCCAGTCAAAAAGCACCACAAAAACGGTTCCCACGCGCCCCATGAAGCGTGTCTATCAGCTGAAACATAAAGAAGCGAATGGACTAAAATCCATTTTACCCAAAGTCCTTCCAAGAGGGCCTTGCGTCAATGAAGCCCATGAGATTTCCACTGGACAAGCTGCACAAAAACCAGTCACAACCCAAGGCCCAAGCGAAGCAAAATTTGTCAAAGGAGGGGCTCGAATTCATCAGCTAGTTGCGGGGTCCATGTCCTCTCCCAATTCCGAAATTATTATTCCACCTGGCCTTGAAGTCGGAAGTCAGCAGGACGTTAATTTAGAGGCGCAAGACAAGGGAAAAGCGGACCTCTTTTTGCTCTCATCAAATTTAATAAGCGAAGGGTGCTCAACGCCTGATATAGAAACGGAGCCTCTGGAAGACGCTCAAATCGCCATTGCTTCTCCTTCCTTATCTCCTAAAGCCGAAGTTCCCAAGCATGTGCTGGTTAAGGAAAATGTTTTATCCAAAGTGGAGTTGTCTAAAAACAAGCATCAGGAAGAATCTGATCAAGCGCCACCCACAGTTTCAAGGATGGAACCCCAGAATTCTTTGGTCAGGATCAATGATCAGAGCAATCCAAGAAAGAGCCTTAGGGAAGCCAAGAATAGAAGTAGATCTGCTTCTAAGCGAATTCCTCCAGATAAGTAATTTTTGTTTTTTTCTGATCAATAAATTTCAAGTTTTAGCATGATTATATCCAGTTGGAATTGTAGGGGTGCTTGTAGTAAATCTTTTCCTCGTGTCCTTCGTGACATTGTCTCTAAGCATAATATTTCCGTTATGTGTCTCTTGGAAACTAGAGTTAGTGGTCATAAAGCAGATTTAGTGGTGCGTAAGTTAGGATTTAGCAATTGGCTGAGGGTGGAAGCTACAGGCTACGCGGGTGGTATTTGGGTCCTCTGGCATGACACTGACGTTACTGTTGAATATCTTTTCTCTACTACTCAACTTCTTCATTGCCGTTTGACGGACATAAATTCCGCAGACTGTTTCTGTGTTTCTTTTGTTTATGGGGACCCTAGATGGAGCTATAGGCAGGAACTATGGTATGATCTCCGGGAATTGGCAAGTAAAGTAACTGAGGCCTGACTCGTCTTAGGTGATTTCAACTCCTTTTTAAACCACTCTGATAAGATTGGAGGTGTGGCTGTTCCTAATAGATCCCTTGTCCCTTTTCAAAACTGTGTTCATGACTGCGATTTTCTAGAACTGCCTGTGGTTGGTGATAAATTCACCTGGTCTAAGAGTAACATGAAAGCACGGCTTGACTGGGCTTTATGCAATTTAGCCTGGGAAATGGGTCATCCAAGCCACAAGGTCTTTCACCATCTTCGGTACAAATCTGACCACAAAGTCCTGGTGATCTCTTCTGGTAGTGTGCAGGCTGCTCTCCCCTCGAATCACTTCAGGTATCAAGCTGCCTGGTGTCTTGAAGAGGGTTTTCCAGACATAGTTAGCTCTGCTTGGAACAGCAATGACTGGTTATCTGGATGTAATGAGTTTCAGAATAAAGCCTCCTGGTGGAACAGGAATGAAGTAGGAAGTCTTCCAAAAAAAAGAGGACTCTGATTAAGAGATTGGAAGGTATTGATCGTGAAATCGCTCTTCGCCCGCATGCTGGGCTTTTAAAGCTTGAGGCAAAACTCTGGAAAGAATATACCAAAGTAGCGAACCAAGAAGAGCTTCTCTGGTACCAAAAGTCGAGATGCAAGTGGCTTAAGTACGGAGATAAAAATACCAGTTTCTTCCACTCTTCCACTATTATCAAAAGAAAGAAAAGTCGAATTGAAGCTCTTCAAAACGATCAAGGAAACTGGATCTCAAACCAGGATGAACTAAAGCATTCTGCTCACAGCTATTTCAAAGAGCTTTACTCCACTGATCAAGACGTTCTGAGTGTATCTGACTGGCCGGTTGACTTCCTGTCTCTTAATGATTCTCAACTTTCATGTATTCAAAAAGACGTGTCTGCGGTGGAGATTAAGAATGCAGCCTTCGAGATGGATGTTTTCAAAGCGCCTGGCCCTGATGGGCTCCAACCACACTTTTTTCAAACGCAGTGGGAGGTTGTTGGACCGAAGATATGTGATCTCATTTTCTCTATTTTCAGAGACCCTGACAAGGTAAATGAGATTAACCAGACTCACATCACACTGATTCCCAAGGTGGACCACCCTACCTCGATTAAGGATTTTCGTCCCATATCCCTATGTAATGTGAGTTACAAAATTCTTAGCAAAGTTCTTGCAAATAGGCTGAGGCCTGTATTAGACTTCCTGATTTATCCTACCCAGTGCAGTTTCATAAGCGGAAGGTAGAGCTGCGATAATATAATTCTGGCGCAAGAAGCGATTCACACAATGAGAATGATCAGAAAGAAGAAAGGCTATGTGGCTATCAAAGTGGACATGGAGAAAGCTTTTGACAGATTGGACTGGAACTTTCTGCAGTTTAATCTTCACTGTCTGGGTCTAAACGATCATTTTGTGCGGTTTTTGATGACGTGTGTCTCGTCTCCTACCATGAAAGTTGTTTGGAATGGATCTCTAACAAACCACTTTAAGTCGACAAGAGGTGTGAGACAAGGGGACCCTCTTAGTCCCTATTTATTCATCCTATGTATGGAACGGCTAAGTCAATTGATAAATCGTGAAGTGGTTGAGGGAAGATGGATTCCTTTAAAACTTACCAACTCGGGGCCGGAGCTCTCTCATCTCTTCTTCGCTGATGATCTTCTCCTTTTCTGCGAGGCTTCCTCTAATCAGATGGAGATTGTTAGAGACGTAATGGCTTATTTTTGTAGAGTCTCGGGGCATAGAATCAACCTCTTAAAATCCAAGTTATTTGCCTCAAGAAATGTCCAGTTTCACAGAGCAATGCAGCTTGGTCAGACCATAGGAATAAGCATCTCAGGAGATTTGGGAAAATACCTAGGTGTCCCTCTTCTCCATAAGAGAACCACAAGGTTGACATACGCTCCTCTGGTTTCTAAAGTTAGGAAGAAACTTTCAACTTGGAAAGGCAAATTCCTGAATATGGCTGGGAGAACTGTTCTCATCAATTCTATTCTCTCCACTCTTCCGTTCTATCAAATGCAAACCACCCTCCTCCCCAAAGGAGTTTTGCAGGATCTTGAAAGATTAAACAGAAATTTTTTCTAGAATCAGGGGCGGGAGGGAAAGAAGATGCATTTAATTGCTTGGGAGAAAATTAAGATGGACAAAAAAGATGGAGGGCTCGGTATCAAAGATCTTATTAGCCAAAACAAAGCCCTCATTATGAAGCTTTGTTGGAACCTCATTACAAGACCGGATGCTTTATGGGTGAAAGCGCTCAAATTGAAATACGGCTGTGGTGATGGTAAATTCCCAGGCGTTGAGAGGAAAAGGAATCAATCGGCCGTCTGGAACGCAATCACTTCTGTTTGGGACCCTTTCAGGGCTGCAGTGGGTAAAAAGCTTCAAAGCGGCCAATCAACAAATGCTTGGTGGGATTTATGGACAAATCTCGACCAGCCTCTCATATACTATGTCGATCGAAACCAAAATCTTATAAATCCTGAGGACACTATTAATTCTTTCGTCGGCATAGATGGGGGGTGGGACCTGCATAAATGGGGTACGTTTTTACCTTGGTGGGTTATCGATAGGATTAAGAAAGTCTCTCCTCCTTCCCATTCAGGTGACGATACTTTCTGGTGGAGGAAATCCACTGATGGAAATTTCAGCGTCAAATCTGCTTATTCCATGATCTACTCGTCGCTCGAGGGATCCCAAGATTCATTCTGGCAGCGCATCTGGAGATGGCCTATTCCTGAGAAAGTTAAATTCTTTATGTGGCAATTGTACCAGGAAAGAGTCCCTACAAATTCAATTTGTGCCAAGAGGGATGCGAGGATAAACAATGAGTATCCATTTGAGTGCCATTGTGAGGAAACAGCAATCCATACTTTGAGAGATTGTGAGTTTGCAACTTCTGTGTGGCTTTCTTGTATTAACCCCATTTATTATTCTGCATTTTTCTCTGGTAATATGCAGGTGTGGCTAAATTGGAATATACAGAACTCACCGGGTGATCGCAAGATGTCTCAGTGGACCTGGCTCAGGGTCTTCGGCTCTTTATGCTGGCTAATTTAGAAGAACAGATGCAAAAAAGCTTTCGAAGGGGTCAGTGACCTTCCACAACAACTACTACACAGAAGCCTACACTTCCTTCACGAAGGCATTGAGGAGGGGCGACTCAGACACAAGATATTCAGAGTCCCAGATAGAGCCGCAGCAAGATAGTACGCTCCACCAGAGGGTTTTGTTCGGGTCGATGTAGATGCAGCAGTAGATGAGCACAGAAACTCTGCAGTAGGAGGCGTGATCCGCGATAGCTCAGGAACGTGGATTGGCGGATTTCAGCAGAACCTCGGATTCACTCTTGGCTCAACAGCTGCAGAGATTCAAGCCATTAGAATAGGTCTTCTGATATGCAAAACCAGGAACCTGAGGAAGATCAGACTACACACTGACTCAATTGAAGCAATTCAGGTGCTATTCCAGCCAGGGGGTACCTACCACCCCCTCCAGAATGAGTTAGAGGAAGTAAGGCAACTAATCTACAGGGATTGGGATCTAGAGATCTACCACTGTCACCGAGAAGCCATTACATGTGCTGATTTCTTGGCAAAGACGGGCCTCGATGCAAGCAACGAAATGTCATTTTTGGCACATCCGCCAGCTTTTTGTGCGCTCCAAATGTTAGTCGATCTAAGCTAACATTTGAGCTCAATAGTTTTTCTATGTATGCAAGTCTATTGTAATGGCCCGCAGTGGCCTCAAGAGTCTTTCTCTCTTGTCTTTGTAATTTAAAAAAAAAAATGCTCTCTCTAGTCACAATTATGAGTAGAAAAAACTATTTCACAGTATTTAAGAAAGCTAATTATTTTTCATAATTAAGTATAAAATAGAATTCTTTTTCCTCAAATGCCCTTATTAGAAATTGTGCTCATTTATTGCATTGATTCCAACTGCTCATTTCTTCTAATTTAAAATGATTGAAGACATGCATTAACAACACTTAAAGGTGGGTAGTTTTTACTTATACCGCACCCTACTTAAAGGTGTGGTTTTTACTTATGCCGCACCCTAGTTCTAAATATAGAATTGTCATATAATTCTCACGTACTAATAGAAATAGTTACAAATAATAATTTTACCCAACAAACTTCTAGTGATTTTTTAATCTTAGCCTCATTAATTATACAAATAAACTCCAACATCATATTAATTTTTATTTTCTCATACTACTCTTATTAAATATGACGTATATAAAAAATATTTAATATTATTTAAAATATCAAATGTCTTATAAAAACTGTCAAAAACATTTTTTTAGAGAGCGTAGTATAAAAGGGACTATATTAATAATTAAGGTAAAAAAAATTGACAAGTTTTTCTTATAATTGAGAGACCAATTGGAATAGGTTTCACCTTTAAACATGTTGTAAAATTGTCCCCTAAATCCGCAATTTTTTTATGAGATTTAATTTAATGATTATTAGTTTAATCATGGGATAAGAAGGGGAATCATGCAGGGAGGTCAGCACGGCCAACTTGTTAATTGAGAGATTCCATGGAAGGCCCAAATTGGTGGCTCCTATAGTGGATGCTGATTCCTCTTTGGGCCTCTAGTTTAAGGGCCCACTTGTTTACTTGTTTTTTTTAAAAATGACTTATTCATTTTTGCACGTGCCCTTGCATTTTGTTTTGCTTTATTTTCTCCTGCCTTCACTTTAGTTTCATAGAGGAAATCCAAACTAGTGGACATTCACGCTTCA
Source organism: Inga leiocalycina (assembly GCA_963242795.1). NCBI lineage: Eukaryota > Viridiplantae > Streptophyta > Magnoliopsida > Fabales > Fabaceae > Inga > Inga leiocalycina. The sequence continues at coordinate 55,939,831 of OY725329.1, forward strand.
TGCTTTTAAAATCTGACCTGTTTTAAATGTGTATATTTAGATAGGGAAACCATTTTAAAGGATATTTCTTATACTTATATTTGTTCCAAGGGGTTAATGTAATGTTTGGTCTTTATGCTTGGTCATTATTTTAGTATGGGTTAATATCATTTTTTGTCTCTCAATTTTGCCCTTATTTGGCTTTTGATCCCTGAAGTTTCAAATCATTGGTTCCTTGTAAGGGTGATATGGTTTAGGTTTTTAGTAAGTTATAAGGATCAATGTTTTAAATAAAATGAAACATAATGGACTAAAATTTATGATTTGAAACTTAAGTAGAATTGGGAAATCGGGTCAAGCCTGTCGGGCCAGCCTGTTTAAACCCTTTAAGTGGAGGGCCGGCTTATAAATTCAAGCTTCTAAAATAATCGAGCCTAAAAGGGCCAACCCTATAAGGTCAAAGGTTTAAAAGAGCCAGCCCTATAGGCTCAAAGTTGGCCCATTTAAATCAGTTAATTTTTTTTTAAAAAAATCTTCTAACTTGCCCAATTGCCCCTCCCACTAACCCTAAAATTGTTGCATCTATCTAAAACAAAACCCTTTGTAGTAATGCTCTTCATGTGTAAATATATTTGATCTTTTTAAAAAAAAATATATATCATTTTGTGAATTATTTTTATCAAATGAGTTTTTTTTTTCTGAGTAAATTTCAATTTTTCTGGGCCATCGATCAGGCATGTTTGGGATCAAGATTTCTTAAAAAATAAATCCTTATTACGCAAGTCGAGATAAAACTCCTCTCACATACTTACCTCGTATACTGTGAATCACGATTTATAAGCACTTATTATCCAAAAATAAGCTATTCCAAATGAGCACTGTAAAATTTCAATCTAAAATATACTAGATTTAGATTCCAAACCCCCAAGTCATTAGTCCCGTTTCTGCTTGTAGAGACTTTTTGGTCCTTTTCTACTTCTTTCCCGGGGAAAGAATAATAAAATGCGATTTTTCATTTAAATAAATTTTTATTTATAACAATTTTAGCATTTTTTACACACTACACCAAAATTTAAAATGATTGTGATTAGTAATAAATTAATTTGTAAGTATTGATATATCTTAGGTAGGCTGTACTATGGCTCATGGCGAAAAATGGGTAGGTTGACAGGTTGTATTGCAGTAAAGTAAAGGAAAACAATCTTCTATTCTTCTTATTTTGTATGAATGATATACGTGCAAGGCAGGGTATTCTATAGTATTATTAATTAAAGTTGATAACTTAGATATCAAATACGAAATTGACTTCCTCAGTGCGAGAAATTATTAACTTCATGGATGATAAAAGCTTCATCCGATTTACTGAAAATTAAATTAATTTTGAGAAGAGAAAAAAACAAAGGCTTAAAGTCGTATCTTCTAAGGGGTTGCTGGCAACAGCAAACGTTAAAATCAAGGTATTAAAATTTGGGTCGGGCATTGAATCGGTCGGGATATTGGGTTAAAGGTCAGTGGGTCGGACCGGAACCAAATCGGAACTCAATCAGGACAAAACCGGTGAAAAATTGAAAATTTTAAAGAAATTTTTTTTTTAAATATGAATCTGGACCGATTTACTGGCTGGTTCGCCGGTTTTCGGGCTGAACCGGCCGATCCAGTCCGGATTCAAGAAGCTTGATTAAAAGTCAAAACCCACTTCCTTCACCCGCGGATTGGATTTTCACTCACACACGCGCGCACACAAATTTTTTTTTGGTTAGTATATTTCAATATAACGGATGATTATGCCTAATAGTGATAAGATCAATTTTATTTTAGGGACAATTATAATGAAGTCCCACACAAGAGAAAAACTGAAAAAATGGTCCCTAAAGTTGTTAATGACAAGTCGAGGAGCGTCTATTAACAAGTCGAGGAGCTTACACTGACAACTTCAGGGACCATTTCTTTATTTTTTCTCTTGTATGGGATTTCATTGTAACTGCCCCTTTATTTTATATATTGGTAATTTTTTAAAGCACCATACTTACATGAGAAGAGAATATCTTCATTAATTTATCTCTTTATTTTCTCTCCATTGAATGTCTACATCATTAGACTGAGTTTTAATGGTTAAAATTTAATATTATTTAATGTTATAATAATATTTTCATGTAGTATTAAATCACAATCATTGAAACCTGATCCAATGATGGAGACATTTAATAAAAAGGAAATAGAGAGAAGGATTAATGAAAACATTTCTCTCCATACTTATATTAAACTCCTTATATCTATTTCGTCAAATCCTCCAATTAAATATAAATATGCGTCTTCTTTTTGAAATATCATGATAATAATTTAAAGAACTTGATTTAAGTATTTTATTTTTCTAAAATACTGTAATACAAGATACAACGGTATTTCTCTTGGCAAAAAATAATACAATGGTATTTCAATTATTAATGCTGGGAAAAAAAGTATTTCAGTTATTAAATGCCTTTAGACTTTATGACTTTCTAATATAGAGTAGTACTTAATAATTTGTCTTAATCTATGCACATTAACTTGATAATTATCTTGAAACAAAAACATTGATAGTAAAAGGCGGCTATAAATCTGGCAAAAAAAACAAGGCGGCTATAAAGTGGGCAAAAAAAAATGCGGCTATAAAGTCTGTGTACGCGGCTGCAGTAAACCTAATTTTTTACTAAAATATGCAAATAAATGGAGCATGCTAAAATTTAACTAATCCGGATGGACTGAAAGATCTAGATAAAGTAATAAACTACAAAATTATAAAAAATATGATATGATATATCAACAAACTTGATAGTTGAGATGGTAACCAACCTAATTCCTGTAAGAAAATGAGAACGCAAGTTCAAAAAAGATATGGGATTAAGGGGTAAAAATATTCATAAATTTTTTTTAAAAGTGCATCCACCATCATAAATTTTTTTTAGATACAAAAGTAATTATGAACTTTTAAAATGAGGGTAAAAGTGACACTTCCTTTAAAACCAACAAACGGCTGTTAATTCCAGTACAAAAGTACCAAAATACCCCTATTTAAAAAAAAGATTCAGAGGCAAAAATACCCATAAATTTTTTTTAAAAGTGCAAAAATATTCAGAAACTTTTTCAAAATTGAGTCCACCACCATAATCTTTGTTTTTAGATAGGAGTATTTTGGTATTTTTGCACTATAGTTAACGGCCGTTAGTTAGTTTTAACGGAAGTGTCACTTTTACTCCCCTTTTGAAAGTTCATGGTTACTTTTACATTTAAAAAAAGTTTATGGTGGTAAATACAATTTAAAAAAAAAACTTATGAGTATTTTTACTCTTAACCCCAAAATATGATATGATATCCTAAACACTTGTATTTTGTTTTTTTTTTTTTAAGTTTAAAAACGGCCAAGCATTGCTTGGAAGTTACAGATTAGTAAACAAAAGACAAATTAGACCACAAAGTTGCGGTCTTGAGCCAAATAAGCAAGACATTGAGGGGGCGGATCTAGCAAGATTGCCAGGTCGACATCAAGCTGGTGAGCTTCCTTTGCCAATAAGTCAGCACACCGAATACCTTCTCTTGGTACCCAGTGAATCGCTATGTCCCAGTCAGAGTACAGCAGATCTCTAACGGCATTTATCTCTGTCCTCAACGGATGATGTATGCTCACATCTCTCATGATCAGATTGTATAGTTCAAGGGAATCCGTGTAAGCTAGGACCCTGCAAAAGTTACGTTCCTTGCACATCTGGAGGCCAGTTAGGAGTGCTGAGAGCTCTGCCGAAGTTGAGGGTGCGAAGCCCAACTTCTGCTGAAATCCTAGAACCCAGTGACCCCAATCATCACGTAATAATCCTCCACAAGTCGCAAGACCCTGGTGATTAACGGATCCATCTGTGTCGAGACGAAACGCCACTTGTATTTTGTTTAATAACGACTAGATACAATCTATTTTTAGCGTGGGAAACTCTTTTTCAACCATCTGCAACTAACTATTTTCTCCTGCCTACAACACCAAAAAAAAAACATTTCTCCTTCTGATCCTAATTATAAGATAAAGTTGATTTTTTTGGAGAAATTAAGGAAACCAATTAAATTACTTTAGAATAGTTATATTTTTATTTTTTTTCTCTAAACTAATTAATTTAACTGATAAACTAATTTATAATCAAAGGATACTAAAAATATAAACACTCTAAAATAATTTAATTGGCTTCCTTAATTTTTTTAAAAAAATCAACTTTATCTTAAAATTAAGATCGAAGGAAGTATTTTTACATAACTAATGCAGGGTTGCACAGCATCTAATTCCTTGAAAACTTTTGGACAATAAAATTCGCAATGGAGACTTTTTTTAGGGGAAAAAAATCAAAGAAGTTAACCAAGTGGTCCCCAGGGAAGCGGATCCCCCCTCATTTGAATTATCATCTATTTCGGAGAAAACAATCAAAATCCAACACACCATCACAGTGGATTGTTGGCATCACTACAATCCTCGCACTATTTGCTTTTGTTCTGCATCTTCAACCACTCAAAGCCCATCAACATTTATTTTATCCTCCCTTCTATTTTAAATATAAGATAAAATTGATTTTTTTTTAAATATTAAAAAAACTGAATAAATTACTTAATCATATCATATATCCTTAAATTATATATCATTTTATTAATCAAACTAATTAATTTAGAGAAAAAAACACAAATTCAAATATTCCAAAGTAATTTAATTAGCTTCCTTAATTTTTCAAAAAAAAATCAATTTTATCTTATATTTAGAATCGTATGGAGTGTATTATATTATATAATTTAATTAGCTTCTTTAGATTAATAAACCTAAAGCCTCTTTCCTACACATAGGCTTTCAAATTATGTATTTAATAATTCATTTTTATATCATGCGTATTGGATGGGAGGCTCACAAGTTAATATGCCAAAAGTATGCTATTATATTATACAAGTTTATAAATAAAGAAGGAGTGACGTCGCCGTGGACCAAAAATAAAGAATAATATTATATTTAAATTCTCCATAGAAAAAATTATTCCCCGCTGCTTCATGACTTGACACACTTGTGTGTTTAGCAAGCACCAAAACCATGGTTTCAAACCATAGTTTGTGTAACCCGAGATAAAACTTCTCTCACACTTTTACCTCGTAAGTCGTAAAAGCTATTTTCTTTCATTGATTCAATAAAACCAAGTCGTCATGTGGAGACAAAAAAGAACAAAACAGTTTTTTTTTTGCCAAGAAAGAAACAGGATATATTGAAATTAACCGCAAATACAACACTTAGAAACCGAAAAGGTCAACCTATAACCTAAGAACACAAGATAAAATTGGAAGCATACAAACATTGAAACTAAAAATCTAAGTCCATAAAGGTTTTTCAATATAACAAGAACATAAAACTTAAACAAACTAATCGTCCACAATGCCAAAGGCCCAGAAGGCCCACAACTGTAGCAGAGGTTGAAGTACCCAACACAAAGAGCAAGACCGTCCAGAGAAGCTTTGGCAATCCATACCATCACCAAATCTGCTTCTATGAGGATCCATCTGTAAAAGAGGTTCTTGACAATTTTCCTTGAGATAAGATTAAACTCAAGGAGGTCATCAATAAACACATTAGCAAACAGCGTACAATCAGTATGGCCATAAATGAAAGAAACGCAATACCAACCCAATGATGAATAGTGTCGCCATACCCACTGAACATGCACATATTGAAACCAAATATGAACATTGTTGCGAAGAACACTGAATAGGCAAATGTCTACCCAAAGAAGAACAGTGTGTACAAGCCCACTGACCAGGCTCAAATTGATAATTCTATCATCTAAAATCCATATATAACAATTCAGAGCAATACAACTAGCCACACTACCATGTTCAACTCCCATCCCCAAATCACCAATAGCATAGAAAGTGTACATTAACCAAGCAAAATCACTTTTTGAAAGATGAGCAAAACCATACAACACCCCCCAGCCTTTTACCAATACCTTTGATACATCATAACCAGAGTTTGAAGCAAACTTTAAAGCCCTGATATTTGAGCTTGGATCGGACAATTTGTCTCTTCCCCCCCCCCAAAACCCTTCCATCCCATTGTTATTAGGACCGATGCATCATGAATACTGGAATTTGACTTATAATTCCCACAGCCCAGAGATGAACTAAAACAAAGCCCTTGAATATATAAAGTAAATTCGTTTACATCCAAATCCATCAAAATTTTAGACCAGCAGACCGAATTTAGCTCAGAAAAATTGACCATCATCAAGTCGGTCCTACCAGAAGCAAAGCTTAGGCCTAGCCAGCCGATGTTAGGGAAAATGAGACCTTAAGCAAAGCACTTACCTCAAAATCTATGAATCGGCTAATTGGTATTGTTGAGACCATATGTGCCCTTGCCTTTGGTGTCCTTAGAGTGTTTGCAAATCCCCAACTACTAGCCTCCATCGAGCTTCTTCTTTCACATAGGTGGAAAAAGATCCGCTGCTTCGACCAGTTCATCACCGACGGGAGCCACGGGGGAACCCATTGGAGGTCCTCATTGATAAGCTTCGTAGAGGATTGGGGCCTTAGAACCTTCTCGCTCACCTCCTCACTTCTTCCCCACACCCCGCCGTCGTCGGTTTCACACACGACCATTGCCTCCACAGGCCACAACATAGGGGCTACTCGATATCTCTCCCTGGAAGAGAGAGGCAACCTAACAGAGATAGGCGAGATCTACCCCTAATCAAGGGCGGCCTGCCACCGTCGGAGATCACCGCCTACTCGCAGGAAATCACACAATGGCAAAACCCTAACAGAGGGAAAAAACTCGCACGAGCGGCGAAACCAAATATTTATGTAAACCAACAAGAACAAAATAGTTACTTGTTGGTCAAGGAGGCATTTGATTGTTAGATATATAGACTCAACTTGTTTAGTCAATATCCTACTTTGAACTTTGAAAGGAGTATTTTTCTCTGATCTGAAATATAAGACTTCTTTTAAAAGAAATTTCTTGAGACCTTAACCCATAATTTAAGCCCTTGAAGAGTTACTGACTCTCAGTTGTAATCAAGGTAATTAAACCCGGACCAGTTAGTGAACCAGTCGGGGTACTAGGTCAAGGGTCAATGAGTCAAACCGGAGCTAAACTGGGACAAAACCGATGAGAAATGGAATATTTTAGGCTTATAGTATGAAATTTTAAAGGAATTTTTTTTTTAAAAAATAAAAAAATTTGACCCCGACCAGGTCACCAAACTGGACCGGTTTAGTGCCCGGGTCATCGGTTTCCGAGCCGGTCCGGTCCAGGTCAGATAACATTGGTTTTAATTTTATCCCTATTTATTAGTGGCATATATTGGATATAGAAAAACAAGAGAGATTTGAGATAGATTAAAATATGAATAATTTTTTTTTTAATTTAACAAATATTCTATGAGGTAGCTGCTCTTCTTTAACCATAGTGAGGTAGTTGAAACTTGAAAGGAACTTATATTTTATATATAAAGAAGATTTTTTTTTCACAAGAAGTAATTACAATATTAATTAGAGAGAATTAATATAATGTCTTAAAGGAAATATTTAATTGCCAAAAAATCTTAATAGCAATTGAGGAACATAAACATATTGTCATTCAGGCATTGAAATTTATATTACATGCTCTTCAATTGTTATTGAATTTTTTGAATAATTAAATTTTTTTAGAACCTTATAGTAATTCCTCTTATCAATTATAAAGTGAAATTTTGATCAAAAAATTATAAAGTGGAATTGATGACGTGACTATTCGAGTATAATTTAAAGGCAGAGAACAAATGTCAAGGACCAAAATGAAAAGCAAGTGGCGATAAGCTTATGCGGCAAGGAACTTATCTGATACGGAACTGGATTTATAATTATAATATTAATTATTAAAAAAAAGCAAAAGAATCTAGGGAGAATTACATTTAGGTCCTAACCAAGAGTAAAATAAAAAAATGATCATTTAAAATTCTAAAATGAAAAAAATGGTTCATAAATTTATCAATAACACCCTTAGGACTCGTTTGTTACACGGAACTAAAGGTGAGAGGAGGGAAGATTCGACACTTCCCTTGGATAAAACACGTTTTGCGCTTCAACTCGAATGAAATTTCAGTTCCCACCTCCTGCCATGTTCCCTTAAATATGGGAACTTCAGATCCCTCCAAAAATGGTGGGATGATGAAAACTTTCTGGGAAAACATGTGTTTTGACCAAAATGCCACCCCAAAATGCAATCGTGCAGAGTTTTTTCGGTCTTTCTCTCTTGCTCTCTTTCTTTCCTGCTCTATTTCTCGGTATCCATGTTCTCTTTTGTGACAGTGGTGGGAGGAAGAGAGTGATGTTAGAGAGAGAGAGAGAGAGGATAGTGAAGATGGTGGGGAGAGAGTGAAGGTGGTAAAGAAGGTTGGTGCTGAATGAAAAATGGTGTGACGGGTCTAGACGAGGAAAATAATGAACGATACCATGAGGAAGATGATGAACAGTAAATACAAGGTCGAGTTCAAACTGGGATTGTTAAGTTTGATCTGGGCTGTTAAGTTTAAACTTGAAGTTATGAGTGTTTTAGGTTTTTCATATAATCTTCCTACTTAAACCACTCATTTTTCTTCCAACCAAACATCTCATCTTCCCTCAACCTAGGTTTTTTTCCAAGTTTACCAAACATGTCAATTTTTTAAAGTTCGCTCCCAATCTTCCTTTCCCTTCTCTAAATTCCTTTCCCTCCTAAAATATTCTTTGTACCAAACGGGCCCTTAGAGTTGTCAATAGAGTCAGGAATTCGGGTCGAGCCCATCAGGCTGGCCTGTTTAGCTCCGAGCCCGTCAAGGGCCGGGCCTATGATTTAAAGGCTGAAAATGAAAACAGGCCTAAAAGAGTCGACTCTGTAGGACCAGCCCTTTTAGGCCTGTTTAACTTTTTTTTCTTAAATAGGCACAAGGCAATGAGCAGCAAGCATTGGTCACTAGTAAGAGAGTAGAGTTAACCTAACCTAACCCTCATATAAAAAATGCTCTCACACTGACTCAGACCTCATTTGAAGCTTCTCTTCTTTGATTTTCTTTTTTCTTTTTTTTGCATGTGTACTCCAAAATCCAAATCAGGTGTTCTATTATTACTGACATTTGAAGCTTGTAAGCTTGTTTAATTGTGACTGTGAACTTATTTGATTGGTTATGAACATTAATTATGGTTTGGACTTAAGTCTTAGAGTTTGTGTTATATTAAACTTGGATAATATTTATGTTTTAAATTAGTGTTGATGATATTTATGTTTTAAATTAAATATTTTAGTCTTTAGGAGAATAAGAAAAAAAGGCATGAAAAAAAAAACCTAAATGGACTTAAAGCCCGTGGGCCTACCTTAAACGGGCTGGGCCGCTATAAAAGGGTACGATATTGGACTCCCGCCTAAACGAGCCAGCCCATTTAGACCCAAGCTAGTCACTGGCCGGCCCGTTTTTCCAATTGTAGTTGTCAATGACCCACATTTAGAATTATTAATGAGATTATTTTTTTATTTTATAATTTAACGAAATCATGTTTTTATTTTTTCTCTTTCTGACTTGAACGGAACTTTCCCAAGAATCTTTTTTTTTTTTGAATTGAGATGACAAGAGAATAGACTCTTGAGGCCATAGCGGCCATTACAGGATCTTAGTTACAACATAGACAAGCAAATTGATCCAATGGTTAGCTGAAGTCAGCCAACGTTTGGACCAAACAAAAATCTGGCGGATGATCTAAAAGTGACAAATCATTGTTCAAATCAAGGGCACTCTTTGCCAAAATATCAGCACACATAATGGCTTCTCGGTGACTATGAGAAATCTCCAAATCCCAATCCTTGTAGATTAATTGCCTTACTTCCTCTAGCTCATTCTGGAGTGGATGATGTTGTCCCCCGGACTGAAGCAGTAATCGAATGGCTTCCGAAGAATCTGTATATAACTTGATCTTTCTGAAATTCATAGATTGGCAGGTCAGAAGTCCTACTCTAATTGCTTGAACCTCAGAAGCTGTCGAACCAAATGTGAATCCTAGGTTCTGTTGAAACCCACAAATCCAAGCTCCTGAACTATCTCGAATCACCCCTCCAATTGCAGAGTTTCTGTGCTCATCAACTGCGGCATCGACATCTACTCGAGCGAATCCCATCGGTGGAGCAATCCATCTGGCTGTGTCTCTGTCTGGCACTCTGAATATCTTGTGCCTTAGCCGCCCATCTTCTATGCCTTCATGAAGAAAGTGTATACCTTTGTGAAGAAGTTGCTATGGCATGTCACTAGTTCCTTCAAAAGCTCTTCTGCATCTGTTTTTCCAAATAAGCCAGCATATTGAACCAAAGACCCTAAGCCAGGGCCATTGAGACATCTTATGATTTCCCGGCGAGTGTTACGTATTCCAGTTGATCCACACCTGCAACTTTCCCAAGAATCTAACTAACATATTCAATTGCTTCAATTCAATTAGGCTGCCCTCATATGTAATGTATCATATATGAGCCCGTAAATTCACCCAATTCACTACACCCGAAGATTCTCTCGCATATTCCCTGCATAGTCATTCTAATTTCACAGGCAATTGCCTTTTCAGCTTTCAAAATAATAGGACAAAAAATAAAATAAAATAAAAAACCTTAAAAAATAAAAAATATTGCTCTAAGCCTCTATCGAATAAGAATATTACCTGAATATTTGCATTGTTTCAATCATGTCTCAACTCTCAACCATTTATGTTTTCCCTGATTTTAAAAAATGTTTCGTGTGAGTAAAATTAAAAGAAAAATAATTTAATATTGTATGAAGTTGTTTAAAAACAACAAATTGAATTAATTACCATTAAAACGAGTGTCTAGAGGATGCATAAATTTTTTTGTCATAACTAATGACGTACTCATAAATTCATAATACACTAAAAGAGTGATCTGGCAATCTCATGCTTAATCAAGATTTACGTAAGGGGTTTGGTGTCATTAGAGTACTGGCCCTGTTGAATACACAATATCTTTTTAACGATCATTTTAGATTATCCAAGAAAAATAAGTGATTTTTTAAATTTTGAAAATATAATTACAGATCATTAGGACAAGGGAGGATCAATTTAGTGTTGCTCAATCAATCAAATCATGGTACTAAAGTAATAATTTAAGAGATGCTTGGAGCATAATCTACCTTTCCTATTTGCTTTCTCTGCTTTATTAAGAATTTCTTTTTGATAATTAAGAATATAATCAGTGCATATCATTAATGATCTAACGCCCTTCATATATTGTCGGAGTTTGTGGCCTTTGGGAATCAAATTCCCAATTTTTCTTCCTCTTCTAATACAAACATGGATATTTATCTATGGCATCATAATATCCATGGAATACAAATTAAATAAAAATTAAATTGTTTTCTTCATCTTTTTTTTTTTTTAAAATTCACTTTAAAATTTTTTTGACACAAAAAATCTTGGGAGAATTGTGAATAAATACCTTTTTGGTAAATTAATTGCTGAATGCTACCTTAGAAGATCTGTTGCACATAAACGAAAGATATTTTGCACACAACGGAAGATTGTTTACACGTTCATATGGAAGATTTTTGCATACATAGAAGATCGTTTGCACACAACAGAAAATCGCTTGCACGCTTGGTAGCATTCAGCAATTAATTTGCCCCAAAGGTATTTTTGAGCGATTTTCCCAACAATATTTAATTACTTAGCACAGTTAACTAATTTATAGTCGAAATTAATATCTAAATTGGAATAACGACTACGGCAAAATAACTCCCTTGTTTATTCTTTCGGGCAAAACTTCTAGAGCAAAATTTTCTCTTAACCCCAGATTAAATAAAAGAGACTATCAGTAACTTAAAATCTGATTTCTTTGGTAATATCAGCTGATTTTTTTTGGATTTATATTATATTTCAACTAATTTAAATTTCTCTAATTACCTAAGGAAAAAAAATCTATAATTACCTTATAAATTAGGGAAAATTGCCCATAAATACTTGTGAGACAAATTAATTGCTAAATGCTACTATGGAAGATTGGCTGCACTTTAACAAAAGATGTTTTGCACACAATAGAAAATATTTTGCATACAACGGAAGATGATTTGCACGTTCATATGGAAGATTTGTACACACACGGAAGATTTTTTGCACGCACAAAAGATTGCTTGCACGCTTGGTAGAATTCAACAATTAATTTGCTCAAAAGGTATTTATTCTCAATTATCCCTATAAATTAATAGTATGAAGCTTATTTATATTGGTGAAAAAATCACGGGTTCAATTTAAATTGGGGTCAAATTCCATTGCAGTGAATATTTTTTTTTCAGTGACAATTTTGTTTATATTTGAAATTTAAATTCAAAACTTTACTTAAAGGAGCAATTGTCAAGCTCAAGCCACTTCAACCATCCAACAATTTATGGAATTCAAACTCAACATATATTGAACTGAATATTTTTTACCGAATAAAACGCATATATTATTTGAGGCAAAAACATGTGTTTTTTATTTTAACTTAAAAACTATATATATAAAAACTATAAACAAAAAAAGGAAGTTAACTAACTATGATGAAAATATTGTTTCATGATGGAACGGTGCGCGTGAGCGTGATGCTGTTAAATAGAGTATGTTAGGTTTGATATAACGCATTTTTTCTAGAAAAAATTAACAGAGATATAACGGATTTTCTTTTTATTTTCTGTCAACAAACGGATATTCTTTTATCAAAACTATAATCAAAGATGATTTAATTGTTATATCTTGAGGATAAATAGTTTTTATGCAAAAATATCAACGCATTACATTGCGTTGAAAATCCGTCTTTTGAAGTATAGTTAAGTTTAATTTGAAGGTCAAGAACGTAAACAACTTGTAATCAAGAAAAGAATCAAAAAGTGAAGCATAGTAAATTTGCATAAAAAAATGTAACTACCTGCACTATTAATGTCATATGTTTAATTTAAAAATAATTATTCAATCCATTTATTATTTATAGTACTATCAGCAACACATATTTATTTTTAATCAATAAAATATTTTATTAAATAAATATTATATTTAATATACTATTTCTTAGAAAATTATAAAATATTATATTATGGATAAAATCATTATGAGAAAAATATAAAAGTAATACCTATACGGTTAATCTTAATGTTTTACAATTAGATATCGATTCTGTATTAATTTTTATACATTTGTTGAAATTATTAAATTGAAAAAGATAATTCTTATGTAATATATTTCCCAATCTTTTTAATAGATATGTTTATATCGGAATATCACATAAAGAGGCGGTGTTGTAAGCTCTATAAATTGGAAGCCTTGACAAGAATCCGTTGTGTGGCAGAAGCTCTTGACCATTCACTGTACTTTTTGCAGAATATCACTAACCTGGTTCTTCCAGGTTGCTCTGTTCTTCACTGTGAGAGAGAGAGAGATGACGACGATGAAGAACATTGAGAAGATGGGTTCCATTGATGCTCAGCTGCGGTTGCTGGCGCCGGGAAAGGTGTCTGATGATGATAAGCTTGTCGAGTATGATGCTTTGTTGATGGACCGATTCCTCGACATTCTTCAGGATCTTCATGGCGAAGACATCAGAGAAACGGTATTACGCTTTCTTTTGCTTTCGTTTTAGGCTCAAGGAAAGATTATCTTTTTGATACAGTTACTGATTTCTATTATGATAATGGTAAAATGGCATTGCAATGAGACTATAGCAGTACAAGTGATAACACCTATGCTAGAGTGTGCGTTTTTGTTGAGTTAGTGATTAGTGAAGTGATGTTGAATAGGTTCAAGATTGCTATGAGCTGTCAGCTGTATATGAAGGGGAGCATGACCCTGACAAGCTGGAGGAGCTTGGGAACAAGCTGACTGGTCTTGACGCCGGCGACTCTATCGTGGTGGCCAAATCATTCTCTCACATGCTCAATTTGGCCAACTTGGCCGAGGAAGTCCAAATTGCCTACCGAAGAAGGATCAAGTTATTAAAGAAGGGCGATTTTGCCGATGAGAACTCGGCCATTACCGAATCTGACATCGATGAGACCTTCAAGAGGCTCGTCAATCAGCTCAACAAGACCCCTCATCAAGTGTTTCAGGCTTTGAAGAACCAAACCGTTGATTTGGTCCTCACTGCTCATCCTACTCAGTCTGTCCGTAGATCTCTGCTTCAAAAGCATTCCAGGATAAGGAGTTGCTTAACTCAATTGTATGCTAAGCATATAACACCTGATGATAAGAAGGAACTCGATGAGGCCTTACAAAGAGAGGTCAGTAAATTGATCCATGTACACATTAAACATCAATCATCATTCATGCTTCCCCTTTTAACATATCTCCTTCTAAATCTGCAGATTCAAGCTGCATTTCGTACGGATGAGATTAGAAGGAGTCCTCCTACCCCTCAAGACGAGATGAGGGCAGGAATGAGCTACTTTCATGAAACGATCTGGAAAGGTGTGCCTAGGTTTTTGCGCCGGCTCGACACGGCTCTCAAGAACATTGGAATAAATGAACGTGTGCCATATAATGCCCCTGTTATTCAATTCTCTTCTTGGATGGGAGGGGATCGTGATGGTATCTTTCTTCCCCTCTGCCAATTAATTAATATGCATATTCTTTTATGATTTTTACTTACTAAAACATTTCCTAATGAAGTAATGTTCACATTATTGAATTTCCTTGCCTTCTGTTTTTACTTGGTCCTTATTTCTTCACCCATGGTTGTTGCAGGAAACCCCAGAGTAACCCCAGAAGTTACAAGAGATGTCTGCTTGTTGGCTAGAATGATGGCTGCCAATCTGTACTTCTCTCAGATAGAAGACCTTATGTTTGAGGTATGGATAAGATAGTCTTGTTTAACATTCAGGCTATCGTTCTTATCTTACCACTTGCTTAGTTCTGTTTCCCATTTTTCTGTTTGGCAGTTGTCTATGTGGCGTTGCAACGACGAGCTCCGTGTTCGTGCTGATCAACTCCATAGTTCATCAAAGAGAGATGCAAAACATTTTATAGGTTTGTAACTGTGATATTATTTTTTCCTAGATGATACTTTTTCCCCCCTCTAATTTGTTGGATGCTCTTACTTAACATGTTAATTGATGCCTGGTTGATGCAGAGTTTTGGAAGCAGATTCCTCCTAATGAACCATATCGTGTTATCCTTGGTGACGTGAGAGACAAACTATATAATACTCGCGAACGCGCTCGCCAAATATTAGCTGATGGCACCTCTGACATCCCTGAGGAGACAACTTTCACAAATGTTGAGCAGGTTAATTATGTTCTTAATATGCTTCTCTGTTGATCTTTCTTCACTTTATAGCTTATGTTTTTTTTTTCCCTCTTGCAGTTCATGGAGCCTCTTGAACTGTGCTATATGTCACTATGTGCTTGTGGTGACAGATCAATAGCTGATGGAAGCCTCCTTGATTTCTTACGGCAAGTCTCGACTTTCGGACTGTCACTTGTAAGGCTTGACATTCGTCAAGAATCAGACAGGCACACTAATGTCATGGATGCAATAACAAGGCACTTGGATATCGGTTCTTACCGAGAATGGTCTGAGGAACGCCGCCAGAAATGGCTCTTGTCTGAGCTCAGCGGCAAGCGACCTCTCTTTGGCCATGATCTTCCAAAAACTGAAGACATCTCTGATGTTTTAGAAACCTTCCATGTCATCTCAGAACTTCCACCAGACAATTTTGGTGCCTACATCATCTCAATGGCAACATCTCCATCTGATGTGCTTGCCGTTGAGCTTTTACAAAAAGAATGCCAAGTGAAGAAGCCGTTAAGGGTTGTCCCATTGTTTGAAAAACTCGCTGATCTTGAGGCTGCTCCCGCCGCTGTCGCTCGTCTTTTCTCTATAGATTGGTACAGAAACCGAATTAACGGAAAGCAAGAAGTTATGATAGGATACTCAGACTCAGGGAAGGATGCCGGCCGGCTTTCTGCGGCTTGGGCGCTATACAAAGCTCAAGAAGAGCTCATAAAGGTTTCAAAGAAGTTTGGCATTAAGCTGACAATGTTCCATGGGAGAGGAGGAACTGTTGGAAGAGGAGGAGGTCCTAGTCATCTTGCAATACTATCTCAGCCGCCAGAGACCATTCATGGATCACTTAGAGTAACGGTTCAAGGTGAAGTCATTGAGCGGTCATTTGGGGAAGAACACTTGTGCTTTAGGACACTTGAAAGATTCACTGCTGCTACATTAGAGCATGGAATGCATCCTCCTGTGTCTCCTAAACCAGAATGGCGAGCTCTCATGGATGAAATGGCAGTTATTGCAACAAACGAGTATCGCTCTTTTGTTTTCCAGGAACCCCGTTTCGTCGAGTACTTCCGAAGCGTAAGCAAGCAAGCATTCGATCTTTGCAAATTCACATTCTCTCGTTTCTTTTCCCTCACTAATAATTAGTATTGCACACTTGCTGCAGGCAACACCTGAGTTAGAGTATGGACGCATGAACATTGGAAGCCGACCTTCGAAAAGAAAGCCGAGCGGAGGAATTGAATCACTGAGAGCTATTCCTTGGATCTTTGCTTGGACTCAAACAAGGTTTCACCTACCAGTATGGCTTGGCTTTGGTTCAGCATTCAAGCAAGTGATTGAGAAGGATTCCAAGAATCTCCAAATGCTTAGAGATATGTATAATCAATGGCCTTTCTTCAGAGTAACCCTTGACTTGATTGAGATGGTATTTGCCAAAGGAGACCCGGGAATTGCTGCTTTATATGACAAACTCCTAGTGTCACCAGAACTAGAGCCACTTGGAGAGTGCTTAAGGTCTAAATATGAAGAAACCAAAAGCCTTCTTCTCGAGGTAAAATCTTAAATCCTGAAAACAGCCTCTTTGTTTATCTATACTCATGTTATGCTTAATGTCGTTTGCTTGGCATTTGTAGATTGCTGGGCACAGAGATGTTCTTGAGGGAGACCCTTACTTGAAGCAAAGACTGAGGCTTCGTGATTCGTACACAACAGCTCTGAATGTGTTGCAAGCTTACACGTTGAAGAGAATCCGTGATCCAGACTACCATGTGAAGCTGAGGCCGCATTTATCAAAGGAGTACATGGAATCAAGCAAACCAGCTGCAGAACTTGTGAAACTGAACCCAACAAGCGAGTATGCTCCTGGCTTGGAGGACACTCTCATTTTGACCATGAAGGGTGTTGCTGCTGGCATGCAAAACACTGGCTAAATACATTTCCTCTTCTTTTTTTATCTAGTGTCTCGTCACCGTATGTTTACTTCTTCTGGTCTATCTATGATGTCTATAACTTTGATCTTTCTTTTTTTTTCTTGGAACTTTATAATGGCACAATCCTGAGTTCTTCAGCTTATTTTGACCATGAGTTCTTAATTGGCCTTGAGGGGAGTTATTGATTCCTTGTTGAAGCGGAGGCCCCTTCCTCTCTAACAGTTTTTTGTCTCAAACAGAACAAAACAGAGACTACTTACCACTCTGTCCTCTTGATCTTTTATACAAGACTATCCACTATTTTTAGGAAGTTAAGAGAATATTGAAAATAATTAAAATGTCAAATATTTTACAAAAACACTTTTTTGGTTGATAGAGTTAACCGGATGGAAAGAGATGAGAGGATGAAGAGGCCAACAAATAAGAGAGACAATGACATTTCATTAATTTTTGTAAAGAGTCTTGTAAGATTTTATGAATAGAACCGGGAGTACTAAACTCAATCAACCCAAATTTAACTTGAAAGAGGATTAGTATACAACAAAAGTTGATTGTGATCATCATGAGTCATTGTGAGAATTCAATTCATGCTATGCTTAGAGAAAATAGCTGGCGTTAAAAAAAAAAACTTATGTACATATAGAAGTTAGATAAACGATTTATGTTCATTCTATATAAAGAGTTTTGACAACGACAAGTAACACAAATAGAAGTTAGATAAAAGATTTATATTAGTTCTACGTATGAAATTAAGTTTTGGTAACGATAAATCATGATAAAAAATACAAGATACAATGTAAATTATTGATATTCCAATTCTTATCATCATAAATAGAGAGATTAAATTTCAAAGGATCCCCCAAAAATATCATGATTAGATTGAGAGAATTTCAGCGTCAATATATTTATTCTTACCCGACCTCACCTAGTTAATATTAGTATTCCGGGCTAGTCCCTCAACGGCTTGTGATAATTTTTTTTTACCTGAACTTGTGATAATATTCAAACTTTGGTTTTACTAATATATTTTTAATCCAAAGTTCTAACCATTAATCCTTGAAAAAAAAACTGAAAATTAGGAAATGATAAATCAGTCATTTTCCAAAAAAAATGAAAATTCTTTATAACATTTTAATATTTTCTAATCAACTCTTATTAAAAAAACTCATTTGTCATTTCCCAAATTCCAAATTCTTTTTCAGGGATTCTCCCAACATTATATTTGATAATTAATTAAACTACTTACACATGTTAATTTTAAATTAAATACTAATTTTTTTAAGCAAATTAAATACTAGTATTAAAATTTCACCCCACAAAATATTATTATTAAAATTATAAACAAGTGAAAAACTTCACTTTATCTGTAACTAGATATATTTTTCATATATTAGATGGAGTTTGAGATAGTTATGTATGGGCTCATGGCCTGGCTTTATAAAATAAAAATATGTCTCGTCTCAATTTTTATATTTTATATTAATATTGGTTGTTTTTTTTTTACCTTAAAGTTGAATTGGCAAGCAACAGAAAATTACTTGTAAATAATATATTTTCTTATATTTTTTTTTTGCCAACTTCTTATAAATTTAATATTAATATTAATCAATGCAACTTCAAGCTGCAATGTAACTAGTCAGTCCCCCGAAAATAAAATCGTTATCTGATTTGAAAAATCTTCTTTTTTGAGCAAAGATTTGAAAAATATGATTTTTCTTAGCAAAGATTTGAAGTAAAAAAAAGGAAAAATCCGGTTACTTTCCTATTTTTACCCAAAAAAACTTTCCAAACGGCCACCCCCTGTTTCTCTGTTTCGCGCTATATAAGAAGTTTCGTCTCATCATTTTTTTTTTTCAAATCACAAGTCACACACACACTTCAAGAACTTGTAATTCTTTACACAGCTCCGATCATTCCTCCGCCGTCTGAAATCGCCGGAAAGAAAGAAACGATGCGTCCTCCGGTCAAGAAAACCAGCTTTAGCAGATGTCAGGGTGTGGAAGTTTCCGTCAAGGAAGACGGATTTCATGGATCGTACTTCGAAGCGAAGGTGGTTTCTCAGCTCGATAATGGCCTCTACGTCGTTAAGTACGAGACGTTGCTCGATGACCAGAACGAGTCCCAATTTCTGACAGAAACTGTTTACCCTAAGGAGCTTCGTCCCCTGCCTCCGGTCATCCCTGTTCGCCGGTTTTCGGTTAATCAGAAGGTCGATGCCTTCGACAACGACGGTTGGTGGCTCGGCGTTATCACAGGAAAAGATGGTCCCGATAGGTATTTGGTGTATTTCGCCTACACCGATCAGGAGATCGCGTACCCTATCTCGCAAATTAGGGTTCATCAGGACTGGATTAACGGCAAGTGGGTTCGGCCTAAGAAAGTTCGAACTTAGTTGGATTTTTTCTTGTAACTATGATCTTTCTTATATTACGACCCAATTTAAATTCACAAGTATGAAATTCTGATGTAAGAAATATGAACTACATTTTCGATCGGATCATATAGGATTGTTCTAAAGGACTGTATCGTTCTTGTTGTGAAGTTCTGTTAATTGATTCTGCAGACAGTGACTTGTTCATCTTTATGCTCCCGAGTCCTAACTAGCGATTCCTTTTTTTGTTTTTAAATGTAATTAATCCTTTATGTTCTGTTTACTTTCTTCCATTTTTTTTTATCCGAATGTTTGGTCCAAGAAGAAACCAAGATTTCAGGGGCTGGCTTTGCTTGTAATTTTTAATGTTGCAGATATTGGAGCACGTTGATTTTGATTCAGGCCTTGGTCCAAAAGATAGATGGAAAAGGGATTTTGGTCATGGTTTTTTGTTTTGTTTTTTGGCAAGCCTAGCTATGGTGGTTTTTATTTAATAGATTCTTCTTTTACTGCGTGTTGATCATCTAGATATAAAAATAAATAAAGAATCAGACTACAAGATTTTTCAAGTGACTTCAGCAGTTATTTTTAAAAGATCGTGACTGGTCCATCTTTTTTTCCCCCCTAGTCCTAGCCCCAGGATTTGAACCTTTTATCAATATATTCAATCATCAGTGTTTTCCTTTTTCTTTCCTTAAAAAGACAATTTTATATATATATATATATATAAAGAAGCTGTAGTACAAAATGTATACTAGCACAAACATAAGAAGTAAGAAATTGAGGGTCACTAAAAGAAATAAACACATTTGAAAAAGAGGATATAATAAGACCGGAAGATTATGGACTCATCGGTTGTTTTCGATTCCATATGTAACATTAAAGGTTATGACAAAGTTATGTTTATCCTCCACACAAAAAGTTATGTTTATCCTAATAATAAATTATAAACAACGTATCTTATTTTTTAACAATCCATATCAATGTTGTTAGAAGTGGATAGGGGCATTGAATCGACCAAGTCACTAGTTCATTGAATCATGGTCAAGCTGGGCTCAATTAAAATAATATTTTTAAAATATAACATTTAAAAAAAGAAATAACTTTTTTTGCCAGTAAAAAAATAACCTAGACAATAGTTATCCATGTATGGTCGGTCATATTTGACCAGATATACGTTTAACTTAAATATTTGTTCATGTTATTTTGTACAGTACCTTCTAAATTTTCTCTAATACATGCTCAACTTAAATATTTTTTATCATCTGCTACAAATCGTTGAAACAATCCAGTGTGCCAAATTAATTTTCCAACTAAACTAGCACAAGTTTCTATGATTAACCAAAACTATCAATAAATCAATCATTATTATATACAAAACTAAAAAAACCAACAAAAAGAAAAATAAAAATTCAAAATAATATAGTTTTGGGTCATTGATTTTTCCTAAAAAAATAAATACTGGTTTTGATCAATTCACTCTTCCGATCGAACTAGTTGGTCCATTTCAGTTCTAACGACAACCATTCTCCATACAACGTATGGAGCCTGATAATTAATAAGCCGCCTTTTACTTTATTTTTTTCCCTCTAATTTTTGGTCCAAAAAATCTAAACATTGTTAATCTTTGCTTATAAAACAGGACGACGACGAGTGTCGAATTTCTAATAGGAGAATGAGATCTTCTGAATAGTTAAATATTTTTGTCATTAATATATAAAATGAAATCTATACTAAGGTTGATTGATTCTCACATTTATAATATAAATAGAAAATGTTTCTGACTTTCAAAATAATCCACTTCCTAGAAAGAAGATGTCGTCCATAGTAAGTGTCCAAATTTTTAAATGGAAAAATGTGGAGTATATCCCACGCGCCGTCCCTGGCATCCCATCATCGGTGCTAAGTGCTCTGCCTCTCATATTATGGTATACTCCCAAATTGTCATATAAATATATATATATATCTCTCTCTCTCAATTATGCATAATATTTGGACAAAGCGCTGTGATTCTGGTGGAAGGGACTTTTTGCTGGCGGAAAAAAAAAAAAAGGAAGGGACTCTAGTTATTTAAACAAAAATCTTGAGTTGAGTCGGCGTGAATATGGAAAATGCTTTCGGATGAAAATAAGATGGGATAGGGCTTAGTTAGATAGGCTTGGATCTGCAACAGAGATCTAAAGTATAAGCCTAGGCCTTAAATCTAGGCTTGAGTTTTCAAAAGACATGACAAAATCTGAAACCTTTTTAAAGGCCTATTTAAAATGTAGGTATTTAAATAGATTTAAAGCTTGTGTCTATAATTTCATATATAATTTCTCGTGATTATTTAAAAGCCTTCATTTTAAATGGTGACTTTGAGAAACCGCTAGGCCCTAGAACCTTTTCATATTAATGATTTTTGGGAGGATTCCTCTACATATAGAAATTCATTATGGCACAGCTCCATTAGGATGGGCTAAACTTAGAGCCTGTTTGAGTAATTGAGTTAGTGTTTGTAAAACACGTTCATGTAAGCTGATACAAAATTCATGTCACATACTTATCTCAAAAATCGTAATTACGTTGGAAAAGTAACTTCTACCACTAATCTAAACAGATATTAAATCACGTTAGAAAAGTAGTTTTTATCGCTAATCCAAACAGACACTTAATGTGGATGGTGCTGTTACCTTTACTAATAGTTTGGCAGGCTGTGGTCTAAGGAAGATCATTGTTGAATCAGATTAAAAAAATCTGATTAATAGTGGCAGTGGTAGCAGGGGGTGCAGCCTAGTTTTCATGCAGATCCTGGATTTGATGAAGCAACAATGGGAGCTGAAATGTCAATACATACGAAGAGAGCAAAACCAACTTGCTGATGCTTCAGCAAAGTGTGGTTTGTCTAACACTTCTCCCTTACTTTCTTGCCCGACTCATTTGCAGTCTTTAGTGGATGAAGAGTGTATGGGATCTGATTCCCTTAGTCTATTTACTTTGTAATCGGGCTTTGCCCTCTCATGTACCAAAAAAAAAAAAAAAAAGCCTTTGTTATATCTTACATTTTTAGGATCCATTCTCACTAATAAGTAAAATAAATGAACACGTAGTGGTAACAATTGTAGGAACACATATGAATAAGAAAAATCAATTATTTGTTGATTAAGAAGATACGTTTTCTAAAATCAATCAAACATAAGGGTATGTGAAATTAGATTTTACCTTTTTCGTTTTTCTCACAAGAACTGGGACAAACTCCTCCCAATAAGAGTAATATATGTTTCATTCAGGCATCACTAAAATAAACTCTCAATTTTAATGCTTCAATGAATGACACAAATCAAAATAGAGGCGGTGAGCTAGCACTACCAACTTGAGCAATTGAAGGAAAGGGAAATAGACATGATCGATAGATGAATGAAAGGGTTGAACTCATGGGTAAATGATGAAATGTGTAACTTAGGATTAACACTTAGTGTTTTATAAATAATTTATAAATTAATTTAGATTGTGTTATATATAATTATACATAATAGTGGTATTTTAAGAAAACTAAATAGGCTAAGTTTGTCGGCTAAACCTTATGAAAATAGGTATGACCTATTTACTTAAAAAGGTCTAACAATGGGTTTGAGCCTAAACCCAACCTATTTACTAAATAGGCTAAATTAGTGTTCGTCTGTGCCACCTTGTGTAATGCATAAAACCAGGCGCTCACCGGTGGGGACTCTCCCATCAATGAATGAGGACTCTATGCATAAATTGAAAGCTCTCAAGACAAACAAAATCTAGGCTAGGTTTAAAGTAGGCTAGATCGCAGGCTTCTGATAGAGGCTTAACCTATTTCAACCTTTGCTTTTAGAAAAGTCACTCTCAAGTCCAGATTAAACTTGACTATACTCCAATCTAAGTTGACCCATTTAGATAGCTATATCAAACAAAATATTTGGAGATGGGCCTTACCATTTTCAATTTCTCTGTCTTCCCTACCTCCCTTTTTATGTGTCTCAAACACAAATCCGTCAGGTTAAACCAAGGGGTGTGAATGCCCATCTCTAGTTCCGTCTGGCCCAATCAGTCAGCTTGATTTGGTTGGTGTTTTTAACCTTCGATTTTTTTTAATAAAAGGCAATTATTTTATAAAGTAAAAGATAAAATGCTCAAATACAAGTTCAATAAGAAAGTCCCGTGAAAAGGACCTCTTTAAAAATAAAGAAATATCTTGAGGAAGTATAAAATTATTAAAATTCAATCTATCAATTTTCAAAAAGTTGGTCCAAAGAAAAATTTAAAAAAAGGGCAAAAACTAATATTTATCCAACCTCTAAATTTAGAGAGTTAACCTGCGAGTTCAACCAAGTTTACGGGGTAGCATACAGGTTGAAAAGCGAGTTGACACAATTTTATAAGATAAAAATTCAAAAACGATAAACTCAGAGTCAAATTGCAAGTTTGACAAAAATGTAATAACACATGGTAGTCATGCATGCATTCTAGGGACAATTTTTGTTTTTGGTCGAATTCTAGGGACAAACTTAAACCATGGTATTAATGCATTAATGATATCAGTAAGTTGTCAACTCTAATCACCTTTAATTATACTGTTACACTCTATCTCTCATATTATAATACTTTTATGACAATTAATTTCCATTTCCCAGGGCTAAAACACAACCAAGAGTAATTACTGGTAAGAAAAAAACTATTAATTTTAATTAATGATTTTTTTAAACTGCAACTTTGATTCAACGCACCGTGTCATATTTAAAATTTCAAATTCAATGGTCCTAATATATTCAAATCATTCAATGTCAGTTGTATTGAATGCAGTCACATGCAAACTGTGATACTCTCTTATAGGCAGAAGGGGGCCTTATTATCAAACTCAAATTCATGTCAACATTAATGCCATAACAGAGGTTTTGTGTGTGGAAACCGTACCAAAGATCAGAAATTACAGCAACTAGAGAGTTCGGAAGATGAGAAAAGAAGATCAGATTATGTGAAAGAAGATCAGCAAAAGAATTAATGTTCCAAATTAAATAAATATAAAACTTTAATTGTTCATTTCATTCCTCAAGATTCTGTGTAGTCACAGAGATATAATGAAAATTGACGACACTATAGGAACATTTCAACAACATATATATATATATATATATAGCCATCGATGTTCCTAGCTAGCATCATTTTTCTCTTATTTCACAGCATAGAAACGTACAGAAACCCAAAGAAACTAACTAAAAACCTAGCTCTCTCTATGTCACTCTGTGTGTGTGTGTATAATCAATCTGTTCCTTTGGGGACTCCAGAAGGAACATCTCCATTATGGCGGTTGGAAGGCCCTGAAGGAGGAATTGGGAAGCCTTTAGGCAGAAAACTGAAGCCGGTCGTCTTCATCATCATCTTCTTAGGGAAAAAGAACGTTGCAGAATGAAAACGCTGATCTTTAGTATTAGCTCTGTGAAATCTTGCTGCTGAAACCACCTTATTGTCGCCATTAGAGACCACCAGAATAAGCAGCAGAAGCAAACAGAGCACCTTATAATTAGGAGAAGCCATGATCGTCTTCTTCTTCTTCTTCTTCTGTGTATGGTTCCTTCAGAGCACGGTGCACTAAAGAGATATATTTATATAGTTACAGAAGAGGGAAGCAGGGTGTAACGCGTGATAATGGGACCTTCAGAAAGATTAGTGATTATCTGAGTGAGAGAGAGAGAGAGGGAACCAAATAAAGACAGAGAGTGGGGTAATAAATCAGCAGAAAAACAAGGTTTGCTTGGCCACTTAGGAATGAGGAAGGAGAATCTCAGTTATAAAGTTTGATCTGTAACTTCATGTTTCTCTCTCACTCTATTATACATCATCAATTACATGACTTGTGTTTTATTAGCGTATACTGCATATCTCATCCTTCTGTTTTTAATATAAGAGCTCATATATTCATAGTGTGAGATTACACGAACAAGATCTTATATTAAGAATATGAATATGTATTATATATGCATGTAATAACTTTCAACTAAATTTTTTGACTTGATCAAGAATATTACTAAAACATATTAGACTTAAGACTAATCCCTACGAAGAATTAAAGCACAAAGCTTTTCGCCTTTCCAAACAAGTATGATTCATAGGACTCGAAATTGTGTTATGCTCTTTACTGATATCAATGCTGTCGTACATGTATATTTTACTGCTTACAAATTAAAACTTTTTTTACCTCCGTGACACAAAATGGCTTTTATGTGGATTATAAGTTTTTGTTATATCCTGTTTTCAGACAACAAACACATACATGTTATTCAGGAAAAACCTATCACTCATTAAATCTAGGTAAGCAAAATTAAATATAGACAGGTTTTGTAAATGGCTCTCATCTCTTTGATAAGGATTAATTAACCCTTAACACGAACTCTTAACTTCCAAAATAAATAATAATGAAAAATCTTATTCATATGTGCATTTACAACACATTGAGAACCGGCATTAATTGTTGACGAAGTCTGAGTCTCAGCATCAAGGTGGGGTCACCCTCAAGAACCACCTAATTGTGCCCAACAATCTAATTGCATGATACAAAAAGGAATAAACAACATTAATAATTAAGCATCAAATAATGGACAATAGACAAGGTAATAAAACTAGTTTACAGAAAAAGGAATGATTATCTACGATATACTAGTATATATGGTTATTGATGCAGTCAAGCAATAGCAGCTGAACTGCAGAATTTGATCAACTTAATCTGCAGCAAAGTGTATAATAACTCTAAACTAATAGTAATAGGCTTAGCTAGGAAATTTAGTGATATAAAATTAGTTTACCTAGAGAAGAAGAAGGGCCTCTTGGTTTCCACATATTTAGATCCTTAAGGGCTTGCTTGAATTAGTGCTGAAGAAGCACGTTCATACAAACTGAGATAAAATTTTTTTTATATATTTATTTCGTATACAGTAAATTATGTTGGAAAAGCAACTTTTACTGCTAATTTAAGAAGGAGCTAAGAGCTCTCTGAGAGGTTCTAGTTCTCTTGACACTATGAGTTTGTTCTTTTAATGCAGCAGGAGAAGCCTTATCAAAGATCAGCAAAGCTCTACAAACAATGGAGATGTTGCCACTGAACGTTTCTAATACATGAGAAATTTCTTCAGACAAGCTAAGAGCCATTTGCTATTATTACGTACTTTACAGAGATGAGATAGGTACAGGAAGTTATTATATCATGCTTTGCATTACGTATATTTCTTTTGCAAAGCTTTAGTATTATTATAATATTGTTGTACAAGTTCTTTCTAAATATGACATTCAAGTCCAATTAGAACTAGTTATACTGGTTACAAACCAATATAATATTTTGCATATATCTGTCTGATGAACTGTGGTGCATATATATAATCGACAAAATTATATTTAACACTCATCAATAACTCACCCCTCTCTACAAAGCCTCTTGAAGTGCTTGCCTAGGGGCAAGTGTTTATATCATCATTAGCTCACAATTAAATTACAAATATTTCATAACCAACAACATGTAAGCTGAGATGGTAAGCTGTTTCACCTCGTAAGAAGAAAGACACAAGTTTGAATTTAAGAAAGTACACTTGTTGAGAGGGCTTTAACTTTAATGCTCTCAGCCCAGCAAAGATTAGGCTCAAGTCCAAATTAACTTGCGGATACTTTGGGTTCACCCAAAAAAAAATTATAAAACAATGTTTTGTATTTTTATTACATTCTTAGACCATTCAGTTAGTTATTTTTTTTCATTATTTAATTTGATAAAGGGAGGTGGAGAGGAAATAGAGAGATTTAAAAAAAAAAAAGGTCTGCTACTGTTACATTTATTAGAGGTATGTTATTTGACCAAAAGAATTACAGAAATGTTCCCATAAACTTATACATAAGTAACCTAAAAGAAAACTGATACCAGTTAAGATTCAAAAATTACAAATAAATGTCAAGGATCGTTATTTGTTAACTACATAAAATATCAAAATATCATTTTAACTAACCACTTTGACTTGCTATTGAATGACAAACTACTTTGTTGAAATTAAAACATATAATTTTTTTTAGTACTATATTATTAAAATATTAATACTTTAATATCTAATTACTTAAACATCAATGCTTTCAGGGGAAAATACACTTAAATACCACCTGAACTTCAAAATCCTAAATTAGTTTTATTGACAAAAAAATATAGCAATTGATAAATCAGGTTTTTGAAAAATCACTTATTTGAGATTTTAAAATTCAAATGATATTTAAGTGTCTTTTTCCATGCTTTTATTTACAAATTTCCCGTAAAATTTAAAAGTTGCTTTACAAATGGGTTAAGAGAGGAGCAATGTTTTTTAGGTTCAATATTGCCCAGAGATGACCTCTAGTATCTGGAGTAACATTAAATCTAAAAAAATTTTTCAGGGTAACATTGCTACTCAGCAAAAATTTCTAAATAAATTTGCACCTTAAACCCTTTTATAAATCATCAAAAAGTTTAAAAGTACTTGTAACTCAACAATTAAATCCCCTAATCCTCATAAATCAAAATCAAATAATCCATATCATGATATGAACGAAGAGTAAAGTTTTTTCATATATATATATTTATATATAAAAGGCAAGCACAACAATAATCAGAAAGGATCAGTAACTTGAAACACAAGAATTCATAACAAATTGAAATTCCTCCAAAACAGTGGGGAAAGATCTTTCAAGAAATAAAAAGAAGCCGGATAGTGATGAATCAAATAAAGAACAACTCGAAATCTCTAGAGCAAAATCCAGTTGTCCCCTCCAATCCACTCTTGATGAGCCCTAAGCTGACCGGAATGGAACTGAACGTCATGGTCCACGGGATTCCAGTAACAGTAAACAAGATAGCCGTCGCCGGACTCTTTTCTTCCGGTGATCATAGTGGCCCACCAGCCTTCCTGGTCGTGAACGTCCACCCGTTGGTTCAGAGAAAACCCAGTGGTTGACACGTCAATGGATTGCGGCGGCAGAGGACGAAGATCATTAGGGTCAACGGTTTTTCTGAGAAATCTATAATTTTCTTCGTCGTTCAACAATGTGTTGTACTCTACGACATAGGAGCCATTAGCGAGGCGAGAGATCACGGTGGCTTCATAGTAAGAGCCTGGTGGCTTGTTAACGACTTCGACGACTTCTCCGACGGAGAAGCCGCGGTCGGGTGTGAAGGAAGGAGGCATTGACGGAGCCGAAGAGGGAAGAGGAGAGGGGCCGATTCCCATGGATGCAGAGAGAGACAGAACACAGAGAAGGAGCTGAGGGTTTTCGAGTTTCAGAGGTGAGGTTTTGTTATGAGGAAGATGATGATGATATATATATATAGGGTCCTGAAATTAATTAGGAAACTTTTCTCGACCTGAAATTAATTAGGAAACCAAAATATGTAGATTTTCAAATCAAATACTGATTCATATTTGAATACGTGAAAAATCAGCACGATAAATTATGATCTAATCGGATTTTACAATAAGAAACAGTTTTGAAAAAAAAAATAAAACTATATATATAATTATATTTTTCATTAATTCAATAAAAAATAATACATTATACGAATTTGTTCACTAATGGTAGTTAAACATAGAACAAAATTACCAAATTATTAGTATTCAATATATCTTATGATTAACAGTATATCGAGATATTAATACTGGCCATAACTAGCATCTTTTGAAAAAATGGCATCAATTTATTTATTTACATGCATGGGCAATAGATTCAAATGAATTTTACAAAATAAATAGTGCAATAATTCACAAATAACAAGTTTAATTCAAATTTTGATTACGCGGTCATTTATTTTATTAAATTACTTTTCAGATTTTATTAATTCCCAACCGTGTTATGGTTTAAAAGTGCATGTAACTCCGGCCAAACAAATTTGTCTGTAATTAGTAACTACTGTTTTAGATCCATTTCTTTTAATAATCAATTTGATGAATCGACGTCACCCTACGGATTCAAATTAATTTGCAAAAATCTACTGATTAAAAAACATCTGCGAATTGCCTTTTGAAAATTGGATCAAATTAAGAGTGCACGTTAACTCCGGCCAAAAAAAATTGCATGAAATAAATATTGGGCAAAACAATTGCATGTAATTAGTAACTATTGTTTTAGATCCATTCCTTTTAAAAATCAATTTGATGAATCGACATGACCCAACTGATTCAAATTAATTACAAAAATCCACTGATTAAAAAACATGTACTAATTGCCTTATAAAAATTAGATTAAATAAAATTAAAAGAAAAAATCTATGCAAAAGCCCGTGCAATGTACTAGTAGTAGTGAGTGACTCCATCCTAATTAATTGGAATTTAGATTCATCACTATTACAGATTTGAGCTTTTACAATGTCTAAAATATAATGGTCACAGCTAATAAACGTCATATATGTCAAGGTGGAGGTCGCACAAGGATACATAACACTTGAATGTAACAATTAATTATACACACCGTCATATATTAAAAGGCGGAATTCACGAAAACACAAATATAACAGTTGAAGTTAACAACCGCCATTTATTTAGTGACAAAAGTGACATTCTTTTAAAACAACCATTATGTAACAATTATAAACGATTCGTCTTCCAACCTTACATCAGCAAAAACACATACATAACGGTTATGTCAATTGATTGTAAAGTATGAACGACAAAAACGACATTTCATAACAAACAACAATTATGTAAAGTACAAATCTAAAAAGCACATATTCAAAAACCCATTTGGTCCGACACCAAATACCAGTTCTCCTAAAGTTAAATACTTTAGAATGAAGTGTTCATTTTGATCATAGTACTTTTTTAAAAATCCTTTTTTCATAACCTCACCCTTCTTTCTCTCATTATGGTCAGACGTTAGAGAGTTTTTTCATCCACTCTCCTCCTCATCCACATGCTCATCCTCCTCCTCGTCATCCTCCCCTCCTCCTCCACCACCTCTACAAGCTCCTTCCCCTGGCCTCCTCCTCTTCCTCCTCCACCACCTGCTCCTCCTTCTCCTCCCTTCTACCTCCTCCTTAAATGAAGGCTCTGATGCAAACGTTGGTTAATCTTGACCGCTCCACAAGGCATCTCATTAGACATGCCCATTGTCTGAACAGGAAGTTGGACCTCATCCTTCATCACAATCAAGTTATATATGATCAGTTCCAGTTAGATCCTTCATCTCCTTCCTTAGACGTCAATGATGTGCCGAGCGAGAAGGAGGATTAGGAGGAGGCGGAAGACAACAGTAGTGGTGATGACTAAAAACCACTACTACTTTTTTATTTTTTAAATAGTAAAAAAATTAACCATCAGGGCAATGTAGCCCAAAAATATTAAAACAAACAACTGTCTCTTCACGGTTATTAGTAAACAACCGTTAATAATTTAGGCATTTTTTGATAGTCTATTCAAACTTTCATTTTCTTTTCTTTTTTTTAATTTTTGTTTGTACTATGGGGTTGAATAATCAACTTTAAAAATTATTAAAAAATTCAAATAAGTAACGGTTATTGTGTAAAACCTGTCACTTTTCAAAATACCATGTCAAATACCTAACGGTTATTAAGAAATCATCATCGCCATTACAAAACCTAACGATTGTGATGTTAAAATCGTGAAATTTCGTTCAAAAGTTCATTGCGGTTGTTAATTAAGAACAATAAGAAAAGGCCACCAATCATAATGGTTCTAAACTTAGTACTGATAGCAAGTTTAGGTAAGTCTTTTAAAACATGTACCTGTTATCATGCTCCTCTTCACTTTTTCAAATTAGTACACTTAATACGCTTGTCTTTGGTCGAATGTTACCCATAACTCCGGTTGACTTTTTCGGCCGTCAATAGTCATATCCAGGCAAACTACATCCTCTACTACTTTCTTTAAACTTCGGTCTGACAGTTGCATGAGTCGCTTCCATTGCCCTAACTTGCTTTTTCATTTCTGAGCCCTAGCTAGGTTACATTCTTTCGCTTGTTCTGTTCTTCTTATTTTAAAGTATGATTTCTCTTCTACTTACGCATTTTCCTTATTTTTTTACTTCATCTTGCCTATATAGGTTTTGACCTTAGTCATGCATCATGTTTTTCTAGAAAACACATTGCTATATTCCCTGTGGCTGATTGAATAAGCTTTGTTTTCTAGTTAAAATGACCAGTTCTACTTCCCACGGTACTGATAATGCCTCTAGTTCTGGTAGTGCCTCTAGTTTCGATGGTCCTAGTATACTTGTTTTCCCATTGATACCAATTTTGTCCCTATGAAACCTAGAAATGAGACCCTAGAAGAGGCGTTAGAACGAGTGCGGAATATTGTTAAGAGGGACCGCTGCACCTTGACTTTTGTGAGATGCTAAACAAGGAGATGGCAAGTACAAGTTTTGTCACTTCTTTATGAGGTATTTCTTCAATTGTGATTGAATAGTTGGCTGCTTAAAACTTTAATTACATTTTGATATGTTGGTTTCAACATTTTAGTCACCTGTACCATAGTTACCTTGTCCCCCATGGCCTCTAGGACAAGATCAAGTTCATCCATCCTAACCAAATCAATAACCAGGGTAAGGGCGTGAATTCATCAGGAAGGCGTTAGACGAAAAGGACACTTACCTCTTTGCACCTTACATTCAAGAGAGGGAACATCATTAACTCTGCTTAAATTAATTTTTATTTATTTTTTAATTGTCCCAATGATGTGATCTATTGTTGTACTTAGGGAGCATTGCACGCTCATAGTGGTAAATCCAATAAAGGATTTGGTTTTATGACTCTATGGGCGGAATCTAGACAGGACACCATACATATAGGAGATATTCAACTAGTAAGGGTGTGTTCTTATTAGCTTTTGAAAAATAGCTTCTGGAGAAAAAATGGAAAATAGCTTTTGGAGAATAGATTATGAGGAGAATAGATTATGGGAAAAAAGTGATTTTGAGGAGAATAGATTATGGGAAAAAATGGAAAATAGCTTTTGGAGAATAAATTATGAGGAGAATAGATTAGCAGAATAGCTTTTTTCATGGTCAAATGACTAAAAAGAATATTAACTTTTATGATAATTAATGTAAAGAATAAGATTATATTTTATGTATTATTTAAGGGTTAAAGTCTAAATTTAACAGCCAAGTTTTTCCTGAGGGGCATCTGGTACAAATAAATTTTTGAAGATGAACAAATAACAATGAACAATTAAAAATAAACAATTAAAACCCCTAACGGCATTAAAAATGATGCATCTTAATCCATTATTTAACATTAAATTTCATAATTAATACCAAAAATAAAATAAATTTGTCTATATGTAATGTTAATTAACTTAACTAATTTTTCTAATATAATTAAATTAGATAAATAGATATTATATTAAAGATAAGAGGGAGTATTAAAATTTTAAAATCTTTTTAAAAAAATAAAGTGACAAACGAGATGAGAAAAACTGTGAAATTTTTTTGAAAAAAAAACAGAAGAGAGAGAGTGTCTGTGGTATGGGACCCACAATGAAAAAGGACCAATAAGAATTAGGCTGTGGGGCCCACATAGCATGAAAAGCCAAAAAGATCAGCTTATGGATAAAACCATGGTTTCAGGCTGAAACCATGGTTTTGGTCAGAAAATGGGATTGTGCGTTTTTTCGGGTGTTCGGTGAATTTTTTCCAAAACCTTGGTTTTGGGTAAATAATCGCTTTTCAGTGCCTATCTGAACACACTCTAAGTAATACATTCATCATCTCTTATAATTTAGTTTAGCTTGCATGTTCTATATATATAATTTCTTATTGTATCTTCTCATAGTGGTGTATAAGCACCGCACGGAGAATGGTCTCAACTGCAGCAATGCAACCTCACTAACGGCCACTTTAGATATGCCTTCCAATGGCAACATTCGAAGGTATATATATTATTCACCAATGACTATACTATTAAATTGAATCACACATATAGTTTATATATATGATTAACTGACAAATTTTTCTTCTCATTTCTTTATAGACATGAGTAGTGATTTGTGGGTACTGCGTGATGCAATACATAAAGGACATAATCACTCACGGTCATGAAAATATTGATACAAATGAGGTATATTATATGATCAATTTGTTTATATATACACTCGATCAGCTATATATTACAATATCTAACTTTCATCTATTATTTCCTTTTCGCACAGTATTTTAATGCCTCCTGTACGATGTTTACCAACTCATAAATAGAAGAAAGTGGCTGAAGAGTTGGCTGCATCTATGTAACATCAGTTGGAGCGTAAATAATACATAGTATGACTGTAAATTTATAGATACTTGATGATTTGTTTAATTTGTTTTAATGTTTTGGTTTTAATAGTGTATATATATATAAATGACTGTAAATATATTCTAATTTATTGTATTATTCTGTCTATCAATGAAAATATCAATATTTTGAAACTTGGACCGGACCGACCTATCCAGCCCTAGAACCAGCGAACTGGGCTGGAACCGGTCTAGTTCAGTATTTTTTAAAAAAAAATTGATTTTTAAAATTTTTCTTTGGAATTTAAAATTAATAAGCCTGAAATATTCAATTTCTTACCGGTTTGGCCTTAGGTTAGCTTATGTTTGACTCCGGTCTGACCCATTAACCCTTGACCCAATACCCCGACTGAACCTGTGACCAGTCTGAGTTTCAGAACCTTAAAAAATATACCTATATATATTGTGATTCGTTATATAAATGTATATGCAGGGGATCTCGAAAGCAGAACCCCCCCTTTAAAAAAATTTAGCTACTATAAATCATAGTCATTACCTACCATTATTTATGTTAATTATATATAATAGTTGTTTGGAAAGAACCATTATATATGTTAATAGATATATAACGATTGTTAAATTGGAACCGTTATGTATTATGGAAGCATTACCATATATTATGACGGTTGTTTACGTATGCCTGTTAATTATTATCACAGCAGTAGGCACATCATGGCCTCACAAAGCCTTAATACATAAACATGTGTTATATTATAACCATTATAATATGTTCAGAACTGTAATGTATATATGCGGAGCCTTTATAGCGCACGTGATAACAGTTCGAAATCGTTATGTATGGCAGTTAATAACCGTCATATATCATGATTTCTATAGTAGTGCATGCCCATCTTAAATAATGTGATCATGAAAATGTTCATCCTTAGTTTGGATACCACAAACTAAAATTAGACGGTTATAATGTATTTGATTTTGTTTTGATACATCTTATGTTTTTAAATTCTGATAAACTTAAATTATAAGAATAATTTTCTAACATTCACTTAAAAAATTAAAAATTATTACATAGTAAAACAAAGGGAAAATAACATAAAAGCACCGCTTGAATTACAAAAACTCAAAAATGTCTACTAAATTGGTAAAAAAACAAATAGGTGATCTGGTAGGAATATGAGATTTTAAAATTTAGGTATTAACAATTTGGATATAGAAATTAATAACTTGAGTTCTTCAAGTTGTAATTGTGTGTGCCCAAGTTACTAAGTCATTCTTAAGTTGTTATTGTATATACTCAAGTTATCAACACCCAAACTTTAAAAATCTGAAATTTTTATCATATCATGTATTTGTCCTTTTACTAATTTAGTAGAGGTTTTTAGGTTTTTGTAATTCAAATAACATTTTTATGTCATTCTTTAAACAAATTGTGTAGTCAGTCAAATTGTTGGATTGCTTATTTATTAGACAGGGACACAGATGAATCAGGATTAGTCAGAGGGGGGCCAAAAATAAGAGACCGGATTAATTTTTTGAAAAATAAATGCTAAAAATTAAATCACTTTATACATGTACTTCCTTTATTTCAGAATATAAGTCCAAATCCATAATTTTTTTTTTTTGAGAAAATCCTAAATAAATCCATTTGAAATAATCAAATCTTAAATTAAGCCTACACTTTTAACAAATCTTTAATTAGACTAAGGGGCATTATTAGGGATTTCAGAATGTTGTTAATTAAATGACAATGATACCCCTCACTACTACAAAAATAGGCAAGAGTGACGCACGATTTAAAGAAGCGCCACAACTTCTTTTTATTATTATTTTTTAAAAAACAAGGATGTTGTGGCTCTTACTTGAGTAAGCGCCATAGCCTAGTGGGGCCTTGACCAAGCGCCACACAAGCTGCTTTATAAGCACCTATGACGCTTCTTTGAGGAAGTGTCACAGCTGCTAGTAGTGCTTGTGTGGCCCTTCCCAAGGAAAGCGCCACACAAAGTGGTTTTTTCTTTTTCTTTTCTTTTTTTTGGTCAAAAGCTTATCTTGACCAAAGATTTCCAGCCAGTCATCCTTCACTTTATCCCTTCCCCCTCTTCCACATGCTCCATCCCATCCCAACACTTCCCTTTTTATTTATTGTTGTCATCGCCACTCCCCCTTTTCACTTTCATTCTAACTCTATTGTCATTCTCTCACCGCCTCCCCACTCCCTTTTTTCACTTCATCATTCTCCATTGTCTCACTTAGAGCTCACCATCCCTACTCCTTTTTCCCTTATTCTCCTTTTTTTGTCCCTACTCACGGTCCCTACTTGTCACATTTCCTCCTCCTCTCCTCCTCTTTTCATAACTCACGTACCATCCCCACTTCCTCTATTTTTGCATCAAATAGTCCATAGCATTCCTCCTTCCTCCTCTTTTCTTCACTCATCACCGTCCCTACTTCCTTTGGTCCCATTTCTTAGACCAAACTGACCCCACTCCTCCTCCCTCTTCATTTGCTTTGGTCCCATTTGTTGCATCGTACCCATGTAAGTACCCACTCCCTTTTTCTTTTTCTTTTTTAATTTTTAAAGATGCATGCAACTTTATCTTTCTATTTTTGCTTTTCTAATTTTTTTTCTTGTTTGTGTTTGTAGTTTCAACTCACTCTATTGAAGCTTCTATTCACTATAATATTTTTAATTTTTGAGCTTGCAAATATAATATTATTAGAAGTTAATAGTTTAATTTGCTAAATGCCTTTTATATTTAATTTATTATGAAATTTGAAAAAAATTATTCTCATATTTATATGCTGAAAAATAAGTGAGATAAAATTAAATGTTATTGTGTATAGGTTGTATGTGAAGATATGCAGTAGTTATAAAATTAAATGTTATTGTGTATAGGTTGTATGTAGGGATGAGCAAATAGTCCGGTGGTCCAGGTGGTCCAGTCTAACCTGGTCTGACCTGACCCGGTCTGATTAAAAAAAAAGGCTGAAGCTTGTCATGATAGACCAGACCAGACTGATCTTATCGGGCTGGACTGGACTTCAGACCAAGGTCTCAGACCCATTGGACTGGTCTGGTCTAGCCCGAGTGGTTTGTTTATTTTTTAATCCTCTTTAGATAATGGATACACTTAGTTTTTGGCCCAAAACACACCTAGACCAACCCAAATCTATTGCCACACCCGTCCAGCATCTCAGCCTCTCATCGAAAGCAGAACTGCAGTTTTGAACGGTGGAAGTGGAACGGGAAGACTGGAAGTGGAACCCTAGATCTAGCACTAAAATCACTCATATCTCTCGTCGTCTCGCATGTCCAGTCTCCGGTCTCCATCGAGCATTTCTAGTCTCCATCAGGCTTAGATCTCTGGTCTCCGTCATCACCTCTCCTCTCTGCTTAGATATGTTGCTGCTTTCCGTCGGACTCATTCGAACTCTGATCTTTACTTATGGTAACCGTCGGGCTCAGTCTAACTATGTTCTCAGCTTTTCGTCTACGTCTGTTTTCTTTCTAAATTTAAGGAATCTCTGAATTTTCCGTCGAACTCTGTTCTCTACTTACAGTCTTCATCGGACGCTCGTCTTCACTACGTTCAAATTTAGTGCCTTACTTTGAACTCTGTTCTCTGCTTACATGTACAAAGCTCATCAGATTTGGAATATTTGGAATGTAGTTGTGAATTAATTTAATTGTGTAAATCGTTTGCTCATTACTTTGAGTAGAATGTAAAACATTGTTATTTAGTTATGGGATTAATAGGGTCAAATTATGAAAAAAAATATGTAAAAAAAATTCAGGAAAAAAATACCCAATAGGAACTGGACTGCTTGGACTGGTCCAGACAATCCATTGGACTGGTCTGGTCTAGCCTGAGCTCGGGTTGGTGCTGGACCAGACCAGACCTCGGGTTGTCTTGTTCAGCCCGAGTTACTATACAAACCAGACCTCGGGTCAGGGCCAAACCCGGTCTGGTCTGGTCCATGATCAACCCTAGTTGTATGTGAAGATATGCAGTAGTTATAAAATTAAATGTTATTGTGTATAGGTTGATCATATTAATGGCGATATGTTGGACAAAATATTTATCGTGGATAGGTTAGTGCTTCGATTATCAATATCTGGATTAGGTACTTTATTATCATCGTTTAGCACTGTTATTATTATTTATCATTCAATTTTTTGGTTTTAATAAAATTGTTTGTTTTCTATCAAGGCACTTGTACCATGACATATTAATGGATACAGATATTAGCCAATTCTCATTTGTCAACTCTTATCTCGTTGGCTAGCATGGGGGTAGAGTAGATCTGTATGAACAATCAATGATCTGAAAGATTATTTTAGAAAGGAAACAACCACCAACTATACTATTTCTAGTGCCATACAATACGGGGTAAGTTATTAGTGCTAGTATTTCAATGTATGTTGTTTTAGTGTTTAACTTTTACCATAACATGATTCTTGAAGAAAATTTTTTAAAATATTTTAGGGCACATTAGATATTGATTATTATCAATCCAGCAGAACTTTCAGGCCCTCGCATTTACTATGTGGATCTTCTAATTGAAGGTCTTCCAGAAAACCATCCTGATATGTTGCGATTGTTCAATAGTAAAGGGTACGCGTGTATGTGTAGATATTTGTGTGTGTAATTGAATAACCAAAAGTAATTTAATCAGTTTCTATTTATTTTATTGGTGCATTGACTGCATATTGAGCCTCTGCCTACTTAAGCTATTCTAAAGTTGCTAACCTTGTCAATAGCTATGCATGGAAGAAGATATGGG
This sequence comes from Inga leiocalycina, assembly GCA_963242795.1. NCBI lineage: Eukaryota > Viridiplantae > Streptophyta > Magnoliopsida > Fabales > Fabaceae > Inga > Inga leiocalycina. Next base: position 55,978,447 of record OY725329.1, read on the forward strand.
TACTGATATATAAATTTCCTCAAATTTTGTTATTAAAAAATTTTTATTCAAAAATTGAATTAACTATATCATTATATTGTTGAATGCCTTTTTCAGCTTAATAACAATGATTGCGGGTATTACATCATAAAATTTATGAAGGATGTAATTACTCATGATTAGCCTTTTATTCCTCAAAAAGTAAGTCATTTAGTTGCAATTCATATTGTGTTTTAAATTTAATTGATTAGTGCCTGATAATTAAGTTTTAGTGATTTTAATTCGTTGTGTACATGATTGTACACATATATAGTATTATGAAGATCAACATTATGACAGTTTGATTGACCATCAAGTCAATGAAGTGATCAAGGAATGGTGTAAATATGTGCTCAGGCAAATCTCTAGCTAGCTACTATTTAACTAGCTAAGTGTTGTTTCTTGCCAATTGTTGTGTTGTTTATTAAAGTTGAATTTGTTGTATTTCATTCACAATTGTTGTAAATATATTTAGTAGTGATTTTGTTAGTTAGTTTTGTTTGTATCATTTTGGAGTTATTTTATTCTTGTTTGCTTTTCTTTATTTTGTTGTGGATGTAGAAATTTGTGTTTAAAGTTTTGTTGTTCACTATTATAATTATAGGGTTATGATGAATTAAAATTAGGAAACTATAATTTAAAAAAAATATTTCCTGTGGCACTTCCTTAAAAAAGGGCCACAGGAAGTATACTGAAAAAAACATCATTTCCTGTGGCGCTTTCTTAATGAAGTCTGCACTTCTTATGGCCCTTCCTCAAGGAAGCGCCATAGGGAATGGTTTTTAAAAATATATATATATATTGTGGCGCTTCCTTCTTTTAGTGGCGTGTGAATATGTAGCACTTTCTAAGTGCCACAGTTAGTTTAAAAATAAGCACCACAACTGTCTTCTTTTATAGTAGTGCCTCCGCTTAACTTGAAAAAAAAGGCAACATCATATTTATCTTATTAACCTTCCACAATCCTTTTAATATTTATTTTATATCAACAAAGCTCCTTGATAAATATCAACTTCCTAGCTCCCACAATCCTTTTAATATATATATATATATATATACACACACATACATATATATATATAGTAGTATGGGCTGCTCTCTCGTGGGGATACTTGCCACCCCTGCCTTACGGGACAACGAACTCTCGTTGGTACTGGTGCTCATGGGTTAAAGGTTAAGTTCCTCGCCTTGGCTACCAACTTAAGCTTTTAGTTCAGTAGTAGAGCACTTGGTCCTGACGCTTATAGTATCAGAGCCAGAGGTCCTGTGTTCGATCCCAAGGGTAGGTGAAAAACAAAGGGGCAGGAGAGTAGCCTAGGCTGCTCTCTCGTGGGGGGCATATGCCACCCCTGCCCTACGGGACAACGGACTCTCGTTGATACCGGTGCTCATAAGTTAAAGGTTAAGTTCCTCACCTTAACTACCAGCTTAAGCTTCTAGCGTAGTGGTAGATGCTTATGAGTAGTAGTATGGATTAGTCTCTCATGGGGGCACGTGCTACCCTTGCCTTACGGGACAACGGACTCTCATTTCTACTAGTGCTCATGGGTTAAAGGTTAAGTTCCTCACCTTGACTACCAGCTTAAACTTCTAGCTCAGTGGTAGAACACTTGGTCCTGACGCTTATGAGTAGTAGTATGGGTTGCTCTCTCGTGGGGTATGTGTCATCCCTGCCTTACGGGACAACGGACTCTCATTGGTACTAGTGCTTATGGGTTAAATGTTAAGTTCCTCGCCTTGACTACCAGCTTAAGCTTCTAGCTCAGTGGTAGAGCACTTGGTCCTGATCCTTAACTTCGCCTTGATTACCAGCTTAAGCTTCTAGCTTAGTGGTAGAGCACTTGGTCCTTACGCTTATGAGTAGTAGTATGGGCTGCTCTCTCGTGGGGCACGTACCATTCCTGCCTTACAGGACAGCGGACTCTCATTGGTACTGGTGCTCATGGGTTAAATGTTAAGTTCCTTACCTTGGCTACCAGCTTAAGCTTCTAGCTCAATGGTAGAGCACTTGGTCCTGATCGATCACAAGGGTGGATGAAAAACAAAGGGGCGGGAAAGTAGCATGGGCTGCTCTCTCATGGGGCACGTACCACCTTGCCTTACGAAACAACGGACTCTCGTTGGTACTAGTATGCTCATGGGCGTGGTAAAGCACTTGGTCTTTACGCTTATATATATATATATATATATATATGGGTACGGATCCTTAGTTTAAGTAGCTGGAAGGAGCTCTTGGGGCTAAAGAAGTTGCATCAGAATTCTAATACTCTCAAGACTCAAGAGTGAGATGCAGAAAGCCACTTCGACTTCTTCTTAATTATACTAACAAATCCTTGAAGCATTTTCTTCACTAAAGTTCGAGTTCGTCTACTTCCATCTTAGACAACTCTTTTGTGAGTCTTCCACTGTTAAAGGACTCAAACTGTGAATACGTATTAATATCTACTCGATTTCTCTTTCGTCTTCATCCTCTAGCCATGACCACAAAGACCTCTTGAACCTGTCCGATTTTGACCAACAAGTATTGCCTTCTTTTTTCTTTTAAAACAAAGGGGCATTATTGCCATTTAACAACACTCTAAAATCCCTAATAAGGTCTACTGGCCTAATTAAAGATTTGTTAAAAGTGTAGGCCTGATTTAGAATTGGATTATTTTAAAGGGATTTAATTAGGATTTTTCCTAACTTTTTTTTGGCTTAAAATATAAGTGTTGTTTTAGGGCATTATTTTTATTTTTCCCAATTTATTTTTCTCTCCAATTAAATGTGAGAGTTAATTTATACGAAAGATGTGCAATTAAGAGAAGAATACTCCATCATAATTATGAAAAAAAGTTGGGTTCATTTGCCAAAAAAAGAAAAAACCCAAGCTTGAAGCAGGCATCTTTAACTGACATTTAACCCCTTTAAAAGTAAAATTCAGATTCAGAGTTTAAAGAACTGAATCAAATATTTACCCTATATTTGGATACGGTGAAAATTCGGGGGGGGGGGGGGGGGGATAATACTACAAGGGAAAATTTCCAAAAATGATAAATTTTTTTATATTTTGGAAATTTTCATTTCTAATATTCCATCTCCCTTATTTTCTCCTCACTTTCTCTTCATCTAAATATAAGATTAGAGATTGAGTTCCAAACGAGTTAAAACTTAAAATTATATGGACAAAATTATTAATTTTCCCAATAATTAATAATGAACTTGGCTTTGTTTTATTATTTGCTTTGGATTTTGTATCAATTCGTTGAAGTTTGGCGAATTCAATATGCCTCTTTTCCAATTTAATTTTGTTATATTTAAAAGTTTGACACATATCGTTGTACTTAAATTTTTCATTGTCTATTTAAATAAAATAAAAAATACTTGATGAGTCGGGTTTATTTCTGGTGTATAAGAAAATGGGAAGATTTCGCTTAAATACCCTATGAATTTACAAAACTTAAAAGAGCCTGTTAAGAAAAGAAAATGATAGAAAGGTGATTGGAGAGAAATCTGAGTTTTTTGTGTTAGTGATTTTATAATAATAACTCTCATTTTTCTTTAAAAAAAAATGCACCCATGTCAGAGCCCCGGTAGCTATTTTTTTGGGTGACTTCTTGTTTTTTTTTTAATGTGGAGTTAAAGGTGGTGAAAGTGGGATTTGAACCCACCACACCTTGGGTTATATATAAGCATAACCATACATATATAATACAACTAAGAAGATGTAATGTTTTACTCATGGACTATACTTACATGGTGAATGACAACATTTGTAAAGGTATTCAGGATTTCAATAATGACATTTGTGAAGGTGTACTTATATTGAAATGTATTGACTAAATGAGTAAAGGAATTGATTAAAGGCATAATGATATTGACTAAAGTCGTCAACATATCAACTAAATGAGGAAAGGATTGACTAAAGGCGTAATAGTATTGACAAAATGAATAATGGTATTAACTAAAAACGTAAATGTATTGACTAAACGAGAAGAGATATTGACTAAAGGCATGATGGTATTGACTAAATGAGTAATGATAATGATTAAAGGCATAAACATGTTGATTAAATGAGGAAAGGTATTGACTAAAGGCATGTATGTATTAACCAAATGAGTAATGACATTCACTAAAGGCGTAATGAATAATGATATTAACTAAATGAGTAATGATATTGATTAGAGGTATTTACTCATTTAGTTAATACCTTTACGCTTGTATTTAATAGCTTTCCTCATTTAGTCAATACTTTTATGCCTTTAATCAATATATTTACTCATTTAGTTAATACCTTTACGCTTGTATTTAATAACTTTCCTCATTTAGTCAATACTTTTATGCCTTTAATCAATATCTTTACTCATTTAGTTAATACCTTTAGGCCTTTAGTTAGTACATTTCCTCATTTAGTTAATATATTTACGTCTTTAATTAATATCATTACACCTTTAGTCAATACGTTTACACCTTTAACTAATATCATTACTTATTTAGTCAAGACTATCATGCCTTTAGTCAATACATTTATATATTTTGTTAATATTATTACTCATTTAGTTAATATCTTTACACCTTTAGTCAATACATTTCCTCATTTAGTCAATACGTTTACTCCTTTAATAAGTATCATTACTCATTTAGTCAAATATCATTATACTTTTAGTCAATACATTTCACGATTTAGTCAATACATTTATGCCTTTAGTCGATACCATAACACCTTTAATCAATACATTTACTTGTTTAATCAATACATTTTTTTTCTCCAACCAATACATTTCAATATAAGAATATATTAACAAATGTGGCTATTGAAATGGTGAATATTTTTACAAATGTTGTCTTTCACTATATAAATATAATCAATAAGTAAAACATTACATTTTCTCACTTGATATATATATATATATATATATATATATATATATATATTGTTATGCATATATATAACAAATAAATAGGCTTGGTGACCCAATGGCCATCAAAGCTTTTGGGAACCAAGGTGGGGTGGGTTCAAATTACACCTTCGTCATCTTGGCTCCACATTTTTTTTTAAGAAAAATAATCCCCGACCAAAAAATAGCCACTAATGCAGTAGCTCTAGCGGTTGGTCGGCTATGCTCCTATCAAGGTACCTTTTTCCTTTAATCAAAATATGAGGGGCATTATTTTAAAATCACCAATATTTTAAAAACTCATATTCCTCCCCAAACACCTCTCTATCATTTTTCTTTCTTAATAAATATTTTTGGGGTTTTGTAAATTCATATGGTATTTAAGTGAATTTTTTTCTAAAAAAATCCACTTTTAGTAAATTTATTTTTTATTTTTTACAATCCAAATTGTCAAGAATTAGCTCACCATGATAGGCCCCTTCTTGATCCACCCTTTCTACTATTGATAGCAGAGCCTTTTTGTTTATGTTAATAATGAGGCTGGGTTAAATAGTAAGCCAACTATATCTCTAAATATCATTACATATTTTTTGCTTAAAAGGCCAAGGCCCAAGTTGAATGTCCTAGATATGTTCACTAGCCCAATAATGTACATTTTTGGCCATTAGTCAATATTGATCACTATACAATTGATAAGTCAAAAAAATTATCAGTGAAACATTAAGGCAAAGAGACATCATAAAAGATTCATATCTTACAGTTTTAATTGATGGTCCTGATTTGTAGGAAGCAATGGCTTCTAGAAAACTAAAGGCAGAGGACAAGGAGATAAAAGAATAATCTGTAAAAGAAGTTAAGTGGGTGAATGATTTTGTAGCCTAATATGACATTAAAGCTTTCTTATAAGTAAGAGGTTGCGCTTATAACCCATACCGTTGATTCAAATTATGATAGAAGTTGCAGCCAAACACAATATAGTGTTCTTTATAATATTCAACACACTTTTATTACTTTACAAAATATACACAATTTACTATCAATATAAATTTGATGTCTTGGAAAATTTTATGCCAAGAGACTGAATTGACATTATACTTTCTTGGGCGTTAGCATTTAGAAGTGCGTAGATCATTGGTGAGGTCGGCAAAAAGCATTTGAATAACTATCACATGTGATCCGCTTAAGTCGCTTCCTTATGCATGTGCATTGCCTCCAGATAGTCAACTCAACTCTAACGTTCATTTAGAACACCCAAAGAAAATAGAATATAGCGCTTCAAAATTTAAATTTATTTTATTTTTAAAATCATGAACCTATCCACTTATCAAGTATCTACTATTCTTGAAATTCCATTTTTCTAAAACTTAATTAAAATTGTAAATTAGCTGAGTATCTGTTTAAGTCGGTGTGAGTAGTCTGGACTTTCATTGTTACTGGTTCGAATATAAATTCTTAAACTTTGTGGGGGGTTTCTAATGTAAGAAGTATTTATCTAATCTAATTAAATTAAGGAGATTAGTTAAATTAGTTAATATGACATATTTTTTTCTAAAATATCATAATTATCTTCCTTATTTCCTACTATCTCTCTCTTGTTTTAATTATTGTTGAGGAGTATTAATAGGGTTAAATTATAAAAATATTGATAAATATAGAAAATATGTTTTACATTTAATTAGGATTAAAATCAACTCTCAAATCATGTCACACATTAAGAATTGGATGAAGCATATTTGTAGCAGCTTAGTTAAGAGGTGTTTATTTCCTTGTCTTTAATACTTTAGGAGAAATATTATATACTGAAAAATCATATCACTGTCCATCTCTTTATATTGGACAGCCCAAAATATAGAGAAACTTCTAATTCTTTTCTAAAATTGTCAAAATTTATGGTATGATATATACAATTTTCATAAAGTCAAAAGTCAAATCCCACATAGATAATTATTATAATAATTAGTGCTTAATAAATTATGAAGTGAGATATATATATATATATATATATATATTAAAGTGGAGGTGGCACGCACACGTGGTGGCACCTTCTCCTGCTCCCTCTTGTGTTTGTGATTCCATGAACAAAGGCATAGATAATTGCATGCCTTTATTCCTTCAACTCTCATTTCATTCAATTTGCCTTTAAACTATTAAAAGTCGGTGAAGTCAAGGCCCTTTGTCTAATTCATACTTTAAGTCTATAATAATTCATTATTTATTAAAAATAATGAAGCATCCTCAATTATTCCAAATTAATAAACAAGCCCCTTCTTCTTCTATATATACATAATGCTGCCTCTCCTTCTCCTCATAATCCATCCAGAAAGCTCAAACTTTATATCAGCAACAACTTCTCAGGAATTAAACAACACCACCAAAAATCATGACGGTACATATATCAATTCTTATTAGTCTCATTTGGTTCTATGTTCTATATATATATATATATATATATATGAGGGATTTAATTTTGATCTATAGATAAAACTTGTTCACGTTCTTTGATTCAGATCATAGAGATGAGAGTGCACATGGATTGTCCCGGATGTGAAAGCAAGGTCAAAAGTGCACTTGAAAAGCTTAAAGGTATACATCTATATAATCCCAAGACACAAATTAACTTGATCAAGAACACTTGATAATATGATGAAAAATTATGAAAACCCTAATAATTATGGGTTATTTCAGGTGTGGACAGCGTGGAGATAGACATGAACTTGCAGAAGGTGACGGTGACTGGGTGGGCGGATCAGAAGAAGGTTTTGAAGACGGTGAGGAGGACGGGACGGAGGGCGGAGGTGTGGCAGCTGCCCTATACGACGGCGTTTCACGAGGGGCAATATTATCAGCATCACCATTGTAATGGGCCAGTGAACTTGTATGCCTCTCAGCCAACCTCGTCGTATAATTACTACAAACATGGCTATGATACGAGCAATCCTCGTTACTATCAATATCCTTCAAATTCTTCTGTGATTGGCCATCAAGCTGCTTCTGCTTTAAGTGATGACAATCCTCATGCTTGCTCCATTATGTGATTAATGCTGCTTTTAATTTTGGTTTATGATTAATACTGATCAATACCAGAAATCAATTAATATCTGTGCACGCACGTTGTTCTTCAGTTTCTGTATATGGTATTGGTAATTGTCAATGGCTTATGCATATGCATTATGTCCCACCTCTTTTTTTTTTGGTGGAACTACTATGTATTCAAGGTCTTTGCATTTAATTGCACACACCAGAGTGAATTGTTGTTTTAATTAGTGTTCGGAGGATTACATGAGCGAATGAAAGGATATATATATAATTGGTTAAAAAATCATTATTTGAGGCTTTTGAAAATAAGCTTCATAAACTTAAAGGTCAAACTAAAGTCTTATATAAAGTTAGAAGACCATATATTTATACCTATCTGATTTTAAGTATGCGGGTTTTATTTTGAGCTATTATGGTTGATTTAATTGAATTCCTTTTTTGGTTACAAGAGAGGGCCTAGGACCAAATTACATCATAATAACTATTCTAAATGGGGATTAGATCCTAAACACCCTTTGGCAACTAGAGTCCTCAAATGAGTCAGACTGCTGAGGTGTATATAACCCTTCTTTAGCAAGAGCATCATCAACCATGTTCTGGTCTCTACTTATATGCCTCAAACGCAATTCCGCAGGCTGTTTTAATAGCTTCTGAATTTGCAAACAGAAGTATCCACACCACTCTGCAGCATTGTAATTAAATTCTTGGCATCCGACTCTATGATAATTTTAGAGAATCCATAATCTTTAGCAAGGATAAGACCTTTATAAAGAGCCCACTTCAGCTTCAGCTTCTTGAGCACTATATGTCCCAAAATAATGTGAGAACCCTACTTTCTATCTGCCGGTATGATCTCGTATTGCCCCTACACAACCAGTCTAATCACAGATTCTTCTTCTAGAAGCATTCAGCACCCTAGGTGAGAAGAAAATAGATGACTTGCTCTTACTGATCTTCTCTCTTGATGTAGAGCAAAATTTTGCAAGATAAAGCATCACACACAAAGCTTGTTCCTCTGTAGCTTCTCCAAAGAGTAGGGCTGAGCAACGAGCAGGCGAGACTACCCCGTGGCCTAACTCATATCCCGCGCATTTATTTTGCACAGGAACGGGGCATCCAGTACCCGTGGTATAACCGGTTTAACCCATGATAAATGGGCATAACATACACGGGCGGGTTTTAGGAACCCTTTTATACCTGGCCATTAAAAAAAATTCACAACACCCCACTAGGCACCAGTTGTCATCACTGTCAGCACTAAGGAAGAAGAAAAATCAGAATATGAAGAGAGAAATCCTTATCCTCGATGGCGAAAACTCAAAAATCCGACACGAGATCTGGGAATTCTTATGCACGATGACGGAGAAAATATTTCTGAGATGAGATGGTGAGATGTAGTCGTGATTGAACAAATCTTATCGTTGTTGCGCCAGAGGATGCTATGGGTTGCGGCGGTGATGACTATGGGCTGCGGTGGCGTGGGAGTCATGAAGAGAAAGGATGGAGAAAGAAAAGGATGAAGACTGGAGGAGGAAGAGAGTGACAACGTCGATTGTCGAATGTGAGGAACGAGAGGGCCAAAGGGTTAGGTTAGGTTAATTTATGTGTTTTAAAATTTAAAATGTTTTACTAAAGTAAAAATTGATTAAAAAAATTAGGGAGAATGACAGTGAAGTCCCAAGGAAGAGGAGAAATGAAAAAATGGTCCCTATAGATTGCAAAATGAAAAAATGGTCCCATGGAGTTGTCAATACAGGCTCCTGGAGTTGTCATTAACAACTCCAGGAGCCTGTATTGACAACTCCATGGGACCATTTTTTCATTTTGCAATCTATAGGGACCATTTTTTCATTTTCTTTCTTGCATGGGACCTAAGTGTAAATCTCCCAAAAAATTATAAGTATCACGCATGGGATTTGAAGCAAGGACTAAACACTTAAAATTAATGTTTTAAAAATCAGACCGGATGTCAAGCCGGAAAAGTTAACGGGTCATGTTTCAAACGATCGAAACGGTCAGGTCGTTTGGTCAAGCCGGTGACCTAAAAATTTAATTAAAAAAATATGCATATATAATATTGCCTCCGATTTTAAATATGAGACCTATTTGACTTTTTTTTAAAAGATTAGGGAAAATAAATAAGCTACATAATCATATAATATGTTGTGTCATTTGTGTGTAATTAAATTATATATCAATTTATAAGTTAGACAAATTTGTTTGATAAAAAATGATAAATATAAATATTTCAAAGTAATTTAATTAGCCTCCTTTTTAATCTCTTCAAAAAAAATCAACTGAATCTTATATTTAGGATTGTAGTATATTATAATTTCAAATAACAAATAAATTAAATTAAATATGTAAGAAATTAATTTAAATATATAATATCTAATAATAAAATATTGTATAAGCTTTTATTAAATTAAATCCATAAGATATTAACATTTATCTTTTACTTTGTTTGACAAAAATAACCTATCCATTAGGAAGCTCAAAAATTATAAACAACAAGATTCACCTGAGAAAATAATAATAACAAAAGGATTTCATTAACACTAAAATATTTTAGAAAAAATATTAAATGATTATTAGCTGGCTGCCGCACCAAAACGTGTTGCAGACCTTTCACTTACAACTCACTAGATTAGGTTATTGTCTTGACTCTCACTAGTCACAAGGCATACTTTTTCTCTATCCTCCCATGCTTTTAGCCCTTCTTCATTTCTTTTTCTTTGTTGCAGAGTTTTTTCTTCACTAATTCACTCCTTCTCGACAATAAAAGATGACCAGAGTAGAGGTTTCCACTAAAGTCTCTTGTTGCCTGCATCTTCTTTTCCTCTTCGTCTTTATGAATTCAAAAAATCCTCCCCCCTTGGCAACTTGTGTTCTTGCTTTGTATAAAGACAGAGGAAACCTACAGGCATGTTCCTCGACTCTCTCTCTCTCTCTATCTTTGTATCTTTCCTCTTCTCTCTTTCTTTTAGTTGCTGCTCATTTGATTCTCCACAACTCGCTCAGGTTCCTGGTTTTATTCCGGTTACCGGCCCAAATCCCGGCTTTGAACAGCTTAACACAACTCAATCACTGAAATGGCTTGAAGCTGATAGCCAATCTGTTTTCTTTACCGGTCGACGGTCAGACCGGTCCAGCCCTAAAAACATTGCTTAAAAGTTATCTCCATTACCAATGAAGCCAAACTTTTATTGGTTACAAAAGGTGGAAAAGTAATATATTATAAACATTTTATATAGATAAAAAATAAAAAATATACACAGGCAGGTACAGGCAACCCGTGTCCTACCCTGTTTAAGCATGGCACACACCCATATGAGCCTGCCTGTTACGGGCTCAATTTGGGCCGCCTTAAATGGGCAAAAGATCTACAAGTCATTGGTGAGATCATGGGTTGTGAGTTTTTTGCTCAGCCCTACCAAAGAGTAAATTGTCTGCGAACATAAGATGAAATATAAAAGGGCCTTCTTTAGTAACAAAATAGGTTTCCAGCTTCCTTCACTCACTGCATCGCTTATGATTTAATTGAATTTAGTGTTCGTTTGGGATAGTTTAGTTTTGGGCAATAAGTACTTATAAATCATGATTTACGATATATGAAGTAAGTATGTAAGAGGAATTTTATCTCAACTTACGTAATAAGTATTTATTCTTAAAAAATAAGCTAATCCAAACATACTTTTTATCTTCCAATAATAATCCCAAGTCCTCACTCAGTATCAAAAAAACTAAAGAAATGCAACCTGATGTTTTCAGGTCTCGTTGAAAAGTCCTATCCACATTCCACAATAAGTAAAGTAAAAACCAAATTCGATGTAAGAGAGAAATAATAAGGCCCATCATGTTAAGCCCAATTTGTTAACTCAAGCCCACAGGAGGAATCTCACTCCAGTTTGAAATCCAACTGGACCCCACACACTGACACATGCTTACAAAATGGCAATAATTGGCCGGTAGGTAGTTTTCTTCATGATGATTACTTTTTCAATTTTCCTTTTTCTTTCTTTTTTTCTTTTGGGACCAATTTCTTAATGATGATTTCAAAGCAAGACTCAAGAGTTTTTCTTAGTTATTGTCTTGTTGACCTCACTACACCTGTACTTCTACGTCATAATGTTGTCTCTTTCTATTAAACCCTATTAATAATAGTGTTTCTTATGTTATAAATACTATAATTAATTATCTGTACAGATGTGCAGTTTTTTCCCATCTGTTTTTACCATTTGCTCCTCTCATGAATATATTATTTTTTTAAACTAATTCAGTAATTTAAGTATTAATTTGTTTTTTCAAAAATGGATTTTTATTAAACCATCATGAAGCGTGAACTAGTGTCTTATTCGGTTCAATAACTTTTTTTTTTTAGCTTTTAAAAACTTAGTATCAAGTATAACTAATTAATAAAAAAGGTAAATACACTCTTTGACCTAAAAAAGTGTATACAATAAAATATCTTTAAAAACTCATTGACCATAAATTAATCCAAAAATTTTATATAAATTCTAACTACATAAAGCCTTTAAATTGTGGAAGAGAAATATACTATCACATTCACATAAACAAGCAAATTATAATTAATTTTAAAATACAAAATTTTCTATGCTAAAATCTCCGTGTCTTGGGAAAAATCTTAGGTTAAATCTGAAAAATGCTCCTTAAATGATACTTAAGATTTTTTTTTTATCGTTAATTGGTCAATACGAAGTTTTATATAAAAAGCGCACTGTTCACAAATTATACAAAAAATATGATTTTTTATGACTTTATTTGATGTGTGTGTGTGTGTTCCTCATAGCATTACATAACGTTAAATTTGGGTGGGCTCAAATCTTATATTCAGGTTTACTTTATAAGCAAAGTTATGAATTTGGGAATTTCTTTCTGATTCTCACTTATAACTGAATAAGAGAATATCCTGTTAAAGAAAACAATTAAATCGTGGACTAAAACATATCCTGTGAATAAACTTTGATGCTCGGTAATTATCTTGGGCCAACTCGATGCTTATATTTGAAGGAACCGAATTATTATTATATTTTTAGGATTAGTCCAAAAAAATATAAAAAGAAAAAAGAAATAAAAGTCAAGACAAGCAAAAGCATAAGACGAGACCATCGAAGGTATCGGTCTATCCGATGCGAGGACAAGACCAACCCGGTTCTTATCGACCCTACCCAAGAATCTTATTCCTATTGGCCAATGGGATAACGTGGCAACTCTCAATTCGTTCCACTTTTGACTTTATTTGTTTGTCCATTTAGCATGGCTGACGTGGAGACCATTCACTGGTTTAAATTTCGATTTTTCAATTATCATTTTATATGTGATCCATTTTGTTTAAAAAATACATCAACAAGTTCTTTCATAGTCGGTTATTTCTCAAGAGTTAATGTTAGAGGGTTAATCCTTATCAAGGATATGAGAGTCATTTACAAAAACTACAAAATAATTATTTATAGTCTAATACGTTTATATAACCATTATTCAATATTTTTTGGAAAAAAACTATTATTTATTATTTATTATCATTTTTTTAAAATTTTCAAAATAGTTTTATTTTGCCTTATTCGCAATAGGTCTAAATGTTATTTCAATAAATTCAGGGGTAGAGCTAAAAATAAACATCTCCATGTGGAAGCCATGCTATCATGCTTCTATTACTTTTAGTAAATAAAATAAAAATTTTATTAATTTTTTAATCGATTTTTTCAATAATAATATATAAAATAAAAATCATTGATAATTATATTAAAACAAAATTAAGAATTGCTGTGGAGAATTTCAAGAAAGACAAAATGGGTCAAGAAAATTTAAAAAACAAAAAAGGAAAAAGGGGAGGGGGTATTCGACATTTCACACATATCTGCCTTTTTGTAACGACAGTGACACTCTCTCTAAAGTTGTCTCACAGAGCCTCCAAAAGGCCTCAGCTACAAGAACAAAGGGTTGAGATTTCGCCGAGCGGAGGCCCGATTGCCCGAATCCCTCAACCCTAATCTCCAGGAGATCGACCATGGCTTCCTCCAAAGAGCGCGAGAATTTCGTCTATGTCGCCAAGCTAGCTGAGCAGGCCGAGCGATACGATGGTTAACGCCTTCTTCCTTAGTGTTTCGCCTTTATTATGCTATTCTACTTGATTTTTGCTTATATAATGTCTTCTTTCTTTCTTTTCGTAGATTAAAGTTGTGTGTTTTGCTTCGATTTCAGTCTGATCAGTGTGTATCTGTGTTTCCCCCCTCCTTCTTTGTCAATATGAAGTTTGATCTCGCTTAATTCTCTGCTAATTTAGTTTTGTGGTTTTGCTTTGACGCTTCAACTTTTGTGTTTAGTAGTAATTTGATTTGGACAGAGTTGTTTTGAATTGAAAGTCTGGGAAAATCAAACTCTGCAAAAATTTTCTTGAGATTTGAGTTTTTCGCCCTTATGTTAGGTAATGAGAGTCCGATGAAATCAAGTATCCATTGGTCCAAGTAGAACTTCGTTTTTTTTAAAAAAAAAAATTATCAACTTTGGTGAAACTTGTGGAATTAGTTTATTTCAGCTAAAAGGTTTGAATTATCCTGGGAAGTCTTTTAAGTTTTATTATAGCATAAACAAACACAGCTTCAGTGTTAGCCTGAACTGCTTTAAATTCCTTGGAACCGTCAGATTTTGGGGAACTGCATGTAGGTTTTGGCTGGACACTGAACTATTTTTTGTCATAAAAAGTATATCCGAAGGGAGTGCGTTTGGCTGTGTTTTATTTTGATTTCAGATTTTCGGTGGTTTACTTATTCTAATTTACGAAATTTGATTTGCAATATGTTGTTCCTGCCTCTATTTGTAACAGAGATGGTGGATGCTATGAAGAAGGTTGCAAATCTAGATGTTGAGCTGACCATTGAAGAGAGAAATTTGCTTTCTGTTGGTTATAAGAATGTGATTGGTGCTCGCCGTGCATCATGGAGGATACTGTCCTCAATAGAGCAAAAAGAAGAAGCAAAAGGAAATGAAGTAAACGCCAGACGGATTAAGGAATATAGGCACAAGGTTGAAGCAGAGCTTTCAAACATCTGTAACGATGTTATGACAGTGATTGATGAGCACCTCATTCCTTCTGCTACAGTTGGCGAATCAACTGTGTTTTTCTATAAGATGTGAGCTCTCATGCCTTTTTCCCTCCTGGAATATGTTGGTGTATTATGATTTGTTTTCTGTAGGAAAATTATAGCATGCTTCTGGTTGCAGGAAAGGAGATTATTATCGTTACCTTGCAGAGTTCAAATCAGGTAATGAGAAGAAAGAGGCTGCTGATCAGTCTATGAAGGCATATGAGGTGCAATTCAAATTCTCTGATTTATTATATTTGCATTTTACATGATACTACCTCCAGTCCTTAACGTAGTATAGATTATAATTTGCTGGGTTCAGTTAAGACAACTAGACAAGTTCCGTTTCTTGGCACATATTTTTCCACTTCCTTTTTTGGAAGAACTGTTCCTCAAATGAATTTCCTCTTATGAGTGCTGTGCTTTTGTTTCATTTATCTTCTACAAGTAATGTGGTTTTGTTCCATTGTAGGCTGCTACCGCTGCAGCAGAATCTGAACTGCCCCCTACACACCCCATCCGATTGGGTTTGGCTCTAAATTTCTCAGTTTTCTATTATGAGATCATGAACTCACCTGAAAGGTTTGTAGATGTTATTTCTTTCTGAAAAGCTACTTGATGTTGCTGTGTTTCATGTGGGATATTGTTTTTTGATCCGTCCAGAGCCTGTCATCTGGCAAAGCAAGCTTTTGATGAAGCTATCTCGGAGCTTGACACCTTGAATGAGGAGTCATACAAAGATAGCACATTGATCATGCAGCTTCTCAGGGACAACCTTACCCTGTGGACTTCTGACATCCCAGAGGATGGAGGTGATTAATTAATTTGAAAGACCTATAATTCACTCAATTTCTCACTCTTTTTTCTTTCCAATTTATTGATTAAATTTCTGAAATAATCTACGGTGCTTTTATTATCGTATGCTTTTTGATATCTTTCAGTTACTTGAAAGTGCTTAGCATGTATACACATTCAGTTTGAGGAGAAGAAATTATGTTTGTTTTCTTTTTGTAATGGCCACTACTCTTATTGATTCTTGGATTCTTGAATAACTGATATGAAGTCTATTACATCTTATGAAATAAGAAATCCCCCTTTATAGGCAAAGTAAACCCCTTTTGTTCCCTCCCTAGTATCTGATTTGACTGTTTCTTCATTGTACTGGGACTAATTTGTTACTCCCTCTTGATATTTAATTCTTTTCTGGACAGACAGAAAATTGGAACCTGGTGATTTGAATTGTTGCATTTGAAAAGCCTTTAGTAACTATAAATGTTTTCTTTGGTTGTATTGCTTCATTATTATCTTTTGGTATTCTTACCATGCAGCACTTATTTTTATATTATTGAACTTGGCTATCTAGTTACCTATGTTTAGTATTAGACGTTAGTTGATTCTGTTCTGTGTTGCAACAGAAATTTAGATAATGTTTTAGAAGTATTGACTATAAGAGAGTAGCATGCAGCTTACTAACTTACAATAGATTATCTATTTCTTAGGTAGTGTTTATTTTTTTAATCTACCTTATATTCTTTCCGGTCATGAAGTATCAAGTATGTTCATGTTAAGAAAAAGTTCTTTGTCAAGTCTGTGCCCAGCAGCACGCCTTTGACGTACATGAAGAAGCACCTGAACTCTTTAGATCTTACACCTGTTCTGTGTTCGTTTCCATGCTTCTTAGCTTCTATCATTGGTTGGAAATTAAATATACAAATGTTTTGGGCCAATAAAGAAAAGAAAATCAAACACACAAAGGTACACTGTTATTGGCCAAGAGTTTCGCATGAGCTTTAATTGAGGCTCTTATAAATGCAGGCAAACCTGAATGTGGTAGATTAGTCTGCAAATTGTGACTTCTTTTCCTTCCATGTTTTGTGAGAAAAGCTGGGTTTTGTAAATTTCCGGACGATGATGCTTGGTGATTAATTTAGTTTATGAAATATGAATGAACATTTACTTTGGTAGAGAATCTAGATAAGTGACAGTTTTCAGGGAGGAATCTGAGTCACTTTCTAATATCCTTTTGAGGCTAAACTATTAATCACTCGCTGGTATCTGATTCTGCCGAAAGATCATTTGAATTGAGGAGCTGGCATTGTCAGAATCCCGCTCCTTTTTGTAAAGCGCACTTTGTTGTTTGACCAATTATCATTATGAGGATCTTGTTCTGTTTGGCAATTGGCACTACTTTTCAAGCACTGAGTTTTGCTGCATTTTTCTCTTCCTGCTGATACAGAAGATGTCCAGAAAGTGAATGGCACTGCCAAGGTTGGTGGAGGCGAGGATGCAGAAGTGAGTAATTTCTTTCTTCATGGGTTTATCACTAATAATTCCATTTGATTGCACTAATTTATCTTATCGTATTTCATCTGTGCAGTGAGGAGGATGGGAGGCAGCACCGTTGAAGAGTCGATGTGTCTGGGGTGAGACGTGAGGGCTGTTAACTCATCTGTGTATTAGCTAGTGATAGGGTCCCAATTTTTATTTTTTTTTTATTTTTCCCCTTTCTTTAAGTTTATTGTCGATTGGTCACACTTCCCAACAGGGGAAAAACTTTGTGCCATATTATGGTCTTGTTTCATTGTGTGGTGTTTGAAAATGGCCCATTTCATCCCCCAAGCTTTTATTCCTCCTTTTATATGGGGAGGGTTTATTGAGAAGAATTGTTGATGGTGTATTTCTTGTACCAGTGAAAAATGCTGTGGCCGTATATGGAGCTACTGCTATTGAAGATTCTTCCGTAATACTTTTACGGTGTTTTTAATCTCAACCCCTAAGATTCATCATAGGTAGGTATATTTTACTAAAAATAAGTGCCATGTTAATAATATCAAATGATCACTGAGGAAATCATGAGAGGATTTGCTTGACAGTTGGCAAATTTACATGGTTAAAAGAGGGGGAAGATGGCAAGGAACTTGGTAATATGAAGATAAGAGAGGGAAGGTGGAATCTTGACTTCAGGTTCTTCTTGATGGTTTATAGTTAGGTTGCGTCTAGTATCGTTAGAACATCAAGAAAGTAAAGTAGTTTCATAATTTGAGTTTTAGGGTTTCTTGTTAATCATACCGATGTTTGATTGTTGCTACACCCGACGCGTTCATCAAATTAATAATAAGCACATTACAGAGACATACTGATTACTAAAGGTGAATCACTAGTCTCTGCTTTCTTGGTAAATGTTAAGTCATGCTGATATACGGAATTGCTCACCAAGAAAAAGAAGAATATCCGGAATCAAACTTATGCAATGACAATAATAGTTAACATTCTTAGCGATGGCAATTTTCATTTGGATAAAATTTGAAGTAAAATTCTGTAATATTCATGAAGTTGTATAATCACACTAAGATACCCGCAAGTATACAAAATATTCATCTCACAGAGACCAAAACAACTAGTTAATCCATGTACCTAACTTCCATCTCATCTGAGCTTTACCACGCGGGCATGGAAACAATATTTGACGTAAAGTTGCGGATGCATTCTCCGGCTACTAATGTAATCTAACTATTTTCCAAGCAAAATATTAAGGAAATGTACAAGTTAACAGCAGAATCATCTAGCAATAGCATTACGAGTAGAAATTGAAGTATGGAAAAGAAAGCGAACCATCGCATTCAATTAGAGGCGAGCGAGACGGAATCCAGAGTGGAAGCATAGTCAAGAGCATCGCTCCCATTGGTCCTCTTGCGCTTCTTGGGCGCCATTTTCGTGGTTCGCTGGCCATTCTGGGAAGCTTTAGTGTTGACGCCGCTGACTTTATTGGCATCCAATGACTTTTTCGAAGTCTTGGTTCGAGAACTAGTCTGCGAGTGCTTGGTGACTTGCGGTTTTTGATCGAGAGGCAGGGAGTTCTCTGTGCAAGAACTGAGAGTGTGAACGGAGGTAACACAGCATTCTTGCCAGCCTATTTCGTTGAGATCAACGATTACGTCCTCCAGTGCGAGGGTTGCGGAGGCAGAAACACTCTGGCCGAGTGTGGATCTTGGCAAATCCATTAGATCAAGCGCATTCACAGCATCCACCAACGCATTCTGCGAAATCAATTAGAAATTCAATAATCGACGGCTACCATTTTTCTGCATGATATTTCAGTTTGAATTTCTTGAAAAGTAGTATAGTAAGCGGAAAACTAGTAACATTTCTTTCATTGCCATTTTCTCTCGGCAGCCAAAGAGAGATTCAAAACCGGCACGTGCGAAGAGAAAGTGTCTTAACCTTGGTTTGTTTGTGGAGTTTCCTGAAGCCGTGGATATAGATGATCTGCAGAATGAATCCATGGTCGTGGTCGTGGATGAATAACTTTCAAATCGAACTCGGAAACAGACAAGGCATTAATCGATGAATGATAATAAATAGAAGAGGAAAAGAAAACCTGATTGAGAATGTTTCTACTGAGATCAACCGTTTGGAGGGAGCGAAGGAAATCGAGGTAGTCCTCCAAATATAACTTGCCTTTCTTAACCGTTCGTTTTTTGGAGCTGGTCTTGTTCGCTTGCGTTTGCGTTTGCGTTTGGATCTGTGTCTGCGATAGCGACTCCATTGTCGTTCACAGCAACTCCGAGAGGGAAGAAAAGAAGTGAAAACTGAGAAAGGCATAAAAGGGAGGGAAATCAGATATGAACGAGGCCTATTTATAGGATCTCCTGTGTCACGTGAGTTTGTTGAGTTTGTTATATCTTTTTTTTTTTTAATTTCTTCCCTGTCATAATTAGTTCTTCATCTCATTCACATGGGTCATGTGTCCCTCTTCTTGGTAAGTGATTAATAAATGAAGCCATACTTTTGGTGAAATGTAATTGATAATGATGAAAAATACAGAACACAACTTATTCGACAGCTGCTTAAAATATGAATTGAACCACTCTTTAAAGAATGTGGAATTGATGAGTATACTTATAACAAGTTTAGCGAAAGAGAAAATATTATCTGTTTAATCATATTTAAAAGTTCTCATTTTAGCTTAGCTCATAATAGTATTGATACTAAGAACAAGTGCTCAATTATAGTTTAAGAAAAAATGCCCTAAAATCCCTATTTGTAAAATTAATCAGCGGATGCTTCAATTATTCGATGTTTTATATTTTTATACGCAAAAAA
Source organism: Inga leiocalycina (assembly GCA_963242795.1). Lineage (NCBI taxonomy): Eukaryota > Viridiplantae > Streptophyta > Magnoliopsida > Fabales > Fabaceae > Inga > Inga leiocalycina. Next base: position 55,998,584 of record OY725329.1, read on the forward strand.
TATTGCTACTGCAAATGATCTCATATATTTTTCAGATTTTAGGGAGAATGGGGCAATTAAGTTTTGAAACAAGTATTTATGAGCTATTTTCCATATGCTCCGTTATTCCTTAGCTTGAATAATCTAACGAAACTATTCCAAATCGTGTAATGTGATCTAAAGGTCTCATATTTAAATCTTAGAAACAGCCTTTTTTATTATACGGCAAAGATGTATTCATCTAACCTTCTCAAAACCCCACACTTTTAAGCTCTGAGCACCAAGTTGCCTTTTTCACTAAAAGCATTTTAAACTCTCCACCCTAGAAGGTATAAATGAAGGGTTGGGATTCAAGTTCAAAATCTTTCTTCAATAGGAGAAACAACAAAACTATATATACATGGGATGATAACTTGAATAGTGGGTGTAGGTCCAACCTGAGACTTTGTTTCTCTGGCTCATTAGTCAATAGTCAATAGTTCCAAAACGACAAGTTAGACAGTCCAAGAAAAATGAACAAGATTTCTAAACTAGACATTTTTTTTTTTTTTGCTCAAACCAACTAGACATTATTCACAGAATCTACACTACAATATCAAGTACTAGCTTGATGCCAAATAATTGCTCCCAGTCACTTTCTTTCTCCATCACCTTTTTCTCTGTCTCACTCTCAAGTAACATTACAGAAGGGACAATAATTAATATTGGACACTCTTTACAGCATTTTCCCTTTCCTGTCATGTTCCTAATTCACAACTTTTTTCTTGTTTATTTTTGGACAGTCTTATAAGAACCTTTTAATGACTTACAAGAAAATTTCAGGAGGATCATGCAAAATAGTAGAAAAACAAGCCCAAAAAGAAGGAAGGAAGAAAGAAGATATACATTTATGATTCAAAATCCTATCGAACAAGAAGCTGATTTCTCTGAGGTTTTTTTCTGGCTAAAGCTCTGAAAAATTTGTACGCACCTTGTTGTATCAAGGTGAAAAAACTGATCCCCCTAATCTTGCATTGTTGGAGCACTGACTTTAACCGGTATGGTTTTTGGCTGGGTCACCAATGAATGCGAAATATAATAATAATGATGGGTAGAAATTATGGAAGCTAGCTAGAGATTACAACAGTTCCTCACAGAGTCCTCCAACAACTGATGGCTTGGCCTGATCATCTCCATCACCTTCTCTCCATTAGCATAGATTCTGAAGGTTGGCACAGCTCTTATGCTCTCAGCTTTTGCTATACTTGTACACTCTTCCACATCCACCTGCAAAAATTATTTTGGATCAAGCTATGAAGGATGAAGTGTAACCCTAAACACTTTTTGGACATCATGTTTGTGTGAGACACAACATGATTCTTCAAATTTTATCACATGATAATGCGTTTATCTGGGTTTGTATCCTGTGTCAGTGTTAGCATCAGTGTCTATACTTCTCAGAAAGGCACTGAATTCATGTACCTTGATGAATTTAACATATGGGTATCGAATGCAGAGCGTATTTATGAACGGGGATATTTCTTGACATTGTTCATTAGATGCCTTCTTGAAATGAATCACTTGGATACCTGAAAAATTGAGGTTTCGGCTTTAGATAAAACGGACAAGGCTAGAGAAATGCTGCACTAACACTACTGGGGAGAAACTAAAGAAGAGAGAAAGAAAGAGTTAGAAAATACCAGAAGAAGAAATTGCGGCTTTTAATCTATCTAATGTAGAGACCTCTTCAACCTCAAGAACAAGTTTTGAACCACAATCCTCGCCAAGAGATTTCCTCAATGCAAGCTGAGCCTGATGGAGGGACTCAGCAACTACATCATCTCCAGGAAGTTCACGCTTTAATGCCTCATAATCTCTTATAGCATCTCCCCACCTTTCAAGCTGAACACATCATTTTAGTCAAGCAATCATCTTTCCAAACAGGGTTCAAGTCTTAGAATCACTCAAGAAATAGAATTCACAATTAGACAAAGCTCCACGACACTTGTGATTGTATTGCTCAAAAAGAAAGAAAATAAATAAACAGACAAACGTAAGCACATTGCAAAAGAGTTCACCTTTGAATTTGAGACAGCCCTACGGAGAAGGGCCTTGGTACAGTTTGGTAGTATTAGCAGAGCATGGTTGCAGTCCTCAACAGACTTTTCCCACAGTCCAAGTTTAGACCAGCAAACAGCTCTATTGCAGAACAAAACATAGTTGGAACTATCATACTTGAGGCCTTCTCCATAAGCAGAGCAAGCTTCAGAAAATTTTCCATGGCCAAAAAGATCATTGCCTCGAGTGCGAGCCCTTGCCACCATTTTCACAGTATTTACTACCCTCGCAACTTCCACATTGCTATAATCTATCAAACTAGCCTTTTCTGCTTCTGCTACTGCATTCTCAAACCTGCCAAAAAATGGAACCATCATTTCTTTTTTGTTTTTCTCATTGATCACCCAAAATTCATGTCCACTTGTTTGCATGGGAAGTGGTGGATGATTTTTACCTTCCTAAGGCCATCTCAACCTGAGCTTGAACAAAGGGAACATAAGCTTCACCAATCATACCAAAGAACTTGGTTTGAGAGCAACCCTCCAGCTTGGGAATGTTTGAGAGGGTAGACTCAGCGTCCTCAAGTAGATGAAGTTGCAAATAGGCTTCAGCTTTACAAGCAACAAGCTGCAAGTAGAACTCACCCAAGTTAGGGAAGAGAAACTATGGAGTATCATTGAGAAATTCAAATTATACATTTTTGTATGCATGTATACACCTGGGGCGAGAAATCTGCTCCAACAGCAATGCCTGCGTCTGATTCCCTTAGTGTGTTCTTCCAATCACCAATCTTTCGTGCTTCTGCACATCGTTTCAAATGCTTCTCCAAGAGCTTCAACTTGTACAGTTCAGATTGATCCACCTGTTTTCCAGGGACACAGAGATGGCTCTGTGCATTCTCAACCTGCCCAAAGCTGAAGCAATTCCATATCTACTTATATTTTAAACTCAGAATGAGCCAACAAGAATTCCAAAATTTAAAAAATAAATTACATGCTGCGATATCAAATGAATAAGCAAAGAAAAACAGTTCGAATTCCAAAGCTATAGCCTGAAAAATATGAATAACTGTTCAAATCTCACAGTAACCAGCATCAAATCCACGTGACAGATGCCAAAACTAAGATCAACCAAAACGAAGTCAAAGATAAACTTGGCCGTCAACGACACAATTACAAGAGAACCAACTGATAAAGGCGTAGATATGATATAAGTTGAACACGATAAAACTTTATCAACACAATATTGGCAGAGCACTAACCGCAGATAAAGTGAAGCCAGTCTCTGATGAGCCCTGGCATAACCAGGGTCCAATTTCACAGCCTCTTTGCACTCCTTCGCCGCCGCAGCCAACTTCCCCAGCGCCGCCAACGCTGCCGCCCGATTACTCCGGTAGGCAGGATTATTGGGTGATATGGAAATTGCGCGATCATACAACGACAATGCCTCCGCAAAGTAACCGCTTCTGTATAGCTCATTTCCGGCTTTTTTCACCTCCTCAGGATCCGAACCACTCATCGCCTGTTTCACAATGCCCGACACCCCTCCGAGCTGAGAATTTCCGGCGACATTGTCATCGACGATTGCGTGCCCTCCATTGCCCAATTTCCCGCCACCGCGCATTATGTTGCCGCGGCCGTAGTTTACCGTCCCTGAACCCAAAACATCAGTTCTATTGGGCGTTCTAGGCGCCAAACCGGTTTTTGAGATCCTACCTGTCGGACAAATATTGCCGGTTGGGAGAAAATTAGTCCCTGACTTTGCACCATTTGAATTATTGTTATTCCCCAAGCTGCTAGAACTTCCACCGGAGTATATTAACGGGGCTCCAGCTGAAACCGATCTTCTATGACCAGGCTTGTTGCGCCGGGATGCCGAAGCCGATTGAAGGCTCTCGGAGGCGTTTGAGTTGGTCTCACGGAGCTCGCCGGAGTTGTTCCTGGGCTTCCCGTCTGGTTTACTATGCAACTTGGCGACAGTATTTCTGCCGCCGGAAACCGAGCCAGCAGAGGAGGTCGAGCTGCAGCTGGACGTGTTAGAAGGGCCGGCGCCGGCAGCATTAACAGAGGCAGGGGTTTTCAATGGAGAAACAGGAGAACCTAGATCGAGTTCTCTAAAATCAGGCTTGTTTTCGTCAGAACCCAACAAATCGCGGAATCGAGAAGTGCGAGAATCGAACCCCATTGCCTGCATCGACTTCCCAGTCTGCGACATTCTCTTTGTCTCTTTATTCCGTGGTTATTTCTTTAAGCCCAAAAATCATTCCCCGAAATACGACTATACGAGTCCCAGTTATTAGAAGCAGCAAAAACCAGCGAATCCAATATGTGCGAGACAGAAGAACTCGAAAAGAAAAGAGAAAAGCAGGAGAATGGGGGAATTCAGAAACAGAGACGGCTTGTTGTGGGAAGAGAATTAGGAGAGTGGGAGATTAAGAAAGAAAGGGAGATAGCGTATCCCGTGAGGAAGCAAAGAATGTATATGAAGGTAGAGAGAGAGAGAGAGAGAGGTACTCTTATATTTTTCTTTGTGATTCTGCCTTCTCTCTTTCTCTGTCCCTCTCGCGATTCCCTCCCTGAGCTGTTATGAACATTTCTACGTTTCCTTCTCTTTCGTTTTTGCGTGTCTTTGTCAACATTTTAAATCATGGTTTACGTAATCTGAGATAAAATTTCTCTTATATACTTACATCATAAATTATAAAAATTATTAAAAAAAATTAATCCGAACCCACACTTAACCATAACGACAATTGACGATAAGAGGGTTTCCATTTAATTCCTCCCTCTACTTAATTTTTGTTTCATTGGATTTACTTCTAATGATTTTGAGATTTATTTAATTCACCTAAGTATATAAATAAATTTTGATCATTAAAAGTTAATTCAATAATAAAAAAAAATTTAATCATTAAAAGTTAATCCAATAATAAAAAAATTAAATGGAGAGAAGATGAAAATAAAGGTTAGTGGAGACTTTTTTTTTTTCAATCCGCACCATCCCATGAACTTGAAGTATCACTAACTTAATATTACCATATTTACCATTTTCCATGCCCATAACTTTCAGTATTGTTATTTTTTACCCTTTTGTATAGATCACCCGGCAAAATTATAAATTTGTCTGATTTGAGAATCTAAATTATTGATTATATTAGGTAAATAGTGAGGGGTTTCCATATAATGATAATCGTTCTGATGATTTTTTTTTTTGGCCAATGTAATATATCTGGGATCCGACTACAGTCCTCTTCCTTCTCATTTACTTACGGTCCTCCTCTCAATCTGGATCGTTGGATTAAAATCTCAACGGTCCAGATTTTTTTTAATATAAAGATATTATAATTAAATTTGATAGGAAGAAAGAGAATCGTAACCGAATCCATGTATTTGATGATTAACTTGACTGCGTGTAAGGAAAAAAATAAAATGTAGAGGCTTGGGAAGGTAAGAATTTTAATTGTGAATCTCCTAACTTGATGGTCAGTACAAAATTTGCTACAGCGCATTGCACCTGAAATTGAATAGATATCATTTATTGAGCCGATTCGGGAGGTTATATTGATGGATATGCTTACGTGTCTTGATGCCCCACAATTAAATTTGGTGGCCATTCCCGCATGAGATTCCGTACTACTTGGGGTATGTATTTCTGATTTTCTGTCCCTCCGGAGCCGCACGCCCCATCGTATTAGTTAGATAATTCAAAGATAATTACTCCTCCCGTACTTAATAATCCACTGATTAATCTTTTTTTTAGGCTAAGGAAGTTAAATAAGAAATTTAATCATAACATATGTTATATACTATTAGATTATATATTAGTTTATAGATTAAATAAATTAGTTTGACATAAAGATTATAAATATAAATATTTTAAAATAATTTATTCGGTTTCTCTAATTTTTTTTCAAAAAAATTAATTAGATTTTATATTAAGAACCGAAGTAATAATTCAATTTATTTGGGTCTTATCTTTGATGTGGTAAGCGATCACACCTAATAAATTTGAGAACACAAGTTCGATTTACAAGAAACACATTTATTGAAAAAGATGAAAATCATTTATATTATAAACCAATAAAAAAAAAAAGGACACAAGTTTAAATTAATGGAGACGCATTTATTGAAAAAGATGAAAATCCCTTATACCCTAGGCCTCACAAGGATGCAAGGGATTATTCCCCTGATGAAATTAAAAAAATATATATTGGGTAAATTAGTTATTTAAAAAGTGTCTATTAATTTTTATACAGTACTACTCCTTTAGTAATTTTAAGGGTTAAAGGTCTTTTTTATCTTGGAAATTTCATTTAGGGCAATTTTACTCCGAAAGTTTTAAATGTAGAGTAATTTCACCCTGACCGTTATTGCAGTAAGATTGATCATTAGTTGACTAAATTTAGGGGTAAATTTGCTCCAAAATGAAAACTTTCAGGGCAACTTTACACCTAAAATAATGATAAAATTATCTTGAAAGTTTCAACTTAAGAGCAAATTTACCTTGAAATTTGATCAACTAACGGTCAAACTTAACTAAGATGACGATCAGGGCTAAATTGCCTCACATTTAAAATTTCTAAGGCAAAATTACCCTTGAGCCAATACTTCCGAAGTAAAAATGGCCTTTAACCCTAATTTTAATGATAAAAACCTCATTAATATTTATACACACACACAATCAAGGTTTAAGAAAAGAATTATAAATTTAATAAATAAAGTTAATTAATAACTTATAGTATTTAGAATAAAAACAAGTATGTCTACCATCTCTAGCATTTAATGCCGGCGAGAGAATTAATAACATCAATTAATTCAACTCCTCAATTTAATCAGCAAGCTACCAACCACTATATGCTCATACTCCCTCCTACATTTACCATAATCCTGTACTTTATAGATTTTTTTTTATGATAGTATGATATATTAAAATAAAACAAATTATTATTTACTTTGCTACTACAATGAGCTTCGATCGTGCGTTTGTAGAGGAGCCTTAAACAATTTATACCATCCACAATTTGTGAACCATGCAACTCATTATGTATTTTTTATGAGATTTTTTTCTGTTATATATAAACATATATTAATGATTATCTTTCTGTTTATATTATTATTTTATGTATATCCTTTTGGTATTTATTCAAGTCTTTGTATAATTTAATGTAATGTATGACGCATGCATGTACGTAATACATTAGTTCCTTTTTATATTCTACTATTGTCCGATATCCCGTAGCTTTGGAAATATATTGGTAACATCAACTTTTTTTGTGTAGAGTATAATTTTCAAATTTTCATTATTGTTTGCCGTATTATTTACTAATTAATTAATTTTACTTCGTCAATCCTCATTTGTTTAAGGGCCTGTTTTGTTTAAGGGCCTGTATGAGATGGGAGGGGATGGAATGGGAGGAGGGAGAATCACCTTGTTTGGTTTGGTTGGAGGGGGAGGAAGGGAAATGTTTTTTAATGATCCTTTGTTTGGTTTAAGAGGGGAGGGGAGGGAAGATAATATTTAATTTACCATTTTATCCTTAAACATTAGTTTATATATTTTTCCTTATATAAATTATTTAAATTAGTTTACACCTCAATATGAATTATATAATTTATAAAAAAAGATGCAGATATAAAATAGAAATAGTTTTCAATTTCCCTCAACTTAATTTCTTATTATATGAATATTCCAATAATTATCATATTAAATTAAATGAAAAATTCCTTCTATTGAAAAACAATGCAGAGGAGTTGCAAAAAAAAAAAAAAAAAAGATGTCATGCGCTCACACTTATATTATGGATTTATGGATAACTCTGGTAAAAAAAAACAAAGATTTATGGATAACATTTTACATTCGAATTCACCTGCGAAAATATCATCACCAAAATTATATTTTAATCGCCATTCATTCCGCTGGAGATATTTCTACTCATGATTTGGTTGAACTACAAGGTTGGAAAAAAACACATACAAGCGTGAAACATTGGAGATGATAAAAGAAGTTATATTTTTATTGAAGACTCATAGGGTATAATTAGAAATATGAAAAGATTATGGGGGTAAAATAGTCTCAAATTTTTGGCTCCCTCCAAAACCCCCCAATTTGGAGGGAGCCAATTTGAGGGAATGGGAGGGATTTGGAGCACCTTTTTTGGGGCCCCTCCCCTCTTACTTTTCATACCAAACAAGGGGAGGGGCTCATTTTTCATCCCCACCCCTCCAACCAAACAGACCCTAAGGCTCATCTAATTCGCTCGTTCGATGATTTTGAATCCACCGATATATCTTGGCACGCGCATTCAGTGTGTGTGTGTGAACTATATACCATAAAATGTTTAATATTATATTCGTTCTTAATTATAAAACAAAGTTAATTTTTTTTTGAAAAAATTTAGGAATTAATAATTTACTTAATCATATCGTATGTTATTTATTCTTAGATTATATATTAATTTATTAGTCAAACTAATTAATTTGAAGAAAAAAATATAAATATAAATACTCTAAAGTAAATTAATTAGCTTCCTTAATTTCTTCAAAAAATTCAATTTTATCTTATAATTAGAACATAAGGGAGTAGTATTTTATTAGCCTCAAAAGTTAATAAACTTAGCATGAATCGTATTGAAAGTGACGAATAACAACGGTTCAAAATCACCTACATTCATGCTTGATAATCATAATAAGTTACTACCTCCGGTCCTAATTATAAGATAAAATTGACTTTTTTGGAGAAATTGAGGAAGCCAATTAAATTATTCTAGAGTGTTTATATTTTTAATATCCTTAGATTATATATTAGTTTATTAATAAAATTAATTAGTTTGAAGAAAAAAATAAAAATAAAAATATTCTAAAGTAATTGAATTGGCTTCTTTAATTTCTTCAAAAAAGTTAACTTTATCTTATAATTAGGACCGGAGGGAGTATTAACTTGGCCCGATTATTGGCTTCGTAAAAAATATATAAAATTCAGTCGTATTCATTCCTTTTATTTTAGCACATACATATTTAACATTTCTTCCACATATATGTGTGGGTCGATGGGGGCAAAAAAGTGTGTATCAATATTTGGTTTAATTGTAATATGTTACTCAGGCCATATTTAAAATCATATTCTTCGTTCTTTTATGCAAGTCATATTTTAAAAGATTGTTGTACACATGTATGTATCAATGTATATACCCCCCTAATAAAATTTAAGGTTTTTTTTTAACTTTTATGAAACATAAAGTGATTTATAAATATAAAAAAAAGGAGCGTGTGTAGAGCATAAAATGCAAGTCATTTTGTAAGACTTTGTGGAATATAATAATTATTTTATTGTAGAAATATTTTTCTTACCAAATTTCAATGAGGATGTAAAGAGAGTATATTTTTTAAAATGTATATAATATTTCCTAGGATAAAAATAAAAAACAATTCAGGTTAAAACAATAGAAACCAATTAAAACAAATTTAATGACAGTTTTAATGAAATAAGAGGGAGTATATGCTTTGGTTTGGTTGATGAAATAATGTTACAATTAAAAATATTGAAAAAAAAACAATAAAGATTATAACAAATGTGAAATATTTTTTGTTACAAAAATATGCACTTAACATTTTACTGTTAAATAGGTATTTAAAGTTTCCACTGAAAATAAGATAAAAGATTAAACGTCCTTTCTCTCTGTTTTATTATTATTATTATTTTTTTTTTGCCAAGATTAAAAGTCCGTTCATTATGATAATTTGTGAAGCTTTTGGTGCATGGAAATAATGAACAGTGAACCTGTCCTGAGCTAACAAGACACCAACTATTTCTGTCCCCATATCTAAAACGTGCCTGTCTTTCACTGGCCACAATAATTTAAGCCCAAACATTTTATCACCAAATTTCCACCGACTTTTCCTATCTCTCATAGTAGTAAATCTAAGTGCGCGTTTGGAATGGCTTATTTTTGTCCAAAATGTGCTTATAATTCGTGATTCACGGTATACGAGGTAAGTATGTGAGAGGAGTTTTTTCTCGGCTTACGTAATACGGGCTTATTTTTTAAGCCACCGCTAAAACAAACAAGCCTTAATTCATCCTGATACCATAAAAGCTAATATTAGAAAAATGAATAATTGTATTTAATTTAAAATTTTAGTTTTGAATATTATCTGTAGAAATAGTATTAAATTCAAGTCAAAATGAAGATATGGTGAATTTTTCAAGATGTTACGAGTATTATGTATTCTATGAGAAGAAAATCGCACTATTTTTTTAAGACAAGAAAAATAGCATTTTTGAATAAGCTAAAATGTTTTTAAAAAAAATGTCTCATCAAGGGGTAGCAAAAGTCCTGGATGGACAGAATGATTGAGGATACTCTCCTTGCTTTTTCACTTTATGGATGACAGAATGGTAGAGGTTTGACCTGTTGACCAGGAAAAAAACTAAGCATGAAATAAAATTCTGTAGTTAATTAATCATTTGAGATGAAAATATTTATAATTAATCATTTTGAATTTATTATTTTAAAATATTCAAAGGTATTTATTTTATAGTTTCTTCAATTGTAATTCATTGAGCAGGGAGATGTTGTTGTAATACTCCTCGTGTTTCTAATATGAGATATAATTTTTTTTTTTTGGAGGTTAAGGAATTTAAATAAATTATTTTAAGATATTGATTTTTATATTTTTTATGCTAAATTAATTTGTGTGACTTATGAATTGATATATAATTTAATGATACACGATATATGTTATTATTAACTAACTTATTTAGTTTCCTTAATCTTTTAAAAAATAATAAATTATATCTTATATTAAGAACCAAGAGAATAATTTAGACGTGGAGGCTGACAATTCAATCAACTTAGACATCACCAAACGCTACAAAAATTGTTGAAAATTGAAAATTAGATATAATTTTAAAAGCTCGAGACATATATAAAAGAAGTTTAATTGTTTTGAGTTTCGACAATTCTAATAAAAATTATTTTCTAAAGTTGTTAGCTATGATTAATCTAAATAATAAAAAATTAACTAATAATAATTTTTAAAAGAATATAAAATTATAATATCCAAACCAAAAAATGTAGAGAAGGTATCCCGGCCTTTTCCTTTCCATTTAACATGTTAACCTGTACTTAAAATTGGAATGTACCAAAGTTCCAATCAAGTCTTGGTATAACACACACACACACACATTAGGGATTATGTTTTTAGTAAAATTTAAAAGTGGTTATTTGTAAATGAGAAATGCAAGAGAAATATTCCCTCTGATCCTATTTATAAATAATTTTTCTCTTGATAGCGTAAAACGAATTAATAGTTAAAAATAATAAGTGTGTCAAAAATGCCATATTTTTTTCATATATATCCTTATTTATGAAAAGAGTATATGAGAAAGAATAGATAAAAAGTATGAGAAATAATGAGTATAAAATATGAGAGAGAATGTGTGTTTAATAAGGGTAAAATAAAAAAATTATTTATATAAATAAAATAGGAGGAAGTACTAAATAATACTACTGCACACGCATGTTTTTGGCTGTTAAGCCTGATGTACAAGATAAAGGTACAATATCTGCCTAGTTTTTATGAGGGTGGCAAAAAATTAAAGCCACCTTTTGTCCATCTCCAGACAAATGTGATGAATTGTCAAAGCTTAGAATCAAGTGCATGCCTTAAGAGAATAAATTTATTCCAAGTTTATCTGTAGCTTTTAGAAAATTACCATAGAAAAACAGAGAGTGTCGCAAATACACTCAATTATTTTCTCATTAGATCTTAAATATAAGATAAAATTAATTTATTTTAAAGATATCAAAAAAATTAAATAAGTTACCTAATCATATTATATATTGTGTATTCTTAAATTATATATCAGTTTATAAGTTAGGTAAAATAATTTGAAGAAAAATTATAAATATAAATATTCTAAAATAATTTAATTAATTTTTTTGATATCTCAACAAAAAATCAATTTTATTTTATATTTAATAAAAATAAAAAAGTAGCAATAATTAATTAACAATTCAGGCTATAGACGGTAGATTGAGAATCTGACTTTTTTGTGGCGGTGGATAATGTGTCGGGTTAAACCAGTGAGAGCATCAGAAAAAGCCACTTTTTAATCATCCAACTTCACTGAGATCCAAAAATTAATATTATTATAATATGTTTTTGAAAAATATATACTACCTCTGGTCCTAAATATAGGATAAAGTCTGTAGTGCAATTTATACTACAAACTTTATTCTATATTTAAGACCGGAGGAAGTACTAATTAATTAATTGGTATGTGTTACAGATTATCTAATTTGATAAGTGTCAACTTGAAAAATCTCATCCAAGTGTTCATTCTTTTTAGCTTTAATTTAGATTTTGGAATCTTAAGGTCGTGCCTGCATGTCATCATGATTAATGCATCAACGTGCTTCAAATAACAAGTTGTAGAACCCAACAAATCACTTGTCGTTAGAAGTTGTCTTCTCTTATAATTTAATGCTGTTAATACGAATTTATCAGTTTTTATGCTGATGCCCCTTTTTAATTGTTCATTGGTATTTTTACCTCTTTTAAAATATATTTGTGCCAGACGCTCCTTGGATCGTTAGTAAATTTGCTCCTTAACCCTTTTATTAACCTCAAAAGTTAATAAACTGGGCATGAATCGTATTGAATGTGGCGAATAACGATTCAAAGTCACCTACACTCATGCTTGATAATCATCTTAAGTTATTAACTTGGCCCAATTATTGGCTTCGTAAAAAATATATAAAATTCAGTCTTTTTCATTCCTTTTATTTTAGCACATACATATTTAACATTTCTTCCACATATATGTGTGGATCGATGGGGGCAAAAAAGTGTGTGAGATCTATACTAGTATGAAGTTGTTGTTGATGGTGGTTGATGGATTTGGTGATTTTTGTCAAATTTGTAAATTTAGAAAAGTCCTAACCCTAAGGGGTTATGCTGCCCAAATTTCTTTAAATCATGATTAGAATGTGTTTAAATGAGTTAATAAGGGATTAGAAGTGAAAAGGTACAAGCTTTGGAAGTTAAAACATGAAAGAGCATTTTTCCATTTTCTTGACCTATGTTTCGGCCAAGGTCATATATGGGGGAAGGAGCTGGATTTTCATGAAATAGATGATTCCATTGGATTCATGAGGTAAAAATAAGTAGGGTTACAGTTGGTCACTTTTTCGGAAAAGGCCGAAAAAGCATAATTACAAAAACGCCCCAAAAACCCTAAATAAGAGCTGTCAAGGGCAATTTCGTAATTTGACACTGAATTTGGTAATTTTGAGCTCGAAAATGGATTCCTTGGGTGAAAATATGTCAGGATAGCTCTAATCAAAATTTTGGGAAAACGTGCTATCAGGCCGGGTTCGGTGAGGCCAGGCCGGGGTCCCGGAGGTATTTTGGTAAATTTTCTCCATAGACTAATATGACCACAAGAAACACTATGAAAGAGTCTAAAATGATACTTGGATAGGTTATGACCTATTTCTTGTACATTTAATATTTTAGGACTGAGTTGAAAGCCGGAAGCGACAAATTTTATAAGGCACATTAAAAAGGGATTGATAAGACTTGAGGTAGGGACTATCATCCTTCATACACTATGTGAATAATTGTATGTATGTGTTACTGTATTTCGTGATATAATTGCGTGCAAGAGGCACAGTACCTAGTTGTGGTTCGGTACCCAATAAAGGTATATCGAAAGTCCTAGTTGTGGTTGATGATTAATTGAGGTATATTATCAAAAATCCTAGCTGTGGTTTGGTGCCTAGCCAAGGTATATAAAAAATCTTGACCGTAGTCAGTGACTTAGCTGAAGTACTTATATGTGAATCGAATTGAACTTTCATTTTTGCTTAATATAGTGCATTGCATATTTAATTTTCACATTTTATATGTCGATTATATGTCTCTACTAGATTCCTTGGAATCTCACCCTTTTTTTTTAAAACAAATATCTTAGCGGATGCTAGAGGGACGAAAGGCAAAAGCGTAAACGCCGAGAAGTGATTGGCACATGTCTCGAGGCAAAGTTAAAGACGATAGTTATAATTAGTCTATTCTTAAAATATTTTGGGGAATCCTGTAATTATTGAGATTTCCGCCATATTCTTTATTTTGTCAACGAATGACTTGGGATTGTAAACGAACACTTTTATCAGTATAATTGTACTTTTATGTGTATGCCCATGGAATTCCGTCTTTATTACTCTTCAATTATCGAAATGAAAATGGGTGTTGACATTTTTGGTATCAGAGCTAATAAGCGGTTCTAACATTATTAGAATTGTATACTGATATGGTTTGTTTGCATGGCGACAGGACTACTCATGGATATTCCGAGTAAGCCTGTGATCGTGATTAGCAGTAGCAGTAAGATGACGGTGAACCAATGTGTTTTGGACAGACGACCGATAATTGATTATTTCTCGCATGGTGGCATGCGTATGAGATTCACCGCACTGAAGAGCGTGCCAAGACTTCCTATGTACAATCCAGAGCCGAGATCGGCATCCCCCAAAGTGACAGAGGTTGGGGAGATTGGAGATGTGCCACATAAGCACCCAAATGAGTGGGATTCTGACTACGGACCAAAGGAGATTCCGTTGGATGAGCCGTGTAACTGCGAGTCTCAGGTAGAGCCGGTACAGATGCCGTACAATCTGAAGCAAGACATAGAGTTGTCATACCTTCTCATGGCCAAGTATTACAGGGCACTACAGGAGCATGATACCCCGAGAGGCTAGTGCGTTGCATTCCTTGACGATGTAGAGACGTTGTATCGACTGCAAATACCGTTGGGAGTTACGGTGACCGACGAGTGCTGGATTCTTTCTACGATCTACTTCTCTGACACAACATTCTGGAATAGATAGAAGAACCTCATCGTTGAGCGGGGCTTGAAGGCGAACTTCTAGACTTTCCAGAAGCATATCAGAGGGTTAGTGCATTATCTCATGTATACCGAGCTGTGATGTGGGGCCTACATGGTATATTTTAATGACCGAAGCTGACCGGCATGTATTACGAGTAAAGGAAAGTTGGGTGGAACCAACAGACAGAGAAAGAGTTAGCTAGAGTTGGTATTTTTAGGAGGGCACAGAGAAAGTTAAGCGTACTCGACTTGAGGTAGTATAGGATAGGTGACCCCTGGGAAGTTGCATGACCTTGATATTTTGGATATGTAAAGGACGATATGTCATGTACAATAGTATGTAGGATATATGATATTTCTGTTTCTCTGTAACTACTGTAATTAGTTGTTATATACTATATATGACATATTTGTACCCTGAATTTTATGAAAAGACAAAAATGCCCTTGTTCTTATATAAAGTGTAATTCTTCCCCATTGTTATGTAGTTTGAAACATAGAGATGGTTCAACCTGGTAGACCTCATGGTAGGCCACGTGCAGGGCATAATCATGTAGCGATGGAGTCACGACTTGATCCGGTACAACAATGAATACTGGATATACTAGAACAACAATAAACCATGAATGAAATAAGAGTCGACCTTTAGGGAGTACAACAAAGGCAAGATCATCTGGATGAGTTTATGAGAGTTAACGATGAAGAAATACTGGAGGAACAGCTACCAGAGGATATACCACCAGAGCCTGAGGTGGATATTCAAGTTTGTTTGAGTAGATTCAGTAAACA
Organism: Inga leiocalycina; assembly: GCA_963242795.1. Lineage (NCBI taxonomy): Eukaryota > Viridiplantae > Streptophyta > Magnoliopsida > Fabales > Fabaceae > Inga > Inga leiocalycina. The sequence goes on from OY725329.1 coordinate 56,014,277, forward strand.
GTAGCTGCCTATGTTCAGGGGGAAGTTTGATCCTCATATAGTGGAAGACTGGTTGGCTCATATGGAGAAGATATTCAATATGCTGCAATGTCCAGATGAGGTGAAGGCCCGATTAGCTATATACAAGCTGGAAGGTGATGCTAACCGCTGGTGGAAGGGCATGGATCTTATCCTGAAGGGGAAGAATGTTCCTATCACATGGGAGTTATTCCAAGACAAGTTCAACAAGAAATATTTTCCCCCGACTGTCAGAAGGAAAAAGACTGGGAGAGCTTTGACAATTATTTAGCCCGGTATATTCAACTGTCGCGATACTCATCATACCACAAGCTGAACGATAATGAAGAATGGAACGCGGACATAATGATTGAAGGGTTAAGACATAAGTTCAAAGAGAGGCTGATTTCTGAACACTTTACGGAATTCAGCAACGCGGCAGAAGAGTGCTGATACATTGAGAAACGCATGTCAAACTAGGCGACACAGACTGGGAATCAAGGTGTTTCCGGAAGTAGTAGCTCAGCACAGAAGAGGAAAGAACAGGGTGGATCTTCCGAGGAAGCTACGAAGAGGTCAAATCATAAGGGAAGCCAGGAGGCCAAGGATCCCCGGGAAGTCGAACATGTTGGTTTTGTCATAAACCATTCTATCCTAACAAGGCTTGTAATGGTGCACCACTACCATCGAAAACTGATCCCAACAAATCATTGACTTGTTTTAATTGGGAAAGACGGGATACATGTCCAAGGATTGCCCGCAAAAGCAGCAATCGACGGAGATGAGACCCAAGGTTTCAGGCAGGGTTTACACGCTATCACAAGAAGAAGCCATAAAGTCTCTGGAACTGATTCAAGGTACGATTTCTTTGAACGGAAATTTAGTGTATATTATGTACGATTTTGGTGCAAGCTATTCATTCATTGCATACGACTGCGTCAGACGGTTACGTTTACCTATGCACAAATCCCCATACAATTTGGTTATGCTACACCTATGGGCGCATGAATTGAGACTGCGGATGTTTGTCTAAATTGCCTAGTAAATGCTCAGGGGCACGAATCGACAGTAAATCTGATTTGTTTACCACTGTAAGGGTTGGAAGTAATTGTGGGGATTGACTGGTTGACGGTGACGATGTGTTGTTGGATTGTAAATAGAAGAGAGTCATATATCTGAATCTACAACCGCGAGCTGAGACAGAAATCACTCTTAAGTTTGTAAATTTGGAAAAGTCCTAACCCTAAGGGGTTATGCTGCCCAAATTTCTTTAAATCATGATTAGAATGTGTTTAAACGAGTTAATAAAGCATTAGAAGTGAAAAGGAACAAGTTTTGGAAGCTAAAACATAAAAGAGCATTTTTCCTTTTTTTTACCTATGTTTCCGTCAAGGTCAGATCTGGGGGAAGGAGCTGGATTTACATTAAATAGATGATTCTCTTCGATTCAAGAGGCAAAAATATGTGGGGTCACAGTTGGTCACTTTTTCGGAAAAGGCCGAAAAAGCATAATTACAAAAACACTCATAAAACCCTAAATCGAAGCTATCAATGGCACTTTTGTAATTTGACATTGAATTTGGTAATTTCGAGCCTGGAAATGGATTCATTGGGTGAAAATACGTCAAGATAGTTCTAGTCAAAATTTTGAGGAAACGTGCCATTGGGCTCGGTGGGGTGGGGCGAGGCCAGGCCGGGCCCAGGGGCATTTTAGTAAATCTTCACCATAAACTAATCTGGTCACAAGAAACACTATGGAAGAGTCTAAAATGATACTTGGATTGATTATGACATTTTTTGTACATTTAATATTGTATGACCGAATTGGAAGCCGGAAGTGACACGTTTTACGATGCACATTAAAAAAGGATTGATAAGACTTAAAGTAGGGACTACCATCTTTCATACACTATTGGAATAATTGTATATATGTTTTACTGTATTTCGTGATATGATTGCGTGTTAGAGGCTTAGTACTTAGTTGTGGTTCAGTACCGAACAAAGGTATATCGAAAATCCTAGATGTGGTCGTTAACTCAGTTGAGGTACACTATTGAAAATCCTAGCTGTGATTCGGTGCCCAGCCAAGGTATATCGAAAATCCTAGCAGTAGTTGGTGACTCAACTGAGGTACTTATATGTAAATCAAATTGAACCTTTATTTTTGCCTAATATAGTGCATTTCATATTTAATTTTCACATTTTATATGTTGATCGTTCCCTTTTTTTTTATAAAAAATATCTCAGCGTGTGCCAGTAGGTCGAAAGGCAAAGGCGTAGACGCCGAGAAGTGATTGACACATGTCTCAAGCCAAAGTCAAAGATGGTGGTTATAATTAGTCTATTCTTAAAATATTTTAGGGAATCCTGTAATTATTGAAATTTCCACTGTATTCTATATTTTTTCTTTGAATGACTTGGGATTGTAAACGAATACTTTTATCAGTATAAATGTACTTTTCCGTATGCTCATGAAATTCCGTCTCTATTATTCTTCGATTATTAAAATGGAAACGGGATTTGACACATGTTGATTAAAAGTACAAACAATGGCATCCACACGATCATATTAACTATGACATGATGTATGAAGGATAATATTCCTACCTTAAAGCTCTATCAACCCCTTATTGTGTGACTCGTAAAACATGTTGTCTTTCAGCTTCCAACTCAGTCATAAAATGTTAAATGTACAAGAAATAGATTAAAACCCATTCATATATCATTTTAGGCACTACCACAGTGTTTCTTGTGATTATATTAGCTTATGTTGAAAATTTACCAAAATGCCCCTAGGACCCCAGCCTAACCCTACTGTACCTGACTAAACTATACTTTTTCCAAATTTTCGCTCGAGCTATTCTCAAATATTTTTGCCCAAGAAATCCATTTTCGGGCTCGAAATTACCAAATTCAATGTTAAATTACAAAATTGCCCTTGACAACTCTACTTTTAAGGTTTTAGGGGCGTTTTCGTAATTATGTTTTTTCGGGCTTTTCCAAAAAATAACCAACTGTAACCCCACCTAATTTTCCCTCATGAACCAAATCAAATCATTGAAAATCCAACCCCTTCCCCCCAGAACAGTGCTAGCCAAAACATGGCTTAAGAAAAGGAAAAATTGCACTTTTGTAATTTAACTTCTAAAGCTTACACCTTTCCACTTCTAATCCCTTATTAAGCCATTTAATCACATACTAACTATGATTTAAAGAAATTTTGGCAGCATAACCCTTTAGGATTAGCACTTTCCAAATTTACAAACTCAACCAAAGATCACTAAATCCAACTATAAACTTCAACAACAACAACATACTAGCATAAATTTAGGATTTGTGAAGTTACCTTTTGAGCTCCTTTCCTCTCTCTCTCTCTATACGTCCTCCTCTCTCTCCTTGAGCTTGCTAAACCATGGATTCCATAGAGAAGAAGAGTTTAGAGAAGAATCTTATGCAATATTAGAAGAAAAACTTAAGAAATCACTACTTACCTTGATTTTTCTCTTCTTCCTTCTCTCTAGCTTAAGCTTTCTTAAGCGCTCTCTCTCTCTCTCTTCTTTACCTTGGGACGAAAATGAGGGCAAGAGAAAGATGAAGGAGCTTCATAAAAAAATCTTACTCATTTCTCTTATTTAATAAATAGTGGTAAATGGGAATAATGACTTCATGATTGTACTTAAGTTTATCTACTTCCAACTTATGTCACAAGGCTTAATTGGGTTTGAACTAATTTTCCTCCCCTTTCCCTCTAGCCCAACACATCCTCTAGGTCCTTAAGAAACCAAATGGGCTTTAATTCCATTTGTCTCAAGCTTTTTGTTCCAAATAACAATATCTTAAGGTAATAACCTATGCGCTCATATTCAACAATTATTGTTTATTCCTTTTGACTTGGATTAATGACACTTGGCACAACATAATCCCAATAATTATTTTTTCCATTTTTAAACCTTAATATTGGGCTTTTCAAATTAATTCCATAATTATTTTGCCCATTTTCGCATGAATATGAACATTTCTAAAATTCATACGTTTCAAATTCATAAATATTGACAATTTTATTGAATTTTTTAAATAATTATAATATATTTTGTGAATATAAAATTTGGGGTGTTACAAAGAAGGGCTCTGTCCCCCTTCCTTTAGGAATCGAAGCTATTCAACAATTAGCATAGAAATAGATGTAAAATGCAAAAACGAAAAAACAAGGGAAACAAGAGAAATCAAAGTAGATACAGTAGTCACCGAAAACAGCAAACCAAATATGAAATTACACAACAGACAAGTAAAACAGAAGGAACGCTAACCCCCCCCCCCCCCAAATTTATTGGTTTTCCAACCGAATTGAATTTTAAGCTATAAATTTGTTGGTTTTCCAATCAAATTGAATTTAACACAAGATGAGTCTTGACAAAGCTTATTACAAATTAAATAAAGGAATCAAAGAAGTTTAAAATATTAGTATTAGATACAGATTTTCAAACCAAATTTATAATAATAAAAGATAAAAGGTGTTCAAATCTAATTCAAAACAACTTTAAATAGTATATTCGTTTCAAACCAAATTGAAATTCAAATCTTAAAAATAAACCTAAAAAATTGAATTGCAAACTCTTTTTCAAATCAAGTTAAATAAATTTAAAAGCATAGTAAACTGTTGAATATTGAATTTCAAATTAAATTTTTAACAAGAAGATGATTGACAGTCAAATCAAATCTGCAAATTCCTTTTAAATCATATTTGAAACAATAACAAAATGAAACATAAAATTGCAGATTTTCCAAATCAAATTTAAAACAAAACGAGAATGGGTTTAAAATTCCAGATTTTACGGATCGTCATTAAAAAAATAAGACTTTAAATCTTCACAGAAAATCAAAATCTAAAACTGAAAATTGAAATAAAATTAATCAAATAGGGTAATTAAAAACACTTTTTTTTTTTGCCAAAAGGGTAATTAAAAACAATGGTTTTTGGTAACCTATAAAAGAAGCATATTGATTCTTTGAAAAAAAAAAATTCAAGTCATTTTGAAATTAAAAATTTATTTTCAAATCCAATAAAATAAGTAAACTATTAAATATTGATTTTCAAGTTAAATAAAACAAGAAAATAATGGATCTTGAAATCAAAATTTAAACATTTGAAGACAAGAAAATAAGTAAACTATTAAATATTGATTTTCAAGTTAAATAAAACAAGAAAATAATGGATCTTGAAATCAAAATTTAAACATTTGAAGACAAGAAAATAATTAAAAACAATTTTTTGCCAAAAGGGTAATTAAAAACAATGGTGTTTGGTAAACTATAAAAGTAGGATATTATACTGGGAAAAAAAAAAGTAGGATATTGATTCTTCAAAAAAAAAAACTGTAAATTTGTTTCAAATAAAAAATTTAAATTTAAATCTTCAGATAAATCTAAAAATTTTAAATTGCAAACTCTTCCAAATATAGTTCAACAAGTTTAAAATAAATAGTAAACAGAATAAATATTGATTTGATTTTCAAATCAAATTTCAAAAAAGGTAATGGTTAAACCAAAGGTAATGGAAAAATAAAATCAGAAACATTTTAAAATTGTGAATTTCTTTTAAACAGGAAGATAGTTGACAATCAAACAAAATTTTAAATAACTTAAAAATAATTTTTTTTTTCAAGTAAAATAAAAAATTAATATCAAATATTAATTAAGAATTGAATATTAAGTAGTGGTTTTCAAATCAAGTTAAATAAGTTTAAAATAATAGTAAACTGATTTGATTTTCAAATTAAATTTCAAAAACGGTAATGGTCAATCAAATCAAATAATCAAATACAAACAATATAAAAATGAAATTTCTTTTAAACTGGAAGATAGTGGACAAAAAAAATAAAATTTTAAATAACTTAAAATTGAAAATTTTTTTCAAGGTAAATTACGTAATCGAATATCAAACATTCCGGCAAACAGAAGTAGTATATTTTCTTGCCCGCAAAAATAAGTAATATCCAGTATTATTTAACACTAAACATTACATAGTGATTTTCGTATCTAATCAAATTTAAAACAATATTATTTCAAATCAAATTTACAACAAAAGATGATCTTGAAAAGTTTACTTCAAATAAAAAAAATCAATAATTAAATAAGTAGAAAATATTAGTACAGTATTCAAATCGAATCGAATTCAAAACAACTTTAGATCTGCAAATTTGTTTCAAATAAATCGAATTTAATAAGTATTTCAAACAAACAGATAATGAATCTTCAAACCAATCTGAAAACATTTAAATTGCACTTTTTTCAAGTCAAATTAAATAAGCTTAAAATATTAGTAAGCTATTAATGGATCTTCAAATCAAGTTTAAGACAATTTAAAATTTTTCAAATCAACTTAAACAAAAACTAAGATAAAAATATTAGTTAACTACTATTAAATATTAATTTTCAAATAAAATTCTTGGCAAAAAAATTTCAAATAAAGTTTAAGTCAATTTAAAACAATTTAGAATTTAAAGTTTTTTTTTCAAATCAAATAAGACGATTTAAAATTAGTTATAAATGATCTGGTGAAGCCAAAATCATGGAGGGATTATCAAGCAATATATGGGCTAGAAAAAGAAAATCCGAAAAGGGAGAAAAAAAACCCTTTGGAAAGTTAAGGGCATGCTGGTATGTTATTAGGTAATAATCCCTAATAAATAAGTGAGCAGATGCACATTTTAATTATTAATCTACCCAAATTATGCCATAACTAAGTAAGAAAATAATAAAGCTCTTTAGACAGATAAGATCCTATAGATACATTAACATAAACATGGGACATGTAAGCCCATTTAAAAGGGAGACAATACACAGAAATAAAATCTGAATTTGAAATCAAAATAATACCTGCACCATATGAAAATGCCTTGCTTGTTTGTATTGGGCACCACGATCTCCCAGTGATGGATGACTTATCAACTTATGTGAATGATAATGGCCTCCCTTTTGACGTGAGGCATCAATGATCAAATAGAGAATACAAGCTAAAGAGAAATTCATATAAAGAAACACTCAATATACACAATTATATTCTGAAAAAAAAAAAACCACTCCAAAGAGAGAATGAAGAGGAAGAAGAGGAAGACAAATTTCACAAGGTTCACTCATATATTCAGAGTCACAATCAATCTCACACAATAAGGGAGGGTCCCACAAGGACACAAACAAATACAAACAAAAGAGTGAGAACACATCCTAGACTAGAAAACTAACACACCCAAACTTTAAAAAAGAAAGTAAAAAATTGCAGTAAATATAAGGAGAGCTCAGTCTCCCTCCCCCAAGAAATCGAAGCTTTTCAACAATATCACAGTAAATACAGTCACTCCCTAAAAGCAGGGAACCAAATATGAAATCTTGTGGTGACACTTGTCATAAGTCATACTTCCACCCATACCTCCTTCATATTATGACACACTTACTTCATTAGTTTTCTTTTAGATTTGAACAACTTCTCTTCTCCCTTGGTTGGCCAAAAAAACGTGCTCCCTCTTGCTTCAACTAAACCATTTGCTTTTCTCCAACTAGACCAGCTTCATACTCCACCAAGCACTCAAGTAGTGAAATATCATGCACTCAACCTCTAACCTAACCATGCACTCATCATCTAATCCAACAATGCACTCCAACATTGTCATCATTACCAAGTTCATGTAGCATTATTTTAATGCAATTAGACATGTAATCATCTTCATAAATCATAATCTAATCCCATCTTCATATGATCATGACACTTGACATCTTTAATTCCATTAATGTATTTCTAACACATTTTATTTTCAATTTTCGGAATAATGCCAATTCTGGCAGATTTTCTACCTTAACTTTGAAAAATCATAACTAATTTTGTAGACATCGTTTCGGAGTGATCTTAAAGGCTATGGAACCTTTATTGAGTCTAGTTTTAAGAAAAAATATGGACTTTTACTAACTCGAAACATATCATTCCCAAATTTTCAATCTTTGACCGCTGCTCCAGAGACTTTCCAGATTTTCTGACTAATTTCCGAAATTCATATCTTTTTCATAGCTTCAATTGATTCATATGACCTATCAAATTAAAGTTTATGATGTCTACTTTTACCCAGTAAAATTTCATAATTTTTCCTCATCATTTGTTCTTTCAAAACCATATGACAAACTCACTGTCTCACGGGCGATTTCACTGAAAACACTATTCAACTTCCAATTTTCAATATTTATTCCTTTGGCCTTAAATATTAGCCATTTCATTGAATATATAAAATAATCATAATATACTTTTGGTGAATAAAATTTGGGATGTTAAAACAAACATCTTTCAATTTTGTCAAAATTATAAATTTTAAAATAGACACAAACTTTAATTGAAAATAAATATTATATAATTTTAGCAAAACTCAAACTGTTTTATAATTTATTATAAATGTTAAAGAAGGGTGTATGCAACTAAAAAATTTAAAAATATATGCAATTTTAAACAATTCAAAGGCGGTTCGCATAAGAATTGATTTATGTGAGTTTAAAAAATAAAAATCCATGCAATGTTTTTTTGACTAAAAACTATATAATGTTAATATATTTAAAAAAGTGTAGATAATCTATTGTATTTTTTAGTTGAGAATGGTATACAGTATTTCCTCACTAGAGAATACTCATGTATAAACCAAAAATTTAATGTAAAAAAAATTAATATAATCAATATAAACAAATAATAATTTTTTTTTTTGGTGTGGGGATGAAGCTTTTTTAACAACTAAGATATTAGATGGAAAATTTAATATCTTTTAAATTGGTCTATTTTACTTAGAGATTATTTTTTTATAAGATTATTATACATCAGAAAAAAAAATTTAATAATTTAAATGGGCCAGTATCTATGTTAATAATTAAATGATATATTGATAATATATTTAGATATACGTTAGTTAAAGTAAAAAAAAAAAAAAAAAGATGATTTTGACGATTTTAATTTTTGTGAAAAAGTAATTTTCAATTACTCTTAAAATAGAATGCGGGAGAGATGGAAGGAGAGATTATAAAAAGTTTAATCAAGGCCAATTTAATATTTTGAAATTTATATTTTAGTTATTAGTCCTTCCAAATAATTACACCGTTTATAATAATTCCCAATAAATATCACCTGCTATAGATCTTTGAATCTAATTTTCCCAAGTATTTTCCTAAGGAGATTGAGAAGCAATGGAAAAAGATTATATTACTGGAACTTTTTTTAATATACCACTATTAGTGCTACTTATGCCACATTTTTAAAGTTTCAGAAAACAAAATAAATCACACCCAACACAAATGCATTCCCCCAAATAATTTTAGTCAAATTCTTAAAAAAAGAAAAGGATATTTTAAGGTGTAGTTTGATTAAAAAAATTTAAAACATAGAAACAAATTAAATTGAAGCACTTGAGGATAAATATTCAGATAAATTTAAATAATAATTGTTTTGAGCTGAAAACTTTAAATAATAATTAATGTCCCATGAACACTAGTGAAATCGCACTCTCCCCGTTGAAGTCGCTCTTATCCATTGGCACATAAATGTGATATTTCAGGTAATAACTAGAAGCACCAATTTCATTCCAGCCGCTCCCGCCCAAGTTGTAAAGGATACCTGTGGCACCAGAACTTGATGATAGAATGTCGGGGATAGAGACTTTGTAGTCTAAGAGAGGTTGAAACCTTGTGGAATGATGATCATGAGAGAGTGCATTTCTAATAATATCACTCTCTTTTAATCTCAATTGTGTCAATAATGACCAGCGAGTGATACTACCAGGAAGTCTTGTGAATGTAGCATTACTGTTACTACCACAATATTTCATTATTATTAACTCATCGTCCTCTTCATCATCTTCCATTAATGAAGTACTCTTATTGTACCTTCCTTCTTCTTCCCTCTCTCCACCATCATCAAAGAAATGAGGGCAATCATTAGTCGTTTTTTTTTCTTTTTGCCAAATAGGGCAATCATTAATCATTTGTCTTCTCAATAGCCCCACGTCTACAATAAGAGTCAACATATTGCCACATCGATATCGATAATCATATATAAAATGTTGGTTGAAATCATGCCTAAAGTCAATTGGACTATTTGAGCAATCAACTTTCCTAACAAAAGGAAGCAGAGATGCCAAACTTTGTGTCCCCTTTCTCAATTCTGCTATCTCTTCCAATGGCATCACCATATGTTGGAATCTAAAACCACATTCATTGTGAAATTCCAACACCTTCATTCTCACTTTATGAAATGTCAACTGCTTAAGATCCAAAAAATTCAACACGAATAATACCCCTGACCTTGTCCCTTCCCTACTTCCACCAATGTTTATTCGCTTTGGCCCTTCATGTTCTACCCATAAATAGCCAATATTCTCCAGGAAAATTGAAGAATTGATTTGATCCAAATTCACACAACCATTAACATCCACCGTTTCAATCTTAGGAGCACAAGAGAGATCTGGTAGTGCAATGAGATGTTTTGAATCCCGCAGAATGATTTCCTTTAGATTTGGAAAATGCTAAAAGAAAAAGCATTGTTAAATAAATTAGATAACTGCCAAAATAATTTTAATCAAGAATTTCTCTCATGCCAATTAGAACATGAATTGGATCACCGATAGAGAATACAACAAGGGTTTAACTATGAATTTAATGCTAGTAAAGCCAACCTTTCAATTGTGCAACATTTGGTTAATGTTTGATGCAACATCTTATAATCACTAAGAGGGGAAACATATGATATATGAAAAATGAGACGTACCTGATTTTCATTTCCAAATTGTCGGATATTACTATTAGGCATTCGAAGCATAACAAGATTCTCAGCACACAAATGTAATGGCACATAGGATAGTGGATATTCTTCCCAAATGAAAAATCTTAATTTTTCTGGAAGATAATCCAAATCTCCACGAATATTCAATGCTCGAGGCTTTCTTCGATCAGACTTGTAAACTTTAAAGAATATCAAGTTATGCATCTTTTGAAGATGACAACTATTCAATGTAATCCTTTTCATCTTGCTCTCGTCGAATGACACGCATCGAGTTGCCTCAATCTCCTAAAATATAATAGCAAATCAAGAAAACACAACCATCAATACCTAAAAAAATGACCAAATTAAAACATACTATAGAACAATTAAATGCATATGCTATTAGAAATATCCAAATTAATTTACGACCTTGAGCATTTCACTCAAAAAAATCTTACTATTCATATTTTCGTTCTGATAAATGAATTTCTAAAAACTCATAAACATGCAGAAACACTCGTACGTTCACCTGCATACTTTCATACGTAGATATTTAATATAACTATAAAAGCCTATGTGTAACTATACTCATCGAACATAACTTTTTAATAATAGAAAACATGAACTAAAGACTAACGAGAAGACCAATTACAAGACATCGAAAAATGAGAATCCCAATGAATCTTATTCAGTAGAAAATGAGGACAAGATATGAAGCATTGAATTGACTCAAGCCCTTATGATCAAATTATGGGGAAAAATTATTAATTAACATGTAAAATGTGATTAAATAATAAATAGAACAACTAAATATATTTCTCTTAGAAAATATGAATATGTTGACACTTACCAAAGATTTTAATGAATAAACAGATAACTTTTCGGAAAACACATAACAAGGAAATAAAATATGAGGAAAATAAAGAATATAATAAAAAAATTAAAAAATAAAATATTACCTTGTCATCGTTGAAAAGATGATAAATATCCTCGGGTCTCCATACTCGAATAGGTTTGTTAGGGTTAGATATTAATTGTTGCTTAGAAATTTCACGCCCCATATCCAGTAAAAGAGCATGCATCACAATATGACCAAATTTTACTGAAATGAGGGATCGATCTATAAGTACACTTGTATCAATATGCGTAGAAGAACCATATAAACATCTTGCACAATCCAGAGAAATCCCCTGTCCTTCCTTCAAGAGAAATGCTATGTCAAGAAATACATTCTTCTGCATGTCATCAAGTCCATCAAAACTCAACTTCAATACATTAAAAATGTCTTGATGAAGAGCTTGATTTAGTTTTTCCAAAGCACTTTCCCACTCTTCTTTTCCTCTGCCATCAAGAAAGCAACCCAACACTATTAGGGCTAATGGATTTCCTTTACAATAATACACTGCCCTCTCTGACAACTTCAAATAGCTTTTAAATGGCTCATTTTGCTTAAAAGCGTTCAAACTGAAGAGATGTAGAGCATGAGGCAACTCTAATTCTTGAACATGATATGTTGTTGAAGCAAAAGTATTCTTAAGCACTTGCATGTCTCTTGATGTGATAATAATTCTACTTCCTTCTCCAAACCAATCACATGCTCTCATTAAATCTTTAATTGCTATAGGATTTTCCACATCATCAAGTACCAAAAGAATTTTCTTCCTGCGAAGCCTTCTTTCCACAAAAGTTGTTCTTAAATTGTAAGCATTCATATCCTCATCTTTTAACAATTCTTCAAGGCATTTTCTCAATAATTCATCCAATCCAAACTTTGCTAGTCGTTCTCTCACATTTCCAACAAATGAGAAAGCTTCAAACTGATCTTTCAACCTATCAAATACTGCTTCCGCGAGAGTGGTCTTGCCTAGACCACCCATACCCCTTATCCCCACAATGCGAGCTTCACTTAGTAACTCTTCAATTTTCAAAATCTGATGATCAATCCCAACTAATCCTTCCAAATGAAATGATTTGTTACTCAATTTGCTCAAAATATCTTTCACAATCATTTTAGTAAGTTTGGGTTCAGGCCTATCACAAATACAAAGTCAAAGAATGATCATGTTTGATGCCCAAAGAAAGAAAACAAAAAGTGAAAAATGTGTTGAAGCTACCTGAAATTCTTTGAATGCCACCCAGATAGATTTGTTGATCGGATCAAAGCATTTGTCCACTCCAACACTTTTCTTTGGTCGTGCTTAAATCTCTGCTTAAGCTTAGCAAATCCAACTCCAAAACTCGCATTTTGTTTGCGAACATTTGATGGATCTACATCATAGAAAATAGGTATAACAATTCTTCCATATTGATCCTTACATTTCATGATATGAACAAGCTCATCCATACACCATGTGGAAGAAGCATAATCTTTAGAGAAAATAATCAAAGATATGTCTGATCTCTCTATTATTTTCAGAAGAACAGATGATATGTCATCTCCTTTGTGGAGCTTGTGATCCATAAAAGTTTGAATACTTGCGTTGCTAAGTGCTTCATAGAGATAACTTGAGAAAGCGTCACGAGTGTCTTCTCCTCTAAAGCTAAGAAAGACGTCATACGTTTGAGTTAAAATCACATCATCTTGACAACTACAAATAGAAACAAACTATGTCAACAAATATTGGGTTATGTAGGAGCAAATCAAACAAGAAAATAAGGAATGTAAGGTTATTTAGAAGAAACTAGCTACCTTACATCAATAGCAACTGGTTGGTTACCATTAAGCGAATGAGATATGAATCTGATAGCTTTGTAAATTGATAATCCCAATAGGAGCAATGAAGCTTCTCTGCGCATCATTAAAGCAATGGTTGTGATAGACTGATAGTAATTTCTAGCTTCAACCTTCAGCAACCTGAAACTAAGGCCATAGAAAGTGCAAGCAAAAGTTTATTAGATGTACGCCAGAAAGGTAGCCAGAGACAAGATTCAACACTAGAAGAAACAATAAATTAACAAAACTTTTCGAGCAATATATTTGTCATGAATTTATTAAGAAAAAAAAAGGAAGTATCATTTCCCACTTCATCTATTCTTAAAATCGACTTAGAAAACAAAGAAAGAAAAAGATTGTTTGATTAACCTATTTTTTTTATAATTATTTAATATCTTATTATATTGATAAACTAATTTACTAAAAAAAGTTGGAATAACATGACTAATAAATAACAAGAAATAATTCTCTAATAACAATAATAACAAACTCAAAATACATGATCTTTCCTTTTTGCTTCTTCTTGTTTTTTTTTTTCCAATTCCATTTCCACCATACTCAAAATCACAAGGCAGTTAAAAGTTGTTTTTATTTTTTTATAACACATTGCTACTTTTTTCGCAAAACACCTACCTAAAAACTAATTATCAAACAATTTTTTCAGTTTTGATTTTAATAAACAAAAAATTGTTCTGAAATAAATAATCAAGCAATGCCATAGTTTTTGAAGATTATATTTAAATATACAACTAACATACACATAGTGTGTGTGTGTGTAGTATATATAGTATCCAGATCTAACGTGTTTATAAGTTTCATTAGATCGAGGAGTGGAAGTAAATAACCATAAGGTAGTTGCAGAATTTTTTATTTAAACAAACCCTGCTCGCAGAACAGTAAATCGATGGGATGTGGCAAGTGGAAAGAATAAAAGAGAAGAATGCAAGTGTTTGCCTGAACGTGAAGGCAAGATAGTTCACAAAGATCGCAAAAATGTGAGCTTTGGGATCTGCAGGCTTCCTCGTCTTCAAACGAGTTCTTAAAATAAACGAAGAGTTTAGTCAATAGATCAAGTCCAGCCAAATCTTTGAAAGGTTATGGGACTTTTTTCGTTCAGAAGCAAAAGAGGAAAAAAAATTCAAATGTTTAGAAGAAAAAATGAAATGTTTTGCAGAATTTTTCTGTGAAAAATGAAGGCAAAACAGAACAAGGATGATGGATCCATGGAATGAGGCAAGTAAAAGTGAAGAAATAACCTGGATCGATGTGGAGGGAAGCAAAAAAGAAAGAAATGGCTCCCACAAGCAAAGATCTAACAAATGGAAGCTTCAGAATTTGCCGACTTGTTTTCTCTTATAGAACAAGAACTTCAGATTTAGAGATGAACAAATTAATTGCCTTCTTTATCTATATATTTTTTCAGTCTCTTTTGCCTCTTTCTGAGAAGCTCGCGTGTCGGTGGGGTGGTGGGGTTGCCGTGTTGGTGTGGCAAACTTGCAATGCTGCTTCATCATCGTACGTCTTGGACAGCTTTTGCAAAAGTTACTCCCACTGCTTAATATCACAATAATTTACTCCTTACCATGAGGCCCTCTCTAATACTTTCCCATCTTCTTTCTCACTTTTACTTAAAATTACACCGTTATCTGTGTTAAAAAAAAAAATTGGTCTTATCTTTTATAAAAAAAACATAACATTCGATACTTTAAAATATTTTTTAGTAATATCTAGTATTTTAAAATAATTTTTGATATTCTGATTATCCTCAAATATTTTTTTAGTAATAACTACTGTCTAACAAGTTACACCCTAAAGTATTTTTCTAATAATATCTAATATCATAAATTAATTTTTAACTCACTTAACATCCTAAATAATTTTTCAATAACACTCAATATTTTAAAATAATTTTTTTTGCATCTAATCCTTTTAAATATTTTTTTCATCAGCACTATACATCTTCAGTAAGTTTGATGTGCTCGTTGCCATTAGGAAAATATTTTGAGTATTAAATGTACAAAAAATTATTTAAGGATACTGAGTACCATTAGAAAAATAAGGTGCTTAATGCTATGTTTGGAAAAACAAAATAGGCCCAATCTCCCTTGTTTACATCCAAAACAATATAGTTTTAAGTAAAAGAGAGGAGAATGAGGAGAAAGAAGCCCGATTCAATTTACCATAAAGTAAAATAGAGGAAAAATGATAATAAAATATTATTTAAATTTTAAAATCCTAAATTAGGTGTTTTCTATTATAATAAGTAAATAATTGTTACGCAAGTGTAATTAATACTTATATTCTTGTAGGCTATAAGATTTATTTGAGGTTTTTAAGTTTAAATGGTACTTTTATATCTTTTTTTTTTCTGAAGCAAAAATGGCTGAAAAGAATTATGATTTGTAAATTTTATTATTTAAAATTTTTTTAAGAACCGGATGCACATATTTTTAGTGGGGAAAACTTTTTTTTTTTCAATTGTGCATAACTTTATCATTGAAACGAATTTTTAGATATTTTTTGACAATAAATTTTGTAATGAAAATTTTTCCAACAATTTCCTTTTAAAAAAAAGATGTCATATAGCTTTAGAAAGTAATATTGAGTAAGCAATTCACATGGTCTATTAATAGATGAAAAATTATTTTGATGCTGCCCTTGTATATCTTTTGGGTGCTGTATATATATCTAGATCAAAAATAAATTTTTTATCTAACTCTTACATTAATAACAGAAAATAGTAGTATTTATCATAAAATTCAAGTGATTTATAATATTGTCATATTAACTAACTAATACATTAAATGCCTATAATATATAATATCTATTCTTTTTTACTGGCCTTATTAAATATAGGCATATATTAAAAAAATATTTAATATCTTTTGAAACTATTAAGGTGTCTTATAAAAAAGGAAGAATAATTTTTAGAAGGAATTTAATAATAGGTACAGGAGGCTGTACAAGCCTTTGTACTCATTGGTCAACAAGTCAATTGAAGTCCAGTATTGCCGCATTTGTGACTTTTGGAAATTGTCGGGATACTTCGTTGTAGGGGTACCGCACCAGTCCTTTGCTTTTGGTAAAAACTTGGAATCTTTTTTATTTTTATCAAAAGCAAAATCCTAGAATCTGAAGGGCTCACTTATTTGTGAATCATGATTTGGGTCTTTGCTTTTTTGGATTTTTTAATTAAAATACATAAGGAAGCAAAAAGCCTAAATTAGAAATAATTAGTTGGAATCAACCCATGTCAATTAGGCTTAGGCCATTACTGAGGTTATGGCACATAATAGCAATATAATCACACTCAAAGCTTTTGTTGAAGAATGGATTTGATCCTACTTTACCCAACTATCTATGCCTAAGCTTAAGAGCCTCAAATAGATAATCAGTGAGTGGCATGAGACTCTTCGAGTGAGATTAGAAAACCACAGTGCACTTAATATTAATCAGTTATTCCTATGATCCTTAATATAAAATAAAATAGGATTATATTTAGGATTTGAGGAGGTATTATCAAATCAGGATATTGGGTAGGTAGTTAATTACCAAAATAATACAGTAAACTTCAAACAAAAGAAAAACCATTTTGCTTATGTTTATATTCTTCCTCAGTTTTTAATTGGGCATTTGTAAAAACATTTTGTTAATTCCACTATCCTCTAGAGATTGGAAAATGCATTGAAAGAAAAGTGGAGGAGACAGCACATGATAAAATTTCAAAGGATGGGTTTTCTATAGGTGAATAAAAAATAAAAATAAGAGAATGCAAAAGGTTTTCAAAGTAAATTGACTGTTTTTATTTTTAGGCACATATATTTAGTGTGTGTTTGGATTAGCTTTTTTTAATAGCCTTTACGAATTACGAGGTAAGTGTGTGAGAGGAGTTTTGTCTCGGGTTACGAAAATCATGGTTTGAAACCATGGTTTGGGATGTTCTGCGCTCCTGACTTTTATGAATTGCCTCGTTAGTCGTTGCTTTCATTGTATTTTTACAGCACCGCTCCTATGCTTTTGGGAAAATATACACCCCGGGGCGCATTTGCTTGTTTGGAATTTTTTTATAAAGTTACTTATCATATTATTCAATTTTTCAAAAAAAGATCTAAAAAGTCCAATCAAACGTTCGTTAATGAAAAAACATAAGCAATTCATGGGAATATTTACTAAAATTCTAATTGGCAAAAAATGAAAAATCATTAGTTACTTTTTACACAACACTTTATTATTTAATAAAGAAATATTTAGTTGAGTTGGGCCTATTGAACTCATCAAGACCATAACATGTTTTCAGATTTAAATAGCACTTACAAAAATATTTACATCTTACTTAGTAATGAGGTCCTCACATCTAATTCAAACTTACAACACTTTATATTTTAGATTAAAATATTTTCTTAGGAAGGACCTTATAATAAGAATAAGATAGCATAGTTTGTTGGTGTAGATTCCAATAAACTAATTTAATTTTTTATCATGTGCCTACAGATCCAACTATGTGTGTGTTTGTGTGAGCGTTCTGTACAGGAAAAACGCACTTATTACGCAAGCCGAGAAAAAACTCCTCTCACATACTTGCCTCGTATACCGTGAATCACGAATTATAAGCACGTTTTGGACAAAAATAAGCCATTCCAAACGCACACTATATATAAAGTGTAATGACCTAAGTAAGCCATGAAAGTTGCAGAAAATTAAAGAAATATTGATAGTTTGGGATAATTTATTTTTGATTTATAAGTGTTTATAAATTGTGATTTACGGTATATGTGGTAAGTATGTGAGAAGAGTTTTATCTCGACTTATATAATAAAAATTTATATCACAAAAATAAGTGATATTAAAGATAGCTATAGACAGATTGAAATTTTACATTGATCTAATATAAGGTGTAGTTTGTGTACATATTTATTCTATTTTTTCTTCAATTATCAAATATGTGTCAACAGTCAAGTCCCCCTGAATGTTAGGGGAGGGGTTATTGTCACTTTGTTGTTATTTCGGTATTCCCGCGTTACCGTGTTGTTTCACTTGTACTGCGCTAATAACAAGCAAACACTTATTAATTGGTTTGATTTATTTTATTTTCTACAATGTTTTATTCATTTAAACTTAAAAAAAGGCTAATTTGGACATTAGATGATTATTTTAACTAAAAATTTATGAGTTTTAAAAATAATATATACCAATTTAAACCTCATTAGTCAGAGGGTAGAGTTAACCTAATATAACCCTCATATTAGAAATACTCTCACACTAACTTAAACCTCATTTGAAGCTTCTCTTCTTTGATTTTCTTTTTTCTTTTTTTGCATGTATACGCCAAAATCCAAATTAGGTGTTATATTATTACTGACATTTGAAGCTTGTAGGCTTGTTTAATTGTGATTGTGAACTTATTTAATTGGTTATGAATATTAATTATGGTTTGGACATAAGTTTTAGTGTTTGTATTCTATTAAACTTGGATAATATTTATGTTTTAAATTAGGTATTTTAATCTTTATGAGAATAAGAAATTAAAAAGGAATGGCAAAAAAAAAAACATAAACGGGCCTAAAGCCCGTTGGGCCGGCCCGCGGGCCTACCTTAAACGGGCCGGGCCGCTTCAAAGGTGTACGAATTTGAACTCGGGCCTAAACGGGCCGGCCCGTTTTCCCAGCACTACTTTTGGAGAAAAATGAATCAGAATATGGCCCACATTGATTTAACAAGTCTTAAAAATATTTTAAAAATTTTAATGGCTGACATTTTTTGTACGTAATAGAGATATCAAAAGAAAACATTTATTCCATCCAGAGGGCTTTTATTTGCATTATTTTTTGAGAGTATAAATATAATTGAAGTTGTAAGTAAGCTTATCCACAGCTCTCTATTTTTAAATGTATTTTTGGATTGATTTTTGGAGAATAGTTTTTACTATTTACGAAATAAATATGTAAGAGGTGTTTTATCTCAATTTATAAAAAATGATTTTTAAAATCGTGATTTAGGACTTACCCAAACATATATAATATAGTTTTTTCACTCAAAACAGACATAAAAAAAAACTACACAATTTTAAAGTTGTCACCATCTTTTTTCACCTGTTTGTTGTCAAAATAAAGTGTTTGGACATGCGATTTCAGGGTCAAATAGCACGAAAAAGGTGAAATCGTATGATCACCCATTTGTGTTTTTTTCTTCTTCTATGTTTAGGAATTAAATTTGCCAATCGCAATTTGATCAGAAATCGAAAGATAAGATAAAGCTTTGGGGGTAGCTTTGAGCTGTATATTCATCTTGAGAGAGGAAGTGAAGGATGACGTGAGGGTGGGTGAGAGAGAGAGAGAGGAAAAAGGAGGGTGATATGAAAATGATAGAGAAAGAGAGAGGAAAAGGAGAAGGATGGAGGCGAGAGATAAAAAAAATATTTATATGCATCATTAATTTATACTCCTTTTAATCTTAAATATAAGAAAAAATTAATTTTTTAGAGATATTAAGAAAATTAATTAAATTATTTTAAAATATTTATATTTATAATTTTTTTTTCAAACTATTTTTACTAACTTATAAACTGACATATAATCCAAATATACTGACTTTGATGTTTATTTTTCTAACTTAGTTGTACCTAGTATGCTATCAGACTGATTGTAATTTTACCCTTAATGTACTTTTTCAACTTCAAAAATTAGTTTAAAATATTTTTTAATGTTTTTAACCCCTTAAAATATTTTTTCAGTTATACCCAGTGTGCTAATAGACTTATTGCAATTTTACCCTTAATGTACTTTTTCAGCTCCAAAAATTACTTTAAATATTTTTTAGTGTTTTTAACTCCTTAAAATATTTTTTTCAGTTGTACCTAATATTTTAAAGTAATTTTTAAATATTTACTTGATTTTTTAAATATTTTTCCACCCACTCTCTCTTACCATTATCACAAAAGTCATTTATATTTAAGCCAATCCAAACACTCACTACTTTTATAAAAGTCATTTATACAATCGCCAATCCAAACATAAATTACAGTACAAAATCTGGCTTTTATCAAAAGTACGATTATAAAAAATCAAATAAGAAAAAACAATTTTTCCTATCCCTGTTCCAAACACACACATATATGTGAGTGTTTGGATGGACGAATATATGGCTTTTAAGCTGCTTTTCACGTAAATCGAGATAAAACTCCTCTCACATACTTACCTCGTATACCGTAAATCACGATTGAAAAGCTATTTTTAAATATTCTTATCGCTGTTCCAAACACACACATAATATATGTAGATTAGCAAAGTAAAAGATGCTTCCCCCATATATAATGAGCGAGTAGTAAATAGATCTTGCAATTGACCTCAAAATCCAAACTTGAACCATGCGTCAACCTGCACTTCCAAAGGCATAAACTCTTTTTTAATGACTTTTGAGCCAACAATGACCAACGAGCGAGCAACCTTGCTTGGAACTCTTTGTTAATCTATTATTCTTATCACTGTTGCGAAAACATATTCCTCTTGCTCATAATATTTATCAACCACATCATCTCTTGCTATTGATTGCGCTCTATCTTTTCCACTCCCACTTCTTTCATTTACGTTTGGATCCTCTCACCAAAGAAGTAGTAATCATTGCAATTATCACACTCAAACTAGTTGTTGACAAAAAAAAAAAAAGACATTTAATAATAGGGATAGGGGATGGCACAAAACGTTGTGGTCATTGTTCAACAAGCCAAGTCTTGTCGCTTCGTGACTTTTGTTTATTTCCATGAAACTGCGCTGTAGTTGTACCACACTAGCTTTTGCTTTTGGAAAAACTTGGAATCTGAAGAGCCCACTTATTTATGAGGGTCTTAGGATAATTCTAATGACACTCCAATTTTGCCTCATAAGTCGTCACATTTGAGTAATGTTGTCCGGATATTTTTTTGAAGAATAATCAATAATGTCATCCTGGGTGTTGTTAAATTGCATCAATTTCATCCTAACCGTTATCTTAATTATATTTGATTATTAGTTGATTAAGGATCTATTTGAATTAATATTTAAAAAACACGTTCACTTAAATCGAGACAAAATTTTTATCATATACTTATTTTAGATACCATAAATTACGTTAAAAAAACAACTTACACCGTTAATTTAAAAAGTCAATAAATAACAAATGTTTCCACAACATGTTTATCTCTTGTTTTAGTCTCTTGCTCCTCTTTCATGGAAGCTCCTTGCCTTTTTTTTTTTTTTTTGGGTTAGTGAAATGAAACTCCTTACTTTCTTATATGGCTTGCGGCTAGTCAACAAGTAAAACGTCAAGTCGTCCGCGTTTGGGATTTCAGTTATGTGTGTCTTTGGGATACTGATAAGAAAAATGACTTATTTTAAATTCGACTTATAAAAAATATCTTTATAAAAAGGTCAGTTTATATAATATGTTTTATATTTGGATGAACGATTAAATAAGTGTTTTTTATAAGTTAAGTGTTCATTTGGAATATCTTATTTTTCGGCAATAAGTGCTTATAAATCGTGATTTACGGTATACGACGTAAGTATGTGAAAGGAGTTTTGTCCCGATGTCACGCCCTTATTTTAATTTCACCTTTACCAGAGTATTCACGGAAAACGACATGCGGTCGGTAGGCAACACAGGAATAGTATAACTATACTGATAATAAGTACATGATTATGGAAATTCCCCTCAGGGATTCGTACATGATAATTACAATTAGTGTAGCCGCACAGGGCTATTTGGGTGTCTAAACTCGTCTCAGTGAAACGAAGACTTCTTCCCGTCTTCATTCCATTACTGTAATCCCCTCATACGGTACTTTACATTGTTGTTTTCATATCTTCTGTCGTCTCCTGTCTAAATTGTTGGTAGGGGAGGGTGAGATTCGAGAGAATCTCAGTAGGAAACAGATACCATAATGCATGCATGATTGATGTTATGTGTATGACATGTTAGCTTTATCTAGATGTATGCCCCATAATGACATTTCTGCATGCTCAATGTTTCATACAACAAGACTATAGCCACAGCGAAAAAGAAACAGAGCTTCATTTATTCAAATATGCTATACACAATCAAGTAAAGCAATCACATACATCATTACACAAGCAAAGATATCAAATACATGCAAGTAAGGTAAGTCCCC
The DNA here is from genome assembly GCA_963242795.1 of Inga leiocalycina. NCBI lineage: Eukaryota > Viridiplantae > Streptophyta > Magnoliopsida > Fabales > Fabaceae > Inga > Inga leiocalycina. The sequence goes on from OY725329.1 coordinate 56,036,909, forward strand.
TACCTTAACCCGTTTCCTCCTCGAAACGCGTGCCTCGTAATGCGTGCCAACAGCTCGGGGCTCCATATTTGATCCTACAATGTCAAATATACCATTTAGGCACTTTCATAGTGTTTCTGGGGGTTATATGAGTCTATCTTGAAAAATTACTAAAATACCCCCGGGGACCCAGCCCCATCGTACTCGGTCCGGCTGTACTTTTCCCGAAATTCTAACCTGGGCTATCCTGACATATTTTCGCCCAAGGAATCCATTTCCGGACTCGGAATTATCAAATTCAATGTCAAATTACGAAATTTCCCTTGGCAGCCCTACTTTTAGGGTTTTAGGGGCGTTTCCGTAATTATGCTTTCTCGGCCTTTTCCGAAAAAGTGCCCAACTGTAACCCCACCTAATTTTCCCTCCTGAACTCAATGGAATCATCAAATCATTGAAAATCCAACTCTAAGACCCATTTAAACCCCTGACCGAAATATATGGGTTTTCCAGGGAAAATCGGGGTTTTTCGGTTTCGGCTCCGTAAACACGTTCCTTTCTACTCATAACCACTTTATTGACTATTCCATTAGGTTACAACTACCATTTAGTATCAATTTGGGCAGCATAACCCCTAGGGAAACCCATTTCCAAAAATTAAAACCAATGGCAATCCGGCGAAATTTCACCGATTAAATTGTCCACAGCAGCTAGAATAGTCAATATACGAAGGTTTGGAAGTTACCTCAAGCTCCCACTAGCTTTTCTTCTTATGGCTGAAACCCTAGCTCTCTTGAACACCAAATTTGAGCTTCCAACCCTTGAATCACATGCAAAGGAAGCTTAGGAACGGAGTTATACGCATTAGGAACCGATTTACCGAAGAAATCACTTACCTTTGTAAGCTTTTTCCTCCCCTTTTCTCTCTCTAAAATTTCACACTTCCTCTCTCTAGTTTCAGGTTTTTCACGTCAGAAATGAGCTGAAGAAGGAGGAGGATGATTATAATGATATATCTAATTTAATTAATTAATTTTCCCAATTTTCGGATTTTTGCAAAATTCTGGTAGATTTCTGCCCAAACTTTGAAAAATCATAACTAATTCTAGAAAAATTGAAATGAGGTGATTCCAAAGCCTATAGAACTCTTATTGAGTCTAGTTTCAAGGAAAAATATAGAATTTTTCTTTCTAGAATCACAAAATTCCCAGAATTTCAATCTTTGCATACTGTTCCATAAATTTCACAGTTTTTCTGTGCTGACTTCAAAAATTCATATCGTTTTTTTGTATAGCTCTAATTGATTCATATGACCTATCAAATTAAAGCTTAGGATGTCTACTTTCATACTGTAAAATATCATAATTTTTTCTTATCATTTGGTCATTCAAAATCACATGACAAGCTTACTACCTCATAGGCGATTTCACCAAAAACATAATTACTTTCTCCAAAATTCATCATTTTACTTTCTTAATACCCCAAAGATATTAGAATCATTAGGGGATAAATTTGGGCTCCTGCTAAATTAGGGCTTAGAAGTCCACTTAATTTAGGCTTATTCCCAAGCCTCCAATCCCAAATTTCGGGGTATTACACCCGACTTGCGTAATAAGGATTTATATTCAAAAAATAAGTGTTCCCAAACATGCACTTAAAACTTGTTTGAATTAGCGATTACATAAGTGCTTTTTTAAAAGTCAAAACTTGTTTGGGTATTAATTATAAGAAAACAAGATATTTAATATTATAAACAATTGAAAAAAATTGAAGTTAGAAAATGTGATGCCAAAATACATAATTTCACAAAAAAATATTACATAACTAATTGGATCACATGTCCCAGCATAATTGGTCGAGGAAGCCGCATCCTTTACAGTATTATTATCTTCATAAGCTACACTGCCAATTTCTGCTGCACTGATATTAACATCACTCTGAGAATTTCTCCTAATAAAGTTATGTATGGCCATTGTTACACAAACACACGAGCGTCTTGTGTAGTGCCTTCCCAACCCGCCAATACAAACGTAAAGCATATATCCCAATCACATACAACTAAACAAAATTAAATCTTTTTTTTTTGAGAAAACACTTCTTCCCAAATCCCAACTGAGAATTTTGAACCCAGCACGCGGTACTTACTCTTAGGGGCGTGCAAACGGTTTTTCGATTCGGTGTTCGGTTAAAACCGAAAAAGTGAAAAACCGAAAATACATCCTTTTTTACAACCGAACCGAAACTAAAATGACAAAAAAACCAAATACCAAAAAACCGATAGATTTTGGTTCAGTGTTTCGGTTTTTTTTATGTTTGGGCCATATTTAGTGCCTTTTTGGTTCAACCATGTCCAATACGAAAAAACTAAAAATAAGGTCCTTTTTTAGTTCAAACTTGTCCACATGTTGGGCCTTTTTACCACCACAAAACAGCTAGATTTTTAACATTTAAGAAACAAACTGTAAATCAAACATCTGAAAAGGAAAAGATGCAATTACAATTCATAATAATTCTTATTGTAAACTGTCATAATATGAGTTCGACAGCAATGTTGGCTGGCATTAGAAGTTGGCCAATAATCATCGAACATCAATCAAAAAGGCAAATTTGATAGAAAAGTTGGCCAATAATTATCATACAAAAAATGGCACCACAACTCCACAAGTCTACTAGCTACCACAACTCATTTGACATCTAATAAAACAAGGCAAATTTGACAACAATGTTTCCAATTTACATAAACTGGAGCATCAAATCAAACATAAAAGTTTGTCATGTGTAGTCACAACACCAAAAAATTCAGCAAGCCAGCAACTCATCCATTGACCATTACACAGCCAGCATAAAATGATCCAAAAGAAAGATATTGATAGTAGCCTGCAATTAAATATCCATTGATCATTGTGTATACACAGCCAATATAACCTGGAGCATGAATCAAATAAAAAGCAAATAAAATATTACAATAATACAAAAATATTGATAAATGACTTACAAACATATTAGCATTGTATCTATTATATATCAACAGTTGCCTCCAATGCAATCTTTTGAAAATCTAGCAATAAAAACACAAAATTAGACTTCCCATAAAATATCATAATAAATATATTAGTTTTATGAAGATAGAAAATAGATGTAAAAGATATTACCAAGTTCTATTTGCTGAAAATCATCATCTCTTACTTCTTCAACATAGTTAAGTGAGTGCCTAAATACATGTTTGGATTAGCTTATTTTTTAAGAATAAGCACTTATTATGTAAGTTGAGATAAAACTTCTCTCATATACTTACCTCGTATACCGTAAATCACGATTTATAAGCACTTATCACCCAAAAATAAGTTATCCTAAACAAACACTAAGCCAATCTTGAGCACAAATTAGGGACTGCATAGCTTTAGGAGTTGAAGAGCTTCTAAATGAATCTAGAACTCTTCCTCCAGTGTTGAAAGTAGACTCAGAAGCAACAGTAGAAATTGGGATAGCTAACACATCTCTTACTATTTGAGAAAGAATATGGAATCTAGGACTATTCACCTTCCCCCAACTTAAAATATCAAAATCATCTTTTCTGGGCTCAATTTCTTCATTTAAATATCTATCCACTTTTGTTCTACTAGTCCTTCCACCAAGATGTTCATCCATGAATAATTGGTCCTCAATATCAAGCAATTTCCTAAATTTTAGACTAGGGTCATCATCATCAAAAAGATCTTCTTGTGTGTCATTTGATGCTCCTCTTTCAGGCTGTGTTGATGGAGACAAAACTTGTTTGTACTCATTATATAAAGAAATCAAGACTTCTTTAATAAGCACCCCCAAATTTTCACCAATAGCACGTGTATGCATTTATATAGAGCAAATTGCACCCAATCTAGCTTATATCGGGGGTCAAGAATAGTGGCAATATAAAGAAGTTTATTGATCCTTATAGGATCTCCCCAATACTTGTCATATTTTTCTTTCATTCTACTTGCAACATTAGCTAACTCAATCATATCACTTTTAGTCTACTCATCCAAGAAACGATAAACCATGTAAATTTCACGAAAGAAGTTGTTGGATGTAACATATAAAGAACCAGAAATTTGCACAGTTAGATCATAACAATGACTCAATACCATAGTTATCCTCCTAACATTCTTCCAATCTTCCTGTTCAGGCACCCCCTCCTCAAGAGAAAACCTAAAGTATGGATCTTTGTCCTCATACCTCTTAAAGGCTGCCTTAAATTTTTGAGCAGTCTCTAACATTAAATAGGTAGAATTCCACCTTGTAGGGACATCTAAACATAACATTTGTTTGGTCTGAATTTTCTCATCAACACAACTCTCTTTAAACTTTCTCATTCTAAATGATTACTGTTTAATAAAACAAACAGCCTCTCTAACTTTCTTAACTAATTGACCTACCTCTTTTAGCCCTTCATTAACAATCAACTTGATTATGTATACCACACATCTCATATGTAAAAACAGACATTTCATAACTGACTGCCCCCACCTTACAATTTTTCCTCCCAAATATTCAATTGAAATATCATTAGAGCCAGCATTGTTCATAGTGATTGTAAACACCCTTTCAATACCCTACTCAAGCAAACACTTCTCAATTTCAATTCCAATGTCTCTCCCCTTGTGACTAGCTATAAGAATGAAATTCAAAACTCTTTTTTTCATTGACCATGTGTCATCTATAAAGTGAGCAGTAATACACATGTAATTAATTCTTTGAATTGATGTCCAAGTGTCAGTAGTAAGACAGACCCTTTGCTTTTTATGGTGCAAATAATCTTTAAATCTCATTTTTTTCATCACTATGCATGCTGAAACAATCACGGTCTATTATCCATCTTGATGGAATTTTAAATCTGGGTTGGGCAGACAACATGAAATTCCTAAGCCCGACCCCCCCAACAAACTTAAAAGCAAGGTAATTAAACCCGGACCGGTCAGTGAACCAATGAACAATCCTAACAAAAGGAAAAAGTAAAATCGCCAAACTTTGTGTCCATGATATTAACCCCACACTCTCAATATAGTCCTTTTTTTATTGTTAAAAACTTTGGCAAGAGTCTTGAGTCAAGTTGGTGGTGAGCTTGCCCAAGACACTTGAAGAATGGATTTGATCCAAAATTTACACAACTATGTCTACGCCTAATCAATGTCACCCTATTTTAAGGTGAAATTTCACACTTGACATTTTAAATTTGGCTCAATTTCATTAAGTGGCATCTAACGTCTATTAAGAGGTGAGGACACATAGGCATAATTATTTTTTCAAGTTGCATTAAGAAGGAGAAGGAGGCCAGAAAGAGCATTCTCCCCAATAACTGTCCAATTGTGCGATTTACTCTCCAAGTGTGAATTACATAGATAAAAGATAAGGCAAATTGATATTTCATAAAGAATATAATAATATTGATATACAATTAAAATAAATGAGATTAATTTAAATAATAATTTTATTAACCTGAGAAATTAAAATGACAGTTCTGTAAATCTGTATATGAAATGAAACCATCAATATAATCGAGAGACCCATGAATATAAACACCACAGGAGAACATAAGGGTATCACAATATGAAATTTTCTGTCCTTCATACATACAAAGCGGTTTTCAATGTAAATTCAAAAATTGGTTATTTTTAGCCACATATTTTTAAAGGAAAATTTTTTATGAGTTTTATTTTTGGATTTGATGCAAATTTATTCTAACAAATTTTACTGAAAAGCAAACCAAATCTCCATAAATACTGTGAAGTATCTTCTAAAAAATAGAACAAAAATAATTTTTAGAAGACATTTAATAATAGGGAGACGTGGCGGTACAAAACTTTGTGGTCATTGACCAATAAGTCAAGTCTTCCCGCTCCTGTGACTTTTGTTACTTTCCACGAAACTGCATTGTAGTTGTACCACACCAGCTAGCCTTTTGCTTTTGGAAAAACTTGGAATTTGGAGGGCCCACTTATTTATGATATTTGGGTCTTAGGATAATTTGTAATGGTGATCTCAAATATTCGCTTCACGTGTGTAAACCAACCAAATTAATGTGTTGGTTTGGAATAATTTATTTTTTATTTATAAATATTTATAAATCATGATTCATAGTATATAAAATAAGTTTGTGAGAGGAATTTTATCTCAATTTACGTAATAAACATTTATATTCAAAAAATAAATAATCCCAAACATACTAAAACATGATTGTAAGGAGCAACTTTTTTTATAGGTGGTCTGGATGGGAAGAAAGAATGTGATCACAAAAGAAATTCCACAACAACTTAGAAGCATCCTATAATAAATTTTGATATGATTAGAAAGGATAGTAAGTTCCATGAAACTTACAAGTTCAGATGGGTCAAAATAAAAAATCTTTATTTACTTCTACATGTTTCTTTTTTGACTAGTGAGAACGAGAGCACAAGCAAAAGTCATCAAGAAGTAAATGAAGTAAAGAAATCGATAGATTGAAATCATTAGATGGATCAAACATGAAGTTAAGGAGATTTTTATATTTATCTATTTTTTCTTCAATTATCAAATTATCACTTAATCTAAACTGTCTAAATTAGATCTGAATGGTTCAGATTTAGTTTTTTTTTACTTTTATTTTTTAAGAAATTATTTCAATGTGTATATAATCTAAAATAAAAATAATATTCTAATGATCATTACATCAAATATGTTTTATTTAAAAATCATCCATTAAAAATTTTATATTTGGACCGTTACAATTGTATTTAGATGGTGCAGATCTCACCCTAATAATGAGCACCACTGAAACCAATTCTGAGAAATGTGCCCACATTCAGATCATGTTTGGATATGGAGGAAAAAGTGAGAAAAATATGGGGATGGGAGGGAATACAGGAAGACAATTTTAATATTTTTGCAGCTTTTTGTCCTAATATTTTTTCCCTCTAGTTTTCTTTTTATCCAAACTAAGTGTCTCATTCTGCTTCAAATAAGATTACCTTCTTCAACAAAATTACCAATCTCTCATTTATATATACATACATACATACATACATACATACATACATACATACATACATACATACATACATACATACATACATATATATATATATATATATATATTTTTTTTGGTATAGCCAAAAAAATGGCCACAGCCTTCTAGGAGTTAAAAAGAAATATGTCGGCATTGTATGGAAAAAAGCCTCATGTGAGGTCCATGAGTCTTTTGTTTCGCTTTCAATTGTTAGACATAAACACTAAGGGTCTATTTGGTGTTAGGGATTTGGAGGGGGAAATTTTTATGAATTGAATTTTAAAATATTGAAGAAGTGGGGTAATAAAATTTTAATAAAGAGAATATATAAGATAAAAGAATAAAAAAAATTAATTAAAAATTTTTAACCCCACTTCTATAATTTTTTTAAATTCAACTCAAAAAAATTTTCCCTCCGTCCACTTTCTCTTCCCTCCCCTCAGACTAAACAAGCCCTAAAGGGTTTGAGGCTTCTCTTTCGTTAGCTTTTGGAGCCCACCACTCATCAATCCTCCCACCAATCCAACCCGCCAGTGCGAGACACATTCCAGAACTGCTCATATACTTCCTTTTATTCACAATATAAGTCACTTATAGAATAATGTTTTGATCTATAATATAAATCAGTTGAAAAGTAATTAATGTTTATTTGTCAACCTTATCTGTATAGTTAATGCTTAAATATAACTTTTTGTATGTTCTCTATCATTTGAAAATTAATTTAGTTTGAGTAAAGTTGGAAAAATTTAAGACATATTGAATGAGTTAAACATTATTTCTTAGTTCTAATAAATTAGTTGAAGTGCCATATATTATGGATTGAAGAAAGTATAGTGGATTTAAATTAGGCTTCACATAGGGAAAGAAAATAAAATTCGAAAATATAGAAACAATCAATGCCATGACACTCCACATTAGTGGGTAGCAACCCCGATCTCACTGACTCCACAATTAGATGATATTGTAACTTGATTCTTGATGAAGTAGACGAGTGTCTTAATGCACATTAAGGGCGACTACGGGCCCTAACTTTTTCAACAGTGTTTTGAAATTCACTTCCCAAGTCTAAGAGACAACAATGAAAATGGGTTTAGCGCAGCAACATTAGTTAGAAGAGACGAAGTTGAGTGTGTGAACCTAACAACATCAACTGAAAATCAAAAGTACACCAAAAATAATTATGAGTAATAATTAAGTAGCAACACTGTAAGATAGACCTCTTAGCGGGTGCTAAAAAACTTAGAGATCCTTCTTAGTATCGTGCACGGGCGCTTTTGCGGAGCTTTCTCCATAACCCAATTCAATAGCATGAGTTTCATCCATTAGACACATTTCCTTCCCCAAGTGATTGTTATTGATTGATTAATTATATTTATTTAATGTGTAAACAAGTCAGGTCTAAGGGCTTACAGACCAGGCCTTAACAAAATAGGCCTAATTTATTTATACATTTAAAAATACCAAGCCAACCAATACTCCAAACAAGCCAGGCTATAAGCTGTCTGATAGAGGTCTGACCTAATATCACCCTTAAATGTCAGGACTTATCCATGTTGTTCTTGTTTTTCTATAGTCATGTCTTTTTTTAACTGCAGGGTTTTAATATGTAATATCATTTTATATTTTAATGAAATTTGATTTATAATAAAAAAAATGGTTTTTATTTTAATAATAAAACGCGAATTATATATAAAATAAAGGAAATACATGCAAGTAGTATTATCAGTTGTAAACTGCAGAGTTAGCTTAATAGTCATGTAAACTCAATAGTCAGTACTCAGTAGCAATATTTTTTTGGCTGGTTGGCATTTTAAAATTTAGATTAAAAACACGTGATGGAGTTTATTAGTGAGGGTGTATTTGGATTAGTGGTAGCAGAAGTTGCTTTTTTTCAATATGATTTTTTCAAACGTAAGATAAAGTAAAAGTTAGATTGTGTATTGTGATTTATACTTAAATTGACTTTTGAAAAAGAAGAAGTTAAATTGTGTAATATGCTTTATGATTGGATTGGCTTTTAAAAAAGGGGGACCCGGTATTTTTTCTTCATGAGGTATTTAATTTTTTCTCTATCATGATAGAAACTTCTTCTCTCTCCATGGCGAAAAAGCCAAAAGCATGAAGTTTTAGGGTCTGTTAGGGAACCCGTTTTGGTCCAAAAAAAGCCCATATGGGGGCTAAAAGCTTCAAAAGCTCATTTGATGTATTTGGGAAAGCTTTTGGGATGACTGAGCTTATAAAGCAAATGGAGCTTTTATGAGCAGCTCATCCAAGTTACTTCTCTCAACTTTCATGAAAAAAAAGTCACTTCTGACATCGTCAATCCAAACATAAATCACATATACAAAGCTCCTTTTTTTCTATATGACTTTTCCAAAAACCCATCTGTAAAAAAAGCTCATTCTCCACCGCTAATCCAAACAGGCACTTAGTGCGTGTTTGGGACCCCTAAAAGTGTTTATTCACGTAAATCGAGACAACACTTTTCTCACATACTTACCTCGTATACCGTAAATCATGGTTGAAAAGCCGCTTTTAAAGGTTTCAAACATCACAAAAAACCAAAAAATGACTTTTAACAGCTGGGATGTATGCTAGGGCCTCCAAACATGACGTCAAACACAACTTGAGCAAATTTGATGAATTCAGTAGTATCATAAGGTCATTGTATTTATTTAAGGGTTAAGATGCAAATCTACTAATGAAGTATTGTCCGAGGAGCATCCACCACAAATATCTTTTAAAATGAGCAAAAATACCAATGAAGTTTTAAAAAAGGGTGTCCACCATAATTTCCGTTAAATCCGTACTAACGGCGTTAAATCATAAGAGAAGAAAACCCCTAACGGCGTTAGTACGGATTTAACGGAAATTGTTGTGGACACCCCTTTTTAAAACTTCATTGGTATTTTCGCCCCTTTTAAAAGATATTTGTGATGGACGCTCCTCGGACAATACTTCATTGATAGATTTCCACCTTAACCCTTTATTAATGGTGTTGGAATATTTAGAGTTTTGAGGAGTTTTAACTAATGAATCTTGTGACATACGATTCATGAGCCAACTATTAATAAAGTTTATGCGTGATTGTGTAAATTGTATAGCTACTATTAAGGGTCTGTTTGGTTTAATGGAAGAGAGGGAAGGGGAGAAATTTTAATGGAGGGGAGGGGAGGAAAAAGGAGGTATTTTAATATTACTTTATTTTGATTGATAAGAAAAGAGGGGAGGGTAATGATTTTAATATTATATTGTTTGGTTTAGGAGGAAGGGAGGAAAACATTTTTTTATGGACAACTTTATCCTTATTTTATTTAGTTTATATTTTTCAAACTTTGTAAAATGTTAAATAAAACGTAATTATAAATTAAATTGAATATGTAAATTTTTTTTTATGACTATTATAATTAATATATATATATATATATAATTATTAATGCAACAAGAGACAAACAATCCAGCAAATTAACAAATAATTTTTCTTTTAAAAAATAAATCTCCCAATGAAGACGAGGGCAAAGGTTGGAGAAGAAGTGAAGATGAAGGAGGTATAAAGATTGAAGTAGGAGCAATGACAGTCAAAGATAGAAATGAAAATAGAGATGGAAAATTAGCCACAAAGCCCACAGCACCAATTGAAGTGCCTTTATGTAAGCCATACAAGCAGAACTCTACATGTTTGGAACACACTTCAAATAAAGTGCTTTGTTCTTTATGAGGTATAACTCTTCCTATATATTTACCCACGTAACGTAAAATCTTTCAAAATAAGTTAATTCAAACAAGCATATTATTAGAGATATTAATCTCAATTAGTTGTTATTCATACTAGGCTTTTTTTTTTACCTGGATTCATACTAGGCTTTGAACTTTATATAATGAGAATTCTATTGCATAAATCATGTGTGAAGAGATATTGATCTCTACTAAGTAAAGAAAAATGGTAACTTGGGTTTCTCTTTAGAGTCCAGGAAGAGTAGTCTCTCTCAAGTTCATTCTTCAAATGTAGTTAGTCTATCACCTTTAGTGAAGGTATATTATTGTAAAACCCAAGTGGGTTATAATAGCTGTATGAGCTTGTGGTTTGATCAATAATACATATAATTCTTCCTCTTTCTGTATAATATTTCTCTCTAGTCACTATGCTTGACACATACATTAGTCCTTTGAAGAAATCAAATGGAAGAATTTTTCTGGTCAAAAAATGTAAGAATTTCTTTCTTTCTCTCTTTTTTGGCATAGGAATGGGCAAGCCTAGCAGCATATTTGGGGCCTGATGGGCCTCTAGACATTCTAGATTTTGTTTGGTGCCTCTTTTTGTTTTTTCTCTGGGTCGAAGACCTGGTCCATATTTTCCCATCAACACCCAATCTAACCCGGCAGACCCATAACTGAATTTCGATTCGAATCCTTGTTAGGAGAGATGCCCACATTTAGTATTTGACAGTGCCTCAAGCAAAATTGTTTCTAATAGAAAGATATCTGTGCCTAGAAAATTAAAGTATGTGACAATGGATAACTGTATAAGTACTCCGATCACCTTTTTTTTCTGAGAGGAAAAAAAAAAGCAAGACCCCATTTGTAAACTTAATAATTTATTTTCGAAGTTTGAAGACTATCTCTCTCTTATGTGGCTGCTAGATGATGAAGTTTATAACGTGCTACCTTATGATTTTTTAAATCACAATTCAGTAACTTGTATTGTTTCAAATTTGAGTATTGTCAAAAGCAACCTTATTTGCGGAGGCATTGTAGCCCAATGACATAGAACATCTCTTTTAAAACTTTTTTAAACATAACATTATGTTGCGAGTTCAAACTCACTATAAGTATAATGGGTGTAAGTTATGAAAAATAAAAATAAAAAATACTACATCAGCTAGTTGCAAGGTTATATTTTGTTCAAAATATAACATCTAAGTATATTTTATATAACATATTTATCATTTTTTAAGCTAATTCGTCTAATTTATAAATTAATATATAATCTAATATTTTATAGGGATACTTTAGAAGTCACATTTGTTCAAATCAATCAATTTATTTCATGTACTCAATCTACCAAAGTTAGTCAAATAACTCTTGCATTAGAGGCTGAGTGGAGAGATTATAATGACCTTATAGCCAACAAAAATTAGAAAATAGTTAGCTCATAACCCACTAATATAAGGTCGTGAGTTCAAGTATCGATATTAATATGTGGATCTTATTGATAAGTAATTTCTAAATGTTCTTTGAGTTTTGAGGCATTCCCTGATTGTAGCCTTGGTGAGTCACCGATCCCAACTCACTTAAATTTGAGAAAAATAATAAGGACCTTGTTTAAAGAGTATATAAAATAAGTTTCATGCTAGGTAACTACAGTTGGATTTTATTAATGGAGGATTATGGTGATTTGTGTCATGTTAGTGACCTAAAAGTTTGGCTTTCCACGAAGGTTCAGTGAATGAGACGTTGGTGGTGGCCACTGTGAAGATAAAGAATTGATTTGTGTCCTTATCAGTGACGCGGCCGATAGATTAAGTCTGCCTCGCAAGATTAATGTCAAACAAGTGTGTGATTATTGGCAAAAATTAAGGTGCAATTAATTAATCATTAAATTAACACAAGAAGAAGTGGCTGGTGGCTTTTTGCCTAACTTAAAAGCTAGAAATTGCTTATTTAGGAATGATATCTCAAATAGGATTCAAGTATTGCGGGCGTTTCCACACACCCAAGAGACACGCACACGCAACCTATTTTCACATCATGCAATTCATCAATTAATAATTTAATTAACCAGTCATTTGTTTCATAATTTATCATTCTTTGATTCAGATTCTTCTTAAACCTTCCATCTGACCTGTGCAAATGGATAAAAAGAACTATTACTTATCAATAAATTATATGTGTGCTTGCACATTTAATAAGGGTCATTGTAAAAAGTATTACCATAATTTGTTTTGATAAGTTTAATGGCCTAAGTTTAACATCTTTTAATTTCTTTTTTATACAATTAAAAGTTGCCTATTTCTAGAATCGAAGAGAGTACTAGAGTAGTATATAGTGGTTATTAAATTAGATGAGTGTTTATGCACGCTACATGGTTAATAAAAATGGAGTTAAATTTGGATAGTATATATAAAAATACTCCTTCCGGTCATAATTATAAGATAAAGTTGACTTTTTTGGAGAAATTAAGGAAGCCAATTAAATTACTTTAGAGTGTTTATATTTTTAGTATCCTTAGATTATATATTAGTTTATTAGTCAAATTAATTAGTTTGGAGAAAAAAAATATAAATATAAATACTCTAAAGTAATTTAATTGGCTTTCTTAATTTTTCCAAAAAGATCAATTTTATCTTATAATTAGGACCGGAGGGAGTACAACCACTTGAGATGAAAACAAACAGTATTATGAATAACTGATGTCAATTCCAATAATAATATGCCAAAAATTTGTTATTTTAATAAACTTTCTTCCCCCTGAATAATGCGACGTTCTTGACATGCCGAAATCTGTGTCTTGTTTAGTATGAGAAATACTTATGTGTAATTTCATCTAATAAAAACATAATAATTTAAATCATTTTAATTTTAGTTGGTTGATGACTCATCTAAAAAAAATCAAATTTCATTTTGTTTTTAAGGGGGGAAACATCTTAATTTAAACAAAAAAATTGAAACAAAATGATCAATCAATATTTTTCTTAAAAACAAGAAAAAAATTGAATCTTTTTAAATGAGACATCAACCAACTAAGATTAACATAAACTAAGTTATTATATTTTGATTGAATAGAGTTTATAAAACATAATGCAAGTATTTTTCGACGGAGAACATGGAGGGGCCCCTAAAATCACCGCATGTCTGGTCTAAAAAAGTAAGCTCAGGAAGAAAGAAAAATAGAAAATGCAATACCGAACCTCTAACTTATTTGAGTGGCATTTCAAATCACTTCACAATAATCACAATAAACATACAGGAATCTCGTATTATAGTATTTTCTCTTTTAAAATATCAAAGAATCTCACAATAAATAATATAATAATGTGATTTTTTTATACAATAAAATTTAGGTGAGTTGGCTCTTAAGAGCTTATCAGAGTTAAGGTAGGCCTCCAGACACAGAAAACACTTACAAAAGTGTTTACAAATTGTTCATCAGCAAAATCATCACATCAGCAAAGGAATTAGGACTTATAGTCTTATAGTTATGAGTTAACTCCTTAGACAAATTTGATTGGGAAGATAATATGATATTATTTCAGTGGTATTTGAATAATTCATATGACAAATTTCAATTATTATATGTTTATATTAAAGCAGGGGTGGGGCCATACGATAAGCCACACCTTCAATTATACTCCATTTGTTGGTATTATAAAATATTTTGAATTATCTACTAGAATTAAAGAGAGATGATTAGATAACTAATTTTTTCTTAAAAATGAGATAAAGTTTTGGGGAAAAGACATTTAAATCCACTTGAATTTCAAAATCATAAATTGATTTTGTTAATAATAATAGTAATGAGATTGACAAAAAGAGTATAACAATTGATAACTCAAGTTTTTGAGAAATCACTAATTTAGGATTTTAGAGTTCAAGTAGTATTTATTTATCTTTTTCCCTAAATTTTTTCTTTTACCCATATTTTAAATAAAAATATTCCAGTTTTGCACTCTCTTAGGTCATAAATATAAGACAAAGTTGACTTTTTTAGAAAGATTAACGAAGCTAATTAAATTACTTTAAAGTATTTTTATTTTTATTTTTATTTTTTCTACAAAATAATTAGTTTGACTAATAAACTACTCCCTCCGGTCCTAATTATAAGACAAAGTTGATTTTTTTGAAGAAATTAAGGAAGCCAATTAAATTACTTTAGAGTATTTATATTTTTAGTATCCTTAGATTATATATTAGTCAAATTAATTAGTTTGGAGAAAAAAAATAAAAATAAAAATACTCTAAAATAATTTAATTAGCTTCCTTAATTTCTCCAAAAAAGTCAACTTTATCTTATAATTAGGACTGGAGGGAGTAATATATAATCTAAGGATACAGAACATATGATATGATTAAGTAAATTATTTAGTTTTCTTAATCTCTAAAAAAAAATCAGTTATATCTTATATTTAGAAGCTGAGGAAATACCATATTAGGTACATGTGTCATGTTTGAACATTGTTGGACTTAATTGGGCAGCTCTTCCAAAAACGATTTTTGTATTTACACTCAACTTAAATTCAAGACTGGTTAAGTGGCCAAAATCCCTGCCAGCCAGCGTGACGTTGGTTGATAAGGGCGTATAAATATATTGATAACATAAGCAAAAGAAACATCCAAATGAGTAAGCTACAATATAAGTTATAATTAACAATCTTCCCTTGTTCAGGTTTGATGTATACTATTCATTCATACTATTTTCACCAGACATAATTAATGCTATTAACTTTATTTTTTATTGAAATAAGTTTGATGAGAAGGTATGGCATTTTTAGTTTAAAAACGGAGTCCCCCACCCAAACGGAGAACGTACTCTCTTACTCTCATGCAATCTTCTTCTTCTCTGTCTCTCTGCCTTAACATTCACTGACTCCTTCTGATTCTTTCATTCCAAAACTCAGTCCAATCCAAACCCAACATGACAAACTTATACCTCGCTTTTCTGTTCCTCCATTAACTTCTTCTCTCTCAGAATCTGGCTTCGCCTTGTTTCACTCATGGAAATTACGGTAACTACCACAATAGCCTTGTCCACTACAACCCAACTCTGTTTTCTTCTGGGTCTTGTCCCCACAAAGTCTTGTCCTCTCTGGTCCTCTTTTTTCAGCCCTTGACCTTGTAATTTGGCCATGGAAGAATTTGATTGGAGCTCTGGTGTTTGTGAAAATGCCTCAGAGAGAAGTTCTGATTGTTTTCTGGATATCTCTTCTGTAATAGGAGGAGGGTTTGCTTCATCTTCATCTCTGGTGTTGGACGGAGAAAAGGAAGAGCTTGTGGCTGCTCCGGTCAAACTGGAACGCAAGATTATGTCCGCTGAGAGAAGTGTTGAAAGTTTGAAGAACCATAGCGAGGCAGAGAGGAGGAGGAGGGCGAGGACTAATGCACATCTTGACACGCTTAGGGTGTAGTTCCTGGTGCTAAGAAGGTTTGTTTTACCTTAATCTCTTGTGTTTCTTACCTTGGCTTTTAGTTTATGGTTTTTTCTACTGTTGTTTCGCACAGGAACTAAACATATGATAGTCTGCATGTATGTGAAATTTTGGTTCTTTCTTCTCGTTGAATCTCCTCGATCTTAAACTCTTTCTGCCTCTATGAAATATGCATTTGAACTAGGTGGATAATTGTGCACTGCAATTTGGTTTTTCCATTTCATTATTGCTCAGGAAAATCATTTGTTTGAATCACATATTTGGTATCTCAAGGTTGTACTTGTACTGTGACGATTTGTTATTTATTTTACTCTTTCGTATTAAATATTGCAGTGAAGCGTTGAGCTTGAGAATTCATCATCTGATGGATTTGCAAAAATAATTTACGCATACATCTGCACTTTAGCTTTAACTGAAAGTGATACTTTGAGAACAACCGAATTTGGATAGCATTCTCTTTTTGCCCCCATTAATTGTGTTGAAATGTATGAAAACATTAGTTGGGTGCTTAATCTATCGAAATAATTTTACTTGGATATTTTTATTTGGCCACAAAGATTATATTATTGGAAAAGCAAAACCAGAGTCTTGAGTAAAAAGCACGCAAAACCACCAAAATGTAGACCTCACAGCTAGGATCATTGATTTTGAAGAAGGAACTAAAACCAGCCTACCCAATCAACTGTGATATGTGTGTACCAGATTAAGTCCTTAGCAGAAAGGACCGAGAAAACAAGGTTGAGAATATTAGACCTCATAGAGCATTCAATAATATGATTAAACTTATCTTCCCATCCTGAGTTTAAGGACCAGTTTATGAATTATATCCATATAGTACCATTTTGAGTTTCTTGTTTGTGATTGTATTTACCTCTTGATGTTCATAAACATAGCTCAAAACTTACTTCTCAAGAAAGGGTTGGGAAGAAGCTGATATTAAGCATCCAACGTTGAATCACTCATGTCATATAGTTTGAAAATCTGAAATTGTCCTTTTTTCCTGCCTTTGACCTTGTGCAGATGGACAAAGCATCATTACTTGGCGAGGTTATCAGAAATTTGAAAGAGCTGAAAAGGAATGCGGCACAAGCATGTGAGGGTTTGATGATACCAAAGGACAGTGATGAAATAAGAGTTGAAGAACAAGAGGATGGTTCTAATGGCTTCCCTTATTCGATCAAAGCATCACTGTGTTATGAATATAAACCAGGGTTGTTGCCTGAATTAAGACAAGAACTTGATGCTCTTCATCTTAAGATAATGATGGCAGAGATTGCAACCTTGGGAGGAAGAATGAAGAATGTGTTTGTTATAATTAGCTGTGAAGAACACAACATTGAAGCTTCTGCAGATCGTCAGTTTCTTGCAGTGTCTGTTCATCAAGCTATTAGGTCTGTACTTGATAGATTCTCTTGTTCTGAAGATCTGTTACGAACCAGAAAGAGACGGAGACTTTCTACATTCAGTTCATCACCTTTAGGAGATTTCTTATGAACACCACTTGTTGAAATAATCTATGTGAGGATTTGCACTATAGAATTTATTTCATTTACTATGAAGGAGATAAATTTGTAACATGATCTTGCATTTAGAACTTGTTTATGGAAGATATCTGTTAGAGATGATTTGACAATTATAGAAAATCACATCAGTATAATTGAGTTTATGGATGCAGAGAAAGACACACAAAGGGTCTATAATTGCTTCATAGTATACTCATGCTTGGTTTCCAAAAAGAAATATTCTTTCTAAATTCTAGCTCTGTATGATTTGAAACACACAACACAAAAGCCCAAGAACTCAAGGAACCTCCAATAAAGAAAATTATATTAGAATTTTAATCTTCTTGGTTCTGGGGAGTCTCACTTTTTGAAATGACAATGAGTGAATGAGTGATGATATCATTTTTAAAGGTTTTTTTTTTACCAAAAATAAGGGTTTGTATAACTTTTGGTCCCTGAAATTTGATCCAATTTTGGTTTTAGTCCCTCAAATTTAAAATCGGTGATTTTAATCCTTGAAGTTTGACCCTTGGTCCCTCAAGTTTGAAATTTTTTCTTTTGGTCCCCTCAAGTTTGAAAAAGACTTGGTTTTTTCTTCGATTTGGTTTTCTACTAAGTCCTTCTCAAACTTGAGGAACCAATAGTTATAAACGAATTAAGCTTGAGGGGCCAAAACTAAAAATTTCAAACTTGGGAATCAAGGGTCAAACTTGAGAGACAAAAACCAAAATTGAATCAAATTTTAGGGACCAAAAATTATATTAACCAGAAAAATAATCTTTAAAAGTTTCTGTTGCTTTGACAAAAGGCACATAACTACTAGATTCTTTTAACGTGTGTGTATATATATACACATATATTAAATTTTTTATGAAAATTTATGTCCATATATTATATAGGGTAAAAAAATATTAGATAATTACATAGCGATGCATTGGCTTCTGAAGAATGTTTCCCCCCCTCATTTCTACTTGCTGTGTGCTCGTCTGCTTTTCTTTTTTTATATCTATAATTCTTTCTCTCATATTTTATAAACCTACTTATTGCACTGGTTGTTTTTTGGGCCAAACATTGCACTGGTTCTGTTTCAATAATCAATACTAAATTTCTCAATTTTATTATTTTTCTTCCAGTAAATTATATCATCCCAAACTATTAAATGTACATAAAAAAAAATCTAGACTAGTTATATATATTAAAAACATAACTTCTTCGCTGTAAAACATGACTTCAAAAGAATTATAAATTATTTTATTTTTGGCCAGAAAAGGAAAGATCATAGTATGCAATGTAATGTTCATTTGGAATAACTTATTTTTGGGTAATAAGTGTTTATAAATCGTGATTCACGATATACGAGATAAATATGTGAGAAGAGTTTTATTTCAACTTACGTAATAAGTGCTTATTCTTAAAAAATAAAATAATCCAAACATGCTTGTAATAGAAACTGGACCGGACCGGAAACCGGCCAGTAGACCGGTCTAGTCCGGTGACCAGATCCGGTCTGGAATTTGTGTTATTATTTTTTATTTCAAAGGAAATATACTACTGAATTGATTGATCAAACATGTTTGGATGAGTCAGAAACAGTGATCACACCTATGGAGCAAAACCTTAAATTAACAGCAGCTCCAAATAAGAAAGATCACTGTTTAGAGGATGCTGGAATGTACAGAAGACTAGTGGGTAAGTTGCTGTACTTAACTTTAACAAGACTTGATATATCCTTTACTGTGCAGGTCTTAAGCCAATTTATGCAAGAGCCTAAAGAGTCACACTTGAAAGCTGCGCTGAGATTAGTCAAATACCTAAAGGATTCTCCAGGACGTGGGATATATGTTTCAACAGAGAGCTCTTTGAAGGTGGAATGCTATTGCGATTCCGATCATGGAGCATATGCTGACACTAGAAGATCGGTGACATGTTTTCTAGTGAAGTTAGGAGGCTCCTTAATATGTTGGAAGTCTAAGAAACAGACTATTGCGTCTATTTCTTCAGCAGAAGCCGAGTACAGAGCTTTAAGGATGGCTACAGCAGAGTTGACATGGATAGTAGGGCTGCTGAAAGAATTGAAAATTCAAAATGTAGAACCAGTCAAGATTTTCTGTGATAGCAAGTCTGCAATCCATATTGCTACGAATCCTGTGTTTCACGAGCGTATGAAACACATAGAGATAGATTGTCATTTTGTAAGAGATAAATTGTTGGCAGAAATGATTGAATTTGAATATGTGAAATCTGATGAACAGATTGCAGATTTGCTCACCAAAGCATTGGGTGGTCCACAACATGAGTATCTCCTTGGCAAGTTAGGAACATGTGAATATAAAGTTCCTAACTTGAGGGGGAGTGTAGAATAAAATGATATAGTATTTATATTTGTATTAGGGATTGTATTGTAATTTTTATATTGTAATTTTGTAGGCTAGTTAGATATTGAGTCCCAGCTTGGGACCTACTGCCTCTGTCTATAAATATACTTGTGAAGAGAGGCAAATTGTAATGACAGATTTTATGTTCATTTAGTTAATAAAGTATGATCTGTTCAGCGAATACTCTGGGCCTAAGTGTGTTTCATCAATTAATGATTATCTTTCTGTTTCTATTATTATTTTATGCATATCCTTTTGGTATTTATTCAAGTCTTTGTATAATTTAATGTAATGTATGACGCATGCATGTACGTAATACATTAGTTCCTTTTTATATTCTACTATTGTCCGATATCCCGTAGCTTTGGAAATATATTGGTAACATCACCTTTTTTGTGTAGAGTATAATTTTCAAATTTTCATTATTGTTTGCCGTATTATTTACTAATTAATTAATTTTACTTCGTCAATCCTCATCTGTTTCAGGCTCATCTAATTCGCTCGTTCGATGATTTTGAATCCACCGATATATGTGTGGGTCGATGGGGGCAAAAAAGTGTGTGTATCAATATTTGGTTTAATTGAAATATGTTACTCAGGCCATATTTAAAATCATATTCTTCGTTCTTTTATGCAAGTCATATTTTAAAAGAGTGTTGTACACATGTATGTATCTATGTATATACTCCCCTAATAAAATTTAAGGTTTTTTTTAGCTTATATGAAACATAAAGTGATTTATAAATAAATAAATAAAAAAAGGAGTGTGTGTAGAGCATAAAATGCAAGTCATTTTGTAAGACTTTGTGGGATATAATAATTATTTTATTGTACAAATATTTTTCTTACCAAATTTCAATGAGGATGTAAAGAGAGTATATTTTTTAAAATGTATATAATATTTCCTAGGATAAAATAAAAAATAATTCAGGTTACAACAATAGAAACCAATTAAAACAAATTTAATGACAGTTTTAATGAAATAAGAGGGAGTATATGCTTTGGTTTGGTTGATGAAATAATGTTACATTTAAAAATAATTGAAAAAAAAAACAACAAAGATTATAACAAATATGAAATATTTTTTGTTAAAAAAAATATGCACTTAACATTTTACTCTTAAATAGGTATTTAAATTTTCCACTGAAAATAAGATAAAAGATTAAACGTCCTTTCTCTCTGTTTTTTTTTTTTTTTAAAGTCCGTTCATAATGATAATCTGTGGAGCTTTTGGTGCATGGAAATAATGAACAGTGAACCTGTCCTGAGCTAACAAGACACCAACTATTTCTGTCCCCATATCTAACACGTGCCTGTCTTTCACTGGCCACAATAATTTAAGCCCAGACATTTTTTCACCAAATTTCCAGAGTCTTTTCCTAACTCTCATAGCATGTGTTTGGTATAGCGTTTTGTATAGGAAAAACGTACTTATTACGCAAGCCGAGAAAAAACTCCTCTCACATGTTTGCCTCGTATACCGTGAATCACGAATTATAAGCACGTTTTGGACAAAAATAAGTCATTCCAAACGCACACATAGAAGTAAATCTAATCCATCCTGATATCATAAAGGCTAATATTAGAAAAATGAATAATTGTATTTAATTTAAAATTTTAGTTTTGAATATTATCTGTAGAAATAGTATTAAATTCAAGTCAAAATGAAGATATGATGAATTTTTCAAGATGTTACGAGTACTATGTATTCTATGAGAAGAAAATTGCACTATTTTTTTAAGACAAGAAAAATAGCATTTTTGAATATGCTAAAATGTTAAAAAAAAAAAATGTCTCATCAAGGAGGCGCAAAAGTCTTGGATGGACAGAATGATTGAGAATACTCTCCTTGCACACATATAAAGGTTCAAATGAGGGTAAGTACGGGGTAGTGATTTCTTTTTTCTCTCTCTTGAAACCTGTGCCACTGGTATCTTTCGATGGTTGAAGACATCTCCCTCAAGACGCCGCCGGACAGGCCGCTGGAAGGTACGGACTCGATGGGAAGATCTCTGGAAATTTCCTCTCGGCTTATTGTCTCATTGCAGCCCCCAAAAGAGAAGAAGGATGTTGAGGACAACTCTGATCTGTCGATGGCTTCTGCATCTCAGGCAACGGAATCTCAGTCTCTAAAAATCCTTTGCCCAAATCAGGGGACCCTGCTAAGCCCTCATCTGTCCCCAAAAGTCATCTCATACAAAGATTCTTTGACGGGACACAGAACTTTTGATTTCAATGGGTCTGCCCTTGGTCATTCCTCTTCAAAGGAGGACCCTGTGATATCGGACTTACAAAGTCAGACATGGAGCATCCCTGAGCCCACAGAAGAGACTTTAAATCTTATGAGCATTTATCCTTCCATGGAAATCTCCCAGGAAGAGTTCAATGAAGCCTGCCAGCCCTGGAAAAACTCACTAATAATCACTGTCCTTGGAGCCCATTTCTACCTTCAGAAATTAAAAGATATGCTCTGCAGAATTTGGAAATTTAATGAGTTCGATCTGGTAGACTTGCCCAACAACTATTATGTAGTGAGGTTCACAAATATTGAAAATTGGTGCTCACAGTACAAACGTATCCTCTTAGAAGGACCCTGGGTAGTTGCTCAGCATGCTGTTTTAGTCCAAAAATGGATGCCTTTTTTTGACTCGTTCCTTAATCAATTGGGGGAAATTGCTTCATGGGTCAGAATTCCCAATGTCCCGCTCATCTTCTATTCTCAGAAGTTCCTTACTAGACTTGGCAACTTGATAGGGAAGACCCTTAAAGTAGATCTGCATACGTTGAACGCCACTGAAAGCTCATCGGGTGTAGTAACAAGAGGTAGATATGCGAGGATTTGTGTTGAATTGGATCTCCAAAAATGTCTTGTTCCGAGAGTCATTCTAGCTTCTATGATCTTCAATGTTGAATATGAGGGATTGGATCAAATTTGTTTCTCTTGTGGGAGATATGGGCATAAGAAAGATGCTTGTTCATGGAAGGCTAAAATGAGCGATTCTGCGCATCCACAAGATCAGGGAGAGGTGGCGGTCAAAGCGCTGTATGCTGAACCTCCAGCTAAGCCCCCTCCGGCGAGTGTTGACAACTTCGGTCCATGGATGTTAGTGGGAGGACAGAGGAAGCCACGTATTCCAAGAAGAGATGTGCGTAGTGGTGGCTCTGATAGACGTGGGAGTGGGCTGATCTCTGACAAAGGAGGAGGTTTGAAGGTGCATTCATCCAGGTTTCACGCATTAGATGGCTTGGATGACGCAGGAAACCGAGATGTCATTCTCATTCGCGACTCACGTGAAGGGTTAGTGACATGAGATTCAAAGGTTGAGGGAGGAGAAAGTCAAAATGTTTTGAATAAAAGAGATTTGAGTCAGAATGGGAAAGCTCAACGAGATCACCCAAAAGGCAAGTTGAAAGGAAAAGGTGCACAGCCTTCAAAGCACATCTACCGTATCAAGGACAATGTAATCGCCGATAATTCAGTTGTGGGGTCAGTCATCTCTCCAATCAAAGATAAAGCCAACAAAGAAAAATCTCCATGTCCTTTACAAAGTGCCGAATCCTCATCAGTGGCCCACAAAGAGATTACTTCGCCTGGCCTTCCAAGTCAACCCACGCAAAAAACAAAAAAGGCCGGAACCCGTACCCACCAAGTTGTGGTGGGCTCAATGGATGACCCTAAAGGCCTTGAGGCTGATCCCCAGGACACGGTCACACATAAGAGCACGCTGATGCCTGCCTTAGACGTCCAAGCCTCTGAACTTTCCCCAGTAATGGAACCCGAGGTGCTAGCAGGAGCTCTACAAACCACTTGTGTTTCACAAGCAGAGGTGAAGGCTGCCGAGGAGAAATTCTCATCCCCATAGGTAAGCCCCAACGTTCATAATCCCAGCTCTTCGGGCTTGAATCCTGTATCTTTGCCTGTGAAGGGATCTCAGATGATGGTTGTGGAGCTTGATGGCCAAGCTAGCCTAATTAAGAACTTAAGAGAGGTGAAAAATAGAAGCAGATCTGTCTCGGGCCGTAAGCCTCCAGATAAGTAGTTGCACCCTCCCTTCTCGATTTATTTTATTTTATTTTTAAATGATTGTTTCTAGCTGGAATTGTAGAGGGGTCTGTAGTAAGTCCTTCCCTCGTATCCTTCGTGACATTGTTACTAAGTACCGCATTACGGTGATGGGTCTTTTTGAAACCAGAGTCAGCGGTTCTAAAGCGGACTCTGTGGTGAGGAAATTGGGTTTTAATAACTGGATGAGGGTGGAGTCAACTGGTTATGCTGGTGGTATTTAGGTCTTATGGAATGACACTGAGGTTTCGGTTGACTATCTTTTCTCTACCACCCAGCTCCTTCACTGCCGTATCTCTGATAGGAAATCTAGTGACTGTTTTTGTGCTACCTTTGTTTATGGGGATCCTAGATGGGGTCAGAGACAAGATCTGTGGCCGTCTCTCCGGGGTTTAGCTGAGAATACAACTTCCGAGTGGCTAGTTATAGGTGACTTCAATGCCTTTCTCTCCCCTTCAGATAAAGTGGGAGGTGCTGCTGTCCATTCTCGCTCTCTTTCTTCCTTTCGTTCATGCGTGCATGACTGTGAGCTGCTCGAGCTTCCTGTGGTGGGTGACAAATTCACCTGGGCGAGAAAGGCTACTAAGGAAAGGCTTGACTGGGCTTT
This sequence comes from Inga leiocalycina, assembly GCA_963242795.1. Lineage (NCBI taxonomy): Eukaryota > Viridiplantae > Streptophyta > Magnoliopsida > Fabales > Fabaceae > Inga > Inga leiocalycina. The sequence goes on from OY725329.1 coordinate 56,061,596, forward strand.
CTGCAATTTAAATTGGGAATTGAGTCACCCTCATCATAAAAATTTTCATCATTTGCGTTACAAATCGGACCACAGAGTGCTGGTGGTTTCTACTGGAGATACGCAGGTTTATCCCCCCAAAAAGCATTTCAAATATCAAGCTGCTTGGTGCCTTGAAGATGAGTTTCCTGATTTGGTTAGCTCCGCTTGGCTTAACAATGATTGGGCCACGGGATGCAAAACTTTCCAAAAGAAAGCCTCTTGGTGGAACTCAAACGTGATTGGGAGTCTTCCAAAAAAGAAACGGAACTTGATTAAGCGCCTTGAGGGTGTTGATAGGCAAATGGCTGCAAATCCTCATGCGGGCCTTCACAAGCTTGAATCAAAGCTATGGAAGGACTATCTCAAGGTTGTTAGCCAAGAAGAACTGCTGTGGTTCCAGAAAGCTAGATGTAAGTGGCTCAAGTTTGGAGATAAGAACTCAAGCTTCTTCCACGCTATGGCTGCTATCAATAGAAAGAAAAGTAGTATTGAAGCTCTCCAGAATGATCAGGGGGACTGGATTACTGATCAAGATGTTCTGAAGAATTTAGCTCTCAACTACTTCCAAGATCTGTATTCTTCGGATCAGGCTGTAACAAATGTCTCAGAATGGCCTGCTGACTATCTTGCGCTTAGTGACTCTCAACTTTCATCTTTGCAGAAAGATGTGTCTGCAGTGGAAATAAAAAACGCGGCTTTTGAAATGGGTGCTTTCAAAGCGCCTGGACCTGACGGTTTACAGCCTCATTTCTTTCAATCTCAATGGGAGGCTGTGGGGCCGAAGATCTGCGATCTCATTGTTTCCATCTTTAGAGACACTGTCAAAGTCAAGGATATCAATCAGACCCACATCACTCTGATCCCTAAGGTGGAAAATCCTAGCTCCCTCAAGGACTTCCGGCCTATCTCGCTATGTAACGTGAGTTACAAAATTTTGAGTAAGGTCCTCGCAAACAGAATGCGTTCAGTAATGGAGTATTTGATTCACCCTACTCAATGTAGCTTCATCAAAGGCCGGCAAAGCTGTGATAATATCATCTTAGCCCAGGAAGCTATCCACTCCATGAGATCCACTAGAAGGAAGAAAGGCTATGTAGCTATCAAGGTGGATATGGAAAAAGCATTTGATCGTCTCGACTGGGATTTTTTGAAATTTAATCTTCAATCTCTGGGTCTTAGTGATCATTTCGTGACGCTCATGATGAGGTGTGTCACCTCTAGCACTATGAGAGTTGTTTGGAATGGCTCGCCTTCGGATTCCTTTCATCCTGCTAGAGGGGTCAGGCAGGGTGACCCTTTGAGTCCCTATCTTTTCATCCTCTGCATGGAAAGGCTAAGTCAGTTGATAAATCGGGAAGTGGAAGAAGGAAGATGGAAGCCACTTAAGCTTAGCCAGTCAGGGCCGCAACTATCGCACCTTTTCTTTGCTGATGATCTTCTTCTATTCAGCGAGGCTTCCTCGAGCCAGATGCAGTTGATAAAAGACTTGATGGCGCATTTCTGCAAAGTGTCGGGGCATCGTATCAATCTTCAAAAATTCACTGGACCAGATCAGTTTAGTGGTCGGGTCTTCGATTTCTGGTCCAATCCAGGTTAGATAACATGGGTTAAGCCTAATATATGAGATAAATGTACAATATCTGTCTAGTTTTTATGAGGTTGGCAAAAAATTAAAGCCACCTTTTGTGCATCTCCAGACAAATGTGATGAATTGTCAAAGCTTAGAATCATGTGCTTGCCCTAAGAGAATAAATTTATTCCAAGTTTATCGGTAGCTTTTAAGAAAATACCATAGAAACAGAGAGTGTCGCAAATACACTCAATTATTCTTACTCTATCTTAAATATAAGATAGAATTAATTTCTTTTAAAAATATTAAAAAAATTAAATAAGTTATTTAATTATATTATATATTATATATTTTTAGATTATATATTAGTTTATAAGTTAGGTAAAATAATTTGAAGAAAAATCATAAATATAAATATTTTAAAATAATTTAATTAATTTTCTTCCTATCTAAAAAAAATCAACTCTATTTTATATTTAGTATCAAACAAAACAGGATCGTCTGGCAAATTTACCACTTTTTGTGGCGGTGGATATAATGTGTCGGGTTAAACGAGTGAGAGCATCAGTAAAAGCCACTTTTTAATCATCCAACTTCACTGAGATCCAAAAATTAATATTATTATAATATGTTTTGGAAAAATATAAATTAATTAATTAATCGGTATGTGTTACAGATTATCTAATTTGATAAGTGTCAACTTGAAAAATCTCATCCAAGTGTTCATTCTTTTTAGCTTTAATTTAGATTTTGGAATCTTAAGGTCGTGCCTGCATGTCATCATGATTAATGCATCAACGTGCTTCAAATAACAAGTTGTGGAACCCAACTAATCGTTAGGGATTGTATTCTCTTATAATTTAACGCCGTTAGTACGAATTTATCGGTTTTTATGCTGGATGCCCCTTTTTAATTGTTCATTGATATTTTTACCCATTCTAAAATATATTTGTGCCAGACGCTCCTCGGATCGTTGGTAAATTTACTCCTTAACCCTTTTATTAACCTCAAAAGTTAATAAACTTAGCATGAATCGTATTGAATGTGGCGAATAACGGTTCAAAGTCACCTACACTCATGCTTGACAATCATATTAAGTTATTAACTTGACCCAATTATTGGCTTCGTAAAAAATATATAAAATTCAGTCTTCTTCATTCCTTTTATTTTAGCACATACATATTTAACATTTCTTCCACATATATGTGTGGGTCGATGGGGGCCAAAAAGTGTGTAAGATCTATACTAATATGAAGTTGTTGTTGATGGTGGTTGTTGGATTTGGTGATTTTTGTCAAATTTGTAAATTTAGAAAAGTCCTAATCCTAAGGGGTTATGCTGCCCAAATTTCTTTAAATCATGATTAGAATATGTTTAAATGAGTTAATAAGGGATTAGAAGTGAAAAGGTACAAGCTTTGGAAGCTAAAACATAAAAGATCATTTTTCCTTTTTCTTAACCTATGTTTCGGCCAAGGTCATATCTGGGGGAAGGAGCTGGATTTTCATGAAATAGATGATTCCATTGGATTCAGGAGGTAAAAATAGGTGGGGTTACAGTTTGTCACTTTTTCGGAAAAGGCCGAAAAAGCATAATTACGAAAACACCACTAAAACCCTAAATTGGAGCTGTCATGGGCAATTTCATAATTTGACACTGAAATTGGTAATTCAAGCTCGAAAATGGATTCCTTGGGTGAAAATATGTCAGGATAGCCCTAATCAAAGTTTTGGGAAAACGTGCCATCGGGTTGGGTATGGTGAGGCCAGGCCGGGGTCTCGGAGGTATTTTGGTAAATTTTTGCCATAAACTAATATGATCACAAGAAATACTATGAAAGAGTCTAAAATGATACTTGGATAGGTTATAACATATTTTTTGTACATTTAATATTTTAGGACCGAGTTGGAAGCCAGAAGCGACACATTTTATAAGGCACATTAAAAAGGGATTGATAAGACTTGAGGTAGGGACTACCATCCTTCATACACTATGTGAATAATTGCATGTATGTGTTATTGTATTTCGTGATATGATTGCGTGTTAGAGGCACAGTACCTAGTTGTGGTTTGGTACCCAACAAAGGTATATCAAAAATCCTAGTTGTGGTCGATGATTAATTGAGGTACATTATCGAAAATACTAGCTATGGTTCGGTGCCTAGCCAAGGTATATCAAAAATCCTAGTCGTAGTCGGTGACTCAGCTGAGGTACTTATATGTGAATCAAATTAAACTTTCATTTTTGCTTAATATAGTGCATTGCATATTTAATTTTCACATTTTATATGTCGATCGTATGTCTCTATTAGGATTCCTTGGAATCTCACCCCTTTTTTTAAAACAAATATCTCAGCGGATGCTAGAGGGACAAAAAGCAGAGGCGTAGACGTCGAGAAGTGATTGGCACATGTCTCGAGGCAAAGTTAAAGACGATGGTTATAATTAGTCTATTCTTAAGATATTTTAGGGAATCCTGTAATTTTTGAAATTTCCGCCATATTCTGTATTTTGTCAACGAACGACTTGGGATTGTAAACGAACACTTTTATCAGTATAATTGTACTATTATGTATGCCCATGGAATTTCGTCTTTATTACTCTTCAATTATCGAAATGAAAATGGGTGTTGACATTTTTAGTATCAGAGCTAATAAGCGGTTCTAGCATTATCAGAATTGTATATTGATATGGTTTGTTTGCATGGCGACAGGACTACTCATGGATATTCCGAGTGAGCCTGTGATCGTGATTAGCAGTAGCAGCGAGACGACGGTGAACCAGCGTGTTCTGGACAGACGACCGATGATTGATTATTTCTGGCATGGTGGCATGTGTATGAGATTCATCGCACGGAAGAGCGTGCCAAGACTGCCTATGTATGGTCCAAAGCCTAGATCGGTGTCCCCAAAAGTGACAGAGGCTGGGGAGATTGGAGATGCGCCAGATGAGCACCCAAAGAAGTGGGATTTTGACTACGGACCGGAGCAGTCCTTTGGATGAGTCGTGCAACTGCGAGTCTCAGGCAGAGCCGGTACAGGTGCCGTACAATCTGAAGCAAGACATAGAGTTGTCATACCTTCTCATGGCCAAGTATTACAGGGCACTACAGGAGCACGATACCCCGAGAGGCCGGTGCATTGCATTCCTTAACGGTGTAGAGACATTGTATCGACTGTAGATACCGTTGGGAGTTACGGTGACCGACGAGTGCTGGATTCTTTCCACGATGTACTTCTTCTCGGACACAGCATTATGGAACAAATAGAAGAACCTTATCGTTGAGCGGGGCTTGAAGGCGAACTTCTGGACTTTCTGGAAGCATATCAGAGGGTTAGTGCAGGATCTCATGTATACTGAGCTGTGATGTGGGGCCTACGTGGTATATTTTGATGACCAGAGATGACTAGCACGTATTACGAGTAAAAGACAGTAAGGTGGAATCGACAGACAAAGAAAGAGTTAGCTAGAGTCGGTATTTTTGGGAGGGGACAGAGAAAGTTAAGCGTACTCGACCTGGGGTAGTGTAGGATAGGTGACCCCTGGGAAGTTGCTTAAACTTGATATTTTGGATATGTAAAGGATGATATGTCATGTACAATAGTATGTAGGATATATGATATTTCTGTTTCTCTATAACTACTGTAATTAGTTGTTATATACTATATATGACATTTGTACCCTGAATTTCATGAAAAGATAAAAATGCCCTTGTTATTATATGAAGTGTAATTCTTCTCTATTATTATGTAGTTTGAAACATAGAGATGGTTCAACCTGGTAGACCTTGTGGCAGGCCACGTGCAAGGCATAATCATGTAGCGACTGAGTCACGACTTGATCTGGTACAACAACGAATACTGGATATACTAGAACAACAACAATAAACCATGAATGAAATAAGAGTTGACCTTTAGGGAGTACAACAAAGGCAAGATCAGTTGGATGAGTTTTTGAGAGTTAACAATGAAGAAATACTGGAGGAACAGCTACCAGAGGATATACCACCAGAGCCTGAGGTGGATATTCAAGTTTGGTTGAGTAGATTCAGTAAACAACAGCTGCCTATGTTCAGGGGGAAGTTTAATCCTCAGATAGCGGAAGATTGGTTGGCTCGTATAGAGAAGATATTCGATATGCTGCAATGTCCAGACGAGGTGAAGGCCCGGTTAGCTATATACAAGCTGGAAGGTGATGCTGACTGCTGGTGGAAGGGCATGGATCTTATCCTGAAGGGGAAGAATATTCCTATCACATGGGAATTATTCCAAGACAAGTTCAACAAGAAATATTAAGGAAAAAGACTGGGAGAGCTTTGACGATTATTTAGCCCGGTATATTTGACTGTCGCGATACTTATCATACCACAAGCTGAATGATAATGAAGAGTGGAACGTGGACATAATGATTGAAGGGTTAAGACCTAAGTTCAAAGAGAGGCTAATTTCTCAACACTTCACGGAATTCAGCAAAGCGGCAGAAGAATGCTGATACATTGAGAAATGCATGTCAAACTAGGCGACACAGACTGGGAATCAAGGTGTTTCCGGAAGTAGTAGCTCAGTACAAAAGAGGAAAGAATAGGGTGGATCTTCCGAAGAAGCTACGAAGAGATCAAATCAGAAGGGAAGCCGTGGAGGCCAAGGATCCCCGGGAAGTCGAACATGTTGATTTTGTCAGAAACCATTCCATCCTAATAAGGTTTGTAATGGTGCACCACTACCATCGAAAATTGATCCCAACAAACCATTGACTTGTTTTAATTAGGAAAGACGGAATACATGACCAAGGATTGCCCGTAAAAGCAGCAATCGACGGAGATGAGACCCAGGGTTTTAGGCAGGGTTTACACGCTATCACAAGTTTCTGGAAGTAGTAGCTCAGCACAGAAGAGGAAAGAACAGGGTGGATCTTCTGAGGAAGCTACGAGAGATCAAATCAGAAGGGAAGCCGTAGAGGCCAAGGATCCCCGGAAGTCGAACATGTTGATTTTGTCATAAACCATTCCATCCTAATAAGGCTTGTAATGGTGCACCACTACCATCGAAAACTGATCCCAACAAACCATTGACTTGTTTTAATTGGGAAAGACAGAATACATGTCCAAGGATTGCCCGCAAAAGCAGCAATCGACGGAGATGAGACCCAGGGTTTTAGGCAGGGTTTACACGCTATCACAAGAAGCCAGAAAGTCTCCGGAACTGATTCAAGGTACGATTTCTCTGAACAGCAGTTTAGTGTATGTTATGTACAATTCTGGTGCAAGCTATTCATTCATTGCATACGACTGCGTGAGACGGTTACGTTTACCTATGCACAAATCCCCATACAATTTGGTTATGCTACACCTATAGGCACATGAATTGTGACGGCGGACGTTTGTCTACATTGCCTAGTGAACGATGAGGGGCATGAATCGACAGTAAATCTGATTTGTTTGCCACTGTAAGGGTTGGAAGTAATTGTGGGGATTGATTGGTTGATGGTAAACGGTGTGTTGTTGCATTGTAAATAGAAGAGAGTCATATATATGAATCTACAACCGCGAGCTGACACAGAAATCACTCTTAAGTTCGTAAATTTGGAAAAGTCCTAACCCTAAGAGGTTATGCTGCCCAAATTTCCTTAAATCATGATTAGAATGTGTTTAAATGAGTTAATAAAGTATTATAAGTGAAAAGATACAAGTTTTGGAAGCTAAAACACAAAAGAGCATTTTTCCTTTTTCTTGACCTATGTTTCGGTCAAGGTCAGATCTGGGGGAAGGAGCTGGATTTTCATTAAATAGATGATTCTCTTGGATTCAAGAGGTAAAAATATGTGGGGTTACAGTTGGTCACTTTTTCGGAAAAAGCTGAAAAAGCAAAATTACGAAAACGCCCATAAAACCCTAAATCGAAGCTATCAAGGGCATTTTTGTAATTTGACATTGAATTTGGTAATTTCAAGCCTGGAAATGGATTCCTTAGGTGAAAATACGTCTGGATAGCCCTAATCAAAATTTTGGAAAAACGTGCCATCGGGCTCGGGGCGGGGCGGGGCCGGGCCGGGGTCCTGAGGGCATTTTGGTAAATTTTCACCATAGACTAATTTGGTCACAAGAAACACTATGGAAGAGTATAAAATGATACTTGGATAGATTATGACATATTTTATGTACATTTAATATTGTAGGATCGAGTTGGAAACCGAAAGCTACGCATTTTACGAGGCACATTAAAAAGGGATTGATAAGATTTAAGGTAAGGACTACCATCTTTCATACACTAGGCGAATAATTGTATGTATGTTTTACTATATTTCGTGATATGATTGCGTGCTAGAGGCGTACCGAACAAAGGTATATCGAAAATCCTAGCTATGGTTGATAACTCAGTTAAGGTACACTATTGAAAATCCTAGCTGTGATTTGGTGCCCAGCCAAGGTATATCAAAAATCCTAAATCGAATTGAACCTTTATTTTTGCCTAATATGGTACATTGCATATTTAATTTTCACATTTTATATGTCAAACGTTCCCTTTTTTTAAAACAAATATCTCAGTGTGTGCCAGTGGGACGAAAGGCAAAGGCGTAGACACCAAAAAGTGATTGACACGTGTCTCAAGGCAAAGTCAAAGATGGTGGTTATAATTAGTCTATTCTAAGATATTTTAGGGAATCCTGTAATTATTGAAATTTCTGCTGTGTTCTATATTTTTTCTTTGAATGACTTGGGATTATAAACGAATACTTTTATCAGTATAAATGTACTTTTCTATATGTCCATGAAATTTCGTCTTTATTATTCGATTATTGAAATGGAAACGGGATTTGACACATGTTGATTAAAAGTACAAACAATGGCATCCACACGATCATATTAACTATGACATGATGTATGAAGGATAATATTCCTACCTCAAAGCTTTATTAACCCCTTATTGTATGACTCGTAAAACGTGTTGTCTTTCGGCTTCCAACTTAGTCATAAAATGTTAAATGTACAAGAATTAGATTAAAACCCATTCATGTATCATTTTAGGCACTACCACAATGTTTCTTGTGATTATATTATCTTATGCTGAAAATTTACCAAAATACCCCTAGGACCCCAGCCCGGCCCTATCATACCTGACTAGACTATACTTTTTCCAAATTTTGGCTAGGGCTATTCTCAAATATTTTTGCCCAAGAAATCCATTTCCGGGTTCGGAATTACCAAATTCAATGTCAAATTACGAAATTGCCCTTGACAACCCTACTTTTAAGGTTTTAGGGGCGTTTTCGTAATTATGTTTTTTCGGGCTTTTCCGAAAAAATGACCAACTGTAACCCCACCTAATTTTCCCTCATGAAACAAATCAAATCATTGAAAATACAACCCCTTCCCCCCAGAACAGTGCTAGCCGAAACATGGCTTAAGAAAAGGAAAAAGTGCACTTTTGTAATTTAACTTCTAAAGCTTACTCCTTTCCACTTCTAATTCCTTATTAAGCCATTTAATCACATACTAACCATGATTTAAAGAAATTTGGGCAGCATAAGCCCTTAGGATTAGCACTTTCTAAATTTACAAACTCAACCAAAGATCACTAAATCCAACTATAAACTTCAACAACAACAACATACTAGCATAGATTTAGGATTTGTGAAGTTACCTCTTGAGCTCCTTTTCTCTCTCTCTCTCTATATGTCCTCCTCTCTCTCCTTGAGCTTGCTAAACCATGGATTCCATAGAAAAGAAGAGTTTAGAGAAGAATCTTATGCAATATTAGAAGAAAAACTTAAGAAATCACTACTTATCTTGATTTTTCTCTTCTTACTTCTCTCTAGCTTAAGCTTTCTTAAGCGCTCTCTCTCTCTCTTCTTTAGCTTAGGACGAAAATGAGGGCAAGAGAAAGATGAAGGAGCTTCATAAAAAAATCTTACTCATTTCTCTTATTTAATAAATGGTGGTAAATGGGAATAATGACTTCATGATTGTACTTAAGCTTATCTACTTCCAACTTATGTCACAAGGCTTAATTGGGTTTGAACTAATTTTCCTCTCCTTTCCCTCTAGCCCAACACATCCTCTAGGTCCTTAAGAAACCAAATGGGCTTTCATTCCATTTGTCTCAAGCTTTTTGTTCCAAATAACAATATCTTAAGGTAATAACCTATGTGCTCATATTCAACAATTATTGTTTATTCCTTTTGACTTGGATTAATGACACTTGGCACAACATAATCCCAATAATTATTTTTTCCATTTTTAGACCTTAATATTGGGCTTTTCAAATTACCCAAATTAATTCTATAATTATTTTGCCCATTTTCGCATGAATATGAACATTTCTAAAATTCATACGTTTCTAATTCATAAATATTCACAATTTTATTGAATTTTTTAAATAATTATAATATATTTAGTGAATATAAAATTTGGGGTGTTACAAAGAAGGGCTTTGTCCCCCTCCCTTTAGGAATCGAAGCTATTCAACAATTAGCATAGAAATAGATGTAAAATGCAAAAACGAAAAAACAAGGGAAACGAGAAATCACAGTAGATACAATAGTCACCGAAAACAGCAAACCAGATATGAAATTACACAACAGACAAGTAAAACAGAAGGAACGCTATATACCCCCCCCCCCCCCCCCAAAACCCCCCCTCAAACAAAGTAAACGAAGCTTTTCAGCAACCAGTACAGAAATAACAAAAGAAAAATACTAGGGATTGAAAGTGGAAAATTTTAGAAATGAGACAATGGACTGAAATCAAATTAATACCTGCAACATTCGAAACTAATCGCTTCTTTGTCCCGGGCACCACGATTAACAGTGAATCTTCAAATAAATCTTAAAATCTAAAAATTTTAAATTGCACACATTTTTCATATCAAACAAACTAACAAAGTAAGTTAAAGTAATAAAGTAAGTTTGAAATATTGATTTTCAAATTAAATTTCAATCTAGAAGGAATGGACAATCAGATCAAATTTAAAACATTTTAAAATTGCAATTTGTTTCAACAAAGTAACGGCAAATTTAAACTTATTGCTTAAACTTATTTTAAGAACTAATAGCTTACCCATAGTTTAAACACAGTAAGAAAATGACATAAATTGAAAAAAATTTCATATCAAGCTTAAAAAAAAAAGATAATGGATCCACAAGTCAAAATTCAAAATAATTTGAAGTTGCAAATTACTTTGAAATGAATTAAAATAAGTTATTTAAAATATTGGAAAACTATAAAATAACAATTTTCAAATCAGCAAATATACACCAAAAAGGGAATGAACCTCAAAATTGCATATTTTTTTGAATCAAATCAAAATATAAAACAATAAGACAACGAATCATCAAATAAAATTTATTTTTTCCCATCAAAATAATTAAGTAATTTAAAATATAAGAAATAAGTAATTCAAATTCAAAATATAAGTAAATTCAAATCAATTTCAAAACTATTCAAAATTGAAAATTTGTTTCAAATCCAATTTAGAACTTCAAATATAAGACAATAATAAGGTAACGGATTATCAATTAAAAATTTAAAGCAATTTAAATCGCAAAATTTTCCAAATCAAATAAAATAATTTAACTACGAAATATTGATTTTCAAATCAAACAAAATAATAAGTGAATCTTGAAATCAAATCTAAAACTGCAAATTAGTTTAAAATTATAATAAGCCATCAAATATGGATTTTCGTATCGAATGATATTTAAAACAATAAGATGATTTTGACAATTTTAGGATTCAAATCAAATTTAGCGCTAAGAATCAACCTAGAAAAATTTAAATTGCAAACGTGTTTCAACTTTCAAATCAAATCAAATAAGTTCAAAATATTATTAGTAAACTATTATATATTAAATATTGAATTTCAAATTAAATAGGTATTTCAAACAAAAATTTTCAATCAAATTAAATAAGCATAAAAATTTCAAAAAGATAAGTTTAAGATATTTGTAAGATATTTAAAAATATTAGTAAAAAAATTAAACATTGATTTTCAAATTAAATTTTAAACAGTAAGATAATTGAAAATCAAATCAATTTTTCAAATCAGATTTAAAACAATAAAGTTTGAAACATTGATTTTCAAATTAAATTTCAAACTGGAAGGCAATGGAGAATCAAAATCAAATTTAAAACATTTTAAAATCGCAATTTGTTCAAACACAGGAATTGCAAATTTAAACTTATTTTAAAAATCTTATTGTTTATGCTTATTTGAAAATTGCAAATAATACAACAATAAAACTACATAGCAAATCAAAATTTAATACTGTAAATAAGTTTGAAATAAAATTAAACAGGCTAATTAAAAACATTTCTATTCATTTTCGGATTTTTCAAATCAATCAACATAAGTAAACTAAATCCGTAAAAGTAGGACATTGAATCTTTAAATCAAAATTTAAGACAATTTGAAATTACAATTTTTTTCTTCAAATCAAACAAAGTAAACTATTAAATACTGATTTTAAAGTTAAATAAAACAAGAAAATAATGGATCTTGACATCAAATTAAAGGAGTTTTAAGCTATAAATTTGTTGGTTTTCCAATCAAATTGAATTTAACACAAGATGAGTCTTGACAAAGCTTATTACAAATTAAATAAAGGAATCAAAGAAGTTTAAAATATTAGTATTAGATACAGATTTTCAAACCAAATTTATAATAATAAAAGATAAAAGGTGTTCAAATCTAATTCAAAACAACTTTAAATAGTATATTCGTTTCAAACCAAATTGAAATTCAAATCTTAAAAATAAACCTAAAAAATTGAATTGCAAATTCTTTTTCAAATCAAGTTAAATAAATTTAAAAACATAGTAAACTGTTGAATATTGAATTTCAAATTAAATTTTCAACAAGAAGATGATTGACAGTCAAATCAAATCTGCAAATTCCTTTCAAATCATATTTGGAACAATAACAAAATGAAACATAAAATTGCAGATTTTCCAAATCAAATTTAAAACAAAACGAGAATGGGTTTAAAATTCCAGATTTTACGGATCATCATTAAAAAAATAAGACTTTAAATCTTCACAGCAAATCAAAATCTAAAACTGCAAATTGAAATAAAATTAATCAAATAGGGTAATTAAAAACACTTTTTTTGCCAAAAGGGTAATTAAAAACAATGGTTTTTGGTAACCTATAAAAGAAGCATATTGATTCTTTGAAAAAAAAAATTCAAGTCATTTTGAAATTACAAATTTCTTTTCAAATCTAATAAAAAAAGTAAACTATTAAATATTGATTTTCAAGTTAAATAAAAAAAGAAAATAATGGAGCTTGAAATCAAAATTTAAACATTTGAAGACAAGAAAATAATTAAAAACAATTTTTTGCCAAAAGGGTAATTAAAAACAATGGTGTTTGGTAAACTATAAAGTAGGATATTGATTCTTCAAAAAAAAAAAAATCAAGACATTTTGAAATCCAATAAAATAAGTAAACTATTAAATATTGATTTTCAAGTTAAATAAAACAAGAAAATAATGGATCTTGAAATCAAAATTTAAACATTTGAAGACAAGAAAATAATTAAAAACAATTTTTTGCCAAAAGGGTAATTAAAAACAATGGTGTTTGGTAAACTATAAAAGTAGGATATCGATTCTTCAAAAAAAAAAAAAATCAAGACATTTTGAAATCCAATAAAATAAGTAAACTATTAAATATTGATTTTCAAGTTAAATAAAACAAGAAAATAATGGATCTTGAAATCAAAATCAAAACAGTTGTAAACTACATATTTGATTTTTTTGGAATCAAATTTAAAAAAATAAAAGATAAAGGGTCTTTTTTTTGAATTCAAATCTGGAATACATTAATCCAACAGAGATTAATACAAACCACCCCTAAAAGGAGAGATCGCAAGAGATTTGTCAATCAACCACCGCCTACCAACAGAGGAGGAGGTGGTTGATCAAAAATGGCAAAATTCTCCCTACTTGTATGAGCTATCCTAGCCAAAAAATCAGCCTGATGATTATCCTCACGAGGGATATGTCTAATAAGGACATGCCACTCTCTATACAGCCAAAGCCTAGTCTCATCAATGACCTCTCTAAAAGGATGCGTATAATCACACCCCCTAGTGAGAAGATTAACAGCTTCAATACAATCAGTACACAGTAAAATTTGTTTGAAATCTCTGTTCCAACAAATTTGTAAGCCTTGGAGAATGGCGATAATCTCCGCAATAGCTGGCGACACCCGAGTAAGCTTGCACGAATACCCACACACCCATCCATCGTCTTCGCTTCTAACAATACCCGCACTTGCACTCTGACCCGACTCAAGAACGGAACTGTCTGTGTGAAGAGTATAATAACCCTGTTTTCTCATCATCTGCTCCGTGTTTCCCTTAGTAGCCTGGCCATAGAATTTACAGTGGTTGCCCAGCTCCATATCCCAAGTTGCCCGAAAGAGACTCGAAAGAGCATTCTGGTATCCAACGTCTGCCTCTTCCCCAAACAGCTTCCTGCAGCGATTCACCCATATGTCCCAGCAAACATAACCGAACAAAGTTTGCCAGCTGAGCTTCTTTGTAAAATCACGACCTGCCGCATGTTTAAGGTTCCAGTGAATCCAATCCGCGCCCTGCAAGCTATTAAAATTGTTCCACATACCTGGCTTAACTATTGAGATCCACCGCTCACGCGCGTTCGTACAATCTCTCAGAAGATGCATCATGTCTTCTTCTTGATCACAATGAAAAGGGCACGACGCGTCTTCATCTATTCCCCTTCCAGCCCTGAGTTGAGCTGTGTGAACTTTCCCGTGTGCAGCAATCCATATAAAGGCTTTAATCTTCTCAGGTATTTGCCATCTCCAAATGGTTCTCCAGATAGATGTTTCCGATCTCGGGATACCTGCAGATATAAAGTGATATGCAGAACTAACAGAAAAACAACCATCAGAAGAAGGTTTCAAGTAATACTTATCTTCCCCTCTGGCTTCACATGGCGGATTAGCACTAACAATTCTCTGGATGATATGATAAGGGAGCCAGTTACTCATTTTATTTATGTTCCATTGGCCCTACGAATTAATAAAATCTCAAACTTTTTCATTTTGATCCACAAACGCCTCCCGACCAGGAATTAAATCAATCAACGGACTATCTGCTTGTGACCAATTATCAGTCCAGAAGGAAGTCGAGGCTCCATTACCGATTTTAACTCCCACCCCTTTCTGGAACTTGTTCCAAACAGAGCAAATACTCCTCCAGGTAGCAGATGCATTTCTTCTAGGCACAGGACCATTCAACCGATCCCATCTATACTTCTCTCTCAGAACTTTGACCCACAGCTTGTTAGGATTATTTAGAACCTGCCAGCAAAGCTTCATAATAAAGGCCTCATTTTGTTTACACAAGTCCCGAATTCCCAAACCCCCGTGATTTTTATGCTTTGTAATTTGGTCCCAAGCTATGAGGTGCAACTTTTTCTGGTCCTCTTGTTCATCCCAAAGGAATTTCCTACTCCTTTTCTCCAAATCCCCCAAGATACCTTTAGGAATCAACATTGTCTGCATTTGATAAGAAGGTAAGGCTGATAGAACAGCTTTTATAAGCGTAGTTCTCCCTGCAAAACTCAAACATCCCCTTTTCCATCCAGAGATTCTTTTCATAACTTTTTCGATCATGGGAGCAAAAGTGAGTTTTGTGACTCTTTTGTGATGCAATGGAATCCCCAGATATTTCCCAAATCCGCTGTAAGTCTTACACCCATCTTCCTACTAAGATCAACCGCCCTGGAGAAATGAACTTTTCTTGAGAAACAAACACGAGTCTTGTCATTATTCATTTTCTGACCCGACATTCTACAAAAGATCTGCATACACTTCATAATAACCTCCACTTGATTCTCAGAGGCCTCTCCAAATAGAATTAGATCATCCGCGAAGAAAAGATGAGAGACCTGAGTACCATTCCTGCAAAGCTTAAAAGGTTTCCACTCTTTTCCTTCAATAGCATCTTGGATAATGTGATTTAAGCGTTCCATGCATAACGTGAAAATGTAAGGGGACCGGGGATCCCCTTGTCTAATACCACGAGAAGAGCTAAAACTCTCCGTAGGTTCCCCATTCCATAAGACCTGAAACGATGGGGTAGTGATACAAGCCATAATAATTTTACAGATTCCTTCCTCGATACCCACACATTTAAGAGTGTCATAGATAAAGGGCCATTCCAGGCGGTCATACGCTTTTTCAAGGTCCACCTTAATTGCCATCCAACCCTTTTTCCCAGATTTAGTCTTCATAGAGTGAATTATTTCCTGAGCAATGATAATATTATCACTACTTTGACACCCTGCAATAAAGCTGCATTGATGCTCACCCACCATCTTTCCCATAATTTCACGAAGACGACGGCTTAAAATTTTTGTGATAATCTTGTAGCTAACATTACAAAGAGATATGGGCCTGAAATCCTTAATTGTTTCCGGTTTTTCCAGCTTTGGAATAAGAACAACATTGGTGTTATTGATGTCCTTAATCCGCTCCGGCTCGTGGAAAATATTCGTAACCAAATCAATAATGTGATCCCCGAGAGTAGACCAGTATTCATGGTAAAACACCGCCTGCAAACCGTCTGGGCTAGGAGCTTTGAAAGCCCCAAGATCAAAGGTCGCCTCCTTGATTTCTTCCATAGTCAGAC
Source organism: Inga leiocalycina (assembly GCA_963242795.1). Classification (NCBI taxonomy): domain Eukaryota; kingdom Viridiplantae; phylum Streptophyta; class Magnoliopsida; order Fabales; family Fabaceae; genus Inga; species Inga leiocalycina. Next base: position 56,077,847 of record OY725329.1, read on the forward strand.
TAGCATGCACCTTTTCCAAATCCATAGAAGATAAGCTTGGAAAGCAGTGAAGCGTATTGAAGGGTCTGAAGTCTAACAAGTTAGTTTTAAAAAGATCCTTATAATAGCTTAGCGCCATGTTCTTTAAAGTAACTTGGTCAAAAATCCAATCACCCTCTTCATTCTTGAGGCCTTCAATCCGATTCCTCCTTTTCCTGATTACTGCAGCTGTGTGAAAAAACTTACTATTCTTGTCTCCCCACTTCAACCAATTACATCTGGATTTCTGGTACCACATGAGTTCTTCTTGGGCCAACACCTTATTATATTCTTTCCATAATTCATTTTCCATATGGGCTAAATGTTGGCTATCCCGTCTTGCTCTTGATCTCAACACCTTCAATCCTTTGCATAATCTTCTTTTTCCTGCCATTGAAATTACCCATTCTCTGATTATTCCAAACTCGGGCCTGCGCAGAAAAATTCCCAACTTTCTCATTCTAATTTCCACTGCTCCAGGTCTGTTTAACAAGATCTCCAAAGTGTTCTTCCAGAAACCAGCCCGCTTGACAACGAAATAGAGGATTAGTTTTGTGCTGGTATTGAGTTTGGGTAGTCTTAACCAGAATAGGACGATGATCTGATCCAAATCGACTCAAATGGTACGTCTTCGTATAAGGGTAAACATTACTCCAATGCTCATTCACAAAAGCCCAGTCAATTTTTTCTTTAAGCAAACCACGTTCCCAAGTATAATGATCACCAACCGTTTTAGTTTCAATGAGCTGAGCCCTAGATATGCATTCTTGAAATTGCTTCATAGAACTCATATTCACCTCCGACCCACCACTTTTATCATTACTATAGAGATAGGCATTGAAATCTCCCATCAGAAGCCAAGGATTATTGATATTTAGGCTCAAATCATAGATTTCATCCCACAGAGATTGACGAAGGATACGCGTGGGTTCAGCATAGATACAGGAAAGAACAAATTCAGTATCTTCCTGAACCTTAGTTACTTTAACATGCACAGCTTGGGTTGAAGATGAGATATATTCCAGATTAAGGTCTTCACTATTCCATATCACCCATATACCCCCAGCATAACCCGTCGCCTCCAGCCGAATCCAGGTATTGAAACCCAGTCTTCTAATAATTTTCTCAGCTCTACTCCCACTCACACGAGTTTCAGTAAGAATTAAAATCTTAACATCTCTCCCTCGAATCACATCCTTGATCCTACCAGGAAAGTGTGTGGATCCCGCCCCCTACAATTCCAAGCTAGAATATTTGTATTAATCATAATAAAATAGATTAAAGGAAAGAAACGTACCTGATCAAGACTGATTCTTCATACTGCCCGGGTCAGACTGAACCCATATCTTTTCCGCTACCATGCTCTCTGTATTTTCTTGAATTTCTAAGGCCTCCGCATTTATAGTAACATCCTTCCTCCCAATCAAAACAGAATCATCATTACAATTCTGCATTTTTTGGTCCTCAGACATGTTACTATCCATTAACCCATCCACCTTATAATCTAATTGAATCCCATCATCCTCCTTTAAAACGCTGCATTGATTTATATTATCTTCCGTCCCTTGTTGCCGTGGTCTCAGTTCAGCAATCTCACTCTGCTCTAGTAATTCCATTTTCCCTTTATGGTGTACGGCCTCCAGCATTTTATTGAGTTCCCCGGACCCATCATTAAGTATGGAACCACACACTATTTTATGTCCCCTTCCTAATCCAGATTTCTTTTTATTCAATAGGCCCATAGCCTTTTTCGGTCCACTTGATTGCCCTCCCTTTTTGTTTTTTGCAATGTTTAGCATTAGGCTCAACTTGGTTTTCTTTTTACCAGGCCCACATCCTTTGCCTTCAAATCCCACTCTCTCCCCAACCTCCACATCATCCTTCTCAACTTCTGACTGCTTTCCTTTCCCCAAAATACACTCCTCAATTCCAGCGACTTCCACCTGCCCCTTTGACTGCGTCATTACCGTCTTTTCCGACTTGGCTCCGCTGGTCTCCCCTGTCTCGAAACCCGATGGTGAGTCTCCTAGCTTTTGCTTGGTTTTCTCATTCCCTACTTTGGTAATCTGTTTCCCCGATTCCTTTATTTTCCATTGAGTTGCTTGCCCTTTCTTCCTATTTGCTGCTGTTTTCCCATCTGATAAGACGTCCACTTCCTCTTGTTGCAGGGCTATGAACCTCGAGCCCTTTCCCTTTTCTGTTTCCTTTCCGTTGAGCTGACTCGCTACTGACATTTTAGGGAGGATCTTCTTGTCACTTCCAGCAGGATTTGGCCTAGTCCTAGCCTTATGTTTGACTTGCATCCACTCACCGTACTCCTCTTCTACCTTGACTCCCGGTACCGAGACCAACGGTAACTTCTTATCTTCTTCCTTGTCAACGTTCATCGGAGACTCCTCCGGTGTGATCTGTTTTCCACCCACGTTTATCGCCGGCATAATTGCCAATTTAAGTTTACAATTCTCCGATGTATGCCCATATATTCCACATGAGAAGCAGATAGTGTTTAGTCCCTTATACTCAACCGGGTAAACATGATTTCTCAATACAAATCTGGACTGTAATTTTTTGTTTAAGTCTACTTCCACACTTACTCTTGCATATTTTCCCCTCTCTACTGCTTGCTTATTCTTTCCCTGATGAGCCAGAGTATTCATATCAACTTTAAGTGTTCGACCTACCAGATTTCCGATTTCAAACATACAATTTTCTGAGTACATATGCAATGGAAGTGTGGGAATCCTGATCCAGACAGCCACTTTTCTTACTTTGTTGCAGTATGGGCTGAAATTTGGGCTCCATCTTTGTACTGCCATATAGTGTCCCTGTATTAGCCACGGCCCTTCAAAAAGAAATTTAGAGTATAATGATCTCTCAGTTGTTCTAAAAACAAAGTAGTTATTAGGAAGATCAATTAACTCAAAGTTGTCTGATCTGAGAAGCCATCTCAATCTGTCTTTCATCATATGGAGATTTGTATTTTTGCCCAGGACTGTCAATATTAGTGCTTCTCTCCACGGCCAGCATAGTTCCCTCAATTTCTCATTTGGTAGATGCAGGGAAGGTATTGATCCCAAGGATTGCTTCTGCTCCTCCGATAACATAGGGGCCAATTCCTCCTCCTCTTTAAGCCATTCTAGCATTTGGTCCTCAAAACTCCTTTCGATGCTCTTCTCTTCTGCTCCCAGTAGCTTAGCTTTGTAAGATATCTGGCATTTAGACTGCTTCAACTCGTTCTGTGATTTTTGCTCTGGCTGTGGCAGTGTACCCTGTTTATGATTATCCACCATTTCCACTTCCTGACTCTTCCATCCAGCCTTCTCTCCTAAATTATCCTCCTGTAAAATTCCTTCTTTTGGCATTTTTTTGATGCTCCTCCCTATCAAATCGTCTTCTTCCTTTGAAATTCCTTTACCTCCGTCTGAATTAGATTCAGCATTCAGTAAAGGAATTAGCATAGGGAAGGTGTGTGCTCTATTGTTCTCACAGGTTCTCTCGCTCATTCTCCTCTCATACTAAGCATTTCCGATCCATGTACAAGCACATGTTTTTACTTTGGGCTGAAATATAAGATAAAGGGTCTTCAAATCAAATTCAAAACAACAAAAAACTGTAAATTTGTTTCAAATAAAAAAATTAAATTTAAATCTTCAGATAAATCTAAAAATTTTAAATTGCAAACTCTTCCAAATATAGTTCAACAAGTTTAAAATAAATAGTAAACAGAATAAATATTGATTTGATTTTCAAATCAAATTTCAAAAAAGGTAATGGTTAAACCAAAGGTAATGGAAAAATCAAATCAGAAACATTTTAAAATTGTGAATTTCTTTTAAACAGGAAGATAGTTGACAATCAAACAAAATTTTAAATAACTTAAAACTGAAAATTTTTTTTCAACTAAAATAAAAAATTAATATCAAATATTAATTAAGAATTGAATATTAAATAGTGGTTTTCAAATCAAGTTAAATAAGTTTAAAATAATAGTAAACTGATTTAATTTTCAAATTAAATTTCAAAAAAGGTAATGGTCAATCAAATCAAATAATCAAATACAAACAATATAAAAATGAAATTTATTTTAAACGGGAAGATAGTGGACAAAAAAATAAAATTTTAAATAACTTAAAATTGAAAATTTTTTTCTAGGTAAATTACGTAATCGAATATCAAACATTCCGGCAAACAGAAGTAGTGTCTTTTCTTGCCCGCAAAAATAAGTAATATCCAGTATTATTTAACACTAAACATTACATAGTGATTTTCGTATCTAATCAAATTTAAAACAATATTATTTCAAATCAAATTTACAACAAAAGATGATCTTGAAAAGTTTACTTCAAATAGAAAAAATCAATAATTCAATAAGTAGAAAATATTAGTACAGTATTCAAATCGAATCGAATTCAAAACAACTTTAGATCTGCAAATTTGTTTCAAATAAATCAAATTTAATAAGTATTTCAAACAAACAGATAATGAATCTTCAAACCAATCTGAAAACATTTAAATTGCACTTTTTTCAAGTCAAGTTAAATAAGCTTAAAATATTAGTAAGCTATTAATGGATCTTCAAATCAAGTTTAAGACAATTTAAAATTTTTCAAATCAACTTAAACAAAAACTAAGATAAAAATATTAGTTAACTACTATTAAATATTAATTTTCAAATAAAATTCTTGGCAAAAAAATTTCAAATAAAGTTTAAGTCATTTTAAAACAATTTAGAATTTAAATTTTTTTTTTCAAATCAAATAAGAGGATTTAAAATTAGTTATAAATGATCTGGTGAAGCCAAAATCATGGAGGGATTATCAAGCAATATATGGGCTAGAAAAAGAAAATCCGAAAAGGGAGGAAAAAAACCCTTTGGAAAGTTAAGGGCATGCTGGTTTGTTATTAGGTAATAATCCCTAATAAATAAGTGAGCAGATGCACATTTTAATTATTAATCTACCCAAATTATGCCATAACTAAGTAAGAAAATAATAAAGCTCTTTAGACAGATCAGATCCTATAGATACATTAACATAAACATGGGACATGTAAGCCCATTTAAAAGGGAGACAATACACAGAAATAAAATCTGAATTTGAAATCAAAATAATACCTGCACCATATGAAAATGCCTACTTGTTTGTATTGGGCACCACGATCTCCCAGTGAGGGATGACTTATCAACTTATGTGAATGATAATGGCGCCTCCCTTTTGACGTGAGGCATCAATGATCAAATAGAGAATACAAGCTAAAGAGAAATTCATATAAAGAAACACTCAATATACACAATTATATTCTGAAAAAAAAAAAACCACTTCAAAGAGAGAATGAAGAGGAAGAAGAGGAAGACAAATTTCACAAGGTTCACTCATATATTCAGAGTCACAATCAATCTCACACAATAAGGGAGGGTCCCACAAGGACACAAACAAATACAAACAAAAGAGTAAGAACACATCCTGGACTAGAAAACTAACACACCCAAACTTTCAAAAAGAAAGTAAAAAAATACAATAAACATAAGGAGAGCTCAGTCTCCCTCCCCCAAGAAACCGAAGCTTTTCAACAATATCACAGTAAATACAGTCACTCCTTAAAAGCAGGGAACCAAATATGAAATTTTGTGGTGACACTTGTCACAAGCCATACTTCCACCCATACCTCCTTCATATTATGACACACTTACTTCATTAGTTTCCTTTTAAATTTAAACCATTTCTCTTCTCCCTTGGTTGGCCAAAAAAACGTGCTCTCTCTTGCTTCAACTAAACCATTTGCTTTTCTCCAACTAAACCAGCTTCATACTCCACCAAGCACTCAAGTAGTGAAATATCATGCACTCAACCTCTAACCTAACCATACACTCATCATCTAATCCAACAATGCACTCCAACATTGTCATATTACCATGTTCATGTAGCATTATTATCATGCCTATGTTCATGTAGCATTATTTTAATGCAATTAGACATGTAATCATCTTCATAAATCATAATCTAATCCCCTCTTCATATGATCATGACACTTGACATCTTTAATTCCATTAATGTATTTCTAACACATTTTATATTCAATTTTCGGAATAATGCCAATTTTGGCAAATTTTCTACCTTAACTTTGAAAAATCATAACTAATTTTGTAGACATCATTTCAGAGTGATCCTAAAGGCTATGGAACCTTTATTGAGTCTAGTTTTAAGAAAAAATATGGACTTTTACTAACTCGAAACATATCATTCCCAAATTTTCAATCTTTGACTGCTACTTCAGAGACTTTCCAGATTTTCTGACTAACTTCCGAAATTCATATCTTTTTCATAACTTCAATTGATTCATATGACCTATCAAATTAAAGTTTATGATGTGTACTTTTACCCAGTAAAATTTCATAATTTTTCCTCATCATTTGTTCTTTCAAAACCATATGACAAACTCACTGTCTCACAGGCGATTTCACTGAAAATACTATTCAACTTTCAATTTTCAATATTTAATTCCTTTAGCCTTAAATATTAGCCATTTCATTGAATATATAAAATAATTATAATATACTTTTGGTGAATAAAATTTGGGATGTTAAAACAAACATCTTTCAATTTTGTCAAAATTATAAATTTTAAAATAGACACAAACTTTAATTGAAAATAAATATTATATAATTTTAGCAAAACTCAAACTGTTTAAAGGATGTTAAAGAAGGGTGTATGCAACTAAAAAATTTAAAAATATATGCAATTTTAAACAATTCAAAGGCGGTTCGCATAAGAATTGATTTATGTGAGTTTAAAAAATAAAAATCCATGCAATGTTTTTTTGACTAAAAACTATATAATGTTAATATATTTAAAAAAGTGTAGATAATCTATTGTATTTTTTAGTTGAGAATGGTATACAGTATTTCCTCACTAGAGAATACTCATGTATAAACCAAAAATTTAATGTAAAAAAAAATTAATATAATCAATATAAACAAATAATAATTTTTTTTTTTGTGTGGGGATGAAGCTTTTTTAACAACTAAGATATTAGATGGAAAATTTAATATCTTTTAAATTGGTCTATTTTACTTAGAGATTTTTTTTTTATAAGATTATTATACATCAGAAAAAAAATTTAATAATTTAAATGGGCCAGCATCTATGTTAATAATTTAAAATAGGATGCGGGAGAGATTATAAAAAGTTTAATCAAGGCCAATTTAATATTTTGAAATTTATATTTTAGTTATTAGTCCTTCCAAATAATTACACCGTTTATAATAATTCCCAATAAATATCACCTGCTATAGATCTTTGAATCTAATTTTCCCAAGTATTTTCCTAAGGAGATTGAGAAGCAATGGAAAAAGATTATATTACTGGAACTTTTTTTAATATACCACTATTAGTGCTACTTATGCCACATTTTTAAAGTTTCAGAAAACAAAATAAATCACACCCAACACAAATGCATTCCCCCAAATAATTTTAGTCAAATTCTTAAAAAAAGAAAAGGATATTTTAAGGTGTAGTTTGATTAAAAAAATTTAAAACATAGAAACAAATTAAATTGAAGCACTTGAGGATAAATATTCAGATAAATTTAAATAATAATTGTTTTGAGCTGAAAACTTTAAATAATAATTAATGTCCCATGAACACTAGTGAAATCGCACTCTCCCCGTTGAAGTCGCTCTTATCCATTGGCACATAAATGTGATATTTCAGGTAATAACTAGAAGCACCAATTTCATTCCAGCCGCTCCCGCCCAAGTTGTAAAGGATACCTGTGTCACCAGAACTTGATGATAGAATGTCGGGGATAGAGACTTTGTAGTCTAAGAGAGGTTGAAACCTTGTGGAATGATGATCATGAGAGAGTGCATTTCTAATAATATCACTCTCTTTTAATCTCAATTGTGTCAATAATGACCAGCGAGTGATACTACCAGGAAGTCTTGTGAATGTAGCATTACTGTTACTACCACAATATTTCATTATTATTAACTCATCGTCCTCTTCATCATCTTCCATTAATGAAGTACTCTTATTGTACCTTCCTTCTTCTTCCCTCTCTCCACCATCATCAAAGAAATGAGGGCAATCATTAATCATTTGTCTTCTCAATGGCCTCACAACTATTCCATAAAGTCTGAAGAAATTATTGCAACATTGATAATTATATGTAAAATGTTGGTTGAAATCATGCCTAAAGTCAATTGGACTATTTGAGCAATCAACTTTCCTAACAAAAGGAAGCAGAGATGCCAAACTTCGTGTCCCCTTTCTCAATTCTGCTGTCTCTTCCAATGGCATCACCATATGTTTGAATCTAAAACCATATCCGTTGTAAAATACCAACACCTTCATTCTCACTTTATGAAATGTCAACTGCTTAAGATCTAAAAAATTGAACACCAATACTACCCCTGACCTTGTCCCTTTCCTACTTCCACCAATGTTTATTCGCTTTGGTCCTTCATTTTCTACCCATAAAGCGTTAATATTCTCCAGGAAAATTGAACAATTGATTTGATCCAAATTCACACAACCAACAACATCCACCATTTCAATCTTAGGAGCACAAGAGAGATCTGGTAGTGCAATGAGATGTTTTGAATCCCGCAGAATGATCTTCTTTAGATTTGGAAAATGCTAAAAGAAAAAGCATTGTTAAATAAATTAGATAACTGCCCAAATAATTTTAATCAAGAATTTCTCTCATGCCAATTAGAACATGAATTGGATCACCGATAGAGAATACAACAAGGGTTTAACTATGAATTTAATGCTAGTAAAGCCAACCTTTCAATTGTGCAACATTTGGTTAATGTTTGATGCAACATCTTATAATCACTAAGAGGGGAAACATATGACATATGAAAAATGAGACGTACCTGATTTTCATTTTCAAATTGTCGGATATTACTATTAGGCATTTGAAGCACAACAAGATTCTCAGCACACAAATGTAATGGCACATAGGGTAGTGGATATTCTTCCCAAATGAAAAATCTTAATTTTTCTGGAAGATAATCCAAATCTCCACAAATATTCAATGCTGGAGGCTTTCTTCGATCAGACTTGTAAATTTTAAAGAATATCAAGTTATGCATCTTTTGAAGATGACTACTACTCAATGTAGTCCTTTTCATCTTGCTCTCGTCAAATGACATGCATCGAGTTGCCTCAATCTCCTAAAATATAATAGCAAATCAAGGAAACACAACCATCAATACCTAAAAAAATGACCAAATTAAAACATACTATAGAACAATTAAATGCATCTGCTATTAGAAATATCCAAATTAATTTACGACGTTGAGCATTTCACTCAAAAAAATCTTACTATTCATATTTTCGTTCTGATAAATGAATTTCTAAAAACTCATAAACATGCAGAAACACTCGTACTTTTAACCTGCACACTTTCATACGTAGATATTTAATATAACTATAAAAGCCTATGTGTAACTATACTCATCGAACATAACTTTTTAATAATAGAAAACATGAACTAAAGACTAACGAGAAGACCAATTATAAGACATCGAAAAATGAGAATCCCTATGAATCTTATTCAGTAGAAAATGAGGACAAGATATGAAGCATTGAATTGACTCAAGCCCTTATGATCAAATTATGGGGAAAAATTATTAATTAACATGTAAAATGTGATTAAATAATAAATAGAACAACTAAATATATTTCTCTTAGAAAATATGAATATGTTGACACTTACCAAAGATTTTAATGAATAAACAGATAACTTTTCGGAAAACACATAACAAGGAAATAAAATATGAAGAAAATAAAGAATATAATAAAAAAATTAAAAAATAAAATATTACCTTGTCATCGTTGAAAAGATGATAAATATCCTCGGGTCTCCATACTCGAATAGGTTTGTTAGGGTTAGATATTAATTGTTGCTTAGAAATTTCACACCCCATATCCAGTAAAAGAGCATGCATCACAATATGACCAAATTTTACTGAAATGAGGGATCGATCCGTAAGTACACTTATATCAATATGCGTAGAAGAACCATATAAACATCTTGCACAATCCAGAGAAATCCCCTGTCCTTCCTTCAAGAGAAATGCTATGTCAAGAAATACATTCTTCTGCATGTCATCAAGTCCATCAAAACTCAACTTCAATACATTAAAAATGTCTTGATGAAGAGCTTGATTTAGTTTTTCCAAAGCACTTTCCCACTCTTCTTTTCCTCTGCCATCAAGAAAGCAACCCAACACTATTAGGGCTAATGGATTTCCTTTACAATAATACACTGCCCTCTCTGACAACTTCAAATAGCTTTTAAATGGCTCATTTTGCTTAAAAGCATTCAAACTAAAGAGATGTAGAGCATGAGGCAACTCTAATTCTTGAACATGATATGTTGTTGAAGCAAAGGTATTCTTAAGCACTTGCATGTCTCTTGATGTGATAATAATTCTACTTCCTTCTCCAAACCAATCACATGCTCTCATTAAATCTTTAATTGCTATAGAATTTTCCACATCATCAAGTACCAAAAGAATTTTCTTCCTGCGAAGCCTTCTTTCCACAAAAGTTGTTCTTAAATTGTAAGCATTCATATCCTCATCTTTTAACAATTCTTCAAGGCATTTTCTCAATAATTCATCCAATCCAAACTTTGCTAGTCGTTCTCTCACATTTCCAACAAATGAGAAAGCTTCAAACTGATCTTTCAACCTATCAAATACTGCTCCTGCGAGAGTGGTCTTGCCTAGACCACCCATACCCCATATCCCCACAATGCGAGCTTCACTTAGTAACTCTTCAATTTTCAAAATCTGTTGATCAATCCCAACTAATCCTTCCAAATGAAATGATTTGTTACTCAATTTGCTCAAAATATCTTTCACAATCATTTTAGTAAGTTTGGGTTCAGGCCTAGCACAAATACAAATTCAAAGAATGATCATGTTTGATGCCCAAAGAAAGAAAACAAAAAGTGAAAAATGTGTTGAAGCTACCTGAAATTCTTTGAATGCCACCCAGATAGATTTGTTAATCGGATCAAAGCATTTGTCCACTCCAACACTCTTCTTTGGTCGTGCTTAAATCTCTGCTTAAGTTTAGCAAATCCAACTCCAAAACTCCCATTTTGTTTGCGAACATTTGATGGATCTACATCATAGAAAATAGGTATAACAATTCTTCCATATTGATCCTTACATTTCATGATATGAACAAGCTCATCCATACACCATGTGGAAGAAGCATAATCTTTAGAGAAAATAATCAAAGATATGTCTGATCCCTCTATTATTTTCAGAAGAACGGATGATATGTCATCTCCTTTGTGGAGCTTGTGATCCATAAAAGTTTGAATACTTGCGTTGCTAAGTGCTTCATAGAGATAACTTGAGAAAGTGTCACGAGTGTCTTCTCCTCTAAAGCTAAGAAAGACGTCATACGTTTGAGTTAAAATCACATCATCTTGAGAACTACAAATAGAAACAAACCATGTCAACAAATATTGGGTTATGTAGGAGCAAATCAAACAAGAAAATAAGGAATGTAAGGTTATTTAGAAGAAACTAGCTACCTATCATCAATAGCAACTGGTTGGTTACCATTAGGCGAATGAGATATGAATCTGATAGCTCTGTAAATTGATAATCCCAATAGGAGCAATGAAGCTTCTCTGCGCATCATTAAAGCAATGGTTGTGATAGACTGATAGTAATTTCTAGCTTCAACCTTCAGCAACCTGAAACTAAGGCCATAGAAAGTGCAAGCAAAAGTTTATTAGATGTACGCCAGAAAGGTAGCCAGAGACAAGATTCAACACTAGAAGAAACAATAAATTAACAAAACTTTTCGAGCAATATATTTGTCATGAATTTATTAAGAAAAAAAAAGGAAGTATCATTTCCCACTTCATCTATTCTTAAAATCGACTTAGAAAACAAAGAAAGAAAAAGATTGTTTGATTAACCTATTTTTTTTATAATTATTTAATATCTTATTATATTGATAAACTAATTTACTAAAAAAAGTTGGAATAACATGACTAATAAATAACAAGAAATAATTCTCTAATAACAATAATAACAAACTCAAAATACATGATCTTTCCTTTTTGCTTCTTCTTGTTTTTTTTTTTCCAATTCCATTTCCACCATACTCAAAATCACAAGGCAGTTAAAAGTTGTTTTTATTTTTTTATAACACATTGCTACTTTTTTCGCAAAACACCTACCTAAAAACTAATTATCAAACAATTTTTTCAGTTTTGATTTTAATAAACAAAAAATTGTTCTGAAATAAATAATCAAGCAATGCCATAGTTTTTGAAGATTATATTTAAATGGGTAAAGGAGCAAAAATGCCTATGATCATTATCAAAAAGAGCATGCAGCACCACAAACAAATTTTAGGTGCAAAAATATCCATGATGTATACAAATTGGAGCTTAAATGCCACCAACGTTTTCTGTCATAAACGTCCGTTAAACTCCCCCGCTCTCTATATCTTAACACTGTACACTTCTCTCTCCCTGTCTCATCTCTCAATCGTTCTTATCTGCAATAACAATCCACATATATTCTCTATTCAAATCTAAACACCACTTTCTTTCCATGGACGGCACTGGAAACCAAAACGACGGGTCGAACAGCCGGGAAAAGAAGCGAGGCAAGTTTCTTGCCGGCGATGATTCATCGAAGAGTTTTCCATCCTCTATCGGAACTCCAAATGACAGCGGAGAAGATGAGGTACAGAGCAATTCGAATCCAAGAACAGGGTTAGATTCTTTGGATTCTTTACATGACTCTCTTCCCATCAAGTTAGTGTTCCTTCATTCATTTTTCGTTTTATTTTCATAGTTTAGGGTATCTTTATAAATCCTTAACTGGACGAACAACAAGACGACGACGAAGAAGAAGAAAAATGCAGAGAGCAGCTAGCGTCACAGTTGTCGTCGTCGCGGTGACCTGAAGAAATTGAAAAGCTTCCGAATCTGCTTCTTCTTTCTGGTCCTCCTTCCTGCGGCAAAACCTCTCTGCTTTTTCAGTTTGCATTCAATGTCGCAATATCACTCACCAACTCCACCACTTCCAAAGTTTTCTTCATTTGTAACCGCCACAAGTTGGATTCTAAACCCCCTTTTCTTTCTCAGGTATGCACATCTCTAACTGAACTTTACTCTAGCACTGAACGTCTGCCTAATCACGGAATTGGCTGGTTTGATTTAGAATGTGATAAAATAGTCGGCCTTAATTGTTGAAACTAGAGGTAATCTGTTTAGAAGAAGAAATATCAAGCTAAGTATAATAATTACGGTCAAAATTATCGCATTAGTTTTTTTTTTTTTGAAAAAAATTTCAGGGTTAGTGAGTTGTTGTTATCAAAATCACATGGGTTATTGCCATTAATTTTAACCAGGAATTAATGTTTTTGTTTAGGTCCCAACTTTCGGAAGGGTTTATTACATTTTGGAAGATAATATTGCCCATAGTTGGGACCCTCCTCATCCTCATTAACAGAGGGAAAGAAACGAGAAGATGATCAACAACATGACGAAGACATGGACGTACGCAGAGGACAGAGTACACCACAGAAACTAACTACAGTTGTTATTACACTTTTCCGTTATTCACCGAAGGTGCCAATGCCATTTCTTGAATATTTTCGTTTATTTCTTCTTTTTTTTAGCTCCCAGTCAGCAACTTCAGCCATGTTAAGGGGAGTTTAACGGACGTTTATGGCAGAAAACGTTGGTGGCATTTAAGCTCCAATTTGTATACATCATGGGCATTTTTGCTCCTAAAATTTATTTATGGTGCTGCATGCTCTTTTTGATAATGATCATAAGCATTTTTGCTCCTTTACCCTATTTAAATATACAACTAACATACACATAGTGTGTGTGTAGTATATATAGTATCCAGATCTAACGTGTTTATAAGTTTCATTAGATCGAGGAGTGAAAGTAAATAACCATAAGGTAGTTGCAGAATTTTTTATTTAAACAAACCCTGCTCGCAAAACAGTAAATCGATGGGATGTGGCAAGTGGAAAGAATAAAAGAGAAGAAGGCAAGTGTTTGCCTGAACGTGAAGGCAAGATAGTTCACAAAGATCGCAAAAATGTGAGCTTTGGGATCTGCAGGCTTCCTCGTCTTCAAACGAGTTCTTAAAATAAACGAAGAGTTTAGTCAATAGATCAAGTCCAGCCAAATCTTTGAAAGGTTATGGGACTTTTTTCTTTCAGAAGCAAAAGAGGAAAAAAAATTCAAATGTTTAGAAGAAAAAATGAAATGTTTTGCAGAATTTTTCTGTGAAAAATGAAGGCAAAACAGAACAAGGATGATGGATCCATGGGATGAGGCAAGTAAAAGTGAAGAAATAACCTGGATCGATGTGGAGGGAAGCGAAAAAGAAAGAAATGGCTCCCACAAGCAAAGATCTAACAAATGGAAGCTTCAGAATTTGCCGACTTGTTTTCTCTCATAGAACAAGAACTTCAGATTTAGAGATGAACAAATTAAATGCCTCCTCCTCCTTTATCTATATTTTTTCAGTCTCTTTTGCCTCTTTCTGAGAAGCTCGCCTGTCGGTGGGGTGGTGGGGTTGCCGTGTTGGTGTGGCAAACTTGCAATGCTGCTTCATCATCGTACGTCTTGGACAGCTTTTGCAAAAGTTACTCCCACTGCTTAATATCACAATAATTTACTCCTTACCATGAGGCCCTCTCTAATACTTTCCCATCTTCTTTCTCACTTTTACTTAAAATTACACCGTTATCTGTGTTAAAAAAAAAAAAATTGGTCTTATCTTTGATAAAAAAAACATAACATTCAATACTTTAAAATATTTTTTAGTAATATCTAATATTTTAAAATAATTTTTGATATACTGATTATTTTTAAATACTTTTTTAGTAACAACTATTGTCTAACAAGTTACACTCTAAAATATTTTTTTAATAACACCTAGTATCATAAATTAATTTTTAATTCACTTAACATCCTAAATAATTTTTCAATAACACTCAATATTTTAAAATAATTTTTTTTGCATCTAATCCTTTTAAATATTTTTTTCATCAACACTATACATCTTAAATTTAGTGTGCTCATTGCAATTAGGAAAATATTTTGAGTACTAAATACACAAAAAAATATTTAAGAATAGTGAGTACCATTAGAAAAATAAGGTGCTTAATGCTATGTTTGGAAAAACAAAATAGGCCCAATCTCCCTTGTTTACATCCAAAACAATATAGTTTTGATTAAAAGAGAGGAGAGTGAGGAGAAATGAGTCCGATTCAATTTACCATAAAGTAAAATAGAGGAAAAATGATAATAAAATATTATTTAAATTTTAAAATCCTAAATTATGTGTTTTCTATTATAATAAGTAAATAATTGTTACGTAAGTGTAATTAATACTTATATTCTTGTAGGGTATAAGATTTATTTGAGGTTTTTAAGTTTAAATGGTACTTTCTTATTATTATTTTTCTGAAGCAAAAATGGCTGAAAAGAATTATGATTTGTAAATTTTATTATTCAAAATTTTTTTAAGAACCGGATGCACATATTTTTAGTGGGGATAACCTTTTTTTTTTTTTCAATTGTGCATAACTTATCTTTAGCCAAGAGGAAAATAAAAGATATTTGAACATAGTATATTTTGTACGTAAGTTAAAAAAAAAAAAGTAACCCCTACCGAAAATAAGTTATACTTTATCATTGAAACGAATTTTTAGATATTTTTTGACAATAAATTTTGTAATGAAAATTTTTCCAACAATTTCCTTTTAAAAAAATGATGTCATATAGCTTTAGAAAGTAATATTGAGTAAGCAATTCACATGGTCTATTAATAGATGAAAAATTATTTTGATGCTGCCCTTGTATATCTTTTGGGTGCTGTATATATATTTAGATCAAAAATAAATTCTTTATCTAACTCTTACATTAATAATAGGAAATAGTAGTATTTATCATAAAATTCAAGTGATTTATAATATTGTCATATTAACTAACTAATACATTAAACGCCTATAACATATAATATCTATTCTTTTTTACTGGCCTTATTAAATATAGGCATATATAAAAAAATATTTAATATCTTTTAAAACTATTAAGGTGTCTTATAAAAAAGGAAAAATAATTTTTAGAAGGAATTTAATAATAGGTACAAGAGGCTGTACAAGCCTTTGTAGTCATTGGTCAACAAGTCAATTGAAGTCCAGTATTGCCGCATTTGTGACTTTTGGGAATTGCTGAGATACTTCGTTGTAGGGGTACCCACCAGTCCTTTGCTTTTGGTAAAAACTTGGAATCTTTTTTATTTTTATCAAAAGCAAAATCCTAGAATCTGAAGGGCTCACTTATTTGTGAATCATGATTTGGGTCTTTGCTTTTTTGGATTTTTTAATTAAAATACATAAGGAGGCAAAAAGCTTGAATTAGAAATAATTAGTTGGAATTGTAATATCCCGAAATTTGGGATTGGAGGCTTGAGAATAAGCCTAAATTAAGTGGACTGCTAAGCCCCGGTTTAGTAGATGTCCCAAATTTATCCCCTAATGATTTCTATATCTTTGGGGTATTAAGAAAGTAAAATGATAAATTTTGGAGAAAGTAATTATGTTTTTGGTGAAATCGCCTATGAGGTAGTAAGCTTGTCATGTTCATTTAAATGACCAAATGATGGTCAAAAATTATGAAACTTTACAGGATGAAAGTATACATCCTAAGCTTTAATTTGATAGGTCATATAAATCAATTAGAGCTATACACAAAAAGATATGAATTTTTGAAGTCAGCACAGAAAAACTGTGAAATTTCTGGAACAATATGCAAAGATTGAAATTCTGGGAATTTTGTGATTCCATTAAGCAAAATTCTATATTTTTCCTTGAAACTAGACTCAATAAGGGTTCTATAGGCTTTGGAATCACCTCATTTCGATTTTTCTAGAATTAGTTATGATTTTTCAAAGTTTGGGCAGAAATCTGCCAGAATTTTGTAAAAATCCGAAAATTGAGAAATTATCAAATAAATAAAATATAATATTAGATATTAAAATAAAAAGTCATCATCTTCCTCCCTAGCTCATTTCTGACGTTCAGCAAGCTGCATATAGAGAGAGAAGGTGTGGAATTGTAGAGAGAGAAAGGAGAAGAAAAATCACAAGGTAAGCCGATTTCTCCGACGATTTCGCTCCTAACGCGTATAACTCCGATCCTAAACTACTCCTCTTTGTTCTTTAAGGTTTGGAAAGCTCAAATTTGGTGTTTTCAAAGCTAGGGTTTTCTTCCATTTTTGGGAAAATCTTGTTGGAGCTTGAGGTAACTTCCAAACCTTCGTATATTGACTATTCTAGCTGCTGTGGGCAATTTAATCGGTGAAATTTCGCCGGATTGCCATTGGTTTTAATTTTTGGAAATGGGTATGTGGGGCTGTTATGCTGCCCAAATTGATACTAAATGGTAGTTGTAACCTAATGGAATAGTCAATAAAGTGGTTAGGAGTAGAAAGGAACGTGTTTACGGAGCCGAAACCGAAAAACCCCGATTTTCCCTGGAAAACCCATATATTTCGGTCAGGGGTTTAAATGGGTCTTAGAGTTGGATTTTCAATGATTTGATGATTCCATTGAGTTCAGGAGGGAAAATTAGGTGGGGTTACAGTTGGGCACTTTTTCAGAAAAGGCCGAAAAAGCATAATTACGGAAACGCCCCTAAAACCCTAAAAGTAGGGCTGCCAAGGGCAATTTCGTAATTCTACATTGAATTTGATAATTCCAAGTTTGGAAATGGATTCCTTGGGCGAAAATATGTCAGGATAGCCCAGGTTAGAATTTCGAGAAAAGTACAGCCGGACCGGGTACGGCGGGGCCGGGCCGGGGTCCCGAGGGCATTTTGGTAAATTTTCAAGATAGAATCATATAACCCCCAGAAACACTATGGAAGTGTCTAAATGGTACATTTGACATTGTAGGATCGAATGTGGAGCCCCGAGCTGTTTGCACGTAGATCGAGACACACGTTTCGAGGCAGAAACGGGTTAAGGTAGGGGACTTACCTTACTTGCATGTATTTGATATATTTGCTTGTGTAATGATGTATGTGATTGCTTTACTTGATTGTGTAGAGTATATTTGAATAAATGAAGCTCTGTTTCTGTTTTCGCTGTGGCCATAGTCTTGTTGTATGAAACATTGAGCATGCAGAAATGTCATTATGGAGCATACATCTAGATAAAGCTAACATGTCATACACATAGCATCAATCATGCATGCATTATGGTATCTGTTTCCTACTGAGATTCTCTCGAATCTCACCCTCCCCTACCAACAATTTAGACAGGAGACGACAGAAGATATGCAAACAACAATGCAGAGTACCGTACGAGGGGATTACAGTAGTGGAACGAAGACGAGAAGAAGTCTCTGTTTCACTGGGATGAGTTTAGATACCTTAGTAGCCTTGTGCGGCTACATTATTTGAATTTATCAGGTACGAACCCCTATGGGGAATTTATGTAATCTTGTACATATTATCAGTATAGTTATGCTATTCCTGTGTTGCCTACCGAACCGCATATCGTTTTCCGTGAATACTCTGATAAAGGTGAAATTAAAATAAGGGCGTGACAGGAATCAACCCATGTCAATTAGGCTTAGGCCATTACTGAGGTTATGGCACATAATAGCAATATAATCACACTCAAAGATTTTGTTGAAGAATGGATTTGATCCTACTTTACCCAACTATCTATGCCTAAGCTCAAGAGCCTCAAATAGATAATCAGTGAGTGGCATGAGACTCTTCGAGTGAGATTAGAAAACCACAATGCACTTAATATTAATAAGTTATTTCTATAATCCTCAATATAAAATAAAGTAGGCTTATATTTAGGATTTGAGGAGGTATTATCAAATCAGGATATTGGGTAGGTAGTTAATTACCAAAATAATACAGTAAACTTCAAACAAAAGAAAAACCATTTTACTTATGTTTATATTCTTCCTCAGTTGTTAATTGGGTATTTGTAAAAACATTTTGTTAATTCCGCTATCCTCTAGAGATTGGAAAATGCCAAGGTAACCGGGCATTGAACTGGTTGAGGTACTGGGTTAAGGGTCAGTGGGTCAAACCGGGACCAAACCGGAGCTAAATCGGGATCAAACCGGTGAGAAATTGAAAATTTTAGACTTATAGTATGAAATTCTAAAGGAAAAATTTTAAAAAAAATATTTAAAAATACCAATCGGACCGGTTTACTGGCCGGTTCGCCGGTTCCCGAGCGGGACCGGCCGGTCCGATTCGGATTCAATATCCTTGGAAAATGCATTGAAAGAAAAGCCGAGGAGACAACACATGATAAAATTTCAAAGGATGGGTTTTCTATAGGTGAATAAAAAATAAAAATAAGAGAATGCAAAAGGTTTTCAAAGTAAATTGACTGTTTTTATTTTTAGGCACATATATTTAGTCAAGTGAAGTCGTCCTGCGCTTCTGACTTTTGTGAATTGCCTCGCTAGTCGTTGCTTTCATTGTATTTTTGCAGCACCGCTCCTCTGCTTTTGGGAAAATATACACCCCAGAGCGCATTTGCTTGTTTGGAATTTTTTTATAAAGTTACTTATTATATTATTCAATTTTTCAGAAAAAGATCTAAAAAGTCCAATCAAACCTTCGTTAATGAAAAAACATAAGCAATTAATGGGAATATTTACTAAAATTCTAATTGGCAAAAAATGAAAAATCATTAGTTACTTTTTACACAACATTTTATTTTATTTAATAAAGAAATATTTAGTTGAGTTGGGCCTATTGAACTCATCAAGACTATAACATGTTTTCAAATTTAAATAGCACTTACAAGAGTATTTACCTCTTACTTAGTAATAAGGTCCTCACATCAGTAATGTAATTCAAACTTACAACACTTTATATTTTAAATTAAAATATTTTCTTAGGAAGGACCTTATAATAAGAATAAGATAGCATAGTTTGTTGGTGTAGATTCCAATAAACTAATTTAATTTTTTATCATGTGCCTATAGATCCAACTATATATAAAGTGTAATGACCTAAGTAAGCCATGAAAGTTGCAGAAAATTAAAGAAATAGTGATAGTTTGGGATAGTTTATTTTTGACTTATAAGTGTTTATAAATTATAATTTACGGTATACGTGGTAAGTATATGAGAAGAGTTTTATCTCGACTTATATAATAAGAATTTATATCACAAAAATAAGTGATATCAAAGATAGTTATAGACAGATTGAAATGTTACATTGATCTAATATAAGGTGTAGTTTGTGTACATATTTATTCTATTTTTTCTTCAATTATCAAATATGTGTCAACAGTGAAGTCACCCTGAATGTTAGGGGAGGGGTTATTGTCACTTTGTTGTTATTTCGGTATTCCCGCGTTGCCGTGTTGTTTCACTTGTACTGCGCTAGCACATGGCTTTTGGAGAAAAATGAATCAAAATATGGCCCACATTGATTTAACAAGTCTTAAAAATATTTTAAAAATTTTAATGGCTGACATTTTTTGTACGCAATAGAGATATCAAAAGAAAACATTTATTCCCTCCAGAGGGCCTTTATTTGCATTATTTTTTGAGAGTATAAATATAATTGAAGTTGTAAGTAAGCTTATCCATATCTCTCTGTTTTTAAATGTCTGTTTGAATTAATTTTTGGAAAATAATTTTTACTATTTATCAAATATTCATAAATATGTAAGAGGTGTTTTATTTCAATTTATAAAAAATGATTTTAAAATCGTGATTTAGGATTTACCCAAACACATACAATATAATTTTTTCACTCAAAACAAACATAAAAAAAAACTACACAATTTTAAAGTTGTCACCGTCTTTTTTCACCTGTTTGTTGTCAAAATAAAGTGTTTGGACATGCGATTTCAGGGTCAAATAGCACGAAAAAGGTGAAATCGTACGATCACCCATTGGTGTTTTTTTCTTCTTCTGTGTTTAGGAATTAAATTTGCCAATCGCAATTTGATCAGAAATCGCATGATAAGATAAAGCTTTGGGGGTAGCTTTGAGCTGTATATTCATCTTGAGAGAGGAAGAGAAGGATGACGTGAGGGTGGGTGGGTGGGAGAGAGAGAGAGAGAGAGGAAAAAGGAGGGTGATATGAAAATGAGAGAGAACGAGAGAGGAAAAAGAGAAGGATGGAGGCGAGAGGTAAGAAAAATATTTATATGTATTATTAATTTATACTCCTTTTAATCTTAAATATAGGAAAAAATTAATTTTTTAGAGATATTAAGAAAATTAATTAAATTATTTTAAAATATTTATATTTATAATTTTTTTTCAAACTATTTTTACTAACTTATAAACTGACATATAATTCAAATATACTGACTTTGATGTTTATTTTTTAACTTAGTTGTACCTAGTATGCTATCAGACTGATTGTAATTTTATCCTTAATGTACTTTTTCAACTTCAAAAATTAGTTTAAAATATTTTTTAGTGTTTTTAACCCCTTAAAATATTTTTTCAGTTATACCCAGTGTGCTAATAGACTTATTGCAATTTTACCCTTAATGTACTTTCTCAGCTTCAAAAATTACTTTAAATATTTTTTAGTGTTTTTAACCCCTTAAAATATTTTTTTCAGTTGTACCTAATATTTTAAAGTAATTTTTAAATATTTACTTGATTTTTTAAATATTTTTCCACCCACTCTCTCTTACCATTATCACAAAAGTCATTTATATTTAAGCCAATCCAAACACTCACTACTTTTATAAAAGTCATTTATACAATCGCCAATCTAAACATAAATCACAGTACAAAATCTGACTTTTATCAAAAGTACGATTATAAAAAATCAAATAAGAAAAAACAATTTTTCCTATCCCTGGACGAATATATGGCTTTTAAGCTACTTTTCACGTAAATCGAGGTAAAACTCCTCTCACATACTTACCTCGTATACCGTAAATCACGATTGAAAAACTATTTTTAAACATTCTTATCGCTGTTCCAAACACACACATAATAGATGTAGATTAGCAAAGTAAAAGCTGCTTCCCCTGTATATAATGAGCGAGTAGTAAATAGATCTTGCAATTGACCTCAAAATCCAAACTTGAACCATGCGTCAACCTGCACTTCCAAAGGCATAAACTCTTTTAGTCTTTTTTAATGACTTTTGAGCCAACAATGACCAACGAGCGAGCAACCTTGCTTGGAACTCTTTGTTAATCTATTATTCTTATCACTGTTGCGAAAACATATTCCTCTTGCTCATAATATTTATCAACCACATCATCTCTTGCTATTGATTGCGCTCTATCTTTTCCACTCCCACTTCTTTCATTTACGTTTGGATCCTCTCACCAAAGAAGTAGTAATCATTGCAATTATCACACTCAAACTAGTTGTTGACAACAACAAAAAAAGACATTTAATAATAGGGATAGGGGACGGTACAAAACGTTGTGGTCATTGGTCAACAAGCCATCTTGTCGCTTCGTGACTTTTGTTAATTTCCATGAAATTGGGCTGTAGTTGTACCACACCAGCCTTTTGCTTTCGGAAAAATTTGGAATCTTGAGGGCCCACTTATTTATGAGGGTCTTAGGATAATTCTAATGACACTCCAATTTTGCCTCATAAATCGTCACATTTGAGTAATGTTGTCTGGATATTTTTTTGAAGAATAATCAATAATGTCGTCCTAGATGTTGCTAAATCGCATCGAAAGTTGCAGAAAATTAAAGAAATAATTATAGTTTGGGATAGTTTATTTTTGACTTATAAGTGTTTATAAATTGTAATTTACGGTATACGTGGTAAGTATATGAGAGAAGTTTTATCTCGACTTATATAATAAGAATTTATATCACAAAAATAAGTGATATCAAAGATAGCTATATAGCCAGATTGAAATGTTACATTGATCTAATATAAGGTGTAGTTTGTGTACATATTTATTCTATTTTTTCTTCAATTATCAAATATGTGTCAACAGTGAAGTCACCCTGAATGTTAGGGGAGGGGTTATTGTCACTTTGTTGTTATTTCGGTATTCCCGCGTTGCCGTGTTGTTTCACTTGTACTGCGCTAGCACATGGCTTTTGGAGAAAAATGAATCAGAATATGGCCCACATGGATTTAACAAGTCTTAAAAATATTTTAAAAATTTTAATGGCTGACATTTTTTGTACGCAATAGAGATATCAAAAGAAAACATTTATTCCATCTGGAGGGCTTTTATTTGCATTATTTTTTGAGAGTATAAATATTATTGAAGTTGTAACGGGTCATTGACCAATAAGTCAAGTCTCCCTGCTCCTGTGACTTTTGTTACTTTCCACGAAACTGCGCTGTAGTTGTACCACACCAGCTAGCCTTTTGCTTTTGGAAAAACTTGGAACCTGGAGGGCCCACTTATTTATGATATTTGGATCTTAGGATAATCCGTAATGGTGATTTCAAATATTCGCTCCACGTGTGTAAACCAGTCAACTTAAATATTGGTTTGGAATAACTTATTTTTTATTAATAAATATTTATAAAAGTCATTTATACAATCGTCAATCCAAACATAAATCACAGTACAAAATTTGGCTTTTATAAAAAATACGATTATAAAAATTCAAATAAGAAAAAACAATTTTTCCTATCCTTGTTCCAAACACACACATATATGTGAGTGTTTGGATGGACGAATATATGGCTTTTAAGCTACTTTTCACGTAAATCGAGGCAAAACTCCTCTCACATACTTACCTCGTATACCGTAAATCACGATTGAAAAACTATTTTTAAACATTCTTATCGCTGTTCCAAACACACACATAATAGATGTAGATTAGCAAAGTAAAAGCTGCTTCCCCTGTATATAATGAGCGAGTAGTAAATAGATCTTGCAATTGACCTCAAAATCCAAACTTGAACCATGCGTCAACCTGCACTTCCAAAGGCATAAACTCTTTTAGTCTTTTTTAATGACTTTTGAGCCAACAATGACCAACGAGCGAGCAACCTTGCTTGGAACTCTTTGTTAATCTATTATTCTTATCACTGTTGCGAAAACATATTCCTCTTGCTCATAATATTTATCAACCACATCATCTCTTGCTATTGATTGCGCTCTATCTTTTCCACTCCCACTTCTTTCATTTACGTTTGGATCCTCTCACCAAAGAAGTAGTAATCATTGCAATTATCACACTCAAACTAGTTGTTGACAAAAAAAAAAAAGACATTTAATAGTAGGGATAGGGGACGATACAAAACGTTGTGGTCATTGGTCAACAAAGCAAGTCTTGTCGCTCCGTGACTTTTGTTTATTTCCATGAAACTGCGTTGTAGTTGTATCACACTAGCCTTTTGCTTTTGGAAAAACTTGGAATCTGAAGGGCCCACTTATTTATGAGGGTCTTAGAATAATTCTAATGACACTCCAATTTTGCCTCATAAATCGTCACATTTGAGTAATGTTGTCCGGATATTTTTTTGAAGAATAATCAATAATGTCATCCTGGGTGTTGCTAAATCGCATCAATTTCATCCTAACCGTTATCTTAATTATATTTAATTATTAGTTGATTAAGGATCTATTTGAATTAATATTTAAAAAACACATTCATTTAAATCGAGACAAAATTTTTATCATATACTTTTAGATATCATAAATTACGTTAAAAAAACAACTTACACCGTTAATTTAAAAAGTCAATAAATAACAAATGTTTCCATCACATGTTTATCTCTTGTTTTAGTCTCTTGCTCCTCTTTCATGGAAGCTCCTTGCCTTTTTTTTTTTTTTTTTGGGTTAGTGAAATGAAACTCCTTACTTTCTTATATGGCTTGCGGCTAGTCAACAAGTAAAAAGTCAAGTCGTCCGCGTTTGGGATTTCAGTTATGTGTGTTTTTGGGATAGTGATAACAAAAATGATTTATTTTAAATTCGACTTATAAAAAATAACTTTATAAAAAGGTCAGTTTATATAATATGTTTTATATTTGGATGAACGATTAAATAAGTGTTTTTTATAAGTTAAGTGCTCATTTGGAATATCTTATTTTTCGGCAATAAGTGCTTATAAATCGTGATTTACGGTATACGACGTAAGTATGTGAAAGGAGTTTTGTCCCGACTTGTGTAATAAGGACTTATATTCAAAAAATAAGTGTTCCCAAACATGCATTTAAAACTTGTTTGAATTAGCGATTACATAAGTGCTTTTTTAAAAGTCAAAACTTGTTTGGGTATTAATTATAAGAAAACAAGATATTTAATATTATAAACAACTGAAAAAATTGAAGTTAGAAAATGTGATACCAAAATACATAATTTCACAAAAAAATATTACATAACTAATTGAGTCACATGTCCCAGCATAATTGGTCGAGGAAGCCGCATCCTCTACAGTATTATTATCTTCATGAGCTACACTGCCAATTTCTGCTGCATTGATATTAACATCACTCTGAGAATTTCTCCTAATAAAGTTATATATGGTCATTGTTACACAAACACACGAGCGTCTTGTGTAGTACCTTTCCAACCCGCCAATACAAACGTAAAGCATATATCCCAATCACATACAACTAAACAAAATTAAATCTTTTTTTTTTGAGAAAACACTTCTTCCCAAATCCCAACTGAGAATTTTGAACCCAGCACGCGGTACTTACTCTTAGGGTCTTGCAAATGGTTTTTCGGTTCGGTGTTCGGTTAAAACCGAAAAAGTGAAAAACCGAAAATACATCTTTTTTTACAACCGAACCGAAACTAAAATGACAAAAAAATCAAACACCAAAAAACCGATATATTTCGGTTCAGTGTTTCAGTTTTTTCTATGTTTGGGCCATATTTAGTGCCTTTTTTGTTCAACCATGTCCAATACGAAAAAACTAAAAATAAGGGCCTTTTTTAGTTCAAACTTGTCCACATGTTGGGCCTTTTTGCCACCACAAAACAGCTAGATTTTTAACATTTAAGAAACAAACTGTAAATCAAATATCTGAAAAGGAAAAGATGCAATTACAATTCATAATAATTATTATTGTAAACTGTCATAATATGAGTTTGACAGCAATGTTGGCTGGCATTAGAAGTTGGCTAATAATCATCAAACATCAATCAAAAAGGCAAGTTTGATAGAAAAGTTGGCCAATAATTATCATACAAAAAATGACACCATAACTCCACAAGTCCACTAGCTACCACAGCTCATTTGACATCTAATAAAACAAGGCAAATTTGACAACAATGTTTCCAATTTACATAAACTGGAGCATCAAATCAACCATAAAAGTTTGTCATGTGTAGTCACAACACCAAAAAATTCAACAAGCCAGCAACTCATCCATTGACCATTACATGGCCAGCATAAAATGATCCAAAAGAAAGATATTGATAGCAGCCTGTAATTAAATATCCATTGATCATTGTGTATACACAGCCAATATAAACTGGAGCATGAATCAAATAAAAAGCAAATAAAATATTACAATAATACAAAAATATTGATAAATGACTTACAAACATATTAGCATTGCATCTATTATATATCAACAGTTGCCTCCAATGCAATCTTTTGAAAATCTAGCAATAAAAACAAAAAATTAGACTTCCCAAAAAATATCATAATAAATATATTAGTTTTATGAAGATAGAAAATAGATGTAAAAGATATTACTAAGTTCTATTTGCTGAAAATCATCATCTCTTACTTCTTCAACATAGTTAAGTGAGTACCTAAATGCATGTTTGGATTAGCTTATTTTTTTAAGAATAAGCACTTATTATGTAAGTCGAGATAAAACTTCTCTCACATACTTACCTCGTATACCGTAAATCATGATTTATAAGCACTTATCACCCAAAAATAAGTTATCCTAAACAAACACTAAGCCAATCTTAAGCACAAATTAGGGACTGCATAGCTTCAGGAGTTAAAGAGCTCCTAAATGAATCTAGAACTATTCCTCCAGTGCCGAAGGTAGACTCAGAAGCAACAGTAGAAATTGGGATAGCTAACACATCTCTTACTATTTGAGAAAGAATATGGAATCTAGGACTATTCACCTTCTCCCAACTTAAAATATCAAAATCATCTTTTCTGAGCTCAATTTCTTCATTTAAATATCTATCCACTTTTGTTCTACTAGTCCTTCCACCAAGATGTTCATCCATGAATAATTGCTCCTCAATATCAAGCAATTTCCTAACTTTTAGACTAGAGTCGTCATCATCAAAAAGATCTTCTTGTGTGTCATTTGATGCTCCTCTTTCAAGCTGTGTTGATGGAGACAAAACTTGTTTGTACTCATTATATAAAGAAATCAAGACTTCTTTAATAAGCACCCCCAAATTTTCACCAACAACACGTGTATGCATTTATATAGAGCAAATTGCACCCAATCTAGCTTATATCGAGGGTCAAGAATAGTGGCAATATAAAGAAGTTTATTGATCCTTATAGGATCTCCCCAATACTTGTCATATTTTTCTTTCATTCTACTTGCAACATTAGCTAACTCAATCATATCACTTTTAGTCTACTCATCCAAGAAACGATAAACCATGTAAATTTCACGAAAAAAGTTATTGGATGTAACATATAAAGAACCAGAAATTTGCACAGTTAGATCATAACAATGACTCAATACCAAAGTTATCCTCCTAACATTCTTCCAATCTTCCTGTAGGGGTGTTCAAAGTATCCCGGTCCCGGTTGTCCCGGCCCGGTCCCGGATATTTTATCCCGGGAATTTCCCGTCCCGGCCGGGACCGGGACCGGGATCACACTTGTGATCCCGGGAAATTCCCGGTCCCGGTTTTTTTTTCTTTTTTTTTTCTTTTTTCCTTAAAAAATATGTCATTATTTTATTTTTGTATTTTTTACCCCATAAATTAAGTTATCATTTGATAAAATGTATATCACATATTTAGTTAGAGTTAAATTGTATATATCGTGATACAAATCCTAACTATATAATGTATAAAGATAATAACAAAAATGATGAATGTGATAATAATATGTTATTTTTCAATTCTAACTCAATTTATGTGATTTTTATGACCTTATTAGGTGTTAAATAATTACTTTAAACACTATATTATAAAAAAATTTAACTAATATAATTATATTATTAAGACCGGGAATTCCCGGTCCCGGTCCCGGGAATTCCCGGTCCCGGTTGTCCCGGGAATTTCCCGGGACCGGGAATGAGATCCCAGTCCCGGGAAATCCCGGGACGGGAACCGGAAATGGGTATTCCCGGTCCCGTCCCGGGATTTGAACACCCCTATCTTCCTGTTCAGGCACCCCCTCCTCAAGAGAAAACCTAAAGTATGGATCTTTGTCCTCATACCTCTTAAAGGCTGCCTTAAATTTTTTAGCAGTCTCTAACATTAAATAGGTAGAATTCCACCTTGTAGGGACATCTAAACATAACATTTGTTTGGTTTGAATTTTCTCATCAACACAACTCTCTTTAAACTTTCTCATTCTAAATGATGACTGTTTAATAAAACGAACAGCCTCTCTAACTTTCTTAACTAATTGACCTACCTCTTTTAGCCCTTCATTAACAATCAACTTGATTATGTATACCACACATCTCATATGTAAAAACAGACATTTCATAACTGACTGCCCCCACCTTACAATTTTTCCTCCCAAATATTCAATTGAAATATCATTAGAGCCAGCATTGTCCATAGTGATTGTAAGCACCCTTTCAATACCCTACTCAAGCAAACACTTCTCAATTTCAATTCTAATGTCCCTCCCCTTGTGACTAGCTATAAGAATGAAATTCAAAACTCTTTTTTTCATTGACCATGTGTCATCTATAAAATGAGCAGTAATACACATGTAATTAATTCTTTGAATTGATGTCCAAGTGTTAGTAGTAAGACAGACCCTTTTGCTTTTTGTGGTGAAAATAATCTTTAAATCTCATTTTTTTCATCAATATACATGCTGAAACAGTCACGGCCTATTGTCCATCTTGATGGAATTTTAAATCTGGGCTGGGCAGACAACATAAAATTCCTAAACCCAACCCCCCCATCAAACTTAAAAGCAAGGTAATTAAACTCGGACCGGTCAGTGAACCGGTCGGGGTAATGAGTCAAGGGTCAGTGGATCAAACCGGAGCTAAACCGAGACCAAATCGGTGAAAAATGGAATATTTTAGGCTTATAGTATGGAATTCTAAAGGGAAAATTAAAAAAAAAATATTTAAAAAAATAATAAAAAATTTGACCTGGACCGGACCGGTTTAGAGGCCGGGTCGCCGGTTTCCGGTCCGGTTCAGCCGGTCTGGTCTGGGTTAGAGAACATGGCTTAAAAGCAAGGTTCTGAAACTCGGACCGATCACTGAACCGGTCAGGGTACTAGGTCAAGAGTCAGTGAGTCAGACCGGAGTCAAACCGGAGTCAAACCGGGCTTAGACCGGTGAGGTATAAAAAATTAAAAAATAATTTCAACCAATAGAGCAATACTTGCAGCAAGAATCCCGACCAAATGACAATGACAAAAAGTAAAACTAAGGATATCTATTAATCAACTACTGTATTATAGTAAGAGAAACAACTAAAATTTGTCAGATTTGTCAATGAAAAACCAAGACACAGATTTTAAATTCCGAATATCTGGAAACTATGAAAGAAAGCAACAACCTATTTTCAATTCTTAGAGTGAGAAGTGAGAAATTGAGAATTGAGTTGAGAAAGCGAAGACCTCAGTTTAGCCATTTAGGTTTTTTTTTAAAAAAAAGTCGATTGGTTCAGCATTCAGAAAAAAAAAAGTGACCCGGGTTGACTCTCTAACCCGGCCGGGTCAACCGGGTCAACCGGGTT
This sequence comes from Inga leiocalycina, assembly GCA_963242795.1. Lineage (NCBI taxonomy): Eukaryota > Viridiplantae > Streptophyta > Magnoliopsida > Fabales > Fabaceae > Inga > Inga leiocalycina. Next base: position 56,107,729 of record OY725329.1, read on the forward strand.
GACCCGGTATGACCGGTTCAGTGGCAAACCGGACCGGTTTTCAGGCCGGTTCGGCGATTTCCGGGCCGGGTTTGCAAACCATGCTTAAAAGGCAATTCATCAATGATTAGCATAGAAGCCAAGCCTTTCCTAATACTATCTTGGTCAAATTTCAAATTCATAAGCCCTAGTTTATCATCTTTAGCATTAAACTTTAAATGAGATTGTTTAAGTTCATCAGATGGGGGTCTCTACTTATAAACATTCATAATACGATTATTTAGCAAGGTATTAAAACCCGGACCAGGTATTGAACCGGTCGGGATACTGGGTTAAGGGTCAGTGGGTTAGACCGGGGCCAAACCGGTGAGAAATTGAAAATTTTAGACTTATAGTATGAAATATTAAAGAAAAAATTAATTTTGTTTTAAATTGTAACCCGGATCGGACCGGTTCACCGGTTTCCGGGACGAACCAGCTGGTCCGGTCCGAGTTACATAACATTGTTATTTAGTGTAGTGGTCCCATTAGATTTTGGATCACAAGCAAGTTCCTTTCCACAGTAGTTGCACTTACCTCTTATCTCACCAGCATCATTCACAAATTTGGTGAAGTGGTCCCATACTTTTGATCTTATCTTGATAGCTTTCCTTTTTCCAGTGACAACTGGTGGAGGCTCAGTGTTTTGATTTGCACCATGCCCAGCAGTTGCTTGAGCAGCAATTTGTTCAGCCATAATTTCACCTACAAAAGGCATCCCATTCAATTAGGAACAAAACATATATGATTCACAAAACGAGACCCACAGAACAGATATGATTCACAAAACAAAATAGAACAAATATGATTCACAAAATAGAACAGAACATATATGATTCAATTAGGCATCCCATTCTATCTTCTTAATACAACATATCTCTCAAGTGACCAAACAAAAAATCCAACTCAAGAGATCCAAATTTGACAAGTGAGAACCAGAGACCAAACAAAAAATCCAATCCAATCAATATAAATTCTCAAGTGTTCCATGATGATTTTTTTTACCGCTAACTTTAATGAAATAGACTGCAGTCAACATAGTTTGGAAATTATGGGATCAAATACAACACAAATATCAAAAGGTCAAACCTCTAACCATCATCCTTATACTTTTCAATTATATGTAAGAGAAACAACCCAATGAAGAGAAACAAGGCATTCTTCTTTGATCCTAAATACATGACCAAGTTTGTAGTTTGTAGGGCAAACAGAGGTAATACAACATATAGTACAATGGCACAAGCAATGGCACCTGACAGCACCTAATTCAGTAGCTCAGGAAAATATCAAGACCTTCAATTCTAATTAAATATAATCATAAATACGCACACTAAAGGTTAACTTACGATACAAACCAAACTTGATGGACAGACAACAGTCATGCAAATCCAAGGGCTAAGAATTAGAACACCTGCTTCAGATTCTAAGGTGAACCATGATATTTTATTACTCTTAGTTACTTTACAACATAGCTAAAAACACACATCAGAACCATTGCAAACACATACACATCAGAACCATTGCAAACACACAAATATGTCGCCTTTCATTATTTTTCCATGTAAAGGATAGTAAACGTATATTTCAGATACCCTATTCAACCAGTTCCAATTCGACCAACCCAAGTCCCAACAAGTTGATCCAAAATTTCAACAAAAGGAGTCGAACCAAGCAGAAATCATCACACCATTTTTGATCTTACCTTCCTATATTTCATATCAGTAATAAAATATACTTCAAATATTTTGCTAAAACACTTTTAAAAAAACCAGAAACACACACATCAAAACCGAGCAAGCCACTGAATCCAGTAAACAAAATTTTGTACTCTTGATTACAAGAAACACACATATCAAAACCGAGCAAGCCACATCAGAAAGCAAGAAAACAATAGAACCAAGCAAGATCAGAACCAATAAATCAAGCAAGCAAACAAAAAAACAGAAACACCTATTACTTGTGAGGGCGTGAGACCGAGTAACTCAGAAAGCTAAAAAAACAGAACCAATGAAGTGAAGAAGCAACTCACCCAAGTCAGAGAGGAAGCTGAGACGGAAGATCGACTGATGAGGCTGAGAGTTCTTAGTCAACAGAGATGCCAAAGTGAGAGCAAGAAGGCAGAGACGACTAGATCGACATTTTGCTTCCGGTTGAGATGACGCAGAGACAGTTAGATCGACGTTGAAGTAAGAGAGAGCATGAAGTGGGAGTGACGAGGCAGAGTCGTAGGGACAACGTTTTGCTTCTGGCTCTATGAATCGAGATTGAGACTCTGAGGAGAGGCAAGACTCTCAGACTCTGAAGGTAGAGCCAGAGAGGGCGAATTGAGAGACGAGAGGTTAGGGTTTTCTTTCATATCTGAATCGGGATGTAGGAGTTGGGAGACTAGGGTTTTCTGCTTTTCTGAGCTCGAGTCTTGAGAGATGACTAGTGAGGACTAAGGAGTACTAGTGAGTGAGGCTGTGAGGATAATTAGGGTATTGGGTTAATTTTTTTTTCTCATAGTTTGGTATAGGGTTAGGACGTTGGGTTTGGGCATTGCGTTTGGCTGTTGGGCTTGGGTCCATTATCAAAGGTAAATATTGAAAGCAAAAAAAATGCATAAAACGACGTCGTTTTATTAGAACTTCGGTTATTTGGTTAAAACCAAAATAATTTCACAAAAACCGCACCAAAAACCGAAAACCGAAATATACCTATTTTATAAACTAACTAAAAACCAAAAAAACCGAAATTCATTCGGTTCGGTTTGGTCTTCGATTTCGATTAAGATTTGCTCACCCTTACTTTGCTCTTACTAAAAGTTTGGACCCAATTCTTCCCTATTCTCTCATCTTCTTGCTCTATAAAAAGAGCACCCAAATTCTCTCTTTCTATTTCTGCACATAAATTCATCCCTGAACGACACTCTATTCCTTCATTCCTTTTTGCTTTTGCCACAATGCTTCCCTTATTCTTGATGCTCTGTTTTCTCTTCCCACCTTCCATTGTCATCTCTCTCAACCATGATGGTCTCTTCCTCTACAAATTCAAGCTCTCCATGAACGACCCTGACTCCTCTCTCTCTTCTTAGAACGACAGCGATGCCCACCCCTACTCATGGTTTGGTGTCACCTACGACCCTACCAACGCCTCGGTCACCGAGCTCGACCTCTCGAGCTCCAACATCGCCGGCCCATTCCCTGCTTCAATCCTCTGCAACCTCACCAACCTCATCCTCTACAATAATTCCCTTCAAGTTGCAGGTGGGAGCTTTTTAAATAAGTAACTTATTCAAAAGTGATTCAATTTTAAAAACGCTCACCCAAACATCTAAAAAAATAAATTCCATTCTCATTCGGGCTTATATTCTGTAAAAACGAGATTATAAGGCTGAAAACGCCTTTCCAAACACTCTCTATAATGTGTACATTGCCATGTTGCCATACGTGTTGTTTAACATTACCCATGTTAACTAACTAACACAATAAACTCCTGCGTCATATAATTTCTACTCTTTCCTACTATCCTTGAGAATTATTTTGAGGCCTTAAGAGACTTAATTATTAAGAAGTCTCAATAGTAAATGAAGAGTTATTATTTCTTACTCTAAAACTTATCACTGTATGTTCCTCATTAATTATCATTAGTACTTTTTAGTAATTAAGTGCCTTCCTTTAGATCTTATTGATAATTCTCCTCATTTAATATTAGCTGAAAGTACCTTATAAAAAAGCAAAAAATTTTAGAAGGCATTTAATAATAATAGTGACAGGAGGCCATACAAGCCTTGTGGCGCGTTTGTGACTTGTGGGAATTGCCGGGATACTTCGTTGCAGCTGTACCAAACCAGTCCTTTACTTTTGGCAAAAACTTGAAATCTTATTTATTTTTATTAAATGTCAAAACTTAAAATATGTTTGAATCAGTTTGTAGAGAATAACCATTAGAGAAAAGTTAAAATAAGTTATGTCAGATAATAGATTTTAGAAAATAGTTTATGAATGTGTGTTTGGTTTCACTTTTAAAATCATGGTTTTAAAAATGCTAAACACTCATAAAAAATCCAAAATGACTTTTAACTTTTGAAACTATAATTTGGGATAAACTATTTAAAATTGTGTACCAGCATGATTTTATTTTTTGTTCAAGTACTTTTATTCCTTTTTCCGAGAAGCTCTCGTGTCGGTGGTGTTGTCGTGTTGCCATGCTCTGCTTCATCATCGTCTGCCCTGCACTGCTTTTGAAAAGGTTACTCCTCCAGCTCATGACCATTAGAATAATTTACCATAAATTAAAGTATAATTGGCAGAAAAAAATATTATTCAAACTTACTTGACATTTGTTTAATATACAGTATCAAAGCAAGTCATTTATCCAACTCTTAAAAATATGAAGCATAAGAAGTAGTAACCTTTTTTTGAAGCTGCATACCCTCCCATATCATACTCGCTCTTGTCCTAAAATTAAAATGATTTTCGATTTTATCCATATTAACTACACTAAACTCATACATATATAATATATTTTTTTCACTATTCTTATTAAATATGGACATGTAAAAAAATATTTAATGGATTGTTGACACTATCAAAAGTGTCACAAAAAATTATGTTTTAAAAGTTATCCTCCAGGAGACACCGGAGGGGCCTACGCACATGCCTTTGTGGTCCACAAGTGAAGTCAAGGCATGTCCATAAATAACTCATATAAAGGTTAAAACATAAGAAGGTAAGAAGCTAAACATTCCAACCTCTAAGTAACATGAGTATAATGACTATCATTTTCATCTTCTTCTCCACTATCATCAATTTCAAAGACATTTGATTGTGCTTTACTTTGAGTAGTAGGCTCAAGTAATCAAATAATCACAACCTCCATAAAAAATCATACTCCATAAGGCAAAATAGTATACAATATGATTTTATTCTAAATATACAGAACAATATACTCAAAAATCATACTCTATACAATATAAGGACAGAGTGACATATAGATTCAATAAGATAATTCAAAAGGTAACACGGTTTTTCTTTCCAAGAAAAAAAAGTATATAAATGGGTTTAACTAGGCCCGATTTCCTTTGAAAGCTACAATTTACAAGCCCAACTCTTAAAAAGTCAGAACCTAAACGAATCAGTCCGATGAACTCGACCCATTTTCCCCGCTCTATGACAAGTCATCCCTCGTTTGTGACTTTTTGTGAATTTGCGTGATGCTTCGTGTGTGTTTGGTTCCACGTTTTGGCCTATATAAGCCCGATTTCAACCAAAAAAAGCCCAAATGAATACGTGATTTTATTATTTGTGTTTGGTTCACCGTTTTCAAAATGGAACCCGATTGAAATAAAGGGCTTATTTTAAAAGTGAGCAGGTGGAGCTTATTATTAGAACATTTTATTACCGTTAGAGAATTTAATGATGTCCCAGGTTATTTATTATTTATTTCTCTTTCTTCTCTTCTCTCTTCTTCCGAAACTCGTCTCTTATTCGCTGTTCTCATTCTTCTCCTCTCATTGTGTCTGAAAGCGCAGCTTGTTCATTTTGAGTTCAGAAACTCGATTCTCATCCAGATCTTCCCTCCGTCGGCACCCAGCTAAAGCCGTGGAAGTTGAATCGTTGCTCTGCTTGTGTTTCGATGGTCTTGTTGTGTGGTGTGGTCGGCGGTTTTTGGTGATCGGCGGGAAGGTGGTCCTCATCTTCGACTCCGACGGGTGTTGTGAAGGTCGGCGTGAAGGTTCTCAGTCTACATGTGGCAGATATATGCTTGGTAAGCAGTTTTGGTGATATTGTGCGTTGACACTCTGATCTTTTCTTTTGGGTCGGAAGGTTGTAAATCTACTGTCGCTTGTCGTCGGCTCAACCTTGTGCGTTGACACTCTGATCTCCTGTCTTTGTTGGTACGCGTGAGGTCTGGTGGAGTCTTCTTGTGCGTGGTAGGTTTGTTTCGCATTGTTTCTTCATATACTCTGTACTCCTATCTCTGTTTGTGCTTCTGTCCGGCTCGACATTCATTTTTGAATTTATGTATGTCTTTGCTAGTGTCTCTGTTGCTGCTTGTTAGCTTAGAACTTGGGTTAGCTTTGAACTTGGGTCTCAGTAGAAATGTCTCTGCAATGTCTTTGTTGCTGCGTGTTAACAGTTTCGATTCTTGGCTGACTTTGTTACTATATATGAGGCTATGATATACTTACCCTGTATATTGTATTTACTCCCTTTAATTTGTTGCTTGCTATTTAATTAGGGATATACAGTTAATACAGTATTTACAGTTAATTACCCTTATACTGACGCTAACAAATGCGCAGGTGTTAGCTCAAATTTCTCATGAACTTCCTGTTTTTTTTGTCTTTTGGCAATTTCATGAACTTCCTGTTAAATAGCTAGCTCTTGTACCTTTGATCAATATAATATCCCTACAACTTAGTGCTTGGATGTGGCACTTGATAAAAGGAGTCTTGGTACTTTAGCACTAATGATGTTATAATTGTTGCTTAGTGTATAATGAATCATTCAGTTCTATTAAAAAAGACAATATTCGTATTTTGTAATATGTTGTGTTTACCTTTGCATCTACTTGAATTTCATCAACATGTTTTAATGCTAGTATCACCGGATTAGTGGTGCGTGTAGTGGAATATAGGGTTTGTGTTGTTAATTTGGGGAATTTATTGATAAATGCTATGTGAAGCTTTTCCATAAAAAAATGAATGATAGAGCACTTTAGGATAATGAGTCCACTGAAATATTTGTCCATGCCATAGTTGACCAAATTTAAAGAAAACAACGGCGAGGGCTGTCTTTTTCGAAAGATGGTTGGGACGCTATTGTCGCTACATTCAATGACAAAATTGGGAAAGCGTCCAAGAATAAACAGTTAAAAAATAAGTTTGATATGTTATGAAAGGATTTGAGGACTTGGGATACGTTAACAAAAGAGACTGGTATGGGCCGAGAGCCTGGAACCGGAAATGTCGTTGCTTCGCCTGAGTAGCGGCGGCGTAAATGTCACGTTAGTAATGCCTACAATTAGTTATAATGTTGCAAAATAGTAATTCAGTTGCCTCAATCATCTTCTTTTGTAATATAGCTAATGGTTTTGTTACTTGTCTGTATGCAGGAGAATTTGGCAAATAGAAAGTTTCGCGTTCAGCCTTAAGAATGAAAGAGAATTGAGGCTTATATTCAAGGACGTCGTGGCAACAGGCGAGGATGGTTTTAATCCGTCGTTCATGGAGACATAGACACAGGATGCAGAGGAAGAAGATGTGTATCGACCTACTATGGAGAGGAGGAAGGTTCAGGGGACAGCGAGGATGAGAATTTTATAGTGAACCCAACAGTTAACACAGGAGTGAAAGATGAGCTAGAGAGTGTTGGGTTATCAACTTAAACCCCTCCCTCTGATCCAGGCGCATCCTCTGTTCCAACTAATTCCGAAAGTCAGGGAAAGTGGAAACGAGTTGATCACTCCGAGAAGAAAAAGAAGCAGAAGATGCCAGCGACAAAGCAAATTGTGGATGCGGTTAGTGTCATAGCAGAAGCATTGAAGAATAGAGCTGCAACCATCAGTGAGATTCGAGCAAGGAGTATTGATGCTGCTATTGCATACCTGCTTGAGCTGGAAGAAGTGCAAGAAGATAAGGACTTTAAAGTCCGCTGTATCAGGCTGATTATGGACAAGACTAGTCAGGACATGTTTTTCTCACTTGTTAAGTGGAACAAGGATTCCTTGATGGCGTGGCTACGTTATATGATTACGACCCTTGATTGAGTCGCTATGGATTATTTTCTTGACTATCGATATGGTTTTCATTGAATGACACCACCCTGATCTGAACTTTATGGCAAAATAGTTTAGTGTTTATTGTATGCATGCTTGTTCTTTTGTTTTTACTAGACCAACAATGCAAATTTTGGATATATATTATGTATTTTTTAATCCAATGTTCCTTTTATGACATATATTATAACTTTGACTGAATTACCTTTATGTTATATACGTTTGAATCCAATGCACAGGTTACATCTACAATGGCAAATTGGATGGAGGAAGAAGACTACGACTCTCGGATACTAGCTCTTATCGATGAAGAGATAACAGAGTATGAACAATTAACTGCGTTGGTGTGTCAATATTGGGTTCCTTTCATGTGCAAAAAACCTCGTAAAATAAGTAAACGATCCTGTCATTTATTTGTCTAAGAAATATTGGAAGAGTAGGAAACACAATGTCATGACATGTTTAAAGTTGAAAAACATGTATTCTACCAGTTGTGCAGTAAATTGGTCGAACATGGGTTACGAGATTCTAGGAATGTCGGAGTCGAAGAAATAGTTGTGATGTTTTTGCTCATAATTGGCCACGACATCAGTAATAGGATGGTCCAAGAGTTGTTTCGGCATTCAGGGGAAACTGTCAGTCGTCTATTTCACATGGTACTATAGGCTTGTATTAGCCTAGCTCGAGAATATATCAAACCCTCTGATCCCGAATTCAAAGGATGCCACCCAAAAATACTCGACGATCCTCACTATTATCCCTACTTTAAGGATGTCATTGGAGCTATAGATGGAACTCACATCAACTGTGTGATCACTGGTCCAACCGAGAAAGATATATCGGGAGAAAATGATATACAACACAAAATGTAATGGCTGTATGTGATTGGGATATGTATTTTACGTTCATGTTAGCGGGTTGGGAAGGTTCTGCAGATGACGCTCGTGTATTTGAAGCTACTGTCTCGAATCCAGCTCAGAATTTCCCTCATCCACCTGCAGGTATATTTTCGTCCCATTCAGTTTAATTACTTTTAGTGCGCACTTTGCTTAATCTCACACCTTCAAAATGATTTGAGACATTTATTAGGCAAATATTATGTAATACCCCAAATTTTGAGATTGGAGGCTTGAGAATAAGCCTAAATTAAGCGGACTGCTAAGCTCCAGTTTAGCAGGTGTCCCAAATATATTCTCTAATGTTTCTTATATCTTTGGAGTATTAAGAAAGTAAAATGGTGAATTTTAGAGAAAGTAATTATGTTTTCGGTGAAATCGCCTATGAGGTAATGAGCTTGTCATGTGATTTTAAATGATCAAATGATGAGAAAAAAATTATGAAATTTTACAGGATGAAAGTAGACATCCTAAGCTTTAATTTGATAGGTCACATGACTCAATTAGAGCTATATACAAAAAGATATGAATTTTTGAAGTCAGCACAGAAAAACTGTAAAATTTCTGAAACAGCATGTAAAGATTAAAATTCTGGAAATTTTGTGATTCCAGAAAGCAAAAGGCTATATTTTTCCTTGAAACTAGACTCAATAAGGGTTCCATATCCTTTGGAATCACCTCATTTCGATTTTTCTAGAATTAGTTATGATTTTTCAAAGTTTGGGCAGAAATCTGCCAAAACTTTGTAAAAATCCGAAAATTTGGAAAATTAAAGAAAAATATGATATAATAATATATCATCATCCTCCTTATTCATCCCTCATTTCAGACGCCATTCTCAGCTGAAACAAGAGAGAGAATGTGAGAAACTCTAGAGAGAGAAAGGAGGAAAAAGCTTACAAGGATAGGTGATTTCTTCAGTAAATCAGTTCCTAACGCGTATAACTCCGCTCCTAAGTTATTCTTTTGTGTTCTTAAAGGTTGAGAAGCTCAATTTCCATTGTGAATAAGGTCTAGGGTTTAGCCACTTTGAGAAAAGCCAGAGGGAGCTTGAGATAACTTCTAAACCTTTGTATATTGACTATTTTGGTTGTTATGAGCAATTTAATCGGTGAAATTTCGTCGGATTGTCCTTAGTTGTAAACATGGAAAATGAGTTTTTCTAGGGGTTATGCTGCCCAAATTGGTACTAAATGATAGTTGTAACCTAATGGAATAGTCAATAAGGTGATTAGGAGTAGAAAGGAACGCGTTTATGGAGCCGAAATCGCAAAACCTCGATTTTTCCAGAAGAACACCATAATTTCGGCCAGGGATGTTTGAGGGCCTTAGAGTTGTATTTTTAATGATTTGATAGTTCCATTGAGTTCAGGAGCGAAAATTAGGTGGAGTTACAGTTGGACACTTTTCGGAAAAGGCCGAAAAAGCATAATTACAAAAACGCCCCTAAAACCCTTAAAGTGGGGTTGTCAGGGTATTTTTGTAATTTGACATTGAATTTGGTAATTTCAAATTTGGAAATGGATTCCTTGGGCAGAAATATGTCAGGATAGCCCAGGTTAGAATTTCAGAAAAAGTGCGGTCGGACCGAGTACAGTGGGGTCGGGCCAGGTCCCCGGGGGTATTTTAATAATTTTTCAAGATAGACTCATATAACTCTCAAAAACACTATGGAAGTGTCGAAATAGTACATTTGACATTGTAAGATCGAATATGGAGCCCCGAGTTGTTTGCACGTAGACCAAAGCACGTGTTTCAAGGCTGAAAAGGGTTAAGGTAGGGGACTACCTTACTTGCATGTATTTGATACCTTTGCTTGTGTAATGATGTATGTGATTGCTTTACTTGATTGTGTAGAGCATATTTGAATAAATAAAGCTATGTTTCTGTTTTCACTGTGGCCATAGTCTTGTTGTATGAAACATTGAGCATGCAGAAATGTCATTATGGGGCATACATCTAGATAAAGCTAACATGTCATACACATAGCATCAATCATGCATGCATTATGGTATCTGTTTCCTACTGAGATTCTCTCGAATCTCACTCTCCCCTACCAACAATTTAGACAGGAGAAAACAAAAGATATGCTTAGAGCAAAGAAGAGAACTACACGAGTTGATTGCAGTGGCGGAGCGAAGTCAAGAATATGTCTCCTTTTCACTGGGACGGGTTTGGATACCCTAGAGCCCTATGCGGCTACAAGGTTTGTAGCTTTTATGTATGAACCCCCAATGGGGAATTTATGTAATCATGTACTTATTATTAGTATATTTATGCTATTCCTGTGTTGCCCACCAAATCGCATGTCGCTTTCCGCAAATACTCTGGTAAAGGTGAAATTAAAATAAGGGCGTGATATAATACTTGGTTGATGCTGGCTATCCCACACGAGTTGGGTATCTTGGTCCCAACAAATGTGAGTGTTATCACCTACCAGAATTTTAGCGTCGACCTGGTTTGGCAAATGCTAAAAAGACCTTCAATTACTATCATTCCAGTTTGAGGTCAACTATTGAAAAGACTTTTAGAGTGTGGAAGAATAGATTCGAATTATTGCAAAAAATGCATAAATATAGCTACCAAACGCAAGTCCGCTTAGTTGTGGCAACTATGGCCATTCATAACTTTATTAGGAGAAATGTTCAGAGTGATGTTAATTTCGGCGCAGCAGAAACTACTAATGTAGCTCATGAAGATAATAATACTGTAGACGATGCGGCTTCCTTGTCCAATGTTGTTGCGATATCTCTAACCAGAATGAATCGCATTCGTGACATGATTACATATCAACTTGTACGGAATTTATGATCCCAATTAGTTATGTAATATTTTTATGTGAAATTATGTAATTTGCCAAGTTATTTGCTTTTTTGAGCTCAACGTCACCTACATTTGGACTTCGTACCACAATTGTGGCCATTGAAATTCTAGATTGGGAGTTATTTGCTTTAATGGCATAATAGAGTGAATCACAATGTGTTTATATTGTTATAATTTCTGAAATTTCATTATTAGTTTGGACTTCATCTCTGGAGTTACAAGTTTGCATTTTCAGATATCTTCCTAGGCCAGATGATATGTTACTGTTGGATATCGCATATATGATCTATTTAAAATTTGAAGAATATACCAATGCCCTTCAAGTTTTTACTTTTAAAAATGCACTTCTACAATCGCTAATTCAAACATGTTTTGACTTAAGAAAAATCACTTATTTGACCACTCATCCAAACATAAATCATATTACAAAAATTGACTTATTTAATAAGTCATTTTTAATAAATCAGAATTATAATAAGTCATTTTTCCTACCGCTATCCCAAACACACTCTTCATTGTAGCTGTATCGCACTAGCCCTTTGCTTTCGGGAAAAACTTTACAAGCTGAAGGGCCCACTTATTTGCCTATTCGGATTTTTCTTTTAAAAAATACATATATTAGGAGGAAAAAGCCTGGCATAAAAAAAAAAGGAGGAAAAGGCCTGAATCAGAGATAACTGGCTGAAATATAATCAACCCATGTCAATTAGGCTTAGGCCATTACTGAGTCTAGAACACACTCAATAGCAATCCAGTCCCTAGGATAATTCATAATCGCACTCCACTATTGGTGATCTCGAGTATGTGCTTTACATCTGTATGGGCCAACTAACTCAAGCGTTAGTATCTCTAAAAACATGGTCATTATAAGTAATAAATATATATAACTGACATGATTTCTCTAAAATATTGATATATAATATTATATATAAGTTATAAACTCATATATTTTATCTTCTAAAAAGGTAAAAACCATTTTGTTGATATTTATATTCTTACTTAGCTCATCATTAAATATTTGTAAAGACATTTCGTTAATTCCATTACCTTGTGGAGATTGGAAAAACCATTGAAATACTAACAGAGGAGATAACATGGATTAAAATTAAAAAGGCTGGGTTTTTTATGGGTGAGTAAAAAAATAAAAATACAAGTATGAAAAAAATTTGGAAAAATTCCATTTAAATACCACATAAACTTGCAAAACTCATAAAAGTTGTTAATACTTGAAAATAATATAAAGGTGACAAATATTAAATTGGGATTTTAAAGTGTTGATGATTTTACCATGTTGCCCCTCAATTAAAAAAAGGTGCCCTACGCAGGAGCACCACCGTCGGTCGGCTTGGACCTTCCGGTGGCCTGAGTTCTACTTGTGATGCATGAAATTAATACTCGATTAAAGAGGACTTACCGCCATAATTCCTGTAATGTTGCTTAAATGAACCATACTCATCAAATGATATTAGGTTGCAAGATAAGTGGGAGAATGTTAGATATTTTTATTAAAATGATAATATTTTACCTTTTTGTTTATTTAGATTATATCTAGATATTATATATATATATATATATATATAGATATATTTGTTTTTTGATCATATAAAGGATATATTAGTTGATTATTTTGATCTAAGAATATTCTAAATATTATAAAGTTATTCTGAATATTAACGAATTACTTTAAATATTATCAGTTTAATATATTTTGGATAAAATAGCTCCCAATTATGTCCCGTAAAGCTATTTGGATAGAGATTTGATTTAGAGTCACCTGTCTCGCCGGTAAAGCTATTATAAGCCTTAATGGGAGGCTATAAATAGCCTAGGCTGGGTCTTAGAACAGTACGTTGAACATTTACTTGTTCCTTAGGGGTTTCCTGACGGGTGACAACTATATTCAGACCATCACTATGCCTCATCTTCCCATTAGAAGAAGTCCTGACATATTCTATTATAATTCTAACTATTTTTTGTTCTCTAATTTCTAGGTTATGAGATACTACAAGCAGAATCGCTATGGCTAGAGGTATTTCATTAAATCTTCCGTTGTTGCTCTCTTTTATAGAATTTATATAATATATTTAGGATATTTATTGTTAGATTATTCCAACAATGATCACACTCAAACTGTTGCTTCAAATTCTCAAACTCAATTGGACTTATCTCACCAATGAACAACCCTAACAAAAGGAAAAAGTAAAATTGCCAAACTTTGTGTCCATGATATTAACCCCACACTCTCAATATAGTCCTTTTTTGACTGTTAAAAACTTTGGCAAGAGTCTAGAGTCAAGTTGGTGGTGAGCTTGCCCGAGACACTTGAAGAATGGATTTGATCCAAAATTTACACAACCATGTCTACGCCTAATCAATGTGACCCTATTTTAAGGTGAAATTTCACACTTGACATTTTAAATTTGGCTCAATTTCATTAAGTGGCATCTAACGTCTATTAAGAGGTGAGGACACATAGGCATAATTATTTTTTCAAGTTGCATTAAGAAGGAGAAGGAGGCCAGAAAGAGCATTCTCCCCAATAACTGTCCAATTGTGCGATTTACTCTCCAAGCATGAATTACATGGATAAAAGATAAGGCAAATTGATATTTCATAAAGAATATAATAATATTGATATACAATTAAAATAAATGAGATTAATTTAAATAATAATTTTATTAACCTGAGAAATTAAAATGACAATTCTGTAAATCTGTATATGAAATGAAACCATCAATACAATCGAGAGACCCATGAATATAAACGCCACAGGAGAACATAAGGGTATCACAATATGAAATTTTCTGTCCTTCATACATACAAAGCTGTTTTCAATGTAAATTCAAAAATTGGCTATTTTTAGCCACATATTTTTAAAGGAAAATTTTTGATGAGTTTTATTTTTGGATTTGATGCAAATTTATTCTAAAAAATTTTACTGAAAAGCAAACCAAATCTCCATAAATACTGTGAAGTATATTCTAAAAAATAGAACAAAACTAATTTTTAGAAGACATTTAATAATAGGGAGACGTGGCAGTACAAAACTTTGTGGTCATTGACCAATAAGTCAAGTCTTCCTGCTCCTGTGACTTTTGTTACTTTCCACGAAACTGCGCTGTAATTGTACCACACCAGTTAGCCTTTTGCTTTTGGAAAAACTTGGAATCTGGAGGGCCCACTTATTTATGATATTTGGGTCTTAGGATAATTCGTAATGGTGATCTCAAATATTCGCTTCACGTGTGTAAACCAGTCAACTTAAAGTGTTGGTTTGGAATAACTTATTTTTTATTAATAAATATTTATAAATAGTGATTCATAGTATATGAAATAAGTTTGTGAGAGAAGTTTTATCTTGACTTACATAATAAATATTTATATTCAAAAAATAAGTAATCCCAAATATACTAAAACATGATTGTAAGGAGCAACTTTTTTTATAGGTGGTCTGGATGGGAAGAAAGAATGTGATCACAAAAGAAATTCCACAACAACTTAGAAGCATCCTATAATAAATTTTGATATGATTAGAAAGGATAGTAAGTTCCATGAAACTTACAAGTTCAGATGGGTCAAAATAAAAAATCTTTATTTACTTCTACATGTTTCTTTTTTGACTAGTGAGAACGAGAGCACAAGCAAAAGTCATCAAGAAGAAACTGAACTCGTCTATTTCCTCTATTGTCTCTGTATCCTTCAAAGTTATTTTGTAATATTGTGCCTGCAGGCCCAACTAAATGAAGTAAAGAAATCGATAGATTGAAATCATTAGATGGATCAAACATGAAGTTAAGGAGATTTTTATATTTATCTATTTTTTCTTCAATTATCAAATTATCACTTAATCTAGACGGTCTAAATTAGATCTGAATGGTTCAGATTTAGTTTTTTTTACTTTTATTTTTTAAGAAATTATTTCAATGTGTATATGATCTAAAATAAAAATAATATTCTAATGATCATTACATCAAATATGTTTTATTTAAAAATCATCCATTAAAAATTTTATATTTGGACCGTTACAATTGTATTTAGATGGTGCAGATCTCACCCTAATAATGAGCACCACTGAAACCAATTCTGAAAAATGTGCCCACATTCATATCATGTTTGGATATGGAGGAAAAAGTGAGAAAAATATGGGGATGGGAGGGAGTACAGGAAGAAAATTTTAATATTTTTGCAGCTTTTTGTCCTAATATTTTTTCCCTCTAGTTTTCTTTTTATCCAAACTAAGTGTCTCATTCTGCTTCAAATAAGATTACCTTCTTCAACAAAATTACCAATCTCTCATTTATATATACATACATATATTTATAGTATTTTTTTTTTTGGTATAGCCAAAAAAATGGCCACAGCCCTCTAGGAGTTAAAAAGAAATATGTCCGCATTGTATGGAAAAAAGCCCCATCTGAGGTACATGAGTCTTTTGTTTCGCTTTCAATTGTCAGACATAAACACTAAGGGTCTGTTTGGTGTGAGGAATTTAGAGGGGAGGGAAAATTTTTATGAGTTGAGTTTTAAAATATTGAAGAAGTGGGGTAATAAAATTTTAATAAAGAGAATATATAAGATAAAAGAGTGAAAAAAATTAATTAAAAATTTTTAACCCCACTTCTATAATTTTTTTAAATTCAACTCAAAAAAATTTTCCTTCAGTCTACATTCTCTTCCCTCTCCCCCGACTAAACAAGCCCTAAAGGCTTTGGGGCTTCTCTTTCGTTAGCTTTTGGAGCCCACCACTCATCAATCCTCCCACCAATCCAACCCGCCAGTGCGAGACACATTCCAGAACTGCTCATATACTTCCTTTTATTCACAATATAAGTCACTTATAGAATAATGTTTTGATCTATAATATAAATCAGTTGAAAAGTAATTAATGTTTATTTGTCAACCTTATCTGTATAGTTAATGCTTAAATATAACTTTTTGTATGTTCTCTATCATTTGAAAATTAATTTAGTTTGAGAAAAGTTGGAAAAATTTAAGACATATTGAATGAGTTAAACATTATTTCTTAGTTCTAATAAATTAGTTGAAGTGCCATATATTATGGATTGAAGAAAGTATAGTGGATTTAAATTAGGCTTCACATAGGGAAAGAAAATAAAATTCGAAAATATAGAAACAATCAATGCCATGACACTCCACATTAGTGGGTAGCAACCCCGATCTCACTGACTCCACAATTAGATGATATTGTAACTTGATTCTTGATGAAGTAGACGAGTGTCTTAATGCACATTAAGGGCGACTACGGGCCCTAACTTTTTCAACAGTGTTTTGAAATTCACTTCCCAAGTCTAAGAGACAACAATGAAAATGGGTTTAGCGCAGCAACATTAGTTAGAAGAGACGAAGTTGAGTGTGTGAACCTAACAACATCAACTGAAAATCAAAAGTACACCAAAAATAATTATGAGTAATAATTAAGTAGCAACACTGTAAGATAGACCACAACTTGATTTGATGAATTCAGTAGTATCATAAGGTCATTGTATTTATTTAAGGGTTAAGATGCAAATCTACCAATGAAATTTTAAAAAGGGGCGACTACCACAATTTTTGTTAAATCCGTACTAACGGCATTAAATCATAAGAGAAGAAAACCCCTAACGGCGTTAGTACGGATTTAACGGAAATTGTAGTGGACGCCCCTTTTTAAAACTTCATTGGTATTTTTACCCCTTTTTAATGGTGTTGGAATATTTAGAGTTTTGAGGAGTTTTAACTAATGAATCTTGTGACATACGATTCATGAGCCAACTATTAATAAAGTTTTATGCGTGATTGTGTAAATTGTATAGCTACCATTAAGGGTCTGTTTGGGTTAATGGAAGGGAGGGAAGGGAAGGAATTTTAATGGAGGGGAGGGGAGGGGAGGAAAAAGGAGGTATTTTAATATTACTTTATTTTGATTGATAAGAAAAGAGGGGAGGAAAATGATTTTAATATTATATTGTTTGGTTTAGGAGGAAAGGAGGAAAACATTTTTTTATGGACAACTTTATCCTTATTTTATTTAGTTTATATTTTTCAAAATTTGTAAAATGTTAAATAAAACGTAATTATAAATTAAATTGAATATGTAAATTTTTTTTATGACTATTATAATTAATATATATATATATATATATATATATAATTATTAATGCAACAAGAGACAAACAATCCAGCAAATTAACAAATAATTTTTCTTTTAAAAAATAAATCTCCCAATGAAGACAAGGGCAAAGGTTGGAGAAGAAGCGAAGATGAAGGAGGTACAAAGATTGAAGTAAGAGTAATGACAGTCAGAGAAGAAATGAAAATAGAGGTGGAAAATTAGCCACAAAGCCCACAGCACCAATTGAAGTGCCTTTATGTAAGCCATACAAGCAGAACTCTATATGTTTGGAAAACACTTTAAATAAAGTGCTTTGTTCTTTATGAGGTATAACTCTTCCTATATATATTTACCCACGTAACGTAAAATATTTTAAAATAAGTTAATTCAAACAAGCATACTATTAGAGATATTAATCTCAATTAGTTGTTATTCATACTAAGCTTTTTTTTTTTTTTTTGACCCTGGATTCATACTAGGCTTTGAACTTTATATAATGAGAATTCTATTGCATAAATCATGTGTGAAGAGATATTGATCTCTACTAAGTAAAGAAAAATGGTAAATTGGGTTTCTCTTTAGAGTCCAGGAAGAGTAGTCTCTCTCAAGTTCATTCTTCAAATGTAGTTAGTCTATCACCTTTAGTGAAGGTATATTAGTGTAAAACCCAAGTGGGTTATAATAGCTGTATGAGCTTGTGGTTTGATCAATAATACATATAATTCTTCCTCTTTCTGTATAATATTTATCTCTAGTCACTATGCTTGACACATACATTAGTCCTTTGAAGAAATCAAATGGAATAATTTTTCTGGTCAAAAAATTTCTTTCTCTCTTTTTCGGCATAGGAACGGGCAAGCCTAGCAACATATTTTGGGCCTGATGGGCCTCTAGACATTCTAGATTTTGTTTGGTGCCTCTTTTTGTTTTTTCTCTGGGTCAAAGACCTGGTCCATATTTTCCCATCAACACCCAATCTAACCCATAAAGGTAGACCCATAACTGAATTTCGATTCGAATCCTTGTTAAGAGAGATATCCATATTTAATATTCGATAGTGCCTCAAACAAAATTGTTTCTAATAGAAAGATATCTGTGCCTAGAAAATTAAAGTATGTGACAATGGATAACTGTATAAGTACTACGATCACCTTTTTTTTTCCGAGAGGGAAAAAAAAAAGCAAGACCCCATTTGTAAACTTAATAATTTATTTTCGAAGTTTGAAGACTATCTCTCTCTTATGTGGCTGCTAGATGATGAAGTTTATAACGTGCTACCTTATGATTTTTTAAATCACAATTCAGTAACTTGTATTGTTTCAAATTTGAGTATTGTCAAAAGCAACCTTATTTGCTGAGGCATTGTAGCCCAATGACATAGAACATCTCTTTTAAAACTTTTTTAAACATAACGTTATGTTGCGAGTTCAAACTCACTATAAGTGTAATGGGTGTAAGTTATGAAAATAAAAATAAAAAATACTACATCAGCTAGTTGCAAGGTTATAGTACAGTTGGATTTTATTAATGGAGGATTATGGTGATTTGTGTCATGTTAGTGACCTAAAAGTTTGGCTTTCCACGAAGGTTCAGTGAATGAGACGTTGGTGGTGGCCACTGTGAAGATAAAGAATTGATTTGTGTCCTTATCAGTGACGCGGCCGATAGATTAAGTCTGCCTCGCAAGATTAATGTCAAACAAGTGTGTGATTATTGGCAAAAATTAAGGTGCAATTAATTAATCATTAAATTAACACAAGAAGAAGTGGCTGGTGGCTTTTTGCCTAACTTAAAAGCTAGAAATTGCTTATTTAGGAATGATATCTCAAATAGGATTCAAGTATTGCGGGCGTTTCCACACACCCAAGAGACACGCACACGCAACCTATTTTCATATCATGCAATTCATCAATTAATAATTTAATTAACCAGTCATTTGTTTCATAATTTATCATTCTTTGATTCAGATTCTTCTTAAACCTTCCATCTGACCTGTGCAAATGGATAAAAAGAACTATTACTTATCAATAAATTATATGTGTGCTTGCACATTTAATAAGGGTCATTGTAAAAAGTATTACCATAATTTGTTTTGATAAGTTTAATGGCCTAAGTTTAACATCTTTTAATTTCTTTTTTATACAATTAAAAGTTGCCTATTTCTAGAATCGAAGAGAGTACTAGAGTAGTATATAGTGGTTATTAAATTAGATGAGTGTTTATGCACGCTACATGGTTAATAAAAATGGAGTTAAATTTGGATAGTATATATAAAAATACTCCTTCCGGTCATAATTATAAGATAAAGTTGACTTTTTTGGAGAAATTAAGGAAGCCAATTAAATTACTTTAGAGTGTTTATATTTTTAGTATCCTTAGATTATATATTAGTTTATTAGTCAAATTAATTAGTTTGGAGAAAAAAAATATAAATATAAATACTCTAAAGTAATTTAATTGGCTTTCTTAATTTTTCCAAAAAGATCAATTTTATCTTATAATTAGGACCGGAGGGAGTACAACCACTTGAGATGAAAACAAACAGTATTATGAATAACTGATGTCAATTCCAATAATAATATGCCAAAAATTTGTTATTTTAATAAACTTTCTTCCCCCTGAATAATGCGACGTTCTTGACATGCCGAAATCTGTGTCTTGTTTAGTATGAGAAATACTTATGTGTAATTTCATCTAATAAAAACATAATAATTTAAATCATTTTAATTTTAGTTGGTTGATGACTCATCTAAAAAAAATCAAATTTCATTTTGTTTTTAAGGGGGGAAACATCTTAATTTAAACAAAAAAATTGAAACAAAATGATCAATCAATATTTTTCTTAAAAACAAGAAAAAAATTGAATCTTTTTAAATGAGACATCAACCAACTAAGATTAACATAAACTAAGTTATTATATTTTGATTGAATAGAGTTTATAAAACATAATGCAAGTATTTTTCGACGGAGAACATGGAGGGGCCCCTAAAATCACCGCATGTCTGGTCTAAAAAAGTAAGCTCAGGAAGAAAGAAAAATAGAAAATGCAATACCGAACCTCTAACTTATTTGAGTGGCATTTCAAATCACTTCACAATAATCACAATAAACATACAGGAATCTCGTATTATTGTATTTTCTCTTTTAAAATATCAAAGGATCTCACAATAAATAATATAATAATGTGATTTTTTTATACAATAAAATTTAGGTGAGTTGGCTCTTAAGAGCTTATCAGGGTTAAGGTAGGCCTCCAGACACAGAAAACACTTACAAAAGTGTTTACAAATCGTTCATCAGCAAAATCATCACATCAGCAAAGGAATTAGGACTTATAGTCTTATAGTTATGAGTTAACTCCTTAGACAAATTTGATTGGGAAGATAATATGATATTATTTCAGTGGTATTTGAATAATTCATATGACAAATTTCAATTATTATATGTTTATATTAAAGCAGGGGTGGGGCCATACGATAAGCCACACCTTCAATTATACTCCATTTGTTGGTATTATAAAATATTTTGAATTATCTACTAGAATTAAAGAGAGATGATTAGATAACTAATTTTTTCTTAAAAATGAGATAAAGTTTTGGGGAAAAGACATTTAAATCCACTTGAATTTCAAAATCATAAATTGATTTTGTTAACAATAATAGTAATGAGATTGACAAAAAGAGTATAACAATTGATAACTCAAGTTTTTGAGAAATCACTAATTTAGGATTTTAGAGTTCAAGTAGTATTTATTTATTTTTTTCCCTAAAGTTTTTCTTTTACCCATATTTTAAATAAAAATATTCCAGTTTTGCACTCTCTTAGGTCATAAATATAAGATAAAGTTGACTTTTTTAGAAAGATTAACGAAGCTAATTAAATTACTTTAAAGTATTTTTATTTTTATTTTTATTTTTTCTACAAAATAATTAGTTTGACTAATAAACTACTCCCTCCGGTCATAATTATAAGACAAATTTGATTTTTTTGAAGAAATTAAGGAAGCCAATTAAATTACTTTAGAGTATTTATATTTTTAGTATCCTTAGATTATATATTAGTCAAATTAATTAGTTTGGAGAAAAAAATAAAAATAAAAATACTCTAAAATAATTTAATTAGCTTCCTTAATTTCTCCAAAAAAGTCAACTTTATCTTATAATTAGGACTGGAGGGAGTAATATATAATCTAAGGATACAGAACATATGATATGATTAAGTAACTTATTTAGTTTTCTTAATCTCTAAAAAAAAAATCAGTTATATCTTATATTTAGAAGCTGAGGAAATACCATATTAGGTACATGTGTCATGTTTGAACATTGTTGGACTTAATTGGGCAGCTCTTCCAAAAACGATTTTTGTATTTACACTCAACTTAAATTCAAGACTGGTTAAGTGGCCAAAATCCCTGCCAGCCAGCGTGACGTTGGTTGATAAGGGCGTATAAATATATTGATAACATAAGCAAAAGAAACATCCAAATGAGTAAGCTACTTCCTCCGGTCCTAATTATAAGATAAAGTTGACTTTTTTTGGAGAAATTAAGGAAGCCAATTAAATCACGTTAGAATATTTTTATTTTTATTTTTTTCTTCAAACTAATTAATTTGACTAATAAACTGATATATAATCTAAAAATACTAAAAATATAAATACTCTAAAGTGATTTAATTGGCTTCCTTAATTTCTCCAAAAAAGGTCAACTTTATCTTATAATTAAGACCGGAGGGAGTACAATATAAGTTATAATTAACAATCTTCCCTTGTTCAGGTTTGATGTGTACTATTCATTCATACTATTTTCACCAGACATATGCATTTGAACTAGGTGGATAATTGTGCACTGCAATTTGGTTTTTCCATTTCATTATTGCTCAGGAAAATCATTTGTTTGAATCACATATTTGGTATCTCAAGGTTGTACTTGTACTGTGAGGATTTGTTATTTATTTTACTCTTTCGTATTAAATATTGCAGTGAAGCGTTGAGCTTGAGAATTCATCATCTGATGGATTTGCAAAAATAATTTACGCATACATCTGCACTTTAGCTTTAACTGAAAGTGATACTTTGAGAACAACCGAATTTGGATAGCATTCTCTTTTTGCCCCCATTAATTGTGTTGAAATGTATGAAAACATTAGTTGGGTGCTTAATCTATCGAAATAATTTTACTTGGATATTTTTATTTGGCCACAAAGATTATATTATTGGAAAAGCAAAACCAGAGTCTTGAGTAAAAAGCACGCAAAACCACCAAAATGTAGACCTCACAGCTAGGATCATTGATTTTGAAGAAGGAACTAAAACCAGCCTACCCAATCAACTGTGATATGTGTGTACCAGATTAAGTCCTTAGCAGAAAGGACCGAGAAAACAAGGTTGAGAATATTAGACCTCATAGAGCATTCAATAATATGATTAAACTTATCTTCCCATCCTGAGTTTAAGGACCAGTTTATGAATTATATCCATATAGTACCATTTTGAGTTTCTTGTTTGTGATTGTATTTACCTCTTGATGTTCATAAACATAGCTCAAAACTTACTTCTCAAGAAAGGGTTGGGAAGAAGCTGATATTAAGCATCCAACGTTGAATCACTCATGTCATATAGTTTGAAAATCTGAAATTGTCCTTTTTTCCTGCCTTTGACCTTGTGCAGATGGACAAAGCATCATTACTTGGCGAGGTTATCAGAAATTTGAAAGAGCTGAAAAGGAATGCGGCACAAGCATGTGAGGGTTTGATGATACCAAAGGACAGTGATGAAATAAGAGTTGAAGAACAAGAGGATGGTTCTAATGGCTTCCCTTATTCGATCAAAGCATCACTGTGTTATGAATATAAACCAGGGTTGTTGCCTGAATTAAGACAAGAACTTGATGCTCTTCATCTTAAGATAATGATGGCAGAGATTGCAACCTTGGGAGGAAGAATGAAGAATGTGTTTGTTATAATTAGCTGTGAAGAACACAACATTGAAGCTTCTGCAGATCGTCAGTTTCTTGCAGTGTCTGTTCATCAAGCTATTAGGTCTGTACTTGATAGATTCTCTTGTTCTGAAGATCTGTTACGAACCAGAAAGAGACGGAGACTTTCTACATTCAGTTCATCACCTTTAGGAGATTTCTTATGAACACCACTTGTTGAAATAATCTATGTGAGGATTTGCACTATAGAATTTATTTCATTTACTATGAAGGAGATAAATTTGTAACATGATCTTGCATTTAGAACTTGTTTATGGAAGATATCTGTTAGAGATGATTTGACAATTATAGAAAATCACATCAGTATAATTGAGTTTATGGATGCAGAGAAAGACACACAAAGGGTCTATAATTGCTTCATAGTATACTCATGCTTGGTTTCCAAAAAGAAATATTCTTTCTAAATTCTAGCTCTGTATGATTTGAAACACACAACACAAAAGCCCAAGAACTCAAGGAACCTCCAATAAAGAAAATTATATTAGAATTTTAATTTTCTTGGTTTTGGGGAGTCTCACTTTTTGAAATGACAATGAGTGAATGAGTGATGATATCATTTTTAAAGGTTTTTTTTTTACCAAAAATAAGGGTTTGTATAACTTTTGGTCTCTGAAATTTGATCCAATTTTGGTTTTAGTCCCTCAAATTTAAAATCGGTGATTTTAATCCTTGAAGTTTGACCCTTGGTCCCTCAAGTTTGAAATTTTTTGTTTTGGTCCCCTCAAATTTAAAAAAGACTTGGTTTTTTCTTCGATTTGGTTTTCTACTAAGTCCTTCTCAAACTTGAGGAACCAATAGTTATAAACGAATTAAGCTTGAGGGGCCAAAACTAAAAATTTCAAACTTGGGAACCAAGGGTCAAACTTGAGGGACAAAAACCAAAATTGAATTAAATTTTAGGGACCAAAAATTATATTAACCAGAAAAATAATCTTTAAAAGTTTCTGTTGCTTTGACAAAAGGCACATAACTACTAGATTCTTTTAACGTGTGTGTGTATATATACACATATATTAAATTTTTTATGAAAATTTATGTCCATATATTATATAGGGTAAAAAAATATTAGATAATTACATAGCGATGCATTGGCTTCTGAAGAATGTTCCCCCCCCCCCCCCTCATTTCTACTTGCTGTGTGCTCGTCTGCTTTTCTTTTTTTATATCTATAATTCTTTCTCTCATATTTTATAAACCTACTTATTGCACTGGTTGTTTTTTGGGCCAAACATTGCACTGGTTCTGTTTCAATAATCAATACTAAATTTCTCAATTTTATTATTTTTCTTCCAGTAAATTATATCATCCCAAACTATTAAATGTACATAAAAAAAATCTAGACTAGTTATATATATTAAAAACATAACTTCTTCGCTGTAAAACATGACTTCAAAAGAATTATAAATTATTTTATTTTTGGCCAGAAAAGGAAAGATCATAGTATGCAATGTAATGTTCATTTGGAATAATTTATATTTGGGTAATAAGTGTTTATAAATTGTGATTCACGATATACGAGATAAATATGTGAGAAGAGTTTTATTTCAACTTACGTAATAAGTGCTTATTCTTAAAAAATAAAATAATCCAAACATGCTTGTAATAGAAACTGGACCGGACCGGAAACCGGTCTAGTCCGGTGACCAGATCCGGTCTGGAATTTGTATTATTATTTTTTATTTCAAAGGAAATATACTACTGAATTGATTGATCAAACAGGTTTGGATGAGTCAGAAACAGTGATCACACCTATGGAGCAAAACCTTAAATTAACAGCAGCTCCAAATAAGAAAGATCACTGTTTGGAGGATGCTGGAATGTACAGAAGACTAGTGGGTAAGTTGCTGTACTTAACTTTAACAAGACTTGATATATCCTTTACTGTGCAGGTCTTAAGCCAATTTATGCAAGAGCCTAAAGAGTCACACTTGAAAGCTGCACTGAGATTAGTCAAATACCTAAAGGATTCTCCAGGACGTGGGATATATGTTTCAACAGAGAGCTCTTTGAAGGTGGAATGCTATTGCGATTCCGATCATGGAGCATATGCTGACACTAGAAGATCGGTGACATGTTTTCTAGTGAAGTTAGGAGGCTCCTTAATATGTTGGAAGTCTAAGAAACAGACTATTGCGTCTATTTCTTCAGCAGAAGCCGAGTACAGAGCTTTAAGGATGGCTACAACAGAGTTGACATGGATAGTAGGGCTGCTGAAAGAATTGAAAATTCAAAATGTAGAACCAGTCAAGATTTTCTGTGATAGCAAGTCTGCAATCCATATTGCTACGAATCCTGTGTTTCACGAGCATATGAAACACATAGAGATAGATTGTCATTTTGTAAGAGATAAATTGTTGGCAGGAATGATTGAATTTGAATATGTGAAATCTGATGAACAGATTGCAGATTTGCTCACCAAAGCATTGGGTGGTCTACAACATGAGTATCTCCTTGGCAAGTTAGGAACATGTGAATATAAAGTTCCTAACTTGAGGGGGAGTGTAGAATAAAATGATATAGTATTTATATTTGTATTAGGGATTGTATTGTAATTTTTATATTGTAATTTTGTAGGCTAGTTAGATATTGAGTCCCAGCTTGGGACCTACTGCCTCTGTCTATAAATATACTTGTGAAGAGAGGCAAATTGTAATGACAGATTTTATGTTCATTTAGTTAATAAAGTATGATCTGTTCAGCGAATACTCTGGGCCTAAGTGTGTTTCATCAATTAATGATTATCTTTCTGTTTCTATTATTATTTTATGCATATCCTTTTGGTATTTATTCAAGTCTTTGTATAATTTAATGTAATGTATGACGCATGCATGTACGTAATACATTAGTTCCTTTTTATATTCTACTATTGTCCGATATCCCGTAGCTTTGGAAATATATTGGTAACATCACCTTTTTTGTGTAGAGTATAATTTTCAAATTTTCATTATTGTTTGCCGTATTATTTACTAATTAATTAATTTTACTTCGTCAATCCTCATCTGTTTCAGGCTCATCTAATTCGCTCGTTCGATGATTTTGAATCCACCGATATATGTGTGGGTCGATGGGGGCAAAAAAGTGTGTGTATCAATATTTGGTTTAATTGAAATATGTTACTCAGGCCATATTTAAAATCATATTCTTCGTTCTTTTATGCAAGTCATATTTTAAAAGAGTGTTGTACACATGTATGTATCTATGTATATACTCCCCTAATAAAATTTAAGGTTTTTTTTAGCTTATATGAAACATAAAGTGATTTATAAATAAATAAATAAAAAAAAGGAGTGTGTGTAGAGCATAAAATGCAAGTCATTTTGTAAGACTTTGTGGGATATAATAATTATTTTATTGTACAAATATTTTTCTTACCAAATTTCAATGAGGATGTAAAGAGAGTATATTTTTTAAAATGTATATAATATTTCCTAGGATAAAATAAAAAATAATTCAGGTTACAACAATAGAAACCAATTAAAACAAATTTAATGACAGTTTTAATGAAATAAGAGGGAGTATATGCTTTGGTTTGGTTGATGAAATAATGTTACATTTAAAAATAATTGAAAAAAAAACAACAAAGATTATAACAAATATGAAATATTTTTTGTTAAAAAAATATGCACTTAACATTTTACTCTTAAATAGGTATTTAAATTTTCCACTGAAAATAAGATAAAAGATTAAACGTCCTTTCTCTCTGTTTTTTTTTTTTTAAAGTCCGTTCATAATGATAATCTGTGGAGCTTTTGGTGCATGGAAATAATGAACAGTGAACCTGTCCTGAGCTAACAAGACACCAACTATTTCTGTCCCCACATCTAACACGTGCCTGTCTTTCACTGGCCACAATAATTTAAGCCCAGACATTTTTTCACCAAATTTCCACCGTCTTTTCCTAACTCTCATAGAAGTAAATCTAATCCATCCTGATATCATAAAGGCTAATATTAGAAAAATGAATAATTGTATTTAATTTAAAATTTTAGTTTTGAATATTATCTGTAGAAATAGTATTAAATTCAAGTCAAAATGAAGATATGATGAATTTTTCAAGATGTTACGAGTACTATGTATTCTATGAGAAGAAAATTGCACTCTTTTTTTAAGACAACAAAAATAGCATTTTTGAATATGCTAAAATGTTAAAAAAAAAATGTCTCATCAAGGAGGCGCAAAACTCTTGGATGGACAGAATGATTGAGGATACTCTCCTTGCTTTTTCACTTTATGGATGACAGAATGGTAGAGGTTTGACCTGTTGACCAGGAAAAAAGCTAAGCATGAAATAAAATTCTGTAGTTAATTAATCATTTGAGATGAAAATATTTATAATTAATCATTTTGAATTTATTATTTTAAAATATTCAAAGGTATTTATTTTATAGTTTCTTCAATTCTAATTCATTGAGCAGGGGGATGTTGTTGTAATACTCCTCGTGTTCCTAATATGAGATATAATTTATTTTTTCAGAGAGATTAAGGAAACTAAATAAATTATTTTAAAGTATTAATTTTTATCTTTTTTATACTAAATTAATTTGTGTAACTTATGAATTGATATATAAGCCAATGATATACGATATATGCTATGATTAACTAATTTATTTAACTTTTTTAATCTTTTAAAAAACAATCAATTATATCTTATATTAAAAACAGAAGAGTATTTTAGAGCGTGGACGCTGACAATTCAATCCACTTCTTTGAGACATCACCAAACGCTACAAATAATTTTATTTCTAGTTTTATATGTCTTAGAAAAGCATTTTACAATTGTCATTATTTCAAAATAAAAATATTTTTATGATGATGAAAATTGAAAATTAGATATAATTTTAAAAGCTCGAGAAATATATAATATAAGAAGTTTAATTGTTTTGAGTTTCGACAATTCTAATAAAAATTATTTTCTAAAGTTGCTAGCTATGATTAATCTAAATAATAAAAAAATTCACTAATAATAATTTTTAAAAGAATTTAAAATTATCATATCCAAACCAAAAAATGTAGAGAAGGTATCCCGGCCTTTTCCTTTCCATTTAACATGTTAACCTGTACTTAAAATGTTTTGGAATGTACCAAAGTTCCAATCAAGTCTTGGTAACTAACACACACACACACATATTAGGGATTATGTTTATAGTAAAATTTAAAAGTGGCTATTTGTAAATGAGAAATGCATGAGAATTACTTCCTCCGGTCTTATTTATAAGTAACTTTTTTCTTGATTGCCCAAAATGAATTAGTAGTTAAAAATAATAAGTGTGTCAAAAATACTATGTTTTTTTATATATACCCCTATTTATAAAAAAAGTATAGGAGAGAGACTATATAAAAAGTATGATAAATAATGAGTATAAGATATGAGAGAGAATGAGCATTTAATAACGATAAAATAGGAAAAAGAAGCTTATATTTTCAGACAAAAAGTGAAAATTGCTTATAAATAAAAACAGAGGGAGTACTAAATAATACTACTGCACATGCATGTTTTTGGCTGTTAAGCCCAAGGTAATTAAACTCGGACCGGTCAGTAAACCAGTCGGGGTACTAGATCAAGGGGTCAGTGGGTCAGACCGGAGCTAAACCGGTGAGAAATGGAAAATTTTAGACATATAGTATAAAATTCTAAAGGAAAAATTAAAAAAAAAAGATTTAAAAATAAAACAACTTGACCCGAACCGGGTCACTGGACCAGATCAGTTTAGTGGTCGGGTCTTCGATTTCTGGTCCAATCCAGGTTAGATAACATGGGTTAAGCCTAATATATGAGATAAATGTACAATATCTGTCTAGTTTTTATGAGGTTGGCAAAAAATTAAAGCCACCTTTTGTGCATCTCCAGACAAATGTGATGAATTGTCAAAGTTTAGAATCATGCGCTTGCCCTAAGAGAATAAATTTATTCCAAGTTTATCTGTAGCTTTTAAGAAAATACCATAGAAACAGAGAGTGTCGCAAATACACTCAATTATTCTTACTCTATCTTAAACATAAGATAGAATTAATTTCTTTTAAAAATATTAAAAAAATTAAATAAGTTACTTAATTATATTATATATTATATATTTTTAGATTATATATTAGTTTATAAGTTAGGTAAAATAGTTTGAAGAAAAATCATAAATATAAATATTTTAAAATAATTTAATTAATTTTCTTCCTATCTAAAAAAAATCAACTCTATTTTATATTTAGTACCAAAATTAACAGGATCGTCTGACAAATTTACCACTTTTTGTGGCGGTGGATATAATGTGTCGGGTTAAACGAGTGAGAGCATCAGTAAAAGCCACTTTTTAATCATCCAACTTCACTGAGGTCCAAAAATTAATATTATTATAATATGTTTTGGAAAAATATATATTAATTAATTAATCGGTATGTGTTACAGATTATCTAATTTGATAAGTGTCAACTTGAAAAATCTCATCCAAGTGTTCATTCTTTTTAGCTTTAATTTAGATTTTGGAATCTTAAGGTCGTGCCTGCATGTCATCATGATTAATGCATCAACGTGCTTCAAATAACA
This sequence comes from Inga leiocalycina, assembly GCA_963242795.1. NCBI lineage: Eukaryota > Viridiplantae > Streptophyta > Magnoliopsida > Fabales > Fabaceae > Inga > Inga leiocalycina. The sequence goes on from OY725329.1 coordinate 56,137,869, forward strand.
AGTTGTGGAACCCAACTAATCGTTAGGGATTGTATTCTCTTATAATTTAACGCCGTTAGTACGAATTTATCGGTTTTTATGCTGGATGCCCCTTTTTAATTGTTCATTGATATTTTTACCCATTCTAAAATATATTTGTGCCAGACGCTCCTCGGATCGTTGGTAAATTTACTCCTTAACCCTTTTATTAACCTCAAAAGTTAATAAACTTAGCATGAATCGTATTGAATGTGGCGAATAACGGTTCAAAGTCACCTACACTCATGCTTGATAATCATATTAAGTTATTAACTTGGCCCAATTATTGGCTTCGTAAAAAATATATAAAATTCAGTCTTCTTCATTCCTTTTATTTTAGCACATACATATTTAACATTTCTTCCACATATATGTGTGGGTCGATGGGGGCCAAAAAGTGTGCAAGATCTATACTAATATGAAGTTGTTGTTGATGGTGGTTGTTGGATTTGGTGATTTTTGTCAAATTTGTAAATTTAGAAAAGTCCTAATCCTAAGGGGTTATGCTGCCCAAATTTCTTTAAATCATGATTAGAATTTGTTTAAATGAGTTAATAAGGGATTAGAAGTGAAAAGGTACAAGCTTTGGAAGCTAAAACATAAAAGAGCATTTTTCCTTTTTCTTAACCTATGTTTCGGCCAAGGTCATATCTGGGGGAAGGAGCTGGATTTTCATGAAATAGATAATTCCATTGGATTCAGGAGGTAAAAATAGGTGGGGTTACAGTTTGTCAATTTTTCGGAAAAGGCCGAAAAAGCATAATTACGAAAACACCACTAAAACCCTAAATTGGAGCTGTCAAAGGCAATTTCATAATTTGACACTGAAATTGGTAATTCAAGCTCGAAAATGGATTCCTTGGGTGAAAATATGTCAGGATAGCCCTAATCAAAATTTTGGGAAAACGTGCCATCGGGCTGGGTATGGTGAGGCCAGGCCGGGGTCTCGGAGGTATTTTGGTAAATTTTTGCCATAAACTAATATGATCACAAGAAACACTATGAAAGAGTCTAAAATGATACTTGGATAGGTTATAACATATTTTTTGTACATTTAATATTTTAGGACCGAGTTGGAAGCCAGAAGCGACACATTTTATAAGGCACATTAAAAAGGGATTGATAAGACTTGAGGTAGGGACTACCATCCTTCATACACTATGTGAATAATTGCATGTATGTGTTACTGTATTTCGTAATATGATTGCGTGTTAGAGGCACAGTACCTAGTTGTGGTTTGGTACCCAACAAAGGTATATCAAAAATCCTAGTTGTGGTCGATGATTAATTGAGGTACATTATCAAAAATACTAGCTATGGTTCGGTGCCTAGCCAAGGTATATCAAAAATCCTAGCCGTAGTCGGTGACTCAGCTGAGGTACTTATATGTGAATCGAATTAAACTTTCATTTTTGCTTAATATAGTGCATTGCATATTTAATTTTCACATTTTATATGTCGATCGTATGTCTCTATTAGGATTCCTTAGAATCTCACCCCTTTTTTTAAAACAAATATCTCAGCGGATGCTAGATGGACAAAAAGCAGAGGCGTAGACGTCGAGAAGTGATTGGCACATGTCTCGAGGCAAAGTTAAAGACGATGGTTATAATTAGTCTATTCTTAAGATATTTTAGGGAATCCTGTAATTTTTGAAATTTCTGCCATATTCTGTATTTTGTCAACGAACGACTTGGGATTGTAAACGAACACTTTTATCAGTATAATTGTACTATTATGTATGCCCATGGAATTTCGTCTTTATTACTCTTCAATTATCAAAATGAAAATGGGTGTTGACATTTTTGGTATTAGAGCTAATAAGCGGTTCTAGCATTATCAGAATTGTATATTGATATGGTTTGTTTGCATGGCGACAGGACTACTCATGGATATTCCGAGTGAGCCTGTGATCGTGATTAGCAGTAGCAGCGAGACGACAGTGAACCAGCGTGTTCTGGACAGACGACCGATGATTGATTATTTCTGGCATGGTGGCATGCGTATGAGATTCATCGCACGGAAGAGCGTGCCAAGACTGCCTATGTATGGTCCAAAGCCTAGATCGGTGTCCCCAAAAGTGACAGAGGCTGGGGAGATTGGAGATGCGCCAGATGAGCACCCAAAGAAGTGGGATTCTAACTACGGACCGGAGCAGATTCCGTTGGATGAGTCGTGTAACTGCGAGTCTCAGGCAGAGCCGGTACAGGTGCCGTACAATCTGAAGCAAGACATAGAGTTGTCATACCTTCTCATGGCCAAGTATTACAGGGCACTACAGGAGCACGATACTTCGAGAGGCCGGTGCGTTGCATTCCTTAACGGTGTAGAGACATTGTATCGACTGTAGATACCGTTGGGAGTTACGGTGACCGACGAGTGCTGGATTCTTTCCACAATGTTCTTCTTCTCGGACACAGCATTATGGAACAAATAGAAGAACCTTATCGTTGAGCGGGGCTTGAAGGCGAACTTCTAGACTTTCTGGAAGCATATCAGAGGGTTAGTGCAGGATCTCATGTATACTGAGCTGTGATGTGGGGCCTACGTGGTATATTTTGATGACCGGAGCTGACTAGCACGTATTACGAGTAAAAGACAGTAAGGTGGAATCGACAGACAAAGAAAGAGTTAGCTAGAGTCGGTATTTTTGGGAGGGGACAGAGAAAGTTAAGCGTACTCGACCTGGGGTAGTGTAGGATAGGTGACCCCTGGGAAGTTGCTTAAACTTGATATTTTGGATATGTAAAGGATGATATGTCATGTACAATAGTATGTAGGATATATGATATTTCTGTTTCTCAATAACTACTGTAATTAGTTGTTATATACTATATATGACATTTGTACCCTGAATTTTATGAAAAGATAAAAATGCCCTTGTTATTATATGAAGTGTAATTCTTCTCTATTATTATGTAGTTTGAAACATAGAGATGGTTCAACCTGGTAGACCTTGTGGCAGGCCACGTGCAAGGCATAATCATGTAGCGACTGAGTCACGACTTGATCTGGTACAACAACGAATACTGGATATACTAGAACAACAACAATAAACCATAAATGAAATAAGAGTTTACCTTTAGGGAGTACAACAAAGGCAAGATCAGTCGGATGAGTTTTTTAGAGTTAACGATGAAGAAATACTGGAGGAACAGCTACTAGAGGATATACCACCAGAGCCTGAGGTGGATATTCAAGTTTGGTTGAGTAGATTCAGTAAACAACAGCTGCCTATGTTCAGGGGGAAGTTTCATCCTCAGATAGCGGAAGATTGGTTGGCTCGTATAGAGAAGATATTCAATATGCTGCAATGTCCAGACGAGGTGAAGGCCCGGTTGGCTATATACAAGCTTGAAGGTGATGCTGACCGCTGGTGGAAGGGCATGGATCTTATCCTGAAGGGAAAGAATGTTCCTATCACATGGGAATTATTCCAAGACAAGTTCAACAAGAAATATTAAGGAAAAAGACTGGGAGAGCTTTGACGATTATTTAGCCCAGTATATTTGACTGTCGCGATACTCATCATACCACAAGCTGAATGATAATGAAGAGTGGAACGCGGACATAATGATTGAAGGGTTAAGACCTAAGTTCAAAGAGAGGCTAATTTCTCAACACTTCACAGAATTCAGCAAAGCGGCAGAAGAATGCTGATACATTGAGAAATGCATGTCAAACTAGGCGACACAGACTGGGAATCAAGGTGTTTCCGGAAGTAGTAGCTCAGTACAAAAGAGGAAAGAACAGGGTGGATCTTCCGAAGAAGCTACGAAGAGGTCAAATCAGAAGGGAAGCCGTGGAGGCCAAGGATCCCCGGGAAGTCGAACATGTTGATTTTGTCATAAACCATTCCATCCTAATGAGGTTTGTAATGGTGCACCACTACCATCGAAAATTGATCCCAACAAACCATTGACTTGTTTTAATTAGAAAAGACGGAATACATGACCAAGGATTGCCCGTAAAAGCAGCAATCGACGGAGATGAGACCCAGGGTTTTAGGCAGGGTTTACACGCTATCACAAGTTTCCGGAAGTAGTAGCTCAGCACAGAAGAGGAAAGAACAGGGTGGATCTTCTGAGGAATCTACGAAGAGATCAAATCAGAAGGGAAGCCGTAGAGGCCAAGGATCCCCGGAAGTCGAACATGTTGATTTTGTCATAAACCATTCCATCCTAATAAGGCTTGTAATGGTGCACCACTACCATCGAAAACTGATCCCAACAAACCATTGACTTGTTTTAATTGGGAAAGACAGAATACATGTCCAAGGATTGCTCGCAAAAGCAGCAATCGACCGAGATGAGACCCAGGGTTTTAGGCAGGGTTTACACGCTATCACAAGAAGCCAGAAAGTCTCCGGAACTGATTCAAGGTACGATTTCTCTAAACAGCAGTTTAGTGTATGTTATGTACAATTCTGGTGCAAGCTATTCATTCATTGCATACAACTGCGTGAGACGGTTACGTTTACCTATGCACAAATCCCCATACGATTTGGTTATGCTACACCTATAGGCACATGAATTGTGACGGTGGACGTTTGTCTAAATTGCCTAGTAAACGATGAGGGGCATGAATCGACAGTAAATCTGATTTGTTTGCCACTGTAAGGGTTGGAAGTAATTGTGGGGATTGATTGGTTGATGGTAAACGGTGTGTTGTTGCATTGTAAATAGAAGAGAGTCATATATATGAATCTACAACCGCGAGCTGACACAGAAATCACTCTTAAGTTCGTAAATTTGGAAAAGTCCTAACCCTAAGAGGTTATGCTGCCCAAATTTCCTTAAATCATGATTAGAATGTGTTTAAATGAGTTAATAAAGTATTATAAGTGAAAAGATACAAGTTTTGGAAGCTAAAACACAAAAGAGCATTTTTCCTTTTTCTTGACCTATGTTTCGGTCAAGGTCAGATTTGGGGGAAGGAGCTGGATTTTCATTAAATAGATGATTCTCTTGGATTCAAGAGGCAAAAATATGTGGGGTTACAGTTGGTCACTTTTTCGGAAAAAGCTGAAAAAGCAAAATTACGAAAACGCCCATAAAACCCTAAATTGAAGCTATCAAGGACATTTTTGTAATTTGACATTGAATTTGGTAATTTCAAGCCTAGAAATGGATTCCTTAGGTGAAAATACGTCTGGATAGCCCTAATCAAAATTTTGGGAAAACGTGCCATCGAGCTCGGGGCGGGGCCGGGCCGGGGTCCTGAGGGCATTTTGATAAATTTTCACCATAGACTAATTTGGTCACAAGAAACACTATGGAAGAGTCTAAAATGATTCTTGGATAGATTATGACATATTTTTTGTACATTTAATATTGTATGATCGAGTTGGAAACCGAAAGCTATGCATTTTACGAGGCACATTAAAAAGGGATTGATAAGATTTAAGGTAAGGACTACCATCTTTCATACACTAGGCGAATAATTGTATGTATGTTTTACTGTATTTCGTGATATGATTGCGTGCTAGAGGCGTATCGAACAAAGGTATATCGAAAATCCTAGCTATGGTTGATAACTCAATTAAGGTACACTATTGAAAATCCTAGCTGTGATTTGGTGCCCAGCCAAGGTATATCAAAAATCCTAAATCGAATTGAACCTTTATTTTTGCCTAATATGGTACATTGCATATTTAATTTTCACATTTTATATGTCAAACGTTCCCTTTTTTTAAAACAAATATCTCAGTGTGTGCCAGTGGGACGAAAGGCAAAGGCGTAGACACCAAAAAGTGATTGACACGTGTCTCAAGGCAAAGTCAAAGATGGTGGTTATAATTAGTCTATTCTAAGATATTTTAGGGAATCCTGTAATTATTGAAATTTCTGCTGTGTTCTATATTTTTTCTTTGAATGACTTGGGATTATAAACGAATACTTTTATCAGTATAAATGTACTTTTCTATATGCCCATGAAATTCCGTCTTTATTATTCAATTATTGAAATGGAAACGGGATTTGACACATGTTGATTAAAAGTACAAACAATGGCATCCACACGATCATATTAACTATGACATGATGTATGAAGGATAATATTCCTACCTCAAAACTCTATCAACCCCTTATTGTATGACTCGTAAAACGTGTTGTCTTTCGGCTTCCAACTTAGTCATAAAATGTTAAATGTACAAGAATTAGATTAAAACCCATTCATGTATCATTTTAGGCACTACCACAATGTTTCTTGTGATTATATTATCTTATGCTGAAAATTTACCAAAATACCCCTAGGACCCTAGCCCGGCCCTATCGTACCTGACTAGACTATACTTTTTCCAAATTTTGGCTAGGGCTATTCTCAAATATTTTTGCCCAAGAAATCCATTTCTGGGCTTAGAATTACCAAATTCAATGTCAAATTACGAAATTGCCCTTGACAACCCTACTTTTAAGGTTTTAGGGGCGTTTTCGTAATTATGTTTTTTCGGGCTTTTCCGAAAAAATGACCAACTGTAACCCCACCTAATTTTCCCTCATGAAACAAATCAAATCATTGAAAATACAACCCCTTCCCCCCAGAACAGTGCTGGCCGAAACATGGCTTAAGAAAAGGAAAAAGTGCACTTTTGTAATTTAACTTCTAAAGCTTACTCCTTTCCACTTCTAATCCCTTATTAAGCCATTTAATCCCATACTAACCATGATTTAAAAAAATTTGGGCAGCATAAGCCCTTAGGATTAGCACTTTCTAAATTTACAAACTCAACCAAAGATCACTAAATCCAACTATAAACTTCAACAACAACAACATACTAGCATGGATTTAGGATTTGTGAAGTTACCTCTTGAGCTCCTTTTCTCTCTCTCTCTATATGTCCTCCTCTCTCTCCTTGAGCTTGCTAAACCATGGATTCCATAGAAAAGAAGAGTTTAGAGAAGAATCTTATGCAAGATTAGAAGAAAAACTTAAGAAATCACTACTTACCTTGATTTTTCTCTTCTTCCTTCTCTCTAGCTTAAGCTTTCTTAAGCGCTCTCTCTCTCTCTCTTCTTTAGCTTAGAACGAAAATGAGGGCAAGAGAAAGATGAAGGAGCTTCATAAAAAAATCTTACTCATTTCTCTTATTTAATAAATGGTGGTAAATGGGAATAATGACTTCATGATTGTACTTAAGCTTATCTACTTCCAACTTATGTCACAAGGCTTAATTGGGTTTGAACTAATTTTCCTCTCCTTTCCCTCTAGCCCAACACATCCTCTAGGTCCTTAAGAAACCAAATGGGCTTTCATTCCATTTGTCTCAAGCTTTTTGTTCCAAATAACAATATCTTAAGGTAATAACCTATGTGCTCATATTCAACAATTATTGTTTATTCCTTTTGACTTGGATTAATGACACTTGGCACAACATAATCCCAATAATTATTTTTTCCATTTTTAGACCTTAATATTGGGCTTTTCAAATTACCCAAATTAATTCCATAATTATTTTGCCCATTTTCTCATGAATATGAACATTTCTAAAATTCATACGTTTCTAATTCATAAATATTCATAATTTTATTGAATTTTTTAAATAATTATAATATATTTAGTGAATATAAAATTTAGGGTGTTACAAAGAAGGGCTCTGTCCCCCTCCCTTTAGGAATCGAAGCTATTCAACAATTAGCATAGAAATAGATGTAAAATGCAAAAACGAAAAAACAAGGGAAACGAGAAATCACAGTAGATACAGTAGTCACCGAAAACAGCAAACCAGATATGAAATTATACAACAGACAAGTAAAACAGAAGGAACGCTATAACCCCCCCCCCCCCCCCCCCCCCCCCCAAAAACTCCCCCTCAAACAAAGTAAGCGAAGCTTTTCAGCAACCAGTACAGAAATAACAAAAGAAAAATACTAGGGATTGAAAATGGAAAATTTTAGAAATGAGACAGTGGACTGAAATAAAATCTGAAGCTGAAATCAAATTAATAACTGCAACATTCGAAACTAACTCGCTTCTTTGTCCCGGGCACCGCGATTAACAGTGAATCTTCAAATAAATCTTAAAATCTAAAAAATTTAAATTGCACATATTTTTCATATCAAACAAACTAATAAAGTAAGTTTGAAATATTGATTTTCAAATTAAATTTCAATCTAGAAGGAATGGACAATCAGATCAAATTTAAAACATTTTAAAATTGCAATTTGTTTCAACAAAGTAACGGCAAATTTAAACTTATTGCTTAAACTTATTTCAAGAACTAATAGCTTACCCATAGTTTAAACACAGTAAGAAAATGACATAAATTGAAAAAAATTTCATATCAAGCTTAAAAAAAATAAGATAATGGAACCACAAGTCAAAATTCAAAATAATTTGAAGTTGCAAATTACTTTGAAATGAATTAAAATAAGTTATTTTAAATATTGGAAAACTATAAAATAACAATTTTCAAATCAGCAAATATACACCAAAAAGGGAATGAACCTCAAAATTGCATATTTTTTTGAATCAAATCAAATATAAAACAATAAGAGAACGAATCATCAAATAAAATTTATTTTTTCACGTCAAAATAATTAAGTAATTTAAAATATAAGAAATAAGTAATTCAAATTCAAAACATAAGTAAATTCAAATCAATTTCAAAACTATTCAAAATTGAAAATTTGTTTCAAATCCAATTTAGAACTTCAAATATAAGACAATAATAAGGTAACGGATTATCAATTAAAAATTTAAAGCAATTTAAATCGCAAAATTTTCCAAATCAAATAAAATAATTTAACTACGAAATATTGATTTTCAAATCAAACAAAATAATAAGTGAATCTTGAAATCAAATCTAAAACTGCAAATTAGTTTAAAATTATAATAAGCCATCAAATATGGATTTTCATATCGAATGATATTTAAAACAATAAGATGATTTTGACAATTTTAGTATTCAAATAAAATTTAGCGCTAAGAATCAACCTAGAAAAATTTAAATTGCAAACGTGTTTCAACTTTCAAATCAAATCAAATAAGTTCACAATATTATTAGTAAACTATTATATATTAAATATTGAATTTCAAATTAAATAAGTATTTCAAACAAAAATTTTCAATCAAATTAAATAAGCATAAAAATTTCAAAAAGATAAGTTTAAGATATTTGTAAGATATTTAAAAATATTAGTAAAAGAATTAAACATTGATTTTCAAATTAAATTTTAAACACTAAGATAATTGAAAATCAAATCAATTTTTCAAATCAGATTTAAAACAATAAAGTTTGAAACATTGATTTTCAAATTAAATTTCAAACTGGAAGGCAATGGAGAATCAAAATCAAATTTAAAACGTTTTAAAATTGCAATTTGTTCAAACACCGCAATTGCAAATTTAAACTTATTTTAAAAATCTTATTGTTTATGCTTATTTGAAAATTGCAAATAATACAACAATAAAACTACATAGCAAATCAAAATTTAATACTGTAAATAAGTTTGGAATAAAATTAAACAGGCTAATTAAAAACATTCGAAAACTATAAAACATTTCTATTCATTTTCGGATTTTTCAAATCAATCAACATAAGTAAACTAAATCCGTAAAAGTAGGACATTGAATCTTCAAATCAAAATTTAAGACAATTTGAAATTACAATTTTTTTCTTCAAATGAAACAAACTAAGTAAACTATTAAATACTGATTTTAAAGTTAAATAAAACAAGAAAATAATGGATCTTGACATCAAATTAAAGGAATTTTAAGCTATAAATTTGTTGGTTTTCCAATCAAATTGAATTTAACACAAGATGAGTCTTGACAAAGCTTATTACAAATTAAATAAAGGAATCAAAGAAGGTTAAAATATTAGTATTAGATACAGATTTTCAAACCAAATTTATAATAATAAAAGATAAAGGGCAAAGGAGCAAAAATGCCCATGTACATTTACACTTGGAGCACCTAACACCATGTACAAACTAAAGGTTCACAAATGCCTATTGGATCAGAAATTTGTTGCAAAAATGCTACAGCCCTTTAAAGAAGCGAACGTTGACTGGGTTTTGAAAAACAAGGATTAAAGATGCTGACATGGCCACCGAGTTGGCAAAGGCTGTGTGGGTATTGTTGTATATGAACACTGTTTTACAAACACCTAAGCATACGAATTGGGAACAGGAAAACAGAGTCCTGAAACAGAATTGAGGGCGAAAGCGAGGGAACGAAATCGTGTGCTGTCGAGCAAGGCGAATCGCAACAGGGAGGAAGGGAAAATGAAGCAAGTATGGAATTGAGGGAATATAGTGTGAGAGAGTGGGAAATCGAGAAAGTGACAGTAAGCTAAAAGATCGAAAGTTGACAACGCCATGTGAAGGGAATCTAATCGGGACAAGGAGCGGAGGGACCACTCAAACAGGTAAGCTTGGAAAGATTCCGTTTTTTCTTAAGTGTGTATAGTGAAATGGCATCAAAGCCCTCGGTTAATTTACTGTCTATTTTGTCGCAGACCATGGCATCAAATGGAGAGAGTTACGGTGATGTGAAACAGCAAATAGCGAAGGAGAAGAAATTGACAGCACAAATGAATGTGGCATGGGGATACGGTTTAATGAGCAAACTGGGAGATGTGTGTTCAATGTGAGTATATGCAAGATATTGATTGACTGATAAAACATATAATTCCTGATTGCAATTCGAGTTTGACTAAAAATATTTTCTTTCAGCTTTCAATATTATTCGAATAGTCTTCTTGCTATTCGAATAATTTCTCATCTCAATCTCATAGGCTTGATGATGGCTTTGAACAGCTATTCGAATATTAATATCACTATTCGAATAATGGATATACTATTCTAATAACATATGCATATTATCATGATAATTTTTTAACTATTCGAATAACATATGCATTATCTTGACTATTCATATGATAATATTTTAACTATTCGAATAACATATGCATTATCTTGACTATTCATATGATAATCTTTTAACTATTCGAATAACATATGCATTATCTTGACTATTCATATGATAATCTTTTCAACCCAACTTGGTGGTATCCCAGGGTCTGATTCATATTTAATGCGCATCTGTACTCAAGTCACACGCTTGTGTTTGGTGAATGTAAATTGTATAGCATGCATTTTCATTTCCAACTAAAGCAACTAAAGCAAATGGTGTTAACTAAGCCATGTGTTCTCTTTGGAAAATGGTGTTAACTGGGGGTGGTTTCTTCATGTTTTTAGTCCTATCCATTACTTTTGGTGAGTCTCTGCGTTTATAGTAGCATTTGATGAGGAAGTTTCCATGTAATATTTAAGTGTTAATGATGATACCATCTTTGGTTGGTCTCTGTGAATGACTGCATTTTGAAATTACCTATGCATCCTGCCATACTGATTTCTGTATTATACTTTGCAATATATGACATTGATTATTTTAATTTCTGCAATATATGAAAAAAAAACAAGTTTAGAGATTATGAAATTGATTATTTTAATTTCTACAGCCTGGATTAAGGTCAGAGATTGTTATTGACCATGGGACTGCTGAGTTTAATAGAGCTCGAAACACGGACGGATGTCAAAACACAGACGGAGGCGTGGCCTTTAACTCCATCACCTACACCATTCATCAATCTCACCTGCCACGTGAAGCTCTGACTCACCAATTGCTGCCAGTTTTCTCAGCTATTAGACGGACGTTAGCTTCTTTAAATGGCTGTAGCATTTTTGCAACAAATTTCTGATCCAATAGGTATTTGTGAACCTTTAATTTGTACATGGTGTTAGGTGCTCCAAGTGTAAATGTACATGGGCATTTTTGCTCCTTTGCCCAAAGATAAAAGGTGTTCAAATCTAATTCAAAACAACTTTAAATAGTATATTCGTTTCAAACCAAATTGAAATTCAAATCTTAAAAATAAACCTAAAAAATTGAATTGCAAACTCTTTTTCAAATCAAGTTAAATAAATTTAAAAGCATAGTAAACTGTTGAATATTGAATTTCAAATTAAATTTTTAACAAGAAGATGATTGACAGTCAAATCAAATTTAAAACAAAACGAGAATGGGTTTAAAATTCCAGATTTTACGGATCGTCATTAAAAAAATAAGACTTTAAATCTTCACAGCAAATCAAAATCTAAAACTGAAAATTGAAATAAAATTAATCAAATAGGGTAATTAAAAACACTTTTTTTTTTTGCCAAAAGGGTAATTAAAAACAATGGTTTTTGGTAACCTATAAAAGAAGCATATTGATTCTTTGAAAAAAAAAAAAATTCAAGTCATTTTGAAATTAAAAATTTATTTTCAAATCCAATAAAATAAGTAAACTATTAAATATTGATTTTCAAGTTAAATAAAACAAGAAAATAATGGATCTTGAAATCAAAATTTAAACATTTGAAGACAAGAAAATAAGTAAACTATTAAATATTGATTTTCAAGTTAAATAAAACAAGAAAATAATGGATCTTGAAATCAAAATTTAAACATTTGAAGACAAGAAAATAAGTAAACTATTAAATATTGATTTTCAAGTTAAATAAAACAAGAAAATAATGGATCTTGAAATCAAAATTTAAACATTTGAAGACAAGAAAATAATTAAAAACAATTTTTTGCCAAAAGGGTAATTAAAAACAATGGTGTTTGGTAAACTATAAAAGTAGGATATTATACTGGGAAAAAAAAAAGTAGGATATTGATTCTTCAAAAAAAAAAACTGTAAATTTGTTTCAAATAAAAAATTTAAATTTAAATCTTCAGATAAATCTAAAAATTTTAAATTGCAAACTCTTCCAAATATAGTTCAACAAGTTTAAAATAAATAGTAAACAGAATAAATATTGATTTGATTTTCAAATCAAATTTCAAAAAAGGTAATGGTTAAACCAAAGGTAATGGAAAAATAAAATCAGAAACATTTTAAAATTGTGAATTTCTTTTAAACAGGAAGATAGTTGACAATCAAACAAAATTTTAAATAACTTAAAAATAATTTTTTTTTTCAAGTAAAATAAAAAATTAATATCAAATATTAATTAAGAATTGAATATTAAGTAGTGGTTTTCAAATCAAGTTAAATAAGTTTAAAATAATAGTAAACTGATTTGATTTTCAAATTAAATTTCAAAAACGGTAATGGTCAATCAAATCAAATAATCAAATACAAACAATATAAAAATGAAATTTCTTTTAAACTGGAAGATAGTGGACAAAAAAAATAAAATTTTAAATAACTTAAAATTGAAAATTTTTTTCAAGGTAAATTACGTAATCGAATATCAAACATTCCGGCAAACAGAAGTAGTATATTTTCTTGCCCGCAAAAATAAGTAATATCCAGTATTATTTAACACTAAACATTACATAGTGATTTTCGTATCTAATCAAATTTAAAACAATATTATTTCAAATCAAATTTACAACAAAAGATGATCTTGAAAAGTTTACTTCAAATAAAAAAAATCAATAATTAAATAAGTAGAAAATATTAGTACAGTATTCAAATCGAATCGAATTCAAAACAACTTTAGATCTGCAAATTTGTTTCAAATAAATCGAATTTAATAAGTATTTCAAACAAACAGATAATGAATCTTCAAACCAATCTGAAAACATTTAAATTGCACTTTTTTCAAGTCAAATTAAATAAGCTTAAAATATTAGTAAGCTATTAATGGATCTTCAAATCAAGTTTAAGACAATTTAAAATTTTTCAAATCAACTTAAACAAAAACTAAGATAAAAATATTAGTTAACTACTATTAAATATTAATTTTCAAATAAAATTCTTGGCAAAAAAATTTCAAATAAAGTTTAAGTCAATTTAAAACAATTTAGAATTTAAAGTTTTTTTTTCAAATCAAATAAGACGATTTAAAATTAGTTATAAATGATCTGGTGAAGCCAAAATCATGGAGGGATTATCAAGCAATATATGGGCTAGAAAAAGAAAATCCGAAAAGGGAGAAAAAAAACCCTTTGGAAAGTTAAGGGCATGCTGGTATGTTATTAGGTAATAATCCCTAATAAATAAGTGAGCAGATGCACATTTTAATTATTAATCTACCCAAATTATGCCATAACTAAGTAAGAAAATAATAAAGCTCTTTAGACAGATAAGATCCTATAGATACATTAACATAAACATGGGACATGTAAGCCCATTTAAAAGGGAGACAATACACAGAAATAAAATCTGAATTTGAAATCAAAATAATACCTGCACCATATGAAAATGCCTTGCTTGTTTGTATTGGGCACCACGATCTCCCAGTGATGGATGACTTATCAACTTATGTGAATGATAATGGCCTCCCTTTTGACGTGAGGCATCAATGATCAAATAGAGAATACAAGCTAAAGAGAAATTCATATAAAGAAACACTCAATATACACAATTATATTCTGAAAAAAAAAAAACCACTCCAAAGAGAGAATGAAGAGGAAGAAGAGGAAGACAAATTTCACAAGGTTCACTCATATATTCAGAGTCACAATCAATCTCACACAATAAGGGAGGGTCCCACAAGGACACAAACAAATACAAACAAAAGAGTGAGAACACATCCTAGACTAGAAAACTAACACACCCAAACTTTAAAAAAGAAAGTAAAAAATTGCAGTAAATATAAGGAGAGCTCAGTCTCCCTCCCCCAAGAAATCGAAGCTTTTCAACAATATCACAGTAAATACAGTCACTCCCTAAAAGCAGGGAACCAAATATGAAATCTTGTGGTGACACTTGTCATAAGTCATACTTCCACCCATACCTCCTTCATATTATGACACACTTACTTCATTAGTTTTCTTTTAGATTTGAACAACTTCTCTTCTCCCTTGGTTGGCCAAAAAAACGTGCTCCCTCTTACTTCAACTAAACCATTTGCTTTTCTCCAACTAGACCAGCTTCATACTCCACCAAGCACTCAAGTAGTGAAATATCATGCACTCAACCTCTAACCTAACCATGCACTCATCATCTAATCCAACAATGCACTCCAACATTGTCATCATTACCATGTTCATGTAGCATTATTTTAATGCAATTAGACATGTAATCATCTTCATAAATCATAATCTAATCCCATCTTCATATGATCATGACACTTGACATCTTTAATTCCATTAATGTATTTCTAACACATTTTATTTTCAATTTTCGGAATAATGCCAATTCTGGCAGATTTTCTACCTTAACTTTGAAAAATCATAACTAATTTTGTAGACATCGTTTCGGAGTGATCTTAAAGGCTATGGAACCTTTATTGAGTCTAGTTTTAAGAAAAAATATGGACTTTTACTAACTCGAAACATATCATTCCCAAATTTTCAATCTTTGACCGCTGCTCCAGAGACTTTCCAGATTTTCTGACTAATTTCCGAAATTCATATCTTTTTCATAGCTTCAATTGATTCATATGACCTATCAAATTAAAGTTTATGATGTCTACTTTTACCCAGTAAAATTTCATAATTTTTCCTCATCATTTGTTCTTTCAAAACCATATGACAAACTCACTGTCTCACGGGCGATTTCACTGAAAACACTATTCAACTTCCAATTTTCAATATTTATTCCTTTGGCCTTAAATATTAGCCATTTCATTGAATATATAAAATAATCATAATATACTTTTGGTGAATAAAATTTGGGATGTTAAAACAAACATCTTTCAATTTTGTCAAAATTATAAATTTTAAAATAGACACAAACTTTAATTGAAAATAAATATTATATAATTTTAGCAAAACTCAAACTGTTTTATAATTTATTATAAATGTTAAAGAAGGGTGTATGCAACTAAAAAATTTAAAAATATATGCAATTTTAAACAATTCAAAGGCGGTTCGCATAAGAATTGATTTATGTGAGTTTAAAAAATAAAAATCCATGCAATGTTTTTTTGACTAAAAACTATATAATGTTAATATATTTAAAAAAGTGTAGATAATCTATTGTATTTTTTAGTTGAGAATGGTATACAGTATTTCCTCACTAGAGAATACTCATGTATAAACCAAAAATTTAATGTAAAAAAAATTAATATAATCAATATAAACAAATAATAATTTTTTTTTTTGGTGTGGGGATGAAGCTTTTTTAACAACTAAGATATTAGATGGAAAATTTAATATCTTTTAAATTGGTCTATTTTACTTAGAGATTATTTTTTTATAAGATTATTATACATCAGAAAAAAAAATTTAATAATTTAAATGGGCCAGTATCTATGTTAATAATTAAATGATATATTGATAATATATTTAGATATACGTTAGTTAAAGTAAAAAAAAAAAAAGAAAGATGATTTTGACGATTTTAATTTTTGTGAAAAAGTAATTTTCAATTACTCTTAAAATAGAATGCGGGAGAGATGGAAGGAGAGATTATAAAAAGTTTAATCAAGGCCAATTTAATATTTTGAAATTTATATTTTAGTTATTAGTCCTTCCAAATAATTACACCGTTTATAATAATTCCCAATAAATATCACCTGCTATAGATCTTTGAATCTAATTTTCCCAAGTATTTTCCTAAGGAGATTGAGAAGCAATGGAAGAAGATTATATTACTGGAACTTTTTTTAATATACCACTATTAGTGCTACTTATGCCACATTTTTAAAGTTTCAGAAAACAAAATAAATCACACCCAACACAAGTGCATTCCCCCAAATAATTTTAGTCAAATTCTTAAAAAAAGAAAAGGATATTTTAAGGTGTAGTTTGATTAAAAAAATTTAAAACATAGAAACAAATTAAATTGAAGCACTTGAGGATAAATATTCATACAAATTTAAATAATAATTGTTTTGAGCTGAAAACCTTAAATAATAATTAATATCCCATGAACACTAGTGAAATCGCACTCTCCCCGTTGAAGTCGCTCTTATCCATTGGCACATAAATGTGATATTTCAGGTAATAACTAGAAGCACCAATTTCATTCCAGCCGCTCCCGCCCAAGTTGTAAAGGATACCTGTGGCACCAGAACTTGATGATAGAATGTCGGGGATAGAGACTTTGTAGTCTAAGAGAGGTTGAAACCTTGTGGAATGATGATCATGAGAGAGTGCATTTCTAATAATATCACTCTCTTTTAATCTCAATTGTGTCAATAATGACCAGCGAGTGATACTACCAGGAAGTCTTGTGAATGTAGCATTACTGTTACTACCACAATATTTCATTATTATTAACTCATCGTCCTCTTCATCATCTTCCATTAATGAAGTACTCTTATTGTACCTTCCTTCTTCTTCCCTCTCTCCACCATCATCAAAGAAATGAGGGCAATCATTAGTCGTTTTTTTTTCTTTTTGCCAAATAGGGCAATCATTAATCATTTGTCTTCTCAATAGCCCCACGTCTACAATAAGAGTCAACATATTGCCACATCGATATCGATAATCATATATAAAATGTTGGTTGAAATCATGCCTAAAGTCAATTGGACTATTTGAGCAATCAACTTTCCTAACAAAAGGAAGCAGAGATGCCAAACTTTGTGTCCCCTTTCTCAATTCTGCTATCTCTTCCAATGGCATCACCATATGTTGGAATCTAAAACCACATTCATTGTGAAATTCCAACACCTTCATTCTCACTTTATGAAATGTCAACTGCTTAAGATCCAAAAAATTCAACACGAATAATACCCCTGACCTTGTCCCTTCCCTACTTCCACCAATGTTTATTCGCTTTGGCCCTTCATGTTCTACCCATAAATAGCCAATATTCTCCAGGAAAATTGAAGAATTGATTTGATCCAAATTCACACAACCATTAACATCCACCGTTTCAATCTTAGGAGCACAAGAGAGATCTGGTAGTGCAATGAGATGTTTTGAATCCCGCAGAATGATTTCCTTTAGATTTGGAAAATGCTAAAAGAAAAAGCATTGTTAAATAAATTAGATAACTGCCAAAATAATTTTAATCAAGAATTTCTCTCATGCCAATTAGAACATGAATTGGATCACCGATAGAGAATACAACAAGGGTTTAACTATGAATTTAATGCTAGTAAAGCCAACCTTTCAATTGTGCAACATTTGGTTAATGTTTGATGCAACATCTTATAATCACTAAGAGGGGAAACATATGATATATGAAAAATGAGACGTACCTGATTTTCATTTCCAAATTGTCGGATATTACTATTAGGCATTCGAAGCATAACAAGATTCTCAGCACACAAATGTAATGGCACATAGGATAGTGGATATTCTTCCCAAATGAAAAATCTTAATTTTTCTGGAAGATAATCCAAATCTCCACGAATATTCAATGCTCGAGGCTTTCTTCGATCAGACTTGTAAACTTTAAAGAATATCAAGTTATGCATCTTTTGAAGATGACAACTATTCAATGTAATCCTTTTCATCTTGCTCTCGTCGAATGACATGCATCGAGTTGCCTCAATCTCCTAAAATATAATAGCAAATCAAGAAAACACAACCATCAATACCTAAAAAAATGACCAAATTAAAACATACTATAGAACAATTAAATGCATATGCTATTAGAAATATCCAAATTAATTTACGACCTTGAGCATTTCACTCAAAAAAATCTTACTATTCATATTTTCGTTCTGATAAATGAATTTCTAAAAACTCATAAACATGCAGAAACACTCGTACGTTCACCTGCATACTTTCATACGTAGATATTTAATATAACTATAAAAGCCTATGTGTAACTATACTCATCGAACATAACTTTTTAATAATAGAAAACATGAACTAAAGACTAACGAGAAGACCAATTACAAGACATCGAAAAATGAGAATCCCAATGAATCTTATTCAGTAGAAAATGAGGACAAGATATGAAGCATTGAATTGACTCAAGCCCTTATGATCAAATTATGGGGAAAAATTATTAATTAACATGTAAAATGTGATTAAATAATAAATAGAACAACTAAATATATTTCTCTTAGAAAATATGAATATGTTGACACTTACCAAAGATTTTAATGAATAAACAGATAACTTTTCGGAAAACACATAACAAGGAAATAAAATATGAGGAAAATAAAGAATATAATAAAAAAATTAAAAAATAAAATATTACCTTGTCATCGTTGAAAAGATGATAAATATCCTCGGGTCTCCATACTCGAATAGGTTTGTTAGGGTTAGATATTAATTGTTGCTTAGAAATTTCACGCCCCATATCCAGTAAAAGAGCATGCATCACAATATGACCAAATTTTACTGAAATGAGGGATCGATCTATAAGTACACTTGTATCAATATGCGTAGAAGAACCATATAAACATCTTGCACAATCCAGAGAAATCCCCTGTCCTTCCTTCAAGAGAAATGCTATGTCAAGAAATACATTCTTCTGCATGTCATCAAGTCCATCAAAACTCAACTTCAATACATTAAAAATGTCTTGATGAAGAGCTTGATTTAGTTTTTCCAAAGCACTTTCCCACTCTTCTTTTCCTCTGCCATCAAGAAAGCAACCCAACACTATTAGGGCTAATGGATTTCCTTTACAATAATACACTGCCCTCTCTGACAACTTCAAATAGCTTTTAAATGGCTCATTTTGCTTAAAAGCGTTCAAACTGAAGAGATGTAGAGCATGAGGCAACTCTAATTCTTGAACATGATATGTTGTTGAAGCAAAAGTATTCTTAAGCACTTGCATGTCTCTTGATGTGATAATAATTCTACTTCCTTCTCCAAACCAATCACATGCTCTCATTAAATCTTTAATTGCTATAGGATTTTCCACATCATCAAGTACCAAAAGAATTTTCTTCCTGCGAAGCCTTCTTTCCACAAAAGTTGTTCTTAAATTGTAAGCATTCATATCCTCATCTTTTAACAATTCTTCAAGGCATTTTCTCAATAATTCATCCAATCCAAACTTTGCTAGTCGTTCTCTCACATTTCCAACAAATGAGAAAGCTTCAAACTGATCTTTCAACCTATCAAATACTGCTTCCGCGAGAGTGGTCTTGCCTAGACCACCCATACCCCATATCCCCACAATGCGAGCTTCACTTAGTAACTCTTCAATTTTCAAAATCTGATGATCAATCCCAACTAATCCTTCCAAATGAAATGATTTGTTACTCAATTTGCTCAAAATATCTTTCACAATCATTTTAGTAAGTTTGGGTTCAGGCCTATCACAAATACAAAGTCAAAGAATGATCATGTTTGATGCCCAAAGAAAGAAAACAAAAAGTGAAAAATGTGTTGAAGCTACCTGAAATTCTTTGAATGCCACCCAGATAGATTTGTTGATCGGATCAAAGCATTTGTCCACTCCAACACTGTTCTTTGGTCGTGCTTAAATCTCTGCTTAAGCTTAGCAAATCCAACTCCAAAACTCCCATTTTGTTTGCGAACATTTGATGGATCTACATCATAGAAAATAGGTATAACAATTCTTCCATATTGATCCTTACATTTCATGATATGAACAAGCTCATCCATACACCATGTGGAAGAAGCATAATCTTTAGAGAAAATAATCAAAGATATGTCTGATCTCTCTATTATTTTCAGAAGAACAGATGATATGTCATCTCCTTTGTGGAGCTTGTGATCCATAAAAGTTTGAATACTTGCGTTGCTAAGTGCTTCATAAAGATAACTTGAGAAAGTGTCACGAGTGTCTTCTCCTCTAAAGCTAAGAAAGACGTCATACGTTTGAGTTAAAATCACATCATCTTGAGAACTACAAATAGAAACAAACCATGTCAACAAATATTGGGTTATGTAGGAGCAAATCAAACAAGAAAATAAGGAATGTAAGGTTATTTAGAAGAAACTAGCTACCTTTCATCAATAGCAACTGGTTGGTTACCATTAAGCGAATGAGATATGAATCTGATAGCTTTGTAAATTGATAATCCCAATAGGAGCAATGAAGCTTCTCTGCGCATCATTAAAGCAATGGTTGTGATAGACTGATAGTAATTTCTAGCTTCAACCTTCAGCAACCTGAAACTAAGGCCATAGAAAGTGCAAGCAAAAGTTTATTAGATGTACGCCAGAAAGGTAGCCAGAGACAAGATTCAACACTAGAAGAAACAATAAATTAACAAAACTTTTCGAGCAATATATTTGTCATGAATTTATTAAGAAAAAAAAAGGAAGTATCATTTCCCACTTCATCTATTCTTAAAATCGACTTAGAAAACAAAGAAAGAAAAAGATTGTTTGATTAACCTATTTTTTTTATAATTATTTAATATCTTATTATATTGATAAACTAATTTACTAAAAAAAGTTGGAATAACATGACTAATAAATAACAAGAAATAATTCTCTAATAACAATAATAACAAACTCAAAATACATGATCTTTCCTTTTTGCTTCTTCTTGTTTTTTTTTTTCCAATTCCATTTCCACCATACTCAAAATCACAAGGCAGTTAAAAGTTGTTTTTATTTTTTTATAACACATTGCTACTTTTTTCGCAAAACACCTACCTAAAAACTAATTATCAAACAATTTTTTCAGTTTTGATTTTAATAAACAAAAAATTGTTCTGAAATAAATAATCAAGCAATGCCATAGTTTTTGAAGATTATATTTAAATATACAACTAACATACACATAGTGTGTGTGTGTGTAGTATATATAGTATCCAGATCTAACGTGTTTATAAGTTTCATTAGATCGAGGAGTGGAAGTAAATAACCATAAGGTAGTTGCAGAATTTTTTATTTAAACAAACCCTGCTCGCAAAACAGTAAATCGATGGGATGTGGCAAGTGGAAAGAATAAAAGAGAAGAATGCAAGTGTTTGCCTGAACGTGAAGGCAAGATAGTTCACAAAGATCGCAAAAATGTGAGCTTTGGGATCTGCAGGCTTCCTCGTCTTCAAACGAGTTCTTAAAATAAACGAAGAGTTTAGTCAATAGATCAAGTCCAGCCAAATCTTTGAAAGGTTATGGGACTTTTTTCTTTCAGAAGCAAAAGAGGAAAAAAAATTCAAATGTTTAGAAGAAAAAATGAAATGTTTTGCAGAATTTTTCTGTGAAAAATGAAGGCAAAACAGAACAAGGATGATGGATCCATGGAATGAGGCAAGTAAAAGTGAAGAAATAACCTGGATCGATGTGGAGGGAAGCAAAAAAGAAAGAAATGGCTCCCACAAGCAAAGATCTAACAAATGGAAGCTTCAGAATTTGCCGACTTGTTTTCTCTTATAGAACAAGAACTTCAGATTTAGAGATGAACAAATTAATTGCCTTCTTTATCTATATATTTTTTCAGTCTCTTTTGCCTCTTTCTGAGAAGCTCGCGTGTCGGTGGGGTGGTGGGGTTGCCGTGTTGGTGTGGCAAACTTGCAATGCTGCTTCATCATCGTACGTCTTGGACAGCTTTTGCAAAAGTTACTCCCACTGCTTAATATCACAATAATTTACTCCTTACCATGAGGCCCTCTCTAATACTTTCCCATCTTTTTTCTCACTTTTACTTAAAATTACACCGTTATCTGTGTTAAAAAAAAAATTGGTCTTATCTTTTATAAAAAAAACATAACATTCGATACTTTAAAATATTTTTTAGTAATATCTAGTATTTTAAAATAATTTTTGATATACTGATTATCCTCAAATATTTTTTTAGTAATAACTACTGTCTAACAAGTTACACCCAAAAGTATTTTTCTAATAATATCTAGTATCATAAATTAATTTTTAACTCACTTAACATCCTAAATAATTTTTCAATAACACTCAATATTTTAAAATAATTTTTTTTGCATCTAATCCTTTTAAATATTTTTTTCATCAGCACTATACATCTTAAGTAAGTTTGAAGTGCTCGTTGCCATTAGGAAAATATTTTGAGTATTAAATGTACAAAAAATTATTTAAGGATACTGAGTACCATTAGAAAAATAAGGTGCTTAATGCTATGTTTGGAAAAACAAAATAGGCCCAATCTCCCTTGTTTACATCCAAAACAATATAGTTTTGAGTAAAAGAGAGGAAAGTGAGGAGAAAGGAACCCGATTCAATTTACCATAAAGTAAAATAGAGGAAAAATGATAATAAAACATTATTTAAATTTTAAAATCCTAAATTATGTGTTTTTTATTATAATAAGTAAATAATTGTTCCGCAAGTGTAATTAATACTTATATTCTTGTAGGCTATAAGATTTATTTGAAGTTTTTAAGTTTAAATGGTACTTTCTTATCTTTTTTTTTTCTGAAGCAAAAATGGCTGAAAAGAATTATGATTTGTAAATTTTATTATTCAAAATTTTTTTAAGAACCGGATGCACATATTTTTAGTGGGGATAACTTTTTTTTTTTTCAATTGTGCATAACTTATCTTTAACCAAGTGGAAAATAAAAGATATTTGAACATAGTATATTTTGTACGTAAGTTAAAAAAAAAAAAGTAACCCCTACCGAAAATAAGTTATACTTTATCATTGAAACGAATTTTTAGATATTTTTTGACAATAAATTTTGTAATGAAAATTTTTCCAACAATTTCCTTTTAAAAAAATGATGTCATATAGCTTTAGAAAGTAATATTGAGTAAGCAATTCACATGGTCTATTAATAGATGAAAAATTATTTTGATGCTGCCCTTGTATATCTTTTGGGTGCTGTATATATATTTAGATCAAAAATAAATTCTTTATCTAACTCTTACATTAATAACAGGAAATAGTAGTATTTATCATAAAATTCAAGTGATTTATAATATTGTCATATTAACTAACTAATACATTAAACGCCTATAACATATAATATCTATTGTTTTTACTGATCTTATTAAATATAGGCATATATAAAAAAATATTTAATATCTTTTAAAACTATTAAGGTGTCTTATGAAAAAAGAAAAATAATTTTTAGAAAGAATTTAGTAATAGATACAGGAGGCTGCACAAGCCCTTGTAGTCATTGGTCAATAAGTTAATTGAAGTCCATTATTGCCGCATTTGTGACTTTTGGGAATTGCCGGGATACTTCGTTGTAGGGGTACCGCACCAGTCCTTTGCTTTTGGTAAAAATTTGGAATCTTTTTTATTTTTATCAAAAGCAAAATCCTAGAATCTGAATGGCTCGCTTATTTGTGAATCATGATTTGGGTCTTTGCTTTTTTGGATTTTTTAATTAAAATACATAAGGAGGCAAAAAGCCTGAATTAGAAATAATTAGTTGGAATCAACCCATGTCAATTAGGCTTAGGCCATTACTGAGGTTATGACACATAATAGCAATATAATCACACTCAAAGCTTTTGTTGAAGATTGGATTTGATCCTACTTTACCCAACTATCTATGCCTAAGCTTAAGAGCCTCAAATAGATAATCAGTGAGTGGCATGAGACTCTTCGAGTGAGATTAGAAAACCACAGTGCACTTAATATTAATCAGTTACTCCTACGATCCTCAATATAAAATAAAGTAGGCTTATATTTAGGATTTGAGGAGGCATTATCAAATCAGGATATTGGGTAGGTAGTTAATTACCAAAATAATACAGTAAACTTCAAACAAAAGAAAAACCATTTTGCTTATGTTTATATTCTTCCTCAGTTGTTAATTGGGTATTTGTAAAAACATTTTGTTAATTCCACTATCCTCTAGAGATTGGAAAATGCATTGAAAGAAAAGCGGAGGAGACAGCACATGATAAAATTTCAAAGGATGGGTTTTCTATAGGTGAATAAAAAATAAAAATAAGAGAATGCAAAAGATTTTCAAAGTAAATTGACTGTTTTTATTTTTAGACACATAAAGTCATCCTGCGCTTCTGACTTTTAGGGTGTGTTTGGTTTGAGGGGAGGGTAGGGGAGGGAGGGGAGGAGAGGGTGGGTAAATTACCTTTTTGGGTTGAAAGAATTTAAATTTTAGGCGGGAACCCAAAATTTAAAAAGAATGAGAAGGTAAAATTTGGGCGGGAAACCAAAATTTAAAAGAATGAGAGGGTAAATATTAGGTTTTTTTGTCCATTATTGTAATTTTACCTCCCTCCCCTCCCCTCCCTCCCCTACCCTCCCCTCAAACCAAACACACCCTTATGAATTGCCTCGTTAGTCGTTGCTTTCATTGTATTTTTACAGCACCGCTCCTCTGCTTTTGGGAAAATATGCACCCCGGAGCGCATTTGCTTGTTTGGAATTTCAAAAAAAAGATCTAAAAAGTCCAATCAAACCTTCGTTAATGAAAAAACATAAGCAATTAATGGGAATATTTACTAAAATTCTAATTGGAAAAAAATGAAAAATCATTAGTTACTTTTTACACAACACTTTATTTTATTTAATAAAGAAATATTTAGTTGAGTTGGGCCTATTAAACTCATCAAGACCATAACATGTTTTCAGATTTAAATAGTACTTATAAGAGTATTTACATCTTACTTAGTAATAAGGTCCTCACATCAGTAATGTAATTCAAACTTACAACACTTTATATTTTAGATTAAAATATTTTCTTAGGAAGGACCTTATAATAAGAATAAGATAGCATAGTTTGTTGGTGTAGATTCCAATAAACTAATTTAATTTTTTATCATGTGCCTACAGATCCAACTATATATAAAGTGTAATGACCTAAGTAAGCCATGAAAGTTGCAGAAAATTAAAGAAATATTGATTATTTGGAATAGTTTATTTTTGACTTATAAGTATTTATAAATTATGATTTACGGTATACGTGGTAAGTATGTGATAGGAGTTTTATCTCGACTTATATAATAAGAATTTATATCACAAAAATAAGTGATATCAAAGATAGCTATAGACAGATTGAAATGTTACATTGATCTAATATAAGGTGTAGTTTGTGTACATATTTATTCTATTTTTTCTTCAATTATTAAATATGTGTCAACAGTCAAGTCACCCTGAATGTTAGGGGAGCGTTATTGTCACTTTGTTGTTATTTCGGTATTCCCGCGTTGCTGTGTTGTTTCACTTGTACTGCGATAGCACATGGCTTTTGGAGAAAAATGAATCAGAATATGGCCCACATTGATTTAACAAGTCTTAAAAATATTTTAAAAATTTTAATGGCTGACATTTTTTGTACGCAATAGAGATATCCAAAGAAAACATTTATTCCATCCAGAGGGCTTTTATTTGCATTATTTTTTGAGAGTATAAATATTATTGAAGTTGTAACTGGTCATTGACCAATAAGTCAAGTCTTCTTGCTCCTGTGACTTTTGTTACTTTCCACAAAATTGCGCTGTAGTTGTATCACACCAGCTAGCCTTTTGCTTTTGGAAAAACTTGGAACCTGGAGGGCCCACTTATTTATGATATTTGGATCTTAGGATAATCCGTAATGGTGATCTCAAATATTCGCTCCACGTGTGTAAACCAGTCAACTTAAATATTGGTTTGGAATAACTTATTTTTTATTAATAAATATTTATAAATCGTGATTCATAGTATATGACCAATAAGTCAAGTCTTCCTGCTCCTGTGACTTTTGTTACTTTCCACGAAACTACGATGTAGTTGTACCACACCAGCTAGCCTTTTGCTTTTGGAAAAACTTGGAACCTGGAGGGCCCACTTATTTATGATATTTGGATCTTAGGATAATCCGTAATGGTGATCTCAAATATTCGCTTCACGTGTGTAAACCAGTCAACTTAAATATTGGTTTGGAATAACTTATTTTTTATTAATAAATATTTATAAATCGTGATTCATAGTATATGACCAATAAGTCAAGTCTTCCTGCTCCTGTGACTTTTGTTACTTTCCACGAAACTGCGCTGTAGTTGTACCACACCAGCTAGCCTTTTGCTTTTGGAAAAACTTGGAACCTGGAGGGCCCACTTATTTATGATATTTGGATCTTAGGATAATCCGTAATGGTGATCTCAAATATTCGCTCCACGTGTGTAAACCAGTCAACTTAAATATTGGTTTGGAATAACTTATTTTTTATTAATAAATATTTATAAATCGTGATTCATAGTATATGACCAATAAGTCAAGTCTTCCTGCTCATGTGACTTTTGTTACTTTCCACGAAACTACGATGTAGTTGTACCACACCAGCTAGCCTTTTGCTTTTGGAAAAACTTGGAACCTGGAGGGCCCACTTATTTATGATATTTGGACCTTAGAATAATCCGTAATGGTGATCTCAAATATTCGCTTCACGTGTGTAAACCAGTCAACTTAAATATTGGTTTGGAATAACTTATTTTTTATTAATAAATATTTATAAATCGTGATTCATAGTATATGAAATAAGTTTGTGAGAGGAGTTTTATCTTGACTTACGTAATAAACATTTATATTCAAAAAATAAGTAATCCCAAATATACTAAAACATGATTGTAAGGAGCAACTTTTTTTATAGGTGGTCTGGATGGGAAGAAAGAATGTGATCACAAAAGAAATTCCACAATAAATTTTGATATGATTAGAAAGGAGAGTAAGTTCCATGAAACTTACAAGTTCAGATGGATCAAAATAAAAAATCTTTATTTACTTCTACATGTCAGTTTTTTGACTAGTGAGGACGAGAGCACAAGCAAAAGTCATCAAGAAGAAACTGAACTCGTCTATTTCCTCTATTGTCTCTGTATCCTTCAAAGTTATTTTGAAATATTGTGCCTGCAGGCCCAACTAAATGAAGTAAAGAAATCGATAGATTGAAATCATTAGATGGATCAAACATGAAGTGAAGGAGATTTTTATATTTATCTATTTTTTCTTCAATTATCAAATTATCACTTAATCTAGACTGTCTAAATTAGATCTGAATGGTTCAGATTTATTTTTTTTTTACCTTTATTTTTTAAGAAATTATTTCAATGTGTATATAATCTAAAATAAAAATAATATTCTAATGGTCATTACATCAAATATGTTTTATTTAAAAATCATCCATTAAAAATTTTATATTTGGACCGTTACAATTGTATCTAGATGATGCAGATCTCACCCTAGTAATGAGCACCACTGAAACCAATTCTGAGAAATGTCCCCACATTCAGATCATGTTTGGATATGGAGGAAAAAGTGAGAAAAATATGGGGATGGGAGGGAATACAGGAAGAAAATTTTAATATTTTTGCAGCTTTTTGTCCTAATATTTTTTCCCTCTAGTTTTCTTTTTATCCAAACTAAGTGTCTCATTCTGCTTCAAATAAGATTACCTTCTTCAACAAGATTACCAAACTCTCATATCTATATATATATATATATATTTGGTATAGCGAAAAAAATGGCCACAGCCTTCTAGGAGTTAAAAAGAAATATGTCCGCATTGAATGGAAAAAAGCCCCATGTGAGGTACATGAGTCTTTTGTTTCGCTTTCAATTGTTAGACATAAACACTAAGGGTCTGTTTGGTGTGAGGAATTTGGAGGGGAGGGAAAATTTTTATGAGTTGAATTTTAAAATATTGAAGAAGTGGGGTAATAAAATTTTAATAAAGAGAATATATAAGATAAAAGAGTGAAAAAAATTAATTAAAAATTTTTAACCCCACTTCTATAATTTTTTTAAATTCAACTCAAAAAAACTTTCCCTCCGATCACTTTCTCGCCCCTCCCCTGAGACTAAACAAGCCCTAAAGGGTTTGAGGCTTCTCTTTCGTTAGCTTTTGGAGCCCACCACTCATCAATCCTCCCACCAATACAACCCGCCAGTGCGAGACACATTTCAGAACTGCCCAGCATAGAATAAAACCCACTGTTTGGTTGTGGCCATGTGAGCTAGTAAACTAACTCGTATATATGGATTCGAGATAGATTCACTCAAAATATACGAGGCAGGAGAAATGAAAGAAAGGACAACGGGAAGCCAAATGTGGAAATTATATACTTCCTTTTATTCACAATATAAATCACTTGTAGAATAATATTTTGATCTATAATATAAATCAGTTAAAAAGTAATTAATGTTTATTTGTCAATCTTATCTGTGTAGTTAATGCTTAAATATAATTTTTTGTATGTTCTCTATCATTTGAAAATTAATTTAGTCTGAGTAAAGTTGGAAAAATTTAAGACATATTTAATGAGTTAAACATTATTTCTTAGTTCTAATAAATTAGTTGAAGTGCCATATATTATGGATTGAAGAAAGTATAGTAGATTTAAATTAGGCTTCACATAGGGAAAGAAAATAAAATTCGAAAATAGAGAAACAATCAATGCCATGACACTCCACATTAGTGGGTAGCAACCCCAATCTCACTGACTCCACAATTAGATGATAATGTAACTTGATTCTTGATGAAGAAGACGAGTGTCTTAATGCACATTAAGGGTGACTACGGGCCCTAACTTTTTCAACAGTGTTTTGAAATTCACTTCCCAAGTCCAAGAGACAACAATGAAAATGGGTTTAGCGCAGCAACATTAGTTAGAAGAGACGAAGTTGAGTGTGTGAACCTAACAACATCAACTGAAAATCAAAAGTACACCAAAAATAATTATGAGTAATAATTTAGTAGCAACACTGTAAGATAGACCTCTTAGCGGGTGCTAATAAACTTAGAGATCCTTCTTAGTATCGTGCACGGGCGCTTTTGCGGAGTTTCATCCATTAGACACATTTCCTTCCCCAAGTGATTGTTATTGATTGATTGATTATATTTATTTAATGTGTAAACAAGTCAGGTCTAAAGGCTTACAGACCAGGCCTTAACAAAATAGGCCTAACTTATTTATACATTTAAAAAGAACAAGCCAAACAAGACTCCAAATAAGTCAGGCTATAGGCCGTCTGATAGAGGTCTGACCTAATATCACCCTTAAATGTCAGGACTTAGCTATGTTGTTCTTGTTTTTCTATAGTCATGTCCTTTTTTAACTGCAGGGTTTTAATATGTAACATCATTTGATATTTTAATGAAATTTGATTTATAATAAAAAAAATTGTTTTTATTTTAATAATAAAACGCGAATTATATATAAAACAAAGGAAATACATGCAAGTAGTATTATCAGTTGTAAACTGCAGAGTTAGCTTAATAGTCATGTAAACTCAATAGTCAGTACTCAGTAGCAATATTTTTTTGGCTGGTTGGCATTTTAAAATTTAGATTAAAAACACATGATGGAGTTTATTAGTGAGGGTGTGTTTGGATTAGTGGTAGCAGAAGTTGCTTTTTTTCAATATGATTTTTTCAAACGTAAGATAGAGTAAAAGTGGCTTAAATCCCTTAACTAACTTTCCTAAATTAACACCAAAAGGAGTATAATTAATTAATAGAGCTGGAAGTGGCTTAAATTTGTGATTGTTAGGGATCTTTATTGATGTAATTAATGAGGCTTTGCCTGGATGACTAGATGCTTTAGGCAAGATATTATTTTAATTTTTTTGTTTTGTTTTAGTGAGTGTTTGGGAATTTCTCAAACCTATAATTCAAACCTAGGCTTGCGCAACTAGAGATAAAACTTCTCTCACACATTTACCTCGTAAATCGTAAAAACTATTCTCGAAAACTAATCCAAACACACACTAAAAAAATACTCGCTCCGTTTTTTTAATATAAGGCCTATTTACTTTATTGATTAGATCAAGGAAGTTAATTAAGTTACTTAACATAATATATATTTTTTTAAAATACCTTAGTTATCTTTTTTAATTCTCTACTTCTCTCTTCTCGTGGATTATTGTTGATAGAATATCAATAGGGATAATTTAGAAAAAAATTGATAAATATTAAAACCATTATCTTATATTTAGGATAAGAATAACTCCTTATATATGTCTTATATTAAGGATTAATGGGAGGGAGTATATTTTTTCCCTAAGATTTTTGCTTACTAATTAACATCACATCATTAAAATACACTCCATATAGATTTTTTTTTTATCTGACTTGGATTGTATACAGCATGTGATTGTTGTCAATGTTCAAGTGATACGCTAGTTATTTGAGAGGAACAACATATTCCTCACCCACAAGGTCACAGACTTATAGGTTCGAACTGCGTGCGCGCGCGAGAGAGAGAGAGAGAGAGAGAGAGAGAGAGCCAAGAACGTGTTTGTTAAAGAAGCTGTTGTAGACACCAATAATTGTCAAGGAAGATTGTGATTCATTGAATCTCTCATTTTCTTAGTTCAGTTTTAAGCATGTTTTTTGTTTGAGAATGTTTTTCACGTTGAAGGGTCCACTGGAAAGTAGTTAAAGCATCAATCTCACGAGTCATGATGATAGAAATGCCCCTAACTAACAAAGATTTATTAAATTAATAATTAATTAAGGAAACCTGATTGCAGTGATCAGATCCAAATTTACCTTCAATATAAGCAATATAAACAAAATCTAGACCTATATATATATGTGTGTGTGTGTAGTCACTAATTAGAAACGTAATAAAACTACTGACTATAAGCTTTTTGGTAATCTAGGAAAACGATATGCGGTTCGGTAGGCAACACAGGAATAGCACAACTATACTGATAATATGTGCATGATTACATAAATTTCCCAAAATTCACCATTTTACTTTCTTAATACCCCAGAGATATTAGAATCATTAGGGGATAAATTTGAGCTCCTGCTAAATTGGGGCTTAGCAGTCCATTTAATTTAGGCTTATTTCCAAGCCTCGAGTCTCAAAATTCGGGGTATTACAGTGTGGCAAACTTGCAATGCTGCTTCATCATCGTACGTCTTGGACCGCTTTTGCAAAAGTTACTCCCACTGCTTAATATCACTATAATTTACTCCTTACCATGAGGCCCTCTCTAATACTTTCCCATCTTTTTTCTCACTTTAACTTAAAATTACACCGTTATCTGTGTTAAAAAAAAAAATTGGTCTTATCTTTGAATAAAAAAACATAACATTCGATACTTTAAAATATTTTTTAATAATATCTAATATTTTAAAATAATTTTTGATGTACTGATAATTTTTAAATACTTTTTTAGTAATAAGGCAAATTGATATTTCATAAAGAATATAATAATATTGATATACAATTAAAATAAATGAGATTAATTTAAAGAATAATTTTATTACCTTGAGAAATTAAAATGACAGTTCTGTAAATCTGTATATGAAATGAAACCATCAATACAATCAAGAGACCCATGAATATAAGCGCCACAGGAGAACATAAGGGTATCACAATATGAAATTTTCTGTCCTTCATACATACAAAGCGGTTTTCAATATAAATTCAAAAATTGGATATTTTTAGCCACATATTTTTAAAGGAAAATTTTTGATGAGTTTTATTTTTGGAATTGATGCAAATTTATTCTAAAAAATTTTACTGAAAAGCAAACCAAATCTCCATAAATACTGTGAAGTATTTTCTAAAAAGTAGAACAAAAATAATTTTTAGAAGACATTTAATAATAGGGAGACGTGACGGTACAAAACTTTGTGGTCATTGATCAATAAGTCAAGTCTTCCCGCTCCTGTGACTTTTGTTACTTTTCACGAACCAGCTAGCCTTTTGCTTTTGGAAAAACTTGGAATCTGGAGGGCCCACTTATTTATGATATTTGGGTCTTAAGATAATTCGTAATGGTGATCTCAAATATTCGCTTCACGTGTGTAAACCAGCCAACTTAAAGTGTTGGTTTGGAATAACATATTTTTTATTAATAAATATTTATAAATCGTGATTCATAGTATATGAAATAAGTTTGTGAGAAGAGTTTTATCTCGACTTATATAATAAACATTTATATTTAAAAAATAAGTAATCCCAAATATACTAAAACATGATTGTAAGAAGCAACTTTTTTTATAGGTGGTCTGGATGGGAAGAAAGAATGTGATCACAAAAGAAATTCCACAACAACTTAGAAGCATCCTATAATAAATTTTGATATGATTAGAAAGGAGAGTAAGTTCCATGAAACTTACAAGTTCAGATGGGTCAAAATAAAAAATCTTTATTTACTTCTACATGTCACTTTTTTGACTAGTGAGAACGAAAGCACAAGCAAAAGTCATCAAGAAGAAACTGAACTCGACTATTTCCTCTATTGTCTCTGTATCCTTCAAAGTTATTTTGTAATATTGTGCCTGCAGGTCCAACTAAATGAAGTAAAGAAATCGATAGATTGAAATCATTAGATGGATCAAACATGAAGTTAAGGAGATTTTTATATTTATCTATTTTTTCTTCAATTATCAAATTATCACTTAATCTAGACTATCTAAATTAGATCTGAATGGTTCAGATTTAGTTTTTTTTACTTTTATTTTTTAAGAAATTATTTCAATGTGTATATAATCTAAAATAAAAATAATATTCTAATGATCATTAGATCAAATATGTTTTATTTAAAAATCATCCATTAAAAATTTTATATTTGGACCGTTACAATTGTATGTAGATGGTGCAGATCTCACCCTAATAATGAGCACCACTGAAACCAATTCTGAGAAATGTGCCCACATTCAGATCATGTTTGGATATGGAGGAAAAAGTGAGAAAAATATGGGGATGGGAGGGAATACAGGAAGAAAATTTTAATATTTTTGCTGCTTTTTGTCCTAATATTTTTTCCCTCTAGTTTTCTTTTTATCCAAACTAAGTGTCTCATTATGCTTCAAATAAGATTACCTTCTTCAACAAAATTATCAATCTCTCATTTATATATATATATATATATATTTTTTTTTGGTATAGCCAAAAAAATGGCCACAGCCTTCTAGGAGTTAAAAAGAAATATGTCCGCATTGTATGGAAAAAAGCCTCATGTGAGGTCCATGAGTCTTTTGTTTCGCTTTCAATTGTTAGACATAAACACTAAGGGTCAGTTTAGTGTTAGGGATTTGGAGGAGGAAATTTTTATGAGTTGAATTTTAAAATATTGAAGAAGTGGGGTAATAAAATTTTAATAAAGAGAATATATAAGATAAAAGAGTAAAAAAAACTAATTAAAAATTTTTAACCCAATTTCTATAATTTTTTAAATTCAACTCAAAAAAACTTTCCCTCCGTCCATTTTCTCTTCCCTCCCTTCAGACTAAACAAGCCCTAAAGGGTTTGAGGCTTCTCTTTTGTTAGCTTTTGGAGCCCACCACTCATCAATCCTCCCACCAATCCAACCCGCCAGTGCGAGACACATTCCAGAACTGCTCATATACTTCTTTTTATTCACAATATAAGTCACTTATAGAATAATGTTTTTATCTATAATATAAATCAGTTGAAAAGTAATTAATATTTATTTGTCAATTTTATCTGTGTAGTTAATGCTTAGATATAATTTTTTGTATGTTCTCTATCATTTGAAAATTAATTTAGTCTGAGTAAGGTTGGAAAAATTTAAGACATATTTAATGAGTTAAACATCATTTCTTAATTCTAATAAATTAGTTGAAGTACCTTATATTATGGATTGAAGAGAGTATAATGGATTTAAATTAGGCTTCACATAGGGAAAGAAAATAAAATTCGAAAATACAGAAACAATCAATGCCATGACACTCCACATTAGTGGGTAGCAACCCCAATCTCACTGACTCCACAATTAGATGATATTGTAACTTGATTCTTGATGAAGTAGACGAGTGTCTTAATGCACATTAAGGGCGACTACTGTCACGCCCTTATTTTAATTTCACATTTATCAGAGTATTCACGGAAAATGATATGCGGTTCGGTAGGCAACACAAGAATAGCATAACTATACTGATAATATGTACATGATTAAGGAAATTCCCCTTAGGGATTCATACACGATAATTGCAATTAGTGTAGCCGCACAGGGCTACTTGGGTGTCTAAACTCGTCCCAGTGAAACAGAGACTTCTTCCCGTCTTTGTTCCACTACTGAAATCCCCTCGTACGGTACTCTGCATTGTTGTCTGCATATCTTCTGTCGTCTCCTGTCTAAATTGTTGGTAGGGAAGGGTGAGATTCGAGAGAATCTCAGTAGGAAACAGATACCATAATGCATGCATGATTGATGCTATGTGTATGACATGTTAGCTTTATCTAGATGTATGCCCCATAATGACATTTCTGCATGCTCAATGTTTCATACAACAAGACTATGGCCACAGCGAAAAAGAAACAGAGCTTCATTTATTCAAATATGCTATACACAATCAAGTAAAGCAACCACATACATTATTACACAAGCAAAAATATCAAATACATGCAAGTAAGGTAAGTCCCCTACCTTAACCCTTTTTCCGCCTCGAAACGAGTGCCTCGATCTACGTGCAAATAGCTCGGGGCTCCATATTCGATCCTACAATGCCAAATGTATTATTTAGACACTTCCATAGTGTTTCTGGGGGTTATATAAGTCTATCTTGAAAAATTACTAAAATACCCCCGGGGACCCGGCCCCATCATACCCGGTCCGGCTGTACTTTTCTCGAAATTCTAACCTGGGCTATCCTGACATATTTTCGCCCAAGGAATCTATTTCCGGACTCGGAATTATCAAATTCAATGTCAAATTACGAAATTGCCCTTGGCAGCCCTACTTTTAGGGTTTTAGGGGCGTTTCCGTAATTATGCTTTCTCGGCCTTTTCCGAAAAAGTGCCCAACTGTAACCCCACCTAATTTTCCCTCCTGAACTCAATGGAATCATCAAATCATTGAAAATCCAACTCTATGGTCCATTTATAGCCCAGACCGAAATATATGTGTTTTCTAGGGAAAATCGGGGTTTTTCGGTTTCGGCTCCGTAAACGCGTTCCTTTCTACTCCTAACCACTTTATTGACTATTCCATTAGGTTACAACTACCATTTAGTATCAATTTGGGCAGCATAACCCCTAGGGAAACCCATTTTCCATTTTTACAACCAATGGCAATCCGGCGAAATTTCACCGATTAAATTGCCCACAGCAGCTAGAATAGTCAATATACAAGAGTTTGGAAGTTACCTCAAGCTCCCACTGGCTTTTTCTCTTCTTGGCTGAAACCCTAACCTTTGAAATACCAAAAGATGAGCTTCCAAACCTTGAATCACATAGAAGAATAGCTTAGGAACGGAGTTATACGCATTAAGAACCGATTTACCGAAGAAATCACTTACCTTTGCAAGTTTTTTCCTCTCCTTCTCTCTCTCTAAAATTTCAAACTTCCTCTCTCTTAGGGTCTGTTATGGCGTCAGTTTCATCTGAATAGAGGAGGAAGATGGTGTTTTATTTTAATATCTTATATCATATTTCATTTATTTGATAATTTCCAAATTTTCGGATTTTACAAAATTCTGGCAGATTTCTGCCCAAACTTTGAAAAATCATAACTAATTCTAGAAAAATAGAAATGAGGTGATTCCAAAGCCTATAGAACCCTTATTGAGTCTAGTTTCAAGGAAAAATATAGAATTTTGCTTCCTGGAATCACAAAATTCCCAGAATTTCAATCTTTGCATATTGGTCCAGAAATTTCACAGTTTATCTGTGCTGACTTCAAAAATTCATATCTTTTTGTGTATAGCTCTAATTGATTCATATGACCTATCAAATTAAAGCTTAGGATGTATACTTTCATCCTGTAAAATTTCATAATTTTTACTTATCATTTAGTCTTACAAAACCTTATGATAAGCTCACTGCCTCATAGGCGATTTTATCGAAAACATAATTATATTCTCCAAAATTCACCATTTTACTTTCTTAATACCCCAAAGATATTAGAATCATTAGGGAATATATTTGGGACATCTACTAAATCGGGGCTTAGTAGTCCACTCAATTTAGGCTTATTCCAAAGCTTCCAATCCCAAAATTCGCGATATTACATTTCTCCCCCTGTTCAATAAATTTCGTCCTCAAAATTTGAACGTCTACAACTTAGGGATTAATCCTATCTCATTCTATTATCACATGCAGGCTCAAAAGCCATGTAACACTGTAGTCATACTTCCATTACTAATATCAGATAGTATTCAACATTCATCATCCATTCTGTACATAATATGTAACGTGCAATCAAACACAAGTACCCACAGCGCTTGGTTTCAAAGGCCTTAAGCCTCTTTGGGACTTCACCTGAATTCACACGATCACTTTTGTTTTCTAACGGCCCAATCCTCACCCCCTTAATGAGGCCTATTGGATGTCCCTCACCCCCTTAACGAGGTTTGTTGGGCTAGTGAGCCGACCATGGTTCACTTCGTTAGATTCCTCCCATGGTAGAATATCACGCCTCATGTGAAACAAGGTACTATTGGACACCAAAACGTTTGGTCACACTGGTCTTACTGCCTCGAGCCTCGGCTCGTCACAATTTTCAGTCAAATCACATTTTGCCGACCTATTCGGTGTTTAGGATCAAATGACTAGTTGACCCTTATTGGCCGTACTGTGTGCACTATTCACTATGTGACCATCCACTGTTTGCACTATATCACAAGTGGATGATTCATTCTGTAACACCTCAATCAAATAGCCAAATACTTAACCATAGTAATTCAAATATCGTCAACAAGGATGTTCAACATCCAAACCATTAAAATACAAATCAGTTTAAATAAAGCCCAAGTCTCAATGTTAAATCAAATCCTCAAAATATTTCAACAAAACAAAATAAAATGCGGAAGTCTTAGGGTCATGGCAATAAAAATGACATAACATGAGCTCTAGGAGCACAAAAGAGCCTCCAAGGCTCACTCCATAGGTGCCTTCCCTTGCTCCCTACTAGAACAATCACCTGAAATTGTTAATATAATAGGATGAGATTCAACGTCTCAGTAACTACTGAAAGTTTCTACCGTACACAAGCAAATCACATATGATAAAAAGTAACTGATTACATATATATATCCATATATACCATAATTCTCATACAAGACCA
Source organism: Inga leiocalycina (assembly GCA_963242795.1). Taxonomy (NCBI): domain Eukaryota; kingdom Viridiplantae; phylum Streptophyta; class Magnoliopsida; order Fabales; family Fabaceae; genus Inga; species Inga leiocalycina. The sequence continues at coordinate 56,175,595 of OY725329.1, forward strand.
AAAACAAGTTTAATCAATTTGTATTTTCATCACAACATGTAACATACAACTATGCAATATGCAATATGTAGGATGCAACCTCCCTTATATCACCGTCCATCCTTATCCCGCTGACTGGAGCCATAGGCTAACACATAGTCCAACAGAAACCTATCCATTTGACTGGATTGTCCCAAGCTCACCAGTTCTTAAGATACACCCGGCCAAAGGTGTAGAGCTTAAGTCTGGACTATGGCTCCCCTCCTTAAAAGAATACAACTAAGGAGGTGTCACATGTCCCACAACTCCAATGAAATCCCGGCCAAAGGAAAACATGGAAGAAGGGGCCCTGACAAGTACCATCCACTGTGCACCGAGTGATGGCATACCACGTGGTAAAAGATCTCAACATACAAATTCCTCCTCACTCCAACCCATCACAAATGCAACCGCCATGACAGTGATAAATAAAACATCATTAAAAGATAAAGTACAATAATTCATGCTTCTATTCATATCAAATATAATCACATATTCAAACATGCTAAAAATGAAATAATAATCCAATAATACATTAATTATCATTAAATTATTAATTATATGAATATAATGAGTTATATAGAAATTTACTTGTAACACTACTTATTTGAGAATTTATAATACAAACACATATACATATAATTCAGTCCATTTTTCTTTAAAAAAAATAGTCATTCAGAAATCATACACTATTCACAAGTATATGGAAGAATATTCAGAGTTACCTGTCACTCCCTTACGTACAGGTAATCACACACGTGTTACTCCAAAGCTCTCAATGAGAGTCTACAAAATCACAATTATAAATATCTATCAATATATGACCCAAACTACTCCAAAGTTATTCTAAGCCTACACCATAGAAATTAGTTATGTCTTCTTCTTCTTCCTCTTCTTCTTTTTATAAAATCAGGATATACACGAAAATAAATATAAGAGTATAGCTATAATTGAAAAAAAAAGGACTTATATGTTTATGTGAACAAACACTAAAATATAGAGGGATTGTTTAAAACCAACTGACAAAAGAAAAAAAAAACGTGGCACTCATGAAAAAAAATAATTAAATAAAGAGAGAGAAGTATTTAGGTATGTGCCCTTTTGAAATGCCCAATGTGTTTTTGACCAAAAAAAAAGAAGAAATGCCTTGTGTGTTGACTGGAATGAAGAAAGAATAATGAGTGAATGTGGGCCCATTAATAGGGTGTGTGTCTAATTGATGTAAATATAAACTCTCTCACAGTAACATTGAAAGGAAAATGGCGAGGGTCCTTATTGAAATATATATATATATATATATATAAAAACTTGGGAGGATGCCCATGAAGTGAAACAGAGGAGAGATCAAATATTGAGTGGATTGAAAGAATGTAAATATGTATATCCATGAAACTTCAAGATTGGGAATAAAATAGAAAATAAGAAATGAGTTCTAATGTGTAAATCTACATACTTATATTAAGGAAGGAAGGATAAAACACCATGAGAGCAAATAATTATATATTGACAAACGTATATATATACACACTCAGATGCACACACCCAAAGAGCATGGCGAGGAGAAAAAAAAAATATTTGGTTCATAAGGTGGGAGAAAGAAAGAAAAACACACCCACACACACATAGATTTTTTTTTACAACACCCACGCACAGTACCGTTCACGGAAAGAGAATTTATAATTTTTTTTCTTCAAAGTATAAATAAATTAGTTGGAAAGAACATGAGAGAGTGAGTAATTATAAAATATCTCCTCACCAAAAACGAAGACAAGTGGGTCAGGAGAAATGAATTAAATCTGAAGCTACAAGTATTTATGGTTTTGCTGGAACAGTGCGGTGATGAGTTGGGGAAGCAAAAGGTAGGATAAGACATTCACAATCAAAAAAGGATAGAAAAGAAACCATGGAAGGAGTAAAGGTGAAAAGTAAAAATTTTGACAAGACAGAATCAAAAGAATGCGCCGAACAAGAAGAAAAATGAGAGGAAAAGAGAGATACCTGCACGGTGAAGTGACGGCTGAGAGTGAAGAAAAGGAGAAGAGAGTATTTATAAGGGAGGGTTAGGGTTTACCCTCTCTCTCTATTTTTTTTTTTTGAAAATAAATAAATAAATAATAGTGATAATATTCAAACAACACTTTTCTTTTATACTAATTATTTTTATGATAAGGTAAGTTTACATACATACCCATGTCTTTAAAATAATTATTTTTAATAGGATATTTCATTTCTATATTATTTTCAGGATACATTTTTTTTTAAAACTTGATGCTTCTCTTTACTTATTAATTTATTTTATACTCTTTTTGACTAAATAAAACTCAAGCTACAACTAACTATGAGTCCTAAAAAAAATTCAAGGATGTTACAATTCTCCCCTCCTAAAAAGAATTTTGCCCCCAAAATTCAAAACACGAGCTAAAAGACATACCTAGATAAACAATTGAGGATACTCAAGCCTCATCTTTTCCTCTGTCTCCCACGTGGCATCACCAGGAGCCATACCTCTCCATACAACCTTCACAAGTCTGATGGTCTTGTTTCTTAATTGCTTATCCATCACATCCACGATCCGCTCTGGCTCAGCTTTATATGTCATATTATCTCTGAGTTCTATCTCCTCCACTTCAATAACATGGGAAGGATCTGGTTGGTACTTCTTCAATTGCGACACATGGAATACATCATGAATGTTCGCAAGCTGTGGAGGTAATGCAATTCTATAAGCAACCGGTCCCACCCTATCCAAAATCTCATAAGGACCCATGAAACGAGGTGAAAGTTTCTTTGCTCGAATCGCTCTACCAATGCCAGTCATCGGTGTGACCCTCAGAAATACATGTTCGCCCGCCATGAACTCCAACGGTCGCCTTCTTCTATCGGCATAACTCTTCTGTCTGCTCTGGGCGGTGAGAAGTTTCTGCGAATTATCTTAATCTTCTGAGTAGTTTCATCCACCAGATCCGGACCTATTAAACTTCGCTCATTCAATTCTGTCCAACAAATAGGAGATCTACACTTCCTTCCGTACAAAGCCTCATACGGTGCCATCTCGATGCTTGAGTGATAACTGTTGTTATATGCAAACTCTGCCAGATGAAGGTGATTGGTCCAACTTCCTGCCAGTTCAATTGCGCATGCTCGTAACATGTCTTCTAGAGTCTGTATAGTCCTCTCAGTCTGCCCATCAGTTTGGGGATGGTAAGCGGTACTAAACCTCAAACGAGTCCCCATAGCATCCTGCAATGCTCTCCAAAACCGTGAGGTAAACCGTGGGTCACGATCTGATACGATGCTCTTCGGTACCCCATGCAATCTGACAATCTCCTTCACATAGATCTTCGCTAGTCTCTCAAGAGAGTACTCTGCCGCGATAGCCAGAAAATGAGCTGACTTAGTCAATCTATCAACAATTACCCAAATGGCATTACATCCAGAAGTAGTTGGAGGAAGTCCCATGATAAAATCCATAGAGATGCTGTCCCACTTCCATTCTGGGATCTCCAAATTCTGCAACAATCCCGGAGGTTTCCTGTGTTCAATTTTAACTTTTTGACACGTCAGACAACGAGAAACAAACTCAGTAACATCTTTCTTCATGCCTCGCCACCACCAATTCCGCTTGAGATCATGATACATCTTAGTTGCTCCAGGGTGAATAGTGTATTTACTCCTGTGAGCTTCCTCAAGCATGAGCTTCCTTAATTCTCCATCATCGGAAAGACAGACCCTTCCTTTATATCTTAATATCCCATCTTCACCCAACTTGAATTCTGACTCTCTTCCCTCTTCAATATCTTCCATGACACCCAATAGATACTCATCCTCAAGCTGAGTGAATTTAATTTCTTTCCAGGTTATACTTTCAATGGTTAACGCTTCCATGGTAGCAACCAATCCTGACATTATGTCAATAGAAGTACTCTGCACATCCTCTAGCAATTTATGTTCCCTGACCATCAACTGGGCTGCATGGATTGACTTTCTGCTTAGGGCATCCGCTACAACATTTGCCTTTCCTGGATGGTACTTCAACTCATAGTCGTAATCCTTGAGAAACTCCATCCACCTTCTCTGTCGCATGTTAAGCTCCTTTTGGTCAAACAGGTACTTCAGACTCTTATGGTCACTAAAGACCTCAAATTGTGAACCGTAGAGATGGTGTCTCCAAATCTTCAAAGCAAATACTACTGCTGCTAACTCCAAGTCATGAGTGGGATAGTTCTCTTCATGTGGCCTCAACTGTCGGGAAGCATAAGCAACTGCCCTGCCATTTTGCATTAGCACACACCCAAGACCCTTCTTAGATGCATCAGTGTACAAAGTGAAAGTTTGAGTAGGATCTGGAATCACAAGTACCGGCGCCGTAGTCAACTTAGTCTTCAAATCCTGAAAGGCTACTTCACACTTCTCATTCCATACATATGGTTGGTCCTTCCTAGTTAACTTAGTCAAGGGCATGGCTATTTGTGAAAAGCCTTTAATAAATCTCCTGTAATAGCCTGCCAATCCCAGAAAACTTCTGATTTCGGTGACACTCCGCGGCCTTTCCCAATTCAACACTGCATCAATCTTACTGGGGTCTACTGACACTCCTTCAACTGATACAACATGGCCTAGGAAATTTACTTCCTTTAACCAAAATTCACATTTAGACAACTTCGCATAGAGCTTATGTTCTCTTAGTATCTGTAACACAACTCTGAGATGCTCTTTATGCTCTTCCTCATCCTTAGAGTAGATAAGGATGTCATCAATGAATACTACTACAAACTTATCCAAATATGGTCTGAATATTCTGTTCATGTAATCCATAAAGACAGCTGGAGCATTGGTTAGCCCAAATGGCATAACAAGAAATTCATAGTGACCATATCTGGTTCTGAATGCAGTTTTTGGAATATCTTCAGCTCTGACTCTTAGCTGGTGGTAGCCTGATCTCAGATCAATCTTGGAAAATATGGATGCTCCGGTCAACTGGTCAAGTAGATCATCAATCCTGGGCAAAGGATATTTGTTCTTTATGGTTGCCTTATTCAATTGGCGATAGTCAATGCATAACCTTAGACTCCCATCTTTTTTCTTCACAAAGAGCACAGGCGATCCCCAAGGAGATACACTGGGCCTGATGAAACCCTTTTCCATTAACTCCTCTATCTGATTTTTCAATTCTGCGAGTTCTGATGGAGACATTCGATAAGGAGCTTTAGAGATAGGCCCCGTCCCAGGTGCCAGGTCGATAGAGAACTCTACTTCTCTCTCTGGGGGTAAACCCGTCATCTCCTTCGGAAATACTTCCGGAAATTCATTTACCACTTTAATGTCTTCTACCCCTTCTTCAACTTCTACTTGAATGGAGAAAAACACCATGTACGCTGGACAACCCTTACGAATAAACTTTTCAACTTGTACTGCAGATAACAATTGTGGTCTACTAGGACTCACAGGGTCAATAGGGAGGGAGATGGTCTTCCTCTTACAACCAAGGATGGCATCATTCGCCGACAACCAATCCATCCCCACTATCAGATCAATACCCTTTATGGGTAGACAAATAAGATCAATAGTTGATGTCCTACCATCGAACTCAATTGTACAATTCAAGCAAGCTTTAGAAGTTCTCACCGAGGCTCCCGCCGGTGTAGAAACAATCATGTCAAAAGGCAATTCACTTATATGTAAATTTAATCGATGCACGCAAGCATAAGATATAAAAGAGTGTGTAGCACCAGAATCAAATAAAGCTTCAATCTCAAGGCTTTGAAGTTTGAGAATACCTTTAATCAGATTTGGCGAAGCACTAGCCTCCTGGTGTGATAGTGCGAACACTCTGCCTGGAACTGCAGCTCTAGCATCATTGGCTCCTCGTGAGCCTTCCTCACAGAACCTGAAGACATGGCCTGGCTTCCCACACTTGTAGCATATCAGACAATTGCCCTGGTGCACCCTTCCACACTTGGCACACTTCTGACTGTTAGCAGTGCTAGCAACAGGAGCTGTGGAGCCCCTATAAGAGTTCTGTCCTCCACTAAAATGACTCCTCTGTGGTGCACTGAAATGACTCCTTGAAGGTCCACCAGAATGATTCCTTGATGGCTGGCCAAACCGCTTCTTCATACCACTGAAGCTATGGTTATGCTTCTTAGTGATTCCCCCAGTAGGTCTCATGGAAGGTGTAGATCTAGCTTGGAATCCCTTCATTCTCTCAGCTTCTTCTTCTCGCTTGCTTCTAGCAATGGTGCGAAGCTTGTCACACATCTTTTCAAAATCCTTTATCTCATCAAGGAATGGTGACAAAGCCGTTTTCAAATCCGGCCTAGCTTTTTCCACTAGTCGATCACACATCCATTTAGAGTTGTTTTGCGAATACTTGCAAAACTTAGACAACTCTAAAAAGCGAGCGATAAATTCTTCTTCGTGCAAATCCTCTTGCTTGAATGTAAGGAATTCAGTCTCCTTCGCCACTCTAATGGAAGTGGGGAAATAATTCTTCTCGAACTTTTCCCTAAACTCTTCCCAAGTCATCTCCACATCATCATCAATTTTTGTGCTCTCCCACCATTCTTGAGCGGCTTTCTGCATCAATTGTTCGGCAACTAGTACTTTCTGTTGAGAGCTGATCTCAATAACCTTGAAAATCTTTTCCAAACGCTTCAACCACTCTAGTGCTTCAACTGGATCTAGTTTCCCCTCAAACATCGGAGGAGCAAACTTCCTGAATTTGTCCCAAACTTCAGTAATAGATGGGACGTGGTACTGAGAATGGGAACTGCTACCGCCTCTTGATTCGGTATATGAATGGCTACCGCCTCTAGAATGCTGACCAGTGGAAGTATCTTCATTAATGGGGCTCTTCTCCTCATCATGATCACCGCTTTGGCCTCTTCTTGCTGCTAGTTCTTCTTCATGCCTATTCACTTTCTCTCTCACATCTAGGACTAAATCCCGTAACTCCAACAAGATGGCACTATTATCTTGAGGAGGAGGACCATTTTGGCGAGGAACAGGAGTTGAATTAGTTTTTCGAGTATTTACCATCCTCCCCTCCTATAAAGAACACCACAAGGACATTAGGTAAGAAAATAAGTTACCAAATGAATTCTAAACCTAAACAAAGGGAAGTGCACATGTTATGATATTTAAATTGCCACGACCTCTAAAAAGTTTAAAGAAAAATAGTTATAAAATTAACAAAATAGCCATGGAACGTTTTGGCTCTGATACCAAAAATGTAACACCTCAATCAAATAGCCAAATACTTAACCATAGTAATTCAAATATCGTCAACAAGGATGTTCAACATCCAAACTAGAGCCGGGAATTCGGGCCGAGCCCGTCGGGCCGGCCCGTTTAGGCCCGAGCCCGTCAAGGGCCGGGCCTATGATTTGGAGGCTGAAAATGCCCGTTTAGGCCCGAGCCCGTCAAGGGCCGGCCCTGAAGCCCTGAGGGCCGGCCCTTTTAGGCCCGTTTAACTTTTTTTTTTTTTTTAAATGGCAACAAGACAATGGGTAGTAAGCATTAGTCAGAGGGAGAGTTAACCTAACCTAACCCTCATATAAAAAATGCTCTCACATTGATTCAAACATCATTTGAAGCTTCTCTTCTTTGATTTTCTTTTTTCTTTTTTTTGCATGTATACGCCAAAATCCAAATCAGGTGTTATATTATTACTGACATTTGAGACTTGTAGGCTTGTTTGATTGTGGCTGTGAACTTATTTAATTGGTTATGAACATTAATTATGGTTTGGACTTAAGTTTTAGTGTTTGTGTTCTATTAAACTTAGATAATATTTATATTTTAAATTAGTGTTGATGATATTTATATTTTAAATTAGGTATTTTAGTATGAGAATAAGAGGAAAAAAAGGAATTGCAAAAAAAAAAATAATAATTTAAACGGGCCAAAAGCCCGCGGGCCGGCCCGCGGGCTTTACTTAAACGGGCCGGGCCGCCTTAAAAGGGTACGGATTCCTTCACGGGCCTAAACGGGCCGGCCCTGCAGGGCCGGGCCGGCCCGTTTTCCCAGTACTAATCCAAACCATTAAAATACAAATCAGTTTAAATAAAGCCCAAGTCTCAATGTTAAATCAAATCCTCAAAATATTTCAACAAAACAAAATAAAATGCGGAAGTCTTAGGGTCATGGCAATAAAAATGACATAACATGAGCTCTAGGAGCACAAAAGAGCCTCCAAGGCTCACTCCATAGGTGCCTTCCCTTGCTCCCTACTAGAACAATCACCTGAAATTGTTAATATAATAGGATGAGATTCAACGTCTCAGTAACTACTGAAAGTTTCTACCGTACACAAGCAAATCACATATGATAAAAAGTAACTGATTACATATATATATCCATATATACCATAATTCTCATACAAGACCAAAAACAAGTTTAATCAATTTGTATTTTCATCACAACATGTAACATACAACTATGCAATATGCAATATGTAGGATGCAACCTCCCTTATATCACCGTCCATCCTTATCCCGCTGACTGGAGCCATAGGCTAACACATAGTCCAACAGAAACCTATCCATTTGACTGAATTGTCCCAAGCTCACCAGTTCTTAAGATACACCCGGCCAAAGGTGTAGAGCTTAAGTCTGGACTATGGCTCCCCTCCTTAAAAGAATACAACTAAGGAGGTGTCACATGTCCCACAACTCCAATGAAATCCCGGCCAAAGGAAAACATGGAAGAAGGGGCCCTGACAAGTACCATCCACTGTGCACCGAGTGATGGCATACCACGTGGTAAAAGATCTCAACATACAAATTCCTCCTCACTCCAACCCATCACAAATGCAACCGCCATGACAGTGATAAATAAAACATCATTAAAAGATAAAGTACAATAATTCATGCTTCTATTCATATCAAATATAATCACATATTCAAACATGCTAAAAATGAAATAATAATCCAATAATACATTAATTATCATTAAATTATTAATTATATGAATATAATGAGTTATATAGAAATTTACTTGTAACACTACTTATTTGAGAATTTATAATACAAACACATATACATATAATTCAGTCCATTTTTCTTTAAAAAAAATAGTCATTCAGAAATCATACACTATTCACAAGTATATGGAAGAATATTCAGAGTTACCTGTCACTCCCTTACGTACAGGTAATCACACACGTGTTACTCCAAAGCTCTCAATGAGAGTCTACAAAATCACAATTATAAATATCTATCAATATATGACCCAAACTACTCCAAAGTTATTCTAAGCCTACACCATAGAAATTAGTTATGTCTTCTTCTTCTTCCTCTTCTTCTTTTTATAAAATCAGGATATACACGAAAATAAATATAAGAGTATAGCTATAATTGAAAAAAAAAGGACTTATATGTTTATGTGAACAAACACTAAAATATAGAGGGATTGTTTAAAACCAACTGACAAAAGAAAAAAAAAACGTGGCACTCATGAAAAAAAATAATTAAATAAAGAGAGAGAAGTATTTAGGTATGTGCCCTTTTGAAATGCCCAATGTGTTTTTGACCAAAAAAAAAGAAGAAATGCCTTGTGTGTTGACTGGAATGAAGAAAGAATAATGAGTGAATGTGGGCCCATTAATAGGGTGTGTGTCTAATTGATGTAAATATAAACTCTCTCACAGTAACATTGAAAGGAAAATGGCGAGGGTCCTTATTGAAATATATATATATATATATATATAAAAACTTGGGAGGATGCCCATGAAGTGAAACAGAGGAGAGATCAAATATTGAGTGGATTGAAAGAATGTAAATATGTATATCCATGAAACTTCAAGATTGGGAATAAAATAGAAAATAAGAAATGAGTTCTAATGTGTAAATCTACATACTTATATTAAGGAAGGAAGGATAAAACACCATGAGAGCAAATAATTATATATTGACAAACGTATATATATACACACTCAGATGCACACACCCAAAGAGCATGGCGAGGAGAAAAAAAAAATATTTGGTTCATAAGGTGGGAGAAAGAAAGAAAAACACACCCACACACACATAGATTTTTTTTTACAACACCCACGCACAGTACCGTTCACGGAAAGAGAATTTATAATTTTTTTTCTTCAAAGTATAAATAAATTAGTTGGAAAGAACATGAGAGAGTGAGTAATTATAAAATATCTCCTCACCAAAAACGAAGACAAGTGGGTCAGGAGAAATGAATTAAATCTGAAGCTACAAGTATTTATGGTTTTGCTGGAACAGTGCGGTGATGAGTTGGGGAAGCAAAAGGTAGGATAAGACATTCACAATCAAAAAAGGATAGAAAAGAAACCATGGAAGGAGTAAAGGTGAAAAGTAAAAATTTTGACAAGACAGAATCAAAAGAATGCGCCGAACAAGAAGAAAAATGAGAGGAAAAGAGAGATACCTGCACGGTGAAGTGACGGCTGAGAGTGAAGAAAAGGAGAAGAGAGTATTTATAAGGGAGGGTTAGGGTTTACCCTCTCTCTCTATTTTTTTTTTTTGAAAATAAATAAATAAATAATAGTGATAATATTCAAACAACACTTTTCTTTTATACTAATTATTTTTATGATAAGGTAAGTTTACATACATACCCATGTCTTTAAAATAATTATTTTTAATAGGATATTTCATTTCTATATTATTTTCAGGATACATTTTTTTTTTAAACTTGATGCTTCTCTTTACTTATTAATTTATTTTATACTCTTTTTGACTAAATAAAACTCAAGCTACAACTAACTATGAGTCCTAAAAAAAATTCAAGGATGTTACACATTCTGTGAGGCTATAGCTATGGAGATGCTCATGCCTCTACTCGACCTTGTTGCATCAAAACCCATCTCAATCCATGCCTACTTGTATCTGTGTAAACCATAAAGCTCGACTGTGGATCTGGGATTGTTATCACTGGTACTGTTGAGAGGTATTCGCCACCATTCTACCCTACTACACTAGGGTTCATCCCAATTCCAGTTCACATGTGTCACCACAAACTACAAAGGTTGTGTGACTGTTGACCATACAGGTCATCATACTATACACCACGCAGGGTTTAATACTATACACCACACAGGATGTAATACTGTACACCACTCAGGGTGTAATACTGTACACCACATAGGGTGTAATACGGTTCATCACATACACCGTAACACTGTTGACCATTAAGGCCATATTGTTTTGGGATGATCAACAATGGTGCGAACATCAACCCCTTTAATATGGAACTCATTGCAGCGCACCATCGTTGAGAGCCAACGTTCCTGTAGCTCTATTCTACAATTCAATGTCACGGTGGCTGCACTCGCGAGTTTGTCATCACGGTGGCTACACTCGCAGGTTCGTCGTCACGGTGGCTGCACTCTAGGGTTCGTCGTCACGGTGGCTGCACTCTAGGGTTCTGTACTCGGTGCTTCACACAGGCGCCCATACACCTGGTCAGCCCCCTTCCGGTCAGAACTTTCCTTAGGTAGCCCTCTCCGATCAGATTTCACCGTAGGTAGCCCTCTCCGATCAGATTTCACCGTAGGTAGCCCTCTCCGATCAAAACTTTCAATCTTTATGGTCACAGTACAACTCCACAATTATGCCATAAAGGCAACGTTTCCTGATTCAATACAAACATTCTTATCATCAACTCAAGATTATGGATGGAATAGTTCAATTCCCGAAGCTTCAGCTGACAAGATGCGTATGCCCTCACTCGGCTCAATTCTCATCTCGATCTATGCCTGCTCGTATCTGGGGATTCAATTCCCTTCCCAATCCATGCCATCTGGCATCAGTAAAGACAACAAAGGCCCACTATGGATCTGGGATTATCAGTGTTGGTACTTTAATAAATTTTCATCATCAGCTCTCAGAAGCTCCTCTCACAATCATCATCTCATGCATAATGCTGAGTTTTGGGAAATTTCGATATAAACATCTCATCCCTTTTTTTTCACACCCATGGCCCTTCTTGGCCTCGTACCCGAGTCCCTTAGGACGTGGCTAGCAGCCTCATCGGGTAGGATGCCTTTTTATTCACACCACATGGCCCTCCATAGTAACCCACAATCATCCATAGAAAATGTGATAGATAAATATGTCATGCACCATATAGTGTAAAATGAAAATCATATCAATCCGTGTGTGTACACAAAGTTCAGGGCCAAACACCCAATTAAAACAACAATCCATGTGTGTACACAAAGTTCAGGGCCAACTATCCAGTTGAAACCCTTACGTGTACCTCAGCTGAGTCACCGACTACAGCTAGGTAATTCATGTATCATAGCTGGGTCCTTACTAGGCCGAATGGTACATATACACTTCCCATCGGACGGTACATACACACTTCCCGCACCACAGCTAGATAATATCCGTGTACCTCAGCTGAGTCCTAGACTACAGCTAGGTAATGTGCCCTAGGCACATGTTCATATCACAGAATACAGAACATACAACATATTAACTATCACATGGTGTACGAGAGATTATAGTTACTATATTGGCCTTTCCAGGATAACCTTCCTGATGATCGTTGATCATTGTTTGCTATTCTATTCTCTTGCCCTGTGTTTGCTGTATTAGGCTAGGTCTAACTTCTTGACCTTGCCCAGCATCTAAACCTCTTAGTCTTACCACCTTTATGTTTCACTATATGAAGCAAGAAAGAGGTAAATTACGCATAAACACATGGGCTTATCTATCATTTCACAAATTTTTGGGTTCATAGGTACCCCAAAAACAACATATCACAGATGTTTACAGTAGTCAAGGAAAGCCTGCAACAACATACAACCTCTGAACTACTGTACAACATGTCTTACTTTTTTTTCATAATATGACATAACATGTGCAACAACTTCCCAGGGGGTCACCCATCATGGCATTTCCCTGGGTTGAGCACGCTTAACTCTTTTGTACTAGTGCCCAAATATGGATACCGGCTTCTACTATTTCCATCCACGGGTACCCCGTGACTACCCTCATCTCAAAAGACATGCCGGCTATCTCCGGTCACCAAAATATTGAGTGTGGACCGCACATTAGCCTTGGCCGTACCCACTTCATCGGGTTCCACAATATCCTTAGACCATTCTTGTCAAGTAATGCACCACTAGCTGCCCTTTGGTACTCGCCATTTCTCAGGGCAGATTCATAAATCGGAAAGATACCCTCCTTTGGTACTTTCTGTCCATGCATATTTCCTATCACTGTGTAATCAAGACCTTATCAGTATACCATCATGTTGCCAAAACCACTGCATTTACTCTGAGCAGACAATTCTGTGGCCAGAATCCTTGCTCTGATACCAAAATGTCACGCCCTTATTTTAATTTCACATTTATCAGAGTATTCACGGAAAATGATATGCGGTTCGGTAGGCAACACAAGAATAGCATAACTATACTGATAATATGTACATGATTAAGGAAATTCCCCTTAGGGATTCATACACGATAATTGCAATTAGTGTAGCCGCACAGGGCTACTTGGGTGTCTAAACTCGTCCCAGTGAAACAGAGACTTCTTCCCGTCTTTGTTCCACTACTGAAATCCCCTCGTACGGTACTCTGCATTGTTGTCTGCATATCTTCTGTCGTCTCCTGTCTAAATTGTTGGTAGGGAAGGGTGAGATTCGAGAGAATCTCAGTAGGAAACAGATACCATAATGCATGCATGATTGATGCTATGTGTATGACATGTTAGCTTTATCTAGATGTATGCCCCATAATGACATTTCTGCATGCTCAATGTTTCATACAACAAGACTATGGCCACAGCGAAAAAGAAACAGAGCTTCATTTATTCAAATATGCTATACACAATCAAGTAAAGCAACCACATACATTATTACACAAGCAAAAATATCAAATACATGCAAGTAAGGTAAGTCCCCTACCTTAACCCTTTTTCCGCCTCGAAACGAGTGCCTCGATCTACGTGCAAATAGCTCGGGGCTCCATATTCGATCCTACAATGCCAAATGTATTATTTAGACACTTCCATAGTGTTTCTGGGGGTTATATAAGTCTATCTTGAAAAATTACTAAAATACCCCCGGGGACCCGGCCCCATCATACCCGGTCCGGCTGTACTTTTCTCGAAATTCTAACCTGGGCTATCCTGACATATTTTCGCCCAAGGAATCTATTTCCGGACTCGGAATTATCAAATTCAATGTCAAATTACGAAATTGCCCTTGGCAGCCCTACTTTTAGGGTTTTAGGGGCGTTTCCGTAATTATGCTTTCTCGGCCTTTTCCGAAAAAGTGCCCAACTGTAACCCCACCTAATTTTCCCTCCTGAACTCAATGGAATCATCAAATCATTGAAAATCCAACTCTATGGTCCATTTATAGCCCAGACCGAAATATATGTGTTTTCTAGGGAAAATCGGGGTTTTTCGGTTTCGGCTCCGTAAACGCGTTCCTTTCTACTCCTAACCACTTTATTGACTATTCCATTAGGTTACAACTACCATTTAGTATCAATTTGGGCAGCATAACCCCTAGGGAAACCCATTTTCCATTTTTACAACCAATGGCAATCCGGCGAAATTTCACCGATTAAATTGCCCACAGCAGCTAGAATAGTCAATATACAAGAGTTTGGAAGTTACCTCAAGCTCCCACTGGCTTTTTCTCTTCTTGGCTGAAACCCTAACCTTTGAAATACCAAAAGATGAGCTTCCAAACCTTGAATCACATAGAAGAATAGCTTAGGAACGGAGTTATACGCATTAAGAACCGATTTACCGAAGAAATCACTTACCTTTGCAAGTTTTTTCCTCTCCTTCTCTCTCTCTAAAATTTCAAACTTCCTCTCTCTTAGGGTCTGTTATGGCGTCAGTTTCATCTGAATAGAGGAGGAAGATGGTGTTTTATTTTAATATCTTATATCATATTTCATTTATTTGATAATTTCCAAATTTTCGGATTTTACAAAATTCTGGCAGATTTCTGCCCAAACTTTGAAAAATCATAACTAATTCTAGAAAAATAGAAATGAGGTGATTCCAAAGCCTATAGAACCCTTATTGAGTCTAGTTTCAAGGAAAAATATAGAATTTTGCTTCCTGGAATCACAAAATTCCCAGAATTTCAATCTTTGCATATTGGTCCAGAAATTTCACAGTTTATCTGTGCTGACTTCAAAAATTCATATCTTTTTGTGTATAGCTCTAATTGATTCATATGACCTATCAAATTAAAGCTTAGGATGTATACTTTCATCCTGTAAAATTTCATAATTTTTACTTATCATTTAGTCTTACAAAACCTTATGATAAGCTCACTGCCTCATAGGCGATTTTATCGAAAACATAATTATATTCTCCAAAATTCACCATTTTACTTTCTTAATACCCCAAAGATATTAGAATCATTAGGGAATATATTTGGGACATCTACTAAATCGGGGCTTAGTAGTCCACTCAATTTAGGCTTATTCCAAAGCTTCCAATCCCAAAATTCGCGATATTACAACTACGGGCCCTAACTTTTTCAACAGTGTTTTGAAATTCACTTCCCAAGTCTAAGAGACAACAATGAAAATGGGTTTAGCGCAGCAACATTAGTTAGAAGAGACGAAGTTGAGTGTGTGAACCTAACAACATCAACTGAAAATCAAAAGTACACCAAAAATAATTATGAGTAATAATTAAGTAGCAACACTGTAAGATAGACCTCTTAGCGGGTGCTAATAAACTTAGATATCCTTCTTAGTATCGTGCACTGGCGCTTTTGCTGAGCTTTCTCCATAACCCAATTCAATAGCATGAGTTTCATCCATTAGACACATTTCCTTCCCCAAATGATTGTTATTGATTAATTAATTATATTTATTTAATGTGTAAACAAGTCAGGTCTAAAGGCTTACAGACCAGGCCTTAACAAAATAGACCTAACTTATTTATACATTTAAAAAGACCAAGCCAAACAAGACCGCAAACAAGCCAGGCTATAGGCCGTCTGATAGAGGTCTGACCTAATATCACCCTTAAATGTCAGGACTTAGCCATGTTGTTCTTGTTTTTCTATAGTCATGTCCTTTTTTAACTGCAGGGTTTTAATATGTAACATCATTTGATGTTTTAATGAAATTTGATTTATAATAAAAAAATTGTTTTTATTTTAATAATAAAACGCGAATTATATATAAAATAAAGGAAATACATGCAAGTAGTATTATCAGTTGTAAACTGCAGGGTTAGCTTAATAGTCATGTAAACTCAATTGTCAGTACTCAGTAGCAATATTTTTTTGGCTGGTTGGCATTTTAAAATTTAGATTAAAAACACGTGATGGAGTTTATTAGTGAGGGTGTGTTTGGATTAGTGGTAGCAGAAGTTGCTTTTTTTCAATATGATTTTTTCAAACGTAAGATAGAGTAAAAGTTAGATTATAAGAGAAGAAAACCCCTAACGGCGTTAGTACGGATTTAACGGAAATTGTTGTGGACGCCCCTTTTTAAAACTTCATTGGTATTTTTACCCCTTTTAAAAGATATTTGTGGTGGACGCTCCTCAGAGAATACTTCATTGATAGATTTGCACCTTAACCCTTTATTAATGGTGTTGGAATATTTAGAGTTTTGAGGAGTTTTAACTAATGAATCTTGTGACATACCATTCATGAGCCAACTATTAATAAAGTTTATGCGTGATTGTGTAAATTGTATAGCTACCATTAAGGGTCTGTTTGGTTTAATGAAAGGGAGGGAAGGGAAGGGGAGGAAAAATGAGGTATTTTAATATTACTTTATTTTGATTGATAAGAAAAGAGGGGAGAAGAATGATTTTAATATTATATTGTTTGGTTTAGGAGGAAGGGAGGAAAACATTTTTTTATGGACAACTTTATCCTTATTTTATTTAGTTTATATTTTTCAAACTTTGTAAAATGTTAAATAAAACGTAATTATTGTTAGATCAAGCGTTTCACCCAAGAGGGGGGGTGAATTGGGTGATACTGAAATTTCTTTCGAAAATATAAAACTTTGACAAAAGAATTAAAACAGTAATGAGTAAGGAGAAATATCACCGAAGTGTACACCGGAAGTTATACTGGTTCGGTCACAACCACTTTGACCTACGTCCAGTCCTCAGAGCTTCTCTGAGAGTTTTCACTATAACTTCCAAGATTCAGTGGGTTCTTGGCACCTCAGTACAAGCAAGTTCCTTACACCTGGACACTCGCTCCCCCTTACAGGTTGTAATCCAATCCCAACTCAAGGTTCCACAACCTTAAGTTATCTCAATAACGAATATTGAGTTTGAATGAAATATCTCTCTCAAAGAGTAAATGATAATCACTGAAGCATATGAATACAAATTCAATGTGGAAATAGAGTAATGAACTTAGTGATACGTTCGTATGGATGCTTGGTTGTTCTTCTTTGTTTGAAGGTTCCCATATATATAGGTATGTTGTTGATGACCGTTGGAACACTTCCTTTCGTCCGTTGGTGAGTGCGCAGCCACTATTGACTTTTCAAGTTTTTGAAAAATATCCGTTGGCGGTGGTTGGCATTTGAACGTTTCTTTTGACTTTCATCTCTTGATATGATTTCTTCATTGTTTCTCTGTAAATATACTAAGAATGCTAATACAATGAAAGGTTAATCATATAGGAAACAATATAATGAGGATTTGAATGATTTCTAAATTTCTGGGTATGCTTACTCGAGTAGCTCCTCGAGTAACCCTTGAAGTTTACTCGAGTAGCTCCTCGAGTATCATCGTGAAATCATTGTTTATTTCAAATTCAATGAAGAGAAAACAAGATTACTCGGGTAGTGCATGGAGTAAATTAACTTTCAAACCTTTTAGAATAGTTATTTACTCGGGTAACTACTCTAGTAATGCTTTTGAAACTTTATACCTTATTGGGGTAACACCTCGAGTAATCCACTTAAAATCCTTTGATTACTCGATGCTCTACTCCAATAATGTTGGCAGGATTTCAAGGCCGAGAGCAAATACCTTGTTACTCGAGTAGGGACTCGAGTAATGTATTCATTTTTGCATAGGTTACTCGGGTAGCTCCTCGAGTAACTGAGACTTTTGATCATGATTTACTCTGGTAATGCTTTGAAGTTTTCTTTGAAAACATTTACACATACTGGGGTACTTACTCGAGGAATTACTTAAAATAAACCATGAAAAACAAACATGTATACTAGAGTAAGTACTAGAGGAAGATGAAATAAAGAAAGATCAAGTCACTCGGGTACCAACCTCAAGTTTTCACTAACCTTAGTCTGTTACTCGAGTAGCTCCTCGAGTAACATTGGCAGTGGTACAAAGTGCCGAGAGCTTGACATTTTCAAATACACGGTTACTCGAGTAGCGCCTCGAGTATCATTGGAAAACTTGAAGTCAACTGGAAGTTTTCACAGCGATACTCGAGTAGTACCTCGAGTAACATTAGCAGTGGTACAAACTGCCGAGAAGTCCATATTTTCTGATATAAAGGTACTCGAGTAGCTCCTCGAGTATCATTGGAAAACTTGGAGGAAACTGGAAGTTTTCACATGGTTACTCGAGTAGCTCCTCGAGTAACATTAGCAGGCCGAGAGCAACCTTAAAATTTTACCTGGTTACTCGAGTAGCGCCTCGAGTAATGGTGGCAGGTAACTTGAAGTTTTGCTTGGTTACTTCAAGTTTTGGCTCATTACTCGAGTAGCGCCTCGAGTAATGCCTTAGAAATTGTACTTCTGATCAAGTTCCTCAGCATTTTCTCTTGGCCAATCTTCACTACTTCCATGGTTACCTCAAGTAAAGCTTATTCCTGTCATTACTTAGTTCAAGCTTGATTATTAACCATTTCATTTTCAAACCATTCCTTTGTTATCATCAAAACATGAGATCTAACAATTATAAATTAAATTGAATATGTAAAATTTTTTTTATGACTATTATAATTAATATATATATAATTATTAATGCAACAAGAGACAAACAATCCAGCAAATTAACAAATAATTTTTCTTTTAAAAAATAAATCTCCCAATGAAGACGAGGGCAAAGGTTGGAGAAGAAGCGAAGATGAAGGAGGTACAAAGATTGAAGTAGGAGTAATGACAATCAGAGATAGAAATGAAAATAGAGATGGAAAATTAGCCACAAAGCCCACAGCACCAATTGAAGTGCCTTTATGTAAGCCATACAAGCAGAACTCTACATGTTTGGAAAACACTGCAAATAAAGTGCTTTGTTCTTTATGAGGTATAACTCTTCCTATATATTTACCCACGTAACGTAAAATCTTTTAAAATAAGTTAATTCAAACAAGCATACTATTAGAGATATTAATCTCAATTAGTTGTTATTCATACTAGGCTTTTTTTTTTTTGACCTGGATTCATACTAGGCTTTGAACTTTATATAATGAGAATTCTATTGCATAAATCATGTGTGAAGAGATATTAATCTCTACTAAGTAAAGAAAAATGGTAACTTGGGTTTCTCTTTAGAGTCCAGGAAGAGTAGTCTCTCTCAAGTTCATTCTTCAAATGTAGTGAGTCTATCACCTTTAGTGAAGGTATATTAGTGTAAAACCCAAGTGGGTTATAATAGCTGTATGAGCTTGTGGTTTGATCAATAATACATATAATTCTTCCTCTTTCTGTATAATATTTCTCTCTAGTCACTATGCTTGACACATACATTAGTCCTTTGAAGAAATCAAATGGAAGAATTTTTCTGGTCAAAAAATTTCTTTCTCTCTTTTTTGGCATAGGAATGGGCAAGCCTAGCAACATATTTTGGGCCTGTAGACATTCTACATTTTGTTTGGTACCTCTTTTTGTTTTTTCTCTGGGTCAAAGACCTGGTCCATATTTTCCCATCAACACCCAATCTAACCCGGCAGACCCATAACTGAATTTCGATTCGAATCCTTGTTAGGAGATATGCCCACATTTAGTATTCGACAGTGCCTCAAACAAAATTGTTTTTAATAGAAAGATATCTGTGCCTAAAAAATTAAAGTATGTGATAATGGATAACTGTATAAGTACTACGATCACCTTTTTTTTTCCGAGAGGAAAAAAAAAAAGCAAGACCTCATTTGTAAACTTAATAATTTATTTTCGAAGTTTGAAGACTATCTCTCTCTTATGTGGCTGCTAGATGATGAAGTTTATAACGTGCTACCTTATGATTTTTTAAATCACAATTCAGTAACTTGTATTGTTTCAAATTTGAGTATTGTCAAAAGCAACCTTATTTGCGGAGGCATTGTAGCCCAATGCAATAGAACATCTCTTTTAAAACTTTTTTAAACATAACGTTATGTTGCGAGTTCAAACTCACTATAAGTATAATGGGTGTAAGTTATGAAAAAAAAATAAAAAATACTACATCAGCTAGTTGCAAGGTTATATTTTGTTCAAAATATAACATCTAAGTATATTTTATATAACATATTTATCATTTTTTAAGCTAATTCGTCTAATTTATAAATTAATATATAATCTAATATTTTATAGGGATACTTTAGAAGTCACATTTGTTCAAATCAATCAATTTATTTCATGTACTCAATCTACCAAAGTTAGTCAAATAACTCTTGCATTAGAGGCTGAGTGGAGAGATTATAATGACCTTATAGCCAACAAAAATCAGAAAATAGTTAGCTCATAACCCGCTAATATAAGGTCGTGAGTTCAAGTATCGATATTAATATGTGGATCTTATTGATAAGTAATTTCTAAATGTTCTTTGAGTTTTGAGGCATTCCTGATTGTAGCCTTGGTGAGTCACCGATCCCAACTCACTTAAATTTGAGAAAAATAATAAGGACCTTATTTAAAGAGTATATAAAATAAGTTTCATGCTAGGTAAGTACAGTTGGATTTTATTAATGGAGGATTATGGTGATTTGTGTCATGTTAGTGACCTAAAAGTTTGGCTTTCCACGAAGGTTCAGTGAATGAGACGTCGGTGGTGGCCACTGTGAAGATAAAGAATTGATTTGTGTCCTTATCAGTGACGCGGCCGATAGATTAAGTCTGCCTCACAAGATTAATGTCAAACAAGTGTGTGATTATTGGCAAAAATTAAGGTGCAATTAATTAATCATTAAATTAAAACAAGAAGTGGCTGGTGGCTTTTTGCCTAACTTAAAAGCTGGAAATTGCTTATTTAGGAATGATATCTCAAATAGGATTCACGTATTGCGGGCGTTTCCACACACCCAAGAGACACGCACACGCAACCTATTTTCACATCATGCAATTCATCAATTAATAATTTAATTAACCAGTCATTTGTTTCATAATTTATCATTCTTTGATTCAGATTCTTCTTAAACCTTCCATCTGACCTGTGCAAATGGATAAAAAGAACTATTACTTATCAATAAATTATATGTGTGCTTGCACATTTAATAAGGGTCATTGTAAAAAGTATTACCATAATTTGTTTTGATAAGTTTAATGGCCTAAGTTTAACAACTTTTAATTTCTTTTTTATACAATTCAGAGTTGCCTATTTCTAGAATCGAAGAGAGTACTAGAGTAGTATATAGTAGTTATTAAATTAGATGAGTGTTTATGCAGGCTACATGGTTAATAAAAATGGAGTTAAATTTGGATAGTATATATGAAAATACAACCACTTGAGATGAAAACAAACAGTATTATGAATAACTGATGTCGATTCCAATAATAATATGCCAAAAATTTGTTATTTTAATAAACTTTCTTCCCCCTGAATAATGTGACGTTCTTGACATGCCGAAATCTGTGTCTTGTTTAGTATGAGAAATACTTATGTCTCTAAATTTCATCTAATAAAAACATAATAATTTAAATCATTTTAATTTTAGTCGGTTGATGACTCATCTAAACAAAAATCAAATTTCATTTTGTTTTTAAGGGGGGAAACATCTTAATTTAAACAAAAAAATTGAAACAAAATGATCAATCAATATTTTTCTTAAAAATAAGAAAAAAATTGAATCTTTTTAAATGAGACATCAACCAACTAAGATTAACATAAACTAAGTTATTATATTTTGATTGAATAGAGTTTATAAAACATAATGTAAGTATTTTTCGACGGAGAACATGGATGGGCCCCTAAAATCACCGCATGTCTGGTCTGAAAAGGTAAGCTCAGGAAGAAAGAAAAATAGAAAATGCAATACCGAACCTAACTTATTTGAATGGCATTTCAAATCACTTCACAATAATCACAATAAACATACAGGAATCTCGTATTATAGTATTTTCTCTTTTAAAATATCAAAGATTCTCACAATAAATATTATAATAATGTGATTTTTTTATCCAATAAAATTTAAAAGAGTTGGCTCTTAAGAGCTAATTAAGATTAAGATAGGCCTCCAGACACAAAAGACATTTACAAAAGTGTTTTGCAAATCGTTCATCGATAAAATCATCACATTTGCAAAGAAATTAGGACTCATAATTTATAGTTATCAGTTAACTCCTTACTACTTAGACAAATTTGATTGGGAAGATAATACGATATTATTTCAGTGGTATTTGAATAATTCATCTAATTTAATTCATCTAATGTGAGGATTTGAACTATAGAATTTATTTCATTTACTATGAAGGAGATAAATTTGTAACATGATCTTGCATTTAGAACTTGTTTATGGAAGATATCTGTTAGATAATTTGACAATTATAGAAAATCACATCAGTATAATTGAGTTTATGGATGCAGAGAAAGACACACAAAGGGTCTATAATTGCTTCATTGTATACTCATTATAATTGCTTCATTGTATACTCATGCTTGGTTTCCAAAAAGAAATATTCTTTCTAAATTCTAGCTCTGTATGATTTGAAACACACAACACAAAAGCCCAAGAACTCAAGGAACCTCCAATAAAGAAAATTATATTAGAATTTTAATTTTCTTGGTTCTGGGGAGTCTCACTTTTTGAAATGACAATGAGTGAATGAGTGATGATATCATTTTTAAAGGTTTTTTTTACCAAAAATAAGGGTTTGTATAACTTTTGGTCTCTGAAATTTGATCCAATTTTGGTTTTAGTCCCTCAAATTTAAAATCGGTGATTTTAATCCTTAAAGTTTGACCCTTGGTCCCTCAAGTTTGAAATTTTTTGTTTTGGTCCCCTCAAGTTTGAAAAAGACTTGGTTTTTTCTTCGATTTGGTTTTCTACTAAGTCCTTTTCAAACTTGAGGAACCAATAGCTATAAACGGATTAAGCTTGAGGGGCTAAAACTAAAAATTTCAAACTTGGGAACCAAGGGTCAAACTTGAGGGACAAAAACCAAAATTGAATCAAATTTCAGGGACAAAAAATTATATTAACCTCAAAAATAATCTTTAAAAGTTTCTGTTGCTTTGACAAAAGGCACATAACTACTAGATTCTTTTAACGTGTGTGTATATATATACACATATATTAAATTTTTTATGAAAATTTATGTCCATATATTATATAGGGTAAAAAAATATTAGATAATTACATAGCGATGCATTGGCTTCTGAAGAATGTTTCCCCCCCTCATTTCTACTTGCTGTGTGCTCGTCTGCTTTTCTTTTTTTATATCTATAATTCTTTCTCTCATATTTTATAAACCTACTTATTGCACTGGTTGTTTTTTGGGCCAAACATTGCACTGGTTCTGTTTCAATAATCAATACTAAATTTCTCAATTTTATTATTTTTCTTCCAGTAAATTATATCATCCCAAACTATTAAATGTACATAAAAAAAATCTAGACTAGTTATATATATTAAAAACATAACTTCTTCGCTGTAAAACATGACTTCAAAAGAATTATAAATTATTTTATTTTTGGCCAGAAAAGGAAAGATCATAGTATGCAATGTAATGTTTATTTGGAATAACTTATTTTTGGGTAATAAGTGTTTATAAATCGTGATTCACGATATACGAGATAAATATGTGAGAAGAGTTTTATTTCAACTTACGTAATAAGTGCTTATTCTTAAAAAATAGAATAATCCAAACATGCTTGTAATAGAAACTGGACCGGACCGGAAACCGGCCAGTAGACCGGTCTAGTCCGGTGACCAGATCTGGTCTGGAATTTGTATTATTATTATTTATTTCAAAGGAAATATACTACTGAATTGATTGATCAAACAGGTTTGGATGAGTCAGAAACAGTGATCACACCTATGGAGCAAAACCTTAAATTAACAGCAGCTCCAAATAAGAAAGATCATTGTTTAGAGGATGCTGGAATGTACAGAAGACTAGTGGGTAAGTTGCTGTACTTAACTTTAACAAGACTTGATATATCCTTTACTGTGCAAGTCTTAAGCCAATTTATACAAGAGCCTAAAGAGTCACACTTGAAAGCTGCGCTGAGATTAGTCAAATACCTAAAGGATTCTCCAGGACGTGGGATATATGTTTCAGTAGAGAGCTCTTTGAAGGTGGAATGCTATTGCGATTCCGATCATGGAGCATATGCTGACACTAGAAGATCGGTGACAGGTTTTCTAGTGAAGTTAGGAGGCTCCTTAATATGTTGGAAGTCTAAGAAACAGACTATTGCGTCTATTTCTTCAGCAGAAGCCGAGTACAGAGCTTTAAGGATGGCTACAGCAGAGTTGACATGGATAGTAGGGCTGCTGAAAGAATTGAAAATTCCAAATGTAGAACTAGTCAAGATTTTCTGTGATAGCAAGTCTGCAATCCATATTGCTACGAATCCTGTGTTTCACGAGCGTATGAAACACATAGAGATAGATTGTCATTTTGTAAGAGATAAATTGTTGGCAGGAATGATTGAATTTGAATATGTGAAATCTGATGAACAGATTGCAGATTTGCTCACCAAAGCATTGGGTGGTCCACATCATGAGTATCTCCTTGGCAAGTTAGGAACATGTGAATATAAAGTTTCTAATTTGAGGAGGAGTGTAGAATAAAATGATATAGTATTTATATTTGTATTAGGGATTGTATTGTAATTTTTATATTGTAATTTTGTAGGCTAGTTAGATATTGAGTCCTAGCTTGGGACCTACTGCCTCTGTCTATAAATATACTTGTGAAGAGAGGCAAATTGTAATGACAGATTTTATGTTCATTTAGTTAATAAAGTATGATCTGTTCAGCGAATATTCTGGGCCTAAGCGTGTTTCATCAATTAATGATTATCTTTCTGTTTCTATTATTATTTTATGCATATCCTTTTGGTATTTATTCAAGTCTTTGTATAATTTAATGTAATGTATGACGCATGCATGTACGTAATACATTAGTTCCTTTTTATATCCTACTATTGTCCGATATCCCGTAGCTTTGGAAATATACGGGCAACATTAACTTTTCAGTGTAGAGTATAATTTTCAAACTTTCATTATTGTTTGCCGTATTATTTACTAATTAATTAATTTTACTTCGTCAATCCTCATTTGTTTCAGGCTCATCTAATTCGCTCGTTCGATGATTTTGAATCCACCGATATATCTTGGCACACGCATTCAGTGTGTGTGTGATAACTATATACCATAAAATGTTTAATATTACATTCGGTCTTAATTATAAAATAAAGTTAACTTTTTTAAAAAAAATTTAGGAAGCTAAATAAGTTACTTAATCATATCGTATGTTATGTATTCTTAGATTATATATTAATTTATTAGTCAAACTAATTAGTTTAAAGAAAAAAATGTAAATATAAATACTCTAAAATAAATTAATTAGCTTCCTTAATTTCTTCAAAAAAATTAAATTTATTTTATAATTAGAACATGAGGGGATAGTATTTTATTAGCCTCAAAAGTTAATAAACTTAGCATGAATCGTATTGAATGTGGCGAATAACAACGGTTCAAAGTCACCTACATTCATGCTTGATAATCATAATAAGTTACTATCTTCGGTCTTAATTATAAGATAAAGTTGACTTTTTTGGAGAAATTGAGGAAGCCAATTAAATTACTCTAGGGTGTTTATATTTTTAGTATCCTTATATTATATATTAGTTTATTAGTAAAATTAATTAGTTTGGAGAAAAAAATAAAAATAAAAATATTCTAAAGTAATTTAATTGGCTTCTTTAATTTCTTCAAAAAAGTCAAATTTGTCTTATAATTAGGACCGAAGAGAATATTAACTTGGCCCAATTATTGGCTTCGTAAAAAATATATAAAATTCAGTCTTATTCATTCCTTTTATTTTAGCACATACGTATTTAACATTTCTTCCACATATATGTGTGGGTCGATGGGGGCAAAAAAGTGTGTGTATCAATATTTGGTTTAATTGTAATATGTTACTCAGGCCATATTTAAAATCATATTCTTCGTTCTTTTATGCAAGTCATATTTTAAAAGAGTGTTGTACACATGTATGTATCTATGTATATACTCCCCTAATAAAATTTAAGGTTTTTTTTAGCTTATATGAAACATAAAGTGATTTATAAATAAATAAATAAATAAATAAATAAATAAATAAAGGAGTGTGTGTAGAGCATAAAATGCAAGTCATTTTGTAAGACTTTGTGGAATATAATAATTATTTTATTGTAGAAATATTTTTCTTACCAAATTTCAATGAGGATGTAAAGAGGGTATATTTTTTAAAATGTATATAATATTTCCTAGGATAAAAATAAAAAACAATTCAGGTTAAAAAAAATAGAAACCAATTAAAACGAATTTAATGACAGTTTTAATGAAATAAGAGGGAGTATATGCTTTGGTTTGGTTGATGAAATAATGTTACATTTAAAAATAATTGAAAAAAAAACAATAAAGATTATAACAAATATGAAATATTTTTTGTTAAAAAAATATGCACTTAACATTTTACTCTTAAATAGGTATTTAAAGTTTCCACTGAAAATAAGATAAAAGGTTAAACGTCCTTTCTCTCTGTTTTTTTTTTTTTTTTGCCAAGATTAAAAGTCCGTTCATAATGATAATTTGTGGAGCTTTTGTTGGATGGAAATAATGAACAGTGAACCTGTCCTGAGCTAACAAGACACCAACTATTTCTGTCCCCATATCTAACACGTGCCTGTCTGTCACTGGCAACAATAATTTAAGCCCAGACATTTTATCACCAAATTTCCACCGACTTTTCCTATCTCTCATAGTAGTAAATCTAATCCATCCTGATATCATAAAAGCTAATATTAGAAAAATGAATAATTGTATTTAATTTAAAATTTTAGTTTTGAATATTATCTGTAGAAATAGTATTAAATTCAAGTCAAAATGAAGATATGATAAATTTTTCAAGATGTTACGAGTACTATGTATTCTATGAGAAGAAAATTGCACTATTTTTTTAAGACAAGAAAAATAGCGTTTTTGAATAAGCTAAAATGTAAAAAAAAAATGTCTCATCAAGGGGTAGCAAAAGTCCTGGAGGGACAGAATGATTGAGAATACTCTCCTTGCTTTTTCACTTTATGGATGACAGAATGGTAGAGGTTTGACCTGTTGACCAGGAAAAGGCTAAGCATGAAATAAAATTCTGTAGTTAATTAATCATTTGAGATGAAAATATTTATAATTAATCATTTTGAATTTATTATTTTAAAATATTCAAAGGTATTTATTTTATAGTTTCTTCAATTCTAATTCATTGAGCAGGGGGATGTTGTTGTAATACTCCTCGTGTTCCTAATATGAGATATAATTTATTTTTTTAGAGAGATTAAGGAAACTAAATAAATTATTTTAAAGTATTGATTTTTATCTTTTTTATACTAAATTAATTTGTGTAACTTATGAATTGATATATAAGCCAATGATATACGATATATGCTATGATTAACTAATTTATTTAGCTTTTTTAATCTTTTAAAAAACAATCAATTATATCTTATATTAAAAACAGAAAAGTATTTTAGAGCGTGAACGCTGACAATTCAATCCACTTCTTTGAGACATCACCAAACGCTACAAATAATTTTATTTCTAGTTTTATATGTCTTAGAAAAGCATTTTACAATTGTCATTATTTCAAAATAAAAATATTTTTATGATGATGAAAATTGAAAATTAGATATAATTTTAAAAGCTCGAGACATATATATAAGAAGTTTAATTGTTTTGAGTTTCGACAATTCTAATAAAAATTATTTTCTAAAGTTGTTAGCTATGATTAATCTAAATAATAATAAAAAAATCACTAATAATAATTTTTAAAATAATTTAAAATTATAATATCCAAACCAAAAAAATGTAGAGAAGGTATCCCGGCCTTCACACACACACACACTAGGGATTATGTTTATAGTAAAATTTAAAAGTGGCTATTTGTAAATGAGAAATGCATGAGAATTATTCCCTCCCATCTTATTTATAAGTAATTTTTTTCTTGATTGTCCAAAACGAATTAGTAGTTAAAAATAATAAGTGTAAAAAATGCCATGTTTTTTTTCATATATGCCCCTATTTATAAAAACAGTATAGGAGAAAGAATAGATAAAAAGTATGATAGATAATGAGTATAAGATATGAGAGAAAATGAGCATTTAATAAAGATAAAATAGAAAAAAAAAAAAAAGCTTATATTTTCAGACAAAAAGTGAAAATTGCTTATAAATAAAACCAGAGAGAGTACTAAATAATACTACTGCACATGCATCTTTTTGGCTGTTAAGCCCAAGATAATTAAACTCGGACCGGTCAGTGAACCAATCGGGGTACTAGATTAAAGGTTAGTGGGTCAGACCGGAACTAAACCAGTGAGAAATGGAATATTTTAGACTTATAGTATAAAATTCTAAAGGAAAAATTAAATAAAAAAGATTTAAAAATAAAACAACTTGACCCGAACCAGACCAATTTAGTAGCCGGGTCTTCGGTTTCTGGTTCAATCCGGGTTAGATAACCTGAGTTAAGCCTAATGTATGAGATAAATGTACAATATCTGTCTAGTTTTTATGAGGCTGGCAAAAAATTAAAGCCACCTTTTGTGCATCTCCAGACAAATGTGGTGAATTGTCAAAGCTTAGAATCATGTGCTTGCCCTAAGAGAATAAATTTATTCCAAGTTTATCTGTAGCTTTTAAGAAAATACCATAGAAACAGAGAGTGTCGCAAATACACTCAATTATTCTTACTCTATCTTAAAAATAAGATAGAATTAATTTTTTTTAAAAATATTAAAAAAATTAAATAAGTTACTTAATTATATTATATATTATATATTCTTAGATTATATATTATTTTATAAGTTAGGTAAAATAGTTTGAAGAAATATCATAAATATAAATATTTTAAAATAATTTAATTA
The DNA here is from genome assembly GCA_963242795.1 of Inga leiocalycina. Lineage (NCBI taxonomy): Eukaryota > Viridiplantae > Streptophyta > Magnoliopsida > Fabales > Fabaceae > Inga > Inga leiocalycina. The sequence continues at coordinate 56,204,852 of OY725329.1, forward strand.
ATTTTCTTCCTATCTAAAAAAAATCAACTCTATTTTAGATTTAGTACTCCCTCTGGTCCTAATTATAAGACAAAGTTGATTTTTTTGGAGAAATTAAGGAAGCCAATTAAATTACTTTAAAATGTTTATATTTTTATTTTTTTCTCAAAACTAATTAATTTGACTAATAAACTAATATATAATATAAGAATATTAAAAACTCTAAAGTAATTTAATTGACTTCCTTAGTTTCTTCAAAAAAATCAACTTTATCTTATAATTAGGATCAGGGAGTACCAAACAAAACAGGAGCAATAATTAATTAACAATTCAGGCTATGGACGGGAGAATCTGACTTTTTTGTGGCGGTGGATATAATGTGTCGGGTTAAACGAGTGAGAGCATCAGTGAAAGCCACTTTTTAATCATCCAACTTCACTGAGATCCAAAAATTAATATTATTATAATATGTTTTGGAAAAATATATATTAATTAATTAATTGGTATGTGTTACAGATTATCTAATTTGATAAGTGTCAACTTGAAAAATCTCATCCAAGTGTTCATTCTTTTTAGCTTTAATTTAGATTTTGGAATCTTAAGGTCGTGCCTGCATGTCATCATGATTAATGCATCAACGTGCTTCAAATAACAAGTTGTAGAACCCAACTAATCACTCGTCGTTAGAAGTTGTCTTCTCTTATAATTTAACGCTGTTAATACGAATTTATCGGTTTTTATGCTGGATGCCCCTTTTTAATTGTTCATTGGTATTTTTACCCCTTCTAAAACATATTTGTGCCAGACGCTCCTCAAATCGTTAGTAAATTTGCTCCTTGACCCTTTTATTAACCTCAAAAGTTAATAAACTTAGCATGAATCTTATTGAATGTGGCGAATAACGATTCAAAGTCACCTACACTCATGCTTGATAATCATCTGAAGTTATTAACTTGGCCCAATTATTGGCTTCGTAAAAAATATATAAAATTCAGTCTTTTTCATTCCTTTTATTTTAGCACATACATATTTAACATTTCTTCCACATATATGTGTGGATCGATGGGGGCAAAAAAGTGTGTGAGATCTATACTAGTATGAAGTTGTTGATGGTGGTTGTTGGATTTGGTGATTTTTGTCAAATTTGTAAATTTAGAAAAGTCCTAACCCTAAGGGGTTATGCTGCCATAATTTCTTTAAATCAAATTAGAATGTGTTTAAATGAGTTAATAAGGGATTAGAAGTGAAAAGGTACAAGCTTTGGAAGCTAAAACATGAAAGAGCATTTTTCCATTTTCTTGACCTATGTTTCGGCCAAGGTCATATATGGGGGAAGGAGCTGGATTTTCATGAAATAGATGATTCCATTGGATTCATGAGGTAAAAATAAGTAGGGTTACAGTTGATCATTTTTTCGGAAAAGGCCGAAAAAGTATAATTACGAAAATACCCCTAAAACCCTCAATAGGAGCTGTCAAGCTGAATTTGGTAATTTCGAGCTCGAAAATGGATTCCTTGGGTGAAAATATGTCAAGATAGCCCTAATCAAAATTTTGGGAAAACGTGCTATCGGGCCAGGTACGGTGAGGCCAGGCCAGGGTCCCGGAGCTATTTTGGTAAATTTTCTCCATAGACTAATATGACCACAAGAAACACTATAAAAGAGTCTAAAATGATTTTTGGATAGGTTATGACCTATTTCTTGTACATTTAATATTTTAGGACTGAGTTGAAAGCCGGAAGCGACAAATTTTACAAGGCACATTAAAAAGGGATTGATAAGACTTAAGGTAGGGACTATCATCCTTCATACACTATGTGAATAATTGTATGTATGTGTTACTGTATTTCGTGATATAATTGCGTACAAGAGGCACAGTATCTAGTTGTGGTTCGGTACCCAACAAAGGTATATCGAAAATCCTAGTTGTGGTTGATGATTAATTGAGGTACATTATCAAAAATCCTAGCTGTGGTTTGGTGCCTAGCCAAGGTATATAAAAAATCCTGACCGTAGTCGGTGACTTAGCTAAGGTACTTATATGTGAATCGAATTGAACTTTCATTTTTGCTTAATATAGTGCATTGCATATTTAATTTTCATATTTTATATGTCGATCGTATGTCTCTACTAGGATTCCTTAGAATCTCACCCTTTTTTTTAAAACAAATATCTCAGCGGATGCTAGAGGGACGAAAGGCAAAGGCGTAGACGTCGAGAAGTGATTGGCACATGTCTCGAGGCAAAGTTAAAGACGATAATTATAATTAGTCTATTCTTAAAATACTTTAGGGAATCCTGTAATTATTGAGATTTCCGCCATATTCTTTATTTTGTCAACGAATGACTTGGGATTGTAAACGAACACTTTTATCAGTATAATTGTACTTTATGTGTATGCCCATGGAATTCCGTCTTTATTACTTTTCAATTATCGAAATGAAAATGGGTGTTGACATTTTTGGTATCAGAGCTAATAAGCGGTTCTAGCATTATTAGAATTGTATACTGATATGGTTTGTTTGCATGGCGACAGGACTACTCATGGATATTCCGAGTGAGCCTGTGATCATGATTAGCAGTAGCAGCAAGACGACGGTGAACCAACGTGTTTTGGACAAACGACCGATAATTGATTATTTCTCGCACGGTGGCATGCGTATGAGATTCACCGCAAGGAAGAGCGTGCCAAGACTGCCTATGTACAGTCCAGAGCCAAGATCGGCGTCCCCAAAAGTGACAGAGGTTAGGGAGATTGGAGATGCGCCAGATAAGCACTCAAATGAGTAGGATTCTGACTACGGACCGAAGGAGATTCCGTTGGATGAGCCGTGTAACTGCGAGTCTTAGGTAGAGCCGGTACAGATGCCGTACAATCTGAAGCAAGACATAGAGTTGTCATACCTTCTCATGGCCAAGTATTACAGGGCACTGTAGGAGCACGATACCCCGAGAGGCTGGTGCGTTGCATTCCTTGACGGTGTAGAGACGTTGTATCGACTGCAAATACCGTTGGGAGTTACGGTGACCGACGAGTGCTGGATTCTTTCTACGATGTACTTCTCAGACACAGCATTCTGGAATAGATAGAAGAACCTCATTATTGAGCGGGGCTTGAAGGCGAACTTCTAGACTTTCCGGAAGCATATCAGAGGGTTAGTACATTATCTCATGTATACCGAGCTGTGATGTAGGGCCTACATGGTATATTTTAATGACCGAAGCTGACCGGCATGTATTACGAGTAAAGGAAAGTCAGGTGGAACCAACAGACAGAGAAAGAGTTAGCTAGAGTTGGTATTTTTAGGAGGGGACAGAGAAAGTTAAGCGTACTCAACCTGGGGTAGTATAGGATAGGTGACCCCTGGGAAGTTGCATGACCTTGATATTTTGGATATGTAAAGGACGATATGTCATGTACAATAGTATGTAGGATATATGATATTTCTGTTTCTCTGTAACTACTGTAATTAGTTGTTATATACTATATATGACATATTTGTACCCTGAATTTTATGAAAAGACAAAAATGCCCTTGTTCTTATATAAAGTGTAATTCTTCTCCATTGTTATGTAGTTTGAAACATAGAGATGGTTCAACCTGGTAGACCTCATGGTAGGCCACGTGCAGGGCATAATCATGTAGCGATTAAGTCACGACTTGATCCGGTACAACAACGAATACTGGATATACTAGAACAACAATAAACCATAAATGAAATAAGAGTCGACCTTTAGGGAGTACAACAAAGGCAAGATCATCTGGATGAGTTTATGAGAGTTAACGATGAAGAAATACTGGAGGAACAGCTACCAGAGGATATACCACCAGAGCCTGGGGTGGATATTCAAGTTTGTTTGAGTAGATTCAATAAACAGCAGCTGCCTATGTTCAGGGGGAAGTTTGATCCTCAGATAGCGGAAGACTGGTTGGCTCGTATGGAGAAGATATTCGATATGCTGTAATGTCCAGACGAGGTGAAGGCCCGATTAGCTATATACAGGCTGGAAGGTGATGCTAACCGCTGGTGGAAGGGCATGGATCTTATCCTGAAGGGGAAGAATGTTCCTATCACATGGGAGTTATTCCAAGACAAGTTCAACAAGAAATATTTCCCCCCGACTGTCAGAAGGAAAAAGACTGGGAGAGCTTTGACAATTATTTAGCCTGGTATATTCGACTGTCGCAATACTCATCATACCACAAGCTGAACGATAATGAAGAATGGAACGCGGACATAATGATTGAAGGGTTAAGACATAAGTTCAAAAAAAGGCTGATTTCTGAACACTTTACGGAATTTAGCAAAGCGGCAGAAGAGTGCTGATACATTGAGAAACGCATGTCAAACTAGGCGACACAGACTGGGAATCAAGGTGTTTCCGGAAGTAGTAGATCAGCACAGAAGAGGAAAGAACAGGGTGGATCTTCCGAGGAAGCTACGAAGAGGTCAAATCATAAGGGAAGCCGTGGAGGCCAAGGATCCCCGGGAATTCGAACATGTTGGTTTTGTCATAAATCATTCTATCCTAACAAGGCTTGTAATAGTGCACCACTACCATCGAAAACTGATCCCAACAAACCATTGACTTGTTTTAATTGGGAAAGACGAGATACATGTCCAAGGATTGCCCGTAAAAGCAGCAATCAACGAAGATCAGACCCAAGGTTTCAGGCAGGGTTTACACACTATCACAAGAAGAAGCCAGAAAGTCTCTGGAACTGATTCAAGGTACAATTTCTTTGAATGGAAATTTAGTGTATATTATGTATGATTCTGGTGCAAGCTATTCATTCATTGCATACGATTGCGTGAGATGGTTACGTTTACCTATGCACAAATCCCCATACGATTTGGTTATGCTACACCTATGGGCACATGAATTGTGACAGCGGATGTTTGTCTAAATTGCCTAGTAAATGCTCAGGGGCACGAATCGACAGTAAATCTGATTTGTTTGCCACTGTAAGGGTTGGAAGTAATTGTGGGGATTGACTGATTGACGGTGAACGATGTGTTGTTGGATTGTAAATAGAAGAGAGTCATATATCTGAATCTACAACCGTGAGCTGAGACAGAAATCACTCTTAAGTTTGTAAATTTGGAAAAGTCCTAACCCTAAGGGGTTATGCTGCCCAAATTTCTTTAAATCATGATTAGAATGTGTTTAAATGAGTTAATAAAGCATTAGAAGTGAAAAGGTACAAGCTTTGGAAGCTAAAACATAAAAGAGCATTTTTCCTTTTTTTTACCTATGTTTCCGTCAAGGTCAGATCTGGGGGAAGGACCAGGCCGGGCCTGGGGGCATTTTAGTAAATTTTCACCATAGACTAATCTGGTCACAAGAAACACTATGGAAGAGTCTAAAATGATACTTGGATAGGTTATGACATTTTTTGTACATTTAATATTGTATGACCGAATTGGAAGCCGGAAGTGACACGTGTTACGATGCACATTAAAAAGGGATTGATAAGACTTAAAGTAGGGACTGCCATCTTTTATACACTATTGGAATAATTGTATGTATGTTTTACTGTATTTCGTGATATGATTGCATGCTAGAGGCGTAGTACTTAGTTGTGGTTCAGTACCGAACAAAGATATATCGAAAATCCTAGATGTGGTCGTTAACTTAGTTGAGGTACACTATTGAAAATCCTAGCTGTGATTCGGTGCCCAGCCAAGGTATATAGAAAATCCTAGCAGTAGTTGGTGACTTAACTGAGGTACTTATATGTAAATCGAATTGAACCTTTATTTTTGCCTAATATAGTGCATTTCATATTTAATTTTCACATTTTATATGTTGATCGTTCCCTTTTTTTTATAAAAAATATCTTAGCGTGTGCCAGTGGGTTGAAAGGCAAAGGCGTAGACGCCAAGAAGTGATTGACACATATCTCAAGGCAAAGTCAAAGATGGTGGTTATAATTAGTCTATTCTTAAAATATTTTACGGAATCCTGTAATTATTGAAATTTCCACTGTATTCTATATTTTTTCTTTGAATGACTTGGGATTGTAAACGAATACTTTTATCAGTATAAATGTACTTTTCCGTATCCTCATGAAATTCCGTCTCTATTATTCTTCGATTATTGAAATGGAAACGGGATTTGACACATTTTGATTAAAAGTACAAACAATGGCATCCACACGATCATATTAACTATGGCATGATGTATGAAGGATAATATTCCTACCTTAAAACTCTATCAACCCCTTATTGTGTGACTCGTAAAACGTGTTGTCTTTCAGCTTCTAACTCAGTCATAAAATGTTAAATGTACAAGAAATAGATTAAAACCCATTCATGTATCATTTTAGGCACTACCATAGTGTTTATTGTGATTATATTAGTTTATGTTGAAAATTTACCAAAATGCCCCTAGGACCCCGGCCCAACCCTATCGTACCTAACTAGACTGTACTTTTTCCAAATTTTCGCTCGGGCTATTCTCAAATATTTTTGCCCAAGAAATTTATTTTCGGGCTCGAAATTACCAAATTCAATGTTAAATTATGAAATTGCCCTTGACAACCCTACTTTTAAGATTTTAGGGGTGTTTTCGTAATTATGTTTTTTCGGGCTTTTCCAAAAAAATAACCAACTGTAACCCCTTCTAATTTTCCCTCATGAACCAAATCAAATCATTGAAAATCCAACCCCTTCCCCCCAGAACAGTGCTAGCCGAAACATGGCTTAAGAAAAGGAAAAATTGCACTTTTGTAATTTAACTTCTAAAACTTACACCTTTCCACTTCTAATCCCTTATTAAGCCATTTAATCACATACTAACCATGATTTAAAGAAATTTTGATAGCATAACCCTTTAGGATTAGCACTTTCCAAATTTACAAACTCAACCAAAGATCACTAAATCCAACTATAAACTTCAACAACAACAACATACTAGCATAGATTTAGGATTTGTGAAGTTACCTCTTGAGCTCCTTTCCTCTCTCTCTCTCTCTAGACGTCCTCCTCTCTCTCCTTGAGCTTGCTAAACCATGGAATCCATAAAGAAGAAGAGTTTAGAGAAGAATCTTATGCAAGATTAGAAGAAAAACTTAAGAAATCACTCCTTACCTTGATCTTTCTCTTCTTCCTACTCTCTAGCTTAAGTTTTCTTAAGCGCTCTCTCTCTCTCTCTTCTTTTCTTTAGCCTAGGACGAAAATGAGGGCAAGAGAAAGATGAAGGAGCTAAATAAAAAAATCTTACTCATTTCTCTTATTTAATAAATGGTAGTATATGGGAATAATGACTTCATGATTGTACTTAAGCTTATCTACTTCCAACTTGTGTCACAAGGTCCAATTGGGTTTGAACTAATTTTCCTCTCCTTTCCCTCTAGCCCAACGCATCCTCTAGGTCCTTAAGAAACCAAATGGGCTTTCATTCCATTTGTCTCAAGCTTTTTGTTCCAAATAACAATATCTTAAGGTAATTACCTATGTACTCATATTCAATAATTATTGTTTATTCCTCTTGATTTGGATTAATGACACTTGGCACAACATAATCCCAATAATTATTTTTTCCATTTTTAGACCTTAATATTGGGCTTTTCAAATTGCCCAAATTAATTCCATAATTATTTTGCCCATTTTCTCATGAATATGAACATTTCTAAAATTCATATGTTCCAAATTCATGAATTATTTTATTGAATTTTTCAAATAATTATAATATATTCGGTGAATATAAAATTTGGGATGTTACAAATGAGGGCTCCGTCCCCCTCCCCTTAGGAATCGAAGCTATTCAACAATTAGCATAGAAATAGATGTAATATGCAAAAACGAAAAAACAAGGGAAACAAGAGAAATCGCAGTAGATACAGTAGTCACCGAAAACAGCAAACCAGATATGAAATTACACAACAGACAAGTAAAACAGAAGGAACGCTATTAAACCCCCCCCCCCCCCCCAAACTCCCCCTCAAACAAAGTAAACGAAGCTTTTCAGCAACCAGTACAGAAATAACAAAAGAAAAATACTAGGGATTGAAAATGGAAAATTTTAGAAATGAGACAGTGGACTGAAATAAAATCTGAAGCTGAAATCAAATTAATAACTGCAACATTCGAAACTAACTCGCTTCTTTGTCCCGGTCACCGCGATTAACAGGGAATCTTCAAATAAATCTTAAAATCTAAAAAATTTAAATTGCACACATTTTTCATATCAAACAAACTAACAAAGTAAGTTAAAGTAATAAAGTAAGTTTCAAATATTAATTTTCAAATTAAATTTCAATCTAGAAGGAATGGACAATCAGATCAAATTTAAAACATTTTAAAATTGCAATTTGTTTCAACAAAGTAACGGCAAATTTAAACTTATTTTAAGAACTAATAGCTTACTCATAGTTTAAACACAGTAAGAAAATGACATAAATTGAAAAAAATTTCATATCAAGCTTAAAAAAACAAAGATAATGGATCCACAAGTCAAAATTCAAAATAATTTGAAGTTGCAAATTACTTTGAAATGAATTAAAATAAGTTATTTAAAATATTGGAAAACTATAAAATAACAATTTTCAAATCAGCAAATATACACCAAAAAGGGAATGAACCTCAAAATTGCATATTTTTTTGAATCAAATCAAAATATAAAACAATAAGACAACGAATCATCAAATAAAATTTATTTTTTCACATCAAAATAATTAAGTAATTTAAAATATAAGAAATAAGTAATTCAAATTCAAAATATAAGTAAATTCAAATCAATTTCAAAACTATTCAAAACTGAAAATTTGTTTCAAATCCAATTTAGACCTTCAAATATAAGACAATAATAAGGTAACGGATTATCGATTAAAAATTTAAAGCAATTTAAATCGAAAAATTTTCCAAATCAAATAAAATAATTTAACTACGAAATATTGATTTTCAAATCAAACAAAATAATAAGTGAATCTTGAAATCAAATCTAAAACTGAAAATTAGTTTAAAATTATAATAAGCCATCAAATTTAAAACATTTTAAAATTGCAATTTGTTCAAACACAGGAATTGCAAATTTAAAATTATTTTAAAAATCTTATTGTTTATGCTTATTTGAAAATTGCAAATAATACAACAATAAAACTACATAGCAAATCAAAATTTAATACTGTAAATAAGTTTGAAATAAAATTAAACAGGCTAATTAAAAACATTCGAAAACTAAAAACATTTCTATTCATTTCCGGATTTTTCAAATCAATCAACATAAGTAAACTAAATCCGTAAAAGTAGGACATTGAATCTTCAAATCAAAATTTAAGACAATTTGAAATTACAATTTTTTTCTTCAAATGAAACAAACTAAGTAAACTATTAAATACTGATTTTAAAGTTAAATAAAACAAGAAAATAATGGATCTTGACATCAAATTAAAGGAATTTTAAGCTATAAATTTGTTGGTTTTCCAATCAAATTGAATTTAACACAAGATGAGTCTTGACAATGCTTATTACAAATTAAATAAAGGAATCAAAGAAGTTTAAAATATTAGTATTAGATACAGATTTTCAAACCAAATTTATAATAATAAAAGATAAAAGGTGTTCAAATCTAATTCAAAACAACTTTAAATAGCATATTCGTTTCAAACCAAATTGAAATTCAAATGTTAAAAATAAACCTAAAAAATTGAATTGCAAACTCTTTTTCAAATCAAGTTAAATAAATTTAAAAACATAGTAAACTGTTGGATATTGAATTTCAAATTAAATTTTCAACAAGAAGATGATTGACAGTCAAATCAAATCTGCAAATTCCTTTCAAATCATATTTGAAACAATAACAAAATGAAACATAAAATTGCAGATTTTCCAAATCAAATTTAAAACAAAACGAGAATGGGTTTAAAATTCCAGATTTTACGGATCATCATTAAAAAACATAAGACTTTAAATCTTCACAGCAAATCAAAATCTAAAACTGCAAATTGAAATAAAATTAATCAAATAGGGTAATTAAAAACACTTTTTTTTGCCAAAAGGGTAATTAAAAACAATGGTTTTTGGTAACCTATAAAAGAAGCATATTGATTATTTGGGAAAAAAAAATTCAAGTCATTTTGAAATTACAAATTTATTTTCAAATCCAATAAAATAAGTAAACTATTAAATATTGATTTTCAAGTTAAATAAAGCAAGAAAATAATGGATCTTGAAATCAAAATTTAAACATTTGAAGACAAGAAAATAAGTAAACTATTAAATATTGATTTTCAAGTTAAATAAAACAAGAAAATAATGGATCTTGAAATCAAAATTTAAACATTTGAAGACAAGAAAATAATTAAAAACAATTTTTTGCCAAAAGGGTAATTAAAAACAATGGTGTTTGGTAAACTATAAAAGTAGGATATTGTACTGGAAAAAAAAAAGTAGGATATTGATTCTTCAAAAAAAAAAAACTGTAAATTTGTTTCAAATAAAAAATTTAAATTTAAATCTTCAGATAAATCTAAAAATTTTAAATTGCAAACTCTTCCAAATATAGTTCAACAAGTTTAAAATAAATAGTAAACAGAATAAATATTGATTTGATTTTCAAATCAAATTTCAAAAAAGGTAATGGTTAAACCAAAGGTAATGGAAAAATAAAATCAGAAACATTTTAAAATTGTGAATTTCTTTTAAACAGGAAGATAGTTGACAATCAAACAAAATTTTAAATAACTTAAAACTATTTTTTTTTTTCAAGTAAAATAAAAAATTAATATCAAATATTAATTAAGAATTGAATATTAAGTAGTGGTTTTCAAATCAAGTTAAATAAGTTTAAAATAATAGTAAACTGATTTGATTTTCAAATTAAATTTCAAAAACGGTAATGGTCAATCAAATCAAATAATCAAATACAAACAATATAAAAATGAAATTTCTTTTAAACTGGAAGATAGTGGACAAAAAAATAAAATTTTAAATAACTTAAAATTGAAAATTTTTTTCAAGGTAAATTACGTAATCGAATATCAAACATTCCGGCAAACAGAAGTAGTATCTTTTCTTGCCCGCAAAAATAAGTAATATCCAGTATTATTTAACACTAAACATTACATAGTGATTTTCGTATCTAATCAAATTTAAAACAATATTATTTCAAATCAAATTTACAACAAAAGATGATCTTGAAAAGTTTACTTCAAATAAAAAAAATCAATAATTCAATAAGTAGAAAATATTAGTACAGTATTCAAATCGAATCGAATTCAAAACAACTTTAGATCTGCAAATTTGTTTCAAATAAATCGAATTTAATAAGTATTTCAAACAAACAGATAATGAATCTTCAAACCAATCTGAAAACATTTAAATTGCACTTTTTTCAAGTCAAATTAAATAAGCTTAAAATATTAGTAAGCTATTAATGGATCTTCAAATCAAGTTTAAGACAATTTAAAACTTTTCAAATCAACTTAAACAAAAACTAAGATAAAATATTAGTTAACTACTCTTAAATATTAATTTTCAAATAAAATTCTTGGCAAAAAAATTTCAAATAAAGTTTAAGTCATTTTAAAACAATTTAGAATTTAAATTTTTTTTTTCAAATCAAATAAGAGGATTTAAAATTAGTTATAAATGATCTGGTGAAGTCATTAGTTATAAATTAGGGATTATTTATTAGGTAATAATCCCTAATAAATAAGTGAGCAGATGCACATTTTAATTATTAATCTACCCAAATTATGCCATAACTAAGTAAGAAAATAATAAAGCTCTTTAGACAGATAAGATCCTATAGATACATTAACATAAACATGGGACATGTAAGCCCATTTAAAAGGGAGACAATACACAGAAATAAAATCTGAATTTGAAATCAAAATAATACCTGCACCATATGAAAATGCCTACTTGTTTGTATTGGGCACCACGATCTCCCAGTGAGGGATGACTTATCAACTTATGTGAATGATAATGGCGCCTCCCTTTTGACGTGAGGCATCAATGATCAAATAGAGAATACAAGCTAAAGAGAAATTCATATAAAGAAACACTCAATATACACAATTATATTCTGAAAAAAAAAAAACCACTTCAAAGAGAGAATGAACAGGAAGAAGAGGAAGACAAATTTCACAAGGTTCACTCATATATTCAGAGTCACAATCATTCTCACACAATAAGGGAGGGTCCCACAAGGACACAAACAAATACAAACAAAAGAGTAAGAACACATCCTGGACTAGAAAACTAACACACCCAAACTTTCAAAAAGAAAGTAAAAAAATACAGTAAACATAAGGAGAGCTCAGTCTCCCTCCCCCAAGAAACCGAAGCTTTTCAACAATATCACAGTAAATACAGTCACTCCCTAAAAGCAGGGAACCAAATATGAAATTTTGTGGTGACACTTGTCACAAGCCATACTTCCACCCATACCTCCTTCATATTATGACACACTTACTTCATTAGTTTCCTTTTAGATTTAAACCATTTCTCTTCTCCCTTGGTTGGCCAAAAAAACGTGCTCCCTCTTGCTTCAACTAAACCATTTGCTTTTCTCCAACTAAACCAGCTTCATACTCCACCAAGCACTCAAGTAGTGAAATATCATGCACTCAACCTCTAACCTAACCATACACTCATCATCTAATCCAACAATGCACTCCAACATTGTCATATTACCATGTTCATGTAGCATTATTATCATGCCTATGTTCATGTAGCATTATTTTAATGCAATTAGACATGTAATCATCTTCATAAATCATAATCTAATCCCCTCTTCATATGATCATGACACTTGACATCTTTAATTCCATTAATGTATTTCTAACACATTTTATATTCAATTTTCGGAATAATGCCAATTTTGGCAAATTTTCTACCTTAACTTTGAAAAATCATAACTAATTTTGTAGACATCATTTCAGAGTGATCCTAAAGGCTATGGAACCTTTATTGAGTCTAGTTTTAAGAAAAAATATGGACTTTTACTAACTCGAAACATATCATTCCCAAATTTTCAATCTTTGACTGCTACTTCAGAGACTTTCCAGATTTTCTGACTAACTTCCGAAATTCATATCTTTTTCATAACTTCAATTGATTCATATGACCTATCAAATTAAAGTTTATGATGTGTACTTTTACCCAGTAAAATTTCATAATTTTTCCTCATCATTTGTTCTTTCAAAACCATATGACAAACTCACTGTCTCACAGGCGATTTCACTGAAAACACTATTCAACTTTCAATTTTCAATATTTAATTCCTTTAGCCTTAAATATTAGCCATTTCATTGAATATATAAAATAATCATAATATACTTTTGGTGAATAAAATTTGGGATGTTAAAACAAACATCTTTCAATTTTGTCAAAATTATAAATTTTAAAATAGACACAAACTTTAATTGAAAATAAATATTATATAATTTTAGCAAAACTCAAACTGTTTTATAATTTATTATAAATGTTAAAGAAGGGTGTATGCAACTAAAAAATTTAAAAATATATGCAATTTTAAACAATTCAAAGGCGGTTCGCATAAGAATTGATTTATGTGAGTTTAAAAAATAAAAATCCATGCAATGTTTTTTTGACTAAAAACTATATAATGTTAATATATTTAAAAAAGTGTAGATAATCTATTGTATTTTTTAGTTGAGAATGGTATACAGTATTTCCTCACTAGAGAATACTCATGTATAAACCAAAAATTTAATGTAAAAAAAAATTAATATAATCAATATAAACAAATAATAATTTTTTTTTTTTTGTGTGGGGATGAAGCTTTTTTAACAACTAAGATATTAGATGGAAAATTTAATATCTTTTAAATTGGTCTATTTTACTTAGAGATTATTACAGGAACTTTTTTTAATATACCACTATTAATGCTACTTATGCCACATTTTTAAAGTTTCAGAGAACAAAATAAATCACACCCAACACAAATGCATTCCCCCAAATAATTTTAGTCAAATTCTTAAAAAAGAAAAGGATATTTTAAGGTGTAGTTTGATTAAAAAATTTAAAACATAGAAACAAATTAAATTGAAGCACTTGAGGATAAATATTCAGACAAATTTAAATAATAATTGTTTTGAGCTGAAAACTTTAAATAATAATTAATGTCCCAGCAACACTAGTGAAATCGCACTCTCCCCGTTGAAGTCGCTTTTATCCGTTGGCACATAAATGTGATATTTCAGGGAATAATAGCTAGAAGCACCAATTTCATTCCAGCCGCTCCCGCCCAAGTTGTAAACGATACCTGTGTCACCAGAACTTGATGATAGAATGTCGGGGATAGAGACTTTGTAGTCTAAGAGAGGTTGAAACCTTGTGGAATGATGATCATGAGAGAGTGCATTTCTAATAATATCACTCTCTTTTAATCTCAATTGCGTCAATAATGACCAGCGAGTGATACTACCAGGAAGTCTTGTGAATGTAGCATTACTGTTACTACCACAATATTTCATTATTATTAACTCATCGTCCTCTTCATCATCTTCCATTAATGAAGTACTCTTATTGTACCTTCCTTCTTCTTCCCTCTCTCCACCATCATCAAAGAAATGAGGGCAATCATTAATCATTTGTCTTCTCAATGGCCTCACCACTTTTCCATAAAGTTTGAAGAAATTATTCCGACATTGATAATCATATGTAAAATGTTGGTTGAAATCATGCCTAAAGTCAATTGGACTATTTGAGCAATCAACTTTCCTAACAAAAGGAAGCAGAGATGCCAAACTTTGTGTCCCCTTTCTCAATTCTGCTATCTCTTCCAATGGCATCACCATATGTTGGAATCTAAAACCACATTCATTGTGAAATTCCAACACCTTCATTCTCACTTTATGAAATGTCAACTGCTTAAGATCCAAAAAATTCAACACGAATAATACCCCTGACCTTGTCCCTTCCCTACTTCCACCAATGTTTATTCGCTTTGGCCCTTCATGTTCTACCCATAAATAGCCAATATTCTCCAGGAAAATTGAAGAATTGATTTGATCCAAATTCACACAACCATTAACATCCACCGTTTCAATCTTAGGAGCACAAGAGAGATCTGGTAGTGCAATGAGATGTTTTGAATCCCACAGAATGATTTCCTTTAGATTTGGAAAATGCTAAAAGAAAAGGCATTGTTAAATAAATTAGATAACTGCCAAAATAATTTTAATCAAGAATTTCTCTCATGCCAATTAGAACATGAATTGGATCACCGATAGAGAATACAACAAGGGTTTAACTATGAATTTAATGCTAGTAAAGCCAACCTTTCAATTGTGCAACATTTGGTTAATGTTTGATGCAACATCTTATAATCACTAAGAGGGGAAACATATGATATATGAAAAATGAGACGTACCTGATTTTCATTTCCAAATTGTCGGATATTACTATTAGGCATTCGAAGCATAACAAGATTCTCAGCACACAAATGTAATGGCACATAGGATAGTGGATATTCTTCCCAAATGAAAAATCTTAATTTTTCTGGAAGATAATCCAAATCTCCACGAATATTCAATGCTGGAGGCTTTCTTCGATCAGACTTGTAAACTTTAAAGAATATCAAGTTATGCATCTTTTGAAGATGACAACTATTCAATGTAATCCTTTTCATCTTGCTCTCGTCGAATGACACGCATCGAGTTGCCTCAATCTCCTAAAATATAATAGCAAATCAAGAAAACACAACCATCAATACCTAAAAAAATGACCAAATTAAAACATACTATAGAACAATTAAATGCATATGCTATTAGAAATATCCAAATTAATTTACGACATTGAGCATTTCACTCAAAAAAATCTTACTATTCATATTTTCGTTCTGATAAATGAATTTCTAAAAACTCATAAACATGCAGAAACACTCGTACGTTCACCTGCATACTTTCATACGTAGATATTTAATATAACTATAAAAGCCTATGTGTAACTATACTCATCGAACATAACTTTTTAATAATAGAAAACATGAACTAAAGACTAACGAGAAGACCAATTACAAGACATCGAAAAATGAGAATCCCTATGAATCTTATTCAGTAGAAAATGAGGACAAGATATGAAGCATTGCATTGACTCAAGCCCTTATGATCAAATTATGGGGAAAAATTATTAATTAACATGTAAAATGTGATTAAATAATAAATAGAACAACTAAATATATTTCTCTTAGAAAATATGAATATGTTGACACTTACCAAAGATTTTAATGAATAAACAGATAACTTTTCGGAAAACACATAACAAGGAAATAAAATATGAGGAAAATAAAGAATATAATAAAAAAATTAAAAAATAAAATATTACCTTGTCATCGTTGAAAAGATGATAAATATCCTCGGGTCTCCATACTCGAATGGGTTTGTTAGGGTTAGATATTAATTGTTGCTTAGAAATTTCACGCCCCATATCCAGTAAAAGAGCATGCATCACAATATGACCAAATTTTACTGAAATGAGGGATCGATCTATAAGTACACTTATATCAATATGCGTAGAAGAACCATATAAACATCTTGCACAATCCAGAGAAATCCCCTGTCCTTCCTTCAAGAGAAATGCTATGTCAAGAAATACATTCTTCTGCATGTCATCAAGTCCATCAAAACTCAACTTCAATACATTAAAAATGTCTTGATGAAGAGCTTGATTTAGTTTTTCCAAAGCACTTTCCCACTCTTCTTTTCCTCTGCCATCAAGAAAGCAACCCAACACTATTAGGGCTAATGGATTTCCTTTACAATAATACACTGCCCTCTCTGACAACTTCAAATAGCTTTTAAATGGCTCATTTTGCTTAAAAGCGTTCAAACTGAAGAGATGTAGAGCATGAGGCAACTCTAATTCTTGAACATGATATGTTGTTGAAGCAAAAGTATTCTTAAGCACTTGCATGTCTCTTGATGTGATAATAATTCTACTTCCTTCTCCAAACCAATCACATGCTCTCATTAAATCTTTAATTGCTATAGAATTTTCCACATCATCAAGTACCAAAAGAATTTTCTTCCTGCGAAGCCTTCTTTCCACAAAAGTTGTTCTTAAATTGTAAGCATTCATATCCTCATCTTTTAACAATTCTTCAAGGCATTTTCTCAATAATTCATCCAATCCAAACTTTGCTAGTCGTTCTCTCACATTTCCAACAAATGAGAAAGCTTCAAACTGATTTTTCAACCTATCAAATACTGCTTCCGCGAGAGTGGTCTTGCCTAGACCACCCATACCCCATATCCCCACAATGCGAGCTTCACTTAGTAACTCTTCAATTTTCAAAATCTGATGATCAATCCCAACTAATCCTTCTAAATGAAATTTTGATTTGTTACTCAATTTGCTCAAAATATCTTTCACAATCATTTTAGTAAGTTTGGGTTCAGGCCTATCACAAATACAAAGTCAAAGAATGATCATGTTTGATGCCCAAAGAAAGAAAACAAAAAGTGAAAAATGTGTTGAAGCTACCTGAAATTCTTTGAATGCCACCCAGATAGATTTGTTGATCGGATCAAAGCATTTGTCCACTCCAACACTGTTCTTTGGTCGTGCTTAAATCTCTGCTTAAGCTTAGCAAATCCAACTCCAAAACTCCCATTTTGTTTGCGAACATTTGATGGATCTACATCATAGAAAATAGGTATAACAATTCTTCCATATTGATCCTTACATTTCATGATATGAACAAGCTCATCCATACACCATGTGGAAGAAGCATAATCTTTAGAGAAAATAATCAAAGATATGTCTGATCTCTCTATTATTTTCAGAAGAACGGATGATATGTCATCTCCTTTGTGGAGCTTGTGATCCATAAAAGTTTGAATACTTGCGTTGCTAAGTGCTTCATAAAGATAACTTGAGAAAGTGTCACGAGTGTCTTCTCCTCTAAAGCTAAGAAAGACGTCATACGTTTGAGTTAAAATCACATCATCTTGAGAACTACAAATAGAAACAAACCATGTCAACAAATATTGGGTTATGTAGGAGCAAATCAAACAAGAAAATAAGGAATGTAAGGTTATTTAGAAGAAACTAGCTACCTTTCATCAATAGCAACTGGTTGGTTACCATTAAGCGAATGAGATATGAATCTGATAGCTTTGTAAATTGATAATCCCAATAGGAGCAATGAAGCTTCTCTGCGCATCATTAAAGCAATGGTTGTGATAGACTGATAGTAATTTCTAGCTTCAACCTTCAGCAACCTGAAACTAAGGCCATAGAAAGTGCAAGCAAAAGTTTATTAGATGTACGCCAGAAAGGTAGCCAGAGACAAGATTCAACACTAGAAGAAACAATAAATTAACAAAACTTTTCGAGCAATATATTTGTCATGAATTTATTAAGAAAAAAAAAGGAAGTATCATTTCCCACTTCATCTATTCTTAAAATCGACTTAGAAAACAAAGAAAGAAAAAGATTGTTTGATTAATCTATTTTTTTTATAATTATTTAATATCTTATTATATTGATAAACTAATTTACTAAAAAAAGTTGGAATAACATGACTAATAAATAACAAGAAATAATTCTCTAATAACAATAATAACAAACTCAAAATACATGATCTTTCCTTTTTGCTTCTTCTTGTTTTTTTTTTTCCAATTCCATTTCCACCATACTCAAAATCACAAGGCAGTTAAAAGTTGTTTTTTTTTTTTTATAACACATTGCTACTTTTTTCGCAAAACACCTACCTAAAAACTAATTATCAAACAATTTTTTCAGTTTTGATTTTAATAAACAAAAAATTGTTCTGAAATAAATAATCAAGCAATGCCATAGTTTTTGAAGATTATATTTAAATATACAACTAACATACACATAGTGTGTGTGTGTGTGTGTATAGTATATATAGTATCCAGATCTAACGTGTTTATAAGTTTCATTAGATCGAGGAGTGGAAGTAAATAACCATAAGGTAGTTGCAGAATTTTTTATTTAAACAAACCCTGCTCGCAAAACAGTAAATCGATGGGATGTGGCAAGTGGAAAGAATAAAAGAGAAGAATGCAAGTGTTTGCCTGAACGTGAAGGCAAGATAGTTCACAAAGATCGCAAAAATGTGAGCTTTGGGATCTGCAGGCTTCCTCGTCTTCAAACGAGTTCTTAAAATAAACGAAGAGTTTAGTCAATAGATCAAGTCCAGCCAAATCTTTGAAAGGTTATGGGACTTTTTTCTTTCAGAAGCAAAAGAGGAAAAAAAATTCAAATGTTTAGAAGAAAAAATGAAATGTTTTGCAGAATTTTTCTGTGAAAAATGAAGGCAAAACAGAACAAGGATGATGGATCCATGGAATGAGGCAAGTAAAAGTGAAGAAATAACCTGGATCGATGTGGAGGGAAGCAAAAAAGAAAGAAATGGCTCCCACAAGCAAAGATCTAACAAATGGAAGCTTCAGAATTTGCCGACTTGTTTTCTCTTATAGAACAAGAACTTCAGATTTAGAGATGAACAAATTAATTGCCTTCTTTATCTATATATTTTTTCAGTCTCTTTTGCCTCTTTCTGAGAAGCTCGCCTGTCGGTGGGGTGGTGGGGTTGCCGTGTTGGTGTGGCAAACTTGCAATGCTGCTTCATCATCGTACGTCTTAGACAGCTTTTGCAAAAGTTACTCCCACTGCTTAATATCACAATAATTTACTCCTTACCATGAGGCCCTCTCTAATACTTTCCCATCTTCTTTCTCACTTTTACTTAAAATTACACCGTTATCTGTGTTAAAAAAAAAATTGGTCTTATCTTTTATAAAAAAAACATAACATTCGATATTTTAAAATATTTTTTAGTAATATCTAATATTTTAAAATAATTTTTGATATACTGATTATCCTCAAATATTTTTTTAATAATAACTACTGTCTAACAAGTTACACCCTAAAGTATTTTTCTAATAATATCTAGTATCATAAATTAATTTTTAACTCACTTAACATCCTAAATAATTTTTCAATAACACTCAATATTTTAAAATAATTTTTTTTGCATCTAATCCTTTTAAATATTTTTTTCATCAGCACTATACATCTTAAGTAAGTTTGATGTGCTCGTTGCCATTAGGAAAATATTTTGAGTATTAAATGTACAAAAAATTATTTAAGGATACTGAGTACCATTAGAAAAATAAGGTGTTTAATGCTATGTTTGGAAAAACAAAATAGGCCCAATCTCCCTTGTTTACATCCAAAACAATATAGTTTTGAGTAAAAGAGAGGAAAGTGAGGAGAAAGGAACCCGATTCAATTTACCATAAAGTAAAATAGAAGAAAAATGATAATAAAATATTATTTAAATTTTAAAATCCTAAATTATGTGTTTTCTATTATAATAAGTAAATAATTGTTCCGCAAGTGTAATTAATACTTATATTCTTGTAGGCTATAAGATCTATTTGAGGTTTTTAAGTTTAAATGGTATTTTCTTATCTTTTTTTTTTTTGAAGCAAAAATGGCTGAAAAGAATTATGATTTGTAAATTTTATTATTCAAATTTTTTTTAAGAACCGGATGCACATATTTTTAGTGGGGATAACTTTTTTTTTTTTCAATTGTGCATAACTTATCTTTAACCAAGTGGAAAATAAAAGATATTTGAACATAGTATATTTTGTACGTAAGTTAAAAAAAAAAAAGTAACCCCTACCGAAAATAAGTTATACTTTATCATTGAAACGAATTTTTAGATATTTTTTGACAATAAATTTTGTAATGAAAATTTTTCCAACAATTTCCTTTTAAAAAAATGATGTCATATAGCTTTAGAAAGTAATATTGAGTAAGCAATTCACATGGTCTATTAATAGATGAAAAATTATTTTGATGCTGCCCTTGTATATCTTTTGGGTGCTGTATATATATTTAGATCAAAAATAAATTCTTTATCTAACTCTTACATTAATAACAGGAAATAGTAGTATTTATCATAAAATTCAAGTGATTTATAATATTGTCATATTAACTAACTAATACATTAAACGCCTATAACATATAATATCTATTGTTTTTACTGGTTTTATTAAATATAGGCATATATAAAAAAATATTTAATATCTTTTAAAACTATTAAGGTGTCTTATGAAAAAAGAAAAATAATTTTTAGAAAGAATTTAGTAATAGATACAGGAGGCTGCACAAGCCCTTGTAGTCATTGGTCAATAAATTAATTGAAGTCCATTATTGCCGCATTTGTGACTTTTGGGAATTGCCGGGATACTTCGTTGTAGGGGTACCGCACCAGTCCTTTGCTTTTGGTAAAAACTTGGAATCTTTTTTATTTTTATCAAAAGCAAAATCCTAGAATATGAAGGGCTCACTTATTTGTGAATCATGATTTGGGTCTTTGCTTTTTTGGATTTTTTAATTAAAATACATAAGGAAGCAAAAAGCCTAAATTAGAAATAATTAGTTGGAATCAACCCATGTCAATTAGGCTTAGGCCATTACTGAGGTTATGGCACATAATAGCAATATAATCACACTCAAAGCTTTTGTTGAAGAATGGATTTGATCCTACTTTACCCAACTATCTATGCCTAAGCTTAAGAGCCTCAAATAGATAATCAGTGAGTGGCATGAGACTCTTCGAGTGAGATTAGAAAACCACAGTGCACTTAATATTAATCAGTTATTCCTATGATCCTTAATATAAAATAAAATAGGATTATATTTAGGATTTGAGGAGGTATTATCAAATCAGGATATTGGGTAGGTAGTTAATTACCAAAATAATACAGTAAACTTCAAACAAAAGAAAAACCATTTTGCTTATGTTTATATTCTTCCTCAGTTGTTAATTGGGTATTTGTAAAAACATTTTGTTAATTCCACTATCCTCTAGAGATTGGAAAATGCATTGAAAGAAAAGCGGAGGAGACAGCACATGATAAAATTTCAAAGGATGGGTTTTCTATAGGTGAATAAAAAATAAAAATAAGAGAATGCAAAAGGTTTTCAAAGTAAATTGACTGTTTTTATTTTTAGGCACATATATTTAGTGTGTGTTTGGATTAACTTTTTTTAATAGCCTTTACGAATTACGAGGTAAGTGTGTGAGATGAGTTTTGTCTCGGGTTACGAAAATCATGGTTTGAAACCATGGTTTGGGATGTTCTGCGCTCCTGACTTTTATGAATTGCCTCGTTAGTCGTTGCTTTCATTGTATTTTTACAGCACCGCTCCTATGCTTTTGGGAAAATATACACCCCGGGGCGCATTTGCTTGTTTGGAATTTTTTTATAAAGTTACTTATCATATTATTCAATTTTTCAAAAAAAGATCTAAAAAGTCCAATCAAACGTTCGTTAATGAAAAAACATAAGCAATTCATGGGAATATTTACTAAAATTCTAATTGGCAAAAAATGAAAAATCATTAGTTACTTTTTACACAACACTTTATTATTTAATAAAGAAATATTTAGTTGAGTTGGGCCTATTGAACTCATCAAGACCATAACATGTTTTCAGATTTAAATAGCACTTACAAAAGTATTTACATCTTACTTAGTAATGAGGTGCTCACATCTAATTCAAACTTACAACACTTTATATTTTAGATTAAAATATTTTCTTAGGAAGGACCTTATAATAAGAATAAGATAGCATAGTTTGTTGGTGTAGATTCCAATAAACTAATTTAATTTTTTATCATGTGCCTACAGATCCAACTATGTGTGTGTTTGTGTGAGCGTTCTGTACAGGAAAAACGTACTTATTACGCAAGCCGAGAAAAAACTCATCTCACATACTTGCCTCGTATACCGTGAATCACGAATTATAAGCACGTTTTGGACAAAAATAAGCCATTCCAAATGCACACTATATATAAAGTGTAATGACCTAAGTAAGCCATGAAAGTTGCAGAAAATTAAAGAAATATTGATAGTTTGGGATAATTTATTTTTGATTTATAAGTGTTTATAAATTGTGATTTACGGTATATGTGGTAAGTATGTGAGAAGAGTTTTATCTCGACTTATATAATAAAAATTTATATCACAAAAATAAGTGATATTAAAGATAGCTATAGACAGATTGAAATTTTACATTGATCTAATATAAGGTGTAGTTTGTGTACATATTTATTCTATTTTTTCTTCAATTATCAAATATGTGTCAACAGTCAAGTCCCCCTGAATGTTAGGGGAGGGGTTATTGTCACTTTGTTGTTATTTCGGTATTCCCGCGTTGCCGTGTTGTTTCACTTGTACTGCGCTAGCACATGGCTTTTGGAGAAAAATGAATCAGAATATGGCCCACATTGATTTAACAAGTCTTAAAAATATTTTAAAAATTTTAATGGCTGACATTTTTTGTACGCAATAGAGATATCAAAAGAAAACATTTATTCCATCCAGAGGGCTTTTATTTGCATTATTTTTTGAGAGTATAAATATAATTGAAGTTGTAAGTAAGCTTATCCACAGCTCTCTATTTTTAAATGTATTTTTGGATTGATTTTTGGAGAATAGTTTTTACTATTTACGAAATAAATATGTAAGAGGTGTTTTATCTCAATTTATAAAAAATGATTTTTAAAATCGTGATTTAGGACTTACCCAAACATATATAATATAGTTTTTTCACTCAAAATAGACATAAAAAAAAACTACACAATTTTAAAGTTGTCACCATCTTTTTTCACCTGTTTGTTGTCAAAATAAAGTGTTTGGACATGTGATTTCAGGGTCAAATAGCACGAAAAAGGTGAAATCGTATGATCACCCATTTGGGGGTAGCTTTGAGCTGTATATTCATCTTGAGAGAGGAAGTGAAGGATGACGTGAGGGTGGGTGAGAGAGAGAGAGAGAGGAAAAAGGAGGGTGATATGAAAATGATAGAGAAAAAGAGAGGAAAAGGAGAAGGATGGAGGCGAGAGATAAAAAAAATATTTATATGCATCATTAATTTATACTCCTTTTAATCTTAAATATAAGAAAAAATTAATTTTTTAGAGATATTAAGAAAATTAATTAAATTATTTTAAAATATTTATATTTATAATTTTTTTTTCAAACTATTTTTACTAACTTATAAACTGACATATAATCCAAATATACTGACTTTGATGTTTATTTTTCTAACTTAATTGTACCTAGTATGCTATCAGACTGATTGTAATTTTACCCTTAATGTACTTTTTCAACTTCAAAAATTAGTTTAAAATATTTTTTAATGTTTTTAACCCCTTAAAATATTTTTTCAGTTATACCCAGTGTGCTAATAGACTTATTGCAATTTTACCCTTAATGTACTTTTTCAGCTCCAAAAATTACTTTAAATATTTTTTAGTGTTTTTAACTCCTTAAAATATTTTTTTCAGTTGTACCTAATATTTTAAAGTAATTTTTAAATATTTACTTGATTTTTTAAATATTTTTCCACCCACTCTCTCTTACCATTATCACAAAAGTCATTTATATTTAAGCCAATCCAAACACTCACTACTTTTATAAAAGTCATTTATACAATCGCCAATCCAAACATAAATCACAGTACAAAATCTGGCTTTTATCAAAAGTACGATTATAAAAAATCAAATAAGAAAAAACAATTTTTCCTATCCCTGTTCCAAACACACACATATATGTGAGTGTTTGGATGGACGAATATATGGCTTTTAAGCTGCTTTTCACGTAAATCGAGATAAAACTCCTCTCACATACTTACCTCGTATACCGTAAATCACGATTGAAAAGCTATTTTTAAATATTCTTATCGCTGTTCCAAACACACACATAATATATGTAGATTAGCAAAGTAAAAGATGCTTCCCCCATATATAATGAGCGAGTAGTAAATAGATCTTGCAATTGACCTCAAAATCCAAACTTGAACCATGCGTCAACCTGCACTTCCAAAGGCATAAACTCTTTTTTAATGACTTTTGAGCCAACAATGACCAACGAGCGAGCAACCTTCCTTGGAACTCTTTGTTAATCTATTATTCTTATCACTGTTGCGAAAACATATTCCTCTTGCTCATAATATTTATCAACCACATCATCTCTTGCTATTGATTGCGCTCTATCTTTTCCACTCCCACTTCTTTCATTTACGTTTGGATCCTCTCACCAAAGAAGTAGTAATCATTGCAATGATCACACTCAAACTAGTTGTTGACAAAAAAAAAAAAGACATTTAATAATAGGGATAGGGGATGGCACAAAACGTTGTGGTCATTGTTCAACAAGCCAAGTCTTGTCGCTTCGTGACTTTTGTTTATTTCCATGAAACTGCGCTGTAGTTGTACCACACTAGCTTTTGCTTTTGAAAAAACTTGGAATCTGAAGAGCCCACTTATTTATGAGGGTCTTAGGATAATTCTAATGACATTCCAATTTTGCCTCATAAGTCGTCACATTTGAGTAATGTTGTCCGGATATTTTTTTGAAGAATAATCAATAATGTCATCCTGGGTGTTGTTAAATTGCATCAATTTCATCCTAACCGTTATCTTAATTATATTTGATTATTAGTTGATTAAGGATCTATTTGAATTAATATTTAAAAAACACGTTCACTTAAATCGAGACAAAATTTTTATCATATACTTATTTTAGATACCATAAATTACGTTAAAAAAACAACTTACACCGTTAATTTAAAAAGTCAATAAATAACAAATGTTTCCACAACATGTTTATCTCTTGTTTTAGTCTCTTGCTCCTCTTTCATGGAAGCTCCTTGCCTTTTTTTTTTTTTTTGGGTTAGTGAAATGAAACTCCTTACTTTCTTATATGGCTTGCGGCTAGTCAACAAGTAAAACGTCAAGTCGTCCGCGTTTGGGATTTCAGTTATGTGTGTCTTTGGGATACTGATAAGAAAAATGACTTATTTTAAATTCGACTTATAAAAAATATCTTTATAAAAAGGTCAGTTTATATAATATGTTTTATATTTGGATGAACGATTAAATAAGTGTTTTTTATAAGTTAAGTGTTCATTTGGAATATCTTATTTTTCGGCAATAAGTGCTTATAAATCGTGATTTACGGTATACGACGTAAGTATGTGAAAGGAGTTTTGTCCCGATGTCACGCCCTTATTTTAATTTCACCTTTACCAGAGTATTCACGGAAAACGACATGCGGTCGGTAGGCAACACAGGAATAGTATAACTATACTGATAATAAGTACATGATTATGGAAATTCCCCTCAGGGATTCGTACCTGATAATTACAATTAGTGTAGCCGCACAGGGCTATTTGGGTGTCTAAACTCGTCTCAGTGAAACGAAGACTTCTTCCCGTCTTCATTCCATTACTGTAATCCCCTCATACGGTACTTTACATTGTTGTTTTCATATCTTCTGTCGTCTCCTGTCTAAATTGTTGGTAGGGGAGGGTGAGATTCGAGAGAATCTCAGTAGGAAACAGATACCATAATGCATGCATGATTGATGCTATGTGTATGACATGTTAGCTTTATCTAGATGTATGCCCCATAATGACATTTTTGCATGCTCAATGTTTCATACAACAAGACTATAGCCACAGCGAAAAAGAAACAGAGCTTCATTTATTCAAATATGCTATACACAATCAAGTAAAGCAATCACATACATCATTACACAAGCAAAGATATCAAATATATGCAAGTAAGGTAAGTCCCCTACCTTAACCCGTTTCCTCCTCGAAACGCGTGCCTCGTAATGCGTGCCAACAGCTCGGGGCTCCATATTTGATCCTACAATGTCAAATATACCATTTAGGCACTTTCATAGTGTTTCTGGGGGTTATATGAGTCTATCTTGAAAAATTACTAAAATACCCCCGGGGACCCGGCCCCATCGTACTCGGTCCGGCTGTACTTTTCTCAAAATTCTAACCTGGGCTATCCTGACATATTTTCGCTCAAGGAATCCATTTCCGGACTCGGAATTATCAAATTCAATGTCAAATTACGAAATTTCCCTTGGCAGCCCTACTTTTAGGGTTTTAGGGGCGTTTCCGTAATTATGTTTTCTCGGCCTTTTCCGAAAAAGTGCCCAACTGTAACCCCACCTAATTTTCCCTCCTAAACTCAATGGAATCATCAAATCATTGAAAATCCAACTCTAAGACCCATTTAGACCCCTGACCGAAATATATGGGTTTTCCAGGGAAAATCGGGGTTTTTCGGTTTCAGCTCCGTAAACACGTTCCTTTCTACTCATAACCACTTTATTGACTATTCCATTAGGTTACAACTACCATTTAGTATCAATTTGGGCAGCATAACCCCTAGGGAAACCCATTTCCAAAAATTAAAACCAATGGCAATCCGGCGAAATTTCACCGATTAAATTGCCCACAGTAGCTAGAATAGTCAATATACGAAGGTTTGGAAGTTACCTCAAGCTCCCACTAGCTTTTCTTCTTATGGCTGAAACCCTAGCTCTCTTGAACACCAAATTTGAGCTTCCAACCCTTGAATCACATGCAAAGGAAGCTTAGGAACGGAGTTATACGCATTAGGAACCGATTTACCGAAGAAATCACTTACCTTTGTAAGCTTTTTCCTCCCCTTTTCTCTCTCTAAAATTTCACACTTCCTCTCTCTAGTTTCAGGTTTTTCACATCAGAAATGAGCTGAAGAAGGAGGAGGATGATTATAATGATATATCTAATTTAATTAATTAATTTTCCCAATTTTCGGATTTTTGCAAAATTCTGGTAGATTTCTGCCCAAACTTTGAAAAATCATAACTAATTCTAGAAAAATTGAAATGAGGTGATTCCAAAGCCTATAGAACTATTATTGAGTCTAGTTTCAAGGAAAAATATAGAATTTTTCTTTCTAGAATCACAAAATTCCCAGAATTTCAATCTTTGCATACTGTTCCATAAATTTCACAGTTTTTCTGTGCTGACTTCAAAAATTCATATCGTTTTTTTGTATAGCTCTAATTGATTCATATGACCTATCAAATTAAAGCTTAGGATGTCTACTTTCATCCTGTAAAATATCATAATTTTTTCTTATCATTTGGTCATTCAAAATCACATGACAAGCTTACTACCTCATAGGCGATTTCACCAAAAACATAATTACTTTCTCCAAAATTCATCATTTTACTTTCTTAATACCCCAAAGATATTAGAATCATTAGGGGATAAATTTGGGCTCCTGCTAAATTAGGGCTTAGAAGTCCACTTAATTTAGGCTTATTCCCAAGCCTCCAATCCCAAATTTCGGGGTATTACACCCGACTTGCGTAATAAGGATTTATATTCAAAAAATAAGTGTTCCCAAACATGCACTTAAAACTTGTTTGAATTAGCGATTACATAAGTGCTTTTTTAAAAGTCAAAACTTGTTTGGGTATTAATTATAAGAAAACAAGATATTTAATATTATAAACAATTGAAAAAAATTGAAGTTAGAAAATGTGATGCCAAAATACATAATTTCACAAAAAAATATTACATAACTAATTGGATCACATGTCCCAGCATAATTGGTCGAGGAAGCCGCATCCTTTACAGTATTATTATCTTCATAAGCTACACTGCCAATTTCTGCTGCACTGATATTAACATCACTCTGAGAATTTCTCCTAATAAAGTTATGTATGGCCATTGTTACACAAACACACGAGCGTCTTGTGTAGTGCCTTCCCAACCCGCCAATACAAACGTAAAGCATATATCCCAATCACATACAACTAAACAAAATTAAATCTTTTTTTTTTGAGAAAACACTTCTTCCCAAATCCCAACTGAGAATTTTGAACCCAGCACGCGGTACTTACTCTTAGGGGCGTGCAAACGGTTTTTCGGTTCGGTGTTCGGTTAAAACCGAAAAAGTGAAAAACCGAAAATACATCCTTTTTTACAACCGAACCGAAACTAAAATGACAAAAAAACCAAATACCAAAAAATCGATAGATTTTGGTTCAGTGTTTCGGTTTTTTTGATGTTTGGGCCATATTTAGTGCCTTTTTGGTTCAACCATGTCCAATACGAAAAAACTAAAAATAAGGTCCTTTTTTAGTTCAAACTTGTCCACATGTTGGGCCTTTTTACCACCACAAAACAGCTAGATTTTTAACATTTAAGAAACAAACTGTAAATCAAACATCTGAAAAGGAAAAGATGCAATTACAATTCATAATAATTCTTATTGTAAACTGTCATAATATGAGTTCGACAACAATGTTGGCTGGCATTAGAAGTTGGCCAATAATCATCGAACATCAATCAAAAAGGCAAATTTGATAGAAAAGTTGGCCAATAATTATCATACAAAAAATGGCACCATAACTCCACAAGTCTACTAGCTACCATAGCTCATTTGACATCTAATAAAACAAGGCAAATTTGACAACAATGTTTCCAATTTACATAAACTGGAGCATCAAATCAAACATAAAAGTTTGTCATGTGTAGTCACAACACCAAAAAATTCAGCAAGCCAGCAACTCATCCATTGACCATTACACAGCCAGCATAAAATGATCCAAAAGAAAGATATTGATAGCAGCCTGCAATTAAATATCCATTGATCATTGTGTATACACAGCCAATATAACCTGGAGCATGAATCAAATAAAAAGCAAATAAAATATTACAATAATACAAAAATATTGATAAATGACTTACAAACATATTAGCATTGTATCTATTATATATCAACAGTTGCCTCCAATGCAATCTTTTGAAAATCTAGCAATAAAAACACAAAATTAGACTTCCCATAAAATATCATAATAAATATATTAGTTTTATGAAGATAGAAAATAGATGTAAAAGATATTACCAAGTTCTATTTGCTGAAAATCATCATCTCTTACTTCTTCAACATAGTTAAGTGAGTGCCTAAATCCATGTTTGGATTAGCTTATTTTTTAAGAATAAGCACTTATTATGTAAGTCGAGATAAAACTTCTCTCACATACTTACCTCGTATACCGTAAATCACGATTTATAAGCACTTATCACCCAAAAATAAGTTATCCTAAACAAACACTAAGCCAATCTTGAGCACAAATTAGGGACTGCATAGCTTTAGGAGTTGAAGAGCTTCTAAATGAATCTAGAACTCTTCCTCCAGTGCTGAAGGTAGACTCAGAAGCAACAGTAGAAATTGGGATAGCTAACACATCTCTTACTATTTGAGAAAGAATATGGAATCTAGGACTATTCACCTTCCCCCAACTTAAAATATCAAAATCATCTTTTCTGGGCTCAATTTCTTCATTTAAATATCTATCCACTTTTGTTCTACTAGTCCTTCCACCAAGATGTTCATCCATGAATAATTGGTCCTCAATATCAAGCAATTTCCTAAATTTTAGACTAGGGTCATCATCATCAAAAAGATCTTCTTATGTGTCATTTGATGCTCCTCTTTCAGGCTGTGTTGATGGAGACAAAACTTGTTTGTACTCATTATATAAAGAAATCAAGACTTCTTTAATAAGCACCCCCAAATTTTCACCAATAGCACGTGTATGCATTTATATAGAGCAAATTGCACCCAATCTAGCTTATATCGGGGGTCAAGAATAGTGGCAATATAAAGAAGTTTATTGATCCTTATAGGATCTCCCCAATACTTGTCATATTTTTCTTTCATTCTACTTGCAACATTAGCTAACTCAATCATATCACTTTTAGTCTACTCATCCAAGAAACGATAAACCATGTAAATTTCATGAAAGAAGTTGTTGGATGTAACATATAAAGAACCAGAAATTTGCACAGTTAGATCATAACAATGACTCAATACCATAGTTATCCTCCTAACATTCTTCCAATCTTCCTGTTCAGGCACCCCCTCCTCAAGAGAAAACCTAAAGTATGGATCTTTGTCCTCATACCTCTTAAAGGCTGCCTTAAATTTTTGAGCAGTCTCTAACATTAAATAGGTAGAATTCCACCTTGTAGGGACATCTAAACATAACATTTGTTTGGTCTGAATTTTCTCATCAACACAACTCTCTTTAAACTTTCTCATTCTAAATGATTACTGTTTAATAAAACAAACAGCCTCTCTAACTTTCTTAACTAATTGACCTACCTCTTTTAGCCCTTCATTAACAATCAACTTGATTATGTATACCACACATCTCATATGTAAAAACAGACATTTCATAACTGACTGCCCCCACCTTACAATTTTTCCTCCCAAATATTCAATTGAAATATCATTAGAGCCAGCATTGTTCATAGTGATTGTAAACACCCTTTCAATACCCTACTCAAGCAAACACTTCTCAATTTCAATTCCAATGTCTCTCCCCTTGTGACTAGCTATAAGAATGAAATTCAAAACTCTTTTTTTCATTGACCATGTGTCATCTATAAAGTGAGCAGTAATACACATGTAATTAATTCTTTGAATTGATGTCCAAGTGTCAGTAGTAAGACAGACCCTTTGCTTTTTATGGTGCAAATAATCTTTAAATCTCATTTTTTTCATCACTATGCATGCTGAAACAATCACGGTCTATTATCCATCTTGATGGAATTTTAAATCTGGGTTGGGCAGACAACATGAAATTCCTAAGCCCGACCCCCCCAACAAACTTAAAAGCAAGGTAATTAAACCCGGACCGGTCAGTAAACCAATGAACAATCCTAACAAAAGGAAAAAGTAAAATCGCCAAACTTTGTGTCCATGATATTAACCCCACACTCTCAATATAGTCCTTTTTTTATTGTTAAAAACTTTGGCAAGAGTCTTGAGTCAAGTTGGTGGTGAGCTTGCCCAAGACACTTGAAGAATGGATTTGATCCAAAATTTACACAACTATGTCTACGCCTAATCAATGTCACCCTATTTTAAGGTGAAATTTCACACTTGACATTTTAAATTTGGCTCAATTTCATTAAGTGGCATCTAACGTCTATTAAGAGGTGAGGACACATAGGCATAATTATTTTTTCAAGTTGCATTAAGAAGGAGAAGGAGGCCAGAAAGAGCATTCTCCCCAATAACTGTCCAATTGTGCGATTTACTCTCCAAGTGTGAATTACATCGATAAAAGATAAGGCAAATTGATATTTCATAAAGAATATAATAATATTGATATACAATTAAAATAAATGAGATTAATTTAAATAATAATTTTATTAACCTGAGAAATTAAAATGACAGTTCTGTAAATCTGTATATGAAATGAAACCATCAATATAATCGAGAGACCCATGAATATAAACACCACAGGAGAACATAAGGGTATCACAATATGAAATTTTCTGTCCTTCATACATACAAAGCGGTTTTCAATGTAAATTCAAAAATTGGTTATTTTTAGCCACATATTTTTAAAGGAAAATTTTTGATGAGTTTTATTTTTGGATTTGATGCAAATTTATTCTAACAAATTTTACTGAAAAGCAAACCAAATCTCCATAAATACTGTGAAGTATCTTCTAAAAAATAGAACAAAAATAATTTTTAGAAGACATTTAATAATAGGGAGACGTGGCGGTACAAAACTTTGTGGTCATTGACCAATAAGTCAAGTCTTCCCGCTCCTGTGACTTTTGTTACTTTCCACGAAACTGCATTGTAGTTGTACCACACCAGCTAGCCTTTTGCTTTTGGAAAAACTTGGAATCTGGAGGGCCCACTTATTTATGATATTTGGGTCTTAGGATAATTTGTAATGGTGATCTCAAATATTCGCTTCACGTGTGTAAACCAGCCAAATTAATGTGTTGGTTTGGAATAATTTATTTTTTATTTATAAATATTTATAAATCATGATTCATAGTATATAAAATAAGTTTGTGAGAGGAATTTTATCTCAATTTACGTAATAAACATTTATATTCAAAAAATAAATAATCCCAAACATACTAAAACATGATTGTAAGGAGCAACTTTTTTTATAGGTGGTCTGGATGGGAAGAAAGAATGTGATCACAAAAGAAATTCCACAACAACTTAGAAGCATCCTATAATAAATTTTGATATGATTAGAAAGGATAGTAAGTTCCATGAAACTTACAAGTTCAGATGGGTCAAAATAAAAAATCTTTATTTACTTCTACATGTTACTTTTTTGACTAGTGAGAACGAGAGCACAAGCAAAAGTCATCAAGAAGAAACTGAACTCGTCTATTTCCTCTATTGTCTCTGTATCCTTCAAAGTTATTTTGTAATATTGTGCCTGCAGGCCCAACTAAATGAAGTAAAGAAATCAATAGATTGAAATCATTAGATGGATCAAACATGAAGTTAAGGAGATTTTTATATTTATCTATTTTTTCTTCAATTATCAAATTATCACTTAATCTAAACTGTCTAAATTAGATCTGAATGGTTCAGATTTAGTTTTTTTTTACTTTTATTTTTTAAGAAATTATTTCAATGTGTATATAATCTAAAATAAAAATAATATTCTAATGATCATTACATCAAATATGTTTTATTTAAAAATCATCCATTAAAAATTTTATATTTGGACCGTTACAATTGTATTTAGATGGTGCAGATCTCACCCTAATAATGAGCACCACTGAAACCAATTCTGAGAAATGTGCCCACATTCAGATCATGTTTGGATATGGAGGAAAAAGTGAGAAAAATATGGGGATGGGAGGGAATACAGGAAGAAAATTTTAATATTTTTGCAGCTTTTTGTCCTAATATTTTTTCCCTCTAGTTTTCTTTTTATCCAAACTAAGTGTCTCATTCTGCTTCAAATAAGATTACCTTCTTCAACAAAATTACCAATCTCTCATTTACACACACACACACACACACACACACACACACACATATATATTTTTGGTATAGCCAAAAAAATGGCCACAGCCTTCTAGGAGTTAAAAAGAAATATGTCCGCATTGTATGGAAAAAAGCCTCATGTGAGGTCCATGAGTCTTTTGTTTCGCTTTCAATTGTTAGACATAAACACTAAGGGTCTATTTGGTGTTAGGGATTTGGAGGGGGAAATTTTTATAAATTGAATTTTAAAATATTGAAGAAGTGGGGTAATAAAATTTTAATAAAGAGAATATATAAGATAAAAGAATAAAAAAAATTAATTAAAAATTTTTAACCCCACTTCTATAATTTTTTTAAATTCAACTCAACAAAATTTTCCCTCCGTCCACTTTCTCTTCCCTCCCCTCAGACTAAACAAGCCCTAAAGGGTTTGAGGCTTCTCTTTCGTTAGCTTTTGGAGCCCACCACTCATCAATCCTCCCACCAATCCAACCCGCCAGTGCGAGACACATTCCAGAACTGCTCATATACTTCCTTTTATTCACAATATAAGTCACTTATAGAATAATGTTTTGATCTATAATATAAATCAGTTGAAAAGTAATTAATGTTTATTTGTCAACCTTATCTGTATAGTTAATGCTTAAATATAACTTTTTGTATGTTCTCTATCATTTGAAAATTAATTTAGTTTGAGTAAAGTTGGAAAAATTTAAGACATATTTAATGAGTTAAACATTATTTCTTAGTTCTAATAAATTAGTTGAAGTGCCATATATTATGGATTGAAGAGAGTATAGTGGATTTAAATTAGGCTTCACATAGGGAAAGAAAATAAAATTCGAAAATATAGAAACAATCAATGCCATGACACTCCACATTAGTGGGTAGCAACCCCAATCTCACTGACTCCACAATTAGATGATATTGTAACTTGATTCTTGATGAAGTAGACGAGTGTCTTAATGCACATTAAGGGCGACTACGGGCCCTAACTTTTTCAACAGTGTTTTGAAATTCACTTCCCAAGTCTAAGAGACAACAATGAAAATGGGTTTAGCGCAGCAACATTAGTTAGAAGAGACGAAGTTGAGTGTGTGAACCTAACAACATCAACTGAAAATCAAAAGTACACCAAAAATAATTATGAGTAATAATTAAGTAGCAACACTGTAAGATAAAGCATGTTTGTTTCAACTTATAAAAACTTATAAGTTGCTTTTTACGTAAATCGAGACACAACTCATCTCACATACTTACTTCGTATACCGTAAATCACTATTAAAAAGCAACTTATAAGCAATCGAATCGCTCAACCAAACATACCCATAGACCTCTTAGCGGGTGCTAATAAACTTAGAGATCCTTCTTAGTATCGTGCACGGGCGCTTTTGCGGAGCTTTCTCCATAACCCAATTCAATAGCATGAGTTTCATCCATTAGACACATTTCCTTCCCCAAGTGATTGTTATTGATTGATTAATTATATTTATTTAATGTGTAAACAAGTCAGGTCTAAGGGCTTACAGACCAGGCCTTAACAAAATAGGCCTAACTTATTTATACATTTAAAAATACCAAGCCAACCAATACCCCAAACAAGCCAGGCTATAAGCTGTCTGATAGAGGTCTGACCTAATATCACCCTTAAATGTCAGGACTTATCCATGTTGTTCTTGTTTTTCTATAGTCATGTCTTTTTTTAACTGCAGGGTTTTAATATGTAATATCATTTTATATTTTAATGAAATTTGATTTATAATAAAAAAAATGGTTTTTATTTTAATAATAAAACGCGAATTATATATAAAATAAAGGAAATACATGCAAGTAGTATTATCAGTTGTAAACTGCAGAGTTAGCTTAATAGTCATGTAAACTCAATAGTCAGTACTCAGTAGCAATATTTTTTTGGCTGGTTGGCATTTTAAAATTTAGATTAAAAACACGTGATGGAGTTTATTAGTGAGGGTGTATTTGGATTAGTGGTAGCAGAAGTTGCTTTTTTTCAATATGATTTTTTCAAACGTAAGATAAAGTAAAAGTTAGATTGTGTATTGTGATTTATACTTAAATTGACTTTTGAAAAAGAAGAAGTTAAATTGTGTAATATGCTTTATGATTGGATTGGCTTTTAAAAAAGGGGGACCCGGTATTTTTTCTTCATGAGGTATTTAATTTTTTCTCTATCATGATAGAAACTTCTTCTCTCTCCATGGCGAAAAAGCCAAAAGCATGAAGTTTTAGGGTCTGTTAGGGAACCCGTTTTGGTCCAAAAAAAGCCCATATGGGGGCTAAAAGCTTCAAAAGCTCATTTGATGTATTTGGGAAAGCTTTTGGGATGACTGAGCTTATAAAGCAAATGGAGCTTTTATGAGCAGCTTATCCAAGTTACTTCTCTCAACTTTCATGAAAAAAAAGTCACTTCTGACATCGTGAATCCAAACATAAATCACATCTACAAAGCTCCTTTTTTTCTATATGACTTTTCCAAAAGCCCATCTGTAAAAAAAAGCTCATTCTCCACCGCTAATCCAAACAGGCACTTAGTGCGTGTTTGGGACCCCTAAAAGTGTTTATTCACGTAAATCGAGACAACACTTTTCTCACATACTTACCTCGTATACCGTAAATCATGGTTGAAAAGCCGCTTTTAAAGGTTTCAAACATCACAAAAAACCAAAAAATGACTTTTAACAGCTGGGATGTATGCTAGGGCCTCCAAACATGACGTCAAACACAACTTGAGCAAATTTGATGAATTCAGTAGTATCATAAGGTCATTGTATTTATTTAAGGGTTAAGATGCAAATCTACTAATGAAGTATTGTCCGAGGAGCATCCACCACAAATATCTTTTAAAATGGGCAAAAATACCAATGAAGTTTTAAAAAAGGGTGTCCACCATAATTTCCGTTAAATCCGTACTAACGGCGTTAAATCATAAGAGAAGAAAACCCCTAACGGCGTTAGTACGGATTTAACGGAAATTGTTGTGGACGCCCCTTTTTAAAACTTCATTGGTATTTTCGCCCCTTTTAAAAGATATTTGTGATGGACGCTCCTCGGACAATACTTCATTGATAGATTTACACCTTAACCCTTTATTAATGGTGTTGGAATATTTAGAGTTTTGAGGAGTTTTAACTAATGAATCTTGTGACATACGATTCATGAGCCAACTATTAATAAAGTTTATGCGTGATTGTGTAAATTGTATAGCTACTATTAAGGGTCTGTTTGGTTTAATGGAAGAGAGGGAAGGGGAGAAATTTTAATGGAGGGGAGGGGAGGAAAAAGGAGGTATTTTAATATTACTTTATTTTGATTGATAAGAAAAGAGGGGAGGGTAATGATTTTAATATTATATTGTTTGGTTTAGGAGGAAGGGAGGAAAACATTTTTTTATGGACAACTTTATCCTTATTTTATTTAGTTTATATTTTTCAAACTTTGTAAAATGTTAAATAAAACGTAATTATAAATTAAATTGAATATGTAAAATTTTTTTTATGACTATTATAATTAATATATATATATATATATAATTATTAATGCAACAAGAGACAAACAATCCAGCAAATTAACAAATAATTTTTCTTTTAAAAAATAAATCTCCCAATGAAGACGAGGGCAAAGGTTGGAGAAGAAGCGAAGATGAAGGAGGTATAAAGATTGAAGTAGGAGCAATGACAGTCAAAGATAGAAATGAAAATAGAGATGGAAAATTAGCCACAAAGCCCACAGCACCAATTGAAGTGCCTTTATGTAAGCCATACAAGCAGAACTCTACATGTTTGGAACACACTTCAAATAAAGTGCTTTGTTCTTTATGAGGTATAACTCTTCCTATATATTTACCCACGTAACGTAAAATCTTTCAAAATAAGTTAATTCAAACAAGCATACTATTAGAGATATTAATCTCAATTAGTTGTTATTCATACTAGGCTTTTTTTTTTACCTGGATTCATACTAGGCTTTGAACTTTATATAATGAGAATTCTATTGCATAAATCATGTGTGAAGAGATATTGATCTCTACTAAGTAAAGAAAAATGGTAACTTGGGTTTCTCTTTAGAGTCCAGGAAGAGTAGTCTCTCTCAAGTTCATTCTTCAAATGTAGTTAGTCTATCACCTTTAGTGAAGGTATATTATTGTAAAACCCAAGTGGGTTATAATAGCTGTATGAGCTTGTGGTTTGATCAATAATACATATAATTCTTCCTCTTTCTGTATAATATTTCTCTCTAGTCACTATGCTTGACACATACATTAGTCCTTTGAAGAAATCAAATGGAAGAATTTTTCTGGTAAAAAAATGTAAGAATTTCTTTCTTTCTCTCTTTTTTGGCATAGGAATGGGCAAGCCTAGCAGCATATTTGGGGCCTGATGGGCCTCTAGACATTCTAGATTTTGTTTGGTGCCTCTTTTTGTTTTTTCTCTGGGTCAAAGACCTGGTCCATATTTTCCCATCAACACCCAATCTAACCCGGCAGACCCATAACTGAATTTCGATTCGAATCCTTGTTAGGAGAGATGCCCACATTTAGTATTTGACAGTGCCTCAAGCAAAATTGTTTCTAATAGAAAGATATCTGTGCCTAGAAAATTAAAGTATGTGACAATGGATAACTGTATAAGTACTCCGATCACCTTTTTTTTTCTGAGAGGAAAAAAAAAAGCAAGACCCCATTTGTAAACTTAATAATTTATTTTCGAAGTTTGAAGACTATCTCTCTCTTATGTGGCTGCTAGATGATGAAGTTTATAACGTGCTATCTTATGATTTTTTAAATCACAATTCAGTAACTTGTATTGTTTCAAATTTGAGTATTGTCAAAAGCAACCTTATTTGCGGAGGCATTGTAACCCAATGACATAGAACATCTCTTTTAAAACTTTTTTAAACATAACGTTATGTTGCGAGTTCAAACTCACTATAAGTATAATGGGTGTAAGTTATGAAAAATAAAAATAAAAAATACTACATCAGCTAGTTGCAAGGTTATATTTTGTTCAAAATATAACATCTAAGTATATTTTATATAACATATTTATCATTTTTTAAGCTAATTCGTCTAATTTATAAATTAATATATAATCTAATATTTTATAGGGATACTTTAGAAGTCACATTTGTTCAAATCAATCAATTTATTTCATGTACTCAATCTACCAAAGTTAGTCAAATAACTCTTGCATTAGAGGCTGAGTGGAGAGATTATAATGACCTTATAGCCAACAAAAATTAGAAAATAGTTAGCTCATAACCCACTAATATAAGGTCGTGAGTTCAAGTATCGATATTAATATGTGGATCTTATTGATAAGTAATTTCTAAATGTTCTTTGAGTTTTGAGGCATTCTCTGATTGTAGCCTTGGTGAGTCACCGATCCCAACTCACTTAAATTTGAGAAAAATAATAAGGACCTTGTTTAAAGAGTATATAAAATAAGTTTCATGCTAGGTAGCTACAGTTGGATTTTATTAATGGAGGATTATGGTGATTTGTGTCATGTTAGTGACCTAAAAGTTTGGCTTTCCACGAAGGTTCAGTGAATGAGACGTCGGTGGTGGCCACTGTGAAGATAAAGAATTGATTTGTGTCCTTATCAGTGACGCGGCCGATAGATTAAGTCTGCCTCAGAAGCTTAATGTCAAACAAGTGTGTGATTATTGGCAAAAATTAAGGTGCAATTAATTAATCATTAAATTAAAACAAGAAGAAGTGGCTGGTGGCTTTTTGCCTAACTTAAAAGCTAGAAATTGCTTATTGAGGAATGATATCTCAAATAGGATTCAAGTATTGCGGGCGTTTCCACACACCCAAGAGACACGCACACACGCAACCTATTTTCACATCATGCAATTCATCAATTAATAATTTAATTAACCAGTCATTTGTTTCATAATTTATCATTCTTTGATTCAGATTCTTCTTAAACCTTCCATCTGACCTGTGCAAATGGATAAAAAGAACTATTACTTATCAATAAATTATATGTGTGCTTGCACATTTAATAAGGGTCATTGTAAAAAGTATTACCATAATTTGTTTTGATAAGTTTAATGGCCTAAGTTTAACAACTTTTAATTTCTTTTTTATACAATTAAGAGTTGCCTATTTCTAGAATCGAAGAGAGTACTAGAGTAGTATATCGTGGTTATTAAATTAGATGAGTGTTTATGCACGCTACATGGTTAATAAAAATGGAGTTAAATTTGGATAGTATATATAAAAATACTCCTTCCGGTCATAATTATAAGATAAAGTTGACTTTTTTGGAGAAATTAAGGAAGCCAATTAAATTACTTTAGAGTGTTTATATTTTTAGTATCCTTAGATTATATATTAGTTTATTAGTCAAATTAATTAGTTTGGAGAAAAAAAATATAAATATAAATACTCTAAAGTAATTTAATTGGCTTTCTTAATTTTTCCAAAAAGATCAATTTTATCTTATAATTAGGACCGGAGGGAGTACAACCACTTGAGATGAAAACAAACAGTATTATGAATAACTGATGTCAATTCCAATAATAATATGCCAAAAATTTGTTATTTTAATAAACTTTCTTCCCCCTGAATAATGCGACGTTCTTGACATGCCGAAATCTGTGTCTTGTTTAGTATGAGAAATACTTATGTCTAATTTCATCTAATAAAAACATAATAATTTAAATCATTTTAATTTTAGTTGGTTGATGACTCATCTAAAAAAAATCAAATTTCATTTTGTTTTTAAGGGGGGAAACATCTTAATTTAAAGAAAAAAATTGAAACAAAATGATCAATCAATATTTTTCTTAAAAACAAGAAAAAAATTGAATCTTTTTAAATGAGACATCAACCAATTAAGATTAACATAAACTAAGTTATTATATTTTGATTGAATAGAGTTTATAAAACATAATGTAAGTATTTTTCGACGGAGAACATGGAGGGGCCCCTAAAATCACCGCATGTCTGGTCTAAAAAAGTAAGCTCAGGAAGAAAGAAAAATAGAAAATGCAATACCGAACCTCTAACTTATTTGAGTGGCATTTCAAATCACTTCACAATAATCACAATAAACATACAGGAATCTCGTATTATAGTATTTTCTCTTTTAAAATATCAAAGAATCTCACAATAAATAATATAATAATGTGATTTTTTTATACAATAAAATTTAGGTGAGTTGGCTCTTAAGAGCTTATCAGAGTTAAGGTAGGCCTCCAGACACAGAAAACACTTACAAAAGTGTTTACAAATTGTTCATCAGCAAAATCATCACATCAGCAAAGGAATTAGGACTTATAGTCTTATAGTTATGAGTTAACTCCTTAGACAAATTTGATTGGGAAGATAATATTGTCACGCCCTTATCTTAATTTCACATTTACCAGAGTATTCGCGGAAAACGACATGTGGTTCGAGAGGCAACACAGGAATAGCATAACTATACTGATAATATGTGCATGATTACATAAATTCCCCATAGGGGTTTGTACATGATACTTACGATTAAGGTAGCCGCACAAGGCTACTAGGGTGTTTAAACTCATCCCAGTGAAACGGAGACTTCTTCCCATCTTCGTTCCACTACTGTAATCCCCTCGTGTAGTTCTCTTCTTTGCTCTCAACATATCTTTTGTCTTCTCCTGTCTAAATTGTTGGTAGGGGAGGGTGAGATTCGAGAGAATCTCAGTAGGAAACAGATACCATAATGCATGTATGATTGATGCTATATGTATGACATGTTAGCTTTATCTAGATGTATGCTCCATAATGACATTTCTGCATGCTCAATGTTTCATACAACAAGACTATGGCCACAGTGAAAACAGAAACAGAGCTTCATTTATTCAAATATGCTCTACACAATCAAGTAAAGCAATCACATACATCATTACACAAGCAAAGATATCAAATACATACAAGTAAGGTAAGTCCCCTACCTCCAATCTTTCTCCTCGATTTGCGTGCCAACAGCTCGGGGCTCCATATTCGATCCTACAATGTCAAATGTACTATTTAGACACTTCCATAGTGTTTCTGGGGGTTATATGAGTCTATCTTGAAAATTTACCAAAATGCCCCCGGGACCCCGGCCCGATGGCACGTTTTCCCAATTTTTTGACTAGGGCTATCCTGACGTATTTTCATCCAAGGAATCCATTTCCAGACTCAAAATTATCAAATTCAATGTCAAATTACGAAATTGCCCTTGGCATCCCTACTTTTAGGGTTTTAGGGGCGTTTCCGTAATTATGCTTTCTCAGCCTTTTCTGAAAAAGTGCCCAACTGTAACCCCACCTAATTTTCCCTCCTGAACTCAATGGAATCATCAAATCATTGAAAATCCAACTCTAAGGCCCATTTCTAGAGATGGCTGAAACTTGTAGGAATTTAGGGAAAATTGGGGTTTTTCGGTTTCGGCTCCGTAAACACGTTCCTTTCTACTCCTAACCACTTTATTGACTATTTCATTAGGTTACAACTACCATTTAGTATCAATTTGGGCAGCATAACCCCTAGGAAAACCCATTTCCAAGAATTAAAACCAATGGCAATCCGGCGAAATTTCACCGATTAAATTGCCCACAACAGCCAGAATAAGCAATATACGAAAGTTTGGAAGTTACCTCAAGCTCCCACTAGCTTTTTCTCTTCTTGGCTGAAACCCTAACCTTTGAAATACCAAAAGATGAGCTTCCAAACCTTGAATCACATAGAAGAATAGCTTAGGAACGGAGTTATACGCATTAGGAACCGATTTACCGAAGAAATCACTTACCTTTGTAAGTTTTTCCTCCTCCTTTTCTCTCTCTACAATTTTTCTCTTCCTCTCTCTAAAACTGAAAATGGCGTCAGTTTCATCTGAATAAAGGAGGAAGATGGTGTTTTATTTTAATATCTTATATCATATTTCATTTATTTGATAATTTCCAAATTTTCGGATTTTACAAAATTCTGGCAGATTTCTGCCCAAACTTTGAAAAATCATAACTAATTCTAGAAAAATCGAAATGAGGTGATTCCAAAGCCTATAGAACTCTTATTGAGTCTATTTTCAAGGAAAAATATAGAATTTTACTTTATGGAATCACAAAATTCCCAGAATTTCATTCTTTGCATGTTGTTTCAGAAACTTTCCAGTTTTTCTGGGCTAACTTCAAAAATTCATATCTTTTTGTGTATAGCTCTAATTGCGTCATATGACCTATCAAATTAAAGCTTAGGATGTCTACTTTCATCCTGTAAAATTTCATAATTTGTTCTTATCATTTAGTCTTCCAAAACCTTATGATAAGCTCACTGCCTCATAGGCGATTTTATCGAAAATATAATTATATTCTCCAAAATTCACCATTTTACTTTCTTAATACCCCAAAGATATTAGAATCATTAGGGGATAAATGTGGGCTCCTGCTAAATTGGGGCTTAGCAGTCCACTCAATTTAGGCTTATTCCAAAGCTTCCAATCCCAAAATTCGGGATATTACAAATATGATATTATTTCAGTGGTATTTGAATAATTCATATGACAAATTTCAATTATTATATGTTTATATTAAAGCAGGGGTGGGGCCATACGATAAGCCACACCTTCAATTATACTCCATTTGTTGGTATTATAAAATATTTTGAATTATCTACTAGAATTAAAGAGAGATGATTAGATAACTAATTTTTTCTTAAAAATGAGATAAAGTTTTGGGGAAAAGACATTTAAATCCACTTGAATTTCAAAATCATAAATTGATTTTGTTAATAATAATAGTAATGAGATTGACAAAAAGAGTATAACAATTGATAACTCAAGTTTTTGAGAAATCACTAATTTAGGATTTTAGAGTTCAAGTAGTATTTATTTATCTTTTTCCCTAAATTTTTTCTTTTACCCATATTTTAAATAAAAATATTCCAGTTTTGCACTCTCTTAGGTCATAAATATAAGATAAAGTTGACTTTTTTAGAAAGATTAACGAAGCTAATTAAATTACTTTAAAGTATTTTTATTTTTATTTTTATTTTTTCTACAAAATAATTAGTTTGACTAATAAACTACTCCCTCTGGTCTTAATTATAAGACAAAGTTGATTTTTTTGAAGAAATTAAGGAAGCCAATTAAATTACTTTAAAGTATTTATATTTTTAGTATCCTTAGATTATATATTAGTCAAATTAATTAG
The DNA here is from genome assembly GCA_963242795.1 of Inga leiocalycina. Taxonomy (NCBI): domain Eukaryota; kingdom Viridiplantae; phylum Streptophyta; class Magnoliopsida; order Fabales; family Fabaceae; genus Inga; species Inga leiocalycina. The sequence continues at coordinate 56,248,676 of OY725329.1, forward strand.
TTTGGAGAAAAAAAATAAAAATAAAAATACTCTAAAATAATTTAATCAGCTTCCTTAATTTCTCCAAAAAAGTCAACTTTATCTTATAATTAGGACTGGAGGGAGTAATATATAATCTAAGGATACAGAACATATGATATGATTAAGTAACTTATTTAGTTTTCTTAATCTCTAAAAAAAAATCAGTTATATCTTATATTTAGAAGCTGAGGAAATACCATATTAGGTACATGTGTCATGTTTGAACATTGTTGGACTTAATTGGGCAGCTCTTCCAAAAACGATTTTTGTATTTACACTCAACTTAAATTCAAGACTGGTTAAGTGGCCAAAATCCCTGCCAGCCAGCGTGACGTTGGTTGATAAGGGCGTATAAATATATTGATAACATAAGCAAAAGAAACATCCAAATGAGTAAGCTACAATATAAGTTATAATTAACAATCTTCCCTTGTTCAGGTTTGATGTATACTATTCATTCATACTATTTTCACCAGACATAATTAATGCTATTAACTTTATTTTTTATTGAAATAAGTTTGATGAGAAGGTATGGCATTTTTAGTTTAAAAACGGAGTCCCCCACCCAAACGGAGAACGTACTCTCTTACTCTCATGCGATCTTCTTCTTCTCTGTCTCTCTGCCTCAACATTCACTGACTCCTTCTGATTCTTTCATTCCAAAACTCAGTCCAATCCAAACCCAACATGACAAACTTATACCTCGCTTTTCTGTTCCTCCATTAACTTCTTCTCTCTCAGAATCTGGCTTCGCCTTGTTTCACTCATGGAAATTACGGTAACTACCACAATAGCCTTGTCCACTACAACCCAACTCTGTTTTCTTCTGGGTCTTGTCCCCACAAAGTCTTGTCCTCTCTGGTCCTCTTTTTTCAGCCCTTGACCTTGTAATTTGGCCATGGAAGAATTTGATTGGAGCTCTGGTGTTTGTGAAAATGCCTCAGAGAGAAGTTCTGATTGTTTTCTGGATATCTCTTCTGTAATAGGAGGAGGGTTTGCTTCATCTTCATCTCTGGTGTTGGACGGAGAAAAGGAAGAGCTTGTGGCTGCTCCGGTCAAACTGGAACGCAAGATTATGTCCGCTGAGAGAAGTGTTGAAAGTTTGAAGAACCATAGCGAGGCAGAGAGGAGGAGGAGGGCGAGGATTAATGCACATCTTGACACGCTTAGGGGTGTAGTTCCTGGTGCTAAGAAGGTTTGTTTTATCTTAATCTCTTGTGTTTCTTACCTTGGCTTTTAGTTTATGGTTTTTTCAACTGTTGTTTCGCACAGGAACTGAACATATGATAGTCTGACATGTATGTGAAATTTTGGTTCTTTCTTCTCGTTGAATCTCCTCGATCTTAGACTCTTTCTGCCTCTATGAAATATGCATTTGAACTAGGTGGATAATTGTGCACTGCAATTTGGTTTGCACTGCAATTTGGTTTTTCCATTTCATTATTGCTTAGGAAAATCATTTGTTTGAATCACATATTTGGTATCTCAAGGTTGTACTTGTACTGTGACGATTTGTTATTTATTTTACTCTTTCGTATTAAATATTGCAGTGAAGCGTTGAGCTTGAGAATTCATCATCTGATGGATTTGCAAAAATAATTTACGCATACATCTGCACTTTAGCTTTAACTGAAAGTGATACTTTGAGAACAACCGAATTTGGATAGCATTCTCTTTTTGCCCCCATTAATTGTGTTGAAATGTATGAAAACATTAGTTGGGTGCTTAATCTATCGAAATAATTTTACTTGGATATTTTTATTTGGCCACAAAGATTATATTATTGGAAAAGCAAAACCAGAGTCATGAGTAAAAAGCACGCAAAACCACCAAAATGTAGACCTCACAGCTAGGATCATTGATTTTGAAGAAGGAACTAAAACCAGCCTGCCCAATCAACAGGACTGTGATATGTGTGTACCAGATTAAGTCCTTAGTAGAAAGGACCGAGAAAACAAGGTTGAGAATATTAGACCTCATGGAGCATTCAATAACATGATTAAACTTATCTTCCCATCCTGAGTTTAAGGACCAGTTTATGAATTATATCCATATAGTACCATTTTGAGTTTCTTGTTTGTGATTGTATTTACCTCTTGATGGTCATAAACATAGCTCAAAACTTACTTCTCAAGAAAGGGTTGGGAAGAAGCTGATATTAAGCATCTAACGTTGAATCACTCATTGCATATAGTTTGAAAATCTGAAATTGTCCTTTTTTCCTGCCTTTGACCTTGTGCAGATGGACAAAGCATCATTACTTGGCGAGGTTATCAGAAATTTGAAAGAGCTGAAAAGGAATGCGGCACAAGCATGTGAGGGTTTGATGATACCAAAGGACAGTGATGAAATAAGAGTTGAAGAACAAGAGGATGGTTCTAATGGCTTCCCTTATTCGATCAAAGCATCACTGTGTTGTGAATATAAACCAGGGTTGTTGCCTGAATTAAGACAAGAACTTGATGCTCTTCATCTTAAGATAATGATGGCAGAGATTACAACCTTGGGAGGAAGAATGAAGAATGTGTTTGTTATAATTAGCTGTGAAGAACACAACATTGAAGATTCTGCAGATCGTCAGTTTCTTGCAGTGTCTGTTCATCAAGCTATTAGGTCTGTACTTGATAGATTCTCTTGTTCTGAAGATCTGTTAGGAACCAGAAAGAGACGGAGACTTTCTACATTCAGTTCATCACCTTTAGGAGATTTCTTATGAACACCACTTGTGGAAATAATCTATGTGAGGATTTGAACTATAGAATTTATTTCATTTACTGTGAAGGAGATAAATTTGTAACATGATCTTGCATTTAGAACTTGTTTATGGAAGATATCTGTTAGAGATGATTTGACAATTATAGAAAATCACATCAGTATAATTGAGTTTATGGATGCAGAGAAAGACACACAAAGGGTCTATAATTGCTTCATAGTATACTCATGCTTGGTTTCCAAAAAGAAATATTCTTTCTAAATTCTAGCTCTGTATGATTTGAAACACACAACACAAAAGCCCAAGAACTCAAGGAACCTCCAATAAAGAAAATTATATTAGAATTTTAATTTTCTTGGTTCTGGGGAGTCTCACTTTTTGAAATGATAATGAGTGAATGAGTGATGATATCATTTTTAAAGTTTTTTTTTTTTTACAAAAAATAAGGGTTAGTATAATTTTTTGTCTCTGAAGTTTGATCCAATTTTGATTTTAGACTTTAGTCCCTTAAATTTAAAATCGGTGGTTTTGGTCCTTGAAGTTTGACCCTTGGTCCCTCAAGTTTGAAATTTTTTGTTTTGGTCTCTCAAGTTTGAAAAGGACTTAGTTTTTTTTTCGGTTTAGTTTTCTACTAAGTCCTTCTCAAACTTGAGGAACCAATAGTTATAAACGGATTAAGCTTGAGGGGTCAAAACTAAAAATTTCAAACTTGGGGTACCAATGGTCAAACTTAAGGAACGAAAACCAAAATTGGATCAAATTTAAGGGACCAAAAGTTATATTAACCCCAAAAATAATCTTTAAAAGTTTACGTGGCTTTGACAAAAGGCACATAACTACTAGATTCTTTTAACGTGTGTATATATTATACACACATATATTAAAATTTTTTATGAAAATTTATGTCCATATATTATATAGGGTAAAAAAATATTAGATAATTACATAGCGATGCATTGGCTTCTGAAGAATGTTTCCCCCCTCATTTCTACTTGCTGTGTGCTCGTCTGCTTTTCTTTTTTTTATATCTATAATTCTTTCTCTCATATTTTATAAATCTACTTATTGCACTGGTTGTTTTTTTGGCCAAACATTGCACTGGTTATGTTTCAGTAATCAATACTAAATTTCTCAATTTTATTATTTTTCTTCCAGTAAATTATATCATCCCAAACTATTAAATGTACATAAAAAAAGTTTAGTTATATATATATATATATATATATATATATTGGCCAAAGTCTAGTTATATATATTAAAAACATAACTTCTTCTTCTTCTTCTATTGCCCTGTAAAACATAACTTCAAAAGAATTATAAATTATTCCTCCAGTCCTAATTATAAGATAAAATTGACTTTTTTTGAAGAAATTAAGGAAGCTAATTAAATTACTTTAGAGTGTTTATATTTTTAGTATTCTTAGATTATATATTATTTTATTAGTCAAATTAATTAGTTTGGAGAAAAAAATATAAATATAAATACTCTAAAGTAATTTAATTGGCTTCCTTAATTTCTCCAAAAAAGTCAACTTTATCTTATAATTAGGACCGGAGGGAGTATTTTATTTTTGGCCAGAAAAGGAAAGATCATAGTATGCAATGTAATGCTCATTTGAAATAGCTTATTTTTGGGTAATAAGTGCTTATAAATCGTGATTCACGATATAGGAGGTAAGTATGTGAGAGGAGTTTTATCTCAACTTACGTAATAAGTGCTTATTCTTGAAAAAAAAATAATCCAAACATGCTTGTAATAGAAACCGGACCGGATCGGAAACCGGCCAGTAGACTGGTCTAGTCCGGTGACCAGGTCTGGTCTGGAATTTGTATTATTATTTTTTAAAAAATAATTTTTTTAAAATTTTTTCATTAAAATTTTATATTAATAAACCTAAAATCTTCAACCTCTCACCAGTTTAGTCTCAGTTTGACTCTGATCTAACCTACTGACACTTGACCCAATATCCCAATCAGTTGACTCACGGTTTAATTACCTTGATATTATGATCATTACCATGTTTCTTCATAGTTCCACGTGGCGTGATAATATAGGGAGAAAATGTGGCGGTCCATTATAGTTGATGACGTGGCGATATCGTGTGTAGCCGTTATCTCTTGTCACAGCCGTAGCCTCCATTGTCGGAGCTTCTCCTTCTTTTCTCCCACCATGGCTCTGTCGCCATTTCTTCAGAATCTCTCTGTTATCTCTGTCGGCAATGGGATCGGCAATGCCACCTCAAGAACCGGTAGGAGGCCTTCCATGGTGGTTCACACGGGGGCGTCGGACGCATACACCGTTACTTTTGAAGAAGGACGGCTGGTGCGACCCAATTATATTGGAGACACACCTCTCTCTCGTCTCATTGCAGCTATTGTTTCCTTCAAGCCCTTGTACTCTTTCCTCAAGCGCGGCGCTAGGCAGGTCCTTATAAGGTCAATTTCTCTTCCCACTGGTTTTATGTTGGTGAGGTGTTTGATATTCTGACTCTAACATGTACACTAGCTGATTCTTTGATTCTTGTATCTGGTAGGCTGCATTATCTTAAAATTTTCTTGGGTGTTGAAATGTTTTTGCCAAAGAAAGGCTATGCCCCTTTTGAATAGAATTATATGGGTTTGAACTTAGGTTTCACATTCTGCTTGCAGAATCACTTGGATTTGAAACTCGATTACATGTTCCTGCCACACACACACACGTATATATATCTTGAACTGAAGTGAAGAAGCTATTATGTTAATTCAAAATAACTGGCTTTGTAGATGCGCACCATGCACTTGATCATGTTCTGAAAGATTCCTTGAAACTACTCCTCCTGTCGACCTAATGGGAGAGTTGATCTTGGTCTTAAATATAAAACCTATTTTTCATATTTTCAATCTTTTCCTAATTTACCCTTATTAATGCTCCCTTAGCTATAATCAAGTGAGACGTTGAAAGAATTGAGGATGATGCTTAGAGTGTTTTAGAAAATACATGTCATGTTGACTAACTTAACTAATTTCCTTAATCTATTCAAATTGGGTAAATAGGTCTTACACTAAGGAATAGAGGAAGTAATGGTTACCTTGGATGCTAATCTCTGGCATGTTACATTATGTGACAACGTTCATGGCTGTCCAAGGCTTATATATGAATCTGATAGTTTCTTCACATATGGTGTTTTTTTTTTTTTTTTTTTTTGTGTTTTGAGTTGGTGGTTTGTCAAACGTGTTCTTATTGGAGAATGAATGTGGTTTTTGGATGTGTTGGGCACAGCACAGCTGAGAAGAACAACATACCTTGGAGGGAAATGGCGAAAGAGATTTTAGAGTCAGACGCGTACAAGGAGCTGGAAAGCATTCACAACCATTCGCTAGCATACCCTGATTGTAATTTTCTCCATGGACTTTTCAGAATTACCTTTCTACTTAACTTGGCATTGTTATATATGTTTTCTCATATAATACAGGAAAATTTGAAAATGAATATACTGTTGTCATAGAAACATATTCCTCATTTTCTTTCATACCTCGATACGAAATTTTTACTCCCGGCAAATAGTACACATTGTCACCCATACTATAATCACTACTTACTTGTTAATGTCCCACCTGATTGTACAGATTACTTGAATCCATTCCATGCATATGATGAAGGAAATCTTACATGGCTGGTAAGAGGCTGCTTTAAACTTTTTCATATTTTATAGAAACTTAACCACTTCTCTTTATTTCGAAATTAACATGTTCTTCTTTGTTAGGTGACTAGTTGTGTATTTTCTATCTACTGCATATCTTGCTTTCATTAGTTCAACTTTTATTTTTTGGGGTAATTGAAACCAGATGCCATATGTTTCCCCATTAAACTAAATGAACATTAACATATTCTGATGCATGACCAGGAAGGTAATGTTTATTGACTGAACAATTTATCTCTGTTTAACGGGTAGAAGCATGTCAAAGAACTCTCTGAGTTTGTAAAATTTCTCCAGCTTCAGGGTGATTACTAAATTTACAGGAGGAAAAAAATATGGAACTTTCAATCACTGAATAAGAAAAATAAACCAATTAGAATCACAGACATAAATGTCAATGTTCAAGAGCCATGTTAGTTGGTTGAGAGGAGCAGATTCCTCACCACATGGTCACGGGTTCAACGATATTGAGAGATGAAAGAGAGGATCACAGACATAAATGATGAAAGAAGGAAACCAGTTATACTCCATGCTAGCATAATGAAAGTGTTGTGGCTTTCTAAACAGGATATTTTAATTTATATATATGCTTTAGAGAGAAATCATAATTATGCCATGTTATATGACAGGCAGCAGCTGAAGCAGAGGCTGCTACTTTGTCAATGGCGAGACGAACAATTCCTTACGCTTCTTCAGTAGATGAAGCAGAACAGATAATTCGTGGCAACTGGCTTCAAGCAATTGAACATCATCATCTACAGTATTCAAAAACATCCATGATTACTGACATTCTAGATGTTGGATGCTCTGTTGGTGTAAGCACAAGACATCTTGCAGCCAAGTTTCCTAATGCCAAAGTCACTGTAAGTGAGCCTTCAGTGAACAAAATTTGCTTTCTTATTATGAGTACCACATAATGCAAAAGCATTCTTAGTGATTGCTGTTGAGTTACTTCATGATTGATATGGTTGGGTCCAGGGGCTAGATCTGTCACCTTATTTTCTTGCTGTAGCTCAACTTAAGGAAAAGAAAAGAGCACCACGTAAACATTCCATAAGCTGGATACATGCAAATGGAGAAAACACAGGCTTGCCTTCCAAGTCTTTTGACCTAGTTTCCATTGCTTTTGTGGTATGCCTCATCTTCCTATTTGACATTAAAAAAAAAAAGCTTTGGAGATTATTTTAATTTTCAACATGCATGTTATGCTATTCTAGTCAACCAAAACTGCCAACTATGAGAACCCACAACAAACATGTATGTATCAACTTCATGCAGCTTCATGAATGTCCTGAAAGAGCTATAGTGAACTTAGTAAAGGAAGCATTCCGTCTTCTTCGACCTGGAGGCACCATAGCTTTGACAGATAATTCAGTATATAATTCTTACCTTCATTTTTCTCTTCTTTCTTTCTTTCTTTTTTTTTTTTCAAATTATCATAGCAGAATGTGTTATGATGCTATCGTAAGCACTCATATTATTTATTGTTGATGTTTCTGCAGCCAAAATCGAAGGTTCTTCAGGTATGTTTCAGCCTTTTTCTGCTCCTGGTCATATTTTGATCACCGTGTACAAATGATGAGCTTACAACCTAACGGTCTAAACTTTGATTACAAGTACAATCAACAATTATGTCCACCCACCTTTTGAAAACTTGTGTGTCCCTAGCAGCATCAAAAACTCCTTGGTGATATACCATAAATTGTTGGTAACCTTATTTTTCTTTGAAATTTTCGGACTGTAGGCTATATTATGTTTAAAATTTGATGTTCTAACTGTGGATTGTATACAAGAGATCACAAATTACACGTTTTGGAGATTAAGAGTATGTTCTAATATCTTGATATAAGCTACAAAGATGTTCTTTTTTAAATGGACATATCTCAGAGCCACTTGCTTAAGCTGTTTGTTATTAAATTGTTTAGTACGTTAGAATTGTTCAACAAACTTAATTCCTCCTTCTATCCTTAATATAAAATCTTGTTTGTAGTGCCATTTATACTATAAACGAGATTTTATATTAAGGACCAGAGGTAATAGTACCTAAAGTGTGTGGGTGGTTGGAAGCTCACACAAAAAATCACCCTTACACTTCACAAAACAAAACTTGTCTTGCATCTTTACCTCATATAACACAAAATTACTTAAAATCAGTAGATTCAAACCAGCACTTTCTGTTAGATAATATGGAGTATGAAGGATTGATAAAAGTTGTGGGGATTTGGTGTTGTAGGAACTGAACCCAGCGTTGTTTACACTGATGAAGAGCACAGAACCGTTCATAAATGAGTACTACTTGACTGATATGGAAGCTACTCTGAGCCAAGCTGGTTTTGTCAACATTCAATCCATTCTTACAGACCCAAGGCACATGACTACTACAGCAACTGTTCCTCTTTGAAACTTCGGGGGGGGGGGGGGGGGGGAACGAAGTTAGAAGGATAGGAAGTCTAAGTTATTATAAATTAACAGATGAACAAACCATATGTAAGTTCAAGCAACTGACTACTCCAGTTTTGGTTTGGGACTCGAACCTAAGACCTAAAGGAATCTAGTAGGGTCTTATACTGCTAGACAAAGTCTGTGTTGGTTGGTGTTTAATAGTTATAGGTGTGTATTTATGGTTGATTTAGTTAAGTTTATTTATGTATTTTTTTTTTTTTAGAAACGAGAGTAGTAATATTTCTTCTTATGTGCTTGAGATGCTGTGAAATGCAATCTCTCTAGAGATTATTGTTTGGCATCCGCATTTCAGGCTTATCAGAATGATGAGAAAAATAATTCTCATCACCAAAATGATATAGTGCGTGTTTGGAACAGCGATCGATAATTGGGCTTGTTGTAATATTATTTTTGGTAAAAGCCAAATTGTGTAATGTGATTTATGTTTGGATCGACGATTGTCAATTGAGCTTTTGTAAAAATAAAACTTGTTTGGATTGACTTAAGCATAAGGGCTTTTGTGATAATGATCAGAGAGAGTGGGTGGAAAAATATTTAAAAAATCAAGTAAATATTTAAAAATTACTTTAAAATATTAGGTGCTACTGGAAAAATATTTTAAAGTGGATGGAAATCAATAAATCAGTATTATAAGTTTTGGATGCTCTTTACTACTAAAAAAAATACATTAAAGATAAAATTATAATCAGTTTCCTAAGACTAGGTATAACTGAAAAATTATTTTAAAAAGTTAAAAGCACAAAAAAATATTTTAAAGTAATTTTTGGAGCTAAAAAAGTACATTAAAGATAAAATTACAATTATTCTGATAACATACTGGATACAGCTGAAAAAATATTTTAAGGGGTTAAAAACACAAAAAAAATATTTTAAGGGGTTAAAAACACTCAAAAAATATTTTTTGAGTGGGTACAACTAGAAAGTGGGTAAAATTGCAATCAGTCTGATAGCACTCTAGGTAGTGGATACAACTAGAAAAATATTTTAAGAGGTTAAAAACACTTAAAAAATATTTTTTGATACTACATACTATTTAAAAAATATTTTATGGGAAAAACCAATATCATATAACTAATTTCCGGACAACCTAATCTAGCATAAAATGCTATTAGCTTTTAACAAAAGCTTCACTCTCCAGCTTCTCCCAATTGAACTTTCACCAATTGGGTTTTGGCAAAAGCTCAATTGCCTGCAAGCCTCCCCAAACACTCATAAAAAAAAAAATTGTGGCTGCCAATTGAGCTTATGGCTGTCAATCGAGCTTATAGATGCTCACCAAACACACCCATAGTTTTACTTAAAAGAGAGATTTTCGCCATCGATCCAGAAATAATCAGGCTGTTGGTGTGTCACCTCTCTCTTCTTGTCCTAAAATAATTTTTATTTCTTTTAGCCCCTTGAAATATTTTTTCAGTTGTACCCAGTGTGTTAGCAGACAGATTACAATTTTATCCTTAATGTATTTTTTCATCTCCAAAAATTACTTTAAAAAATTTTTTTGCGCTTTTAAACCTTTAAAATATTTTTTCACTTGTATCTAGTGTTTTAAGAGACTGACTACAACTTTACCGTTAATGTATTTTTGTTAGTAGTAACGAATACCCAAAATTTAGGATACTGATTTTATTGATTTCCACCCACTCTAAAATATTTTTTAGTAGCATATAATATTTTAAAGTAATTTTTGGAGCTGAAAAAATACATTAAGGGTAAAATTGCAATCAATATGTTAATACACTGGGTACAACTAAAAAAATATTTTAAGGGGTTAACAGGACTACAAATTATTTTATGATACTGTATATTACTTACAAAATATTTTAAGATACTAGATACATTCAGAAATAAATGACACACAATAACCCTGATTATTTCTAGATCAACGGCTCAAATCTCTCTTTTAAGTGAAACTACGTCATTTCCGTGATGAGAATTTTTTTTTCCATCGCTCTGATGAGCCTTGAATGCGGACGCAGATTGTTTGATATATAAAGCAGTGTGATTCGTTATTGAGAACTCATGACCACAGTATCTGTAAAGTTCTTGGCATGTTTATTATCAATAATCAATCATTAATAATTTATAGATATATAAAAATTATAAGAAGTCATACCATTCATAAACACTAAGAATTAATAGTCAAACATTGCATGTTGTTTTGTGTGTGTTTTTTTGTAAACAAACTCCAATTATACATATACTTTTGAAATTTGTTTTCGTTTTCCTCTGAAAAAATTGTTGTTCGGCCTTTCTAAGTTTCTTTCTTTTTTTTTTTTTTGATAGACAAAGAAAACTACAAACACCTCAGAAGCTATCCTCCTGAGTTAACCTGCGATCTCGACCTATTTTGATCAGTAAGTAATAAGCTCGTAATAACTGCTGGAGGCAATTCAGTGATATGGAAATCCAATGCCATCTTCCAAGCTTCCTTTATCATGACGTCTGCAACTGTGTTAACATCTTCTAAGTTTCTATTAGAAAAAACAATACCAACGTTTACACTTTAATTTTATTTTAATGTAATTGAAGTATTCATCGATAATTTTTCACAACTTAACAAAACTAATAGGAAAAATTGAGGGAAAGTCTTCCGTTAAAAATTTTATTTGTAAGAAAGACATAAGTTAGAGTAATAGGAATATTATTGAGTTCACGACTTTTTATATTATATGATTATGTGAATTATACAAAATTACGTCTAATTTTATTTTCAGTTGTAATTTGTCCTTTAGTCATGAGGAATATACTGTTTTGTTTTGTAATGCTAGGTTTGTCAATTAACATCCCTGATAAGTCCTTCTCACCATCAAAATGAAAAATAAAAAAAAAATCCAAATTTTCTCTAGAGAATATTCTAATTTAGTACCCAGCATTTTCAAAATTAAAATAAAAAAATTGACTAAAATTAATTATGATATTATCAAAGCAACTCCCATTCCCATCCAACAACCCTTGTTTCTATTTTTCGCCAAAAAGCCCAAACCCATAGTGTAATTTATTCGGGACCGTTGGATCCTGACGGTTTTTCAATCCATCGGTCCTTATCGCTCTAATACAAAACCAATTCAATGCCTTTACGGCTGCGTGTTTGTCACTCTTCTCTGAGAATGAAGAAGAGACGGACCTTCCCGTCTCTTCTTCCCCTTGCGTTCACTGTCTCTCTGAAACTGCGATCCCAGAAATTCTCCAATATTCGGTTTCTTCTTCTTCTCTTCTCCATTTCTCTGGCATTGAAGTTGCAATGCAGACGGAGGACAAGAAAGACGACGTCGTTCAAGAAATCGTGGACGAGGCCCAAGATACTGAAGCGTTAGAACTCGTTCTCTCTCAAGTTTTTGAATGCTACGTTTATATGGTAAACAAGCTTTAGCTATGTTTCCGAGGTCTTCCATTAAAAAAAACTAAAGAAAAGATTGAATATGTGTTGCTAGTTTATTGATTTTATAATTTGGGCTTTAGTGTACATCTGTTTATTTCCCAGCAATTGATTTAGGCAGAAGATTGCAATAGATTGACGAAGGTTCAATTTGCTAATAACAGGAGAGTTGAACTTAGAATGATCACGTTTGATTTTTTGAGTTTTTTTAATATTCGAATAATGTCACTTACTGGAAAGAATGACTAACTGGAATTTAGAAATTCAGGTGTCAAGCTAATTTGTCCCACTTTTTGTGCAGATACGCCCCAGGAAGAGTGCAGCGTTTTACAGGTTTCTGATCAACTTAAAATTGTTACTCCTTTTCTGATATGTCGTATGATATGTTTAGTGCATCTTTAACATGTTTAAACTTCAAATTTCCAGTTTACAAACATATGTTTTAGTCTTGTCTTCAACTCAATTATGAGAATATATTTTCTGATACTGATTTCCTACTCTTAGATAACTCTCTGGTTATTAACTGCTATGCTTGCAATTACCCAACATTTACACGTGCGGAGTTCGTTTTAGGCCTGATGAATGGGATGTCAACAAATGGGCATGGGATGGAGTATTGAAAGTTATTAGCACGGGAGAGGAATGCATTATAAGGCTTGAAGATAAAAAAACAGGTAAGATAAAGCATATTAGAGCTACTGTGATAAGATTATCCAGTTTACTTCTTTTAAATAAAAAGTTATTACTACAACACAGAAAATATTTAACTAGGTGAATTGTTTGCTCGGGCTTTCTTAAGACATGGAGAGGCACATCCTGTGGAACTAGTTATTGACAGCAGCAGGTGGTTTTGTGAGACTATTGATGACTTTCTTGTCCCCAGTCTGTAATTTTGTTCTCAATGATTCCTAAGCAGTTATACTTGTGTTCTGCAGATACTTTGTTCTTCGCATAGAAGAGAACCTAGGTGAGCATCTGTATTTTGCTATGTCTCTCGTTTTCAGCTAGTGACTTGTCTGAAATCTACTTTCCATAAACCTGAAGCTATGTAATGTGACAAATAAGACACCAGATGGGAAGGAAATTTTCTGAAATAATTTCTTGTTTATTAATGTCTTAGCAGTGTTTAACGTGACAGTCCAAACAATTCCTTGCGTAGGGTATAGAAACTATCACCTATCAATTATAGACACTGATTTAAGTGCTTGCACAAAATCAATTAGTCTCAACCCCCTTTTATAAATTAATTTTTGGTAAATTACATTTTGCTGTGTTCACAAGCAACAAGAACTCTTTCCAAATCAAGTTGGTGTATTTTATAATAAACCATTACCAGACAAATCCATGATGATAAATATTGGTAAGCCTTGAATCTTTTTAACGTCTTCTTAGCCAATCAGCTTTACTTGACATATGAAGTTTTTGTCTTACTAAGCGGAGATCATGCAGGTGGTCGTCTTCGGCATGCTTTCATTGGCATAGGATTCAGAGAAAGAACAGAAGCATATGACTTCCAGGCTGCTTTGCATGACCATATGAAGTATCCTTCCCTGCAACCATATGTCATATTTATTTACCATTTTTCTTGTTCTTCATGGTGATAAAAAGGAAAACATGTCTTTTCCTCAATTCAATCAAAGATATCTGAACAAAAAGAAAACTGCAGAGGAGATGGAACAGCAGCACAAGCAAAGTTCCTCAGTTGATTACAGTTTAAAAGATGGAGAGACTCTTGTGCTGCAAGTTAAGAATGAAACTCTGGATGTCTTATGCCTACAAGTGTTTGAATTTGACCATTCGTTCTGATAATATGTATATTCAGAGAGAAGTGGCCGCAGTGTGAAGTCCAAAATTTTTTGAGCAGGCCTTGAACAGCAACTCAGAAGGAAAGGGCGATGGAAAAGTATTTGTACATAATGTTAAGTTACCTCCACCTCCTCCATCGCCACTTTCACCTGTTGCTGTATCTCCAAGGATCCCACCAACAAGTTTGAGTCTTGAGAATACTTGCATAGAAAAGAGCAATAAAACCGACAGTGAAGTCCAGGATTTCCAGAGTTTTTGGCGACTTTCAAGCAGCTGGTTAGAATTGTTTAAAATAATGACTTGGTTATATGATAGTGCTCAAATGTTTGTCTCATTCAAAGTTGTGGACTATGTACCACAAAATGATGATTTAGTTATCAGATAGAAAGACAAGATAAATTGCCGAATACATATTTGGATGAATTGATAATGCCCTATTCCATGTTACAGCCATTGTCAAACACGTGATCTTTTTTTATTTTTTCTGGCTTCTGGTCAATCTGGCTCAACCTACATTTAAAGTGGAGTCTTTCAGGAAAGAGAACAATAACATTAAAGCTAAGTTATGTTTTTTCTATTTACCAATTGTCCCAGATTACATCCAGTGAAAATACTTGCAAAAAAACCTAGATTCTTCTCATGACTGGTTGGTTTCCTGTGGTTTAATTGTTGGAATTTCTCCGTTCGTGGCTTCCGTTGCATATAAAACTACGGAAAAAGAAACCTCATCGGTTGGTAGATGAAATTCAACAATCGTCCGAGGATGATAAACGAGATAAACAAACTTCGTCGGTTCCCCATCAATTCAACTTTCCTAGCTCTTTGGTTTGGCCATGGAAAAGGGGTCAGAAACACTTTGAAAACGTGACATTCGTCCCCATGAATCAAATTTCATCAACATGGGGCCTAAGAGTTAAGCTTGAACAAAACCTTAACTGTACAACGGTCATCGTCTCAGCCACCTGAGAGCAGAGACAGATTATTACTTCCCACGCACTGCCGAATCGCTCATGATCAAATCTTTCAAAACCTTTCGCACAAAACCCGCAAATTAAACTGACATTCCTTAATTGTAAAAACAAAGTAATAATAGCTCTATAATGTTACTCTAACCAACCCAATGCCAGACTCAGGCTACCATATGAATGGGATTTCATGTGAACCAATAATGACTCCAAGAACTTGGAATTACAGAATACATTTGTATAACACCAAGAATTCTGAATCTGCCACCACAAAACCAAAAAAACAAGTCACCAGCAGAACTTAATGGGTAGCAGCAGTTAGCAATGGACACATGCTAGGTAAAATTATCTGATGTCTATCTAATAATGACAACATTCAACTAAATATTATACAAAGTTTGTGTCAAGACAAATAAGGCCACGGGGAGCAAGATGCAAGAGTTCCAACCAATAGCAAGAAAAAGATCCCATACTGCATTGGTAGGATCACTGTTGGCCTTGAAAAGGCTTCCTCTATACATCAGCTGTAAAATCTAGAGCCAATATATGGAAGCTTCGGCTTCAGATAATCAATTTGGCAAGCATCACATCATTATCTAACTCTAAATCTAAATACCAAAGAACTGCAAATGAAATGAAAATAAAAGGTTAGAATATGGGTTAGCGCAGCTCATAATCTCTTCATCTCGTGATCTTCAGATAGTCAGTCAATCAATTTGATATATGAGCACTTGTATATGTTTATGGGTTGCTCCAGGCAAAGATAATATCGGCCAACATTCTTCCAAAAGCTAATAAATATTCAAGGACTTGCTTAAACACATGGTAATGAGGAAGTTGAACCGTTATAAAGCATGTTATGAATGAGGCAAGGCATAACAAAAAGCAGTACTTCTTTCCTTTTTTTTGCGGGTGATAAAACTAGAACTAGATGCCAGCAATAAAACTAAACG
The DNA here is from genome assembly GCA_963242795.1 of Inga leiocalycina. Classification (NCBI taxonomy): domain Eukaryota; kingdom Viridiplantae; phylum Streptophyta; class Magnoliopsida; order Fabales; family Fabaceae; genus Inga; species Inga leiocalycina. The sequence continues at coordinate 56,264,650 of OY725329.1, forward strand.
ACAAAATGCAGTACAGATATATGCAGACTTATGTAAGTGCATTAACGAGACAACCATTTGTATAACCTCAGTACATACAAATCATGTTGAAGACCACGGCCAGTTTCCATTTAAACAGAAACCATTTGACAAAACTTCGTGTCAAAATTTACAACAGTAGTGCTGTGCCACCAAACAAAATGCCACAGTTCTCAAGACAAATTGGGTGAACCATTTGTAATAGCTCCAATAATATACATTGGAAATTTGAACTTGCAACTTCTTACATTTTTTTTCCTTTCCCCTTATGTGTCTCAATTTATGATGATAAATAAATAGAAGCAGATAATATAGTATACAAAAACAGAGCATGCCCAAAGCAAGGAATGTCATTGAAGTGATCATACCTGACAGAATGTACTCAGGTTCCTTGTGATCCTACATCAGATCCGGATGCTGAGGAGCTTTCAGAATCAGAATCTGCAAAAAGACCTACCAATGAGAAAGATAGAAACAAGAACTAGACATACAAGAGTGTATGCATAAATAGAAGGTTGAGATATGTTATTCAGATTACAAATTAAAGTACCAGTTGAAGAGGATCCAGAATCACTGCTTGAGCTGCTAGAACTACTTGACCTACTACCATTGTCCAGTGCTTTATCCCCAGGTGCAGGCAAAGATGGGGGTGCATTCATTTCATCTGCTCACAAAAAAACGTTTCGATCAATTAATTATAAATTAGTTGAAGTAAACAATAGTTTAAACACAAGCTTAGCTTACTGATAGACTACCTGCTAAATTTTCATTTGGAACCTCAGCCATATCAGATGCCTGGACTCACAAAAAATTAAATAATTGCTATCAGAATTCATAAATCATAGAAAATCAGTTCCAAAAAAAGGCTGGCAATTAAATGTCAGAATTCAAGAGGTACCTTTTGTGGGGCATTCTTTGCAGATTCTGCCCTTTGAATGGCAAGTTCCGCCTTCCTCTTGTTCTTGCTCAAACTTTTCTTGTAATTGGTCACAAATCTATCAAGCTCCCAAAGAGTCTCAGCATCGACACTATCAATGTCCACTTCAATCTCATCGTCATGTTGAGACAGAGCTGAATTTCTTTTCTTGATGATCTGTACAATGGTATCTAACTTCTCTGGAGGTAGACTCTGGAGGTTTGTGCTAAGTTTTTGCTTTTCCTCATAGGTCATGTCTCTTTTATAAAGATCCTTTGCCTTTGGCTTCTTTAGAACAGGGGTTCTACTAGATGGAGTAATGCGCACTGACTTTGGAGTTTGCATCATTGAATCTGATCTATCCAAAATCCTTCTCATATCAAGAGGTGGTGGAGGGAACGCACTAGCCTTTCTAAACATTGGTGAGGATGCAGGAGGAGCTGTCCCATATTCAAATGCATATCTTATCCCACGATTGTAATCTGATTCTATTCTAGCCCATCTGTCCTCAAATATCTTTGATAGCAGGTCTGCCATTATATGAACGTCTTGCCCAGGTGGGTTATATTTCATAGCATTGCGAAATGTAAGTCTCACATCCTCAGCAAATTCCTTCGGCGATTTGTACCAGTTCTTGTTAAGCCGGGTTTTCACAGTACCCAAGTCCATTGGATGCGCGATTACACTAAAATAATCATGCAATCCAAGCCCCTCAACGTCAACAGGAGCATTAAACACCCAACCATGCTTGTGTTTCATCAACTTCTCAAGCAGCGAACTACAGCTTTTCAAAAATTTTGATCCCATCCCAAAACCATGTCGCGTTTCTCCCCCACCCTGCTTCTTTCCATTCAATTTTGACTTCTTATTACTCTCTGCAGGAGGGAACTTATCTTTCCCAAGCAAGAACTCTGAATTCCTATATAACTGGTTTGCCTTCGGTGTTCTTTTCTCCTTCTCAACAGTTCCACTGGCTCCATGACTGTTCTCAAGCACTGATAAATTTAACTGGTGCGAAGGCCTCATAGGTTCTCGGGGAACAGCAGATGCCACCTCAGACTGAACACGCCTTGCCACATCACCATTATCAATCCTATCACTCACCAGCGGATTTGACTTACCATACTCACCAATCTGCCCCAGTTTCACTTCAATTTTCCTGACCAAACTTCTCACTGTATCAAGCTCATTTTCCAGATTCCTCTTGAGCTCCAAAATCTCCTGCTTTGATCTTGAGGACAAGTTTATCTTAATTCGATTATCCAATCCTGGCTTTACAGCACCATTTTCTGACGGCAACTCCCGAGTGCTGGCAGTAGCCTCCTCCTGAGGATTGGAACTCAAAGGCTCGTCCTGCTGATGATGGGGACTTGACTGCTCGCCCAGCTGACAGTTGAGGCTTGAAGGTTCATTCTGCTGACGGTTTAAGGTGGATGAGTCATCAGAAACCACGTCCGGTCTCGAATTTGGTTGTGGCTTAACGGAATTTCCATCCTCGGGCAATATAGTCTGGGACGTAGTCTGAGACGGTTGCATGGCCGATTCATTGTTCTCATTCTTCCCCGTCTCGGCAACGTTATCATTCTTGACCATGCTGTTGTTGTTGTCATCTTGGTTGGCACTCGTCGTGGTCGGAGCAGTGTTGGGAACAACGGCGGTCAATGCATTAGCTTTGTTCTTAGGCCCTTTATATGCTTTCCTCGTGTACACTTTGCTCTCCGAATATCTCTGCTTCTCTTTAGCCCCATCATCTTCTCCCACTATAGGCCCCGACGCCATACATCCAAAACCCTAATTCTTCTCTTCACACTTCCCTTACCAATAGCAATATCAAATCCCAACCAAGAAACCAAAACTAGGGTTTTATGGGCCTAAAAGGGAAAAAGGCAATAAAACCTAATTTGCTTGGCCTTTCTCACAGCAACTCGAATTTATAGAGCTCACGCAGACCTTTCTCCGACGAAATCCCAATACATCAACTTTCGCCTCCTCCGACGAAGACAGCCAGCCCACGCGTGAAAAGAAGAAAAAGGGTAAAACAGAGGCAACTCTAGGGCTTCAAAATAGGCAGTAGGGTTCGAGCATGTAACCTTGATTTCAACCAGATCTTGCACTCTCACCTTCGCTGCACACACTCTCTCTCTCTCTAGAACTCTTCGTCTTCTCCTCTCTCTCTCTCTCTCTCGACGGAGATCTTTTTATCAGACACCAGGTGTACGGCAACGGTGGGTTCGTGCCAAACCACGGACCAGGCAAAGCGTTTGAGTTGCCCCTCAGAGTCGTGCCCGGGAAGTATCACAGCACCACGAATGAAGGGTGTGGACCCACTCGAGTATAATACATGTGGACTGCACGCACCAATGGTAAGGAGAAAACTCTGGAACGTGGCGATTACCGACGAATTAAAGGAGGGCAAGCTTTAATGGCGGGGATTTTCGTTTGCGAAAATTTGAAGTGGTCTCGTAGTCGGTGGCATCGCGCGTGAGATATACCTGCCCGTTCGGTGGGGAACTGGTATGGGATGGGCTTCCACGCGCCGGCATGGCGCTTGGAGAGCATCGGTGCTTTCTCTTCCTCTTTTGGGCCATTTGTTAGGTCCTAAACCGTGGACAAAAAAGCCCAAAGGATATGTTTTTGGCAAATACAGCCCATGATAGGCCACTTTGATACAAAACATTAAACATGTGACCTTAGTTCTAAATATAGGATAATATTTTTATATTTGTCAAATTTTTTTAATTGATCTGTATTGATAATCCCTCAATAATAATTAGAGAAGAGAGATAAAGAGGAAATTAAGAAATATGATTAAGTATTTCAAAAAATAAATGTCATATTAACTAACTAAATTAATTTTCTTAATTTAATCAAATTACATAAAAATATCTTATATTATATAATAAATATAGGGTATCTCTATCAGTTCTACTCATATCAATCATTGAGTTTTCCAACTCTCACTCCTTTCAAGGAATATGACACCCGTTTGAATTTGAGCTTTTTAGTCATCCAAACTATTTGAAGAATCAACTCGTGCAACTTAGATGCTTAATCCAGATCCAAATGTGGATCTGACCGGTACGCTTTCTCCCTTTTACTTTCATTCAATTTCCCACTCTTGGATAACTCTCTGATTATTAAGTTCTATGCTAATTGCTTGTAATCACCCAACATTTACACGTGTGGAGTTTGTTTTAGGGCTGATGAATGGGATGTCAACAAATGGGCATGCGATGGAGTATTGAAAGTTATTAGCAAGGGAGAGGAATGCATTATAAGGCTTGAAGATAAAAAAAACATATTAGATCTTCTCTGATTAGAGATTCTACAGTTTACTTTTTTGAAATAAAAAATTATTACTGCACATGACTTTCAACCTGCTTTGCATGACCATATGAAGGGTCCTTCCCTACAACCATATGTTATATTTATTTACCATTTTTCTTGTTTTTCAGAATCTTTTGTTCTTCATGGTAATGAAAAGGAAAACATGTCTTGTCCTCAAATCAATCAAAGATATCTGAACAAAAAGAAAACTGCAGAAGAGATGGAACAGCAGCAGAAGCAAAGTTCCTTAGTTGATTGCAGTTTAAAAGATGGAGAGACTCTTGTGCTGCAAATTAAGAACAATGTTTGGAACTCTGGATATTTTATCCCTATGTGTTAAAACTGACCATTTGGTCTTTGGTATGATCAATATCTACAGAGAAGTGGCCGCTGTGTGAAGTCCAAATTTTTTGAGCAGGGCTTGAACAACCACTCAGAAGAAAGAAAGTGACGATGAAAAGGTATCTGCACATAATATTAAGTTACCTCCACCTCCTGCACCTCCACTTTCACCTTTTTCTACCAAGTTTGAGTCTTGAGAATGCTTGCATAGAGAAGACTACTAAACCAGACATTGAAGATCAGGATTGCCAGAGTTTTCCAAAATATCAAATTACAGAGGATGTATTAGATAATGATGACGACCTTGGTGATTTTCAAGCATCTGGTTAAGCTTGTTTAGAACAATGACTTGTTTATATGCCAAAGCTCATATGTTTCTCACATTCAAAGTTGTGGGAGACGATTAGCAAGATGCAATTATCATATTCTTTTTTCTTCGTTTTCTTTTTAGACATAGGTATTCTTTTATTAGAAATAATCTTGTTCGAGGCATTATCGGGTACTAAACGTGGACACACCTCTCCCCCAAGGATTTGAATTATTAGATTTTAAGATAGGAAAAATTGCTGAAGTTTGCCAAATACACACATGAATGAATTGATAGTGCCCTAAGGATACCCATTTCATGCCCCTATTCCATGTTGCAGCAAGGTCAAACCCTTGATCTTTAACTCTTATTGTTTTTATTTTGGGTTAATATAATATTTACTTCCTCGTATTTATTTTCATTTTAGTTTTCAAATCTCAAATTTCAAATCATGAGATTTGATCCCGCAAGAAATAAATTGATTTAGATTTTTATTTAATTATAAAGACCGATATTTTAAAGCAAATGAAACTTGATTGATTAAAACCTTTGATTTGAAACTTGAACTACTAAAATGAAAATGATAGCAAACTTAATAAACCAAAGATTGTATTAACTCTCGTTCTTTAGGATTAATCTGGCTCAAACTTGGACTAAAACTGAAATCTTCCGGCAAAGGAGTACAATACCATTAAAGCTAAAAGTCAAGTTTTTCGATTTACCGACTACCCCAGATTGCAATTCACTGCACAAAGAAAGATCACCATACACGAAGTGAACATACTTGGAAAAAACAACTTGGCTGCATCTCACATGACCTGTTTCCCGTGGTTTTTCCAGTTAGAATTTCTTCGTTAATAACTTCCATTGCTGGTAAAATTTAGGCGACTGATATATTTCACATTCTAAGATTTAAAGACAAAAATGAAACATCAACGCGTTGGTAAATCAGGGTTGCAACAAAAGGCCAAGAATGGCAAACGATAAAAACAAACTACGCCGGTTCACCATGCATGTAACTTTCTTAGGCATAAAGCCTAGCTCTTTGGTTTGGCCATGGAAAAGGGGTCAGAAAACAAGTTATTCCTCTCCATGAATCAAATTTCAACAATATGGGGCCTAAGCTAAGCAAGAATAAAACATTAACTGTACAACTGAAATCGTACTAGCCACCTGACAGCCAGGAAAGATTATTACTTCTCACTCAGCCGAATTGCTCACGATCAAATCTTCCAAAACCTTTCGCACAAAACCCGAGAATTGAACTGACATTCCTTAATTGTAAAAACAAAGTAATAATAGCTCTCTAATGTTACTCTAACCAACCCAATGCCAGACTCAGGCTACCATATGGAATGAGATTCCATGTGAACCAATAATGACTCCAAGAACTTGGAATTACAGAATATCTTTGTATAACACCAAGAATCCTGAATCTGCCACCACAAAACCAAAAAAACAAGTCACTAGCAGAACTTAATGAGTAGCAGCAGTTAGCAATGTACACATGCTAGGAAAAATTATCTGATGTCTATCTAACAATGACAACATTCATCTAAATATTATACAAAGTTTGTATCAAGACAAATAAGGCCACGAGTAGCAAGATGCAAGAGTTCCAACAAATAGCAAGAAAAAGATCCCATACTGCATAGGTAGGATCACCGTTGGCCTTGAGAAGGCTTCATCTATACCTCAGCAGTAAAATTTAGAGCCATCACATGGAAGCTTCGACTTCAGATCATCAATTTGGCAAGAATCTCATCTTTATCTAACTGTAAATACCAGAGAACTGCCACAAGAAATGAAAATAAAAGGTTAGAATGTGGGTTAGTGCAGCTCATAATTTCATCATCTCATAATCTTCAGACAGTCAGTAAATCAATTTGATATATGAGCATTTGTATATGTTCATGGGTTGTTCCAGGCAAAGATTATATTGCGCAATATTCTTCCAAAAGCTAATAAATATTCAGGGACTTGCTTAAAACACATGGTAATGAGGAAGCTGAACCGTTATAAAGCATGTTATGAAAGAGTAAGGCATAACGAAAAGCAGTATTTTTTTTTCCCTTGGGTGATAAAACTAGACTAGATACTAGCATTAAATATAAACGACAAAATGCAGTACAGATATATGCAGGCTAATGTAAATGCATTAGCGTGACAACCATTTGTCTAACCTCAGTACATACAAATCATACTGAAGGCCACGGCCAGCTTCTATTTAGACAGAAACCACTTGACAAAACTTCGTGTCAATGTTCAAAACAGTAGGGCAATGCCACCCAACACAATGGCACAGTGCTCAAGACACATTGGACGCACCATTTGTAATAGCTCCTATAATAGACATTGGAAATTTAAACTTGCAACTTTTTCCTTTCCCCTTACATGTATCAATTCATGCTGAGATAACTCCCTTCCATTTAAATTCTTCTAATCCCATTCTCTAACACTTTCAATTTCCAGTTATAGCCTTCGCAGAAATGCCAGTTTGGACCAAAACTCCTAAGTTCACTAATACAAGTAACATCTGTTTCATAATCAAGTTCAAAAACATTACCAGAACCAGAAAAGTAGTGAATTTTACAAGCTGCATCGTGATCATACTTAACAGGGCATACTATGGGTTTAAAAAATATCACACAAAGAAGTTACTAATTGTCAACTATGAAAAAACATACACAACCATACTCCACTCTATGATTTAAAAACACAAGGAAAATAAATAGATGCAGATAATATATTATATAAGAACAGAGTATATCCAAAGCAAGGAATTCGATGGCTGTGATCATACCTGACAGAATATATTCAGGTTCCCTGTGATCCTGCATCAGACCCGGATGCTGAGGAGCTTTCAGAATCAGAATCTGCAAAAATACATACCAATGAGAAAGATAGAAACAAGAACTGGACATACAAGAGTGTATGCATAAAAGTTTGAGATATGTTATTCAGATTACAAATTAAAGTACCAGTTGAAGAGGATCCAGAATCACTGCTTGAGCTGCTAGAACTACTTGACCTACTACCATTGTCCAGTGGCTTATCCCCTGGCGCAGACAATGATAGGGGTACATTCATTTCATCTGCTCACAAAAAACATGTTACAATCGATTAATTATAAATTCACTAAAATAAACAATACTTTAAACACCACAAGTTTAGCTCAATTATACATGTAGACTACCTGCTAAATTTTGTTCTGGAACCTCGACCATATCAGATGCCTGGACTCACAAAAAATTAAATAATTGCATTCAGAATTCATAAATCATAGAACATCAGTTCCGAAAAAAGCCAACAATTAAATGTCAGAATCCAAGAGGTACCTTTTGTGGGGCATTCTTAGCTGATTCTGCCCTTTGAATGGCAAGTTCCGCCTTCCTCTTGTTCTTGCTCAAACTTTTCTTGTAATTGGTCACAAATCTATCGAGCTCCCAAAGAGTCTCAGCATCGACACTATCAATGTCCACTTCAATTTCATCGTCATGTTGAGAAAGAGCTGAATTTCTTTTCTTGATGATCTGTACAATGATGTCTAACTTCTCTGGAGGTAGACTCTGGAGGTTTGTGCTAAGTTTTTGCTTTTCCTCATAGGTCATGTCTCTTTTATAAAGATCCTTTGCCTTTGGCTTCTTTGGGACAGGGGTTCTACTGGATGGAGTAATGCTCGATCTTGGAGGTTGTGTCATAGATTCTGATCTATCCAAAATCCTTCTCACATCGAGGGAGGGTGGAGGTAGTGCGGGAGCCCTTCTAGATAATGCTGGTGGTGCAGACATGGTTGTCCCATAATCTAACACATATCTCATTTCACGATTGTAATCCGATTCTATTATGGCCCATCTCTCCTCAAATATCTTTGATAGCTGCTCTGCCATTATATGAACATCTTGCCCAGGTGGGTTATATTCCATAGCATTGTGAAATGTAAGTCTCACATCCTCTGCAAATTCCCTCGGCGATTTGTACCAGTTCTTGACAAGCCTAGTTTTCACAGTACCTAAGTCCATTGGATGCAAGATTATGCTAAAATAATCATGCAATCCAAGCCCCTCGACGTCAACAGGAGCATTAAACACCCAACCATGCTTGTGTTTCATCAATTTCTCAAGCAATGAACTACAGCATTTCAAAAATTTCGATCCCATTCCAAAACCATGTCGCATTTCTCCCCCACCCTGCTTCTTTCCATTCAGTTTTGACTTCTTATGACTCTCTGCAGGAGGGAATTTATCTTTCCCAAGCAAGAACTCTGAATTGCGATATAACTGGTTTGCCTTAGGTGTTCTCTTCTCCTTCTCAACAGTTCCACTGGCTCCATGACTGTTCTCATGCACTGATAAATTTAACTGGTCCAAAGGCCTGATAGGTTCTCGTGGAACAGCAGATGCCACATCAGACTGAACAGGCCTTGCCACAAGTCCATTATCAATCCTATCAATCGCCAACGGATTTGACTTGCCATACTCACCAATCTGCCCCAGTTTCACTTCAATTTTCCTGACCAAACTTCTCACTGTATCAAGCTCATTTTCAAGCTTCCTCTTGAGCTCCAATGTTTCTTGCTTTGATCTTGAGGACAAGTTTATCTTAATTCGATTATCCAATCCTGGCTTTACAGCACCATTTCCTGAGGGCAACTCCCGAGCACTGGGAGTAGCCTCCTCCTGTAGATTGGAACTCAAAGGTTCGTCCTGCTGATGATGGGGGTCTGAATGCTCGTCCAGCAGACAGTTGAGGCTTGAAGGTTCATTCTGCGGCCGGTTTAAGGTGGGCGAGTCATCTGAAACCACATCTGGTCTCGAATTTGGTTGTGGCTTAGCGGAATTTCCATCCTCGTGCAATATAGTCTGGGACGTAGTCTGAGACGGTTGCTTAGCCGTGTCGTTGTTCTCATTCTTTCCGGGCTCTGTAACGTTATCATTCTGGACGATGTTGTTGTTGTCATCTTTGTTGGCAGTTGTCGTGGTCGGAGCAGTGCTGGGAACAACGGCGGTCAAGGCATTAGCTTTGTTCTTAGGCCCTTTATATGCTTTCCTCGTGTACACCTTGTTCTCCGAATATCTCTGCTTCTCTTTAGCTCCATCATCTCCGCCCACTATAGGCCCCGACGCCATACATCCAAAACCCTAATTCTTCTCTTCACCCTTGAATTACCAATACCTATATCAAATCCCAACCAAGAAACCAAGACTAGGGTTTTATGTGCCCAAAAAGGAAAAAAGGCAAGAAAACCTAAATTTCGAGGCCTTTCTCGCAGCAACTCCAATTTCTAGGGCTCACGCAGACCTTTCTCCGACGAAATCCAAATACACCAACTTTCGCCTCCGCAGACGAAGACAGCCAACCTACGCGTGAAGAGGGGAAGAAACACGGTAAAATAGAGGCAACTTTACGGCTTCAAAATAGACAGTAGGTTTCGAGCTTCTTACCTTGGTTTCAAACAGATCTTGCACTCTCTCCTTCGCTACACACTCTCTCTCTAGAACTCTTCGGCTTCTCCTCTCTCTCTCTCTCTGGACGGAGATCGTTTTATCAAACACCAGCTGTACGGCAGCGGTGGGTTCATGCGGAACCATGGACCAGACGAAGCGTTTGGGTCGCCCCTCAGAGTCGTGCCCGGGAGGTATCACCACGAATGAAGGTTGTGGACCCACTCGAGTATAAGGCATGTGGATTGCACGCACCAATGGGAAGGAGAGAAGTCGGGGACGTGTAAATGCCCGACGAATTAAAGGAGGGAAAGCTTTAATGGCGGGGATTTTCGTTTGCGAAAATTTGAAGTGTTCTAGGAGTCGGAGGCATCGCGCGTGAGACATACCTGCCCGTTCGGTGGGGAAATGGGCTGGAATGGACGCGCCGGCATGGCGCTTGGAGAGCATCGATGCTTTCTTTTACTCTTTTGGGCCAATTGTTAAGTCCTAGACAACAGCCCAAAGTTTATTTTTTACGACAATGCGGCCTTTAGTAATAACTTACTCTCTTTTTTAGAAGTGTTTTCATGAAATGGGGAAGGAGTTTTATTTGGACTTGTGGAAAAATGGTTTTTAAATTTTAATTTAGGAATTTTTCAAATAAGTATTTATATAAGATATATTTAGGGGATGATGATCTCAATGTTTAATACAGATAAGATTTAATTTTTATATTTGTCAATATTTTTTTAATTTACCTATTAATGATCCCTTAACAATAATTATGGAGAGAGGTAACGTAAAAACAAAGAAAAATGACTAAGGCGTTTTATAAAATACATGTCATATTAACTAATTTAAGTAATTTTTTTAATCTAATCAAATTAAATAAATATATCATATATTGATGATAGGAGGGAAAAGTCACCTAAGAGCCTAAGACTGTCTCGTACTCTTGTTGACTGTTTTTATTAAGGGGGAGAAAAACAAATTAAATTATTAAATTAATAATAGTATTGACATTTACGTTTGTTTTATAATAGGTCATTTTTAAGCCTTCAAATTGACAGGTAGATTTTGGAATCCTTATTCAAAGTTCCGCTGAAAAGGCGAGTTTGCCTAGACAATAGATAAAGTTCCTTGGTTACATAGCAACGAAATAACTTATTTTATACGTCCAATATTGTTGCATCAGAACTGCTACCTAGTATGAAGAAAGCAATAAGGTCAAGTTAGGAGGAAAATGGAAACTGAGAATTCTTCAAGTTCCTTGAATTCTAACAATTTCACATACTCTCTCCGGGTCCTAATTATAAAATAAAGTTGAGTTTTTTGGAGAAATTAAAGAAGCCAATTAAATTATTTTAAAGTATTTATATTTTTATTTTTTCTCCAAACTAATTAATTTGACTAATAAACTAATATATAATCTAAGGATACTAAAAATATAAACACTCTAAAATAATTTAATTGACTTCCTTAATTTCTCTAAAAAAGTTAATTTTATCTTATAATTAGGACCGGAGATAGTAATAAATAGCAATTTTTCGTGTTCTCTGACGGTCAACATGATGCATACCTATATGCAATTAATGATGCAACAAAGCAATAAACACCTCTTTGTTTTCATTCACCGGGTTAGTGGACAAGGAAGGTTATCTTGCCTTAACTGTGACCTTTCATTTATATGTTTGAGGTAATTTTTCCTTTACAGCCTTATTATGTAAACTGTATGGCTACACATAAGTGCTTCATTAAATATAAGATTGAGTTAACCCTGTACAGTACAAGTGTACAACAGTCTAGTGAGGAATGTTGTGTACAAAGAAATATTTAAAAATGCTAATCCCTGTAAGGATGTTGCTTTGTAATACTCCCTCCGGTCCTAATTATAAGATAAAGTTGACTTTTTTGGAGAAATTAAGGAAGCCAATTAAATTGCTTTAGAGTGTTTATATTTTTAGTATCCTTAGATTATATATTAGTTTATTAGTCAAATTGGTTAGTTTGGAGAAAAAAATAAAAATATAAACAATCTAAAGTAATTTAATTAGCTTCCTTAATTTTTCCAAAAGAGTCAACTTTATCTTATAATTAGGACCGGAGGGAGTATTGGTCAGGTTTCATTTCTAATATGTAGACTTTATGGATGAGAGGATATTGTTGTGAAACATTGTTTTGTTTTCATTTATAATATGCACTCTTTCATCTGCAGCCATATTTAAGTGTTCCTTTCTTTTAAGTTGAACTCAATCAGCTCAAATGTTATATATGACTAACCATATTTGATTAATGCGTTAAGTACAATCATCCGGTGCAATACACGGGGAAGCACAAGCTTGTTATATAAATATATCATATATTGATGATAGGAGGGAATAGTCATCTAAGAGTCTAAGACTGTCTCATGCTCTTGTTGGCTGTTTTTATTAAGGGGGAAAAAGCAAATTAAATTATTAAATTAATAATAGTATTGACATTTACGTTTGTTTTATAATATATTTTCTCTACTTTAAAGCGCCTTTGTTCTGTTCAAATTTGAGAAGATTTTAATTTCCAAAAAGAAGATGAATATGAGCGAGAAGGCCAGAACCTTTACCTAAAAGGTCTGAACGAAAAGCTAATTTAATTATAATTTTGACTTTTGAGGACATTTCCGTGAAAGTCATAAATTGTCGGCGAATCTGCAATTTATTATCTTCTAAGTTCTACCTGCTGAATTGAAACAAAACAGGAAACAAAAGCGTTATAGCAACATAGTACCAAGCTTGGCAAAAACAAAAGAAAAAAGCAACATAGTACCAAGAATAGGATTATAAATGGGAAAATTGCATTGAACTTGCGAGCAAGACAAAATATGATCTCAGACTTTTGGAATCTCTAAATTATAATAAAGTCTCATGAGATTTTTGAGTAATATATTCTAATTGTGAAAAGACTGAAGTACCCCCTCTCATTACTATCACAACCAAAAACAACTCATCTTCTTTTCTTCTCATAATCCTTCTTTAAATTGTTTTAGCAACCTGATCAACCACCAAATCCGCTTCCATGAAAACCCACGACAACGAGTGGTTTCTATTTAATTTCCTTTGTTTCAAGATATTTTCAATTAGTGATGCAATTAACAAAGCAAGACGGCCCGATTCAAAAATAACATCATCTAATTCCTTTATCTTCCATACTAGAACTTTCATTCTCCACCACATTCCATCGATAATCATCCCAATATTCCTGAAGCAGAATACCTGTTTGAGATATAATGAAACCTGAATCAGGTTGGACATTTTAATAGATAAAATTACATCTACACTTCCAGATATGTCATAAGAACATAGAGACAAAGGCTTCGTGCCATTCAGACAGATTTTCTTCAATAAGAAGCCATGCAATCCAATGCCTCCAATCAACATCATGAGAGTCAAGCAATTTAAAAGAAAAGCAGCTTCCAATCCCAACTTTTTTCACCCATTCACAAGACAAAAAAAAAAAACAGATGGACAACCGATTCTCTATTTAATTTACAAATAAAACATAAAATTTCGTACTTTATGAAGCCCTTTTAGCTTCCATATTTGTCATTGTTCTGAAAACCGGACCGGACCGGAAACCGGCGAACCGGCCAACTGGCCGGTCCGGTTCAACCAGTGGACTGGCACTGTTCCGACCCGGGGTTGACCCGGTCAACCCGGGGTGAACCGGTGCAACTCGGCCGGTTCACGGGTTGCCTCTTTTTTTTAAAAAAAAAAACTTTGCTTTTTTAAGCTCCAAATGACATTTTTCTTACTTTTTTTTTTCAGAAAAATTATTTTCCTAAAATTTTTTAATTTTCAATGAGTTTTAAAAGGATTATGGAATATTTTTGGCATTAGTTGGAGAAACATTCTTATGTACTTAACAATATTTTTGTGGGTATTAGGTTTAGAAGGTTATATTGGACTATTGGTTAGAAAAAAACTCTTATTTAGTTTTTTAAATGGTATGGATGAATATTTAAATTATATATATATTTTTAATTGACCCCAGTTTGACTATCAGTCTGACTCCGGTCTGACCCACAGACCCTTGACCCAGTACCCCGACCGGTTCAGTGCCCGGTCCGGGTTTTAATACCTTGATATTTGTTCCCTCGTATTCTAACTAGAAGAGAGTTAGAACCTAACTTCTTGTTTTAGGTGTGTTTGGTTTGAAGGGAGAAGCGGAAAAATGTCCTTATTCTTTCATTTGGTTTGAATTTTTGAGTGGAATAGAAGCCAAAATTTTGACTCTCATTCCCTTCCCTCCCTTTATTTTTGGCTTTCATTACAAAAGATCCCCTCTCCGCTCTTATAATAAACCAAATAAGATAATATACCCCCTCTTCTCCCCTCAAACCAAACACACCTTAGGGTCATGCTCATATCATACCTCTCAGGTTTTGGGCTTTTTGTTATAGGAATACCTCTCAGGCTTTGATCAAACAAATGGGTTATCTCCAGGTCAAACAAAAAAACAATGGGTTTGTAGCAAAAAAAAAAACAATGGGTTTTCTCGGAAGGAAACAGAATGGCCCAAAAATAAAACACTAGCAGTTGTCGCATGCCCGAAATAGGCCTCGAAAAGTTTTTTCCAGGTATACTGAAAAATGGGTACCGTTCCAATGATATATAAATAAATAATCACATAATAATAGTTGGCCAAGACAAAACAAATCCAATACTTTAATTAAAGAGTCAAGTTTGAGTTTCATAAGTAAAAAATACTAAATTAGGAGAACTTTATCCCTTATTCAAGATCCTACTGAAATTATCTTTTATACAGTATTTGGATGGAGAGAAAAATGAGGGGGAGAAAAGTGGAGAGATATTATTATCCCTTCTTGTGTTTGGATATAGGAGAGAAAAGAGAGTAGAAGGAAAATACATGACATATAAAATGACAGTAACATCATTATTGAATTTTTATCTTATTTTTCAAATAATGCAGTGAAAAATAAATTTTAAGAAAAGTTAACACCATCAGATTAAATATTGAAATCAAAATGTAAAATACATTTTCAAAATTTTCCTTTATTATTATGTATGAATAAATTAAAATTATTGCAATAAATAAGGATATAACAAAATATGTTAATAAGTACTGTTTTGAATTTCTAAGAAATTATTTGCTAAAAAAAAGAATTTCTAAAAAATTCCAAAACGATATAAATATTACAATCACTGTCATTAAATATTATAAATTAATTGTCTATATATAATGCAGTTTAAACTAATTGTTTTCATTTAATAATTTCCGTTAAAAAAAATTGTACCCGTTCGAGACTTGAGATGAATGCGAGGCATATATTTACAACCAAAAAAAAAAAAAAAAAAGCGTGGCATGTACAATCCTGTGAATAGTGATCTTCTCTCCAAAAAATTTTTCTCATATATTTTATATAATACAATGGTAAAGTAGACTTTTTTTTAAGGGAAAATTCACTTTTGTTGGCTAAATAAACGAGAAAAGAACTCTTTAAAAAATGAAACGAGAAAATGTGATATTTATGAACCAAAAGAATTTCACTTTTTATCTGCGCGCCATATGCCGATGAAATTGCAAAGTAGCACAAAAGATAAAGAAGATGGCACCTTTAAAGCAAAAAAGGTCTAAAAGACGTCGAATCCAACTAAGAAGGTGAATCCCTTTTCACAAGTGCGGTATAAAATACGTGTGTGTGTGTGTGTGTTTTTTTTTTTACCTTAAAATGAATTACGTGTTAAACAATAGCACCACCTTTTAACCGTTTTTCATTATTTCTTGTATATCAAACGAAGGCACAAGTACAAACTCACTTGCAAATATATATATATATATATATATATATTCTCTCTAGTCTATAATATAAGACATTTTAACTAATTCATAATAAATAAAAAATGATAATTAAATCATTTAATATATCATAAAATATAAGTTTTTTTTTACTTTCACCCTTCTTGAGAAATGTGTTTAAAAAATAGTAAAAAATTTTTTTTCCAATTTATATTCTCTTACATTCATGTGCTTTTTCAATCTCCATATGAGAGAGTGTCATTTTTTTTAATCAAATGAGAGAGAAAGGTTATGGGTATGTTTGGTTGAGCGATTCGATTGCTTATAAGTTGCTTTTTAATAGTGATTTACGGTATACGAAGTAAGTATGTGAGAGGAGTTGTGTCTCGATTTACGTAAAAAGCAACTTATAAGTTTTTATAAGTTGAAACAAACATGCTTTATGTTTGTTTTGGCGATGAGATTGCTTATAAGCTGCTTTTCACATAAATCGAGACAAAACTCTTCTCACATACTTACCTCGTATACCGTAAATCATGATTGAAAAACTGCTTTTAAGTATTCAAATCGTTGTTCCAAATAAGCACAAAGTCATTTCATAAAAGTATTTGCATGGGAAATGATACTCTCTTTGGTCCTATTTATAAATAACTTTCTCTTTGATTGCGTAAAATGAACTGGTAGTTAAAAGTAATAAGTGTGTCAAAAATGTCATTTTTTTCCCTATGACCCTATTTATGAAAAGAGTATAGGAGAGAGAATAGATAAAAAGTATGAGAGATAATGAGTATTTAATAAGGGTAAAATAGGAAAAAGAATCTTACATTTTCAAATAAAAAGTGAAAGTTACTTATAAAAGGGATCAGCCCTATAAGAGAGAAAGTTGTTTATAAATAGGACCGGAGGAAATAGTTGTGAGGAGAGAGAAGAGCTACCGTTTATCATTATAGTTGCGTTGGAAATTTTATTTTAGGGAGAGGAAGATATAATTAGTTGGCAAAGTTAGAAAGTAAGTATTAATCACAGGGCTAAATAGAAAAAAAATGCATTAATTAAATTATAAATGTCCTATACTGTAGACCATACATTTCTTCTACAAACATCCTATGTTGTGAACTTAAGGAGGTATATATACTCGTAATATTTAAGGTGATCATTACAAGTACCATACTCTGAATTTTATTTTGATCACATGGGGTGGGTCAATTGAGCGAAATTAAAGAAAATTAACGCGCCAGATTTTTGTTCGATCCAAATGCTAATTGACCTCAGCTAAGATTTGGATCTCGTTAGTATTTTTCTGTACTTAGGACAACTGTAACGGCCCGTCGTGGCCCCAAGAATCTTCTCTCTTATCATTACAATTCAAAAAAAAATAAAAGAAAATTAACGCGCCAGTACAAGACAATAATCTTCATCAATGTGCATATGTAGTTGAATTAAGTTGGCACTAATAAACCCTAGTTATAAAGTGCAGTCATATTCCTTAGAAATGAAATGCAGAGGCTCAAGAAATACTTGCATACTAAGAAGGGTTAATTTACTTATACTCTGACTAATTAAAATACGACAATTCATCTTATTTTAATCATAAGCTCCCGGTTATACTGAGCATTAAATTCTGAGATTTATATGTTAATTACAGGATTATTGGGTCTAGGCGACGTTGTGCTACCATATGATTGCTCCAATACACAGACACACATTAGTCACAAATTTATTTATTGTTTTGAAAACCAACTGAAAAAGAAATTACATGGCTACAACATTAATTATATGACAGGCAGATTTGTCCCTATTTTATCAATCAAATCATTCCATTTATTGCAAACTCATACATAAGCGCGCAATGGAACTCAGTAATTAGGTCATACCAGGATTCTAGGTAATCAGAGCCACCGATTCCCACATCATCATCAAACCCCAGGTCCCAGCCCCAGGCCACATCACAGGTCACAAATTTTTAACCCCACTTCTCTGATTTTCTTATTAGTTGAATTTTAAAAGATTTAAGAAGTGGGGTAATAAAATCTTAATAAAGAGAATATATAAGATAAAAGAGTAATAAAAATTAATTAAAAATTTTTAACCCCACTTCTCTGATTTTTTTAAATTCAACTCAAAAATTTTTTTCCTCCACTCGCTTTCCCTCCCCCCCTCATACCAAACACGCCCTAAGGGCCTGTTTGGTTAGAGGAGAGGGGATGAAAAATGACCCCCTCCCCTTGTTTGGTATGAAAAATAGGAAGGGAGGGGCCCCAAAAAAGGGGCTCCAAATCCCTCCCACTCCCTCAAATTGATTCCCTCTAATTTGGGGGTTTTGGAGGGAGCCCAAAATTTGGGACTATTTTGCCCTCATATTCTTTTCATATTTCCAATTATATCCTATGAGTCTTCAATAAAAATATAACTTCTTCTTCCTCACTAGCGAAGATATACATACTCAGATTTTCCTGATGATAGGTGATTTATCTGCTGCAGAAAAAATATTTTTTTTCTCTTAGGCTATTATATTGTTTTAGAATGTTTATTCTTGTTTAGTGCATGCTTCTCTAGTGCAGGGCAAAGACACATGCTCATTTTTTTTATTGCCATTTTGCACCTAATTAAACATTGCCACTTAGAAACAATTTTTTTAAGTTTTTCTACCATTTTTTTCAAGTCCTCTACAATTATTTTTCAATAGAAGGAATTTTCCATTTAATTTGACATGATAATTGCTGAAATATTCATATAACGAGAAATTAAGTTGGAGGGAATTGAAAACAATTTCCATTTCATATCTTCATCATTTTTTTTATAAATTATATAATTTATATTGAGTTGTAAATTAATTTAAATCATTTATATAAGGAAAAATATATAAACTAATGTCTAAGGATAAAATGGTAAATTAGATATTACCTCCCCTCCTCTCCCCCTTAAACCAAACAAAGGATCAGTAAAAAACCTTTCCCTTCCTCTCCCTCCAACCAAACCAAACAAGGTGATCCTCCATCCTCCCCTTCCATCCCCTCCCATCCATCCCCTCCCATTCTATCCCCTCCTTTTAAACCAAACAGGCCCTAAGAGTTTATGTGAGCAGAAAAGTAAAAGACTGTATGAGCTTGGAGTTATACAAAATGTCCCTATTCTCTTCCTATATGTATGTATGTAGTACCACTAGCCTATTAATATGGCATACGTTATGTGCAATAGGCTAAAAGAGTACTCCCTCGAGTACTAATTTATAAAGCAGAGTTAAAAGAAAATATAAGGCCAAGATGCAAGTAGTGTTTATATATTTTTTTTAAAATATTCCCCCTCTTTTATTATCCTAAATTATTTGTAATTATTTGTATACTTTAAACTCCAACGCAAGACTTTTCACTGCAAATATTAATCCTAGTGAAGGAAAAAATTGAAAATAAATGTTTTTTTCCCACAAGGTTAAGGATATCAACTATACCACTTCTTAAAAACAATGAAGTAGCTAGTTAGTACTCATATGATCCTTACTACAAATAAAAGTTACTTAACTAATTAAAACAAATGAATTACATAATTCTAATAAATATGACTTAATCTTCTTAAAGCATCACACTACAATAAAAGAGATATTTAGTGGTGCTCCTCCTATAACACTTCTTAAAAAAAGTGTTATACATAATTGTTTTTTATAAAAAAATAAATATTTAGAAACTATGACGCTTCATATTATAAATATCATAGCAAATGTTAGACTTGAGTGGCATTTTTCTACACAAATACTACACAAGACATATAGTTTTGTAAAAAGAAAAATTAAAGTGCTAATTACGACACTTCTTAAACAAGCATCATAGCTAGTCTTATTTTTTTAAAAAAAAAAACAATACCTTAGAAGGCACATAACAGTCAAGCACCTTCCAAGGGTCTTTATTAACCTTGGAAGGCGCTTTTCCAGAAAATGCCTTCCAAGGCTAAAGAAGAATTTTTATTTTTATTTTAAAATGTGCCGCTTTAGAAGGCTCTTGCTTGTCAAACGCCTTCCAAGGCATTACATTTTTTTCTTAATAAACCTTGGAAGGCGCTTGCTTGTCAAGGGCCTTCCAATGCTTTCTTTTTTTAATAAACCAAGCACAAGGCTTTAAATTTTTTTGTTAATAAATCTTAGAAGGTGCTTTTGCAATCAAGCTTCTTCTAAGACTTTAAAACTTAAGCGCCTTCTAAGGTTTTGATTTTTTCTTAAAAAAAAATGCTCCTTAGAAGGTGACAAAAACTACTGGTAAGTATCATAATAAAACAAAGCAAAACATGGGATGTGAATGTGCTATCATGAAAATAGGGGACACTATCACAAGAGGAAAGGAAGAGGCATTTACGTTGATGGATAGGAGGCATAAAATCATCAAGCTTTGCTCTTTCATTTATTGATTTTGTGTTTCCAATAAGGTGCTTAGTGTTGGTGTATAAAATCTTCATACATTACTACTATTATAATCCATTAAGAAGATATTCATCACCAATATACGTCAAAGCTTATTTTCTTTGCAAAATAGTATATATATATATATATATATAAAGAATTTAGAGTTACCATTTTTATCTCCTTTGTATTTTATGAAGTAGGTACCACAAATCAAATGATTAAATGATTTCTAGCACTCTATTTGAATCAATAGATCGAGAAAAGTCACCATTTTATACACCAAATATGAAAGCGATGCAAAATACAAAGTTAGCAAAGTTTTATATGCATATACGATAAAAATAAAGAAGAAAAAAGTCTTTACATGGTTCACCTAAAAATCTACTAGTAGTATATAATGCAAGACTAAATGTTTAAACCGAAAAACAAAGTCACCGAATGCCTTAGATCTGACCACTTAGCAAAAAAGGGTGAGAGAAAGGCAAAATGCTATATTTGAATATTTTACAATATGTAAGATAAAATAAAAATCCAGTAATGTATAAAAAAAATACAAGGGATACAAATCTATAAAGCAATGTATGCTGAGCGTAACCATTTTAGCACAAGTAATAGACTCGTCAAAAATAAAGAGATACTGGATAAAGATGATTCACAGCACAAAAGACATTTGAGAAAAGGATGGTCTAAAAGCTTTCATTGTATAAACTTATAGGTGAGTTTCCATCTTATGTATAAAATGAATGCTAGAGTAGTTAAACAATTCTAAAGTAACCAGCCGTGATTCTTCAAAAGGAAACCCAAGGAAGAGACAAAGGCAATTCACTGTGGCCTTGCATGCCCAAGTAGAACAATTTAACGATCATATGTGTTTGATGCAAGAACAAATTGCGTTATTGAAGGCTCAGATTGACGTCTTACTGCAGTCTAGGTCAGCACCAAGTCCAGCGTGTGACAGCACAAGTGTGAGGAATAGTTGCCCCCTATGCCTAAAGTTCTCATTCCTTTGGTAATTAATTTATTCTCTAGTTGATTTTTTGTTATATTATAAATTAGTGTACCTAAATATATTAACTTTATTTTTCATAGGGCGCATCGACGTGCAAGTTGCATGTCGATGGATCTTTCAACCACATAGTTGCTATGGGCGTGGCTTATAACACCAACAATGATACACTGCATAATTCACCATTGCCCATGAACACACTTCAAGTCAGGGTTGATGTATGCACAAATGAAGACATCCTCTTACCAATCTCTTCTCAGGATGAACAAACAATGGTGAAGATGTTGTTGGTGGTTATGTTGCATGGCTAATAGGTTTGATTGAGATATTTCAAAAGGTAGTTAATTTACAATTCCTTCTACTTTTTCTATGTACTTCAATCTAAAACTAAATTATTGAATTTCAAAAATTTTGTTGGTTCACTACTACAAAAAATATAATAAACAACGCTTATTTTAATGAATATTATGGCAGCTTCTAGCACAGTAAAAGTAAATTACGACGCTTCTTGAATTTCTGAAAGCGTCACAGCTTTTGTGTGTGTGTGTGTGTGCTTTTTTAAGGGCCTTTTACGGTGCTTCTGGGGAGAAGTGTTGTATGAGGTATATATACCTCCTACAACACTTCTCTCTAGAAGCGTCGTAATATATAATAATTTCTTTTTATTATTTTATATAATTGTTTCTTTGAACTCAGCCAATTAAAATCCACAGCAATTTACAATACGAATAGAAAAAAAAGTAAATCAAATCATAATGAAATAACACATAACTAATACATAAAATCAGTACTAGATATATGTAATTACAATTAATGTAATTGTACAACTAATTTTAAGAGAATAAACAATACAAGAATAGGCAAAGAAACAATCTAACGTATGTACCTAAATATTAACTAATTGCCTGACCATATATTCACATTATTCCTCAATGACTTCATCCACTTGTTCATCAGTCAATTGGGCACAATGCTGATCTTCATAATACTACATAAAAATTATACACAGAACGAATTAAACTAAGTATTATTATATTTATAAGCTCAAAAATTAAAAAACTTACAATATATAGGAAGTTTAAGAAGACAGAGTCGACACTTCAAATAAATACCTGAAAAAAAATTATGAGCACACATATATAATCGTGACAAATTTTTAACTAAAAAAGAAAAACTAAACCAAATATTGAGGGAAAAACACTTACAAGCTAGGGAGATTCTAAAAGAGGCTGAGACAAGAAAAAAAATATAGGAGAGGAAGCTTTGTACTTCAACAGAGTTGTGGAAAATGGAGGAGTTAGAGAGAATGCAGAAAGATAAAAATGAAAATAAAAACAACAAGACAAAATTTAAATAGAAAATTATAAAGAAGCAACAATATTTTTTATCAAAGCGTCGTAGCTTCCTAATTTTTTTTAAAAAAGTAAACACCTAAAAAAAACGTTGAATATATTCTAGGCACCATATGGTGCCTTAAAATATCCAAGGCACCCATGTAGTGCCTTATATATTTAGAGGTCACCTTGAATATTCAAGGCGACCATGAATGCCTTAGCCGGTGTTCTATAATAGAGCACCGGCCATGACCCCAATTTTTGGCTTTAACCGGCCCTTGATTATCAAGCATCGGTTCAGGCCTCTCTACCATTAGCCCGCACTTGATTATCAAGCGCCGGCTAGTGCCAGTTTTGGCCACCACTTTATAATCAAACGCTGACTAAGGACCTTTTTCTTTTTTTGGAAACTCAAGAATGAAGTAGGTGATTTCTTTTTTGACTTACTAAAATACGAGATTTTGAATGATAATATCTTTTTAACTTACTCTTACCCTTATTCGGCACTTTATTTTTAAGCGCTAGATAAGTTTTTTTCAAATAAAAAAATGCTAAAAAATAAACCCAGCTATGTCGCTTTTTTGAGAAGCGCCGTAACTTGGACTTTTGTTTTTTTTAAATAAATGTTTTGTATGACACTTGTCTAGGAAAGTGCCGCACAAGTCTAACACAAGCCTAACTTGTACTTTTAAAAAAAAACTATTATCTAAGATGCTTCTTTGAATAAACGCCAAAAAGAGGCGCCGTTAAATCCTTCTTTTGTGGTAGTGGCTGCTGCTCATCCTAAAGGAAAACAAATTGAAGGGCGTGAGAAGAACTCAGAGTGTTCAACAACCCAATAGAAGTCACAACCCTCAACCAGCAACCGAAGTAATAAACAAATAGGCTCATATTGCCAACAATTGGCATCAATGGCTCTAGATTTGATCCGCTAAGGAGGTCAGTCAATACGTTTTGATATTGACATCTATCATATAGATATAGATGATCAAGTCGATGGTAGTTTGCTGAATGAAGTGCTTAGTCATGATTGGCTTAGTGCGACGACCATCAACATATAGATTAGGTACTTTATCATCATTATTTATCACTATTATTGTTATTCCAACCAAACAATAATGATTGCGGTTATTACATTATAAAATTTATGAAAGATGTATTTGCACACCATCAAAATTATGTTCCTGTGTAGGGAAGTTCTTTTACTTGCAGTTCATATTGTATTTTAAATTTAATTGACAAGTGTCTAAGTTAATTGATTTTTAGTTATTTTAATTCGTTCTGTGCATGATTTTTATGTAGTATTATGAAGATCAACATTGTGCCCAATTGACTGACCAACAAGTGGATGTAATTATTGAGGAATGATGTGAATATATGGTCAGGCAATTAGTTAATATTTAGGTACATACATAGGTTGTTTCTTATCTATTCTTGTGTTGTTTATGAATTATCTATACATTAAAATTGTTTTGTTTGCCTACATAGGTACATACGCAGGTACTTAAAGTTAATTGTACATTACAATTGTTACGTTGTAATTAAATACAGTAGTTCTAATTTTATGAATTATTTATTTGTTTCGAGTTATTTTATTCTAATTTGATTTGATTCTAGTTTGATTTTTTGCTGTCAATTTATATTGTAAATTACTGTGGATTGTAAATACAAGTTCAGTAGGAAAGGAAACAATTAAGCAATATTATGAAAAAAAAATGACTTCATATAGCGCTTACTACAGAAGTACCATCAGAAGTCACCCAACTTCTTATGGCACTTATTGATGAAGCACCATAGGAAGTTACACACCTCCTATGGCGTTTTCTTTGGAAGGGCCATAGGAAGTTAGACGCTTCCCTAAAAAAGTGTCAGGGGAAGTGCCAGCTTCCTATGACAATTCCTCAAGGGAGCGTCATAGAAAGATATTTAAAATAAATAAATAAATAATCAAGTTATGACACTTCTATATATTCAATAAGTGTCATAGTTTGTTTTTATAGCATTGGAAGTTATGATGCTTGGGAAGCGCTATAATATTCTTAAAATTAAATGTTATAATTTGTGTTTTTTTGTAGTAGTGTTGATAATTGTAGACTATCATCCTACAAATAATTATCGAAGAGGGAGGAAATGGCAACATATATACACATAGCTATAGAGTTGGTTGCTTCTCAATATTTACGGCAAAATGCTATAGAGTGAATCCAGTTCGTGAAGGCTACATTACAGAAATAACATTAAATCTTGCATCAAAATTAGGAGAGGCTAATGAGAGGAAGTGTTGCCTAGAGAAGCGGAAATGGGTGTGATTTGGTGGGAGTGGCCAGTGGGTCCGAAATCATTGAATGCTTAATGGGTAGGGTTTTATGATATTGGATAATCTACGCAAGCAGCTAGCTTTTTATAAAAAGGGCAAAAGGGTCCACCACAAAAGTCACCTCGACTAGCCTTGTTGTATATATATGCATCAGACGTCCCCTATCTTCTTGAGGCCGCCACATAAAAGTGAAGTTTCATTTATTCCCATGTGTTGTGTGTGTATATACCCCCTCTAGTTTTAAATATACGAGATATTTAAGGGGTTTATTTTACTTTTAAGTATAATATCTAATTCGGCCACTTTGTCTCCTATATTAATTTATAGGGTAAAGGTGTAAAAATATTTATGAACTTTTATCAAAAATGTGTTTAGCACCATATATATTTTGGAGGTGTAAAACTACCTTTGAACATTCACAATGAGAGTAAAAATAATAACACCGTTAAATTTGATCTAACACCATTATTTTTTATGCTAAGACTCACACTCTTTTTGCACATGCAAATGTAACGGTGTTAGGTTAAATTTAACAGTGTTGGCATTTTTACTCTCATTTGAATATTCATGGGTATTTTTGCATTTCCAAAATATATATGGTGCTGAATGTACTTTTAGTAAAAGTTCATGGACATTTTTACTCCTTAACCCTTAATTTATAATTTTTTTCTGCAAATTAAACTATCCCTATCAAATGGATATAGTAAATATTATAATATATTAACATAGTCCCACGTTGATTAGTTGAGCTAAGTCTTAACAATTGACTTAAATCATTTGGATAGAAAGGTACCTAATATCAACCCTATTTATATCTAAAAATTCAACAAAAACCCCACCAAACTAAGAGATAGTTCCAATGCAGGTGATGATTAAACATTTTATTTTATAAAAATCAATACACTCATCAATTTTATAAATATATAACTTAACTAATTCTTTATATGAATTAGTTATGTGTACAAATGAAGTACACCCTTTCACGTAAATAACTGACACTACAAAAAAACATTAAATTATCGACGAAATATCAGTTTTTTGACAAAAACGCAATTACCGATGGAATACGTTCCATCTCTAAAAAGTACGTGGCGAATTGATTTGCCACGGAATCTTTATTCCGTCGGTAATTACAGACGGAATCATCGAAGGAATCTTACCGACGAATTACCCACAGAAAAATTCCATCAGAACTTACTGATGGATTTATGACGGAAAATTTTCTGTCGATATTTACCGGCGGATTTCCGACGGAACTTTTCTGTCAGAAATTACTATCGGAATTTTTTTGTGGATAATCCGTTGGTAGTTTAATAGTATTTTTTTTAAAAAAAAAAATCCTCATGGCTCCTTTAAAAAAAGCCACATGGACATCATCGGAGGCCCCCCATTGCTGGTCAGCGTCCGGCCCGCCCCCGGGCGGGGGCTACGTGTCCCTCTAACATTGCTCTACATGTCTCCGTGAGATATAATTGTTGCGTTTTGTGACAAAAGTCGGATTTGAACCTTGGACCTTTGGTGTGTGGTCTGATGCTTTTGCCAGTTGAGCTGCTTTGACTTTACGTTATTTTTCACATAATAATATATATAATGTAATAATTAAAAAATATATATAATATTAAGATAAATATATATAATATTAAATATATAATATATAATTGTATATTTTTTTTATAATATAAAATCTAAAAATTTTTAATTTCTTATTTCTTTTAAAATTTTTATTAATAATATTATATATATTTAATATATTATAGTATATATTAATTTTATGATATTTGAATATTTTTATTTTTTATATATTCTTTTTACTTTTTATTATATAAATTATTAAAATATAGTAAAAAAATTATTAATTTTACCTACATATTACCCATGGAATTCCATCAGTAATTTTAGTTTTAAAATTACCCACAGAATTCCGTCGGTAATTACTGACAGAAAAAATTCCGTAGCTAATTTGTTGGTACTTACCGACAGAATTTTTTCTGTCTTTAATGTGCCAGGAATTACAAACGGAATTTTTTTCCGTCGGTAATTACGTCATAAAATTTATTTTCTAACGGAATTTTGGGAAGGAATTTGCCGACAAAAAATCCGTCATTAATACATCAGAAATTACAGACGAAAATAATTCATTGGGTAATTCCATCGGTAATAACATATTTTTTTTGTAGTGTGAATAAATAAATTTTGGATGTGAAAGTAGTATTGAGCAGAAACTTATAAGCTAAGGATGCTAATTAAAAGAAGACACATATATAGGTAGAAAAGAAAAGAAAAGAAAGGAATTAACGATAATAAGATTAGTTTTCAGGTAAAGTCGTTATCAAGCTTCTAACGTGGAGCACGTACACAAACCGAAACCCAAGTTGTGAAATGTATGTGAGTGGTCCATTGTTCCAGCTGCTACCACTTTAACCCTTCGTCTTCCTCATGGGCGGTGGGACGATCACAAAACATAAAGGAATTAAGGAACACACTTCACACGTATCAACTGAATCATGTACTATAAAATAACCTTATATTCTTCCTTACCACTAATCAATATGAGGAGGAGAACATAAATTTAAAACTCGATAAGCGCACTTATTAAGAGTTGGGAAATCCTTTACGCTCTAGCCTTAATGATCTTGTTTTATGTTTTTAACTATATAGAGTAGTTTTTTAGAACAAGTCTTGAAAATAAAAATTTTAAAAAAATATGTTTGAACCGTTTTCTAATTTTTTAGTATAAAAAGTAATAAAATAGAAAAAAAGATGTTCTGATTTTTTTTAATCTTTCAAAACACATAACAGAAAAAACATTTTTCAACATTTTTATTTTTAAAATAAAAGGCTATTTTGAAAACGGAAATCAAACCAACCCTTTATTTATTGTGTTCTAAAAATTCAAAATTAGTTGGAGCTAAAATTTCATTATGAAACACTTACTAATTATTTTGTTAGCCTAAAAAATTGGTTTATTCTTTTTAAATATTCGGTTTATCAACATGTTCTTTTTTTTTTATAATAATAATTGATTATTGAGAAAAACAAAACAAAAACTTGAATACACCTATAAATGGCTGAACCAACTTGACAACATTGTTAACTCTCAGTCCTAGTTAATAGGTGAGATATTCTCTTTAAAATAAATAAATAGATAATGATAGGTGAGATAGAATATTTGGTTAATAACGTCAAAATCCAATGCCCCTTGAGTAGGGTAGGGCACCCTTGCTTTGCGTGCAATGCGTACTGCTTTTCTGTCCTCAATTTAATGTTTGATGAAGACAGTTTCTCATATATAATTCACATCTTTTATGCAATATACTTTCAATATTATTACCAATATCCTTAATATATAAGATCCATTTGATTAATTAGATAGATTAAAAATAATAATTAAATTAGTTATTTATAAAAAATATATGTTGATTTCCTTAATACAGTATATCCTTGACCTGTTGACATTTTATAATATGAAACATAAATTTAATAATCTGCTATGCCTATATTTTTAAAGTTATAATTAGTGGGGCTTATCTCAAATTTAGTGGAGTATGTTATAAGAGAAACATTCACTAAAAATATTTTTCTTATGGCTTTCACTTAAAAGACTGTCTTTTCAAAAACATCTTTAACATCTTTATTTATCTAAAGTCATTTGAATTATGTGAATTCTCTTGCAAAAGCTGAGAAGAAGAAGGCATTATTTATTGATAATAGCCCGTGTTATTTACTTATTTTTAAAAAATATAATTCTTCACTCCCTACTATTAAATCATGTGTGATGGTGAATAATTAAAAAGGGAGAATGATAAAAAAAAGAACTTTTACATTGTAAAATTTTAAATCAAGTTTATTATTAAAAATTGATAATAATAATAAATAGATTTGACAAGCAATTTAAAAATTATTTTATGAGAAATACCTGATTTAAGATTTTATAATTTTAAATTTTTTTTATCATTCTCCCTAATAAAAAGCATTTTAATCAAGATATATTCAATTAAATAATCCAAATCCATGAATAAACAAAAAGCCAATAAGCACCGCGTGACCCCCAAGAGACACCGGAGAGTAGAGGTCAACCTTGGTTTGCTCGCTTTCTAACTCACCGTTCGGTCCGCAACAACAATATACTACTCTTTTCTATCTTATTTATAAATAATTTTTTTTAATTGCATAAAATAAATTAATAGTTAAAAATAATAAGTGTGTATAAAAATATCATATTTTTCATATATACCCCTATTTATGAAAAGAGTATAGGAGCGAAAATGGATAAAAAGTATGAGAGATAACTCTTGGTGTATGTGATAATTAACTATAAATATATGTATTTAATAAGGGTAAAAGAGGAAAAAGAATCTTAAATTTTCAGACATAAAGTGAAAATTGCTTATAAAAAGGACCAACCCTATGAGAGAGAAAGTTGCTTATAATTAGGATTGGAGGGAGTAATATTTACGAATTTAAAAGAAAAACACTCAAGTGCTCCTTCCGCTTCTATTTATAAGCAACTTTCTCCTTAATTACGCAAAACAAACTAATAGTTAAAAGCAATAATTATGTCAAGATGCCATGTTTTTTTTCATATATGCACATATTTATGAAAAGAGTATAGGAGGGATAATAGATAAAAAGTATGAGAGATAATGAGTATAAGATATGAGAAGAATGAGTATTTAATATGGGTAAAATAGGAAAAAAATGTACATTTTTAGATAAAAAATAAAAGTTGCTTATAAAAATGACCAACCCCATAAAAAAGAAAGTTACTTATAAATAAGACCGAAGGAAGTAACTATGAAGCTTAGTACAAATAGCACTTACCTGAGTTTTTTACACATCTAGTTAGGGGTAGAGCTGGGCAAACGGGCCGGCCCATGACGGGCTCGGGCCTAAACGAGCCGGTCCGTTTAGGCCCGAGTCCTAAAAACAGCCCTTATTTGATGGCCCGGCCCGTTTAACTGAAGCCTGCGGGCCGGCCCGCAGGCTTCAGGCCCGTTTAACGTTTTCCATCTCCTTTATGCCCCTAATGACTAAAATATATAATCTAACATATAAATATTATTAAAACTACTTAAAACATATATAGCATCCATATTCAATAAAACATAAACACTAAAACCTAACAAACAAACCATAATTAATATCCATAACCAGTCAAACACTCAAACAAGTTCATAAACCACAGACAAAAGCCATAATCAAATAAGTCTACAAGAACAAGACCACAATCAAACAAGTTCACAAACTACAACCAAAGAAGTTCATAGCTACAATAGGGCAAAAAAAAAACATTGCTATAGTGAGTTCTTAAAAAAAAAAAAAAAATTAAACGGGCTTAAACGGGCCGGCCCGTTTAAGCCCGCTTCCATTTTTTTGCTTTAAATCACAGGCCCGGCCCTTGACGGGCTCGGCCCTTGACGGGCTCGGCCCGAATTTCCGGCTCTAGTTAGGGGTTCAAATTCTGATAGTGTGTGTATGGAGATGATTTTCTAACTAGCATTCAAGCCCCTTTCAAGAAATTTACAATGTGAGGGAATTAATTATTACTATTAATGGTAGATATCCTGGACTTAAAATATAAAAAGACACTCAGGTACAAATAAGATACTCCTATGTAAATTTGATTTCTTTAAATATTTTTTCTTCTTAAATATCCCTAAATATAATAAATTATCACGAAGATACCCATAATTAATCACTGGGGGTGTGATCGAGTAAAAAGAACTTATTTTTTCAAAGATGAATTTAAGAGTTTAATATTTTAAGATAAGAGAATGTATCGAAAATTATCCTATCTAATTTAGCACCATAATATTTGAATTTTGTGCCTTTCTTGTAGGAAGCCTTTTACATAATTTTCTTAATTAAAACAATAATATGATTAAAAAAATTTCTAAATAGAAATTAATCAGAATTCAGAACCTCACATGCTGCAAATAAATTAAAATATAATTACCAAATGGGAAAGTCAAAATTAATTATAATCAAAATTTATTTATTTACATTGACATAAAATTATTTTTTTACTCATATGGTAATAAACATAAGAAATGATGATTATGTATTACGTTTATTTTTTCTTTTTATCAATAACAATATATATAATAATTATGTAATGACCGGAAAAAGGGGATTCCCCATGCCACATTTAAAAGAATCCATACAATTTCCAAAAAAAAAAAAAGATTTCCTTTCAAGGCTCAACATGGCCTGTGAAATTCCCCTGAAAGCCTCAGAAAGTCTCCCAAGAGACATTATATAAGGCATTGTTTCCAGAGAACAGCTTACTCACTGCTCATCAATTTCCTCTTCCTCCTCAAAAGAACGCTCATTCCAAGCAACCCTCAAGAAAATGG
The DNA here is from genome assembly GCA_963242795.1 of Inga leiocalycina. Lineage (NCBI taxonomy): Eukaryota > Viridiplantae > Streptophyta > Magnoliopsida > Fabales > Fabaceae > Inga > Inga leiocalycina. Next base: position 56,296,182 of record OY725329.1, read on the forward strand.
GTTCCTTCTCCTATTTACAACCTCTGTTTCTGCTTGCTCTGTTTCTGCTTTCCTCTACCCGCCAAACAGAAGCAGAGGAATTGGATTCCCTTGGAATCAGGAACATAACAACTAGTTTCAGCAGTACATACGGAGGTTGCAACTGGTTCAGAGGAAAATGGGTGTACGACGCTTCTTATCCTCTATACGACCCGTCGTCTTGTCCCTTCATAGATCCCCAGTTTAACTGTCAAAAGTACGGTCGTCCCGACACTCTGTACCAGAAATTTAGGTGGCAGCCATTTTCATGTCCCCTGCCCAGGTCACTCTGCTTTCCCTTCTTCTTCTTCTTCTTCTTCAATCTTTCTCTCTGTAATTCCAGCTCAGAGCTTAATATATCACCTTTATGTGCCCTGAATGTTACTACTATCTATATGAGTCTTGTTAGTTTTTAGCAAATAGGCAAGTAAAAGTGGATTTGTTTTATGAAGGAAAAATATGACTGGGGTCTCTGTTTTTTTAGCGGTACATTGGGTCATTTATGTATGATCCTTGTCCTCTGTTCGCACTTCATTGTTTTCTTTTTGAATCTTTTCATCTATCTCCCTTATGTTTTACATGCAAGGTCAATTTTTTTTCCCTACGACAAACGATTTATCTCTCCTACATTTCAAAGCATAAATTTTGTTGGTGCAGATTCAATGCATTGAATTTCCTGGAGAAATACAGGGGAAAGAAGATAATGTTTGTCGGTGACTCACTGAGTCTGAACCAGTTCAACTCGCTGGCTTGTATGATTCATGCCTGGGTACCAAACTCTAGGACCACCTTCAACAAAAGGAACGCTCTTACTTCAGTGACCTTTGAGGTGGGTAATTACATAATTAACTTCTCTTTTTTTCCTGCTTTTGAGGCTCTTGCAATGAACTAAAGTAGTAGGATCAAAGTTTGATCATATTTTTCTGTTACCCTCAAATCTGATCTGGACACTACCTCGTGGCAATTGCATATTTTTGTCTGTTACTGTGGGAAAGCTCCGAAGAGAGAGCGCAATAATGATAGGACGTGATTGGGGGGATGCCTTTTCTTTTTCGGGGAACATGTCTGATTTTCATAGTAATGCTTAATTAATGATACTGTCTTAGACTTTGCGTAATTTAATTACTATCTCACTTTACCCACCAAATTCCAACGTGTCCATTATTACTTTTTCTCAATTTAGCTTGAGTATTTGTACTAATACTCCCTCCCGTCTTCTTTGTAAACTACACTAATTTATAATATCACTCTGGTCTTATTTATAAGTCTAAATTAACTAACTCTCACATACTAAGAAGGGTTAGTTAACTCATTAATTATAAGTTAAATTTTCAATTTTGCACTTATCTATAATTGATTTTAAAAGTCAACATAAATGAATTCTTATTGTTTATTGCAATTATAGGGGCAAAAAAGTAAAATACGCATTTATTACCTCAAAACTAGACTTATAATAAGGATCAAAATTTTTGGTCAAAATGGAGTTATAAATAGAACCAAAGTGTTATGAATTATCACTATGGTCCTATTTATAAGTCCTTTTTAACTAAATCTCGCATGCCAAGAAGAGGTGGTTAACTCAATAATTATGGGATAAATTTCTAACTTTATCCTCATTTATGAATGAGTACTTTTCAACTTTTTTTTCTCTATCTATCTTTAATAGAGGCAAAATTGTCACAATCTCATTTACTACTCTGAAATTGGACTTATAAATAGGATCAGAGTAATAAGAAATTTTAGTCAAGTTATTTAATGTGTTTTAAATTAATAAAATTAACTATATTACCCTTAATTAAATAATATGATTTTCAAATATACATTTACTATATGTCATGTCTATCTCCCTTAAGGGGGTAAAAGTGAAAACAATCATTAATTACCATAACAATATCATACTTATCACTATAGTCCTCTCTATAAATCTAAATTAATTAACTTTCACATATCAAGTAAAGTTAATTAACTCATTAGTTATGGGTTAAATTTTTATTTTTGTCCTTATCTATGATTGATTTTAAAAGTTAATATGAATAAATTCTTTTTGTTGCAATTAATAGGGGCAAAAATATAATAAATGCATTTATTACTCTGAAACTAGATTTATAATAAAGACCAAAATTTTTAATTAAAATAGACTTATAAATAAGACCGATGTTATATGAATTTGGATAGGAGGGATGGAGTAGCTTATTTTAAGTAATTTTATGTTGAGCCAGCTAGATATATACTTTCTTCAATCTTAAATGTAGGATTTAAATTAGCTAATTGGCAGAAATTAAAAAGATTAGTTTAATTAGTTATTAGTTAATCGTATAAAATGTGTATTAGTTTTCCTAACCAGTTTGCATTAGATTTTACTCCTTCAATGTAAAACCTCTGTCAATATGTGTAATCAACAAGAAAAGTCCATGCAAAAAATTATATGTTTAGAAGTTAAAATTAATTGAAATGTTATATTTAGATAAAAACCCACCCTTCTAGTTACCTTTTCATTTAAGTGTTCGTTTGAGATAGTTTATTTTTTGTTAGTAAGTGCTTATAAATCATGACTTACGTTATGCGAGGTAAATATGTGAGAGAAGTTTTATCTCAACTTACGTAATAAATGATTGTTGACCCCAATAAACAATACCAAACACACATTAAGACAGCTGGGGGTAGTTGTGTCATAAAAAGTTTGAAACTCTTGATTTTGGTTAGGGTTAAGGTGCAAACTTATCAACGAAGTTTTGTTCGAGGGCATAAATATCTTTTAAAATGGGTAAAATACCAATGAACAATTAAAAAGGGGTATACATCATAAAAACCGTTAAATCCGTACAAATGTGTACTAATGGTATTAATACGGATTTAACAGTTTTTGTGGTGGATGCCCCTTTTTAATTATTCATTAATATTTTTATCTTTTTTAAAAGATATTTATATCAAACGCTTATCAGACAAAATTTCATCGATAAATTTATACCTTAACCCTCTTGACTACGTTAAACGTATGGGCGGAAGCCAGTTGCTTGAAATGGAAAGTTGGGGGAACTTAATGTCAAAATTAGCAATCAATGATTTGGACTGACATACGCAGTTCTCCCAGGGAGTATTCAACACACACCCAAATTAAAAAGTGAAAGTTACTGTGGTGTTGTACAGGAATGGTGATAAATCATAAATGCACGGTAAAATCCCACTCATATCTCAGGATTAGGAAATATATTAAAAAATTTCTAACGTAGAATCCTTTATAAAAAAAAGCCTTTAATATAGAATTCTCTATAAAAGAAAATCCTTAAGAATCTCTATAACACGTATAGGTTTGTTAATAATTATTCTATAATTTATTAATATAATCATATACACTTATCAATAAGATAAATTTATATTTAAAATTTATCTCACTGAAAATTTTAAATTTTTTTTTAATAGGTGAATCTGCATCGAGATTTTTTTGATATACTTTTTTAATCCTTGAGACTTGAGTAGGTGAGAAATGATGACGTGGTCTGAATAATGTTGTGAACAGGAGTATGGGTTGGAGTTGAATCTGTACAGGACGGCGTATTTGGTGGATCTTGACCATGAGAGTGTGGGACGAGTGTTGAAACTTGACTCCATCAAGAACGGTGACGCCTGGAGAGGAATGGACGTCCTCGTCTTCAACACCTGGCATTGGTGGACCCACACTGAATCATCTCAACCGTACGATCATTCTCACTTTATGATATCTTTCAAAAAGCAAGATTAATTTGTGTGTGTTGGGTTAATTAAGTATACATGCATGCAGGTGGGAATACATGGAGGCAGATAAGAAGCTGTACAAGGACATGAACCGGTTCATTGCCTTCTACAAAGGCCTCACCACTTGGGCCAGGTGGGTCAACCTCAATGTTGACCCTGCCAAGACCAAGGTCTTCTTCTTGGGCATCTCTCCCGTACATTATCAGTGAGTTCTTCCCTATCTACCTCTTTTTTATTCATGGAATTAAAACCGAACTCAGATTGGCTTATCACACCAATGAACAAGGGAGCCAGTTCATTGGTCGGTTTGGTCAATAATTAATTTTTTTATTTAAATATTATTTTAATTACGACCAGTCTAATCTTAGACTGGCTCTGATTTAAACCACTGACACTAACATCATGAGATTATAAGCGGGTTCTGACCTGCCTCCTTCTACTTATAAAAACAGGGGGAGAGAGTGGAATGAACCAGAAAGGTCATGCATGAAGGAGAGGGAGCCATATTTTGGGGTGAAGTACCCAGGAGGGACACCAATGGCATGGGTGGTGGTGAACAAAGTGTTGAGCAGAATGAAGAAGCCTGTTTACTTCCTGGATGTCACCACTCTCTCTCAGTACAGGAAAGATGCTCACCCTGAGGCTTACAGTGACGTCATGGATGTTGATTGCAGCCACTGGTGCCTCCCTGGCCTCCCTGATACCTGGAATCTCCTTCTCCATGCTGCTCTCTTCTCTTAATCATGTTTTTAATTTATTACGTAACTGCCAGTGATCATCCCTGCAAGGCATTGCTAGCTCTTATGCTCCAAAATTGTAAAGCTTTGACTATTTTTGGCATCAACTTGCCTTCATTAATTTGTACCCAAAATAATTAACCTTCTCATTTAATTTGATATAAATTATTTCTAGTCCTAAATTTAAAAGAAGGAAATAACTCCTTGATATAGGGTTTTCTAGTTATATTGGAAGAAGGTGATGATTACCTCGCAGCTGAATTATTGTGAGGTTATCTGATGAGGCTCAAACGAGTTTAGGATTGGGGTGCCCGAAATATGATCTTGAAAAGTAACTCTACTGATGAAGCAATGCACCTGAATCTTAATCATGTTTTGGTAGCTCATGCAGATTGAGGACTGACTCCTCAAAACAAATGTATGACGCAATGTTCTTCACAATTGGAAATCTACTGGATAAGTCACAACATCAATATCGTGGCAGATGTTCTTGTGAATCAGTTTTTTTTTTTTTTTTACTTAGGTTGTCTTTATTTCCCATATATCAAAAAGTTATTAAAATAACAACTAAACTATAAAACTTATTTTTGGTTAATCTAATACTAATTTGTTTCTAAATGGCATATAAACTCCATTAATTTTTTAAGCTTCGCCTGTTTTCCTAACCCTGCTAAAGTTGATGATTGGTTTAGGGCCTGTAACTGATAAATTGGGTTATAAGCGATAACTATCAAATTCAAATTTAGATATAAAATATTTTTTTTTGACATTATTCGAATTTATTTTTAAGAGAGATGTCTATGTTTAATAACAGAAAAAATTACTTTCAATAAGTGAACATCTTTGCATAGGGAAAAAAAAAAGTCAGATTTTGAATCCAAGCAATACAAAAACTTCTACTCAAAACGTGTCGTGTGTTCCATAACTCAAGAATCAAATTCAATTTTTGGATAGACCAGATATATTTTCTATAAATAAATGATAGGCTAACTAGATTTGTCTAAACAGGAAACAGGGGCCAGATGTCTCGCTCACATGAGTCACTGGTTCATATCCTCTCCATGTGTCTTCCTGACGAAGCCTTTCCAACATTCCCATATTGATCGTCATCTTCGCGCCTCTTTACTCTCTGAAAACCGTAAGCTGAGACACCCCTATGGCGTTACCACTGTCATCCACGTCGCACCGGCGCCACCTTTTCCCCCACATGTCCTCTCTCATGCGTACCCATCCACCACCCACCTCCTCTCTGCCGCCATATCCATTTGTCCTTTTATATCTAAAGTCAGGAAATCGGGCGAGCCCGTGAAAGGCCTGATTTAGAGTTTTCAGCAGGAGGTGGGTAGGCTTTGTAGGATCAGTCCTTTTAAATATGTTTAATATTTTTTTAAAAAAATAATTAAATAAGGTCATAAGGATAATTGGATAGGGCAGTAGGCAAATTTAATAACCCAATCCTTAGATAGTCAGACGCTCTCACACTCCACTTAGACCTCACACATCGATAATGTTTGTGTTTTGTTTTGGTTTGGATTTAATTCTTAATGTTTGTGTTTTGTTAAACATCGATAATGTTTGATGTTTTAACTTAATTTTGGTAATATTCATATTTAAAATTAGGTATTTTAATCTTCGAGTATATAAGAATATAAAAGGTGTTAAACGGGCTTCGGCCCATTGACTTCAACTAAACGGGCCGGGCCCAACAATTTTGTACCTTTTCAAGTTTCTCTTTTTTATTTTATTTTTGTCTATCTATATTTTTAGTTGGCAGACTCCAAGTTTAAATTTGTCCTTGAACATATGTTAGATTTGTGATTCGGTGTTAATTTTTCTGTTTCATGAAATTTGCTTGGATTGGACTTAGGTCTTAATATTTATGTTTTGTTAAATATGAATAATATTTGATTTTTTAATTTAATTTTAATGATATTTATGTTTTAAATTAGATATTTTAATTTTTAAGTGAATAAGGGAAAAAAAAAAAAAAGGCTCAAAGCCCGCGAGTTTTTATTAAGCGGCCCTTTTTTAGAGTCGGTTCTAAATGGGATGGTTCGTTTAGGGCCGGCCCTCCACGGCCAAGCCTGCCTATTTTACCCGCTGTATTTATATCTCCTCAGCTCTCTCTCTCTCTGATTCATCTCACACAAGCATTTCATCAAACACATGCCGATCACACTTACAAAGAAGTTAACAACAACTACAACAACAATGGCGTCAAAGCAAATGTCTCGTAGGGATAACACGACGACCGAGAGGGAGGTTCACATTGAGAAGGATCAAGTCCCGAAGATGACCTCTCACTTCGAGCATCTCGCCGAACAGGTTAAGGACGGACTGGGGACTCCGCAAGGGTGTGTTCAGGAATTATAGAGTGGGGAGTACAGGAAGGATCACAGTGGGAGAGCCATTGGTGAAATCGGTGGATCTGGGAAAACAAGGGAGACTCGTGAATTAGGGCCACATTTCGAATCTCTTGCCGATAAGGTGAAGGGAGAAAATAAGGAGAAGAAAGAATCGCATGCCGATAAAGCTAGGAATACTACTTCAGCGCCTTATTCAAATGTGGGCAAATTCGAAGTGAAAGCTGAAGAGAACAAGGACTCAGCTACAGAAGCTAGAAGGAGAGATCAATCTGAACTCAAGAGTCGAACAAGAGAAGTAAATACAGGCAGATCAACGGAAAGTGATGTGCAGATCAAGAGAAAGCAGCAGAGGGCAAGTTGAAGCAGAAAAGGGACGAAGCTTGGAGAACAGAGGGAGGTTAGAATCATAGAAGAGAAACGGGGGAGAGACACAGAGCAGAGGAGTAGTTAAAGGTAGGGTTGTAGTTGAAACTCGAGGTCCTAAAGTTGTTGTAACGTGTGCATTTGAAGGAGGCGAGAAAGGAGAAACAGGAAGAGGTGGCGATCAGGAGAAAGAATCGGAATCTACCTTTGAGAATCGATGAGAGGGAAAAGCAGGAAACTAGTGAAGCAGTTGATTCTACAAACCAAACAGCTCAAGAGAAAGCTGCAAAAGCAAGGGACATAGCAATGGAGAAAGCTGCTGAAGCCAGAGAGAAAGCTGCTCAAGCCAGAGACGTGACACTAGACAAGGCAGCTCAAGCCAAAGACGTGACACTAGACAAGGCAACTCAAGCCAAAGACGAAGCACTTCAAGCCAAAGACGTGACTCTAGACAAGGCTGCTCAAGCCAAAGATGCGACATTAGACAAGGCAGCTTGTCAATCCCTTTAATATTTCAATATTCGTTGAATATTAAGCGTATAGTTTCGTCAGAATATAAATAGTGAAAAAATACTAATAATAAGTACTTATTTATAATACAGAAACTCTCCGGAGGTTTTGAAAAATATATGCAAATGTATAAGTATTCAAAAGAAACAAAAGTACAAGTATAGAAAACTACAACAGCTTCAGTATATACCAGGACTCTATTAACTGATAGCCATTGTCTTACCTTTCGATTGGCTAGCCTCAGCTGTAATGTTTTTCAGTTTGAAAAAGGGTGGATTCAAACAAATTTAAGTAATAACATGCATTTTAGATATACAAAATGTGAAAATAAATATGTCATGCACTATGTTATGTAAAGCGATAGAATGTTGTGTGCACATTGTCCAAGGCCAAACGACTGTTTGCAACCCTGGCTTACTTTGCGCTTCCGTTGGGTCTCAGACCATAACCAAACTAATATGCGTGTCCCAGACACTATGCTTATGTACAGAAGGTGACATATATAAATATACAATAATTATATGATGTATGAAAGAAAGTGTTACTGCCTGACTCCTTTTTCAATTCCTCGGTCAGTCCTAAACTTTGGTTCCGACTCAGGCTATTTCTAGTTCCTATAAAAATTAGACTTACAAATAACTGATTATTACTTATACTATTACTATCTTTAAATCAAATTATGCTGGTTATCTAATGCAGTTATAATAGTTTCTGCACACTGCAGTTTCACTGTTTCCAGAAACTTGCAGATTTCCAGCCAATTTTCGAAATTTATAATTAGTTCTAGAAAAATCCAATTTGACTAATTCTAAACCTATATGAAGTTCTTTTAAGGAAAAATACTTGAGTCTGACCACTGCAATCACATTATTCCCAGAAATTTGTCAAACTTCGCCTATTCCAGATTTCCTTTCAGAAACAGGGCACAACTTCAAAAATCCATATCTTTTAATCTACTAGTTCAAAAATTATGATTTAGCTATCAAATTAAAGCTCTACATCTTTACTTTAATCCTGTCAAATTTCATAATTTTTGGATTAGGTTTGACTAACGAATTTCATTGCATAATAACACAGCCTCCAGTGAAGCAAATCAAACAACATTTCCTTTCAATTTCAGAAATTTCCAAATTTGCATATCAACATCCAAAAGTCATGAACACATGTATTTCTACACAATTTTCCCTTCTAAATCCAATGGAACTATCAAAATTACAAAATTCCAACTCCTTCAGTCGCGTAGCTTCATAATAATTTTGTAAAGCTTCCGCATAATTTCCTTCGGATTGAGCCGACATCCGTTACGGTCGTCATTTGGTTCAAAGAATCTCCGTTCCAGAACCGTACGTGAGATTTTCATCTCATATAGCTCCTCCTCTCCTTTATGTGCATAATGATAAAAATACATCTTCCCCTTGTTCTGCCCCTGGCCGAAAATTAGAACCTTAGAAGAGAAGTTAGGTTTTCATGATTTTTCTTGATTAACCACTTCCTTTTCACTTATAATCACAAGATTAAGTACCTAAACACTAAACAAACATGATTCATGAAAATTTCGATAGCATTTCCCCTTAAGGTTTCATAATCCATTTTCACAAAACCAAGCCAAATTCAATAACAACAACCACAACAACATCATATAATATAAGAGTATCAAAGTTTGTAAGATTATATCTTGGTTGCTCACTTTCTCTCTCTTGAATGTGACTGATCTCTCTCTCTCTCTCTCTCTCTTCTTCTTTTGGCTTTCTGCAAGTGTTATTCATAAAGGAAAAGAGCTTAGGAGAGGTTTCCAATGAGTTAGAGGGCTTAAACATATAAAAATCATCATCAAGTATCAACTCTCCTTGTCTTTGCTTGAATTAATTGAGCTCTCACTTGTTCTTGTTTATTCTTGCCTCCTACGTCCAACTCTCTCTCGCTCCCTCCCTCCCTCCCTCCCTCCATCCAAATGTTGGCCGGCTCTTTGGAGAGGATGACTATCCATTAAAAAATATCCAACTTCACCTCTTTACTTAATATTATTTTATTGCAATCTTTTTTATCATATGTTCCCTTTGACTTTTCTTTGCTTTATCCTTTTTGTTTGGCCATAAATATTTTTTCCCTCTTCCTCCATTATCTTGGCCGAAATATTGGGCCTTTGAAGGAGTTAAAATGCTTCTTAAATTATCACCATTTTATCTCTTCACATATTTTATTTTACCCACAATTTTTCACTTTTCAAACATCTTGGCCAAAATTCCTTTTTATTTAGGCATAGCATGAACCAAATATCTAATCCTCTTCTTGCTTCTTTTTAGACGTCCAAGGCCATAGGAAAAGAAGAAAATATTGGCTTTTAAATTTTTATTTGCTAAATGACCATTTTGCCTATATATTTTTTTTTGTAATTAAATTGGGTCTTCTTCTTTTTTCTCTTCTTGAACAAAACTCACAATTGATTGGGCCCAAGACTTGTGTTCTTTCATCTATTATGTTGAGCTTCAATAATATGTTTTTTGGAAGACAAAAATTGCATTTGATATCTTGTTTTAGTTCAATTTTCATATAACCTCAATTAAGGGTGTTATTATTATTCCAAGCGTTCCAAAACTAATTATTTTATTTCTTTTAATGTCATGAATATATAAGAAATATTAATGAATAAAAAGTGGGGTGTTCCACGGCTCAAGCTAAAGACGTGACACTAGACAAGGCAGCTCAAGCCCAAGATTACACAGTAGAGAAGGCTCCTCAAGCCAAAGATGTGACCTTAGAGAAAGGCCAGCAAGGCTAAAATATTGCAAAAGACACCATCTCAAGCGCCACCCAGAAGGCTACAGATTACACTTCTCAAGCAGCAGGGAAGGCGAAATCTACCGGTACTACTACTACGCAATATGTTGGAGAGAATGCAGTTCAGGCTAAGGATGTTACTCTGGAGACTGGCAAGAATGGGGCTGAGTATGCTGGAAAACTGGCGGCTGATCTGAAGGACAAGGCGACTTTAGCAGGGTGGACGGCAGCGCATTATTCGACGGAGAAGACTGTGGAGGGGACGAAAGCAGCGGCAAATATTGTTCAGGGAACGGCGGGATATGCTGCTAAAAAGGCCACTGAGATTGCATCCAAGTCATTGGGTGCTGTCAAAGGGTTAGCTGCTGAAGCTGGGGAGACTGCTAAGGATTATACTGCAAGGAAGAAGGAAGAGGCAGCGACGAATTATGAGACCAAACAAGCGTCTCAGCCACAGGTTTTTTTATTCCCTTTATCACAGTCCTAATTTATATATTCATTACGCATGCTTGAACATGAAGCTCTAAATTCACATGAACTCCTTGTTTCTTAAGGGGTGATGAACATTTCAGAATTCAAATTTTTGTTCGAAAATATACGATATTACAATCTAATTATAGGATATTTAAAGAGTACTTGTTGCTTTTGTGAAATAGCTTTTGATTGCATTTTTCAAGGCATAAAAAAGAGTACTTCTTGTTATGAATTTTAGATTTTAGCGCTCTAAACTGAGGAAATTTACTCTGGAATTTCTATTTAGAATTAGTGTAAAATGAAGTTTAATGTCATGTCAAGATCTGAGGGGAAAAGAGAAGGAATTAATGAACATTTGTGTGTTTATGATATTTTGCCTTTCACAATATGAAGGAAATGGTAGTAAAAGCTCAAGTTTTATCACTAGTCATTTAGGTTCCATACTGTAAAATAAGTTTGCAACCTTTACTTGAATAGAGTTGAATTTAACCTCTAGCAAAATTGCTGTGATACAATTACAACTCTGCTGAAAATTGAGACTTCAATAAGAAACTGAGTGGATGCCATCATCTGGACAGGAAGGAGGTGGAGGAGGCACATTCCAAAAGATCAGTGGGAGCTTTCAGGAAGGAGGAGGGCAAAAACCAAAAGAAGGTGGTGGGATTGGCGAAACTATAGGCCGATATGCCCAATCCACCAAAGAAGCAGTGGGAGATTTTGCTCAGACAATGAAGAAACCATTAGATACAGCAGCACAGGGAGGAAGCGAGGTTGTAGGAGCTGTGGGAGAAACTGTGGGTGAAATCGGAGAGATGGTGATCAAACCAGTTGAGAAAGCCTCTGAAGAAGTCCCAAAGGGTCAAGCAGGAAGTGGGGTCATCGGTGCTATTGGAGAAACCATAGCAGAAATAGCACAAACAACGAAAACCATGGTTGTGGGAGATGACGAAACAGAGGCAGGCTCGAAACAGAGCATTGGCTCAGAGTTTGATAGTGGCAACCGAGGAGGAGGAGGAGGATTCACACTTGAAGAGCCTAGAACAGAGACCTATGAAGCTCGGCAAATCTGAGGTTCTTTTTGGGGATTCATAGACAGAGACATGTTGAGTATGTTGTTGATGTTTTGGCGTTTGTTTTGTGGAGTTTGTAAATAAATAAGAAGTCGCTTTGGCGATTCCAGAATGTCAATTTGTAAACTCCGCTTGTCCCTTTTGAGTAATTTTTGGCACAAAATGTACAACTATGTTTCTTTTTTGGTTTTGGGACTATCTATGTAATGTTATACATGGTCCATGCTGAAGCAATTGCATTAGTTACTCTCAGAGTGTGAAAGTAGCCACTCGGTGCAATTGCCTAAGCTATGTTATCTTCAGTGTTCTAATTATGTCATATTAAAAACCATGAACGTATGTGTGATATGTTTATTCTTACAAAAATAAGAAGAAAAAAAGTATTAAGTGGCACCATATATTTTTAGCATAGAATCTCTTACTTCTCTATCTTGCTTCTCATTACTTAGTAAATAACTAAATTTTTTGTAATAAAATCTTCTCTTTCTAAAGCAATAATCCATAGAGTGAATTAAAGGGCAAGCAAGAGGTATTTTCTCATAAATGACAGAGAATTCGCTTCTCTAATTAGTAGTGAACCCAATCATATAAATAATGGTGTATCTCATAGTTATTCCTCGCTCTAGCCATTCATTGAATTATCTGGCTATATCTCCTCCTTTCCTTTTTCTCTAATGTGTGATGCATCTGTTATACGACTTAGATTTAGGCCCTAATAGTCTAAATTTTGGGTGAGCTTCGATGGTAGTGGTTTGACTCGCAAAACATGGATATTCGACCCAGATCTGATATGCTTCTCTCTCATCACTCCTTTATTTTCCAACAACATTGATATATGATTCACTTGGTATTTCAAACTCTAACGAAGTGAACAAACAATGAAGGGATTAGTAATAATATATATTAAATGTTTCCATTCTACAAACTTATAATAACCAATCAGAACTAAGCATACCCTGTTCAATCTAAAACAGAGGAAGTGAATGAACACTACTAATAGTCTTCAAGAATCCCCAGTAGGCCCAAAAGCAGGGAAGCTCTAACAACACCTCTACTTCCTTCAGGATTGCTAGTAACAATGACCACTTCAGCTTCCCACCTAATTGCAGCCTCCACACTCATCTCTCCCACATTAGGCCTCCCACTAATTGCAGTGTCATGAACAATCATCTTCTCTTTTGAACATCTCCCCACAAACTCCACAATCTCCTTCCCAAAGTTCATCTCAATGTCCTTAGCCACCCACACCAAAAACACATCCACTGGGCATGGTTGTAACAGAAATGATAGGAAAACACAAATCCCTGAACCATTTGCCACCATAACCACCCTCTGGCACAGATTTATCAGATAAGGCAATCCGGTGAAGTACATGGTTCGAACCCAAATACGGCTTGGTGGGTTTGTGATTAAAGACATGCTGTAATCCCCTACTGCACCGTCTAGCATTATGTGTTCATTTTTCCCATCTGATATGATCCCAAAGGCGTGCCATTCCGATAATGGAGATGGGCTTATTCTTCCCAGTAATCCTGGTTTAACCCCACCTTCAAATTTTATCACTGAAGCATGGCTTGATGCTGCTGAAACTTTGACTTTGACTTTTCTTACAGTTAACCAAGGTGTGATTATGAGGATGGTTATGCCTAGGGTGAACCAGAACTCTGGCCTCAACTCCCAGACGGTTACATTGTAGGTTTTGAACTAGGGTTGTAGCTTATGAAGAGGAAGATGAAGAACCAGAGAAGAATCAGAGCCATCCAGCCTGCGAAACGATTTGTTCGCTCGAACAGGTTGTGGTGAAGATGGCGAATAACAGGGAAGGCAGAGAGGGAAGATAGAGAAATTAGAGGGAGAATGGAAAAAGCTAATCCGATAATCTCTGAGGAAGTTTGTTCTTTGTTTTTGACTGTAAGGACAAGGGAATAAACAAGCCAAGCTATAGAAGAAACCCCACATCCACTGTGAATTCCTCCAACGTTTTGAAGAAAGGAAGTGATCAAAGTTTTGATTTTGAGAGGAACAATGGGCCTACCAAGAGTTTTCACAACGAACCAGAAAATTAATCTTAGTGATGCTTCGCTTCTGCACAAGGTTAGAGCTAAAATGTTGGCAATGGAGAATAGTGTGGCTCTGTCTTTTCCACATTGGAAATTCCTTGAAGCTGCAAGAGCCAAAGCAAACATGTTCAAGCTCAAACAAACCAAGAATAAGATCTTATACACCGTGAAGCCTTGATCAAGAAGAATCACAGACAATCTCGAATTCTTTGGTGGTGGTGGTGGTGCAATATTCTTAACATTCTCTGGTATTGTCTCTATATCCTGAACTTCTGCTATGAAATCTACCTCAACCTCCTCGTCACCAGCTACTACTCCATCCATGTCGATGTCACAGAAATGGCTGCTGGCTCGGCGTCGACTCGGGCTAATCGAGCGGTGAGACCGAGGGACTATCTTGAAAGAATTGTTGCGACTCCATGGAAGGAAGCCATGTCCAGTTAGCTCCAACTCTATCTTGCTTCGGTGGTGATATGGCGGCGGCCGTATTATTGCAAAAGGGTTGGTTCTATTTGGATTGATCTCGAACGCCACACCACGACAGCTTGAGAATCTAGCGAGCTTCATCATCTCAGTGCCTTCCATTACTTCTTCCATCGATGCTAATCCAATATGCAAATTTTCAATTGCATTGCCTTTTTACTTGTATGATTGATTACCATAATAAAGGGAATTATTATACAGGGAGATGGATTAATTAAGAATTAAAAGTGGCATCTCCAAGAAAAAACATTAAAATAACATGTTCCTACCATAAAAGCATGCTTCTCCACAACTACAAGAGATATGCAGATATGGTTTTTGCTCTCCTTTCACTGTCACTGACACAATATGGATACTATAATTTGGGTAAATTAATCCTAGTATTTGATTAAACAGCAACATGCAAATCACAAGGATAGATGAACTACTCCTGTAAGCTGAAATTACATACTATAGTACTATACATGGCCTTAGAATTCATTTTAATACTCGTTAGTTAAGGGATTTCCGTAGACATATACTAGCAAATCTGTGAGTAGATTAATTCTACATTATAAAATATAACTAAAGGATTTTTGCACGTACGAACGTGTTAGGAGGAGTATATATTTCAAATCTTGGGAGTATACCCACAGTATCATTGTGATATTGATGGTGAAGTATTATGTATATTACACCATGCATTATTGTTTATACCCCACGCTTGTGGTTTAGATTCTGTGCGTTGATTGATCAGGTTGAAAATATAGAAAGCAAACATTAATTTTCTGTTTATAATATAATTGTGGACCACAATCCTAAAAATGAGACAATTGGGAAGTATAAACGAGGATTTTATTGAGGTAGTGATGGGAAGACATATAGCAGTTTCAAGAGGTAATGTAGGCACAATAATCGTGAGACAATTACATAAGAAAATTTTGGGAGCGTATTTAGAAATCACCAGTCTTTATCTAATGTATGTATTATAATTTTTCAGTTATGTGCTTACTAAAGATGAGAGATATAATATCATTATTAAATGAGCTAACTTGATTAATTTTCATAAGTATTACTGTGAAAAAAAATTATATCTACTACAAATATAAAATTTATAACCTAATTAGGACTATTGATTATATTGAAGTAAATTCTTCCTCTGCGTGGCACAGGGAGTCAAATGCTAGTTATTCAAAATGTCAACAAGCCATGAATTTTTTTCTTATAGAAAGGAACTGAAATAATACTAAGAAAATTAAATGGAAACTGGGTTTGAAAATTGTATTCATTTGAAAGAGAGTGGCATAATAATTGTGAGAGGACATTAGAGAGTTTGATAAGGTCATCATATCTTAAATATAATTTAGATAAAAGCAACAATATCACTATTAATAAAGCGTTACCACTTTGTACTATATGTAAGTTGTAGAAGAAAAAGTTGATCATAATTACAAATGTAAGTTACTTATAGGATTACTAATGTTTTTTTTTTAAATTTACCCTATTTAATTAATTACGTAATATCATTGACACTTTTTAACATTTTTAAATTTGAGCCACTCGTAAGAAAATATTTTTTAAACAAATGCTCCTAGATAAACAAAAATTTAATAGATACAAAATGTGAAAAATATTATCAATTTAATGTTTTTTTTTGCTAGGCATAAATATCTTATTATTGGAGATAATTCTATTTGAAACATTGTTGGTAACTAAATGTGAACACCATAAAAATTTAAATATTGGTTTATTATATTGTGAGGAGTTAACCATTCCCATAAAATTTTAGTAATTTAATGTGTTTTTTGGTATGTGAGACTGAGTTAGAAATGACTTACCTATCTATATTTGTTCATAGCATTTTATATGGGTCAAACCTAAAACCTTGGCGCTGCTCTGTATTTTCTTTTAAACAAAACAAGTTTATGTGAGTTAGGTCATAAGATTGAGGCTCATCTAAATCAAGATGTGTTTAGACTCAAATAATATTTAAAGAGGTACTTATAAATCTCTTATCAATAACATCCTCACACACTGATTTGAACTCACAACTCTGTTGTTTATAAACCAATTCCTTTTCTGACAAGACTAACCTTCGTGGGTAGAGCCGGGAAAACGGGTTGAGCCCGTCGGGCTGGCCCTTTTAGGCCCTAGCCCTTCAAGGGCCGGACTTATAAATTGTAGTATCAAAAGGAAGTCGGGCCTAAAAGGGCCGGCCCTGTAGGGCCTCAGGCTTAAAAGGGCCGGCCCTGGAGGGCCCCGGGCCGGCCTTTTAGGCCCGTTTATTTTTTATTTTTCTTACTTGGAAAGGAACTATGTTACATTTTTGAATTACCTTATTGAATCTATACGTCACTCTGTCCTCATATTGTATAGAGTATGATTTTTGAGTATATTGTTTTGTCTAATTGAATCATATTGTGATTTTTGAGTATATTGTTTTACCTATTTAGACTAAAATCATATTATATACTATTCTGCCTGATAGAGTATAATTTTTGATGGACGTTGTGATTATTTGACTATTTGAACCTACTGCTTAAAGTGAAACACAATCAAATGTCCTTGAAATTGATGATAGTGGCGAAGAAGGTGAAAATGATAGTCGTCATACTCATGTTGTTTAGAAGTTAGAGCATTTAGCTTATTGCCTTCTTATACTTTGGCATTTGTGTGAGTTATTTATGGACATGATTTTACCTTTGATTATACATTAGTAACTGTGTTTGTTTGTTGCAAGAGACGTGTTATTTAAACCTTAATGTTGACAACATTTATGTATTAAATTAGAACTTTAATCGTTATTATTTATTAATTATATCTTTCTAGGGAAAATATGTAGGAAAAATAGTTAAATATTGTGAAAAGGATTTCCCGGCCCTGGCCCTGATGCTTTCGGGCCGAGCCTTGAAA
The DNA here is from genome assembly GCA_963242795.1 of Inga leiocalycina. Classification (NCBI taxonomy): domain Eukaryota; kingdom Viridiplantae; phylum Streptophyta; class Magnoliopsida; order Fabales; family Fabaceae; genus Inga; species Inga leiocalycina. Next base: position 56,313,665 of record OY725329.1, read on the forward strand.
AACTGCAATTTTCCTGACCCCGAGCCCTTTAAGGCCGGCCCTGTTAGACCCTGGCCCGTCAAGGGTGAGCCCTGTAGGACTGGGCCGGCCCTGATTCCCAACTCTATTCGTGGGTCACTCCGTTTTGATTTGTGTGCATCACACGGATGATGATAGTTGACAAACAAATTACAAAGACGTGTTGGTTTTCCTGTTCCTTATTATAGTCAATGGGCAGTGTTTGTTAGGAAACGCGTTCACCAAATCCATTGGAAATCCAAAACGGACCACTTTCTTGTCTAAGATGTCATATTTATAAATTTTTTTAACTAATCCTTATATATTAAATAGAGATAATTAACTCAATGATTATAAGATATATTTTTAACTATGTTATTATTTATAAATGAGTATTTTTCAACTCTTTCTTCTCTATTTATCTTTAAATTATTTTTTCATTGGTATAATAAATAGAGATAAATTTATCACAATCTAATTTACTATACTGTACTTATAAATTAAGACCAATTTTTTTAATAAAAAAAATTTATAAATAAGATCAGAATAGTATAAAACTACTTCTAACTAAAAGTAACTGATAGAGATTGGAGATTTATTTTGATAATAAGAGGGCCCGCATTAATGGTCGGACGTCCTGGGATTCAACCCGCAACTTCCCATTTAGGGTGAGGGAGCATTCATTCGACAAGGCCAGAAGGCGATTGGTGAGATAAGAGATATTTAAATAATGGCAAACTTGAAAAAAAAAAAAAATCTAGGATAGATTTACAATAAATTTAAATAAATCTCAAGTATTTAATCATAAATGATAATTAACGGAATGAAGCTTCATATTACCTCTTGTCTTAAATATAAGATCTAATTAATTTTCTTTTTTAAAAAATTAAAAAAATTAAATAAATTATTTAATATCTCATATATTATATATAATTAAATTATATATCAGTTTATAAGGTAGACTAATTAATTTAAAAAAAAAACATAAATATAATTAAAAACCATAATTATAATATGGCAACTCCCTGACCCCTTCCGTGTTGTGGGTACCTCTCAATTTTTTCTAAGGTATTAAAATCTGGACCGGATATTGAACCGGTTGGGGTATTAGGTTAAGGATCAATGGATCAGATCAGGACCAAACCGGAGCTCAACCGGGATCAAACTGGTGAGAAATTGAAAATTTTATATTTATAGTATGAAATTCTAAAAAAAAAATTAATTTTTTTTTAAAAAATAGTAGTCCGGACCGGAACAAGAACTGAATCGGTTTACCGGCTGATTTGTCAGTTTCCGGTCCGAGTTACATAACCCTGATATTTTCTTTAACCAAATAAAATATCATCTCAGTTTTTTCTTTGGAGAGTTGAGCCGAACAATTCGGATAAGATTTTAGACACGCATACCGAAGTTGACTTTATACAACAATATTCAATTTTTAGCCTAAAATACAGAATCACATCATTGTAATGGCGATCAAGATCAAACGGAAGTTCTTCATTACAGAAAACTATGGCGGTCTGTTTCCTGAGTCAGCAACGTCAAATGCACAATAAACAGAAGAAAACCAAGGATTACAGGGCAATTTTCTTATTGTACTACGGGGATTCGATGAAAATAGCAATCGTTTTACAGAGCAACCCAGAAACCACATAGATCAATATGAACAAGAAGGTAATTAGAAACCATACATGGCTGAAACAAACAGAAACCCTAACAAGGGATCTGAGAAGTAAACCACTCCATGACATGTAAAGGAGCCTTCACCAATTCTAAAGCAAGCTCCACGATCACCGTCAGGCACAAGCAACAAGGGCATATACAAGTCAACAACAACCTGCAAATTAATCATAAACCCAAATCTATCATCAATACCAACTATTAAGATACACGATTTTCAGATTTAGATTGAAACCCAGAACACGGGGCGAAGTTACAGCCACACAGAACAAGAAATCGCAGGGAAAATCACAAATTGAGTCGTCACTGAGAAATCGGCGATTCTCAAATGATAAAAGCGAGTGAATTATAGAGAGAGAGAGAGAGAGAGAGTGGTGTACCCGATGATCCAGAAGATGAGGCCGACAGCGGAGAGGAGAAGAGAGAGGAAGGCGAATGGAAGACCGAGAAGGAAACCCAAAGGCCTGCAATCGCCGTCTGAGCTACACATTGTTTTGCTCTCTCTATGTTGGGTTTCACAACTCTGCAACTTTCTTCTTCTTCTTCTTGTTATTCAAATGGAGTGAGAGAGAAATTAGAAGTTGGTGTGGGATTTTGTTCTGATATGTTATTATTAGGGGGAAGACACGTTTTCTGGCTGTCTATAATTAAAGCAAATCCCTAGTGCCCTTAGAAGTTTCCCTTCAAAGCAAGCTTGAGACGTTTTTGTTTTTATTTTTTAATTGTCTTTAGGCCACATAATCTTAAATAATTTAATTAATTTAAAATGTTTATATTTATTTTTTTTTTTAAAATAATTTTTTTAACATATAAGTTTATAAATGATTTAATTATACATAACATATAATAACATCAAGTAATTAATCTCTCTAAATAAAATCATTTAGATCTTATATTTAGTTTCTGAATAAATATTATATAGCCTACAGAAGTGGAAAAATGAGAACAGAGAAGGAAAACAAAAACGGCTCAAACAAAAACCGGAGGTAGTCATTTATATTTCTCTTCTCAAATATATTATTGGATTATAAATTGTCCTTTTTTAGGTGGATCTTTTCACATTACAATTACAATAAGCATGTTTGTTTCAACTTATAAAAACTTATAAGTTGCTTTTTACGTAAATCGAGACACAACTCCTCTCACATACTTACTTCGTATACCGTAAATCACTATTAAAAAGCAACTTATAAGCAATCGAATCGCTCAACCAAACATACCCAATATGAATATAGTCAGCCATCTCCCACTTTAGACAGATCATGCATCATCATTATGACGCTAAAAGCTCCCAATTGTTTTTTCATTTAATAAATACTCAATATTCCACTTATGAGGAATACTTTTGTAACATATAGAGCTTTTTCAAAAAAAAAAATAAAATTCTGAACCTTACAGCAATGTTGCTTTATTTTATACCCGAGGACTGATTCCCTCCCAAACACCCTTATAAGGAGAAACTCAACATCAAAAAAAAAAAAAAAAAAACCCATTAAAAAAGCAATTGTGTGGAATATATACCACAAAAATTGATCCTCCAAGGATAAGAACTGAAAAAAAAGAAAAAACAAAAACAAAAAAGAATCTACAAAACTCCAAAGCAGATAATATAAATCCCAGAGGGGGTCCTAAGTCATCATGCGTGTGCCAATTGGCAAAGCAAAGGAAATCTGGCGAGCTGGAATTGGCCTCACAAGTCAAGAGAGGGTGCTTCAACTACCTTCCAATCCATCATCATCTGGTCAATTTATAATTCTCACTTTCCAAATCAACAATGGAAGCCAGCCTCTCACGAACCTGCAACAGTACAACCCATATTCATCATTTTTAACAAAAGCACCTACTCAAATTGACAAATTTAATCCTATAAAACTAGGAGATGATAGTGTTTTAGAATTAATCGACTAATACAAAAATGTGCTTAAGATTTACTTCTTTCTTTTACATGGCTTGAGTCGGCTACCTTCCTAGCTCAAGATAGAACTGCAGCTGAGTTTACTTCTTTTGATATTTTATAGTAATGATAAGATTAATATTGAGATTCCCGTTTTCTGATTTTGATAAACACTTAACCATCTAATTACTTGAGATTATCCAAATTTTAACCCTGATCATCCCCACTCGAAATGGAGATCCAATGGGGAAATAGGAGATAAAAGGATGTGGAGCCCTCTAGAGTGGATCCCTCCATAGATGGTGAGGATTTATGCACATGCATATCAAAAATTGAAACCATGGAAAGTATAATTGCTCAAAAAAATTGCCTTGTTGTGAAAAACTAAATATCTCAAGATGTTTAAAGGCTTATACATTTGAATATTTTTCCTTGTTTAAGCAGCTGGACAAAAAAATCTCCAGACAAGATCAAATCTCCAGGCAACAATTTTGGAAATTCATGGGCAGTGATCTAAAATAATCTTAAGTATCTCTAAACCCAAATTCCATGAGGTAGACTTGTAATACCCAAAGAAAAAAGAGACATCAAGTCACTTCAATTGAAATTGATAATCTTCATATTTGCAAATTTCAAAATCCAATCCAACTTTAATATAGTTTTAGATGTCACTTCATTATTAGCTTAGTTTACTGATCATTTATACACAGGTTCTACTTATCTTTCGTAAACTGAAAACATGTTTGTTTGAGCTTATAAAAACTTATAAGTTGCTTTTTACGTAAATCGAGACACAACTCCTCTCACATACTTACTTCGTATACCGTAAATCACTATTAAAAAGCAACTTATAAGCAATCGAATCGCTAAAACAAACATACCCTCAAATCTACCCAAGAATCTGCGTAATACTTCAAATGACTTACTACACGGAGCTGTTTTTTCTGGTCATTTGTGTCTCTCTTGTCAAGACTGCCAGAAGATGATGGGTCATACCTAGACAAAAAACAAGGTAGGCACAAGCAACAAAGCAAGAATCAGCAAGGAGGATTAGTAAATTGCAAACAGTCAACTATCTGGAATAGGCTTTCAGATTCAGCTAAGTCTACAGGTTCTTACCAATCACGAGGAATTCCAGCCTCATCTCGAGCGGAAAAATTAAACGGACCCTTCAGTTCTACATTGTATTCCTTTAGCAAGTCTGCATGGTTGTAGAAAATAGCGTAGGAGCTAGTAAGCATTCCATATGGAGACAAGTGAGCAGATGCAATGACATGTAGTAGGTTTCAAAAACCTTTGAAAGTGGAGTCAGGGGGACAATCCAATTTCCGACAGACATCAACAAACCAATAGACACCTACTGCTACATGTGCAACTTCTTCATCAGCAATCCTAGCGACTATTTTTGAAGTCCTATTGTCTCCAAATCCCACTAACTTTTGTACCAGCCGTGGCCCAGCATCAAGCCCTCTAGCCTCCTACAAGTATAAATTAGTACATTCAGAGCATCAAGAATCAAGATCATAAAGATCAAAGCGCTTCTATCTCTGAAGCACGTGTTGTCTGAGGGAAAACACTAGAAACGGTTTGACACGAAAAACTTCTACCCAGTTATGAAGTTAAGACAATTTTATGTTCATTTGATTAGATTTTCCTCAAGGGAGGTGATAGAATCATTGAGCAACGCTTGCCGAATAATATTGTTTACTTGATAATAAACACCAATAATTTACTCATTTATCTAAGCATGGAAATATCCAGGGAGTAATTAAAAAATGATCTCCAAGCACTGCCCAACTTTTTGCCAATAAAAGAGGATTGAGAAATCAGAATTCTCAGAATTGTTCCAATAGTAAGATCAGTGCCCACACTTACTTGAGAGTCAAAAGTAGTTCAAATCTATGATGATGTATAACTTAATAAGCAGTATGAGTCATTCTTCTTGTCGCATAATCCTCAATTGATAGATGGAATAACAAAACATATAGACTCATGCAAACTGATGCATTGGCGAATTTCATAAGAAGCTTACCACCCAAAGACACAATGCACATACTGAAAACACGTACGTGAGAATAGAACTGGATGGACAAGATGAACAAAGTAGAGGTACCTGGACTAAGGGGATGACTGCCAAACGTGCAGCAACATTGTCTGATGATTTCTCGCACTCCCTCCACAGTAAATTGTGAGCGGGCATATCTCCGTATCTAGTTATGCACAAAATACAAGTGAAAAATCATCGTAACCAATGTCTGGAAAAAAAAAGCGCAAAGTGTCAACTACCCTTACTTAAAACCAAGTTCAGCAAGCCTCTGACAACACCAACAAAAATGGCGACTCTCATCATCAGCAACATGAGCAAAGTCAGCAAAGAATCCCTCCCCAAGAATTTCACTAAAGGGAGAAAACCGAACAACAGTATCCCACGCCAAATCAATTGCATTGAGCTCAACATGGGCCAAATTGTGGAGCAAATAAGCATTCAGTGGCAAACCTGAATTTTTGGGATCAGGAATTTCCTTAGGAGAAACCTGCATTTGGCATGAAATAGCCCGTGCATTAATTTAAACACCAGAGTCCTCCCAAAATAAGAAAATAGCATTTCACAACATGAAAACTTGATAAAATAATCTCCATACATGCCTAATCATGACAAAAACCCGTGTGGTCCAACGAAGCAAGTTTTAACAACAGAAAGGCCATAACTCTCCTCTTGATTCATTGAATATCCATCGCTGCTTGGAATTCAAGTATGGTGGAGAATATCCCACGTTAAAATTAACTGGACCAAGTGAAGTGGAATGACTAATGTTCCCGAGTTTTGGGTCAAGTTAGAGTGTTAAAACTAAGAGTATTAATCCCTTCTGAAGTAGTACTAGTAGTAATCTCCGATTCTCCCCATTGTTTTAGAACAATTTGCTTAAACGTTTTTCTTTGAGCGAATTGCTTCGAAGTTATAATAACTTGTATTGATAACTCAAAACAAAAAAAAAAGGGAGAAATGTATTAGCCTCACAAACATGATCCACTCCGCCATTATTGGCAACCAAAAAGCAATCTCACAGCGCAAAGTTATGGCAACCAGAACCCAAAAAAAACGAACCAGTTTGGGTTGTTCGGGTCGGGCAGGACGAGTAGGCGGTATGAATTGCCCGAGAGGGAGGTTTTCGCGGCGCCACCTGGAGTAAGCGAGATGAGAGAGTCGGGACTTGATGAGAGGATCACTGGTGGAGAGAACCAGCGAGCCTAGCTCCGCCAAAGAAGAAGCTTCCCCAATTCGGGCATCGTGCTCGTCGGCGGCGGCCGATGGAGTCGAAAGAAGCTGGGATTCAGGACCCTTGGGTCCCCAATTGCGATTCTCGTTGAGAGGACTTCGCCTCCATGCTTGGAGACCTGACCAAGGTGAAAAATGGAAAGAGGAAGAGGAAGAGGAAGACGACGAAGAGAAGCTTCGGGGTTTGAAATGGCAAGGAGAGACGTGAGAGCACAACGACCAGCGCGCGAGTGATGAGAGCATGACTATCAAGACGACGCTTAGCTCACTCCATCGCAAGAAAATTACTTAATCGTTTTAAAGTCTTAGTGTGTATTTGGAACCCACGTTTGGTTTGTTTTAAGCCCAATTGGAGCTTCAAAAGTCCAACTAGTGGCAACGATTTTTTTTTTTTTATGTTTGGTTGCTTAAATTTCGGATCGGGCTTTTGAGTGGATTGGCACTGTACACCCACGTTTAACAAAAGCTCATGGGTGCAGCTTTTGATAAAAGCCCAACTAATATATTACCGTTTTTTTTCCCAGTCAATGCATGGAAATTACCGTTAAACGCATTTAATGCGTTTTAAATTTTTTACCAAACCAGCCCCGTTCTCTCTTGTCTCTTAGCTCCTGCGAATCACTTTCCCATTCTCCATTTGCACGAAGGACTCCATCTCGCGGCGGCGCTTAATGCAGCTCGAGAAGGTCTGAAAAGTGGTGTCCCTTTTTCCGGCGTGGTGAAATCGGTGCTCTGCCGTTTCTCGGGTGTGGGTCTTCCTCTTGGTGGTCTTCGGTTGCAGCACCAGAAGCTCCGAATAGCTTCCATTGCAGTGGGCGACTTCGTTGCTCTGTGGTTTTCGTCGGGCCTGACTGTGGGTGTGGCCGATCTGGTGGCGGCGATCTTCTTCTGCAAGATCTGGCGTTGAAGTCACCATCTCCGGTTGAAGGTGCTCTGGTTGTAGATCTTGCCGTCGGCGTGGATCTGTTCGGCTGCTGAGGTATTTAACTTCCTTTAACCTTAATCTTGTTTCATTTCTGTTTAACTGTCCCTGTCGTCGATCTGCTCCGTCGACGTGATCTGGTGCTTGCCTTGATTAGCTTGTTGTGTTAACTAGAAATAAATGGAGCATGCCGCATACGCCAACTTCATTCTTTGTGTTTTGGGTATGTACATTGTTTCGGAAGAGGGAAATAGAGAAGATTAGGAACAGAGGGAATTAGGTAGAAGCCCAGCGACAGAGGGAAAGACAAGAATAGGAACAAAGTATATTAGATGAGGTGCGACAGATGGAAATAGATGAGGTGCGACAGATGGAAACAGAGTATATTGTGTCTGTCAATGTTTCTGGATATCCTATGTTTTCTATACAGCATTTTCATCTGGCTTCCATGATTTTGGTTTTCCACTTCTTGGTCTTCCCTTCAAATGGTTTAGTATGAGTTCTTTGTAAAAACCATAACCTTCAATCTTTCTGAAAGAGATCAGAGGAAGGAAGAAGATGCACTGGAACTGAGTTCCAAGCATAAAACTTTAGAGAGAACAAAGAAAGTAAGCGTGCAAATTCATTCCTCTACTCTGATTCCCCATTCTTTCCAATTCCTCTGCCTTTTATACACTCTTTAACTTGGATACATAGCACTCCTCTGTGTGATTGTACAGAGCCGATCACCAATGGCTTCTCTGGTATCATCCCCTTCTACTTTGCCCAGCTCTAAAGCTGACCAGCTTTCCTCTCTTGCCCGAAAGCATTTCTTTCTCCATTCTTTTCTTCCCAAAAGAGCCAATTTTGTCAGTTCAAAGTCCCCCTTGAGAGTGAAATGTGCCGCGATTGGCAATGGCTTATTCACCCAAACATCCCCAGAAGTTCGTAGGATAGTTCCAGAGAAAGACACGAACCTTCCAAAGGTTAAAATTGTATATGTTGTTCTCGAAGCTCAGTACCAATCATCTCATGTTTTATCGACATTCTAAAGTTAAATTAAGTAAAAAAATTATAAAACACAAGAGAATCTGTTGTTATCAAGCAAAAGGAGTATAACTTGATGCGTGTATGATATATTGATATTGATGCCACAATTAGGCATTAGCCCTTTATTATGTGAAATTTGACAAATGAAAAGTGCCATATCATCACAGTTTAAAATTACAACATATTATAAAGTATTATGTGTGCGTATGATAAGATTTAAATCTTAGAATATTAAGGTTCTGTTTTGTTTCTAAGCAAGATTGAATAATTCTGTTCTGCTTTAAATCTTAGAATATTTCTGTTCTGTTTTGTTATGCTACGGTGTAATATGGCAACAAAAATAGAGAGTACTAAGAATCAATAATGTGAAGCTCTGAGAATTAGTTAGGGCAGCGATGAGTGTCGCTACGAACAAAAGCATGAGATTGATTGCAAAATTGGGTGGTTTAGCCTTCATATTAATTCCTATTAATGACGTTGTGTTTTAGCCTTCATATTAATTCATATTAAGAATCAAACATTTGTGATGCTCACTGTCATTTGCTCCAATAGTTGTTTTAATTTTTATTTGTTTGCGGTGGAAATAGTGTTGAAATAGTGGTATAGAAATATGGACAAAGCTGTTTGGGATGATGAAACAACGGAGATTTTCGTCAATGCCTGCGTTGAGCAAGTGTACAAAAAAGAACGCCGAGGGCAGGCATTTTCAAAGAAAGCATGGGGAATTATTGTCTCTACGTTTAATGCGAAGACTGGGAAAGATTATGACAGAAAGAAATTGAAGAATAGGTTAGATATCCTGAAAAAGGATTTCAAAACTTGGGATTCTTTAATCAAAGAGACTGGGGTGGGGATAGACCCTGTGACAAAAAAAGTAATGGCAACAAATGAGTGGTGGCAGCGAAAACTACAGGTAACTTGTACCTTTCGATTTTTTCCCTCATAAGTGAATAGTTTTGGTAAAGTCATTGTCACAAACGGGTTTCTTGTTTGCATACAGGAGAAGCCAGCATATAGAAAGTTTAGGCACACAGGCCTTAAGTTCGAGAATGAATTAAGAATAATCTTCAAGGATGCGATGGCAAGCGGCGAAGATGTAGTTGTACCCACTGTCACACAGCCTCAGACACAGCAGGAGGATGAGGAGGAGGATGTGTATCGACCCACTATGGATGAAGAGGAAGGCTCAGGGGATAGTGAAGATGACATGTTTGGTGCTAACCCCGTGCCTAGTACCGGAGTGACGGATGAGCTAGCAAGCATTGGGTTAACAACAAGCACGCCATCAAATGGTGATACTGAGGAGGGAAGTCGGGGTAAGCGGAAGATGGGTGAAGGGTCTGGGAAGAGAAAGAAGCAGAAAATGCCAGCTTCAAGACAAATCGCTGATGCAATTAGTGTGATGGCAAATGCATCCAAGGACAGAACGGCAACATTAGATGCAATGAACGATGTTAGTGTCGATTCTGCTATGAGTGAACTGCTTGGCATTGAGGAAGTCATACGTGATAAGAGCTTTCGTAATCGCTGTATCAAGCTAATCGAGAATAAGACTTATCGGGAGACTTTCATGTCACTCTGTAAACGAAACATGGAGTTCGTGGTTCTGTGGTTAGAGTTTATGATTTATGAATCGTAGATGCACCTAAACTATGTTTTATTTGACTTTATGACATTTTGCTTTGTGTAAACTACATTATGCCAGTTATTTGACTTTATGACATTTTGCTTTGTGTAAACTACATTATGCCAGTTATTATATGCTATTGAGTTCTTATTAGGAGTTTTTTCATTCAATTACTCATACTTGAATTTTTAATCACACTCAGGGTACATAATCAATGGCAAGTTCGAGTAATGAACACTTACCTGATATGGTGGAGGAAGATGACCAGTCTCGACTTATAGATATTATAAATAATGAAGTAGATAAGTATGAGCAATTGGCTGCGTTGATCTGTGCATATTGGATGCCTTTTATATGTAAAGAACCGCGAAAAACAAGTACACGCACCGGTCATGACTGGGTGCAAGAGGTATTGGCAACACATGGTTCACGCTGTCATGACATGTTTAGAGTGAAAAAACATGTCTTTTATAGCTTGTGTCATAAATTGGTCGAACATGGCTTACAGATTTCAACGAACATTGGGATCGAGGAAATGGTTGCCATGTTCTTGCTCACCGTTGGCCATGGAGTAGGCAATGGGTGTTTCAAGAGCTCTTTCAACATTCAGGGGAAACGGTCAGTAGGCATTTGCACAATGTATTAGATGCTTGCTTTAGTCTAGCGGGGGAAAATATCAGACCGTCTGATCCCGAATTCAGTGTATGCCACCCCAAAATAAAAGAAGATCGCCGTTATTATCCATTCTTCCAAGATGCTATTGGGGCAATAGATGGAACCCACATTAAGTGTGTGATCACTGGTGCGAACCGTAAGAGATATATCGGCAGGAAGGGATATCCAACACAGAATGTAATGGCTGTATGTGATTGGGACATGTGCTTTACGTTTGTTATGGCGGGCTGGGAAGGTACTGCACATGGTGCTCGTGTCTTCGAATCTGCTGTTTCTAATCCATGTTATAACTTCCCTCATCCACCTGCAGGTATTGCTCCGTCACCTTCTATTCAATTACTTTCATTTTACACTTTAATGAATCTAATAGTTTGGATTGATTTAAACTTTTATTAGGAAAATATTATTTGGTTGACGCTGGTTATCCGACACAACTTGAGTACCTTGGTCCTTATAGACGTGAGCGTTACCATCTTCCAGAATTTAGCCGCTAACCCGGATTTAGAAACGCTAATGAGACCTTTAATTATTATCATTCTAGTTTAAGGTCTACAATTGAAAGGACTTTTGGAGTGTGGAAGAATCGATTTCAATTGTTGCAAAACATGCGCAAGTATAGCTATCAGACACAAGTCCGTATTGTTTGTTCAACAATGGCCCTTCATAATTTCATTAGGCGAAATGATATTGGAGACGTAGTGTTTTGCCAAGGTGAAGCTGGGAATCTTGTTGATGTGGAAAATAATAGTGTAGCTGAACAATCTTCCACGACAAATTATGGCAAGCGATCTTCCTCTGAAATGATTCAAATTCGTGACTCAATTAGAAATCAAATTGTACGGCACATGTGATACAATTGGTTATGTAATATTTTTCTAATTAGATTGTGCATTTTTTAATTGTCTAATTTCCCAACTTAAACTATTATAAATTTCTTATAATTTTTAATTACATTTTTCTTTTATCATTATCATAAAAGCCCAATTGACAATCGCTGTTCCAAACACACCATTTTTTTCATTTTTGCAAAAGCCCAATTGACAATCGCCAATCCAAACACAAATCACATTACATAATTTAGCTTTTATCAAAATTGATATCACAACAAGCCCAATTGACAATCGCTGTTCCAAACACACCCTTAAACTTTTGGCATCTAGGGACCTGTTATTACGTGGAACTGAAGATGAGTGGAGGGAAAATTTGATATTTCTCTTGGCTAAAACACGTTTGGCGTTACAACTCAAATCAAATTTCAGTTTCTGCCATGGTTCCCGGACCCGGACCGGAAACCGCCTAACCGGTCACTAGACCGGTCCGGTTCACGGTCCGATCCGGGTCCCAAATTAAAAAAAAAAAATTTAAACTTTTTCCTTTAGAATTTCATACTATAAGCCTAAAATTTTCAATTACTCACCGGTTTGGTCCCGGTTGGACCCACTAACCCTTAACCCAGTACCCCGACCGGTTCAATACCCGGTCCGGGTTTTAATACCTTGGTTTCTGCCTCTTGCTACGTTCCCTTAAATATGGGAACCTCAAATCCCTCTAAAAATGGTGGGACGATGAAAACTTCCGGGAAGGTATATGCGTTTTGACCAAAATACCATCCTAAAATACAAATCGTGCGGAGCTTTCTCGATCTCTCTCTCTCTCTATTTAATTGCTATGTTTCTCGGTATCCATTTTCTCTTTTGTGACAATGGTGGGAGGAAGAAGAGCAAGTGATGCCAGAGAGAGAGAGGACAGTGGAGAGAGAGTGAAGGTGGTAAAGGAAAGTGTTGGTGCTGAATGAAAAATGATGTAACGGTTCCAGTCATTGTTCAAATTGAATGAAGAAAGAAGAATGGTGTGACAAGTCCAGACGAGGAAGACGATAAACAGTGAAAACGAGGTCGAGTTCAAACCGGGGTTGTTAAGTTTGATTTAGGCTATTAAGTTCGAATTGTGATGTTAAGTTCGAATTTGAAGTTAGGGGTGTTTTAGGTTTTTCACATAATATTCTCACTTAAACCACTTCCCTTTCTTCCAACCAAACATCCTATCTTCCCTCAACCTAGGTTCCTTTCCATGTTTACCAAACAGGTCAATTTTTAAAAACTCCCTCCCAATCTTCCTTTTCCTTTCTTTCCCTTATCTAACTTCCTTTCCCTCCTAAAATGTTCCTTGTACCAAACAGGCCTTAGGAGTTTTCCTCACTTCAATCCTGATATTTAATTTTGGGTTAAGGTGTAAATTTAATAATAATGTTTTATAAAAAATGTGTCTAGCACAATTAACTTTTGTTTGGTGTAAAATTGCACACAAACAGTTTAAAAGATAGTAAAAATAACAAAACTGTTAACTCATAATAAACATCCATTACTTTGTACTTGTGAGTTGTAGCCTTGTAGGCCCACAGTGTCCCCTCTCTCTCTCTCTCAGATCAAGACCATCAAATCCAACTCATCCTCCAAAAATCAAACCAAGCTTGCCAAAGTCAATTTCGATTCATTGTCCAAAACGTTAGCCAATGTCCTCATCGATATTGTGGTGAAGACACTCAATTCCGCCACCAAGAACAAGAAGCTAAATGCCACGTCAAAAGGTTCCACCAAATCAACCTCAATTTCCAGCAAAAAATAGAGTATTATTCTAAAAAAAGGCAGTGCCAAGAACAAAACTACAAAATCCACTGCCTCCCAGGAAACCAAGGTTAAACCATATCAAAAGGTAGAGCTTGAATTTGAGAAGACGACCAAGAATAAGAACACAAAGAAGAAGTCCGAATAGCAGAAAAACAAGAAACAATCACAACCGAGTTGGAGCGAGTAAGACGACAAAGAGGATTTTGTTTCAAAGTTGAGAGATCCAAAAACCAGATTTCAATAGACGATAATTCCAGACCTCATGAAAATCCAAACCACCTCATGAATTTACATGGGCAAAGCCAACCAACAAATCACGAAAGGATTTAAACCCCACGTCAGCAACAAATATGCACTACTAACTTTTAGAAATTGATAACTTTTCAATACATTTTCTTCTCTTTTCCTTATTTTTCGGTTAAAAATGTACAGTGAAAGAAGTGTAAAGAAGAAAATGTGCATATCAAAGTATCAAACAAAAATCAAAGAAATCCTTGTTATATTTGTGATTCAATTGAGAATTTATAAATCCTCTATCTTTTGTTGGAGGATGAAGACAAGTTTTGAAGCCCTATAAAAACCAAGAAACAAGGAAAGAATAAAGAAAGTGAAGCAGTGCAAAGATAGAATAAACTTTTACAACTTGCCTCAGTAAGTTGACCAATTGGCTGTAGCAAGTAAACATTCTCAAGAAGTTTGCTCTCTGTGTAACTAGCCTCAGCAAGTTGACAAACTTGCCGTGGCAAGTCACCCCTATTTGCTCTCTGTTAGGGGTGAAAACAGGCCAGGCGGCCTACGGCCTGGCCTGTTTCAGGCCTGATCAGGCCTAGCCTGCTAGAATAAAAGGCCAGGCCCAGGCCTATTTTAAAGCGTGTTTCACTAAATAGGCCAGGCCTAGGCCTATTGATAAGCCTTTTAGGCCTATTAGTAGGCCTGAGCAAGGAACCCGCAACCCGATAAACCTGCCCATACCCGTAATAAATTTACCTATTTTAGGCCGGCCTAAAACAGGCGGGCAAATTACCCGCCCATTTAAGCATTAAACGAGCGAGCTATAGGTACCCTTTCGGGCTGCCCATACCCGCCTGTTTATTTTTTTTATTTATTGATTTTATTGAAGATTCAATAGAAATGCAAGGATGATGCATGTTAAGAAGATTGATTATGGAAAGATGACAATATTTTTATTGAATGGCTTTTGTTAACAATTTTGTTCCTTTAGATTCAAAGTTTGAACACTCTTTTTAGTTGTGATTTAAGGCTTAAATTCTGATTGTGAATGTTACTATGTGATGTTTTAATTTAAATTAAAAGGTACATTGCAGACAATTATATGAGTATTATGTGTTTGTTAAATGTAAAAGCGCAGTACTGTAGGACTTAAAGTATGGCAATTAATTGTTTTACACTTTGCAATAATAGGGATTTTTTTAATATCATATATTAAATGGGCTGCCCATTACCCGCCCAAATTTGGACGGGTATGTCCAACCCGTTTATTACCGGGCTATCTCAGGTACTTAACGGGTATGGGCTAGCCCGTACCCATTAAGACATAAATGGGCGGGTAATGGGCTGACCTTCGAGTCAGCCTAGCCCGCCCATTACTCAGCCCTACCTATTAGACCGGCCTACTAATATATATATATATATATATAAATTAGCCATCTACCTCTCGTGTTGGGTCATCAAATTTGGGCCCCAAAAAAACCTTCCACTCCACTAACTCTCAAATCTCAATCTCACACTTTCATCCCTTTCTAATCTCTATCTCTCATCTCCTGAACCTGAATCCCAATCTCTCCACGCCTCCGCCAAACCCGATCTTTGTGCGCCTTCAAAGCCCTATCCTAAACCTTCGACGCCGAATCGCCGCTCCTCTCTTCGTCCTCTCCTTCCTAATTTGAACCTCCGATGCTGAATCGACGTTCTTCACTCCTCTCTCAGTCCTCTCCTTCCTAATCTGAACCTCCAACGCCAAATCGACGTTCTCCGATCCTTTCTCCATCCTCTCCTTCCTAACCTGAACCTCTGAGAGTCGCCGTCCTCTCTACTCTCAGTCAGACCGTTGGCCATCCTCGATGGGGAAGAAATGGCAGGTAGATCTCCAACACTGGTGAGTGCACTCTTTAGATTTGTCAATAATGGAGATATGGCTAAGAAAATCTGTGAAACATTACTGAGAAAATATGAGAAATTTAGTTAGAACATTTGCAAAACGTTCCTACTTGCAAATTATGTATATGGTTGAGAAAACTCTGTTTTTCCATTTAATAGACGCATGTGGATGGAAGTTTGGTTTTGGGAATAGTGGTTTAGGGATGAGAATCGTCGTGAGCGGTTTTTAAATATGAGTTTTCACAACTTTAATCAGTTCCGTTTTCAAATGTTAACTACGCCTTGTATGTATGTCTTCATTTTCCCACTAGCTCCTTTCTCATCAGCTCCAAAAAGCAACCATTTTAATTTGAAGGCAGAACATCTTATTCCTGGGCTTTGTATATGATTTTATGGATGAGAATATTTGTTTATATTGATCTTTTGGGTATTAATTGTGTTTCTGTAGCTAAATAACTTAATGCAATTGTGTGCAGGGGATCGTATAGTTAAACAAGGCAAATATGGCGTATGCAGTGATTAAGCCTTCCGCTAAACCTGGCTTGGATGAGTCTCAGGAGCAAATCCATAAGATAAGGATAACTCTTTCCTCTGAGAACCTGAAAAATCTCGAGAAAGGGTTTTTCTGTTCTTTAAAACTTTTATTGTGTTCTGCCTTGTGTTTTATGATTCTTACCTTCTGAATATCTTTCTGATTTATGGAAAAATCAGAATTGCTACTGTTATATGTTCATATTTCTGTTTCTGAAATCAGGTGCCTTTTTTAAATTTAGTTTTCCCCCCCTTTTTATTGTTTTGTTCTCGCATAATGTTCTTAAGTCCTGCCCTGGCAGATGTATTGAAGTCCAATCTTGGTTATATTAGCAAAAATATGAAGCATTAGTATTAATTTATGTAAATTTGGGCTTGTTTTTAGCCTGTTTAAGGTAGGCTTGTTTTCGGCTTGTTTAAGGTATGCCTATTTTGTAGTGCTACCTGTGGCCTATGACCTGTTTAAAAAATTTTTAAAAATCAGGCCTCCTTAACAGGCTTCAGGCCAAACCAGGCCTGTATACAGGCCAGGCCTAGGTTTGAAAAAAAGCCTATGACAGGCCATAGGCCAGGCTCAGGCCAGGCCTGTTAAGGCAAAAGCTTGGCCTGGCCTGGCCTGTTTCCACCCCTATTCTCTGTGTAACTAGCCTCAGCAACTTGACAAATTTGCTGTGACAAGTACTCTTTGTATGCTCTCTATGTAACTAGCCACAGCAACTTGACAAACTTGTTGTAGCAAGTCAAGAATCTAAAGGAAAATTGGCTCTTTGTGTAACTGGTTATGGCAAGTTGACAAACTTGCCATAGCAAGTCCTGAAAAAGTGCAACTACAAATTTTGATGTCAGAAGATGTGAAACACTATTTAACCTAGGGAAGAGTGTCAAAAACACACACCCTACACTCTGGGAAGCTGAGGCACGAAAAGGAAGAGCTTTAGAGAGAGATTTGGAGGATTTTGGAGGCTTGGGTGCTCTTCTCAAAGGAGATTTTGGGATTTCCACCTTGATTCTTTTTCTTTTCTTCTCTTTTTCCACTTAGCTTCTTGATGTATTCAGCAACTATGTGTAGCATTTCTTTATATTTGAACATGAGTAGCTAGAGCTCTCAATTAGGATTACTTTTACCCATTGTATGGATTGAAACTACTGGATTATCTTGCTTTTGTTGGTTAATGAGTATATATGTTGATTTTTCTTTGAGTTTAATGCTATATTATGCTTGATCACCTCATGATTAGAGTTGTTCAATTGGAAGATGCTTGAAAGAGCTATTTTGATTGTAGAATTTAAGAAAAATCATGCTAGACTTGAAGTTTAAGGATTAAATGGATGATTTGTTGTTAGAATAGAGATATATCTAACAACATAGCATAGTCAATTGAATGATTGCTTTGGAAAGATAGTTTTCATTAATTATAAACAAAAGATTGAATATTTTTAATGAAGATTAAAAATCAATCTTGACTTGAGAGAGCTTGGTTGATGATTTTAGAACTCTTGACTAGCATATACACTCATTTAATCAACATAAGTGGATATTCGCATAGTTTCATAAAATACAATGGGAAAAAAGTAATTCTAAATTTATACCTCTTGAAGTTAAATCCAATTTCTTTATTTCCACTATTGTGCTTTGTTATTTTCATCAAAAGTCTTTATTTAACTTGATCAAATCCAAATGATTCCATTCAACCTAATTAAGAACATTGTTACATTAGCTAACTCGCATTTGTCATAGTCATTGTGGATTGACACTCTTTTTCTCATTAATTTATTACTTGCAACCCGTACGCTTGCGGAAGCTAAACGGCGAACACGCACCCACCATCGCCGCCGTTGTAAAATCCTTTCCTTAAAACTCTTTTTTGAAAACACTTAATCAAATTTTCTGATAATGAATAATACCATTGCACGAAACAGGGAAAATTTAAACTCGAAGGTCTACCATGGTAGAAAAGATTACAACTCATTTTTTTTTCGAGATTATCATGGTAGAAAAGAGTTCAACTAACCATTTGAAAACTTTACCATAATAATAAAAAGATTACAATTCATATTTCAAAATATTATCATGGTAGAAAAGAATTCAACTAACCATTTAAAAACTCTACCATTGTAATAAAGGATTTAAGTCTCCACAAAGAAAATATTACAACCCATCTTTCAAATATTAATCATGGTAAAAATTAATTCTACCGTGATCATACCAAAAATTCCTATTTCAAAACTAAAGTCATCCAACTTTATATAACATCCAAATAAAGTATGATAATTAAAGTATACAGTCGAATTAGAGTTTACAGAATATGGGCTCTATGAGTGATAATATACATCCATTCAACACATAATAAACCACAAGAGGCTATATAGATATATATAGAGATATATCTATGTCTCAGGAGCTCCTCCCGATGCCCCAGTAAGGGAAATATCACCTGACAAATGTTAAATTGACGAGGTGAGACAGAAACCACGGTAACCAACTATCCGATTTATTGCACATGCTGACATGTGTTCATGAGGTGCAAAGTGGAATAGTTTATATATAACAAATTATTAAAGATATAATTGAAAAAAATTCAATATCACAATTTTATACACAAATCAAACATCAGGAATTATATATCACGATTACTATATATCAAATCTCATACTAAATTCCTGTTTGCCTCCCATCAATCCAACTGAACCGCCTTATTTCCGCCGACTAGACCCATGAGCTAAGTTACTATTCATGTCATTGGCCACTTAAAAAGCTCATCGGTCACATGATGAGGATCGGCCAAAATCCACAGAACATGTGTCTGGACCATGGGTCTTTCCCCTCATTGAAGTAATGGGGTGTCGCAACCCCTCATTGAACCTGGTGGGGTAGTCCCTCATTGAATTGGTGGGATAATAGAAAGCTAACCATCATGCATCAATGGAGACTATACCACATGGTAAAATAATTTACTCCATCTTATCCCAAACCCATTATCACAATAATTTATCAATAATTATTTTAACGGGATTTTCCTAATATTTCCATATTCATCTAGAAATATATACATATTTTTCATTTCAAATCATAAAATTCCACAAGACAAGTTTATATCAAAATACTTCACAATATAATAATAATTTTCTCAATCACAATAAACCTTTACTCATTGAAATATCTAATAAATATCAACATACCATTTTCAAATCTCAAAATCATTTTACAAAATACTCACAAATAACATGCCAACATACATAACAAGTGGAAAGTGGTTACCTCTCACCAAAGCAAAAATTATAATCACAAGCTCCTAATCCAAGAGCTCAAATACACACCAAAAGAAATCAACCTACAACAATCAATTTATTATACATCAATAACTCTTTGAGTTATTAGAAAAATTTATTTACTTAACTTAATTCTAAAATTTTAAAGTTTTGAATTAATTACTCCCAAAAAATCCAATTTCACACCAAATTCCCAATTATTAATTTAAATATTTTTCTTAAGTCATTGATTATTATTAATTTCATTCCCTTACATAAAATCTCCAATTTTAAGTTTAGAACATAAAATAGCTAAATTATAAATCATCATCCAAAAAAAAGCTAAATCGTTTAAAACTTCAAGAATACCCCCAGTAATCCAAATAAATCATTGAACCCAAATTTAATTGGTTAGAAAGTCCAATATAGGATTATTCATATATTGATTATATAAAAAATTCATTATAAAATCTTATAACAACTAAATAAAAAAATAAACCGATTAAAATTCACTATTAATCATCCTCTATATTCCTATAGTCATATACTGATAATACTTAAACTTGCCCAAAATTCTAATCCTAAAATATTTTCTAATCAACAATAAATTATAATCATAAGAAAGAAAAAATTATTTAGAACAATTTTTATGAAAAAAAATTTATAATTAAAAGTGATTTTAAATAACTTATTAAACGCCGAAGAACCAAAATTACTCTTTACCGGCGTCTCATCGCCTGCCCTTTCGCACAACACTTCACGTCATTCCCCCTCCCTAAATGTGGCGCCAAATGATGCCTTAGTTAATTTTCTTTTAAAAAAAAGCGGAGAACATTGGGAAGTGCAATGAACAAAAACAGGGACCGGTCCGGCCGGTTTGACCGGTTGAACCGGGAACCGGTCATTGGTTTAATCCAATCTGCCATTAAACCATAAAACTGGTTGAACCAGTCTGAAACCGGTTGGACCGGTCAAAACTGATAAAACCGGTGGTCCAACCGGTTTCATTTTTTTAAATTTTTAATTATTATTTTGTGTTATTTTTTAGGAAAAGTTGAAGATTGAAAACCAAAATGAAGATAAAAGTAGGTAAAGAAAGAAAAAATCTAAAAAAAATAAAGAAGATAATGAAAAAATTTATTTAAAATGATATAATAATTATAGGAAAGAAGATATCATTACATAAGTATAAGTATTATAACTAATACTAATAGATTTTAAGCATTTTTTTCTAAAAATCTTCATTTTTATCTATAGAAGTTTAAAAATATATCAATATATATATTTCCACTAATAAATTATAATATTTTAATATGGCTAGTTCAACTACCAGTTAGACCCCGGTTGACCCATTAACTCTTGAACCTGTATCGTGATCGATTCATTGCCTGGTCCGATTTTTTGTTCCTTGGGGAAGTGGCACTTGTACCACTACCTGATGTTCATTAATTATGTGGCGCAACAACCTGCATATATATATATATATATATTTTTTATATTGTTATTATATATATAAATTTAATAAATAATTATTTCTAATTTACAATTATATCTTAGAAATAAAAATGAGAATGTTACGGCCGCACTCTCTTGCAATTTCCCATTGATTCCTTTGGTTTTGGTCTCTCTCATTTTCATTCAAATCAAAGCTTATTTCTCTCTCCAGAGACTCATAATCTTCATCCAAGTTAAGAGAGAGAGAGAGAGAGGAAAGTGGTGGTGATTGGTGTGAGTGAGAAAGTTGAGGTGTACAAGAGAGAGAATATACCGTGAGTCCCACAAATACAAAGTAACAGACATTTAGCATGAGTTAACGGTTTTGTTATTTTTACCCCCTTTTAAAATATTTGTGTGTAATTTTGCACCTAACAAAACTTAATTGTGCTAGGCACATCTTTAGTAAAACACCATTGTTAAATTTGTATCTTAACCTTTTAATTTTTCATATAACAAGTGCCACAGCTCATAGGTAGCCTTTGTATAAGGAAAATTAACTTTTTAGTCTTTTAAAAGTTAAAATTTTGACTTATTTAATATGACTCAATCTCTCAACTTTTAGCTTGCTTAAAACTCCGTTCTTGATCCTGTTTTGCTATTGATAATTATGTCCAAATCATCGATGATTCATCCACCATGCCCTAACTTGGGGAAGAAAAAAGAGGAGTCAAATCTACCCATGGTTAACTTGGAAGCACAAAACAATTTTAAATGGGGTTTTATACCCATATACTTATTCTGGTCTATAATATAAGTAACTTTTACTAATTCATTAGAATTAAGAAATGATAATTAACTTATTAAATTTAATTTAAATTTTTTTTTTCAATTTTACCCATATTAAATATGGTTTTGAAGTAAAAAGAAAAGTATAAGAAGTCACATTCAAGATTAATTGTATAGGCAAAATTGACAAATAAATATTAAAAAATATTGGTACTCGTGTGTTGCACAAGGAAGTTAATATATATGTGATGTTTATATGAAGTCGGATATCAGTGTGGATACTTGTATATGCTTTTTATTTTATTTTATTTTGCTCACTCATATTTTTCTAAGAGTATATAACATTAAGAGAGAAAGAGAATTTCATTAATAGCTCATTTAGGATAACTTATTTTTGACTTATAAGTGCTTATAAATCGTGATTTACGGTATACGAGGTAAGTATGTGAGAAGGATTTTATCTTAACTTACATAATAAGGACTTATTACCTAAAAATAAGTGATGCCAAACATGCTATAGACTTTAAATTTAAATTAATATTTTGTACTCAAGTTCAAATGCTTATAATAAATCACAATAAAAAAAAACATAATCCAAACAAATTAGAACCAAAATAGAAATATAAAAAATAAATTAGAAATTAATCATCAATAAATTACATTTATTAATTAATGGATTCAAACTAAGTCCCCTAGTGTTTATTATGTTTTTTGGCCAAAAAAATATAATTTTAAATTATGATAACTACTTGATTTATGGAGATAAAACAAAATTCAATTATAAAGGAATACAAAAACAAAATGGTGTTTATTTAATAGAATTAACAGTGTCATTACAAGTATTATATAAGATATAGATTACTCTCCAAATGACTTATATTAATATAGATCAAACCATTCTTCTAGAAACTTATATTGTAAATTGGAGGGAGTAGGATGAATCAGTAATGATTTGGATAAAATTATTAAAAAAAAGATTGGGGATTAGATTTTAAAAGAGTGAAAAGTTTAGGACTGAGTCATAACTGAGGGTTTGAGCCATAAGACAGTAAAAAGTATATAAATGAATTGGGTTTTTAAGATCCCAAAAGTCATTATAGGGGCTTTTTTATCAAAACACTATAAACAATAAAAAAAAAAAGTTACCCAAATGCTTAAGGACAGATGATATTTATCAAAATACTATATCAAAAATAATTCTTATAAACATCGGTTTTAGATTTTCAAAGAAGTCATTTATATAAAAAACTAGTTTAGAGTGTGACAGCTTTCTTTTGAATAAAGAATTGAAATCATTCACCTCACCTAAAAAACGATTTTTTTTTTTTTGAACTGCACAACTTTTTCATCAACGAAATTAATATTAAATTCCCAATTCATTAATTCCGTCTTTTTCTCATTCCTTCTGAGTTTTAGAGAGTTATAATCGCCACCCCATCCCTTCAATAAAACTTTTTTCAATTTTTATTTTTATTTCCTGCAAAATATAAAAAAAATATGAGTAACTTTTATAGAAAGATTATTACTCTTTATTATGGTAATTAAATTTAAAGTAAATACTTAAAATAAATTAAATAAACATAATATTTATATATATGATCAACTATATCCAAAATTTAAACTTATTTAATCATAAAATATGCAATTGTCAATTCCTATCTTCAAAATGTGACATGTTAAAAAAGCAAATATGCTACTTTGGATCTTAAATATAAGAATTAGATGGGGAGTTTACTTTGATACTAAATATAAGCTCCTCATCTAGCTCGTATATTTAAGACCCAAGTAGTATATCTTTTTCTTTCAATATGTGATGCTTTGAAGTTAGGAATTGTCAATAATGAACTTATAGTTTGGATACATTAGGTCATATCTATAAATATTATGTTTATTTGATTTATTTTATGTGTTTCCTTTAAATTTAATTACCATAATAAAGAGTAATAATTTTTCTATAAAATGTACTCATATTTTAATTAATATATTGTAGGAAATAAAAAGAAAAATTGAAAAAAGTTTTATTGAAGGAACGGGTAATCAATTGCAACTTTCCCTAAAACTTAGAAGGAAAGAGAAAAAAGCTAGAAGTTGGTGAATTGGGTTTCTACTAATAATTTTCACTGAAAAAAAAAAGTTGTCCAGTATTTAAATCATTCTTCAAGTGAATAATTTCAATTTTTCATTTAAAAAAAATGACTGTTTGAACTCGTGTTTCATATGAATGACTTCTTTAAAAATCTAAAATCGTTTTTCAGAAGGATGATTTCTGATGTAGCACATTGGTAAATACTTCCTATCATATAGCATTTTGGTTTTTTTTTTTTAATGTTTGTGTTGTTTTGATAAAAAAAAAAACCCCATTGGGAGATCAACTTTTGTCACAAAGAGCTTAATAACAATACGAAATCAGAGGCATGCTTTGAGGGGGAAAAACCCTAGATTGTACAATCGTAGAAATCTCAACTAAAAGCCGAGAAAGATTTCACTTTTGGCCACCCACTCAAACCTAAGATGCTCAACTAAAAGCTAAAGATGAACTCACTTGATTGAAAATAATAGAGTGTTTGTTTGGATTAGCGGTAGAGAAGGAGTTTTTTTTTTTTACAGATGGGCTTTTGAAAAAGTCAGATTGTAGATGTGATTTGTGTTGGCGGTGGCAGAAGAAACTTTTTTTCTAATCTTAAACCTGTTTGAATTAGTATTTGAAAAACCCATTTAGATAGGAAATAACTGAAAAAGGCATAAATCTTATTGAATACTATATATATATTAGTTGTATATATTGTGATAATTGAAGTAAAAAAATATTAAAAAATTTTGATAAAATAAAAAAAAATTGAAATTATTATTAAACAATTAATTCTTTGTGCCCTTAGCATTGGATCTTAAGATGGTGGCTCTGATTGTGATGACTTTTATGCACAAAGATAAAGATCAAACAAATCCACAAGGTGGAACAATAAAAAGTTCCTAAACCAACATTTTTCCAAGTCAATTCCATAATGATGGAAAGGAAACACTTGGGCATGTGATGCACACCCAATTCCAAGAAAGTATTGAAGCATCTTCTCACCACAGAATGCTCTCAATTGAGCTTCTATTAGAAGGAGCTTTTTTTACTTAAGCCCAATGCCACAGACTCTTTCCCAAACGGAGTCTCATAAGCCAAATAGGCTTTTAGGTTCTCACTGACCTTTTTTTTTCTATATCTACCGTGTTCTCAAACAGGCTCTTAAATAAATATCTGCCAAAGATTATTTAGTGTGAACCAATAATGACTTGAAGGAAGTTGGAATTGCATAATTATCTTTGGATAACACCAATGGAAGAAAAAGATCCCATATTGCATTTGTAGGATATAGGATCACTTAAATTTAGATCCATACTATGGAAGCTCCATTCATATCATCAATTACCTCACAGCGGCCACATTAAATGAAAATAAAGAGGTTGGAAACCCCTTACCTTTTAGCTCAATTTCACAATTTTGCATTTTGTTGATAATCATAATAATCTTCAGCCCAGTGCTCGGGAGGATTTAATTTCCACGTGCCGGCAAGGCGGGTGGAGAGTAGGTTTGATAGTTTTTTTATTTTTCTTTTTGCGCCTGAGTTGGTTTATGATGGGCTCTTCTCTGGAGGCGCCCAAAAAGTATTTATTTAGCGAATATTGTCCAATTCAAAGATATTGGGCCTGATCCCTCGTCTTTGGGTTCAGCTTTGAAGAGGTTAGATAGTCTCACCAAAGGGAGAGGATTCGATCCCGGGGAGGTCCGCTTAATTATGGTTTAGTAGAGGCGCTGAGGGAAGCATCCCAACTTAGAGCAATGTCTTTGAATCGTGGGTGAGCCTAACCCATTTCTTAAAATTTATGTATAAAAAAAAGATATTGGGCCTACCAAAAGAGATTGGCCTAGTTAGTAAGGGGTTTGGTTAATAACCATAAAGTTGTGGGTTCAAATCCTATTGATGTAAAAACTTTGTTGGTAGGTGAATTATAAATACCTTTGTAAGTGCTCTTTGAGCCTGAAGGTATGCCCTTACCTGGATCAGTTTCCGGGATCCAACTCACCTAAATTTTAATTTATTAAAAAAAAAGATAGTGGACCTTTCAAGACAATATATTGGGCCTCTAACCTGAAAGCCCAAGTCATCAAGGTGTGTGTGTGTGTTTGTGTCTGTATCAGTATATATAGATGATTTGCATCTACGACAGAATTAACTCTCATCCTGTTAACTTAAAAACTAACGGAAGTTGGGTCTAACAGAAAGAGTTAGTTT
Organism: Inga leiocalycina; assembly: GCA_963242795.1. NCBI lineage: Eukaryota > Viridiplantae > Streptophyta > Magnoliopsida > Fabales > Fabaceae > Inga > Inga leiocalycina. The sequence continues at coordinate 56,339,794 of OY725329.1, forward strand.
TTCACAACATAATGAATTAATATTTGAATTCCTATTGGAAGAAGTGCCCATATTTAGTATCTGATACTACCACAAATAGAATTGCCTCTTTTGGACGGTTTTAAGTTTCAGTATGTTCCCAGGGAGACCAATATGGTAGCAGATAATCTTGCAAAAGCTGGACTTAGTAAAAGTCATAGCTTTATTTTTATTGATATGGTTCGAGAATCTCGAAGGACCCTAGTGCAACAAGACTTGTTGGGATCTTCTTCATCCCCAATTCATGTAGTCTGTGATTGATTTGGGCTTTGCCCTCTCTCTTTAAAAAAAAAAAAAAGCTCTGTAATCAATAATATTCAATTATGTATATTAAAATTTATAGCATTTTAAATTATTCACAGGATTAATATAATAATTAATTGATCTTTCAAATTTGCTCTCATTTTGATTTTAATCGCTCGAATTTTAAACCATAGGTTTTTAATCCCTCAAATTTTATTATGTTTAAAACATTAATCACTATAATTTAATAAAAACCTAAATCATTTTGTCCATTGAATAATCAAAATTAAAATGAGGGCAAATTTAAATGATTAAATATTATATTTACCCTTATTCATAAGTTATAATTATAAACGACTGAGATAACTATACTTGCATTCTTACTTTGTTTTGAACTTTAGTTAAATAGGCGCCCGGGTTTTTTTGGGGGGGGGGGTGTGGGAGGAATGCTTGTTGGTTTATATGTCAAGGCATCAACATCAATATATCCCAAAATGCATGACAAATATATATATATATATATATATATATAATAAATTGATTATACGTATAATATAAACCTATAAAAACCATGCTAATCATAAGTCACGACTCACAAATAGTATGATTTATTTCAGATCCGATCTATAGTCTACATGGAACCACATTATATATATTTACAATAATGCACCTTAAACATTACTTTTGTGTGGGTATGACCTTTTCCTATAGATGAAGGAGGGGTGTATGAGTGTAATTAAGAGGACTGGAGGGGCGAAGTTTCAATTATTACGAAAATTGCGTCAACAGTAAAAATAGTTGAAATCAAAACAAGGTAGGAGTCACAATAGGCACGACCAACTGTATATATAGGACCATTCTGCCATGGCCTTACGGGAGGCCAACTTGTCATATTTTATGTTAATATATTATTATTGTTGTTGTTGTTGTTTCTTTTTAATCTCATGATGTTCAGAATATCCGTAGGTATATACATAAATTATATCGTGTGCTCAAATTTTGTACTTATCGATCCACTCGTATAGCTTCCATCCCTAAATAAAAGTTGTCCAGTAGTAAATGGGTCATTAAAATATCAAAACGAAATCGTAGAAATAAAACGTACTGTTTACAACTTCATTACCATATGAATTTGATGATATACATATGTATTGATATTAATATTGATATGTTGTTGATATTAATTTTGACTATGTTGATCCGTGTGTAAAATAAAATAAATTGCTCTCTTGTGTGAATAGAATATATAGTTGGTAATAAATTTTATTATATATACATATATATAATCTATATATGTAATATGTTGATTGTGATTCTTCTTGAAATTGCGAGTTTAAGGTAGTTGACCATATTTGTTTCTTTTTGTGGTTCGCCATTTCACATTGTTTTGTGTTATATATATATATATATATATTAAAAGTTGTCTTCAACCTAAGTGTTGGCTTTTATTAGAAAACTACTGCTAGTGCCTTCTCACGTCTTGAAAAACTCTATTCAACAATGTGGTGAGTTGAACTTTTACAATACTGCTAGTGCTTCCTCGATCACCTATGGTTTTGGATCAATATATGGTGATATTAGGTCAACTACTGTACTTATACATTTTTTTTTTTCAATAATGGATTCCTTTGATGCCTGAGGTTCTTCATTGTCAATGGTTAATTCATATTTGAAGAGAGATTTGACTTGGATGTATAGCAGTGGTTGCATTGAACGAAGTAGATATAAAAAGGGATTATATATGGAGAGAGGGCGCTGAGAGAAGTGTAAAATATTCATAAATTTATTATCATAGAGTTTTGAAACAAAAGATTATCCAACTCATTTTTCAAAAAGGAGTATGTTACTGTACAGTCTCACCTAATGATCAATACAAAAACCCACAATAAATAAGTAGCATGTAATGACAAGAGCCGATGCCATAATATATTATTGCATTGTATGTGTACACTGCTTACTTATTATGAAATTTTTTAGTGATTAGATTGTTACGTGACGAGATGCATAGTAATTCTCCCTTTTTAAAATTAAATTTTGAGAGTTTAATTGAAAAATTAAATTTAATATAAAATTTCTAAGGTGTTGGGTTTATGAGGTACAAAAAGAAGCTTATAGTGTAATAACGCGAGCTCTAGATGCAATAAAGGAAAAATTTATATCAAAAAACTTAGAAGCCTCATTCCTTAACTCAACAAAACACAGTACGTCTGAATGGAAAAATTCAAACAAGGAAGATGAAAACAAAAATAAAGCAAGGATTCGAAGGACAGTAACCGTAGTACAGTGATGCAGATAGAGACAACCTAACATATGAAACATCACACGACTCGCTACTACGTAAGTACGTACCTACATTACACATGGCTTCCAATAACACAGTACGATGATCCAAAAGCAGGCATGCACATACACATTTATTTTTTTAGTTTTTTTATTGGCAAAACGAGGACGGCATCAACACCTGCAAGCAGCTCAACCTAGCTAATATCTAGTAGCTAGGACTTAAAGTTTCTGGTGGTGAACCATGATGCTTGGGATTTGGTCCTCCTGGTGATGGTCTATCTCCATGACCAACCTCTTCCATAACTCTACCTCGCATTACCATTTGCTTCGTCAGGTCATAATAACCCAGTTCTTGAAGAAGCCTCAGGCCTTTATTCACATTCTTATTGTGAATGAATGGCCGATTTTGGAGCATGTGTGCATCCAGATTCATGCAGTAAAAGCCAGAGAAGACGATAAGTAACAGAAGTAGTGCTGCTATATTTGTTTTCTTTGCCATGGTAAGAGCAGATCGATCAGTGTGAGAGTTTAAAGACGGTGATTTAGGGCGCAAAGAGAATAGAGAAGGGAAGGGCTTGGATGAGTAGTTTTGAAGCTGACTATAGAGGTATTTATATGTGTTGAACTTGAAACCAGAAAAGCATTATTTAACTGTTTTCTTCTGTTACCTAAGTTTGAATAATTAAATTAAATGACTACATTATGGATCATTGCAAGTGGAATCAACAAGCATACAAAGCTAGATTTGCTTTTGCTTTGCCATTATTTTTTGTTTTTAGATGTAGGTATCAAGTTTTTAAAATTGAGACGAAGCTTTATGTATACAGACAAGAGTCACGAAGCAAATAAATTAAATAAATAATATAAGACACATCCATATCCCAACTGAAAGCAGAATTTCAGATGAACATACATGCATGCATATACATATATATATAATGTTGTTTTCTTTTACTTACCGGCATTTATACTACTTCACATGGGATGTTGGATAATCCTAGGATTCCTGATTCCTAATTCAAATGTATGAAACTATCTCGTTCCCTTCCCGAACCTTGTATCTGTTCAATGCATCAAATCAATACGTAGTTGCAGCAGCCTGAAGGGGTACGTATAGTAAGAGTTGGTTAATTTCAATAATGGAACGATGATTACATAAATTTATTTAGTTTCTCATAAAGGAAGATAATGCATATGTATAAAAACGTTTGGTTGGATTATATCGAACATAAGAATATATGACAATAATTTAGCAAAAGACAAAATATCTCTATCTACATATATATGTATAAGGTACACGTTGAATTAATGGTAGTTTTTTCATTTTGTGTGGTGTATACGTCGGGTTTATAATAATTTTTTAATATTTAATGGTGAAAATATTATATATGTAGTGTATAAGTTGAGTTCATGATAATTTTTTAATATTTAACAATGAGAATATTATTTAATGGGATATTCTAATATTTTTTAATGGTGGAATATAATTTTTAAATTTTTTAATGGTGAATATTTTTTAAATTTCTATACTATTAATTAATTTTTTTAATATTTAATGGTGGAAATTATTTAATATTTAACTGAGTTTATGGGTGGGCACTTTCATTAATTTAAAATATTTTAATAGCAATGATATCTTTTTCACTTCATTACAAGATTCTTGTATCTTTATTCATCAGTCGTAGCATTATAATCCTGATTACATCAAATGTAATTCTCTTTACATTACATAAGCCCACAGTTTGTTGCCTCAGGATTACATATAATTCTCTCCAGTGGAATTGAATGAAACGGGCTATTACACTATGTTTGGCTCAACAGTAGGAGAAGGGAGATATTTTAATAGAAAGAAGCGGAACGTAGATATAGAAGGGAGGAGAGAGAAAGGGAGAGATTTAATGATCTCTTGTTTAGAATGATTAGAGGGGATGTGAGGAGAAGAATTTTGATAGTACCTTATTTAGTTATACTAAAAATTATATTTGATTTCTTCTTTTTAAAAAAACTTGTACAAATATAAACTTGATGCCAATTTGTGCTTTCTAGCATGTTTTCAGGAGGGTGCCTACATATTTTACTGAACAAACCCCATGAGTATAAGAAAATACAAAAGATTCTCATAATTTATTTTCTAATTGGAATGAAATACGTTACCTGCATAATATTAGGACGAAAGATGAGTGAAAGTAAGGTAACTTTAGATTTAAATTGCTACTTCAATAAAGTTCCTTAATCTTTGTTTTGAGTCGAAATTCCAACCATCTCCTCATCAGGATCATGGCTCTCTGCTTGTGAGAATCAAACTGTGAGCATTGGAAGCAAACTTGTTTTTGATAAAAAACTAAGAAAGATGGGCGGTACATGCATGTGTGTGAAGGATAAAAAAAAAGAATTTAAATAATTTTATAAGCCTAATTGTATAATAAAACACATTTTCTCTCTCATCTCCCCTCCAAAAAAACTCCACTTTTGGAGGGGAGGCTGGAAGGGGAAAGGAGGGGTGGTAATCCCCTCTCGGCTTTAAAAATTGTGTAATCCAAATTAAATAAGTGGATAGGATAGCGACTCCCCTCTTAAAAATTTTTTAAGCCAAACAATGAAAGGGGAACAACTACCCTTATCTTCACTCCCTTTCCCCTCAAAAACCCCGTACCAAACATAACAATTTAATTTCTACCTAGATGTATATTTAATGTTGAAGGTTTAAACAACATATATCAAATGAAGATACTCATATCTACAATAATAAGCCTTATTCCATTAGATGGAAAAGACTACATCGATTATATGATATTAGTGTACTCTATCAACAATCTAATATTTGGATAAATTGTTAATCAAAAGGCTTCACTCGATAACTTCATTGAGTATTCTCTTTATTCTTCCTCTACCATCTCTTTAGCCCACTTCATACTGCAAAATGGAGATACTCAACACGGCAATATATGGCGATTTTGTTAAATATGCTTAGAACTGGACCACCCAAGAGAGTGACCCATTATTATTATTCTGTTTCCTTTTCTTTACACTCGAGATGCCTCCTAATTTGAAAGATTGGATATTATAAAAAGAGTTCAAAAACCTTAACAATATATACATATACATATATATATATATATATATATATTTGAATATGTATTTATCGGAGAGTTTTTTAGGACCACCCAAAAAGTTGTATACCTTGTGAAGCTTTTCCTAGCTATCTCACACTCTCTTTATCAGATACTCTCATGCGTACATTCAAGCATCGAAAAGGACACAGATTTAAACAGGCACATATATATATATAGTAGGAGTTAATGTAGGCATATATTTATGAGTTGTGTTCCTGGGACCATCAACTTGAAGCAAATCTGGACCATATCCTGCAGTAACCTCCTTTAAACGGCACACTACTCATATATACATACACACACCAAACCCTACTAATGTTACTGTTGAGAGGTTCCTTTACCAGCAGGTCACTCCCATTATGCTTTTTAGTTTTTACCGATGCAATTTTAATTGGGCAGCATATTTTAACCTTTAATTAATATATATATACACAGCAGAAAGTGATGTTGCACATTTTGTCGTCCACAAATTCCAGTGAATATGCCAAGAAGGAAGTAGAATAATACTTATGCAGAAAACAAACCAATGGGTATATAGTAACTGATAGTCATATACATAAATGTGTGTGTGTGTGTGTGTGTGTGTCTTTTTTGGGTGCTTTAGAAGCTTGACCAACCCTTCCAACGCTCAAGGGTCAGGATAAGAGATTGAATTAAAAAATGAGCGACAGATTTCATAATGCCTGTGACGGCTGCCCTTTTTGTCAGATTAGATTGGGATGGCCGGGTGGCTCCACGTAAGATTTTCAGTGAAGGGAATATATCTGGTTACTTCCAAAAAAAAAATATATCAAGGAGTGATTAAGAAAACATCTATCTCATGTTAAACTAGAGTAAGACCGATCCATGTGACGTGCATATGAATGTGTTGAGTTTCCTGTAGCTGAAAACCTTAATCTGCAGACACACATGACAAATGACAGAATTTAATGGATAAAAAGCTGCTTGTTCTCTGTGTGTTTGTGTGTGTCCGTAATATATTTATACTATAGTTGTTCTCATATGATGATAACCTGTCAATTTAGATTATTCCACAAATTAATAAACTCAACCTGTTCGATATAGATGTGCTTGAAAGAACTGAAAATCTTGAACTGAATTAAGGGGGAATCAAGCAATGTAGTTAGCAATATTAAATGTACCAAAATGTATGTGTACATGCGCCGTTAATTTTTGCAGCTTTTTTTAATTTGGAATTTGAAGGATAAGTAGTACACTAAAACTTGTGAGTGTCCATCAAATTAACCTTTAGAAGGCGGCGGCTTTGATCGCTTTTGTAAGCTTAAGTAGTCTGTCTGTCACTCTAATTCAAAAAATAAAGAAAACTTGCGAAGTTTACAGCTATTTAGATTTATTTCATTCTTAATATAGGGCCTCATTAAAGAGTTAATCTTGGTCATAAAATGCAAGATCTATATCTCATGTTTATCATTATTCTAAAGTATCCTCGATCTATATATTAATACTATCTCAACAAGGTGGTGAATTCTTCTTTTGCCACAATGATTGAAGCCAAAGACCTTAAATGAGCATATTTTATGAAAAACATATCATATCTACTAATGTAATTAATTAACTTCTTTAATCTAATCATTTTAATTAAATATATCATTCATTAAGGAGAGGAGGAGTATTGGCAATTTGGCATATATATATAAAATTGTTAACAGCTGTGCACGATAACTTGTCATCTCAATCCCAACAAGGTAAAAGATGTGCCATTCCTTTATGCTTAACCTAAGGCCTTGTTTGGCACTTGCTCTTGTCCTTTAATTGTGCTTTTCTGTTTATTACTTCCTTCCGTCCTAAATATAAGACATATTCAGGAAGTTAATCTTGATCTTAAAAGTATAAGACACAGTTTTCATATTTATCAATTTTTTCCTATTTTATCTATATTTATGCTCCCTCAACAATAATCAAAGAGAAGAAAAAATTAGGGAATTAAAGAAGATATATGACTAGAGTGTTTTAGAAAATACATGTCATACTAACTAACTTAACTAAATTCTTTAATCTAATCAAATTAGATAAATATGTTTTAAGGGAGTATAAAATAATTTATCGAGAGGCACAATGAAACTAGTTTTTTTTTTTTTGGTTGCAAGTCATAAATAATCAGCACATGAAGCCAGAGTGAGCAAAGCATGGATATCGATGGTGGTCGACAAATTAAATGGGTAGGCAATATTGTATCCGGTTAGTGGCAATTATGTTAAACACTTGTAATTATTCCGTGATCAAATATATCTCCACTGAACTGTTTTTTGTTTTGTTCCTAACGGATCGCCACGTAAAAATATCACCTTGAAAACCATGTTTTGGTCTGATCTTATCTTTCATGTATTGTATTATAATTTTCTATCCCTGCGGAAAAGGAAGAGCGATGAACACTCTAATAATTAAATGGAAGAGTCACTTAAAAAGTTAACCAGTCAGAAAAGAATGCCACCTATTGTGCTTTCCTTTGTTTTGAGCTCTGTGCTTGTTCTATCAACTCACAATAATGGTTATCGATATTTCTCGCAATAAATTATTTATCTATCTTGTTCGTTGTAGTAAAAAACCTTCATAACTTTTTTTATTTTATTTTTAATATATATTAATATTTATTTATTAAAATGTCTTTAAGTATTCATTAATTTAAAAGGATCTTAGCAAAGGTCAAGGAGTTTGCATTGCTTGCTCGTAGTATCATTATTTAAACCGATGGTGTTGGTCTGATCCAGGGCTTAGCATGGTGCCCAGTAACCCGGTGTGCCCACCTTGGCCCTGTAAAAAATTGCCCAGCCCAACCCTAAAAAAGTGGTCCGAAAAAATTTTAGGTAGCTTTGGGCGGGCTAATAACCGGGCAGGGCCGGGCATCGAGCAAGAGGTGCTGCCCTGCCCATTTGGCCCTGCCCTGAAAATTATTTTTATTTATTTAAAATATAAAATTTCATATCAATTAAATATTATTTCATATATATATTTTTATTTAAAATACATATTATCTAATGTGTAATACTCTTCTGATCCTCTCTTTTTTGTCCTAACCACTAAACACTATTTACAAGTAGATTTCTTCCTTTCTTCTTTACTTTGTGCTGTATTAAATTATAGTTGCTTTTTATTTTCTTTCCAGATGCTTCATCATTTGATCAACTTTTGGGACATTGAATTGATGCAAACTACTTTGACTTCACGGCTTTAATTACAATCATTTTGTTTTCTTATTTATAATGAATTATGGATGTTGTTTAATTTTTAAAGTATGGATATTTGTTAAGACATATGGTATTTTTTAAATTTCAAGACTCAAGTTGTAGACTTATTTTGAAATATCCCAAGATGTAAAATCATCGAATGTATTTGAAGTTTATATTACTTAGGGCGAAGTTAAGACATATATGGTATTAGTAACTACAGGAATGTTTATGAAATTCATAAGGAATTATTTTTTTCATAAATGGACAAGATAAGGCGTTATCACTTGGGCAGGGAAGCCCACCCTGCCCAGCCCATCCTTGCCCAGCCCAAAATTGTTAGGGCTTTGAGTGGGCAGGGCCGGGCATCGGGCTGCAAAATGCAGCCCGTTCATCCTTTGGGCAAGGCATCGGGCAGGGGTCTCGCCCTGCCCAGCCCTGCCCACGCCCACGCCCACGCCCACCCTACTCTGATCTATCTCTAATCTATACTCAAAAGGAGAGAAAAAACAATATGAAGATAAAAAATAAAAGGCTAAGCAGATTGTGGCGAATAATGTTATCTCCATGTAATTGGTTGAGGATGATCAATAAGATCAATAGGGCGGGGACTAGGAGTTTAAATTATAGGAAAATCGGTGAAAAGCCTAACTTAAAAATTTTATTATAATAAATATCCATATTTTTAAATACGAGTACTTTCTATATATTAAATTTTGCATAGTACTGATATTTTACGTATATAAAAAATTTTATTATGTTCTCCTAGCTAATAAAATTTTTTTCACCGATTTTCCCAATTTAAAGTAGGTGTCCAACTCAGTTATATAATTTTTTGTAATATATAACTGTCACTATCGATCGACAATGTGAATTATCTAAGCAACCCAATACATTTTTTTTTTAATCCATGGCAATGGAATATGCCATCCAGTCTGACAAATTATTCTCTTGAGGGAGGAGAAGATACTAGGTGATTTTCCAATTATTGAAATAAATTACATGAATAATAAGATAAAATGCAATTAATAACTTACAAGTGATGAACCCTGTAAATCCACTCTGTTGAACACACTGAACTGGAGGGAAAAAAAAGAATTCTCATATATTTACTAAAATATTTTTTTTACACCCACACTATAATCATGCCCTGCTATCACATATATATAGTCCTAACAATTATATATCAAGCAATACGACACACTAACACATAAACAACAAATGAAATGGCAATCTACTTCAATGTGTTTTGGACGCTCATGATATACCGGGTTTGCAGCGATATGAATGGCTGCTTTACTGTCACAATAGACAAGTACGAGCTGTTTGTGATGAATCTTCAAATCTTTGAGAAGTACTTTTGCCCATACTATTTCAGAAATTGCCATGCTAAGTGCTTGATACTCTGCTTTTACTGATGATTTGGATACCGTGGCCTGTTTCTTCGTTTTCCATATCACCAACGATCCACCAAATTTGAACTTCAGCAAGTAGCCAATTACTGATCTTTGTGTGATTGCACAGGAGGCCCAATCAGAATCACAATAACATTCAAGCTAAAGATTCCCAATTGAACTTAAGAGGATTCCCAGCCCTGGAGTGCTCTTTAAATATTATATCACATCCCTTGCAGCTGCCATGTGTGCTTTAGTTGGTGCTCGCAGAAATCGGCTGAGTGTCTGCACACAAAAACTTATATCAAGCTTGGTCATAGTCAAATAAATCAACTTACCTATAAGCCTCCAATATTTGTCTGGACTTTTAAGCAAATTCTCCCTTTTGTCCTTTCCTTTCCTATATGGCATTAATTTTAGATTCTGTGGCATTGGTATACTAAGTGGCTTGCACCCACTCATACTTGTTTCAGACAAAAGATCTAACACATATTTTCTTTAAAACTATACCATGTTCTAACTTAGCTATTTCTATTCCTAAAAAGTATTTCATTAGACCTAAAATGACTACGTAATAAATTCTTAGCATATGCAATTCCTTGTTCAGAGCTGCCAATTATCAAAAGATCATCAACATACACCAAAACCAGTACAATTCTATCACTACAATCCATAATGAATAAAGAGTAGTCATTTTTACTTTATGTGAAACCACCCTTTATGAGAGCATGAGAAAGTTTCTTATTCCATTGCCTAGATGCCTGTTTGAGGCCATACAAAGATTTCTTTAATTTACATACCATGTGCTCCCCATTATTATCAAATCCCTTAGAGATTATCATATACATCTCCTTATGGAGATCTCCCTACAAGAACGCATTATGAACATCCATTTGATAAAGATTCCATGAATACAATTATGCTAATTTAAGAAATAGCTTAACAGTAAACATTTTAACTACTAGAGAGAAGGTTTCGTGATAATTTACTCCTTCCCTATGGCTATACCCCTTAGCTACTAATCTAGCATTGTATTTATCAATGTTTCAAGTTGAGTCATACTTAACCTTGTAAACCCTCTTGCAGCCAATTGCTTTCTTCCCCTTTGAAAAGGGTACTATCTCCCATATTGTATTGTTTTCCAGTGCTCGCATTTCAACTTCCATTGCCTTAACCCACTCTTGATTTGCAACTGCTTCTTTATAACAGGTTGGTTCAGGCACTGCATCAATGCTAGATAGAAAACATAAGTGGTAAGTGGAGATAGAAGAATAAGAAACATAGTTATTAATAGGATGTAGACATTTATTTTTATGTCTCTGTTCAATTTCTGGTAGTAATAAGGAACAAATGTAATCAGTTGTCTATATAGGTGGACGTCTTTCTCAGCTGGTTCTAGAGTGACTTGCCTCTGCAGGTCCATTGATGGCATGGTTGTGGATATTCCCTTCTTCATTGTCTATAGATGCCTTTTAATACCTTGTTTTGCAGTTATTGATGTATTGGGCATATGAATAGGGTCCATGGTCTCTTTATCTTACACCTAAACAGGTTCATTATCATACCAAAACATCTTTTTTAGTTCCTGATTCACTTCCTCTAAATGAGGAGATATTGCAAACCTGAAAGGAAAGTTAGTTTCCATAAAAATCACATGTCGACTTGTTATAATAGAATTAGTATGAAAATTAAGCAAAAGATAACCCTTTTGATTTTTTGGGTATCCTAGAAAAACACATGGAATAGCTCTAGCCTTCAATTTATCAGTATTTTTCGAGTCCGTAGCATAAGTAAGGGATCCAAAGACCTTAATATTCTAAAGCTTAGGTTGCTGCCCATATACTTTCTCAAAGGGGGTTTTGAAGTTAAGTATGTTTTAATAAGGTATTCGATTAACCAAATATACGGTAGTTTTAACACGTTCGCCCTAAAATTGAGTAGGAACTTGTGATTGTAACATTAGACTTCTGGTAACTTGCATAATGGTCATATGTTTTCTTTCTACAACGCCGTTTTGTTATGGCGTATAGGGACATGTAGTTTCATGTATAATTCCCTTTTCTTGAATGAACAATTTAAAGCTACAATTTACAAACTCACTACCATTGTCACTCCTTATCTTTTTAACACGTGTATGAAATTGTGTCAAGGCATATGCAACAAAATTTTTAATATAAAGAAGACAATCAGATTTGTGTCGTATGAGAAATATCCACGTAGCTCTAGAATAGACATCAACTATAGTAAGAAAATATTGGTAACCTTGATGTGTGGGTGTCTTATTTAGCCCCCATACATCAATATGTAAAAGATCAAAGCATTTAACATTTTTAATACAGCTAGGAGAAAAGGGGAATTTTGTCTGCTTAGGTTGAACACAGATATCGCATTTCTCATTCAAAAATTCAAAAGCATCAAATACGAGGTCTAGTTTTTCATTACAGATATAGGGGCATGACCTATTCTTTTGTGCCATAAGCAGGCATCTATAGATTTAGACTTAAGACCATTGACATGCCTAATGTTTATTACATGTGAATTCTTAGCCATTTTAACAATGTATAGGCCATCCATCATTTTACCAGTCAACTTCATCCCTCCACCCTGAAGGTCCTGCAGTAGACAAGCATTAGGAAAAAAACAAGCCATGCAACCATGTTCTTTTGTAAGCCGAGATAGGGCAACAAGGTTAAATTTCAACTAGGGGAATATAATACATCAACCAATTTAATATCAGATGATAAAATAACAGTTCCAATGTGAGTAACTGGTACTCTTTGCCCATCAGGTATTTTTATGGATTTAATGGGGCCTCTGTATAACTTATAACTATCAAGGAGGCTCAAATTCCCAACCATGTGGGTTGTGGCACCTGAATCCAGGATCCAATAGGCAGAATATGAATAATTATTATGGGTTAAGTTGCAAATCTGCCCTAAAAGTATTAGCGAAGGACCAATGTTGCCCTAGAATTTTTTTTATGTCAGTATTGCCCCGAAAGTTTCAAAACATAGCAATGTTGCCCTCCTTCGTTAAAATGTTAATTTTGATCGTTAGTTGACTCAATTAGGTTGAAGTGGCTTTGACATATAAGATATAATGCCACATATTATCCCACCTATTATCCCATGTCAACATCGCTTCCTTCCCTGTGCTCGTTGAATCTCAGCCTTGGGAACCGCCGTCTTCTGAACCTTTCGTCTACTCCTTCAACCACTCCCTCCCCTCTCATGCTCGAGCCTCCTTCTCCCTTATTGTGAATGTCGTCGATGCGTCACTTACCACAACTACACCGCCCCTTCCCTTCACAGAAATTACATCTTGTTGTTCGGATTACCCAAATCGTAACCCAATCAATGCCTCTGCCATGTACATGTAGACCTAAGAAATTGTGAAAGGAAAAGGGAGGATATGAGATCTCGATTAAATTTTTGGACTTACATCTTCTTCTGCCCTACCTTCGTCTTCACTCATCAACCCATAGAAACCCATTTGACGAGATCGATTGGAGGGGGATATCGGAGTGTTCTATAGAGATTGCAAAGGAATGTATGTGCAACAAAAATCATCAATGCATTGATGAAAGGCAGCCAAGACATTCTGTAGCAAATTATCGATGCAACAAAAACATTGTCCATGTTCACAGTATAAGCTTTCGGTGGTAAACATTCGGCAATTTTTTAAAATTTTTTTATCTATGTGATTTCATTAATTTCTAGATTTGATTTCATTAATTTTTGTATATGATTTCACAAATTCAGCTTCAAGCGATAAAGTGGTAAACTTGTAAAAAAAATGGATTTGATTCCATTAAAGGCTCATTCTTCATTTGAATTTTGTATATGGATACATGGATTCGTTCATGTTTCTGGTCTACGTGCTAGATTTTGTTTATCTTTCCTTTGGATCTTGATATGTTCTTCTTCTCAAGATCTCTCTTCTTCACCACAATGGCTTCTCAAAATCTAGTTTGTCGTGGGCTGTCAGTGAAGGATGAAGGTGGTGACTGGTGAGGAAAAAGAATGGTGGTATTTGGGTATTTTAACATGGTGTAATAATGAGGTGGCAATGAGTTGGATTATTAGGTTCCAAATGGGAGTGCCACGTGAGATATTCAATTAAACAAAACAGTCAAACTTAACATTTTTAATGGGAAGGGCAACATTGCTACGTTTTTAAACTTCCGGGGCAACATTGAGACAAAAAAACTTCCAAGGCAATATTGCTCCTTCGCGAATACTTCCGAAGTGAATTTGTACCTTAACCCAATTATTATTAAGATTTGTCAAACCTGTACCAGTTAATGCATGGATAAGCGCGTCAGTGTCCTTTTGCAGTAGCTTCAGGATCTTTTCATACTGTTCTTGTGTAAATGTTAATGCCACAGTGCTTGTTGTGTGAGTGTGAGCCTCAGGATCATAAGCAGTGTTCAATGTGGTTTGATTGGAGTACTTCCCCTGCTTCGTTTTGTTCCCTTTAAAGCTGGGTAGATACCCAACAATCTAATAGCATTGCTCACGTAGGTGTCCCTTCTTCAGATAGTATGAGCATTCAATTGAATTGTCTCCTATGACTCACCCTCTTCCGTCATGGCTATACCTTCAATCGGAGGGCTCTTGTCATTGTTAGTGATTGATCGTTGCAGTTCATCTTGAATAAGCATCCCTTATGCCTCATTTACAGTTGGGAGTGGATTCATAAGCAAGATTTGGCTTCTTGCTTGGTGATAAGATTCTTGGAGTCCCATGAGAAATTGTACAAGCTTATATTCTTGCATCAAAACAACATAGGCTCTAGAAGTATTACAAGTGGGTGAGGAAAGAGTGATAAGGGCCGATTGCTCCTCCTAGAGTTCTTTAAGTCTGGAAAAATAAATTGCGACAAAAGAATTCCCCTGTCGGTGAGAGGAGATTTTGCGATGAAGAGCAAAAATTCGAGCTCTATTCTTGTTGTCGAAATGCTCCTTCAAATCGGTCCAAACATGGTGGGCGTTCTGAAAAAAGATGATGCCATTGGCGAGCTCTTTTGAAATTGAGTTCAATAACCAAGAAAGCATGATGGCATTACAACGCTCCCAATGTGCATGAAAGGACGGATCTGGGGATTCTTTAGAGCATGTACCATCGATAAAGCCAAGTTTATGCTTACCGAGTAAGGCGATTCTCATGGCGCAACTCCACACTGTGTAAGTCTCTGGTCCGGTGAGTATGGGTTGGATGATTGACATCCCTTGAGTATCGCATAGGTGAAGGTACAGCGGATGAGAGCAAGGAAGGGCTTCAGCAGCAGTCTTCTCAGCGGTCATGGAAGTTTCAATGGTGGTATTCTTAGCGGCCATAGAAACGTGTGTCTCGGCTGTGCCTGTTGCCTTTTCTGGAGTGCACATTGCCCTTTTCAATTAGGGTTCTTGTGGCAAATAATGGTGTAGCCTTGTTTCTCCGATAAGGGTTCTTGGTGCGGATGGTGGGGATGGGCCTTGTTCTTGGGCTTCTTGTTGGGTCAATAGAAAAGACCAGTCTATAGCTCTGGTACCATGATGAATCCTGTAAATCCACTATGCTGAACACTGAACTAGAGAAAAAAAGAATTCTTATATATTTACTAAAATATTCTTTTTACACCCATACTATAATCATGCCCTGCTATCACATATATATAGTCCTAACAATTGTCATATCAAGCAATACGACACACTAACACAGAAATGACAAATTGCCTATAACTATTCATTCAACACAAAACGACACAAACAAACAAATCCTAATTTCTATCTTTTACAACAAGTAAAATATCTGTTTCCTTTAAATATATGTAAAAGGCTAAAAGCAACACTTCACATAGTCGCTTTTCAATGTCAAATTAGAGAAAATGGCTATGAATTTTTTTCAATGTTAAATTGTGGAAAGTAACTAGCAGATCTTGTACAAATATATAATTTTAACAATGTCTTGGTCCGAAAATGAAATTAAATTAATTTATCGGTCCCAAACTGACACTTCCTCAATTAAATTTAAACTTCTTGGCTTCTTGATTGAAGTATAAATTGAGAAAATACAGAAAAGGTACTAGTGTAATTTTTAACATAATGGAAAATATTTGTACAGTAAACTCTTCATAAAAAAAATCTCATAAAACTAGTATAATTTTTAGGTGTTGGGGTAGAAATTATTTTGTTAAAAGGAAACTTGAAATGGGGAACCACAAGTTTATTATGGATCTGTAATTATTATTTAATCACAGTATTTTACTTCTTCTATATCAAAATATCATAATTATTTTTTTATTGTTTTTCAATTCATATACTACTCTAAGCCAACGTAATGCTTAAATTTTATATATTTTTAATTTAAACATGTTTTAAAAACTTAATTTAATTTAGCAAAATAATTAGATCAAGTTGATTATATCCATTTCGTTAAGTTATCCAATCACAAGCGACCACGTGTCCTATTTTTGAATTACTATCTTTGAACTGTAAATTTATATGAAAAAATAGGACATATAGTCATATGGGATTGAAGACTTTGATAAAATGAACATAAGAAATTTGATGTAAATATGATCTTAATTTATTATATATATATATATATATATATATATATTAATACTCCGAGATCCAGGCCATCCACGCCCAAGAACCAACCTTTCATTTTTTATTTTTTTTTTTGGGTACAAACCAACCTTTCATTTCATAAGATGCAACTTCTGGTATAGTACTGCCAAAAAAAAACGAGAGTTTGGGCCTCAGGATGAGCCCAATCTTTAATATAAATATCAAGAAACTCTTTTAAACTAAAATAATAATAGTAATTATTAGTAGTACTAGCTACTCCTACTATTGTTTTATTTTATTTACAAGTGTTAGTGAATTATATATGTCTGACTTTTCTACTCTAGAATTTTGTCAAAGTTGAGAAATAGTTTTTTTAATAAATAAAAATAAAGTTTAACTAAGGTGAGTATGCGAGCTAGCGTTAGAGTATAAAAGATTTTTGTATCTCTCATCAAGTACAATTTCCAATATTCAAATTAATATTCTCCTCTGTATGGGGTGAGACCATTTATTACCTCAACCAACAATTCGTTGGTATAGATTCTACATCCTATAAAGATTAAAAAAATGGACTCTTAGACTTTCACCAATATATATATATAACAATGATAGTATCATGATAGACTAGATTATCTATGAGAAGATAAACTATACTCCCTCGTATCCTTAATATAAGACATATTTTGAGAGTTAATCTTAGTCCTAAATATAAGACATAGTTTTCATATTTATCAATCTTTTTTTTAATTTATCCTCTATTGATATTTGCTCAATAATATTCAATGAGAATAGGGAATGAAGGAAGATGACTAGAATGTTTTAAAAAAAAATTATATCATATTAACTAATTCAAGTAATTTTTTTAATATAATTAAATTTAATAAATATATCTTATATTAAGGATAGGAGGAATATTAAGTACATGATTATCATCGGGTAGTATCTAGTCTTTCCACGGCTAATGCCACGTCTTATTGGCATGGATGTTAAAGATAAGATAAAAAGATGGATAGTGATTAGTGAGACATGATTGGTTTGATAAAGCCAAATACGGAAAAAGTCAATGAAAGTGTTTTAAAATGAATTCTTACATCTCCATATAAAAAAAAGATATTTGAATAATATTAACAAAAAATATAATATAAGGCATAGAAATTTTTTTAATTCGACTACAAATCTCATTACTTTTGTCTACCTACAAATCTAAACAAACAGGTGTATAAGTCCTTCACTGTAAAATAAAACAAAAAAGATCTCAAATACTCGTGTTGAATTTTGACATTTTTGGCTTTTTACTAATTTTCTATAAGTTTTTTCCTTGTAAATCTTAAAGGAAAAAAGGAGTGAGATGAGAGGGAATGTTTTGGCCAGACTTTGTAGAGTGGTCCTGATGGAGAAGTTTCGAGATCTTTCCCAGCAAATTGTAAATCACAATCACAATAGTAAGTGCTCCACATGCAACGTTGCTGTCTCCCACCACTCAATTCAATCCCACTATCCTATAAAATATATCTAATTTTTAATTTATTTTCCTTTTTTTTAATTTGTACTATTGGCTGTTCTTATTACAGGCACCTCCCAAAATGAAACTCATGCATGATTTCTAATATATAGGTCATATAAAAAATTGTTAATTAATATGGTAGTTTCTAATTTTATCCACACTACAGATTTAAAAAAGGATAATTTAACTCCAATACAATTTCTATAGATGACTCTTCTAATGTCTGTGTTTTCTCTTTTTTTAATAACGACAGATTTTTTTTAAAAATAATCTTAGGTTATATTTAACGAGTTAACTATTCTTATTTAATTCTACTAAAATAATTAAAAGTGACTTATAAATAAAATTATGTGGAGTGTATGAAAATTAAACCCGCTTGCAGCAGAGATATTTCCCTTGAAATATTGGGGACAAGGGTTAAGCTCCTCCTATCCAATTTATTTTCCCATTTTTCCGCCTTACTAATATCTTGTTTATTCAAAATTAATATTTATTTTTACGCCTTAGTACTATTTAAGTATTTATTATGTTGGGACATGATCTGCAGCTAATATGTGTTGATGTTTCCGATTTGATTAGCATGCTTGAACAGCTCTCAGCGATTGATGTTGACGCATATTGATGGGTAAGGTCGGTGGGGATTTTGATTTGCAAAAATTATATATATTAACTGTATTATACTCCTCCAAATTTAAAATATAAGTCATTTTTAAATTATGAAGTATAACATAATTGACATTTAACTGGATTTCTTAAATATCTAGTCAATACGTATATCATTTTTCTTGATATTTATTATTTAATGTATGTCGCCAATAAAATAAGAGTAAATTAAAAAACAAGGGGCAATTAGCAGCTCCTGGTGACTTATATTGCGATTTACGTCTGAAGGATTTTTTTAAAGGTGCGTTATGCGAAACTATTTAAGTTTGAAACAAATTTGTTGATATATATTTTAAATAAAATTTATATAGAATACATATGGTTACTTGATTAAGATTTTTTAAAATTGTAATGATTAGAAAAAACTAAAATTTTCAGAAGAATTTATGTCATGCTTTAATAAATTTAATTATTTGCTATTGAAATTAAAAAAAATAAAATCTTGATGAAAAGAATTAAAACTAAAAAGAAAAAAATTTAAAAAAACATTCTTGAAACTTCATATCTTCAAATATCAGCCTAATAATGAAATATGAAGGAAGAAACTCTTAATAATTTGATCAGTGTTATTAAACCTGGACTCACTACTGAATCGGTCGGGGGTACTGAATTAAGGGTCAGTGGGTCAGATTAGAATTAATCTGGGGCCAAACCGTAAGAAAATAAAGATTCAAGGGTTATTAATATGAAATTTTTAAAAAAATAAAAAAATTAATCTTCTTTTTAAAAGTGTGGACCGGGTTGATGCATGAACTGGACCGATTTATCGACCAGTTCACCGATTTTCTGATCGAACTAACTGATCCCATCTAGGTTTAATAATCCTCAATTTAGTTGTGTCAGCAGTGACCTCACCATGGGATGGAGACCGGACGGAGTAGTGGTTAAAAACTTAAATTCCTCGTAAGACTTGCCACCCTATAAGAGTGTGTGTAATACAAAAATAATAAATAATATATTATTTGTGACAAAAAAATAATGTTTTTACACAACTCTCTGGTGTTTAATATTATCGAGTAATTGAAATTTGAACATTGTCTCAATTAAAAGGAGAGGTGAAAATAAAAATATTTTTGTTCACAGTCTTTGAATTTAAGATATCGTATGTGAGAAGTATGGGGTTGTATTTCTCTCATTTTCTCCCCCTTCTCAGTTTATTCTTATAATTTCATATCCATCGTTTGATTAAAAAAATCAAATGGTTTAAATTTAATATTTTATAAAATTATTATTATAAACATAAATAAGTAAATTTAAACTTTTAAAATCTGAATACAGAAAAAATAAATAAATATTAATTTATTAAATATTATAATTTACAATAAGTTCATTGTTATTGGCATATACTCATAGTAGAAATGTACTTCTAACATGTTTTGCATAAATTAAAGAATCTTAAATTGCATTAATTCTACCTTAAAATTTAACAATTTTTCAAATTTATCCATATTTAATATATTATATACTCTATGAGAAAAAAACCAATATAATAATAGGTGAAGATAAAATTATACATTCATAATCTTACAAAAAAACAATTGCGTATGCATATGAAAAATTTCTCTCCCCGCCCTATAAAATAGGTCCAAATTTTCTCTCTCTAGCTTATAAATAAGATTAGGGGAATGTGCATTTTCGGAAAGCATTGCTAAATTTCTAAGGTGAAAAAAATATTAAAGTAAAGTTGCTAAGTGGGCTAGTGTTTTGGTTAAACTACCAAACGTTTAAATCAATTAATTGTGGGTTGTTCCAGTATAACTAGTAGTCTTGTGTTTGAGCATTAGGCAAGGTATTAAAGACCGGACTGGGTATTGAACCGGTCGGGGTACTGGGTTAAGGGTCAGTGGGTCAAACCGGGATCAAACCGGTGAGTAATTGAAAATTTTAGGCTTATGGTATGAAATTCTAAAGAAAAAAGTTAAAATTTTTTTTTTTTTTTTAAATTTGGGACCCGGACCGGACCGTGAACCGGACCAGTCTAGTGACCGGTTCGGCGGTTTCCGGTCCGGACCGGCAGGTCCGGTCCGGGTCCGGGAACCATGGCATTAGGTATGCTGTTGCAATAATTATTTGGAGGTAGTGAGACTCTTCCATTGTGAGCTTATATTCCCCATGAATCAAACTAATCAGTTGTTAGTAGCATTGAATATCAATGGATTAATAAAAAAATGATAAAAAAAGAATAATGTTGAAAGGCTGAAAACAGACAGATAGACAGAACCATGGAGACAATTTTCATGGATGAGATTCTTGGAAGTCACACTCTTTGGCTCAACTTGTAGAGTCATATTCTCCATTTAAAGCCAAAATATTATTGTCCGACCCCACCACTCCAATGATTGCCCAGCTTCAAATACCCAAGTCTTATGAACTCTTAACCGTTAATTATTTTACTAGCATGAAAAGAAAAGGAAAAAATAGAAAAAAAAGAATATAAAAATGTTTTCAATATTCATAATACTTAAAAAGTGTTAAGTTATTTTATTCTTTTTGAAATAAAAAAAATGCATTTTTTTTAAGGAAAAGTAACCCCACCCCCTCCGGGCCTCCAAGCTCCTTATGACATATACTTGTTGGCACCTAAGCTCTAGTGGTCAACCAGCCAGTTGCCAATGAGAATAATTATTTGCAAAGTAATAAGATTTATTAAAAAATTCATCACATTTCATTAGGTTTTTACAATTTTCGTTTACTAGGTAATAAATCTACATTATCATGTTATTCACAATTTTTATTAAGGAATTCACTATATTTCATCAAGTTTTAAATACTTTTATTTACTAACAAACAACAAATCCATTGAAATGTGGTGAATTCCTTAAAATTATCTGATTTGGTCGGAGACCACCATATTAGCATCTTCCTCAGTCATGTGATTCGAATAGGATGAAGACGAGTGTGAGTTGAGCAAGTCTGAGCCTGTGTCTCCAAAATTGGGAATTCTCGGGAGAGGAGTGAGGAAGGAGAGTTGTAGGCGGCCGTGGGTGTGAGAGGGCATTGCAGTGTGCAGAGGGAGAGGAGTTACGGAGGGCATGGAGACAGAACGCGATGGAGGAAGGAATAGGGGCACTGAGGTCTTTTGACAAAACTTCAAAATTCCAATTTAATACTCTGATATCATTGTGGGATTATTTAAATTGGAATCATCTTTCTAGGTTTTGTAAATTTTAGAGGTATTTTAATAGAATTCTCCCAAAACTTTAATCTTTTGTGCTTCAAATATGATCTCATTTTGGGTATGAGCCTTTATATCAGGATTTTCCCTTAAAATTAAAGATTAAGAAGGTTTATATATAAATGATGAAGATAGATTTAGCTGACATGCAAACATATACTATAAATATGTTTTGAAAACATGTACTACCTCCGGTCCTAAATATAGGACATAGTTTGTAGTGCAATATAGTGCAATTTGCATTATAAACTATGTCCTATATTTAAGACCGGAGAGAGTAACTGTCAGAGAAGTTAATGAAAGCTTATAAGACTTCTACTATTGATTTGAAGGTTTGAAGCTGAATACTTTCTGATAGATTATTATGGCCATTAAACATCATTAACTTGGAGTATAAATTATATGTAAATTTTAATGTTGCTCATTTAAATAAATGCATGCATATATTTTTCTATTTTTTTAGTAAAGTTTATTGAATTGGATTTTAAAAGTATTATTAAGACAGGCCTCACAATTCAAAACAATAGCCCTGCTATTAAAATTTAAAAACTCACAAATCATTCATTAATGAATTGCAACTCCATCAAGTCGGTTGGCACAAGACCAAGTGACCAACGTTGTAACTCTGCGTGGAAACCAAAAACTAAGGGTGTGTTCTTATTAGTTTTTGGAGAATAACTTCTGGAGAAAAAATAGAGAATAGCTTTTGGAGAATAGATTATGGGAAAAAAGTGATTTTGAGGTAATGAGAGTGTTTGGATGTTATGATCAGAATAGCTTTTTTCATGGTCAAATTACTAAAAGGACATTTACTTTTGTGATAATTACATATAAATGATAAAATTATATTTTATGTATTATTTAGGGTTAAGGTGTAAAAATACCCATGAATTTTTCTCAAAAATGCATCTAACACCATAAACTTTTTTTAGGTGCAAAAATACCCATAAATTTCTCAAAATGGGGCAAAAATGTCAAACTGTTAATTGGTACAAACATCCGCTTTGTGGGACCCACAATTTTATTTTTTGAGGTGCAAAAATACCCATGAACTTTTCTGAAAAGTGCACCCAACACCATAAACTTTTGAAAAGTTCATGGGCATTTTTGCACCCAGAAAAAATTTTATGGTGTTGGGTGCACTTTTTAAAAAAGTTCATAGGTATTTTTGCACCTCAAAAAATTAAATTGTGGGTCCCACAAAATGGACGTTTGTACCAATTAACGGTTTGACATTTTTGCCCCATTTTGAGAAGTTCATGGGCATTTTTACACCTAAAAAAAGTTTATGGTGTTGGATGCACTTTTGAGAAAAGTTCATGGGTATTTTTGCACCTTAACCCTATTATTTAAGGGTTAAGGTCCAAATTTAACAGTTAAGTTTTTTCTGAGAGCCGTCTGATATAAATAAGTTCTGGAAGATGTAAAAATAATAAGAAACAATTAAAAATGATGTAAATTTAACAAAACCGTTAAATTTGATCTAACGGCGTTAAATTATAAAAGAAGAAAACCCCTGACGGCATTAAAAATGATACAGCTTAACCCATTATTTAATATTAAATTTCATAATTAATACAAAAAATGAAATAAATTTGTCTATATATAATTTTAATTAATTTAACTAATTTTTCTAATATAATCAAATTAGATAAATATATCTTATATTAAAAATAGGAGGGAGCACAAAAATTTTAAAATTAAAAAAAAAACACAGACGAAAGTAACAGAGAAAACATCGAAATTTTTTTAAAAAAAAAAAGATGAGAGAGGGAGAATGGCGTGGGGCCCACATGAAAAAAGAGCAAAAGAATAGATTATGCCAAAACCTTGGTTTTGACCCCAAAACCAAGGTTTTGACTGAAAAAGCTATTATGACATTTTAATGGGTGTTCGGTAGATTTTTAACAAAACCAAGATTTTGTCAAAAAAAGTGCTTTTTGAATGGCATCCGAACTAGGGATGGAAATAGGCCAGGCCCCTAACAGGAGCCTACGGCCTAGTCTACATAAAGCCTAGCCTAGCCTATTTAGTAAATAGGTTAAGCTTAGGCTTAGGCTCAGGCATATTGCTAGGCCTATTTAGATAAATAGGTCAGACCTATTTTCATAAGGCTTGGTCTACAAGCCTGCAGGCCTGACCTAGTTAGCTTTTTTTAATATATACTATTACATAAGTATATATAATATAATCTAAATAATTTTACAAATTATTTATAAATTTTCCAACTTAATCTTAATTCTAAGTTTCACATCTTATTGTCATTACACTCAACTATTACTTTCGCATAAATCATTCACCTTTGTCTTTCTTCTCTTCAATCGCTAGAGATAGCAACACTAACTCACTCATTCTCCCCTAATTCGCGCCCTCCACTGAAGCATAATAATTGTTATGAGTTTATTTTAGTGTCAAATAAAATATTATAATATGAGTAAGAGGAGTTTGTCCCAATTTATATGGGAAAGGTAAAAGAAGTAAAATCTAGTTTTACATGTTATTTGTTATGCTTAGTCAATTTTAGAAAATATATCTTATTGATCAATAGACAATTAGTTTTTCTTATTCCTATTTGCTCGGACAATTGTTGTCACTAGACATTATTTTCTTTTCCTTACTAATCCCTAATATTATTATGATAATGGATATTCGGGCATATTAGGGCTTTAAGACATAATGTAGGATTGTATATAACTGTGAAATGTTATATATGAATTTAGAGGCACAGGCTTTAAAGGCTATTTAAAAGCCTACATTATTTAAGTAGGCCTTTAAACAAATTTTAGGCCTTGTCAGGCCTTTTGAAGGCATATGCTCAGGCCTAAAAAAAAGCCTACATACAGGCTCAGGCCTATTTAGGCAAAACCTAACCTAACCTAATCTATTTCTACCCCTAATCCGAACACACACTAAGCCTTTGGTCCCCATTGGCGACAACTGGATCAACTTTTATTTGGTGGCCACAAGCAGGACATATCTGATTGGTGCTAACTAAGCGTTTATTAATCATTATCCTCATTTTTATCATTATTTTTTGGCCAGTGATCATTTTTATAATTTATTACTCCCTCAGTCTTATATGAAAGTCATAATTTTTTGTTGGCAAAAAAAGTCATAAAGGTTGATCTTGTTTTATAAATTATACTTTATATATGTCTGAAATTTTAATTTATTTTTCTATTTTATCCTCATTTCAAATTATTACCCTCTCACTCCTCTTTGTATTTCTTTCCAAGTCTTTTATCACTTTGATCTTATATATAAGTCTAATTTAAAAAAAAAAAATTGGTCCAAGTTTACTTTTAATAATAAATGAGAGTGTTACAATTTTATCCCTATTAATTGTAATAAATTTTAGGTGGAGAGAAAAAAGAGGTGAAAAATATATATTCATAAATGTGGGCAAAATTGAAAAGTTTACCAATTTAGTTTATATTTATTGAGTTAACTAACACTCTTTGTTATGTGAGAATGAGACAATTTAAACTTATAAATAGAACAATAGTGGTATAAAGTATTCACGGTCCTTTTTATAAGTCATTTTCTAATTTCAAAAGGTATTAAATATTTTTTCACCTGTGTTAATATTTAATAAGAGCAGTGAGAGATAATAGAAATTAGCACGACATTAAAGTTTACTGTATTTAATAAGTATTAGAGTAAAATACTTTGACCACCCTCCAGTTTTACCTTAATTACACAGACCTCCCCTCTATTTTGAAAACATACACTTAAGTCCAAACAGTTAACTCCGTTAAGAATATTCTAAAAAGATTCCAAAAATAGATTTTTTTAATTAAATTTATTTTTTCTTGCACATTTTGACTAAAGTTGTTTTAAATAATTTAAGAGTTTTTTTATCTATTCATTAATTTCTATTTTTATCTTTACAAGTAGTTATCTGTTTGATGATTTTAGCATTGGTTAATGTAAATATCACAAACTATGAATATTCAAGCAAGATTTTAAATAAAAATATGCTTGATCAAATGTGTATATAAATATTTGTGGAAAAAAATATTAAATTATAAATTTAAATGACACAAACAATCTCATACTTATATAGTTTATTATATTTGATAAAAATATGTGTTTAATATATATTTTAAGTCAAAATTAATTTATAATATCAAAATTAATAAATTTTTTTACAAATTAGAAATTTAGAGAATCTAATAGAATAAATTTATGGTTTTATAAATTTTTATTAGCCTATATATATATATATATATATATATATAATTCTAATATTGAAGAAGGACATTTTGGTTAAAAAAAAGTTTAAAAGTCAAACTTAACGGTTAACTAACAATTTGGATGGATGGAAATAGAATCTCAAACTATAAGGGAGATTTGTGTAACATATATTTTAGTTTTAAGGGAGGTTTATATGGGTTTTCAAAATAGAGGGGAGGTTTGTGTAATTAAGGCAAAACAGAGGGGATGTTAGAGTATTTTACTCTAAGTATTATATTATATAAGAAAATTACTTAAATTTTGTCACCAATTTAACAGTTTTAATTGGTTTTATTAATACATATAAATGAGTTAAAAAAGTTATCTATCTGAGACACATAAAGCTGCACGTAATTTATCTCACTCTCCTCATTTTAAAACTATTGACATTTTAGATTTGTGGTCTTATTCTAAAGTTTCTGTTTCCCGTTAATCTTATTTTCCCTCTTCTCTCCTACTTACACCATACTCAGGCAAAGAAAAGGAGATTAAGTAAATAATATTTCAGTCAGTCTATATGATAATGTTTTACATTGATTAAATATTCATTATATGTATATTACCCTCAATTGTAAATAATCTGGAATGAAGACCATGTTAATACTATTAACAGAATAAATAATACATGTTTTAAACTTATACATGTATAATTATTAGTATTATTATTAATTAAATAAATAAATAGACTACTGCGTTTCACATTCATGAGAGTTTGGCGCATGCCTATTTAGGAGATGTGTCAAGAAGTCTGTGTTGGCCTAACTCTCTGTTTGCAAGGCTACCAAAGTGCCAAACCAGTCGACCGCCCCGAACTCAAATCAAAGACAAAAATATTTGAAATGGACATTTTTTTACCACACTGCCATTAGGGGTGAGTATGGGTTTTTCGGTAAAAACCGAACTACCGAAATAAAGAAAATTATGAAACCGAACCGAAACCGAACAATCGAAATAACCGAACTGAAATAACTGAAATTATTCGGTTCGGTTTCGGTTTTGTAAGAAAAAACCGAAATTTTTTTAGCTTTCATTTTTTATTTCAAATATCTGAATTTTCAATCAGTAAAAATTAATACAAATTATAAAATTGAATAATCTCATCAAAATCTAAAGAAAGATGATATAAAATAAAGTATAAACAACATATTACATATATGATCAATGTAGTTTGGAATACCAATATTCCAATAATGGAACAAAAAATAGGAAGGTTTTTGAGAGATGCAGAATAATTGTATTCAATATTACTTAATCCAAAGAAAGCATAACAAAAATTCAAAATGATGAATATGCAATGATATATCATTATTTGTCTTGCATCCGGTTTTTCGTTGGTGGCATGCTCTTTTAATATTTTCGGTTTTTCGGTTTAAACCGAATTTTTTTTGAAAAAACCGAACTGAATCGAAAAACCGAACATGCACCGAATATCGAAAAAACCGAACCAAAAAAACAGAAATTGATTTGATTCGATTCGGTCTTCGATCTTCGGTTCGGTTTTGCTCACCCCTAACTGCCATGAAATCAGAATCATGATCTTTTGTTATAATTTATTACTATTGCTACTACAATCTCCAATCATTAATATAATATATATTTTATAATGTTATATACTGTGAGACTCAAATTGCTCTCCGATGTTCACGAAAAAGATTACCCACGGATAGTTCTAATACAAGTCTCACATTAGGAAACCTTGCAAATGTGTAGTGTAAATTATTTGTCAAGAGGTTCTCTCTTCTAATAAACTAATTTTTCGGGGCAGGCTGTTATTCTTTTATCAAAAGAAATTATCATCGGTGTATGGAAATAGGAATTACAAATACTGAGGCATGTTGTGAGCGGGAACAATATCCAGCAGAGCAAAGCAACGAAACAATAAGGCAGAGTGCGAATTAAACTAGGGAATCACACTGGGTTCTCTAAAATATGATTTAATTATTAAGAAGTCTCAATAATAAATAATGTGTATATTGTCATTTTATATATTATAACTTATCATTGCATCTTTTGCAGTTTTTATTAAGATTTTTTGATAATTAAATCTCAATCTTTCAAGCTCATAAGAATCAAGGTTCTAAAACCCGGACTGGTTACTAAACCAGTTGGGATACTGAATCAAGGGTCAGTGGATCATATCGAAATCAAATCGGGACTAAACAGGGGAGGAAGTGAGGATTTTAGGATTGTTTATATGAAATTCTGAATAAGATATTTAAAAAAATAAAAAATAGGTTAAACCATGAGAAAACTGATCAAACTGTATGAAAACGGGTCAAATCAAAACCAATTATCGGACTAGACCGATTAGATCACAAGTTGGCTGGTTTCCGACTCAGACCAATAGATCTGGGCTGATCTTCAGAACCATGATAAGAATTTTCCCATTAAACTAACATGCGAAGGTGGTTAAAAAAACTGAATGTGACATTATTCATGAGCAGCTTCGAAACCTATTTCATGACACCTTGACAAAGAGGAGTTGGAAAAAAAAAACAAAAGACAGAGGAGCATTGAAGGGGGGACAATGATGAAGCGGCTGTGCAAGCCTGTACTCTTTGCCAACAATCAATGTGTTTTTATTTCTTTAAACTATAGGCATTTTAATTTGGGAAAATGTCAAAAAAATATTCTCAAAATACGAAAAAGACTACTTAATAATTTGAATTTGCAAAATACTACTCCCTCCAGTCCTAATTATAAGACAAAGTTAACTTTTTTGGAGAAATTAAGGAAGTCAGTTAAATTACTTTAGAGTATTTTTATTTTTATTTTTTTCTCCAAATTAATTAATTTGACTACTAAACTAATATATAATGTAAGGATACTAAAAATATAAACACTCTAAAGTAGTTTAATTGGTTTCCTTAATTTTTCCAAAAAAGTCAACTTTATCTTATAATTAGGACAGGAGGGAGTAGATTACTTTACAGGTAGCAAAAAATGATTGCTTTCTCTATCCCTCGTCACTCTGATCTCTCCCCTATGTGAGATCTTTCTTCCACCATTCTTTTCACTCTCTCTCTCTCTCACGTCTCAACATCACCAGCTCAAGTGCTTGCCTAGGAAGAAGGGGAAGGCTGAAATGGAGTTCACTTCAGTGTGTTTGGTTGGGTTACATAAGCCCCATTGGACATATAAAAGCTCAATTGGGAGCAGTGTCTTTTTCTTTTTTTTGTATGTTTGGTTGATAAGATGAGGGATTGAGCTTTTGGGGATATGACCACTATACACCCACGATTGACAAAAGTTGAATTTTGGAGTTTTTGTTAAAAGCTCAGCCAAATTCAGTTATACTCATTACTCAGTATGTTATCAGACTAATTGTAATTTTATCCTTAATATACTTTTTCAGCTCCAAAAATTCAGTTGTACCCATTACCCAGTATGTTATCAGACTGATTGTAATTTTACCCTTAATATATTTTTTCAACTCCAAAAATTACTTTAAAATATTTTTTTGGTGTTTTTAACTCCTTAAAATGTTTTTTCGGTGTTTTTAACCCCTTAAAATATTTTTTCAGTTGTACCTAGTGTGTTATCAGATTGATTGCAATTTTGTTTTTAATATACTTTTTCAGCTCCAAAAATTACTTTAAAATATTATTTAATGCTTTTAACCCTATAAAATAATTTTTCAGTTGTACTCAATCTTAGGAGGCTGATTACAATTTTACCTTTAATGTATTACAAAAATGAGACAAACCCGATTGAAACAAGCCCAATTGACAATCCAAATATAAATCACAATATCCAATCTAGCTTTTATCAAAAGTAATATTACAAAAAGTCCAAATGAAACAAGCCCAATTAACAATCTTTATTCCAAACAAACACTTTTCTATTCGATGAACTACAAGTAATCACTGTTGAAAAGCGAAGGTGTATAATAGTCCCGTCAGTATGCTAATTCTAACACAACCATGACACTGCCACAACCTATCAAAAAATACAGCTAATTGCTGAAAAGAAATGAAGTGGGCAAAATACAGTATCAAGAAAGTGCAGCAGTCAAGAGGATGAGATTTATTCTTGCAGGCTCAGAACAGACACTAAAGCCAGTTTTCATTCATTGATTTCAGTCTCTTAAAACTGTCACTATATATAAGTCAGACCAGAATGGTGGAATGAACCCAGAAATTCACAACAGGAGCTGAAGCATTGTTTGCCTATCATCAAGCAGCCTGGGGCATGTATTTCTGCTTAATCACAATATGTAACATGTGCTACTTTCAACTAAATTCTTTTCTTTCAGTTAATTCTAAGCATGTAAACCATTGTAAAACATCTCCTTCATCAGAAAATTGCAAAACGCACTAACTATTGGATGGACATTTGATGTGCTCCGCTTGACTCAGCTTAACAATAATTTATCTTACAATACAATACCCTAATTATTTTGGAAAAGTTCCAAGCTCTCATTTCTGCGGTTAAAGATGAATTTTAAGAAAGTCAAGTATGGATGGATATAGAAAAGAGAAATATCTTAGATGGGCATTTGATATTGCTCCACTTGACTCAGTCTAACAATAATTTCTCTTTCAACACAATGCTCTAATTGTTTTGGGAAAGTTACAAACTCTTATTTATGCGGTTAAAAATGAATCTAAAGAAAGTCAAGTGTAAGGAATATAGAAAAAAGCAATTTAGATTCAAAAATTAATATACTACAAAACACAAAAGATCAAATAAAAGGAGGGAAATAAAGGATTGGGGTAAGTGCATGTGCTAACTTTTCATCAAAAGATGACATCTTTTTAGTTATTATCCACTTCCTGATAACTCGATCAATAATAGTGTAGGTATCCTTGTAGTCATCAATATACCTACTAAGTTCATAAGAACAACCTATCATGATATTTCGGAAGAAGAATTGAGATCACTAATAATAAAAAATGAAGAACACAAAATGGAATACATTGACGATATAATATATATAAGCATTAGTTTAATTATGGGGGCAATTATATTTCTTGAAAATTAAGCTTCTTGCAAATTTAGTTTAAATTATGATTATGATAACTCTTTGAATTATAGGGGCCAACTAATAATTGACGGACATAAAATATGAAATATTGATATTGAATTATAAAAGAGAGCGATAAATAATTTTGATAGTCAAAATAGGGCGATAAATATGGATATTTATATTTATGGGTGTTAAAATAAACGAAATATACTAACAGCATTAATATAAATACAACCATTTTCTCAAAAAACAGTTGCTCATGGAAAGGTTTTTAACGGCATTACTACGAGTATTATAGAAGATATAGATATCTAATAAGAAATATATCCATAATGAGTATCCCACGATACACTTGCATGATATTTTTAATAGGAAGACTCTTATGCTTGTACAAAAACTTTGTTAGTATATAAAACAGATAGAGGTAACTTAGGGTCTATTTGGGAACTCATTTAGGTTTAAAAAAAGTCCATCTGGAGACTAAAAGCTCCAAAAATTCATTTGATGTGTTTGAGAAAGCTTTTGGGATGACTGGGCTTATGAAGCAAATGGAGCTTTTATGAGAAGCTCATCCAAGTTACTTCTCTCAACTTTTATGAAAAAAAAGTAACTTCTGACACCGCCAATCCGAACACAAATCACATCTACAAAACTCCTTTTTTTCTATATGACTTTTTCAAAAGCTCATATGTAAAAAAAGCTCATTCTCCGTCACTAATCCAAACAAACACTTAAAAGATGTCATTAATTTAAGGGATAACATGAACTGAAATTTTATATTTATGATTAAAAAAAACAATTTTAATTAGCTCCTATGAGTAGTAGTAAATTCAAATCCAATTCATTTCCATCATTGTCCCTCCTTTACCCCCCCCCCCTCTTTTTAAAACTGAAAAAAGAATGAAAAACCCCTATTTTAAAAATCGTACCGATTAGGAAGGCTTAAATTCAAGTACCAATACATTTTGTTATGAAATTATATAAAATAATAATATTTTTTTAGGGAAAATTTCAGAAAAAGACATCCGAAATAAGGAAATTTCTAATCAGTGCTGTGAATTCTAAAATTCCGGATAGTCTGCTGTCAGTATGGATGAACAGTACGAGGGCACCAAAAGACGATTTTGCCCTTCAGTCCTCATTCTCGCCATTTCAAAATAACAACATGATCCTCTTAATTAACTACTCCGGATTTTTGATTAACAACTCTGTATTCTTAATTAACAACTCCAGTTTCATCTTTTTACTTTTACAATAACAACACCGGTCTTGTTATTAACAACTCAGGATTCTTGATTAACAACTCAGCTTTATTTTTCTATATATTCGCATCTAAAAAATATAGTGTTGTTAATGTAAAATACAGTGTTGTTAATAAAGAAAGAGGTGTTGTTGTTGGCCCTGAAACTTAAATTACGAAGTTGTGAAATAAGAAATGAGAGTTGTTAATGTAGAATATGGTGTTGTTAATAACAAAATCAGTGTTGTTATTGTGAAAGTAAAAAGATGAAACTGGAGTTGTTAATCAAGAATCTTAAGTTGTTCATTAAAAGCCGCATGTTATTAATAAAGAAATAGGTGTTGTTATTGGCTCGAAACTTAAATTATGAAGTTGTGAAACAAGAAATGAGAGTTGTTAATTAAGAGCAGCATGCTATTATCCTGAAGTGGCGAGAATGAGGACTGAAGGGTAAACTCATCTTTTGACCCCCTGCATTGTTCATCCATCCTGACAACGTATTTATCCAAAATTTTAAAATTCACAGCATTGATTAAGGATTTCCTTATTTTAGATGTTTTTTTTATGAAATTTTCCCATTTTTTTACGCATAAAAACATGTCAAATGGGTTTAACTAATAAAGTTTTTAGAGTAGAAAAATGGAGGGTGGATAGGAGCAGAATCTAGAGCCGTCCTAGAGAGGAGGCTGTGTGAAAGTGCTGAAAGGTCACACGTCAGTATTAATGGAGCATTCATGAGAGCTTTCTGAATCATTCATTACCGACACCGTCACCCTTTGAAGAACCCCACCCAATGTTGAATCAATGGGAAAAGATTAGACAGTTACAGTGGGAAACCCAGAGATTAACATGGAGCCGTATATCCCCCATCCCCACCACGAACACACTCCATCTTCTTAGAGCCCGTTTGCTAGAAACTACTCTTTTAATGTGTTTTATGGTATAAGTATATACGAGAATTCTTGTCTCGAGTTACTTAAACATGTTTCACAAATTTTAACTCAAAGAATCCATTAGTTTTCTTATTAGTGAATTGTAGCAAGTTTGATTTTATTTTGTGTGTTTGGATTAGCTTTTTTTAATAGTTTTATGACTTACGAGATACGTGTGTGAGAGAAGTTTTGTCTTGGGTTGCGCAAACCATGGTTTGGAGGTTTGTCAAACACACATTTATACTCGCTGTTCGTGCGAGTGCTAATTTAAAAATGAAAAAGAGAGTATAAATAAATATTTTTTTCTGTCTTAAATATAATACATACTTAATCATATCATATATTGTACTCCCTCCAGTCCTAATTATAAGATAAAGTTGACTTTTTTGGAAAAATTAAGGAAGCCAATTAAATTACTTTAGATTATTTATATTTTTATTTTTTTCTCCAAACTAATTAATTTGGATAATAAACTAATATATAATCTAAGGATACTAAAAATATAAACACTCTAAAGTAATTTAATTGGCTTCCTTAATTTTTCCAAAAAAGTCAACTTTGTCTTATAATTAGGATCGGAGAGAGTATATCATTAAATTTTATGTCAATTTATATATCACGTAAAATAGTTTAGAAAAAATGACATTTATAAATATTTTAAAATAATTTAATTTAATTTTTTAATTTTTTTTAAAAATAACTCTATTTTATATTTAACACTGGAGGTAATAATAAAAAGAGCAAGGAATTATTGTGATAGAGGCATGGTTTTGAAAAATGGATCGGATTGACCGGTTTGGGCAGGAAACCGGGCAATTGGTGGTTGACCCTGGCTCGACCGGATTTTGTGCTGTTCAACCGGTTTTTTTTAAAAATATTTTATTAAGAATTTCATATAAATAACTCTGAAATCTTCACTTCCTCATTGGTCTAATCTAAAATTAGCCCCGATTTAACTCCTATCTAATCCACTGATTTTTAACCCAATACTCTAATTAATTTAATGACCGGTCTAAATTTAAGAACTTTGAATAGGATTTCATAGGGTATGTTTGGTTGAGCGATTCGATTGCTTATAAGTTGCTTTTTAATAGTGATTTACGGTATACGAAATAAGTATGTGAGAGGAGTTGTGTCTCAATTTACATAAAAAACAACTTATAAGTTTTTATAAGTTGAAACAAACATGCTTATAACCTTGGACAGAGGGGAGGGGAAGAAATAGAGGGTTGAAGGGAAGGCCATGTACAAATTGGTCACCGGTGGGGCTACACTAACAATAATACCAAACGACCAAAATCTCTTTAATCTTCACTGACACACTTAGCAGCTAGCACAAGCATCATCAACCAGCGCTCATTCTCTCTTTAGGTACCGTCCTATCCCTTTCTCTCCAACCTTGCCCCCAAAACCCTTTTCTCTCAGACTCTCACTAGCCTTTGCTCTTCATTAACACACATACAAATTTGTGCCACAAATTTTATTCCCTTCACATAATTGGGAACCCACCTTACATAGATTATTCCGTTATGAATGACAACGTCCCTTGCTGAAGAAGAAGAAGAAGCATTGAGTAATTTATAGCTTTTGTTGTTTGTATGTTCATTTGGGTTTTGAATTCTAGTGTTTTTGTGAGGAGTTATCTCTGAGAGATTTACCACAGGCAGCAGCTGTAGAGTGCTCAGAGTCCACAAGAGCAGAAACAAAAACCGGCGAATAATTCCAAGCACAGAATCAAAAAGTAGGAATCAGAAGCTACTACCACTAGGGCCTAGCTATAATTTAAGCACAAACCCTAAACTTCAGTATCTTCTATGGATGAGAAGGCATAAAGGTGTGGGAATGAAGAGTGCTGCTGGAGGAGGAGGAGGAGGAGAGATTGTTCAAGTTCAAGGAGGTCACATTGTTCGATCGACCGGCCGGAAAGATCGTCACAGTAAGGTTTATACCTCCAAAGGTCCTCGAGATCGAAGGGTTCGTTTATCGGCCCAAACAGCGATTCAGTTCTACGATGTTCAAGACCGGCTCGGCTACGACCGGCCCAGCAAAGCCGTCGATTGGCTCATCAAGAAGGCCCAATCCGCCATTGATAAGCTCGCCGAGCTTCCTCCATGGCAGCCTGAAGCCGGAGAAACTCACAAAGAGGAAAACCCTGAGGATTCTGAGGCTCCTTCGGGGTTTCTCCCACCGGCGATTGATTCTGACGCCATAGCTTTCTTCCCTACGAGTTCTGCAACTTCCTCCATCAATTTTCAGAGCTATCCGTCGGAGTTAATCTCTAGAACAACAAATTCTGGGCAAGATCTTGGCCTTTCTCTTCATTCGTTCAATCAAACGGCTTCGAACGACGAAAACCTGTTCGGTGGTTCGAATCCGGCGGAACTCGAGTCGAATTTCCTGAGGATTTTCGAGTCTAATTCGTTGATAGGGCAAGGCTCGATGTTTCCTCAAAGGGGGACCCTTCAGTCCAGTTTTACGCCGCTGGTTCGCGCGTGGAGCGACGTGCCTGTGGCTTCTTCGGAGCATCACCACCACCATCAGAATCATAAGTCGCTCCATTCCATCTTCGGCGGCCGCTTTCAGTCCGACGGCTTGCCGGAATTCTGCATTCCGACGAGAATTGAAGGTCAGCAGCAAGAACCGTCCTCTGCTTCCCCTAATTCTCACCATCACTGACCAAAAATCACCCTGCTTCCTCCTTCACTCATCAGGTAATCGCATCCCATGAATAACCATTTTTTTTTGTACTGAACTGAGTACTCACGAAATTATGTTGTATAGAGTACTATTTAATATGCACATGCAGAGTAAGTTGATCACATAATTGGTCTAAGACGTTCTTTCAAATATGAAATGATTGTAGTATTAATACCAAAATCACAACATGGAATATGAATATGAAATCTACAGTAAATCATAAGTTATAAACGGCGCGTGACATTATTACACGCTGGGAACAAACAAATTGCTTGGAAACGTATTCGAATTTTACTGAAATGATGAATAATTTTAGAGATTTACTTGATTAATCGTGTCATGCAGGAGGAGCATTTTGAACCAGATATGCAAACTTTAAAGGTGGATTGTATTCATCATCTTATCGTATTTTGATTTTTGCATTATTGTTCATGCGTGCTGCAGGCATTAGTGTTGATGCCAGTTTAATTTGAAGTGGGTCTCTCTCACTTATATGATATTTTGTTTAATTAGTTCACGGGTTCGAGGTGGATTCCCACATTCTATAGTTCTCACTTATGTGTTAAAGTTGGATAAGAACAATGCATCATAACTCATCTGGTGTGTAGGTGAAAACACAAAACAGAGCATGGAGGTCCCACTCGTGGCAAACCCTACTTGAAGCAATATGTTAATATTTAATCTGTCTGCTTCACTATTTCTCTTTATGCTTCATGCACGTTTAAGTAACATTGGGCATCTTTATTTTGATGTTGAGATTGCTTATAAGCTGCTTTTTACATAAATCGAGACAAAATTTCTTTCACAAACTTATCCCGTATACCGTAAATCACGATTGAAAAGATGTTTTGAAACATTCAAATCGCTGTTCCAAACGAGCATATTGACAATCCATATATGTGTCTTTGATTCTAATATATGGCTGATAATTTCTTTGCATTGAGTTAGAATTTAGAGAAATAGGATGATTGGTTTCCTGGTTTGAAATGAACCAAGGCGAGACGAAATTAGGATTTTTTTTTTGTTGCTCACTCGGTTCATCAGAGTTTTGTCTCAACTATATCCAGATCTGATCCGCGTCTCGCACTTGGCTATAGTGGGAGAGTCTCCCGATGGGAATTTTATGCATACACAAGGCTCGAACTTGAGATCTTACTTAAGTGGAACCAAGCTGCTTATTATTTGGACCAACTCTCATTGATGAAATTAGGATTTTTAAATATGAGGGGAATGAGATGGAAAAACATATATGGTAAAAAAGGAAAAAAAACTTGGATGACGCAACCTTTGGTGCTTATATGTTAGAGATAACTAATTTATAGATATTAAAAACATTAATATAATTATTTATAACAAACATATATTGGTTTTTTTAAAATATCACCTTCAATTGTCTGTATTATAATTGACTTCGGTGAAAATGTTTTTCATGTGTAGTCAATATGAAGATTTAGGGGAAAATTATAAATATATTAAACAAAGTGATTGAAATTTTATATTTATGAATAAAATAAAGGACAAAACTTATGTCCAGTGTCTTACCTCCAGTCCATTCGGTTCCCAATCAGAAAATAACACCTAGCACCTTTTAACACATCATTGATAACAATTGCACTCTCCATCTCTGTTTGCATTTTACCCCCAAGTAAATCCAACGGCCATCATGAAGACTAGATACGACATCGATGGAAGAGAGGACAACGACATGCAACAAATTGGAGCCAAAAGAGGAAAAAGAAAATAGCTGACGGGATTAAAATAAAAAACCAACAAATTTATGAACAAATTCTTATAATGGCAAACTGGTTACAAAACAAGAAGACGCAGCTTCAAAGCTTCAAACTTAAAAATCTCATGCTATAATGAGAAGTAACCAAAATGTGTTGATTATTCTCAAGCATTGAATTTTAAGTAAGAGAGACAATCGATTGAAAGGGAAAGAAAATACAAGTATTTAGAAAATAAACCAAAAAAATACCTTGTTGCCATCAATTTGAGCCACTGCCCTTGGCTGTCAGTTATCTCTTCAGGATGGCCGCTATATCCTCTCTTTCATGATCACCGTTCTATCCTTTCCTCCACGGTCGCCGCCGTAGCTGCTCTTCATGATGGTCGCTAGATCTACTTGGCTGCAGATAGGGTTCAGTTTTGTGTTTGGCTTGCAAGTTAAAACATAAACGGAGATGGGAAACAACGTTAAAAATAAACGGTGATGGAGAGGGTAACAATCGATGATGTGCTAAAAACTGCCAGATGTTATTTTCTGATTAGGAACTGGATAGACTAGAGGTAAAGCACTGGATATAAGTTTTCTCCTAAAATAAATCTATTGTCTAGTTGTTATATTTAAGACAAGGGGAGTAATAAAAAAGCTTGGGGGGCAGGGGGCTTGTTGAAACTAATTTGATTCGTCATATCATTTTAAATTAGTGCCTCATTTAAGTTTTCATTCTTGGGCCATAGTTTGATCTATAGTTTTGGGCCGAAAGTGTCTCGCCATCTTATTGTTAGAGCCTCATGTTGGGCTAAAGGCCCAAATCATGGTGAATGGGCAAGTCAGGAAACATTCCTACTTGAGTGGTCGATAATTTGGGCCTAATCAAATAGGGAAAGCCATATTAATTGTGGCATGGAACACTAATAGGGATTGAGTCTAGCAAAAGAGCTTAGTTCCTATCGTTATTAATCAAGTGTCTGAATTCAATGGGCAGCAGGGATTCAAATAAGATTACATATATATGCCTTGTTTAAAAAATTGTCTCATGGAAAAAGTTAATGAATTGTGCAATATTTTTAGTTATGACACCAAGCCATCACAATAGACTAACTTATAAGTATTTATTGTCTACCAAAATAGTAATGCTTTTTCTCCCATCTTGTAAAAGCCTGTATAATGACATGACTAAATCAATACTTTTTTTGAACCATTTAATATTCCATCTGTTCCTTGATTTAACTATTTTTTGTTTATTAAGAAAGTAGTTAAAACTTAAAAACAGTTAAACACAATAAATATGTAAGTAATATATAATTTTTTCTAGTTATGCCCTTATGTATAAAGAGCATAAGTAAGAGAGAGAATAAATGAGAAAAAAATATGAGAGAGAATGTATGTGTAAAAGATAATGAGAGATAGTGTGTTAAAGAAGAGAAAATAAATATAGCAATACTCTATATCCCTGGTAAATAGCAGTACCTAATTAATGCAATTCATTCACTAATAAAAAAAATATGTAAAAAAAACAAGGGTAAGTATACACAGTCAACAAGAGCAAAATTGAAAAAAAAAACATTAAATATTGAGATAAAACTGAAATTAAGTTTACATTTTGGAACAGACCTCTTCTCAAAAATTAAGATTACATTTAGAGACGGAGAGAGTACATATAAACACCTAATTAACTTTAAAGATGGGTTGAGATTTCGATAATTCGTCTCCATGTTGATAGAGCTGTACATCAACAATGGCATGAATTTGAAATCAAAATTCTGTGGGAAACACTTTTGGTGCTTATGTAATACAATTAGATCATTATTTGCTTTAGATCATACCGATTTATGATAAATGGGAAAAAAAGGAATAGCTGTGTGCATCTTAATTTCAGCAAAATAAAAATTTATGAGAGTCATATAATAATGTACATATACATGTCTTAGTTCTTATACTTAGAAATTAAAATCCGAATCGGTTATTAAACCGATCGGGATATTGAGTTAAGTGTCAGTGGGTAAGATCAGGGCCAAATCGGAGCCAAATCGAGACCAAACTGATGAGAAATTAAAAATTTTAAGCTTATAATATAAAATTCTAAAGGAAAAATATAATTTTTTTTTTAAAAAAATTGTAATCCGGACCGGACCAGTTTATCAGCCGGTTTGCTGGTTTCCAGACCGGACCGGTCGGTCCGGTCCGGTCCAGGTTACATAACATTGATAAAAAGGAATATACAAAGGTGATAATGAAACGGTTGGGCATTAAAAGCATGGAAAATGAAAATGGTGTCGACACCGACCTCTTACTAAAACCTCAATATTCATCAAACTACTGTTTGTGTCCCACTAACCCACGTCATCCCCATCCAAACAAAACAGTCCAATGCTTTGCCCCTTTTAACTTTTTTTTAATTAAATTACAATTAAAATTATGTAACTTACAATAAACAAATAATTCAGAACTTTATTAAGGACCCCTACGAGCACTATATCATAAAAAAGGCTCAAAAATTTCTGAAACATCAACTGCAGACTCCATAAGTAAGGTGATAATTAAAGAGTTTAATTTTGAATTAAATTCTGTTGGAGGAAAAATAGGTATTCTATAAGAATCTTCATCATCAATTTCTTGATTATTTACATTCAATTTAAAATATTTAAACTTTATTTATCTTTTGTCTCGTTTTGACATTTTTATATTTTATAATGAATAATAATATTGGGGTGTGTAGATCTAGCAGCTAGAACTCTGTCCAGCAGATGATGATGATTCCATTGTCAAGGGTGAAATCTGAGTTCAAACCAAATCAGCTTTAGGAATATATAAATGTGAAAACAGAAGCTGAAATCATGACTTTGAATATAATATTAAATTTAGCTAGCACGCTATTTTTCTAATATTGCTGCGACCATGACTTCAATATATTTATTACAAGTTGAGATATTCTAGTTTGACTAATTCTTAATATGTAGTTTTTGCATAGACATTACGGTGATAATAATTATTAATTAATTATTTTTAATTTGGCCATAATACCAACTTAAGAATCAATCTAATGTATAATGTTATGGAAGGTTGATAAGGTCAAGAAGGCGATGGGTGAAGACAAAATGTGAAAGAAAAGACAGATATGTAAAAGCGATGCAACTTCTAATAGAAGCATGTCTTCGTCAATCATTCATATATACTAATCTTTTTTTAATCTTCTATTTTTTTTAAAAAAAAATAATGAAATTTTAAAGGAAATTATCATTAGTCAACAACTGCCCCCAGTATTAGTTTAATCTTGTTGCTCGTCGATCGGCACGTAACGTGGAGTTTTGGACTTTTAATTGATGTACATATTTCATTAAAAAATTTTGTGATTAAAAATATTAATAAAAATCCAAGTTAAGTTGATATCATTGGAGGGAAAATTTAGCTAAAGCTACCAACTCTCCTCCCTTGAGTGAGTAGTGGGTTGGATTACCAGCCTTTATATATATATATATATATATATATATTTGTATGAAATAATTAAAAGGAAATTATCATTTTATCCTATTTAATAGAAGAAGAATGTGTATAGATATTTAAATTTGACAAAAAAACTAGTTACATCTTCAACATTAAGATTAAAATGTTAGATAATAATATATATATGTTGAGTTGAATCATATTATTTATGATCTATATATGGATAATAATTTTTTTATTATATTTATAAGTGCGTATGTATAAATATTATTTTTTGGTTCTTTAAAGATGGAAAAATTGAA
Organism: Inga leiocalycina; assembly: GCA_963242795.1. Classification (NCBI taxonomy): domain Eukaryota; kingdom Viridiplantae; phylum Streptophyta; class Magnoliopsida; order Fabales; family Fabaceae; genus Inga; species Inga leiocalycina. Next base: position 56,381,471 of record OY725329.1, read on the forward strand.
GTCAAGCAGAATTTGGAGGGCAAGTAGGACTGAATGACTTTGAGGGAGGGCTTGTTACGTTGTCTATGATGGAACCATGTGAAGATGAGATAGCTGCGAAAATATAACGGCAAATAAGGGCCTACTCGTATTGTATTGAGAAGTTTTCTTGATTACAGCTAAAAAATATAAAAGCTTTTTTTTTTGTTTTTATAAATGAGGGTCACGAATTTGGTTCTAATTATATTATTAAGCCCTATTTTAAGTCATGCATACACTCTAATATTTTTTAAAAATATTACTACTTCGGGTTCTAATTATAAGACAAAATTGATTTTTTTTTGCAAAAATTAAGGAAGCTAAATAAGTTACTTAATTATATCATATGTTATGTATCTTTAGATTATATATTAATTTATTAATCAAACTAATTAGTTTGAAAAAAAAATAAAAATAAAAATACTCTAAAGTAATTTAATTAGCTTCCTTAATTTCTCTAAAAAAGTCAACTTTGTCTTATAATTAGAACCGGAGGGAATACCTTATCAACAAGTTATTAGTTAAGTCGCTAAGTGATTTAAACCTTATAAAAAAGATAATATAAATTTAAATATCAGAAAATGTACTTATTAGGAGGACTTTAATCTTAATGCTTTCAATATTGAACTCAAATATAAAAGAATTCAGGGATATTCTAAGTTCACACACAAAAAGACCACAACTCAAATATCAAGCATGTGATTTGGAAAAAATGTTGTCATAATAATGGCTATAAACCCTTTTTGACATTTTTTGTATTTTCAAGGTCATACATATCTCAAAACAAAACACAACTTCTTAATTTTCATCTTTTTTTTATTCAGCCCCTTCACACCCACGCGTTTCACAAACACAAAAGTCATCCAACCCCTTCTTCCAAGTAACCATTCTAAAATCATAGATTTATTGGCAGATGAGATGGATTTATCTATCTTAAATCATGGTTACCTTTTTTTTTTTTTTTTTAAATAAACTTCATAAATGAAAAACAAGCAGATCCATCTCTAATCAAATCAAGTGTAAACAGATACTTCAAAAAGTCATGATTCAAACACGTAACAATGCCGTCATATACTTAAATTGTCCTAATGAAAAAAATTGTCTACTCCTTAAAACATACAAAAACCCAACACACATACATCCACCATTGCCACCTCCCCTGAATCTCTCTTTCTCTGACTGGTGGCTCTGTGTCTCCGTTCTGAAGAACAACGATCATGAGTAGTCCACAGGAAGGCGGTGGCGTTCCGCCGTTCAACTTTCCGGTAAATCTCCCGAGAAGACCTGACTTCCATGACGGCAATAACTTGAACAGCAAGATCTTGTACGTAGCCATTATCTGCTTATCAATCGTCTTAATCCTCGTCTTTGCCCTTCATCTCTACGCCAGGTACGTCCTCCGCCGCCAAGCCCGCCGTCGCGCCGCCATCCACCATCTCAGCCTCGCCGTGGCTAGATACTCCTCCGGCGCCGATCAGCCCAACAACACCGGCCTCGACCCCACCGTCATTGACTCTCTTCCCACCTTCGTCTTTAAACGAAGACACGACAAGTCTCAGAACCAAAACAGCGACGGCGAAGGTGGCGGCCACCTCCGCCGTGGCGATTCTTCCTCTGTTATGGAATGCTCTGTTTGTTTGAGCAATCTGGACGATGGAGAAGAAGCGAGGCTGCTTCCTAATTGCAAGCACGTGTTCCACGTGGCTTGTATTGACCAGTGGCTGGCGTCTCATTCGACTTGTCCGATTTGTCGGACCATGGCTAAGCCGGTGATTGAGCCGCGGCCGCGTGAGGGTCCGGTCGGGGTCGGGCTGGCCCTGCCGGTGGTGGAACCCACCGCAGAAGGTACATCTGACGGTGGTGGTGGAGCTAAAAGTAGCGGTTCATCAGTTTCAAGGTTAAGCTCGTTTAGAAGAATAGTGAGCAGAGAAAGATCGTCCAGAAGAATCCAACCTTCTTCTTCTTCCTCTACCTATGATGATTGTATTGATCGTGATTTGGAGAGACAGTGAATCATCCTCGGTACTTTTCTTTCAAGAAAATTTCTTAATTGATTTAGTGGTTATACATATTTTTCTTGTTTTTTTTTTTTCAAAAGAGAGATAAGGAACATATTGGAGATATCTTCTTCTTCTGGGCCATATTGGGAAATTTAACAATAATGAAGGGATTGTATAAAGAGAAGTGAGAGGCAGGGTGTGTTTCAATTTTGTAATACGTCTTATTACTGTACAAAGAATACAGAAAACTATGTTTTCGCACTTAATTACACAACATTTGATGTAATTAACCCACATGTTTTGCTACATTATAGAATTATTCTTTGTTTTGGTTTGATAAAAATTATGATTGGAAAATTTTAAATTAAAAAATCAGGAGTTATAATTTTTTTTTTGGTAATAGTTAGAATCGAAATTTTAAAATCTTAAGTTTTAAATTATAATTTAAGTGACTTTAATGGTATTTTTTTCTTTTAGAAAAAATCTGAATTGAAATTCTAAAGTCTAGGAGAAACTTCTAATTTTAAGTGTAATTAAAGTCTATAAAATTCAAATTGCCCACTAAGGGAAAATTATCATGACAGTCAATAAAAGGTTTTTAACGTATTCTCTATCAAGTTAAAATGCTTAATTACAAGGGAGAGTCCATCGGAGCACAGCTGCACGGCACATATTAATATGGGAAAAAGATAAAAAAAGAATTTTGAAATTGAAAAATCTTAAATCAGGTATTTATCATAAAATGAGTTATCGAATTGCTTATCAAGTTTTATCATTACCTTATCAATTCTTGGTAACAAACTTGATTTAGAATTTTGTAATTTTAAAGTTTTTTTTTTCTGTTATTTTTCCTATTAATATTGTCATACATATTATTGCAAAAGAGGAAAAGGCAACATTATTTGAAACCATTTAAATCTGACAAAATTTATCATGGACAAATTTAACACTTTAAATTTGATATGAGTTAAAAAATCATTAGAAAATGTTAAAGATTCACAACATTTTTATTTTGAAAAAAATTACTCCCTCCGGACCAAATATAGGATAAAGTTTGTAGTGCAGTTTGCACTACAAACTTTGTCCTATATTTAGGACCGGAGGTAATATCAATTATAAACCGAAGCTGAATTTATATCGATAAATTTGGTGTAGTAGGGATTAGGGAATATGAATTTAACAGTACATCAATTTATAAAAAGAGTAACTTAAAAAAGATTGAAACAACAATGTTATATCATTTTCCAAGGTGCCTTTGGAATCGGAATGAGTAAGAAACCATTGAGGAGATTTTTTTATAGATGACTGATTATGATGTGATTCAAGGATGCGAATATGAGTATGCTGCGAAAATCACATATGGGTGAAGTAGAAATAGGAGCTGAATTGAGAACATTAGAATTGAGTTTTAAGTCCGGCCAATTGTATACTTCCGTAAGGTATTTGGACAAACAGTGAAATCCTTGAAATGAAAAGGATCGCAGCCTTTTAACATTATAAAATTACTATTAAGTTTTTTAAGAAAAAAATATAAATTTCAAATTTTAAATAATTTTGATTAAATTCTTTTTGAAATCTTGGAATTTTATGGACAACAATTGAACTTAAGGAATAATTATAATTTTTGAACATATTTTAATAAAATGCAAATTTTGTCAAATTTAAACTGTAAAAGCAATTTTTCCCGAGAAAATAGTTCGAGATATGATGATTTTGAAATAAAGTGTAGAAGATGATGTTATTCAAAGAAGAGAGATTTGTTTGGCCCAAAAAAAAAAAGAAGAGAGATTTTGCATTGAAATTACTCACAACTTACTTGGAGTAAAGATATGGTTATTGTAACATCTCATCACCCCCCACTCTCTCTCTCTCTCAATGTTTTCTGTTTTGAGGTACTCGTTGCCTCTTATGATTTTAAAACGCCTCAAGAGGGGAAGGTAGGGGTGTTTATCAATTTCCCATCCCTACCTTCCCGTCCCAATCCCGAGCAAATCGGGATGGGAAAATCCCGTCCTGAAAATTTCGGGATCGGGAATGGGACTTCCCGATCCTGACTTTTTCCCGATCCCGAAAATATATATATACACATGTATATTTTTTAAAAATATTTAAGAAAATAAGACCAAATGTAAAAATCCCTAACACCCTTAAGGTAATGTCTATTCTTTTAGTTTATTTAGTTAATTTCATTTATTATTTATTAAATAATTCTAATTTTTTGTTCTTGTCTTTGTTCTTTTTACAGTTGAATGGACAACTTTAAGTATGTATTGGACTAATTATATATTTATATTAGACTTATTTGGTACAATATGATATTAGACAAATTATATATTTATACTAGATTAAAGGAAACACAACAAAAAATTCAATATAGAGATTTGTTTTAAAAAAAAAGCAAATCCGGGATCGGGAATGAAAATCATTCCCGAACCCTTCTCGGGATTGGGATCGTGAATGGCATTTCCCGATCCCGAACACCCCTAGGGGAAGGTGTGCAGACTCCTCTTCAATCGATGTGGGACATAATACTCCACCATCTTTCGACCCAACATGCTCGCTAGCACATTAGCCCACATCGACCGGAGCTTGACTCTGATACCATTTGTAATATTCTAGTGCCTTGCTTTCGATATTGTCTACTTTAGGGCCCGTTACCCTCTCACGGCTTTAAAACATGTCAAGAGAGGGAGGTATTCAAACTCTTATGTCCTGGGATGATGCAATATACTCCCTCCGGTCTTAAATATAAGACAAAGTTGACTTTTTTGGAGAGATTAAGGAAGCTAATTAAATTACTTTAGAATATTTTTATTTTTATTTTTTTTCTCAAAACTAATTAGTTTGACTAATAAACAAATATAAAATCTAAGAATACATAATATATGATATAATTAAGTAACTTATTTAGTTTCCTTAATCTCTTCAAAACAAATCAACTTTCTCTTATATCTAGGACCACAAGAAGTATGATGATTTTGAAATAAAGTGTAGAAGATGACGTTAGTCACAGAGGCGAGATTGTGTATTGAAATTTCTCACAACTTACGTTGAGTAAAGATATGGTTATGATTTGATATGTGTCCGCTAAACAAAATTCCAATATTAATAAGGCAGATTAGGTAGCAGCCCATGTGAGGGCAAGCCACCACATAATACTATAAACTTTGCAATATTCAGTTCTTGCAAGTTGGAAGGCAGGGCATGCTATTGGATCTTTGATCCGATTTTGTCGTTCAATTACTATATTAGTTTTCAAAAGTCATGTTAGATCTTGACCATTGAGATGAAGTCAAGTTCTACAGCATGGAAAAAAAATATAGCAGACTCATAACAGAAGCAATTTTGATTGACTAACTAACATAATATTGGTAAATTTGTATTATTGTAATGGTCCATTTGATATCACTTCAGGACTTTCATGAACACAAGACTTTCGATTCACCATTTTCATTTCTAAATTCACCTGAATATATATATATATATATATTATGAACCATTCATGAACGTAAAATGTCATTTTCTTTTCAAAACTTGCTTTGTAGTCTGAAGTTCTGACTCACAACCCAACAACTCTTTTGACATATGGGATTTTGTTGAGGATTTGTTATTTGAAGTTTGATGATAAACAGTTTCTCTAAGTCTTGAAATTTGGTCGAACTCTTGGACCTCAAGTGTATAAGAATGTATGAGCACTAAAATCAAGGACAGTTATGTCATGATGAAATAATTATTTGGAGGTTTTTGCTTCTTCAGTTTTGTGAAATTGAATCTGAAGCCCAGTATTCCACTGTCCCCATGTCAAAAACAGAGATCGTTTGTTTCTATGTATCTATGAAATAACCAGCTATCAAATGCCGATGATCTGATGCTTCATTCTATGACACCATACTAGATTTGCCGTGCAAGTTCATGAATCAACTGAAGAAGAAGAATACACAAATTGCCACGTGAGAGATCTGTGACAGAGTATATTTAGGCATGTTTGTTTGGGCGTTATGATTGCTTATAAGTTGCTTTTTACGTAAATCGAGACACAACTCCTCTCACATACTTACTTCGTATACCGTAAATCACTATTAAAAAGCAACTTATAAGCAATCAAATTGCTAAAACAAACATGCCCAATATATGGCTGTACCGTTCCTCATCACGTGGCAATTTGTGTAAGCAGAATGAATATATAGCTTGTTTGGAATAGCTTATTTTTGGGCAATAAATACTTATAAATCGTGATTTACGATATACGAGGTAAGTATGTGAGAAGAGTTTTATCTCGACTTGCGTAATAAAGACTTATTGTCTAAAAATAAGCTGAACTAAACACATCCATACATGCAGAGGAAATTGGGAATCGCTGAGGAAATTTGGTTGTCCTTTGCATTGAACACTAGGGAGTTCAGCGGGAATCACTTGCGTTGCTACATCAGGTTCATTCATCACTCCTAGAGAATCTTCAGAGAAAGGACTAAAATTGAAAATAATAAATGAAAAATTGTTGCTTTTGATCCCTTGCCCCTGCATTTGCATTTTGAGCAACTTTTCAAACACTAGGGAACAATAACACTTGACCACTGTAAAACTTTGACTCTGTGGAATCTTCAAGTTACTGCTTTCTTTGGACACAATACATGACACTTCTAAAAAGAAAATATGGTTTAAATTATAAATTATCTCTAATTTAATTAATGTTTTTTTTTTCCTATTTTGCTCTTATGATTAATATTTATTTTTCAACTTTACTCATTCATTATATCCTCCTTCTTGTAAAATAATATTCCCCATATAATTAAACACATTTCTTAAGAAGGATAAAAGTAAAAAAAATTTACATTTTAAAATATATTAAATGATTTACCTGTTATTTCTTATTTCTAATAATATAATATGATTAAAATACCCTATATTATATGGAAACCATAGAGTATATGGTAGTATGAACTATGGCATTACAAAAGTTGAGACGTTCTCACCGGTCAGTCACTAGATAGAACAAGCTCAAGTTTAAAACATACCACAAGAGCATGTAACATTCTTATTCTAATCTTGGTTCGTACACGCAGGGTGATCTTAAATGTGTAGCCTTTGTGACGAGGAGAAGGAAAACCCTTTGTAGTTCCTTCATTTACATCAAAACATCATTCACTTCCTATCTGAAACAGAATGTGAAACCATAATCAACAAAATTGTAGTAATCACAGGCCACAACCACCTCCAACCCCAAGAAACTTCACTGCAGCCACTTATCTCTTCACTTGGTCCCAATCCCATTGATGAAGGAGCCGTGCCCAAAAAGCTTCCATTGCTCACCGTCAAACTGTACCACAAGCATGCACCATAACTTTCAGTGTGTATCAAACTCTCAAAGCCAAGAAGCTTAATTATATATACATATATAGTCTCTGAAAATAGGATCTACTCCAGTTTCAGCTTAATTACCTGGATGGGAATTTGCAACTATCATGACCTGAAAGTTCATGGAAAAACAGAGTAATTAAACGATGACTGAAAGATCAACGCGATTTGGGATTTCAAGAAGGGAAATAGAGTCAGAGAGAGAGAGAGAGAGAGAGAGAGAGATTCACTAACTAGGGTTCAAGGAAGTAATGGCTGCGTTGTTATCGAAGTTGCAACTCTCATCGGACAAGCCGTGCTTGAGGAAGTAGTCGTTGAAAGCATACGACGCTGTATTTAGTACACGGGAAGGATCATAGCATGGCCCACCTTGTTGGATTGGGCCGCAATCAGCTCCGCCGTCTCCGCAGGCCCAGTCCAGCGCCGCCTGCAACGTCGCGTCCTCGGCGTTGTTCTTCGCTACGCACCACAGCTCCTGCGGCGGAACGCCGTCTCCTTGCGCTTTCAATGACTGGCCAACATCGGCATCGGAAAACGGAGGACAAAAAGCCGTGACAATAATAAGAAAAAGAGAAAAATTTACCAAGAAAGCAAAGATTTGGGGCATTTTTCAGATTTCAGAAACTTCGTGGGATGTGAGAGTTTTTGAGTGGAGTTTAAGCTGGGAAAACAATGCTTTTTGAGATGGAAGAAAATGAGACCGTTACTTTCCTTCTGTAAGAGAAATCAAAGCGAAACAGAGATGTGATCCTTGTGATGAATGCTGATCTTGGCAGTGTTTCAAGTTTCAACACAATGCAACCAAAGGGTCAGTGATAGTAACGGTTACATCTGGGACCTTTTGTCTTTTTGCCTTTTCGTTTCTTGTCACAAATTGATGACTGTTCCTTTGATCTTAATCCATTCCTGAAATTAATTCTCATTTAATAATGAGTAAATGTAGTTAAATTTGGGCAGTTCACGATGCAAGTTGTGAAAACCTAGGTGCTATAGCCATCATCTTCAATATGCATTTTCCCATTTGCAGGAAAAGAAAAGTGGGAAGCAATTTGTTTTTGATGAAGTTGGCCGAATCATTATGGATTTTTCTTAAAATGAAATCACTGTTCTTTTTCTCTGATCTTCAATTATTATGCTGCTCCGGCACATGTGTGTTTCCAGATCTGTCATCAATTATTACATTGAATTTGTTTGTGTTTGTGTCGTCTTCCACCCTGTAGAATGTTTGTTCCTATTATTATTTACAATAGAGCTCAGCTGCCCAGAATAAACAAAACTTACTGGATGATTTACTAATGACTTATTTACACAATTACAGCTTGAGGCTATGCATATAATAAGCAAAATGGAAGATACAAGGACAATGTTTAAGCCATTCCAATGACATAATCAAGAATATATATTAGTAATAGAGAGAAGGGATAGAGAGCCAAGGCTATAAAACTCATCCAGAGAGGGAAGGTGGTGCGAAAGCTGGCCATGAGACCCATTATGGTGCAGACAATTAGAATGATGAGCACCTCAGATGAGAAATTCCATGTCAAACCACGAATGTAAACCAGACCCAAGAACACTGATAGGGAAAGCATGTTGCTCATTGTCACTGACCCATATATCTGCATCAATATCACATGTTTGAATGTTATTGTCTCAAAGAGTCAAAGGTTAATTCTAGATTATCCAAGTTAGTTTGATGTGACACAAGGTTAGAGGAGAAAGCAAACCTCAGAGTATGTAAGTGATGCTGTTCTAATCTTTTTTCGGCTTGCGAAGATAAGGCCGGAGACGATTTCACTGGAGCTAGCAAAAGGGAGGATGAGGAATGAGACAAAAAATGAAGGGATGCTTGTGGCTGTTGAGAAGTTGTCCACTGCATCTACCAGGGGATCAGCAAACAGAGCAGCAACTACAGTTCCCAGAAGCAGCATCAGCACTGCTTTCATGGTGTTCCACCTCGGATTTCTTATGCTTCCTGTCGTCTCATCACTGTGATCACCCAACAACATTTCTTGTTCTTCTATTGTTTTCTGCAAATGAGTGATATGTCATGAATGAGGTGTTCATAGGTTAACAAACAATTCAGGTTTGAACTCAAAAGTACGAGCGACAATCGGTGATAAGTTCCTGTTTAAAAATATTATTAGTCAGAAGGTCTTGATATATTTTTATACACAGAAAATATTGATACTTTGTAAGATTTCGTACGGAGAAAGTAATAGTACTCGAATTTAGGTCCAATGATAAGGGTCATCAAGGGATGGACTGCTTGCCACTGCACCACAAAGGTGCTGGCAGAAAAAGCCTATTAGTTAGACATAAATCATGCCATTAGGATTGCAGATTAATATAAGAAGCGACTCACTTGATGAAAATTGTTCAAGAGCCTAGGAGTTGAGGGACACTGCTCATTCTTTCTTGCAGAGCGCTTAACTTTCTGAAGCCATCTTGTAATTCCTTTAACAAACTCTTCCATGTCTATTCTTGAGTCATGAGACTTGTCAAAATCCAACATGATTTCTTCCGCAGCTTCGTTTAACTCCATATCTGTTTCCTTGAGGTGCATTCCTATGATCAGAGCTCTCAAATCTTTTGCTGTTATGTATCCAGCTGAATTCTTATCAAGTCTCTCAAATACCCTGTAATTTTGCCAATTCAATGTAGAACAATAGAGTCATTTCCGTTCAGTTCATGTTGTCAAGCACTGACTATAGAAGACAGAATTTAGTTTACTGACTCACTTTTGTATAACCTCGGTGTTAGGTTCACCATTGTCTTTAAGGAACCTTCCTACTCCTACTTGTGATTTTAGATGTTCTAGAAGGCCTGACATCAAGTTCTTATGCTTGACATATACAAGCCTTCTCCTTTGAATCCATGGCTGGAAAACCTTCATTGAATGTTTCAGAAAATCTCATCAGTAATCCTATTTACTGATTTTATACAGAAAAGGTGACAATGAAATATGAATATAGAAATCATTTACAGATGTTAGCTACCTGATAAAGGCTATAAAGAATCAAGAGGGAAAGAGAAACGATGAATGACAGAAGAATTGCTGTTCGACTTGAAGAATTTGAATGCAGAAGATGAGGCAGTTGGACAATGAGGAATGGAATAATAGATATAATCATAATCCTTGCTCCATAGCTGGTCCAAATATCAGTGCTTATCCCAGATCCTATGACATCAACAAAAATTAAGAATGTTGAAGAAGGAGCATAATCACTTGGATCTAATTTTTAGAGTTAAGACATTTTCAAGTGGATCACTTTAAACATGCTTAAACTCCTCAGATAATAGTAAGCATTGGATAATCACAAAGCAAATAGATGATAACAGGGATATACCAGTTAAGCTAAAGGCTTTTGTGTCTTTCTGATCTATTGCCACTGAGTCTTCAATGTCACACTTTCCGACAATAAGACAAGAGGCCCAAAGTAAAGTCAGCAGCATTACAGTTGATCCAGCTAATAAGCCCATTCCTACAGAGACTTGAGCTTGAGCAGTTTCTCTGCTTCCAGATAATCCAGATGCTGATGAAATGACAAATAAAGTATTAACATTACCTTTCAAACTCCAATTGTTCCCCTAGAAAAAAAGCTTTCACTTCATACGTATCAAACTTCTGTGTTATACTACCTCTGATTCTTAATATAAGATCTAATTTGTAGTTCAAACTTCAAAAATCTTATATTAAGGAGAGGAGGTAGTAAATATACTTCATATTATACATAGATTCCTCAGAACTTTTTGTATTGCAGTCTCCTGACTAGTTTTATATCACATTTGAAGGTTAGAATCCATGTTTCTTAGCCTGTTATATGGATTCCATTTAATAACAATGAGGCCTGAATTTAAAACCCAGATCTCACATTAGATAAACAAGCTACAAGAATAAAAGGAAGGATCCATAAGTAATGAAGATCACTTTTAGATTATATCCATAAGTAATGAAGATCACTTTTAGATTATCTATCATTTGAAAATAACTTTTGAATTCTGAACTGTGACTGAAAAAAGTACTAGGAGGCTGAAAAGTTCACAAGCATCAAGTGACTAAGTAACAAAGAGATATTAATGCAGAGAGAAGCTTACCAAGAATGATGGATGCATCAGGAAGTGAACTCAAGACAGGAAGGAAGAGACCCCCAACAAGACCAGGCCCAAGAATCTGCAGCAAAATCTCACTGCCACTTGACATTAACTTGGCTGCCATAAACATCAAGTAGCCATAGACAAGAACTAGAAACACATTGCCCATAACAGTGGTGGTGCATGGAAGAAACCCATATGCCTCTGTGCAGGTATCTTCTGAGACCAACTTCTGGTTCAGATGTATTAGCTTGCTAGATTCCTCTCGATCTTGGACCCCATCAGAAACCATCTCTAAGGTTTCTTGGTTGATGATGGGTCGACCAAAACTAAATCTTGGTGGGATGAACAAGATGATAAAGGCAAGGCAGAGGAATGAGATCTTGCATCTCATTGTTATTTGTTATGGTTTGGTTTTTTTTATCACTTCTACAAATTAATGCTTGAAAGTTGAAATCTACACTGTTTCTTCCCATACGTCTTCTTATATATATATACATACTCGTGTTTAGGTGTAAAATCGTCATTGGTTTTCTTTTGTGTGGAGAAGAAGGCAATGTGATGAAGAAGGGGAAATGTCTCCCCCAAGAACAAGGCATAAACAAAGTAAATTGTGGGGCTATGAATTTATAATACGCAACGCGGGAACATGGTTCAAAGGGATATATGCCTTTTGGCTTGGAAGTAATTTTCTGAAGAAATACTATGCAGACAAGTTTTGGTGTTGTACTGAATGATCAACACAAAACTGGTAAGCAATGAAGAGGTTGCTTGGTGTGATGGTGCAAGCAATAGAATAGCTTGTGTGCATCGTATTGTGCAAATATAATAATTAATAAATTTGTAGATGGAAGAAACATGTCATCCCTACTTGTCATGGACTTCTATCAGATAAGTATGCGAGAGGCCATGCATGTATTTTCCTTGTTGGCTATTATGTTCAAAAAAAAAAAAAAAATAGAGGAGTCTTAAAAAATTCCCATGTACAGTACAAGACTACAAGTTAAACTTACATGGGTATAAGTGAAGTTTAACTATGTTTTTTTCAGGTAAAAAAAAGTTTAACAATTTTTAATGCCAACTAAATTTAACAATTTATGTTTACAAGTCAAACTTTTATATTTAAAAAATGCAATGTATTATTTTTATGAGAAATGTATAAAATATTTAAATTTTCAGGGCATCTCTTTATTTAACGAGTGTTTAGATTAATTTATTTTAAATGATTTTTTGTTAAGAAAAATATAAGAAATGATTTTTTGTCTAGTAAAAAGCAAAATTAATTTTTGAGGAGGTTGCATGACACTCCTTAATTTTATGTCTTAATTTTTTTAATGATCAATTTAATATCTATCTAAATTTTGAATTAATACAACTCGAGTCAAGAAATGAGTTGTCTCCGGCTGAAAAAACTCAGAAAAAATAATGGAAATTAAGTTCCTCAAAATGAAAATGAGGGTAAAAAAAATCATTAAGTAATAAAAATTTATATTTTTTCATTAATAAATTATTGATTAAGAAGGTAAAAGACTATATCTTGTAAAGAGAAAATAGAAGTTTAAATTTTAGAAAATATATTCATTGAAATAGGGGAAAATCTTTCACTTCCTAAATTTGGAATGAAAACCTTTAATCTAATAAAAAGAAAAAGGAATATTTTCTCGGGCAAATGAACTGAAGATGGAAAAAAAGGGGTCAATGTTTTGGGCGGAGTAAGGGCAATTAACCATATTAGTGGGTCCCAGTTATGAGGGCAAAATTGACTTACGAGTCTTATTTCTTCGCCGATCAAAGTTTTTAGCTGACCGGTGTTTTCGCTCGTATCGGACCCTAAGCTCATTTGGACGTTTTGGAGTCCGAGGTCGCCCTTGCCGCACTGACATACAATGACCAGTCCAAATCCGCAGATTGCCGACGATACGTTACCTTCCCAAAATTCAAGCTTAGTCGAGGATCAACAATGCGAAGATCAACAAATCCCACATTCTGATTCAAAATCTTCCAAAACCCTAATTTCGGATCATCAAGATCCGGAAACTCTTACCGAACAGGATGCTAATAATCCTCAAGCAGTTGCTTCAGAATCTGAAAACCCGCGCGATTCTCTCGTGGAAGTCCAGACCGGTACTCAGAATGTGGACGACGTAGATGCTACTTCGGCTGTCTCTCCTCGGACTGCTGATATCAACGTCTCTGTCTCCGACGCCTCTAGTCGTCGAGCACCGAAGAGGAAGAGAATGGGGCACAAGCGGACTGCTCAGGAAAGGAAGTCCCGGGAGAAGTTTCAGGTACTCGTCGAAACTCTAAAACCTGTGCCGTTTATACCAGCTAAAGCTCTTGACTTTACGAGCCATGAGACGCTTCTGCGGCGACTTGGGCTATGGGATTTCGTTCATATCGAGTTTGATAGAAGTATTCGGAGCGATCTTGTGGCGCAATTGATAGCTGGTTACACCCCGTCTTCGCGTTCCAGTTATGTTAATGGGATGAGGATTATGGTGAACCGAGCTGACCTGGGCCGTGCTTTGAAGTTGCCAGTGAAGAAGACCGTTGTTACAGATGATGTTTTGGAGACGCTTGACTTGGCAGAATCTATATCTTTTATTGAGGAAGTCGTGTCAAATTGGATGCTTTTACATGAGGATACCTATATTATGCCTACTGAGGTTTTGGCTTTTACTAAGATGATCAAGGAGGGGCACTTGGAGAAGGTTGATTGGGCGGGATTGATATGGCAGATGGTTGAAAAAGAATTGAAATCCCCACAGTTGGTAAACTGTTACTATGCATCACATTTGCAGCAGTTAATTAAGGTACAGCGGGAGGAGTTTCTAAGAGAAGAGCCTAAGGTGGAGGTGGAGGTGGAGGTGAAGGACGAGGAGGAGGAAGAGGAAGAAGATGATTATGGGGGTGGTGATCTGAAAATGAGTGGAGTGGAGGATGGGAATGTTGATCTGAAATCGGGTGGAGTTGAGGACGGTGGTGGTGATATGAAATCGGGTGGAGTTGAGGATGGTGGTGGTGATCCTGAATCGGGTGGAGCTGAGGATGGTGGCCATGATCCTGAATTGGCTGGAGTTGAGGATGGTGGCAGTGATCCAAAATTGGGCGGAGTTGAGGATGCTGGGGGTGATTCTAAGTTGGGTGGAGTTGAGGAGGGGAGCGGTGATTCAAAAATGGATGGAGTTGAGGATGGGAGTGGTGATACCAAAATTGATGGCATTGAGGATGGGAGTGGTGATACCAAAATTGATGGCATTGAGGATGGGAGCGGTGATACTAAAATGGGTGGGGTTGAGTGTGGGAGTGGTGATACAAAAATGGGTGGGGTTGAGGATGCGAGTGGTGATACTAAAATGGGTGGGGATGAGGATGGGAATGGTGATATAAAAATGGGTGGGGATGAGGATGGGAGTGGTGATTTGAAAATGGGTGGGGATGAGGATGGGAGTGGTGATTTGAAAATGGGCGGAGTTGATGATGGTAGTGGTGATTTGAAAATGGATGGAGGTGATATTGGACCCAACATTGAACTGAGTCTTGGGCAAGACACTGCTGAAAAAGTTGAAGTAGAAAAGGAGCAGGATGTGAATATTGAGGAGTTCAAGGAAAAAGAACCTGGGCAATGGCTTTTGGATAGGAAGGACAATTCAGATGTCATGGCTATTGATGAGCTTAAGGAAGAGGGACCTGGGCAATGGCTTTTGGATGGGAAGAACAATGCAGGCCAGCCCTCTTTGACGCCATGTAACAGTGGTGCGAGTGGTATGGATGGTGGGTCAAAGACAGAAGAAGAAGGTCGAGAAAGGGAAGAAAATGAGAGAGAGGAGGAGGAGGAGGAGGAGGAGGAGGAGCCTGAAGAAGATGAACAGGAGGGAGGGTTCCATCTGTCATCAAAGTGTATACCTTTGGAGGGGATGTCTTCAGGGGGTCTCTTGGAAGTAATGGAAACAGGGCACATGCCTTTTAATAATGGGATTGAACTTCGTGACAATTCTATTGGAGATTTTCTTTCTTCTAGAGAAGATGCTCAACTGATTTCTGGGTCATCCCTTTTTAATAATGGTCATAAAAGAGATATTGGCCAGGATAACAGTAACTCTCATCATTCTCTAAATGGCAGCAACAAGCGGCTTAGAAGTGACAGCCCATGGAATGCAAAACCAGCTGACTTTGAGATGTGCATGGAGCACATAGAACATTGGATGGGAAAAGCTAGAATGATGTATGCAGCAAAAGAAGAGTCTTGTGAAGATTTAAACATGAATCAACAACTCTTGCTGAATGAGCTGCAGAAGCGGAATACCATGATTGATAATTTGCACAAGGCAAATGTGGATGAGAGTCAGAAGAGACAGATGGAGGTATACCGGCTAGAGAAGGAACTTTATATGATGTCAAACCTCTTGGACGGTTACAGAAAGGCCTTAAAGGAAACCCAGAAGTCTTTTGCTGAATACAGAGCTCGATGTCCACAAGCTGATGAACCCCTTTACAAGGATGTACCTGGGTCTGGGGGTCTTGTTCTGAGTGTGATGGAACTGGAGAAGGAACGTCTAAAGCAAGAAGAAGAACAAAGGATGAAGCGATTGATGATTGAAAAGAAATTGAGAGATTTTGAAGGAGGCTGGACTACTAAACTAGAAGATCATCTGAATGAAATTCAGTTGCTGGGTGATAGGTTGCTGGCTATTGAAGCTCAAGTAAAAGATTTGAAGGAATTGAATGCAAAGCGCAAGGTTTCAGATCCTCCAGAATGTCCTCCAAGTGAAGAACAAACAGCTTAGCAAGGTTTATCTTTTTCGTGCATGTCATATAGAAGCAACTCATATTAAAGTTCAATGAATACCCTTTTGTTCATATTGTACAAAGTTTACTATTTTAGCTGGATCAGTAAACTGTAGAATTTTCTTACATGTGATTTTGTGACCCAGATCACAAGCTATGGTCATTTTTTATTGTTGATTTATGTGACTAGCGACATGAAATTCTGTTTGTTTGATACAAAAGGGTAGCGGCATGAAATTCTGTTTGTTTGATACATGTGAACTTGTTTTATGTGTCTCATACTCTCATCATTGCTTGACGAAGTGATATTAATCTGGAAGAATAAACTCTTGCAATTATTGACTAGGAGACCATGTATCTTCTGCATCATCCATGCTCGGTGTACTAGATAATTTTATATGTTATGTTGATTGTTTCCTAATGTGTTACACTAATCCTAAATAGCTGATGTTGTCTATATATGTTAATTTCATCTGCGAGACTGCTCTAGACTCTAGAGGTTCCTCCAGCACACCTTCGGATTGCATGTTGCTGCAATGGTATTTCCCTCTTTTCATTTTGGGAACTCAAGTTTAGCAGATTATTTTGAGTACATATCAGCATCTTGCATTAGTGAAATGCTTTCTCTTTATATTTTTCTTCTTCTGATTGTTGTCGAAATATGTTAATTTCATCTGCGAGACTGCTCTAGACTCTATAGGTTCCTCCAGCACACTTTCGGATTGCATGTTGTTGCAATGATATTTCCCTCTTTTCATTTTGGGAACTTAAGTTTAGCAGATTATTTTGAGTAAATATCAGCATCTTTCATTAGTGAAATGCTTTCTCTTTATTTTTTCCTTCTTCTGATTTCCCTTAGTTATTTATCATGCACTTTCCCTTCATAAGATCAGCTTATAATCTGTTCAATTAGTTTATGGTGTGTGTGTGGTTAATGTTTTGGTTGGATTTCTAGGAATACTGTCTGCGTCAGGCTTTGCGCGGCATTTATCATCAACTGATCCTGCTTTCCGTATTCTTAATCATAAATAAGAAAATAGACCTGGTGCCTCTGCAAATTCTGAGAGTTTAAACTTCACATCAATTGTTTCTTTCCGTTTTCTTTTTGTTTTGTTTTGTAAAATCTGGAAATAATCATATTAGAGGCTCCTGATATCATACTAGTCAAAATTTTGTATGGCTCGAGTACGTGTGAATTTCTCCATCTTGAATTTTATTCTTGTATATAAGGTAATCTAACTGAAGTTGATGATAGTCTTAATTGTTACCATATGCCTGTAAATATTTTTACTAGAGGTAAGGGGAAACTTAGTCAAGTTACTTCTTCCTCGTTATCATACGATATTATGATTCTTCCTCAGTGATTAAGAATTCTCTGGTCTTTATGGATTCAAACGTAGCACCAATATGAGTGTAACCTTTTTTTTTAGCCTTCACCAATATGAGTGTTTCTGTTTGTGCGTCTATGTAGTTCACTTATGTTTCTGTTTGTGAGCTTATATTCCCTGTATGTTTTTGTGTTTATGTTTTTTTTTTACTCATTTATGTTTAGTGTGTGAGAATTAGTGATAAGATTAAAGGAGCGGCGACCAAATCCACGGCGATATTCTTATAATGAGTAATGAGGAATTTGTTTGAGGTTGCTGTCTCGAAATATATGTTCATGTATTTTGCCCTCCAAAGTCTGTAACATTACATGCTTGTTTGGTTTAGAGTTTTCTTAAAAAATAAGTTCTTATTACGTAAGTCGAGATAAAACTCTTCTCATATACTTACCTCGTATATCGTGAATCATGATTTATAAGCACTTATTACCCAAAAATAAGCTATTCCAAACAAGCACTACACCTTTCTCTGATCTTAAGGAGGAAATCTGGTGGTGCCTGTGAGTTTGTGATGGATGCCATAAGACGTGGTATTTCTTAGTTCGTTTGATATATAAAATGAAGAGTATGAAATTTTACTAACAAAGTTTTTTTCAAGCAACGTATGATATAAATAAGTTTTAGAAGAGGTAAAAATATCAATAAATAATTCAAAATGGTTCAGATTCAGTAAAGCTTTTAAATTTCATCAAACATTCATTTGGTTTTATTTCAAAATGGCCTTGGTGAACTTAACAAATGCTGATGAAATTTAATGGTCTTGGTGAATTTATATCATTTTAAATTATTTATTGATAATTTTATTTCTTTCAAAACTTATTTGTATCAGATCTTCTTAGAGAAAAACTTGGTAAAATTTCATCTTAACCCTAAAATAAAATAAATAAAAGAAACTGGACTGTAAGGATGGGTGACTATTTTTTTTTAAACACTAATTAGTTGGAAACTGAAAAAATACCCTCAACGTATTTGCTCAGGAATAATAAAAATAATTACAATAGTCTTCTATAGGTTATTTAAATCATCCCAATAATAGACTTAAAAAACTAAAAATTGTTAGAGGGTTTTGGCAATTTTGTCGAGAAGTTTTTCAGGAGGCAATTTTGTCTTGATGCTATCTCAGTTAATTTTGATTGTTAGTTGATCAAATATGTTAAGCTCACAATCCACATGTCATCCATATCATTTTTTGTTAAGGTGTAAATTTGCATTGAAAGTTTAAGTGTCATTTATTTTATTTTTTTTCAAAATTAGATTTAAAACTTTCTGAATAAATTTGGACCTTAATAAAAATAACATGATGACATATGGATTGTTAACTCAACATATTTAATCAATTAACGGTTAAAATAAACTGGGACAACGGTCCGGGCAAAATTGCTCCATTGTTTACACTTCGGAGGCAAGATTGCCTTTTCGAATACTTCCAGACACCCAGTGTCCATCGATGAAAACTTCCGAAACATTTTTGCCCTTTAACCCATAAATAATTATTGTTGGAAAAAATTTTACACTATCGAAACTAACATGCCTTTCAAAGGAGTAGATAACTATGATTCACGACGAACATCTAATTGTGCTCTTCATACATCAAAAAGATGTCCAAGCATTTTATTTTGAAGATTCAAAGCAAATCATACCCAATTTGATAAAGCATGTTGTTTGGTATGAGGGGAGGGGAGGGAAAGTAGGCAGAGGAAAAATTTTTTTGAGTTGAATTTAAAAAAATTAGAGAAATGGGGTTAAAAATTTTTAATTAATTTTTTTTAATATTTTATCTTACATATTCTCTTTATTAAAATTTTATTACCTCACTTCTTCAATCTTTTAAAATTCAACTCATAAAAATTTTCCCTTCCCTCCAAATCCCTCATACCAAACAGAAGAAACCTCTCAAACCTTGGTCATAAGGAAGAACAATCAATCTATAATATTAAATCTGCATCACCAATAAGCCGAGCCGATCACTATTTCACTGTAGCTCTTCTCTGTTTTCACTGTTCATTTGAACAGTGACGGCTAGCATTGGGCTTCGTGCATGCAGTTCAGGTTTTTCAGGCTATGTGAATCATGTGTTGTGCTCAGATGGGTTGACACGTTTTATCCGATGTGCTGTAAATGCGATGTGTGTGCTTATATGCCCTCACATATAAGAAGCTGATGGGTTGACACCTTGTTGTCAAATGTTTCTATATCGAATGAAAATATCAACTCCATGAGCGGGCTTTATCTGTATGTTTCCAAGTTTTGTTCATAAGAGGCCGGCTCATCATCCGTTCAGGTGCTCACTGGTAATTACATTAATTGTGTTTTAATTGCCTGTACTTTTTGGTGTTCATTTTTTTGATTGTTTGATGTTCTCTGTGTGTCAAGCTTTTCCATAAGTCTTAACGGTGTGAGGGATGGTCTATTTCAGTTTTCTCAGCTTCTCATTAGACCATTAAATGTGCTGGTTTTTTTTATTGTTGGTAGGCATTTATGATTTGCAAGTGAGTGACAGTATATATATGTGTCATCCTTGCAAGTCAGTTGCACTCGTAGTTCTCTCCCACATTCAACACTTTCATCTTTTTATCAACTTCATCTGAAATTTTTGTGCTTGCTGATGGTTGAACCTTATAGCTGGCTTGATGATATCACTCCTTACGGCAACACTTGGAGAGTTCTAGTAAAGGTTGATAGGTCATATCCTAGGACAGACATGCATTCGATTGACTCTAGGTACTTGAAGATTGTTTTGTCGTTTGACATCATTGTGTTTGATAAGAAGGTAGTGATTTGTTTAATGGTATTTTATACCTCTTAACTTTGTTTTTTAACCTGTATGGCCCATTGTACTTAGGACACTTGGATGATGGTTAGGCTTGTTGGTGATGATATGATAGATCGTTTTGCTAACGTTTTGTATGAGGATAGGGTGTTTTTTGTCAAGAACTTCCTGGTTGTTAATGGGGGTGAGGGAATACACGACAAGTATCATATAGTACTACTCCCTACCACTATTATCCAGTAGTATAGCATTCAAGCACCAGTTCATTGTTTTAGGCTGAAGGATGTGAGAGACATAAGGAGGGATTACTATCATGGATGCTGTGTCACTGGTTTGACCACATAGTGTATGCTTAGTATTGTAGTTTTATTATCATGCTGTAGATTGATTACCTGGTTTTATATTAGAGATGTTTGTGGCTTGCTTTGTTCGCCTGTGGAATTCAAATGGGTACGAGATGACAGTGTTGTTTATCCTCAGATCAAGTTCGTTGTTGAAGATAGGCTGTGAGTTCCATTAACTTAAATGGACTAATCTTTCTTTTTTTTAAAAAAATCAGTCTGCTGGACATTGTGACCATGGAATAAGGATGTGAAACTTGCTATGTGTAGTTTGAACATAATAGCTGTTTTACTGGATGGTAATAGCACAATAGATGGGTGGCATGACTATGTCCGGGTGAAACAGATGGAGAGTCCTATGGTCATTGTTCAGTACGGTAACATTAAGAACGAAGGAGGTAAGAGTATTGCAATATATGATACTTTGATTTTTTAATGGAGTTTATACTTAGTGATACTGTGTTTTCTAATTGGTTATTCATGATAGATGAGGTTTATTTGGAGAGCCATGCATCAGCAACTAGAGTATTCTGGAACCCCAGCTTTAACGAGATTATCTCTGTCAGGAGAGAACTGATTGCAAGGACTTGGAAGGGATGACTCATGGTCAATAATCTCCTTTGCCAGTTAGTTTAGATATTGTAGGGGGTTTTGGTTTAGGATCCAAACCACATCGTATGTACTAGTCTGATGTTTCGTTGGACACAGATATAGCTATTGTGTTTTGCTGCTGGAAGTATTAATCATGTGATTTTAATCTTTGTAGTGTGTGTTTAAACGCATGTGGAATACCACTTGGTTAAATCAATGAGGAATTTATGTTTTTTGTGTAATAATTATTTCATATTTATGTGTATCAACAAACATATTTATGTGTGTTAAAGGACAAGTGCTAAATGAGTCGTATTATTTGAACTATATGTATGCAAAAATAAGTTTGAAGTAGACACAGAATATGAAAAAATGGTTTATAAATATCCAATGAAATAAAATCTGGACAAAATAAGTGGATAATAGTTAACATTGTTTGGATTTATATTGAATGAGAGTTGCTGAAAAGTGAAAAACAAAATAGATTTATATAGTGGTTTTCATTTAGCCATACCTTGTGTGGAGAAGGAGGTTATACTGTGACAATAAACAATGCCCAGACATGGACAACAAATTACCATAGCAATATTGTTGGGACATCTCTTAAAAATGTCGGAGTAAAAAAGAAAGGATATGAATTTATAATTTGGATGCTACATACCTGACACATGCATAAGTACTTACCTATTATTTGAAGTTTGTATATCAGGCGATTGACTGGTAGAAGATATGAATTTATTGCTTGAGTTTTTTTGCCAATATTTAAGTTGATAGGCAATCCATTGATTCGTATCAATGGATCTGATGATTAGTTCATGGGATAAAAGTATAATATTTGTTGTTCTAAACTCTGGCATCGTCATTTTATCATGCTTTTTGGATTAATAGTACCTAGGGTAATGTAAGTGCCATTTTTTCCTATTTAGGCATTTAGTTGGTGTTTTTTATAGGTAAGTTTTTCCGGGATGCCTCATGATCTTTTATCCCTGGTGGTGGATAATTCTTGAAGTGATTGGATTGGGTGAGTCTACCAATGTGAAGCTGTCACTTTGAGTGATAGCAGATTATTGTTTGGAGTCATAAGATATTGTGGGGCATGGATCCACCATAGATTATTGTTTAAACACTGGCAGCGTCCTTTTCAGTTTTTTGTATATTATGCTGAAAAGTGAGTCACATTGTTTCCTATTTAGGCATTGAGGTAGTGTGCTTTATAGGTAAATTTTCATAGGATGCCTTACTATCCTTTATCTCTAGTGGCATATGACTCTTGAAGTGACTGGCTGCAGTGAGCATACCAATGTGGAGCCGTCACTTTGAGTGATAGCAGATTATTGTTTGGAGTTAAAAGATACAATGGGGCATGGATCCAGCTGGATACCCATATAGTCTCTCTCCTTTTTTGGGGGTGTTTGTATGTATTTTGTGATTTTGAGCTTTGTAGTTGTTGTTTGTTTAGTATATAGACATCAGAATATGGTGAAATTCCTTAAAAATTAGGAGACAGTTATGTGATTCATATTTATCCAGCAGGCATGACTATATTAAATATCAAAACAACTTTTACAATACATTATTACCCAACAGGACGCAAATATAAGTTGGAAGTAGATAAAAAGCATGTTTTGAATAATCAAATATATGAAAGTTCACCGATTTATGATGATAGGGAAGTTTGATCCCATGGATTCTACATACCTGACACTGAATTTAGTTATATATCTTATTTCAATTTTTTATATCAGTGTGTTTACTGGTAGAAGATATGAATCTATTGCTTAGGATAAAATTATATTATCTGTTGGTTTAAACCGTGGCAGCATCCTTTTTCAGGCTTTTTGGATTTATAGTACATGGGGTGCTTTGAGTCCCATTGTTTCCTATTTAGGCATGGAGGTAGTGTGCTGTATAGGTAACTTTTCCTAGGATGGCTCACTATCTTTATCTCTGGTGCCACAGGAGTCTTGAAGTGACTTGATGTAGTGCGTCTACCAATGTGGATCTGTCACTTTGAGTGATACCAGATTATTTTTCATGCATAGACTGTTGGGTAATATACAACAAAGTTTCTTGGGGTGCAGTGAGTCGCATTGTTTCCTATTTAAGCATTGAGGTAGTTTGCTTTATAGGTAAATTTTCATAGGATGCCTCACTATCCTTTATCCCTGGTGGCATATGACTCTTGAAGTGACTGGATGCAGTGAGTATACCTGTGTGAAGCCGTCACTTTGAGTGATAGCAGATTATTGTTTTGAGTTATAAGATATAGTGGCGCATGTGTCTAGCTGGATACCCATATAGTCTTTCTCCTTTTTTGGGGGTGTTTGTATGTATTTCGTGATTTTGAGCTTTGTAGTTGTGGTTTGTTTAGTATATAGACATCAGAATATGGTGAAATTCTTTAAAATTTAGGAGACAGTTATGTGATTCATATTTATCCAGCATGCATGACTATATTAAATCTTAAAACAACTTTTACAGTACATTATTACCTAACAGGACGCAAATATAAGTTGGAAGTAGATAAAAAGCATGTTTTGAATAATCAAACATTTGAAAGTTCTTCGATTTATGATGATAGGGAAGTTTGACCCTTTGTATTCTACACACCTGACACTGAATTTAGTTATATCTCTTATTTCAAGTTTTTATATCAGGGTGTTTACTGGTAGAAGATATGAATCTATTGCTTGTGATAAAAGTATATTATCTGTTGGTTTAAAACCTGGCAGCGTCCTTTTTCAGGATTTTTGGATTTATTGTACTTGGGGTGCTATGAATCCCATTGTTTCCTATTTAGGAATGGAGGTAGTGTGCTGTAAGGGTAATTTTTCCTATGGGTTAATCTTCAGAAAGGACGGATTGCTGATCTGGGCAATTAAAGGTCACGTGATCACAGTACAAGAGAAAGCGATATCACTTTTGGGTTTGATGGGCACTTCTGGAGGCTTTGGAGATGTGTGAGAAAGAATTCATACTGTTGTTTGTTGATATTAGCCGTACATATTAAGGTCAAGGATTCTACATTTTGTATGTTGGGTTTTAGGGTGTTAAGCAACGTAGGTTTCAATGATGTTACATAATTCTTGAATTATGAATTTATAGATCCTGCCAAATTTGCTCCTTTCAGCCGTGCTTTGTTTTTATTCCTATAAATTGGCCTTTGGTTGTGACTGTTTTCACCACCCAAACATAATCTCTTTGCTTGAGTTATCAAGTTATCAATTATATCACTTAGCTTTCTGTCCATTTCACTTAGAAATGGCTGTTTTGAAGACTTCAATGATTAAGGATATCAATGAGTCAACTGATCGGTGGAGAATTGTTGCTCGGGTGATTAGGAGGTGGAATGTATATCAGAAAGATTCTCTTAATGAGTTGTTCTGCATTTCTATGCTCTTGGTGGATGCTGAAGTATGTAAAGCTGTTTTTGTTTCATTTGGAACATACTTAGAAATTACTCTCTCCACAAACAATTTTTCTAATTACCATTTCATAACATAAGCAATTTTTTGTTGAGATACAGGGTGGTAGGATACAAGCATCTATTATGAACAAGGGTCATTTTAGTCTATTTGACGACATTATGGTTGAAGGGAGTATTTATTTCATAGCCAACTTTGCAGTCTCTCAGAACAATAAGGAGTATAGGGAACCATCCATTCAAGATAAAAACCAGTAACAAAACTTATGTGATGGGTTCAGATGCATGCACTCTCGAGTACTCTTACATGTTCTACCCTATTTCAGACATCATTGAGCTGAAGGAGAAGGCTTCAATTGACTACCTTATTGGTATGGTTCCTATAAAATTGTGGGATGTGAAATATATGATTTTTGGTGCATTCTTTTTCTTTTTTGGTATGGTTTCAATTCACTACCTTATTGGTATGTTTTTTGCTGACAACTTAATTTTTTATTTGATTCAAAAATATAGATGTGATTGGATTTCTCACCACTGTAGGTCTTCTAGAGGAATACCATGGGAACAATGAGACAAAGAACAAGATTCGTTTGACAATAGCTAATGAAATGTGGGGGAAGAACATAAATTTTGAGTTATCCACTTTGTTTAATGTTTGATGATTATTTCTTGATTGATGTTTGGCTTCTTTTTGTGATACTACAGGGGTATAACTGTGCCTTGTGTAATGTATGATGAGTGTGTTGTTAATAAAGCCGGGAATACGAGTAGGCCCTTCACGGGTTCGGGCCTAAACGGGCCGGCCCATTTAGGCCCGCTTTCTAAAAAACCCCCAATTTTTAAAGCCCGCGGCCCTACAGGGCTGGCCCTTCACTGGCTTGGGCCTAAATGGGTTTGAACTCATTTTAATTAAAAAAAATATTTTTCAAGTTTTACAATTTATTTATTATTTTACCTTAAATTGAGATACATTATTTTTAAAAATCATAAATTTTTAGTTAAAATAATCATCTAAAGTCCAAATTAGCCTCTTTTTTAAAGTTTAAATGAATAAACTATTGAAGAAAATAAAATAAATCAAACCATTTAATAAGTGTTTATCTGCTATTAATACTTTATTAGGTACTTAGGTGTCTCTCATATTGATAATTTAATATAATGATATTATATATATTAATTTATTTTAAAAAAAATATTAAACGGGCTTAAAAGGGTCGGCTCTATAGGACTGCAGAGGGCCGGCCCTTTTATGCCCGCTTCTTGTTTTAGCCTCTAAATCATAAGCCCAGCCCTTGAAGGGCTTGGGCCTAAACGGGCTTGGCTCGACGGGCTCGACCCGAATTCCCGGCTCTAGTTGTTAATGTATGCATGCATGACTTCACTAGAATGGAGGCCCCTATTGTGATACTTATTCAGCTATGTAGGATTGGGATTGGAGAAGATGGTGAGGATGTTTGTGTATTTATTATCTAATTATGTTTAACTGAAGGCACCATTTTTTTCTATTGATATGTCGTAAATGAAATGGGTGATTATTAATTTTTAGGCTGTCCTAAGGTCTGTAGTTCATTCAATGCTATTAAGGTGTTGTTTAATCAGAAGTTCCCTAAGGTTAAGCAGACAAGCAGTTCATTGAGAGGTATTTTTTAATTTAGCAATGAAAAATCTTACTAAACTAATCATGAAAAATAATTTAATTGAGTGTACCCAAATGTGCAGTATCACATATTTTGGGTCAACATAATTTTTTATTCTAAATCTTGATTGTATTTAGATTTTGTTGCACTATATTTTTGTGAACTATTTGTTGTAATGAATCAGTGCCAAGACCATCCCCTCTCCTACCATCAGCACTATTTCATCAATTGTCCCAAATAATTCTTCAAATTGCTCAGCAAGAAGTCTTTTTTGTTCTTTCCCACTGATTAACATTGCTGATATTCCAGAGAAGGCAGGGGTAAGTGTTCTATCATTTAATAATTATACATTATCAGTATATTGTTACTTGATAGTATACTAATAGCTTCTTAATTTTATAGAACTGACGGCATACTGCATAGTTGTCACTAAATTTAGCTATATATGCTATTTCAAGTTTGTAAACCAAAGGGTTTACTGTTATTAGTAATCATTATATGTGCAGGATGACTTCTTTCTGATTGAGTGTCTCATACCCAAAGTAGATACTAGGCATGGCTGGTATTATGATGGCTGTGGTAGGTGTGGTAGTAAGGAAAAAACTATAGTTGGGAAGTTGAAATGCCTAAGAAGTAAGTGCAAGGGCAAGGAGCTTGGTATGGAACCAAAGTATGTGGAGACAATTTTTAAGTGAACAGTTCTGATATTTGTTTAGTGGTGTCATTTGTTTTTTTATTGATTGTGAGACAATGATGTATAGGATGAAAGTGCACTATACAGTACAAGATGAGTCTGGAAATAAGGCATCTGTTGTTTTTTTTGACAAACTTGTTGTTCAGTTTATTGGGAAGACTGGTTTAGAGATGAAGTTATACTTGGAGAAGGTGGGTATATTGGGATTTGGTTGTTGTCCACTTTGGTTGCTTTCCTTTTTTTTTGTATAGTTCCATATACGATTATAACATTTTTCCATTTGAAGCAGAACAACTGTGGATATGATTTTTCAAATGAGCTTGACATCTTAGTTGGGAAAAGGTTGCCACTGAAGCTTAAGCTTAACAAGTACAACAAGGAATTTCCGAATTCAAGCATTTATGTGGCTTCATACACTGAACTAAGTGACCTTATGAATGAGTTTGACCAGGTTAATAGAAATCCAGTAAAAAAGTTTAAGAGGTTTTGATGTTTATTTGCTATCAGTTTATAATTTCTGTGTTAATAATTTTTTCTCAGTGAGTTGTTTTTATTAATAACATAGTAATCAAGTAATCAATGAATCAACCAATTAATTTTTATTGATTGATTTCTGTTTTGCAGGCTGCCAGTTTGGGTGCTAATGAGGTGGAGGAGGTATTTATTTTTTAAATCAGTACAGATTAAATTGTTATTATATAAATGTTAGTAATGTGAAACTATTTTGTTATTGTAGCAGGAACAGGATTTGGTGGTGCTTGGGTCTGATGTTGCTGGGGATTTTACTCAATTTGATTATCAAGGATTGAATTCTCAGTCCAGTGAGCATGAAATCTTTGGTGCAGATGATGTCCCTATTGCTCAGATCATTAGCACCACAGGCTCCAAAGGGAAGAGGAAGATTGCTCTAAAGAAGATTGCTGCCTTGAAGGAGAAGTTAATTGTCAGCACCGGCTCCTCACCAATCAAGACATTTGGGAAGGTTATGAAGTCCATTAAGCAGGAGAAGTGAAAAACGTTGTATTTCTTTGTTGTTGTCTTTATGTTTCTTTTGATATTAGATGTTATGATTAGCCGTTGTCCATACATGGACTCTTTTAGATGTATGTGTCGTTTGTTGTAACTTGCCACATTAGGGTTATGTTTTGTCAGTGGTTGGTTGCAGTGCCTTGTAGGGCATTGGTCACATGGATGTAGTGATTAATATGTATTGAGTCTATTAGTTCATGTTATGATTAGGTGTTGTGTATGTATGGGCTCTTTTGGATGTTTATGGCATTTGTTCCAACCTGCCACATTTATGTTATGTTTTGTATCTATTGGCTGCTGTGCTTAGTAGAGCACTGGTTGCATGGATGTCGTGATTAATGTGTTGGGTTAGCTGATCATATGTAACACAAGTTGTGTAGCCGTAAAGGCAATGAGTCTAATGAATGTTTAAGTGTTTATTTGTTATTTCATATCTATTAGTCTTAGTGTTCCTTTATATCTTTTTTTTATCCTATATATTGTTAGGTTGCATTTGCAAGATAGCCTTAAAGTGCAAGTTCCACATATATGTCAAGTAGGCCAACTTATTGCAGTACCAATTATATAAGTTATCACTAACTCTATATTGCAAATAACAACACAATTTATCAACTTTAACAATAAGCTCAAAAACATGATACTTCCCAGCGTTCAAGGGTAATTTGATTCTTGCTGGCAGCATTTGCCATGAAATTAGTAATATATGTTTTGCAAAATGAATAAACAATAAAGTCTCTACCATATATGAAGATTAGTAATATCGATTTGGCCATCTATTGGTTGAGAAATATATGAATGATTTTAAATAAGAAGTCTTTCAGAATACATGGTTAGGAGTTTACAAATGTCTAAAAGTCTTTTAGCTATCTCATATCCTTATTTGTAGAAGTTTATTTTGTCAGTAGTTTCTGTTTTCAAAGTATTAATTACATCAAAACTCAATGTCACAGTCTGTTAGCTAAGGTAATGATGTTGGTTAAGAGTTGACCATCAGTATGGGAAAAAAATTAACTATGCTTCACATAGTTAGCCACGTGTGGATGGTAATTTGAATATTTTGTAATTACCTAATGAATTTTTACGTGTTTGTGTGTTATTTCATATCAATTATCCTTAGCTGTCTTTTATGTCCTTTTTTTATCCTACCTATTGTTAGGCTCCCAATCGCAGGATAGGATTTGAACCAAGAGCATTAAAACAAAAGTAGTTGAAGAAAATGGGAAAAATGGTTTATAAATATCCATTGAAATAAAATCTAGACAAAATACATCGACCATACTTAATAATGTTTGGGTTCATATTGCATGAGAGTTGCTGAAAAGTCAAAAACATGATAAATTTATATAGTGCCTTTTATTTTTTCATACCTTGTATGCAGAACTATATTGATGTTATATTGTGATTTATATAGTGCTTTTCATTGAGGTTTCGGTTGATTTGACATTCTTTTTTAGATGAAGGTTTAAAGTTGCACCTAGCAGGGGAGATGTAAAATTCCAATGTGTAATGTAGTTAGCCATCATGTTGACGTTTAATTGAAAGGTCAGAGGGTAGGCGTTGGACCATTGGACAATTATGCGCCCCGGTTATGATGGTGTCTGCTAATGCAAGCTTATAGAATTGGAAAATTGGTTTTCTTGTCCTTGTATTTTCAGCTTGCAAGAAAGAGATGAAGAGGAAATCGGTGAATCCCTATTCAACCAAAGCATTAATGAACATTTACATAAACAGAGGTGTCAGGAATACTGGTCAATTGGTAGGTGCATTATGTTGTTATTCATGTGTGAATTTAAGAGGTTGTAATGGATGTTCTAGGTTGTTGTGGGTGGTTCTTGAGTATGATGAATGATTAATGCATTTATAATTTGCATATTTTGTTGAGCAAAAAGTGTTGAAAGTAATGGTAGTGATTTATCATGTCCAGATTATGCTTATTCCATGGAGAATATGTCTAGGGATACATAACCTGATGGTAGTGTAGTCACATATAAGCGTAGAGGGAGGCGTCCTGCATTAAAAGATATAACTAATGTTGTTAGAAACTTAGAGGCAAAGTTCTCTAATTACATTTCACCTGGTTAGTGGAAGTGTATATATGATTGGTCTGGTTTTTAATTTTTTGGGGGTTGCATGTGAAGTATTGCTGTTTTATTTTCTTATGTGTCTATAGGTGAATTGGAATTCAGAAACAGTGTTGTTAGGTATCGAAGTGCTCAATACTGTGCATTTGAGAATCTTGATCCATTTATGGTTAATATGCCAAGCACGTCACAATGTATGGTTAGTAAAGATACCCCAGGTATTTGCTTCTATGGCGATGATGAGGTTCTTCTAAGTGAACATCATAGTTATTATTATTGTTCTCTATTTGTGTTTGTCATTATTGTTTATAATGTTGTTTAGAAGTTATCGCTATTTTTTATTAGCAGAACTTGTAGCTGCTACATTAGAAGTTGATGAGAATGAAGGACAGGGCAAGGGAAGCATTAATGGTAAGGGGATGACTGAAGAATTTACTCTGCCTACTCAGAGCCAACCACTGCCAAAAAATGGAGACACTTCTGGTATTTCTTTTATTTGACAATATTTAAATGATGTGTTTGGTTTTAGATGCAAGGGTATATGGGATATTGTTTTAGGAGTGAAATCGTTTGTTTGGTTGTCATATTAGTATGACTTAATTGGAGAAGTTGATTACTTTCAAGCAATGCAAAATCAAACTAGACTAATCATGAAAAATAAATTATTTTAGTGTATCCAAAACTTCAATATCAGATAAATGCAAAACAACAAGGCTATCATATTTTGATTTATAAACGACCGAGTGTACTAAGATACAAGACATTGACAAGATCACAATTTAGCAAAAAGATTGTGTAAGAGTGAGGCACTAACCTCTTCCCCATGGATTATCCTAGTAGATAAAAAGCTAGAAGGGTAGCAGTACCATAAATCAATCAATAGATTTATTGGTTTCATGTTTATGGCTTGATTTCAAGCTTTCTATTCTTCGTTTTTGACTAGTAAAGAAGCAGGATAGGTGCTATAGTCAAGCTTTCAGGTGGTTAGGTTTGGATTCTGAGGCTTCTAACAGTATACCAATTAGGGGCTAAATCAAACAGAAAGACACCCAGAAAACAAAATTGATGAAGATGCTCGGAGGTAGTTAGTATAGATTTGGATCCAAAATCTATACCAAGTATATATTTTGTAGGCGGCGTTATTTAGGCTAGCATCGGTTTGTGGGCACCGCCGGGGGAACAATAGTTCACAGATGGTTGGCGATGATTTAGTACTGATGAAGAGGATGGACGAGACAGAGTGAGTGACTCATAAGGCCACGATTAGAGCAAGAGTGGAAAACTGTGAATTAGGGATTTCTGATGAATTATGCAACATCATAAGGAAATTATGTAATGATTTTCCATTAATAGCACAGAATGTTTATTTTTCTAGTCTTTGGGTTCTTTACAGTAATATTTAAATTACATATATCGAGCAGTGGAGTGCATCATTTGTTCTAAAGAATTGTGTAGAAATGATTTTTAATTATGTTCACACATATCAAATAATGGTTCAAAGATTTATTTAATGATGGTATTAGTGGTTATATGGTAACAGTTTGTTGGCATTGTATGGTCTATAGGAATCCCCGTTAAAGAGCGCTATAGAAATCTATACTTCTCTATTGATGCCAATAATGATTCTGAAAATGACGAGGAATGCAATGAACATAATTTAGGTGATGGTAATATTATTGTCTATAAATTGTTTGCTATATTTAGGTACAAAATTTGACTTTTTTCTTTTTAGATGGTGATGCAGCAGACTTGCATATTATACCAAACAATGAAGAAGGATTGTTGAAGGCAAACTATAAAATGTCATCTCATTTTAATGGTTAGAGCTTAGGATACAATGTATATAGTTAAATACTTGATTTTTTTTCTAATTTGTTGTCCATTTTTTTCTAGAATATAATGACGAAGGATATGCTACATATAGATGCCAATCATGTGGTGCAAGGCTGTGGTTCAATGAAAAAGTAGGAAATTCAATTTATTTGAGTGAACCTTCTTTTTCGTTATGCTGTTTGAAAGGAAAGTTCAGCTACCACTGATGAAGTGCCCACCAGATGTGTTATTCAAGTTATTTTTTGACAAGAGTACAGATAATGCTAAGAACTTACATGCAACCATTAGGTTGTACAACAAAATGTTCTCATTTACATCAATGGGAGGGAAGATTGACCATTCTAAGAACTCAAGTGGTGGTCCATACACATTCATTCTTTCTAAGATGAATTACCACAAGATTGGTAGTCTATTACCTCTAGAAGGGCAGAGACCTGTTTATTCTCAGTTATACATAAATGACACAGATAATAAAGTTTCGAACCGTATATCTGTTGTGAGGTAATTTCTTTACTTTATTGTGTTTGGATTTTTTTTGAATTTTGGTGGCCCTACTATTCTGTTTACTAAGGTAGTTGATTTTGTCGTTTAAGCAGTAAACATGTGAAGGAAGGAACCATTGATGGTCAAATAGTTGACCAAATCAAGCAGTGTCTTGATAAGGTCAATCCCTTTGTGAAACAATATCATATGGCAACATCAATGATAAGGGATGGGCAACATTCTGAGGTGAAGTTGTGCCTTTTTAGTACTAGGAATCAAGATGGTCGTAATTATAATTTGCCTTATGCTTCTGAGGTAGTGGCACTCATTGTTGGTGACATAGACATGAATTTCAGTCATAGGGATGTTATTGTATATGAGTTATCAGGGGATAATGAAATTTCAACCATTTTGAAGGCCGGAAAACTATTACAACAATTCATAGTTGATGGGTACACGATGATTGAATCATAAAGGCTTCTTTGGGTTAGGACTTATCAGAATGAACTGAGAGCTGATTTGTACCAAGGTTTGACTGATGGTTTTTTGAGTGGTGAAGAGATCCATCATCAGTAGGAAAGCGTATTGTTCTACCTTCTTCTTTTACAGGTGGAGCAAGATATATGATGCAAAATTATAAGGATGCAATGGCTATTTGTGGTCATTTTGGTTATCCAAGTATTTTCATCACGTTTACGTGCAACCTAGCATGGCATGAGATTGAACGTGAGTGTCATCTAGATTCTTCTTACCCAGCTAACAGACCTGAGGTGTTAACCCGGGTGTTTCATATGAAACTAAAATCTTTAATGAAAACTATCAAGAAGAAACGAATTTTTGGGAATGTTTGTGCAGGTGGGTATTAGTTTGATTATTGGGTTAATATAACTTTTGGTCCCTGAAGTTTGATCCAATTTTGGTTTTGGTCCCTTAAGTTTGAAATCGGTGGTTTAGGTTCCTGAAGTTTCACCCAATTTTGGTTTTAGTCCCTCAAGTTTGAAATCAGTGGTTTTGGTCCCTGAAGTTTCACCCGATTTTGGTTTTGGTCCTTTAAGTTTGAAAAGGACTTGGCGACCCGTTTTTGAAACCCAACCCGAGTCGAAAAAAAACAAGTCTTTTTTAAACTTGAGAGACCAAAACCAAAATCAGGTGAAACTTTAGGGACCAAAACCACCGATTTCAAACTTGAGGAACTAAAACCAAAATTAGGTGAAACTTCAGGGACTAAAACCACTGATTTCAAACTTGAGGGACCAAAACCAAAATTGGATCAAACTTCAGGGACCAAAAGTTATATTAACCCTTGATTATTTGTTGTTTTATACATTTATTTAATTATTAATTGTTTAATTCCTTTGGGATCACATGTTTTCTAATATTTTGCATATTCCACATAGATGTGTACACCATAGAATTCCAGAAAAGGGGCTTGCCATATGCTCACATCCTTTTGTGGGTTGACGATCTTGATCGAATGAAAGATCCTCTAGAGGTGGACAAGTTAATTTCTGCAGAGATCCCTGACAGACAGACATCTCCTATTTTGTATGACCTTGTACAAAGATTTATAGTTCATAATCCTTGTGGTCATTTGAAACCTAAGGCAACATGCATGAGAAATGGAAAGTGTAGTAAGTATTTTCCAAAGAAATTTGTTGACCATATAGTAATTGATGATAATGGTTACCCAACCTATAGAAGGAGAAAGGATGGGAGATCAGTACAAGTTAAAGGCATTCCATTAGATAATAGATATGTGGTCCCATACAATCCGATGTTGTCGTCAATGTTTCAAGCCCATATCAATGTTGAAAAGTGCAATCAGTCCACTGTCATCAAATACTTATTTAAGTATATAAGCAAGGGAAATGATAGGGTAGTTGCTTCAATGTTTGATAGTAGTGATAGTGGGAATACTGATAAGTTCATTGATGAGATCCAACAATATTACAACTTTAGGTACATATCTGCATGTGAGGCTGCATGGTGTATTTTTTCTTTCGACATTCATCATAGATATCCTACAGTTGAGCGGTTGAGCTTCCACCTCCCTAATCAACAATTTGTCATTTATTCTCATAATGTTGACGTGGGAGAATTGTTGGGAAAGTCGAGGGTATGTGTGTAATGCCCCAATTTTTAATTAAGGGCTAATAAGGATTAGTGTGGATATTTATGAATTTAAATAGGAATTACTATGTATTTTATGGCTATTTTAATTAATACGTCAATATTATTGAAAAATTGGAAGAATGGAATTATTGGGCAAGTAGTTGGTGATTAATAAGAAAATTAATTACTAACTATGAGAGGAATGAGAAATGTAATTAGAATGGCTAATGAAGGGATTAAAGTGATTAATTGGGTGATTACTTTATGAGAACAAATCAAAAATTGACAAGTGTCAAGATGAGATGAAGCAAGAGAAATGGGGAAAGTCAAATCTTGTATTTTAAATGATTTCTTCTCTCTCCTTCCCTCCTCTTCTTTTTCAGCTGAAGTAAGGAGGTATGGGAGTATCATCATTTCATCTCTATTCTCACTGTTTTCTCTCTCATTCTCTCCTCCATTTTCGAGCTGCCATGGGAGCTTAAGAGAGAGGAAGTGCTTTGTGTTAAAGGTGAGTATTTGACCCTCTTAATGGCCTCTAATGGAAAAATGCTCTTCTATAAACTCGTTCCTTGTCTTGAGAGCTTCAATTTCATGGTTTTAGATTTGTCATTTGGTGTTGTTTGGGCTCTCAAGAAATCTTGAAGTTGGGAGAATCAAGAAACTTCTTTGGAAAAGTTATAGAGGTGAGTAAGACAAACCTTTCTATATAGGTTTTGTAGCCATTGGTTAAGTTTGAATTTTCTGGAAATTTTTCCTTGAATTTCGAAAATGAGGGTCATTGTGTTGTAGGCATGTTATTGTCATGGAATTAGTCCTTTGATATGTGTTTTGGGTTGATAGAATGGATTTACATTGGAAATGTGAAGGTTGGCAACTTTGTGTTGGTTTTGTGCATTGGGTAAAACAGGGCATGTGATTGGGTTGTGATTTTGGTCATTTTGAGGTTACCATTGTGTTCCTTATGGAAAATTGTATGGGAATAGGTTTGGTAAGGATTTTGGAGTCATTGGACACTTTGGTAGAAAAGTTAAAAATCTGTCTTGTGTGAACTCTGTCTAGGCATTCAGTTTGAACAAACATTTTGAATGACCAAATGGTGTTGGAAAATTTTGAAACTTTCTATTCTTAAATTTCATATCCCAAGCTTCAAAATGGACATATATTTCATGTCATTCCGATTTATGAGCTAGGATTTATGACTGCCCAAAGTTTGATGTTAAATCTGGGATCAATTCTGGAGTAGTATGGACATTTCTTAAATTCTGTATTTGTGTGGTGATTTCTGGTATTGGTCCATATTTTTCTAGTAAATAGGACTTAAATAGCTTTCATTAGGCTTTGGGATCACCTCATTTTGATTTTTCTAGAATTAGTTATGATATTTAGAAGATCAGCTACGAAACAGAATTTTCCTAACCGCAGCCAAAAGATTCTTGGTTGTAGCCAAGAACCTTCGGACCACTGTATGGCCGTAGCCAGAAAATTCTGGGCTGCAGCCACAACACTTCTGGGCTCTTTTGGCCACAACCAGAAAATTCTTGGCTGCAACCAAAAACTTTCTGTGATGTTTTTGGCCGCAGCCAACCCCTGTTTTCAGCACCTTGTGATTTTAAAAAGTGGCTTCCAACCCGGTGTTTCCCAATCCTTTAGGGCTTTTATTAAAGCCAATTGTAACTACTTAAAGGACATAAATGATAACCAAATCTAAGTATTGTGAGGTCAATTGAGTATTGAAATAGAGAATAACTTTACGTCCCTAATTATAATTATAGGATATGATATTTGCCCTCCTCGGGAGAGACCTCGACAAAGCACGCATAGAACAAACCAGGTAGTGACTTTTCTCTCATGTTGTGTATGATATTTTGGTATGCATAACTTATTATTGAACTGTGAACTGCATGTGCCATGGTCCATTACGGTGCGAGCACTTCAGCGTGAGCCGTTTAGGGATTGACGCTGGTCATCTCTAGTTCGGCCTGTTGAACTGCCGTCGTAATCGATATGGATCTTTGTGAATTTGACCCGTGGGGCTACGTTTGTGAATCCAACCGTGGGCTGTGTGTTGATCTTGTCAGTGTGGCTTGTGTATGAAATGCTTTATATGAATCCCAGCTGTGGTGAAATATATTGTGTGGATTGTGTTGTGTAATGCAGCGTGAGCAATCGTAAGGGATGACATGTGTCATACTAACCATTACTGTCGTAACTATCGTTGTAGTTGCTTTGTGTGTGTGATGATTTGCTTTCATGCCTTATTGTTGTGCATACTATGATTGATTTGACACTACGGGGATTTCTTAGAATCTCACTCTCCCATAAACCAAATTTTTAGATAGGGCAGAAGGATCGAAGGGAAAGCGGTCGACGAAAAGCGGTTAGAGCTCTGGTTTAGGAGTTTTACTTTGGTTATCATGTAGAAACCATTTGGATATATTTTTGGGAAACAATTGTATATGTTTTGGATTAATGTATAGTTTGTGTAATCTCCAAGAAAAAGGGAAAAAGTGTATGGGCTTTGTACCTCTGTATAATTCCTTTATTAATTAATGGAACCTGAGTGTGTCAGGAATTTATGCTGTACTCTAATATGTATGAATGAAATCAACCTGTATAGGCCATTTAGTATTGAAATGTGAATATGAGACCGTCATGAACAGGTTTTGTAAAAGTTTTTGTAAGCCATGATCTTTAGGAAGTTTGATTTTGTTTAAGTCCCAAAATCATTTAAGGTCTCTAATTCTACATCAATTACGTGTTTATGAACTAAATCTTGGCCTATGGTGGAAGGGAGTTACAATGTGAATCGATGTTCCTTGCTTGGATGAAGATGAATAACAGTGATGATGATTTTGCTAAAGCACTCACATATTCTGAGTTCCCATTGCATTATGTTTATCAACGAAGTAAGAGGGAATGAAAACGTAGGGAGAAAGGGTTTGTGATTGGTAGGTTGACTCACACATCACCTTCTTCTGGGGAGCTTTACTACCTTCATATACTTATCACTAAGGTGAGGGGTCCAAAGTCATATGAGGACATTAGGACAGTTAATGGTGTTATGCATCCCACCTTTAGAGATGCATGTTATGCTCTTGGGTTGCTGGATGATGATAATGAATATGTTGCAGCTATTAAGGAGGCTTATATCTGGGCTTCAGGAAGGTCTTTAAGGAGGCTGTTTGCAAGCATGTTATTGTGTTCATTATTAAGTCACCCTGACTTTGTTTGGAATAAGTCTTCCAAAATTCTTTCCGAAGATTTATTGTATATTCCACGAAACAACCCTCTTTCATCAAGCAAGTTGAATCTCATGTGTAATGCATATGTGTTATTTTTTATAAGCTATGATTTTCATTTGTTATTAGGTTTTATTCGAGTGTTGACAGTTGTATTTAATTATAATTGTTGAATTCCGTAGGTGTTGATATATCAGATATAGATAGAGAGGATGCTGCCCTTTAAGAGAATGATCGTTTACTACAGGAGAATGGGAAGAGCTTGCAAGACTTCCCATCGCTACCTTGTCCAGCATCATGTGCATCTTTTGATTATTCCAATCAACTCATTTTACAGGAATTAAGTTATGACCGCACAGCGCTGGGAGAAGTCTCGAGAAATCTAATATCTTCATTGACAGATGAACAAAGGAGGATTTTTGATACTGTGATGTCCTCTTGTTTGTCTGCAACATCGGGAGCATTTTTCTTTGTATATGAGTATGGTGGTACTGGAAAAACATTCTTGTGGAATGCATTGACATCAACACTTCGTGCAAGAGGAGAGATAGTTCTTGCAGTAGCTTCAAGTGGGATTGCAGCTACTTTGCTACCTAGTGGTAGAACAGCCCATTCAAGGTTTGCAATCCCGATTCAGGTTACTGAAGATTCTATCTGCAACATCAAGAAAAACTCCCCCTAGCTAATCTAATACGTTGTACGAAGTTGTTTATTTGGGATGAAGCGCCTATGGTTCAAAGGTATTGCATTGAAGCTGTTGACCACACACTAAGGGATGTTATGCATTGTGATCATCCGTTTGGGGGGGAGTGTATTTTGTTAGGTGGTGATTTTTGTCAGATACTACCAGTTATCCCTAAAGGGACAAGGGCAAATATTGTTAATGCATGCATCAACTCGTCATTTTTATGGGACCATTGCAGTGTTTTCTAGTTGACGAAGAACATACGTTTAAATGGTTCTTCATCTGAAGGAGACAACGACAAGTTGAGGTGGTTCTCACAGTGGCTTTTAGATGTTGGTGATGGCAAGTTAGGTATGCCACACGAAGGGGTAGCGGATGTTGAAATCCCGACGAAGTTGTTGATTGTTAACTATGTAGATCCTGTGGATGCAATTGTGTCATCTACATACCTGGATTTGATTAACAATCTCATGTCAACTGAATACTTTAATGATGGGGCTATACTTGCACCAACGATTGAAGTTGTCAATGAAGTGAATCAGTATATGTGCTCTTTGTTGCTGGGTGATGCAGTTGATTACTTCAGTTGTGACTTTATTTGCAAGACATTCCAAGACCATGATGGGTTCGAAGATTTGTATACTCCTAAAATTTTAAACACAATCAGTTGCTCAGGGTTACCTATGCACAAACTTTCATTGAAGGTGGGAACACCTATTATATTGCTTAGGAATATTGACCAAGCTACAGGTCTATGCAATGGAACAAGACTACGTATCACACAGCTTGGTTAATCAGTTATAGAAGTGATTACCTTGAATGGGTTGATGCCAAATCAAAAAGTTCTGATTCATAGGATGAACATGGATTCCTCTGATTGTAGGTTGCCTGTTCGAATGAGAAGGAGACAGTTTCTGATATCGATATCATTTGCTATGACCATAAATAAAAACCAAGGGCAATCATTAAGGTTTGTGGGTCTATATTTGCCGAGGACCGTATTCACACATGGTCAGTTGTATATTGCACTATCTAAGTTTAGGAGCATGTCGGGTTTGAAGATTTTGCTGCATAATGAGGGAAGGACAACGTCAAATGCTACTAGCAATGTTGTATACAAGGAAGTCTTTCAAAATGTGGACATCTCTAATGTGAAGTAGCCACTCTATGCCCCCATGCATGTTGGTTATTTTTTTGTTGGTGTTGCAGCATGCCACAGTAGATTGTGTTTTCTTTTTCTTTTTTTTTGCTTGCAACCCCTGTTTGGTCATTTTTTTTCTTTTTGTACGAATGCATTCTATTGAAGATTACATCAAGAATGAAGGCCTTTTTTTTGTCCTTCAACTCTTTGCATATTTTGTGTTTGTATGAATGCTTCTGCGCATCGTGCGGGGGAGTACATGCTTGTTAGACCAAAAAAGTAGAGTGAAACAGGTACAACTTCCGTCATGTTCAAAGATATAATTGATTATATACACTTGTTCTCATGTTTTCTTAATCAGTAATGTCAAATAAAGGTAATTACATCCAAATGTAGCAGCTATATAGCACAACCACCCCCAGAGGATTTTAACCCTAAAAGACTTTGCAATACCTTCCTTTCATGCACCCCAAGTTTCCACTACTTAAATTGCAGAACACCCAAATAATGATCAACAATGCTGTAGTAATCATCAATATTTAAGATATATCCTTTGCATTTGTGGGTAAAAACAGTCCTGTTTCTTCAAACTTGTTGTGCACACATGTTGCTCTACATGACACTGATGTACACTTTTAGTGGTCCAATTCTTTGAATTGAACAATTCACATGACCGCTCTGTTTCATAGCAGCAAAAGAGTACCAACAATGGCCTTGCCACCTTGAACTTGCCTTATTTTCATTGATTTATCAATTGTCCGATAAATTCTTCTTCTTCTTCTTCTTTCCCTATGTCCTTTCTCCCTTCTGATCCAAGACTAGGAAGTTTCTTATATACAGTAACAAGAATAACAGTATCCTGCATAAACTAGCTACGTGTTCATTAGTGCATTACTATTATGGTAAGAATATTCAGATGTTGAGATGCAGCTGTTCCATTTCAGCCCGACCGAGACATTTTGGATTTGGTGTGGGGGATGTTGAACCTGCAACATTTTCAATGTTGTTGAGTTTTTGTTGGTGACGCACTTGCCTTAGCCTCTCTATCTCCCTCCTGAGTGCATCTTGAAGAGCTGCATATATACATCATTAGAATTCAAGGAACTGTTTTGTTGAGCAATTTCAACTTGTTTGTTATCAAGTTTTTTGTTTTTAAACAAAAAAAAAAATGATATGGAGATTCATTCATACATACATAACATAACCCATTCAGCTTCATTCTAAAGAGTACGGTTGGCTATATAAAATACCAGAAACTCTAGCTCTTGGCTGAATGAGAAGCCAGTTTCTTAGCCATTAGATAATTAAGCGAGCATAAATAAAATCAGTGAGTGAAATGAAATACCATCTTTGAAGATCTTGTCTTGGGTGAGAGCAGCGATTCGTTGCTTAAGATCATCATTGTCAACACTTAGAAGCAAGCGTTGCCGATCTAAAAATGCAACCCTCGGAGACAGCACTGATACTTCAGCCTTTCCATTTTTGACAAAATGAGAAAAAGTCAAAACTACTATTACATATCAAACCATTGCCATATAAAAATGACTAAACATAAAATGTTGCACCTGTAATGAAGTTACACTACGTTCTAGCTCGTTTATATATTGCAGCTTTCTCACTCGTGATCTTTGAGCAGATTTCCTATTTGCCAATATTCTGATGCAAAACCAAAATGATAGGGGCAAATGAGACATGTTATCTGAAATAATATCCAGATAATGATGCAAACCACTGCTTCCCATTTATTGAAATGATGACAGAATCATTATTCAGAAGGCATGGTATTTGTCTATTATATAACTGCATGATGATTGATTTACCTTTTGACCCTCTTAGGATCACTGATCTTGTCAGAGGAAGAAGTTGCTAATGTATTATTTGAAGGATGTAGTTTCTGCTGTTTGGTTATCTG
Organism: Inga leiocalycina; assembly: GCA_963242795.1. Taxonomy (NCBI): domain Eukaryota; kingdom Viridiplantae; phylum Streptophyta; class Magnoliopsida; order Fabales; family Fabaceae; genus Inga; species Inga leiocalycina. Next base: position 56,423,081 of record OY725329.1, read on the forward strand.
ATTTTCAACCTCATAAGGTTCATTTTTCAAATGCTGATATTGTTGATCTTCGTTCTGATTGTGCAGGTTCTGGTGTTGTTGGAATTGGTTCGTGATTTCTTTCTCATTTTTAATATTGCTTTTGTGATCAGAAGGGCTAGAAGATTTTGGTGAGGACATGGTTCGAGGATTAGCAGCCCCAGATTCATCATTATCAAACATGGTCATGAATTTCTCATCATCAAATTTATCAAACTCATTCTCTGCCTCAAATCTGGGTCGAACATTCCTTGAATTGACATGCAACTCGGGATCCTCGAGGAAGGTAATGTAATCGCTCACCGACAAGCATTGACCCTGGCGTCTCGCCAACGAGAAATCGTGGAATTCATCCGCCCAAAAAGGGTCCTGAGTGGCGGTGACGGCGGCATCATCTGGTGAGAAACTTGCGCCAGAAGGAATCTCCAGTGGGGAAGAATAAGGAAGTTTAGACCAACCAAGCTTGGTGTTTGGGATCTTGGGAGGTAATTTTGCCATGGAAACACTTTTTTCTCTCCTTCAAAGGTGTGAAAAGGCAAACACGAAGCCTGCAAAATCCAACAGAACCCAGAAAGATAAGCTACCTTCTTCCTATGAACAACGCATTGGAATAAGCATCCCCTCAGAATTACAAAGGAATTCTTGGGGAAGGAGAAAACGAACCAACAACACTTTTTTTTTTTCCTTTTTCTTTTTTTACAATGACCTCTTTTCTCTCTCTTTATTTCTTAATATGCATCCGTCTTGAAAACTACCAGGGGTCCGAAAAAATTGTTAGAATTTATTCACAAAAATAGTCTATACAAAAAATGATTGAATTTCGTTAAATTTTTATTTTTCTATAAAAACAACCTACCTTGTTTTGATAAATTTAAGAAACTAAATATGGAAGGTAATAAAAAGAAAACGGTACAAGAGAAATAAAACATATGTAATTATCTTCGTCACACTTTATCTCCTTATAGAATCAAAATACTCGGTTAATATTATTCATTATTCTGACATTAATGTGACATACACAAAAATTTACTGAATGCTATTAAATTTTGTTTATATTTTTTCATTATCGCAATATTTACACACACGTACAATAAGTTCATTTTCACTTCAATTATTAACCACATGATCTTATCTAATAGAATGAAAGGAAGAATTCAAGCTAATTTCGGCTTATTTGACCAATTGACCGATTTTATAAGTCAACCAAAACTTTGCATCGATTTTCCGAGTGCAACAATTGGTTCTAATCCAAATTTCTCAACATTCCAACAACATTTACTGCATTTTCTTATAACAACAACAGATATTGTTACAGCCAAATTACTGCTTGAAGCTATAAAGTCAGACCTTGTGTTATGTTCGTTAACTTCTGTTTAGGGGACAAAAATTTAGAACTTACATTGTTCTATACATGCTCACCACACACCAAAAATAACCAATAAGCGAGCCTTTGGTTGATGTAGCTGAATCTAACCAACTGAATCAACACTTACTGACTCATTTTCAGAATTTAAATCCTGCCCAAATGTGCAATATATTATTCTTACTCTGTTTCCATGTTTAAAACTTAGCCCCAAACATATCTTACCTAGCCTCAGTTTATTTACCCCATCAGCAATTTAGCCGCTAAGACCCAAGGGATGCAAATCTTTGCCTCACAGCACAAGCTATTTGCCACTCACCAATACTGGCCAAACCTTCAATTATCTTAAGCCTGACCTTGATATATGGTATAAAACCTCTTTCTGTCATCCTCATTGCAACCTTTCCGGCTAAAACGTACTCAGCTTTCTCCAAGCACCCTTCGATCACCATCTCGTAACTCTCAAATCCGACAGTGTAACCCTGACTCTCCAGGAACTCAATCACCTCAACTGCTTTCCATATCTCCCTATTTGCCCGTAATGCCACGAACAATTTCATTAGTGTTCCCTGTCCTGGGGTCAGTCCACATTTACCCACCATTTGCTTCGTCAAGTCCAGTGCCTCAGTAGTCCTTCTTACTCTGCACATTGCTCCAATCACAATGGCGTAACTCTCATGATCAGGAAAGCATCCTGCTCCACTCATGCCTTTCAGGACTTTAACTGCCTCCATCCACTGATCAACAGCACATAGTGATGATAGCAGATAATTACAAGTCTTGCAATCGGGTTGATATCCGATCAACTGCATCTCAAGCAATATGTTAGACACAGAATGACATTGCTGTCGTTTGTTAAACCAAGCAGATGTGAGGAGAACATGGGTTTGAGGAACAGGAATGCAACCAGAACGAAGAGTCCGTTGTAGAATGGCAAGAGCAAGAGGGAGGGGATCGGAGCTTTCAAGAGTATAGGAAAGGAGATATGAATAGGCTATCTGAGGCTTAGAGCGAGGTCTAAGAGGCATGAATGATTGCATCATTTCATCAATAATTTGCACTCTCGTGTCTCGGGGAAACGAAGAAAAGAAAGAAAAAGGGTTTGGATTTGGATTTGGACAGGACTCCGAGGAAGTGAGAAGGTCAGGAATTTTCTCATAGTTTTTAGCTTCTACTTCAGCTCTAACAACCTGCTCAAGCTTTTGTGATGATAACGCTGAGGGAATTGAATGACTTTGTTTCAGAAGAGGACTGAAATGAAAAAATAGTTTACAGTGCTTTGTTGCTCCAATCACCATTCCTGATAGACTTATATAGTATTGAAGCAGCCTGTGCCATCACAAAGACGAAAACTTCAGAATACTGTCAGAGAAATACTTGTGTCGGTGGATATGGGGACGAGTGTCCATGGATAAACATGGCATACAAAAAGAGACCATATAGCTTGACTCTTATCTAGTAATCCTAATAAAGCTTAAAGAACATCTCTCTTATACTTGTATATAAGGAGGTTCCAAGTCATATAAATTAAACTCAAATTAAGGTTGTACTTATAATGGCTGGCGATCTATTTCAATTATGGCTTTTTTTTTCTTTTAAGCATTTCATCAAACACTTCGTGTACACTTAGTAACATCTATGATGAAACAGACACCCACATATTCAAGCCTTTTCCCAAACTAACATGCAAGCATGAATCAAGGTACAAAAGGTCATCGAAGTAACAAATTCACCAAATAACAATCAAATTCAATCCCCTATTTCAAATTCACAGAAAGTGTTGGGGAAAAATACCTAGTAAAGCAAGTCTTATGGCCCCTCAGTTTCGGACAACACCATGCTCCACCCTCCTCCCCTGTTTTGAGTTCGAAAATGGTGAAGAAATCATCGGCAAAGAGGTCATTTGATAGCATCAATCAAAAGGGAGGGAATTGTTAAGTGGCGCGAGATTGTAGTAAAGAAGAAAAATGAAGGCAAGAGAATCAGACTATAGGGATAAATAGACGGCAAGCTTGCAGATGGATTGTATCAGATCAGCTCCGCAACCGTTCCTTCCCTGGTTTGTCATTATCGGTCGGATTCTTCACTCCCTCGACTCTCTCTGTTCTAACTATAGAAAGCCCACCACAAAAAAAAATAAAGTTTGTCCCTCTAGATTATATTGATATGTAAATATGATATTTTTTATACTAATAAAACATATGAGCTTTTTTTTAAATTGTTAATAAGTCAGTATTCATTTTGTTAAATTATATTTTTTATTTGACACCAAATTTTTATTTTATTTTTTTAAACCAAAAATTTTAGATGAGTTGGGTATGGGGATATAAGTTTTGGGATTTATACTAAAAAGTTTAGGTGAGTTGGGGACTATTTATGTGTTGCAACATCCCAAATTTTTATAAGACATCCTTCGTGGGCCCGAGCTCTGATACCACTTTAGAGTCATAATGTCCTTGCTAGTGCATTGATTCAAGCTTGACTCTTGCTATCGCATTAGCTCTAATACCACTTTAGGGTCATAATGTTCTTACTAGCGCACTAACCTAAACTTGAGTACTCTTGCTAGCGCATTGGCTCTTATACTACTTTAGGGTCATAATGTCCTTACTAATGCATTGATCTAAAATAGACTTTTGCTAGTGTATTGATCCGAACCTGACTCTATTATTATTTTAGGGTCACAACATCCTTGTATTGAGTTGCAATAAAAAAATTTTTCAAATTCATTCTTAAAAAAACTTTCAAATTCATTCATAAGAATTATAGAGTTATATCAAATATACCATAGTTATATTCCAAATATATATAAATATATATATATATATATATATAGATATATAGACATATATGATTGTAATTATTTATAATATTAATGAAAAAAGTATTGATAAGTTTTTCATTATATTACATAACACACATGAAAAATTAATTTTTTTTCATGATCTAAGTCTAACCCTTGTTAGTTAATATAATGTAAATATGTGCATGAAAAAGACAAAAGTTACACATATATATCAGATTGAGATGATGTACACTGTATTTTGCCAAGAGTTACACATATATATCAGACAAAAGTTAAAAATATGCATATATGAAAAGAATTAAATAAACGAACAAGATTCTCTCCCAGCTAGATTAGGGCTTTCAAATTGGTATTTATTTGGTTGAGTTGTTGACTTGCATTTGCATTGAAAAGAACAAAAGTATAGTTAGAATCTAAGATTTAGAATATATATAAGATTTATATATGTGACAAACAAGCAACCAACAATTTTATCATGATATATTCACTCTAATAATAATAATAATAATAATAATAATAATTCCCCGTCTACTAAAACAAACCCAGGCTAACTAGCGTGAACTATAAATAATATAATTATGGACTGCACATGTACTTTGCACGTATATTAAAGTTTTGGGCTTATATTTTATGCATATAACTCAAAAATTGAAAGGAGTATATATACACAAAAATATAATTTGGGGATATAATTGATGGTTGAAGTTTATCTATATATAGTTTAAGGGGATAGCAAAACAATGTCCAATTACTCTGGGATGAGGCGCTAAGTGGTATAGTGGGATGAAGCGTTGGGTCCCTTAAGCAATGTCCGGTTTGCGTATGGGGTTGCTGACTTGGGATGCAATACCTGCCATTATGTTATTGTGATATATATATAGATATACATAGGGGTTAGCCTGAGACACCGGATATGCACGCGAGAAGTTTATCTATAGTTGATATTTTAGGTGGCTTTATCATTAACTAATAAAAATAAAAGTGTTTTTTTTAGTCTTAATCTTTTTTTTTTTTTAATTACAATGACAAGAGCAAGCTCTTGAGGCCACATTGGCCGATAAAGCAAAATACAGAAAGACATAACTTATGGTCCCAAATGTATGCTGAGATCAGCTAACATTTGGGACGAACAGAAATCCGGAGGGGACTGCAATAAAGACAGATCGTTGGTCAAGTCCAATGCTCGCTTTGCCAAAACATCGGCACATTTGAGTGCTTCTCTATGACAGTGATGGATCTCTAATTCCCAATCCGTGTGGATTAAATCTCTGACCTCATCCAACTCATGCTGTAGGGAATGGTAGTGGCTACCTGCCTGGAATAGCAACTGAATTGCCTCTAATGAGTCAGTGAATAGTTTGATCTTTTTGAACTTCTTGATTTTGCAAATTTGAAGACCAATGCGAATAGCCTGAATCTCCGCAGCCGTCGAGCCCAAGCTGAAACCTGTATTCTGTTGGAAACCACAAATCCACGCTCCGAAGCTATCTCGTACCACTCCTCCAACTGCCGAAATCCTGTGAGCATCCACATCGATCCGAATAAACCCTTCTGGTGGAGCTTTCCAATTTTCAGAATATCTCTCAGGAATTCTAAAGATCTTGTGCTTGAACCGGCCTTCCTCTATTCCTTCATGTAGAAAATGCAATCCTTGGTGTAGTAGTTGTTGAGGTAGGACGGAAGTCCCTTCAAAAACTTTGTTGCATCTGTTCTTCCAAATTTGCCAGCATAGAGAGCCGAAGACCCTCAGCCAGGGCCACTGGGAATACTTGCGGTTCCCTGGTGAATGTTGCATATTCCATTTGATCCAGGCCTGTAAATTGCCAGAGAAAAAAACAGAGTGATAAACAGGGTTAATACAAGAAAACCATACAGCACTGGCAAACTCGCAGTCTCTCAGAGTATGTAATACTGATTCCTCACAATTACACTCGAAAGGTTTAGTCTTAATCTTTAGTTATCATCCAGCTCCCCTTCCAACATAATTCCCCCTCACATAATTACGCTCTAACCATAGAAACCCCACCACAAACAAAGAATTTTTAACATTATATTGATATGTAAATATTACATTTTTTTATACTAATAAAACATAAAAGCATTTATTAAATTGTTATTAAGTCAGTAAGTCAATATTCATTTTATTAAATTGCATTTTTTATTTGGCACCCAATTTTTTTTCATTTTTTATATAGCTTCATGGGCATGTACCTCCGATTTTAGGTTTCAAGTTAGGGCTCAGGAGTCAGGACTCTAATATTGCTTCAACGTCATAACGTCCTTGTTAGTGTAGTTACAATTAAAAATTTTTCAAATTCATTCATAAGTGAGAATTATAGAGGTATAACAAATATATTGTAGTTACATTCCAAATATATAAATATATATAGTTGTAATTATTTATAATATTAATGAAAAAATTAATGACAAAGCTTTTCAATGCGCTCCAAATATATAAATATATATAGTTGTAATTATTTATAATATTAATGAAAAAATTAATGACAAAGCTTTTCAATGCGCTACCATGTGTCAGCTTCGAGTGCTGCCACGTGTCTATGCCTCTTAAATCTTGAAAATGCCTCCTTTCCTGTTTGAACCCGCAACCTCATGCTCCTAGAGTCTTCACGCTCAAGCTTTTACCAATTGCGTCAAGATGAACCTGCGTTATTTTATTACATAATGTTATATATATAATATTATCATAATATAAAATTAATAATATATATAATATTATTAAAAATAAAGTAAAATAAATAAAAATTCTAAAAAAATATTTATATATTTATGATTAATTAATTTCAAACTCAATAAATTTAAAATATTTAATAAATATTTTTATAACTATATTTTAATCAATTTTCTAAATTTAAATATATTTTTAATTTAAATTAATTAATAACAAATAATTTAATATTATAAATATTATTTTTAATATAAAATGATAAATATAATATTAATAAATAATAATTTATTTTTAAATAAAATTAAATAATAACTAATATAATAATATTAAAAATATTATTTTAGTCAAAAATTTTAAATATAGTATCAATAAATAATAATAAAATATTCATTAATAATAATATATTATTTTTAATTAAAATTATTTAATAATTAATTTTATAATATTATTTTTAATATAAAATTTTATACATTTTAAAATTTTGCGACGGAATGTGCCACAGAAAAGTTCCATGGCATCGTGGCAAAAAAAATTTTCGCAAAATTTGTGACGTAATTCCATAGCTAATTTAGCCATATTTATAATATAAAATTTTATACATTTTAAAATTTTGCGACGGAATGTGCAACGAAAAAGTTCCATGGCACCGTGGCAAAAAAAATTTTCGCAAAATTTGCGACGTAATTCCGTGGCTAATTTAGCCATAGAACTTTTTTGTGGTTAATTCCTTGACAAATTTAGTTACGGAAAAATTCCGTCGAAAAAATTTCTAATGGAATTTCTGACAGATTTTCCATAGAATTTGCCACGGAAAAAATTCCGTAGCAAATTCTGTCGAAAATTGAGTGTTTTTTTATAGTGCTCTATCTGGAAGCTGCTACGTCAACAGTGATGAAGGGAAGTTGCGAAGTTAGCAGAGCTAGAGCGAAATTCATAAAGAAGCCATGAAGTTAGCAGAGTAGTGGAGGTTTTTGTTGAAGGCATTAGGGCGTCAGATGGAGTGGGAATCAACGCAATATTTCCTTTTCTTTAGAAAAAAAATAGTTAATATATTTTTAAGACTTCCTTAGAGCCATATGGGTTATAATTAAGGTCTTGGTTTCCTATAGGACCCGATGCTATAAGTAAGTTCGATAAATAAATTATAAATTATGGGTCAAGTTCCACCCATAAATTGATCATCCATTTTTTTAATAATTAACTAGGTATAGTTAAATAGTTAAAAGAAGTTCACTAATCTCTATCAGGTGGTCTTGAGCTATAAATAACCCACTTAAAAAAATTTATTTAAAATATAACTATAATATAATTATATTTTGGGAAAAAATATTTTTTAAAATTTATTTACAATATTTAATTATGGTTATGACATGTTATATTTCAAATTTATCTATTTCACAATTAAATTCCAAAACTTTATATGAATTATGGCTTCTGGTACTTACTAAACTGATTCCATAATTATTATTGTTATAGCATCTTAATTATGGCATCAGTTGAATATACAACCGATGTCATATTGTACATTATTGCGTCAGTTACACTTTAAACAGAAGCAAACTTATGTCACATAAATTATCACTTCCGTTCTTTAAGTAACTGATGTCATATTGTACCTTATAGCGTCAGTTACATGTAAAACAGAAGCGAAATTATGTTATATGAATTATCACTTATATTCTTCAAGTAATTAATACAAAATCGTGTAGTTAAATTAGTATTTTGTACTAGTGAATATAATTATATTTTGGAAAAAATTATTTATAGTATTTAATTACAATTATGACATGTTATATTTTAAATTTATTTATTTCACAAGTAAATTCCAAAACTTTATATTAATTATGGCTTATGGTGCTCAATAAACTGATCCCATAATAATTATTATTATAGCATCTTAATTATGACATCAGTTGACTATACAACTGATGTCATATTGTATATTATGGTGTCAGTTACACTTAAAACAGAAGCGAATGTATGTCACATGAATTATCACTTCTGTTCTTCAAGTAACTGATGCCATATTGTACATTACGGCGTCAGTTACACATAAAACAGAAGCAAAATTATGTCACATGAATTATCACTTCGGTTCTTTAAGTAACTGATGTAAAATCATGTAGTTAAATTAGTATTTTGCACTAGTGAATATATTCCATAATATGCATGATAAATGAATTATTTTTCATTATTCAAGTCCAACACCTTTAGTTAATATAATGTGAATATTTATGTGAAAAGATAAAAGTTACACATACATATCAAATTGAAATACTGTATTTTGCCTTGAACATACAGGGTGGAAATCACTGAAATTTAAAATAGGAAAAAAGATAATAAGAAAAATATCAAGTGATATTTTTTTTATCTTTTTCCCTTAAAAATATGCATATATGAGCGTATGAAAAGAATTTAGTAAGGTTGGATAAAAATGACCAAGACTCCCTCCCAGATAGGATAAGGCCTTCGAATTGCTATTTATTTAGTCGAATTGTTGACCTACAGTTACATTGAAAAGGATAAAAAGATAGTTAGAATCTAAGATTTATAATACAATATAACAAAATAATATAATTTTTATATATGTGACCAGCAAGAAACCAACAATTTTATCATGGTATATTTATACTAATAAGATATAAAAAGTGGGTAGCAAACGCTGCCTAATCCAATAGGAAAAAAAAGATATGCTGCGTAAACTATAAATAATATGATTATATTTATCGCCTCATCCCACACATAAAATTTGGGAAAACACATATTTCAACCTTTAGTTACATTCCACGTCCATTGATTAAAAGTAATAAACATAAATTAATTAAAGTAAAACAAGTAATATTATTTGTGATGAAAATTTTCAAATTCATTCATTGGTATAATTTGAATTCCAAATATATATACACATATAGTTGTTATTATTTATAATATTAATAAAAAATTGTTGACAATATTTTCAATATATTACATAACACATATGATAAATGAATTTGCACTATTTATATAAATTGAAAATATTATATTGTTTATAATCTGTAAATGAATGTTTAAATTTCAAAATTAGGCAAGTTAATTATACTCGTTTTGATGAGATAATAACTAAATAAGCCACCACATCCACAACAGGTCAACTTTTATAGTGGTTTGTTTAAGTCCAACTTCAAGAAAAGAGGATCAATATAAACGTACGTACAGTTTAGAAACTACAATAGATAGATAGATTCATAGATGCATGCTTAATCTAAACAATTTTAAATGAAATGAAAAGCGAGCGTTGATTATAGATGATATTACCTGAAAAATGGTAATTAGGCAGATGGTTTTGCTGAAACGTATTCAAATTGGCAATTTGTGATGAGGAGTCTAACCCATACAAAGCAGGATCCACACTCATGTTATTCTTATTATTTGGATGAATAAATTCCCACCCATCCTCAACCGATGAACTTTCTCCATTAACCACCAAGTGATTATTATTATTATTCTTCTGAAAGTTCTTCAAGTCTTCTTCTTGATGAAGTTGATGATGTGGTAACGGTAGCTGCAATATCTGGTGATCATGATTCTGATTATGATTACAATTATTACTACGATGAATCTGAATCTGTTGCCGGAGGTTATCGTACATTATCTTGTATAAAGAAGAACCCAGAACTGGATCTTGTAGCCTGCATTTTGCTTCCCATATGAGCGATTCCACCATGGTTTGTCGATTCTCTTTTCTTACGCGCTTCACTAACTTGCTCAAGTTGCTCACTCCGAACACTTTGTGAACTGCTTGGAATTCTTCGTTCTTATTTGCCGGAAAATATGGTGCCAACGTACAGTTCTCACGGCACTTCTTTCTCTGGTGCTTGCATGCTGCACATGCTCCATGGTGTCCTCTCTCATTCTTATTTCCTTGCGTCATATTGTCTGCTCAATTTATAATCACATATATCATCATAATCATAATATATTCCTAACATATCAATGCCCCTATAATTAACTCTCAATTAACAAGATATAAGTTAAATCCAATTGAGATAATTTGGATATATGAATATAGGTTTCAAAGCTTCATGATAAAATTTATGTATATTGTGCAGTTATTTACTGAATACATATATAAAGCCCTAATCCTAGGATAATCTCAACTATTTCTTGAAAAATGACTACAGAATTTCAGGTGTTCTCTGTAAAATGGTTATTCATATCTGTGTCTAGCGAACACATGCTATATTTCGGTATATATTTAAATTTATATTATAATATTTTAATTTTTTTGGTATGGATATTCTTGGTCAATAATATAATTAACTCAGTTAATTAAAGTACATATTCCTAGCTTTTAACTTTTGAAACACATGAAGGACTCTTGTGTTATTGAATCATTGTACGGATACGCTGACATGGATCTTTTGCAAAATATTCATAATATCAACCAAATATTTTCCATTTCAAAATCACAGACTTGGAAGAATATATAAGGTTCTAGTATTCAAAATTCGCAATCATTTCTGAAGGGAAAGAAGAAAAAACCTGAAGCAATTTGGCTGCACCATTAACAACAAAATCATATGAAAAAGATATAATTAAAAAGGAAATTACCCCAAAATACAAACCTTACGATGTGATTCATGGATCGAAGAAAAAGTGAAGTTTGTATAAATAACATTGGTTTAGTCCATGTGCTAAACTTTGTTTATTTAGTCCACGAAAAGATTACTCTTAGGTCTGGCTTTTAGTAGGTAGTTCATATGATCCATCACAACATTAACATACCCATTAATTAAACTTGTTTTTAAGTTTTATGTTTATCTTTTATACTTCAATTCTTTACCCCTCAATATCTCAGAATTTTGAAAAATTTCTTCATGCCAAATGCATGAGAAATAGATAAATTTGAAAAAGAAGCCAGAAATTTATAAGGAGAATATGATTTATTGAATGCACATGCTCGCATATATACATGTGTGTGTGTGTGTATTATATGCGCGCCCACACATATACATATATTAAAGTTTTGGAAGCATATGGAGTCTAGTTTGGAATATTAAATTAAAGTAGCACGTCAGATTCAGGTGTTCTTTTGTGCACGACGTGGAGTGTTAGAGGAAGATTTGATGCAAACCTTACGAGATTGTTCCACTTCTCGGCCAATCTAGCATACCTTAGGTATCGTTAAATCCAATATACTCAACTCTGGATTGAGGAAATGATTATTTAAAGGCCTGGAGAGGGGGAGAATGGAGTGTAACTTTTGGAGTTAGTTGCTGATTGAATTGGAATTAGAGAAATCGCATGTTGTTTGAGGACAGTTTCAGTATGTCATTGAGACCTGACTTGATAATCAAAAGATACGTGAAGTTTGACGATAATAGGCTTAGGAAAAGTGTGCAATTTGTGAAGTGGAAATTTCCTCCCTCCTGTCAAATTCAACTTTGATGGTGCTGCAAAAGGGTGTCTGGGGAGAACTAGATGTGGCGGGCTGTTGCGAAGAGATGAGGGAAGCTGATTAGGTGGTTTTGGAAAGAAGGTGGGCTGCTATAATGCACTAGTGGCTGAATTACGGGGAGCTTTATATGGGATTAAAATTGCCCAGGATCTAGGGATTCGGGGGACTCTAGTATCGCGATTCAAATGTTGCAAGAAGCATGGGTAGGGGCAGGATCAGAAACAGAACCCCATAGACATGGCTACATGATGCTAATAGGAATATGCAGGTATGTTTCTCTTACACCTTGGGAGAGATAAACTTTATGGCAGACTGGCTTGCCAATTTGAGTCTGAATTGTGGGGAGGATTTGGGTAAATTTGAGGATTCAATTCTCATGGTTTCACTTCCAACGGATTGTTTATGTTGGAGATTTAGAATGCATTAGTTGGTTAAAACTCTATAAATAAAGGATTTAATGTAAGGCTTAGAGGTGTGAAGGAGAGTCAAATCCTCACTTAAAGAAGTAAGGTTAACATAGGTCCCTACCTTATAAATCATCTTTGGGAGGAGGGTTTACATGGGTCCCTATCTCATAAATCATAATTGGGAGGAGAGTTAACATAGTGCGTGTTTGTTTAAGCTTTTTGCACAGTAAAAACGGGCTTATTACGCAAGCCGAGAAAAAACTCCTCTCACATACTTACCTCGTATACCGTGAATCACGAATTATAAGCACGTTTTGGACAAAAATAAGTTTTTCCAAACACGCACATAGGCCCATACCTCATAAGCCACCAAGAAGTCTTGGGGTTTAGTAATCACACTCAGGAAGGAAGTTTTATTGTATTAATTGATAATTAATAATATTTGTAAATAAGATTAGTTTATCTTCATTCTTGTTTAACAACTTAACATGGTATCATGAGCCTAGGTTTGTTGGGCCTAAATCACTCAGTCCAAATTCTTGAGGTTTTTTATCCAACCGAATGAATGAAGCCCAAAATTGGAGGTTCTCATTTTAACACGGTGTTTTGGTGAAAGTTCTTGATCTACCGCTATAGGTGAGCATTTGATTTTTAGTGAAAACCGAAAAATCAAAAAGAAAGAATTTTTGAAACGGAACCCAAACTGAATAGGGGAAGATAACCAAACCAAAATAATTCGGTTCGGTTTTTATTTTTTTAGATAAAACCGAAATTTTTAGGTCTTAATAATTGAATTAAAATATTTGGATTTTCAACAAACAAAATTTAATAAAAGTTATAAATTGAACATCCTCAAAAATAAGGAAAACTATGAAAATTAAAATAAGGAAAAAATAAAAATAAAATCTGGTATTAACACTCAAATGCATGATGAGGAAAGACCGGCAAAGAATCTTTCCATTGCTTAGTGTCTCCATTTCCTCTCCATTGCTTCAAAACAGCGTTATTTTAATTAAATGGAATCTCGGCCATTGATCCTCCAATATGTTCCCGGCCATTCATTTCTCAAGTTTATACTCCACCAATTTTTGATTTGTTCCCGCAAGAATATGATTTACATGATGCTACATATACCAAAGAGAGAAAAGAAAGAAAAAAAATGGAGATGATATTATACTCCACCAATTTTCTTTCTTTTTTTCCTCTTTTATACATGCTTCTCTCTAGGACTAGGTTTATAAATGAATGGCAAGGATCATATTGGAGGATTAATGGCTAAGATTCCATTTAATCAAAACGACGCTGTTTTGAAGTAATGGAGATACCAAGCACAGGAGATATTCTTTTACGAGGAAAAACTGTGGAAAAAAAATTATATGGTGTATTCTTTATATTTTTTTCGATTATTCGGTTAAACCAAACTTTTTTAAGAAACGAACTGAAATCAAATATAAAAAAAAAAATAGCTAAACATAGTAAAAACCGAATAAAAAAAATTAAATTGATTCGATTTAGTTCGGTTTGATTTTCCATTTTGATTTAATTTTGCTCACCCCTGTCTGCCGCCTCATTCCTTGAACAAAACCGTAGCATTCTTGTTTCAACCACTGTGGAAGTCTCCTTCAAGCTCTAGTCATCGTCGGTCAATGCCCCGTCATTTTGAAGGTACTCGATGCCGCGCTACGAGATCTGGTCCTATGAGTATCTGTGGTCGGCGGTGGCTTCTGTGATCTCCGTCGTAGTCTTGATTCCCAGTCTTAGACATTGATTCTTGTCCGGGCACTGGCAGAATCACGATGATCGACAAGACATACGAATTCTCGACACCATGGTTCTTTGAGTTTATGAAGGCAGGAGGACGCAAGCAGAGCAGACCTCGACAAATTGAGGGAGATTTCTTTGAAGCAAACATTTTCTCTCGTCAAATCACCCATAGGCAAGCACACTCGCTGAATTTGGTTAAAGGAAGAAGATTGGCAAGAACAGCAAGACAGACATTGCTGGAATGTTTAGTGTCTGCAATTTTCTATAAGCATTTCAACAGTAAGGATCTAGAAGAAGATCAAAATCTGAGAGCTTTAAGTTGGTGCATGGGGTAGAATCACTACAGGAAAAGTGCATAGTTGAAGGAACGTTTGAAGGAATCAGAAGATGAACAATATCGTGCAGAGGAAGATGCAGCCGCTCTGTGAGAGCAGAATTAATTGGTTCAGCAACAAGCAATAACTAGTACTGTTTGTACAATATCACTACCTGGAATCCCACCCGAACAAATTCAAAAATTAGAAAACGAGCTAGCAATTTTAAGGTCAGAGCTGCAGCGAGAATCACTGTTAAGTCAGTAAAGGTCAACTAAAGAAAGTGCTGATGAAGAGGGCTTCCTATATTCTCAATGACAAGTGGGGCTTTCGTTCAAACTTTGGGCAGTTACAGTTGGAGAAATTGATCAAAAATTGACATGGTGGATTTGAAGTGACAGAGATATATGATTCATCTGTTCAGTCAAAATTGAAGCTGAGTTGAAGAGGAAGATGGTGAAGATCAATATTACAAAAATCAAGTATGAAGATATCTTCATGAAAAAGGCAAAGAAGATGTCTCCTGTTCACATGATCAAAATGATTTGATTCAACTCCCTTCACTAAATCTTATTGTTTGCATTGGTAAGTTAACACTTATAAATCATCCTTAGGACGAACGTAATTCTAGACCCCTACCTCATAGATGGGCTAACCTAAATCCTACCTCATAAGCCATCTAGAAGTCTTAGGGTTAGTAATCACTTCCAAAAAAAGAAGGTTCATTGTATTTATTGATAATTGACAATCTTTGTAATAATATTAGTTTATCTTTATTCTTATTCAGAAACTTATCAATTTATTTGACGAGTAAGATGAGTTTAAAAAAAAAAGTTTTGAAACGTCTATTATAGTATTATATGCATATATCAACAGATAATTCCCGTATCCTGACAATACAACAGTATATGTTTTAAGTTACTGTATCCTGACAGCGCAACAACATATGTTTTTAGTTACTGTATCCTGTGCAACTTGATTTCATGCTTCAGTGGATGAAGGAAAGTTAAATAGAGAACAAGAGGCTGGAGATGCGTACCGGTCGGATTTTGGGGCTCGAGCACAAAAAAAAAGGTCAAAGTGAGGGAGATATATTCGGAAAACTCTACCACTGTCGTGTCTATATCAACTAAGCCTCTTTACATATATAGAGGTTTTTTTTTGGATATACTGGGGAGGGACATTTTGTTAAGGCTAAATATATATGATCAATATCCATTAGTGGGATATAATGCCTCTCTTATCTCAATCAATAATATAAAAGTAAAAAAAATACTCTAACCATTCCTCTATTTTACCTTAATTATACAGATTTTCTTTCTATTTTGAAAACATATATTTTAGTCCAAACCATTAACACCCCTAAAGAATATTCTAAAAAAATTCTCCAAGTATTATTTAATTAACAATCATATTAAAATAAATATTATTTACTAATTTACCCCTTTTTATATCAAATATCTAATTTATCTTTTTCCATTAATATTGATTAATGATCTATTTAATATTTTTACTAAATTTAGAAAAAGTTTAAGCAATTTTTTATGTGACAAATATTAACAACTTGATCGAAAATTTGATTTATTTTTTTCAAAAAACATATGTTTAATGAGATGTATTTAAAAGTTTTGAATTATAATATATTACTATAAGAATTTAAAAATTATATCATTTTTTTAATTTTATAACTTAATTGAAAGTATATGTATATGATTGCAAAATATTTTATCCGATATATGTACGTAAAATATTACCCCATAAGTATTTTTTTAATAAATAAACGAGATTAAACATTTAATTTTATTGAAAAATAAAAATTTATATATAGTGTTAAAATTAGTTAATTTCGTAATATGGTAATCAATTTAACAGTATGACAAAAGTTTTTAATTTTTTTTTTCAATTTTGGATTAAGATATTTGATTGAATGATTATTTTTTTAACCAAAAATTATATTATTATTAATTAATTAATTTTTTTAGGATATTTTTGTCAAAATAAAAAGTCAATGTTGTGATTTAATGGTCAGTTAATGGTTAAGTGGATAGAAATTAAATCTCAAAATTAGAAGAGTGGTTCATGCAATATCTAGTTTTTGATTTTAAAGAAAGTCTATATAAATTTTTAAAATAGAAAGGATGTTTCTATAATTTAAAGTAAATAAAGGGGAGGTTGACATATTTTACTCGTAATATAATATAATATATGATTTAAACTTAAGCTTATTCTTTATTATTTGATAAGAAGTCGTCTTTTGATACTTCAAGCGCAAACAAAGATTCCAATTTAAACTTATTTGAATCTCTATTACATATTCATGATATCTTATTATTGGATTAATGCTGATCTATACATGTAAATATTATTATAATTACATATATATATATAGATATATTATTTGAATAATATAATTTAAATAACTTATTTTCTAGTAAAAATCACTTATATTAATATTATATTTAATTAGGAAGATAACCCTATTAAATATTCTGGCCAGTACATTTTCTGATTTTTTTCATTTAGTCTAGGGAACAATCCCTGCAAAGAGTTTTTGTCATGGTTCTGGAAACCGGACTGGCCCGGTAACTGGCAAACCGGCCGGTTGGCCGGTCCGGTTTCCATTTTTAAAAAAAAAAAAAAAAATTTTTTTACTATTTTCTTTAGAAATTTATACCAATAAGCCTAAAATTTCCAATTTCTCACCGGTTTGGTCCCGGTTTAGCTCCGGTTTGGCCCCGGTCTGACCCACTGACCCTTAACCCAATACCCCGACCGGTTCAATACCCGGTCCGGATTTTAATACCTTGGTTTTTGTTGCTTCTTATAACTATAATTTGTATTTTTCTTTTTATGAGACAAGACTATTTACCACCCTAACTAACTATGATTATCTATTTAATTATTTAAAAGGAGGGATGTTGAGAGTCCCTCTTCATGCCGTTTAATTTGGCACACCCTGCTCCTACCATCTAAATTTAGGAAAATCATAACAATTAAAATTAAAGATAAAAAATATCAAGAAGGTAGTTGCTAAATTTAGGCAGCTTATTCTTTATTTAACTAATTTATTTTACATATTTTGACTTAAAAGATAACTGCCAACAACCCCACTACTCTTAGTAAAGACATTCTAAATATTTAATTTGAAAAGTGTATATATATTTGAATTAAAATTCCCTAATTGCTTTGAATTATTTAAAATATTTAAATTATATATTAATATAGTACCATAATCCTTAAATTTTTTGACAATAAATCTGATTATGTCCCATAATATCTCCTAAACTAAAATATTTAATATAGGATTAAGTATTACCTCAATATAGGTTTTGTAACATTAACCTTTGTCTACATGCTTCTAGTGGCGATCATGAAAGTGGGGGTGTGGCGGCGGTTGCGATGACCATGGTCTTTGATGGGTTGGGTGTGTGTTATCTCTTCAATAGGTTTATATATATATATATATATATTATTAGCCTCTCTTCCCCTCCTCAATCTCTCTTTCCTTTGTTATATCCTCTTTCTCCATTTTTTTTATTCTTTTTCTAGAGAAAGAAAGTTGTTGAAATGGTGAAACCAGATTATATTTATTGAAGTCATTAAGAAGGACGTCCAAGTTAAATGAAAATCAAAATGGAAAAGGCAAAGAGCGAACCAAAGGCAATTCATCACTAAGGTTTGTTTCGTTACATTGGTAAATATCATAATCCTTTATATTTAGATATTTTGAATTTTCTTTTATTTAGCAAACGATTTATATTTTTTTTATTTTAGATGGAGAAGGATTGACTTTGTAAAACTTCAGGCCTTAGTCCTCTACACTTCAACTCAAGCCTCTAAAGAAACTGAATAATATTTTCATTAATCAGAAAATCTGTACACTTCACGTTTATACCACTAATGCCTATACACATATATACTACTTCCTATTTGGGCCTCACACAATGGCCCATTTATTTACAACTAATAAACCCGCAGTATCAGACGCTACAACTAATAAACCTGCAGTATCAGACGCTATTTCAACAATAAGTTGAATCATGCCTAATGAACAACAACTAAATCAATTCTTTACACTCCCCCTCAATGTTGGGGACGGAACATATCAAAAGTTCCCAACTTGGATAATAAAAATTTCTGTACAGCGCCACCTACAGCCTTGGTTAGCAGATCAGCTTGTTGATATCTGGAATTTACATGTTTTAATGCAATTTCCCTTGATTCCCATTTCTCTCGAATGAAGTGACAATCTACTTCGATATGTTTGGTCTGTTCATGATATACTGGATTCGCTGCAATGTGAATAGCATCTTTATTATCACAGTAAACCTGAACCGTATCTGAATGAGGTATTCCTAAATCATACAACAGTCCTCTAGCCCAAACTATCTCTGAAACAGCCATGCGTAACGCTCTATACTCGGATTCAGCTGAGGAAGTGGAAACCGTTGCCTGCTTCTTAGTCTTCCACATTACCAAGGAGCCTCCTAACTTCAATAGGTAGCCAGTGACAGACCTACGAGTCATACCACACGCAGCCCAATCCGCATCACAATAGCACTCCAAGACTGGTTTTCCCCCAGGGCTGATAAACAGACCTAGACCTGGCGTCTCTTTTAAATACCGTAAGACATCCCGAGCTGCTGCCATATGGTGTTTGGTAGGAAGATGCATAAATTGACTAAGTAACTGCACGCAAAAGCAGATATCAGGGCGAGTCATGGTTAGATAAATTAATTTTCCTACCAATATGCGATATCTCGCTGGGTTTAGAAGCAGCTCTTGTGGATTATCCTTTGTTTCATCAAAACCTACCAGCTTCAAACCTTGTGCCATAGGAATGCTTAAAGGCTTGCATCCGCTCATACCTGTTTTAGTAAGGAGATCAAGTGTATATTTCCTTTGAGATAACACAATACCCTTATTAGAGTTAGCTACCTCAATACCTAAAAAATATTTCACCAATCCCAGATCCTTGATTTTAAAATGGTCATGGAGTAATTGTTTTGCTTCTTGAATTCCTAATTCAGAACTTCCTGTTATTAGCAAATCATCTACATATACTAAAATCAAAACAAGTCCACTAGTGCAATTTTTGATAAACAGAGAATAATCATTTTTGCTTTGCTGAAATCCACCATCTATTAAGGCCTTAGAAAGCTTCTTATTCCATTGCCGGGAAGTTTGTTTTAAACCATATAGAGATTTGTTTAATCGACAAACCAAACGCTCCCCCTTAATTTCAAAACCTTGAGGTACTTTCATATATACCTCTTCACTTAAATCACCTTGCAAGAAGGCATTGTGAACATCCATTTGATGCAAATTCCATTTATTTATGGCATCCAACTTAAGTACAACACGCACAGTAAACATTTTTACAACAGGGGAAAAGGTGTCATGGTAATCTATCCCTTCTTGTTGAGTAAACCCTTTTGCAACTAAACGTGCTTTATATTTATCAATGCTATTATCAGATTTATATTTAATTTTATAAACCCATTTACATCCTATTGCTTTCTTACCTTTCGGAAGGGGCACTAGATCCCAAGTTTTATTTGCAATAAGAGCATTCATTTCAGCCCCCATTGCCTCTACCCATTTTGGATTTTTAACAGCTTCTGCATAACTAGTAGGTTCAGATACAGAATCAATTGTACATAGAAAACACATGTGATGAGCAGAAATATGTGAATAGGAAATATAATCAGCAATAAGATAAGCACATTTAGTAGCAGGTTTTACCAAAGCACAAACATAATCCTTTGACCATATTGGTGGTCGTCTCTCTCTACTGGTCTTAGAGGAATCATGTGTGTGACTCATAGTTTGATTTTCATTGCTTAGAGAAGCAGCAGCCTCAGGTTCAGTTCTGTTTAACCCGTATGTGTCAGTAAGGTGACTAAGAGTGGCATTCTTATTCTCCAAATCTAACGGTTCATACCAAAACATTTCCTTAAAGTCTACTCCTGCCTGTGGCGCATTATCTACAACCTCATCTTTAAAGGGAAACTTATCTTCCATAAAACTAACATGTCTACTTACAAATATATTCCTACTACATAAATCAAGAAGTAGAAAACCCTTTTGATGTTCAGGGTATCCTAAAAATACAGAAGGAATAGATCTAGGTTGTAACTTATCTTCTACCCTTAAGTCAGTGGCATGAGCTAAGGAACCGAATACTTTCAAGTTTCCTAAATTGGGCTCTACACCATAGACCCTTTCATATGGAGTTTTATAGTCAAGTATCTTCGAGGGGATTCTATTAACTAAATGTACAACTATTCGCACACATTCTCCCCAAAAGCGTACCGGTATACCAGATTGTAAGATGAGGCTGTGAGTGATTTGCATAATAGTTCGATATTTTCTTTCCACAACTCCGTTTTGTTCTGGAGTGTAGGGGCATGAGGTTTCATGAACCATACCTCTCTCCTGAAAGAAACATCTTAAATCATTATTAGTAAACTCAGTGCCGTTGTCACTCCTCACTTTCTTAACCGTGACAGAAAATTACGTGGATACATAAGCAATGAAGTTCTTAATATGCATAATTGTTTCATTTTTATGTCGCATAAGAAATATCCATGTTCCTCTTGAATAATCATCAACAATTGTAAGAAAATATTGATGACCTTTATGTGTAGGTATCTTGTAGGGACCCCACACATCAAGGTGCAACAATTCAAAGCAACGATTAGATTTAATACAACTGGACCCAAAAGGAAACTTTGTTTGTTTAGACTGCACACAAACTTCACAATTCTTATTCATGTCAACTTTATTGTCAAAGATACTCAAGTGTCTCATTACCGAGATTGGTGCATGACCTAATCTACTATGCCATAGGCATACATCAATGGAATCATGTTCAATGCTGTTACACAAAATAGAATTCAAGGAACTACAGCATTTCTTAACATCTAGAACGTAAAGTCCTGCGACCTTCTTACCAATCAGCCTCTTCTTCCCAACCTGAAGGTCCTGCATGATACAAATGTCAGGGAAAAAGGACACCACACAATTCTGTTATGTGGTCAATCGAGACACTGAGATTAAATTGAATTGTAAGCTAAGTGCATACAAAACATTCCTAATAATTATATCTTCCGCAAGATGAACATTACCTATATGGCTAACAAGCATGCTACTTCCATCAGGTATTCTAATGGTTTTTATAGGTCCGTTATATGGTTTACAATTACTTAAGACATTCAGATTGCCTACCATATGTATCGTTGCACCTGAATCTAAAATCCACTTACTGCTGGGAAATGTAAATGAGTAAGGGACAGCCAAACCTGTACCAGTTAAGGCATGAACTGTAGGTTCTTCATCACGATTGATGAGGTTAAGCAATTTCTGGTACTGGTCTTGTGTAAATGAAGGAGCCGCAGATGTTGATACAGGAGGATGTTCCTCAGTCGCATATGCTGCATTAGTCCCTCCTTGAATTGAATCTTTAGATTGCTTCCCTTTGTTTCCACGAAAATTAGGGGGAAAGCCAACAAGTTCATAGCATTATTCCTTTGTGTGTCCCCGCTTGCCACAGTGAGAGTACTCAGGGGCACTATTGCCTCTTCCGTGTCCCCTACCTCGAGTTCTGTTTCGGACTGCCATTGCTATACCTTAAGGAGATGGGGCTCTGTCAGTGCTCACTATGTGACGTTGAGTCTCATCTTCAACGATCATATTATATGCATCATTGACACTTGGGAGAGGAAGGAGTAGGATATGACTTCTTGCCTGAGAATAGGTCTCATTAAGACCCATCAAGAACTGAAGCAATTTCTGTTATTGACTGGCTTCAGCGTATGCACGAGAGGTAGCACAGGTACAAGATGGAATTGGGACAAGAGACGATTGCTCCTCCCAAAGTTCCTTTAGACGAGAAAAGTAGGCGGTCACAGATAGGGTCCCTTGCCGAAAAGAGCTAATTTCTCTGTGCAACGTCAAGATCTTAGAACCAGATCGTTTATCAAATCGTTGCTGGAGATCAACCCAAGCTTGACGAGAACTGGTAAAGAAGATCATTCCATTTGCAAGATCCTTAGAGAGAGAGCCCAGAATCCATGAGAAGACGATGGCATCGCACCGATCCCACTGTGCACGAAGGGATTCATCTTGACTGTCCCACGAACCCTCATCTTCTCTGATGGATCCAAGCAAATCCGCTAGCGATTCCCTCTCTTTTGTGAAGCCCGATGATGCGTGGTGCAATTCAGGCGTGATTCAGACGTGAGGCAGGGTTGGTGGAGGAACTGGACCGAGCTATCTTGGGCCTTCTTGACTCTTCTTGGATTATCTTGAAAAACAACCCGGATGCTCTGGTACCATGTAAAACTTCAGGCCTTAGTCCTCTACACTTCAACTCAAGCCTCTAAAGAAACTGAATAATATTTTCATTAATCAGAAAATCTGTACACTTCATGTTTATACCACTAATGCCTATACACATATATACTACTTCCTATTTGGGCCTCACACAATGGCCCATTTATTTACAACTAATAAACCCGCAGTATCAGACGCTACAACTAATAAACCTGCAGTATCAGACGCTACAAGCTATTACACAGAGTGGTTTCAAAAATAAGTTGAATCATGCCTAATGAACAACAACTAAATCAATTCTTTACAGACTTTATAGAATTTTTGTAATTTCTCTCATGATATTCTCTTTATTACTGAGAGGGGGCAAGTTTAAATGCATTCTACTCACAATTAAGGTATACAAGCACATAAAATGACTGTCTTGTTTGTTTTATAACTCATTTCAATCTTCCTCTATTATTGCATTGCCTTGCAAAGCACCTATTAGAGTCTTCATTTGATAGGAAAGTGTTTTGTTTGGTGTGTGCCTGTGTTTTGTTTTTTAAATTTTTGAGCTTTTAACTCTGGTAACATCTAAAAAAAATATTTAATTTCTTCCTTTGTATTTTAGAGTTTAAGTAATCTGTGGCATCTACCGAGAAAGCAATAAGTTTTAATAAATAGTATTAAATTAAACCACCTTCAAATATGTTTAATAACTTCCTGAGATATGTGGCCACTCCCAAATGGCCATGTTTTATGTAATTCTCATGCCTAATTTTCTAACAGTCTGAATAAACAATTTTTATATAAATAATTATATAATCTCTAATTTTTTTTTTCTTTTATGGTTTTCATAACTCCCCATATTCTTTTAAAATTTCAAATAAAAAGCCCAAAAAATCATTTCCATATTTAGACAATTAGACCAAAAAATCATTTCCATATTTATACGTAAAAATCATTTTCATATTCAGACCTCATATTTATCTTATATTTTTTTTCCAGATATCTTATATAATCAAGGAATATAATATTTTACTATTTAATTATTAAATTTAATCTTTTAGAAGATCACATTTTTACCTGTAATGTGTAGGTTTCTGAACTCAATTTCTTTAATCAAATACTCTCTCTGGTCCTAATTATAAGACAAAGTTGATTTTTTTGGAGAAATTAAGGAAGCCAATTAAATCATTTTAGAGTATTTATATTTTTGGTATCTTTATATTATATATCAGTTTATCAGTCAAATTAATTAGTTTGAAGAAAAAAATAAAAATAAAAATATTCTAAAGTGATTTAATTGGCTTCCTTAATTTCTCTAAAAAAGTCAACATTATCTTATAATTAGGATCGGAGGGAGCAGTTCGGCAAACTTGGGCCCTAGTCCAACAGTTGATACTCCATATCGCTGGTGAGCCCGCCACAACTGAAATTGTCTGCCTCCAGGTGGGTTGGCTGACTGCCAACCAAAGCCCGTATTAAGGGGGTTGGCAATGGCAGGTTTGGCTTGGCAAGCCCTCTTTGTTTTCAGATTTTTTTTTTCAAATTAAATTTCAAATTTCTTATATACCAATTCAATATTTTTTAGGAAAATTATTGAAAAATAACTTCAAAATTTAAAAATACTGAATCAGTAATTTCATATTAAAATGAGCTTGTAAATTGTTAATCAAATATAATTAATACTTAAACTATTGTAGGGGTAAGAAATAAAACTTATTTAAGATTTTAAAGGTATTTTTCTGGAATTTTAACTTTTTCTACTTTCATATAGTAATATAATCAAATTAACCTAATTAATAAAAAGTGAGCAATCAAATGTAGGAGCAAGTTCTTAACCTTAAACACCAATATGTTTAAATCAGGAGTAAAACAATATTTTTTAAAAAGTATAAAATAAAATTGCATAAAAAAAACAGAGAGAGAAAAGAAAACGGGCCACAAGTTGTTAGGTTAGGGTTAGAACAACCCACACCCACATTTTTTGGGGGCTGACATTTTGTCAACCTTAACATTCCCTAACTCATAAGATGGAGTGATAGGCTCCCGGGCTCAACTCATATTATCTGCCTAGACCTCTAATTTTGCCATATCATTAATTTTATTATTTTTTTCATTTTTTATAGTCATCTACTTAAACATTAAAAAGAAGAAACAAATTAATAACAGGTGGGAACCGCCTAACTATGCTCTTGATATCTCTTTTTTCTTTTCATCTCTGGTTGTATTTTTATCCTCAAATTACATTTGTATCTCGGAAAAGTAATTTGAATTTTTTTCTTGTCCTCTTGAGTAATTATTGGATTTCTTGTTCATCATATTTTTTAGGTAAAGAGACAATTTTGCCTTTGAAGTTGTCATCGATGGGCAGTTTTGCCTTGAAAGTATTTTGAGGGGTAATTTTGTCCCAATAGTGTAAAAAAGGGAACAATTTTGCTTTGACCGTTATCCCATTTAATTTTGACTCTTGATTAACCAAATATACTGAGCTGACAGTTCACTTATTATCCACTTGATTTTTGTTTAAGTGCAAATTTATTTCGAAAGTCCATGTGTCACTTACTTTATCTTTTTTTAAAATTAAATTTAAAAATTTCAAAGCAAATTTGCACTTTAATAAAAATAATGCAGATGATATGTGGACAACCAGCTCAGTATATTTGATCAACTAAGAGTTAAAATTAACTGAGATAACAGTCAAAACAAAATTGTCTTCTGAAAAAACTTACAAGGTAAAATTATCCTTCGGTGACAATTTTCAGGGTAAAAATGCCCTTAACCATATCCTATCCTGTATTGGCTGTGGTTTGTAGCACTAGTTGCTCCCTGGAAGGCACAAAGAAACGTTGACATATTCTAAATACTAATAATTCATATTCACTATCTCTCCCTTGTGCAATACTTAATCAACTAACACCACTCACTGCATCACCAAACACTTCCTTTACTGGTCTAAAGCTCTGTCCTTCCCCTTTAAGAAACAGAAATCCAAAGGCAATGATAATAATATTAATAATAATTGAAAAGATGAAAACATACCACACTAAAGTTGGTGCTCATGATCTCTCTTATTAAATCCCACCCTCCCTCCCCTCCATTTCTATTCAAATTCAAAACTTACTTCTCTTTCCTCCTCTCTCTTCTCTGTTTTCAATTTCTTGTTCAAGCTTCAATTTTTTCCCAGACGATCTGTGTGATGGAAACAGCAGCAAAATGATAAGGCTTTCTGAGAATTGAGGGCAAAAGAGAAGGATCTGTGAAGAAGATGAGCACTGCAAGGTTCATTAAGTGTGTTACAGTTGGTGATGGAGCTGTGGGAAAGACCTGTATGCTTATATCTTACACCAGCAATACTTTCCCCACGGTATGACCAAAAGATGTTTGATTTATTGTTTGTTTGAATATGTTAGGAAAATTAATTTGATCTCTTTTGGGGGAACAAAACTATAGGATTATGTGCCTACGGTTTTTGACAACTTCAGTGCAAATGTGGTGGTTGATGGCAGCACTGTTAACCTAGGATTATGGGACACTGCTGGTAAGTTCTTACTTCAATGGGTTCCGGATTCTTAGGTGTCTGTCAACTGCAAAACCAGATCTCCTTGGAATCAAAATTCCTTAATTTTCATGTAGTAATTGTAGCTTCATGGATTTAGGACAGGAGGATTACAACAGGTTAAGGCCTTTGAGCTACAGAGGAGCAGATGTGTTCTTGCTTGCCTTTTCCCTCATCAGCAAAGCCAGCTATGAAAATATCGCCAAAAAGGTTCTCCTTCAAATCACCAAACATATTACACAAACAAAAAATCTTACTGAAAATATATGATATATTATCTTGTGATGAATATTCAATGGCTAAAGGATACTTAACAAGAACCAAGAAAAAGGACTAATTAATTTTTTTAGTTATTCTATGTTTATTTCTTAATTTTATTAGATCTTTAGATTTTGAAGATTTTTGAATAAATACTCCTTTGTATTATCTATTAATTGCCAGTATCTTGTAAAATGCATTGGATGTATTATTCTAAATAAATGAGTTAATAAATAGCTATCTTAAGGATATTATTTAATATCTTATTATTATAACATTGATCTGATACATGTCATCTTATCCTCAATATCTTTATTAAAGTATCTTTTTTAAATGTTTTGAATTGTATTAGAGTTAGCAAATTTCTTTATTTAAAGATCGAGTTTTTATTATTTTTAAATTTTGAATTTGAATAAGAAGTTTCTTTTTGTGAGTGTAGTTCTTGATAAAATACTCTTAGGTTGCTAGAGTCCAATGAACTTTTAGGTTACAACTTGCAAGAGCTTGATCAACTCTTGTGGAGTCTTTTATTGCTGAGGATCTAGAAATAAGTTTCTCTAGGGTTTTAGCTGATCCATTCCCTATATTTTCCGAATTTTATTATATAATTCCCACATCATCCAAAGTCTGACTCAAGCTTAATATTTCTTTTACAGTGGATTCCTGAGTTAAGACATTATGCTCCGACTGTGCCTATTGTGCTTGTGGGCACCAAACTTGGTATCATCTAAAACTGTAAACTACTTAAAATTCAGTGCCATTGAAGTTACAAGTTCATCTGAGTTTCATACAATAGTTAAGAATCAAGGTTGTTGCTGGCTGCAGATTTGCGAGATGACAGGCAATATTTGATTGATCATCCTAGTGCTACTTCTATAACTACTGCCCAGGCAAGTCACTTACACATTTCTAGGTTCCTTTTCCAATTTCACACCTAAGACTGATGATAGATCTTGGGCAGGGAGAAGAACTGAAGAAGGCAATTGGTGCTGCTGTCTACATAGAATGCAGCTCAAAGACCCAGCAGGTTTGGATATTTTATTCTTATGCCTAGACAAGCTTTTTAAAACATGTACAAGCTAGTTGCTGAAGTTGCTTCGGAGAAAATTCCTGATCCACTTTGCCTCCTAAATTTATAAAGTTTTTCTCAAGTTACCGATATTAAAGGGAGTTTCCAATCAATGGGTATTTTCAATGCAAATGATTCAAGGGATATTGTAGGAAAACTTACACATTTTTTTTATAAAACTAATTTAACTAATTTTCTTAATGTCTGTAAATTGGTCATCTAATTCCTACATTGAGGATTGCATGGAGTAACAAGTTTCAGTTTAAACATGTCTCTAATGGCATATAAAGCTTCGGCTTCCAATCATTTTTGTTGTAGATGCTAACAAACCTAAGATCAGTTTTCTAAATTAATGTTTGTAGCTTTGAGCTTAGGCAACATGCTTCACTCACATGATTTGGTGACTTGTATGATATGTAAATCATATTACATCTACTGAAGAAGGAAACTGACGAGATTTAAAACTTAGCCTAATTTGTATGCTTGCTGGGATTTTACAGAATGTGAAGGCTGTATTTGATGCTGCGATCAAGGTTGTTTTGCAGCCACCTAAGCCAAAGAAAAAGCGAAAGAAGAGCAGAACATGTGCATTCCTCTAATAATCAGTGTTCATGTGTAACTCTTGTTCTGTTCCTTTCACGACCTTCTTCCCAAGTCCTCCTTTTTGATCACATGCCACTCTTTTCTGAACATATGTACTGCAAAACTCTGCTTCTACCTTCTTTTACCGTACTTTTGATGTGGGTAAGATCTATCTCTTTGATACAAGAAGAATGTATTCAATTCAAAATAAGACTTGTGATAAGAAAAGCTTATATATTACCTCCGGTCTTAAATGTAGGACCTGATTAGGTCCTATATTTAGAATTTGAGCGATAGTATTAATCATCTCTCCAGTTTATCTCAATATTTTTATTTTTTCTCACCAAGTTGCATATAGCTTTTTTCGTAGATTCTTTAATACAATTAAATGTTGATTATTTTGTTATTATTATATTAAAAGAGGTTTGAACCTTAACTATATAGGTCACACCCTTCGCTATATATCATGACTCACATTTAATAAAAATTAGATTTAAGCATAACTTTTCAAATTTTATTGTTAGGTACTTCAATTGATGTGTGATCAGTTACAATCCAAAATGATTAAAATCACATAATAAGCATGATGACATTTATATAAAAGAAGGTATATGAAAAAGAAAGGAAAAATCACACTAAGATTTTAACAACGAAAATAATATTTGAAAAGTTTTCTAACCTATCAATAACAAGAAAAGCAAGGTATTAAAATCCGGACCGGGTATTGAACTGGTCGGGGTACTGGGTTAAGGGTCAGTGGGTCAGACCGGGACTAAACCAATGAGAAATTGAAGATTTTAGGTTTATTTATATGATATTCTAAAGCAAATATATTTTTTTTTTAAAAATTAGAAACCGGACCGGACTACAGGCCGGTTCGCCGGTTTCCGGATCGGACGGGCTGGTCCAGTCCAATTTCCATAATCCTGAAGAAAAGTGACACTAACAAGAAGTTAAAATGGCATCATTAAAGATATTCATATTCAAACTAGTTTTAACAATGTCATTGTGACTTGACTGACACTATTACAGATGCGTGCGGTCAGGTGATTTCTTAGTTCTTGAGATGTCTCGAAAAGAATGAAAAATGTCAATATGGCACCAAGAAAATGAGTTCATTCGTGCAAAGCAGAGTCGGAACAACGAATATAAAGAGAAAACTATAAATACAGCTTTTTGAAAATTCTTTTTGCCCCTTAAATTTACATAAACTTTGCCGAAACCTAAAATAAACGGTATTTAGTATTTACAGACAGTACAGGGCAGCGAGCAGGCAAGTGATCCTCCCGTGGTGGCCAAACCAGAAAGTTCGCCTCTCTCTCTTTGGGAGAAATGGCGGGACCTATTCTTCGTTCTCTCTGGTCCTCTGCCAGAAAATCCTTTTCCTCTTCCCCATCCCTTTTCACCCCATATCATTTATTGCCGCGTACCAACACCGGCTACCGCGCCTTCTCCTCCGCGCCAGCCGCCGCCGCCGCGGAACCTAGCAGCGCCCTCAACCCCAGCCGCCTCCGCAACGTCGCCGTGATTGCTCATGTTGACCATGGCAAGACCACCCTCATGGATCGACTACTTCGTCAGTGTGGCGCCGACATACCCCACGAGCGCGCCATGGATTCCATCAGTCTGGAGCGCGAGCGTGGTATCACGATCGCTTCCAAGGTTTGTGGGTTCCAGTGAATTGGCTGGAACAATTGTATTTAAGCACTTGTAGTTCCTATTTACTGTGAAAACTGAATAGCTTAATCTTCTTACTGAGTGGGTAGTATAGCATTCTCAACTGCAAAAGGTGTGCTTTACTCCATTTTAGTGCAGTGAATGAATCTAAAGTTTGAAGCTTTTATACGCACTTCTCCATACACGTTAAAGAAACTTTTTTTTCTTTTTTTTGGAACCTTGTGAAAGACATGTTGTGTTTGAGCTGCAGTCAGTAAGATTATTTAATTGAAGTTTTCCTTCAATTTATTGTGACGCCTTATAATGCAGATCATAAACTTTTCTTTTAATGGATGTAAGTAGTGCGAATCATAATACCGCCATAACATTTAAAAAGAATAACAACGGTCGTTCTAATTTCCAGGATTCAAATTTTAGCACTTGAATCAAACAATTATTTTGTACTTAGCATTTCATTGTTCTTTCACGTTGGGCCTCTGTTAACAGGAGCTAAGTGCAGCTTAATAATGGATGGAGTTCTTTTTTGTTTTGTTTTGTGTGTTTGTGTGTTTAAGGCAGTAGTCGACTCTCTCTAGCTTATAGATTGTGAATATTTGAATTTAAGTTCCTGTGTAATATAAGCCTATTCTTCAGTTGAACTGAACAATAATTGTTTTCCTCCTACAGCAAAGTCATGATTTTGAATTTCCATTTGCAGGTTACTTCGGTTTCATGGAAGGAAAATGAGCTAAATATGGTTGATACGCCTGGACATGCAGATTTTGGTGGTGAAGTATGTATCAGCTGCCTTTATTTTATTTTGATTTATTTATTCTTTTTTTGTTTGATAGAATCAACTGGGCTTTAATAATGGCATCAAACATTTCATTAGTTTTCTAACTAATCATGAAGTGGTACTGTTCTATAGATTCAGATCAAATACTAATAACAATATTAATCTTCTTGTCTAAAAAAGTCATAGACGTCCTGTTATTCCATTTCAATTTTCTTTGACTTTATACCCTGCAAATGTTAATTCTATAGTTCTCCGAGTGAACCATGTAATATTTGAATATTTAGAACCATATAAGTATGCAAGCCTCGTGAGGTTAGCTTCAGTGTTAAGGGTAGGGTGAGAATAGAGGATAGGGTTCAAACCTTCTTGATCTATAAAAAAAAAGAACTATATAGGTATGCACATTGAATATTTCATATTTTGGACATTTTATGCCCTGCGTCCCATCCATTACCTTATAATGAATGAAAGTAATTATGCCTCAATTAGACTGCCTTTCTGAATGTTCTTTAATGTAAAACATTTTCTATTTTGGATTAAAAATAGTGTTGGTGGTTAGGTTGAACGAGTTGTTGGTATGGTCGAGGGAGCTGTATTGGTTGTAGATGCTGGTGAAGGCCCACTTGCACAAACAAAATTTGTTTTGGCAAAAGCCTTAAAGTATGGGTTACGACCTCTTCTTCTTTTGAACAAAGTAGACCGGCCTTCAGGTAATCTGCCAATTGTTTGTTTTCAGATTTTATGCCTCATGACAAAAGGCAAAATAGAAATATGTTAGTAGCATAGTATATGATGCTAAAGTGAAATTCCCGAAAAAAAAAAGCATATATTTTTTTGGCAGTTTTCTTCACACATGAATCTTGCATCTTGGAAAGCAAATTAATCCACTTTCTCTGCCACTTGTTCTTCACTTCTGTTACCATATTTCCTTCTAGATATTGTTGGTTTTCCCTCTTATAAACTTTTATTCCTCATGCCTTGTTCATGTTCTAAATTGTGGCCAAATGGATGCTTAAAGTTATATACATCGGTTACTATTGGAGAAGAAGCAATTATTTTTCCATCTTACCTGAAAATAATTATAATAATAAATTATATTTTTCATATTTTACCTTCTTTTGTAATTGGTTGGGCCTAATATTCGGTTATAATCTATTCAGTCTCTGAGGAGAGGTGTAATGAAGTTGAGAGTCTGGTGTTTGATCTTTTTGCCAACCTTGGTGCAACAGGTAAAAACTAGAAATATTTCTGGTTTGTCTTTACTTGTATCATAGCTTAGATTCTTTTTTTCATGAGCTATGCATGACTCTTAATTATTTGTATATATAGAGGAGCAATTAGACTTTCCAGTTCTTTATGCTTCTGCTAAAGAAGGATGGGCATCCACCACCTTTACCAAGGATCCTCCTGCCGAGGCAAAAAATATGTCACAACTTCTTGATGCCATAGTAACTCATGTCCCACCACCAAAAGCAAATATTGATGCGCCTTTCCAAATGCTGGTTGGTATTTAAATATAAATATTTTTTATTTGTTGTTGTTGTTATGTTCATGTGATAAGTTCCCTTCTAAAGATGTCAACTTCTTGTGTTGCTTCCCACCTTCTGTTGTCACTGAATTGATTATATAATCTACTTCCCTTTCAAATATTGAAATTCAAATTATCACTAATAATAGTCCAAAAAAATGGTTTTGGGAACTATGGTTTAATTTTTTCAATCTCTTGTATGTGTTGAGTTTGTCTTGATTCTCTCATAATTTCTTGAGTCTTGTGGTTGGGATCAGTGAAAGACCATGCTTAATAGTGCCTTTCAGGTTTCAATGATGGAACGGGATTTCTATCTTGGGCGAATTTTGACCGGACGTATTCATTCTGGGATTGTTCGTGTAGGTGACAAGGTTCATGGTCTATCTAACAGAGATTCTGGAGTAGTGAAGATTGATGATGGAAAGGTTTGTAGATTTATGATCTTATAGTTTCAGAT
Organism: Inga leiocalycina; assembly: GCA_963242795.1. Classification (NCBI taxonomy): domain Eukaryota; kingdom Viridiplantae; phylum Streptophyta; class Magnoliopsida; order Fabales; family Fabaceae; genus Inga; species Inga leiocalycina. The sequence continues at coordinate 56,456,100 of OY725329.1, forward strand.
TCAGATGGATATTTTGAAACTGGTACTTTTCCTAGTATAGGATAAGAATTCGTCTGAAGATTTTATACAACAAGAAGAAGCCTTATCCCACTAGGTGGGGCCAGCTACATGGATTGCCCATGGAAGGGGAGCCTACACTTTTTATAGCTTACTAGAGAGTGGAGAATCTCCACTTCTCATTGTTTATTTTAAGAAGCATACATGACAATATATACTATCCTTCTTTTATAAAAGCTACATCTTGAACTTTCTATACATTGCTTAAGATTATGCCTGACTGTTATACCCTTTATGAAGATATTTAGTTAATCAAAATGATTATTAATGGAGACAATGGCAGTGGTCCTAATATTAAATTTTTTAAAGTGGGTCACATTTATATTATGATCATTCAAGTCTTGACTTTTAATTGGAAGCTTTAATTTTCTATTTCCTTATCTTGTAGGTTGTGAAATTAATGAAAAAGAAGGGCACGAGCATGGTTCCAATTGACTGTGCTGGAGCTGGTGATATTATTTCAATGGCTGGGTTGGCAAGTCCAATTATAGGCAACACCGTATCAACTGCAGAGGTAGAGATAATAATTAATAATATATGTTTATGCTTTTGTTGCTATCAATGGTCATTTGGTTACCTGGGCCTTTTAATTTGGTGATTGCTATAAATTTATGATCTTAATGTCGTAGATTATGTCTGCATTACCCACAATTGTGCTGGATCCTCCAACAATTTCCATGACTTTTGGTGTAAATGACTCTCCTTTAGCTGGTCGTGATGGTACTCATGTAAGTTGTGTTCAGTTTAGCATCCATTTCTTTCTTTGGTGGTTTGTCTTGCTTTGTATGCCATTTGGCAGCTAGTATTAGTAACCTTCTGATTTAAGTTCCAAAACTATTTCACTGTTCAGAAGTGTGTATACTTTCTTGCTCTGCTTGATAACTGGATTTACATGCTGAATTATTTGTAGTTGACTGGAGGAAAAATTGGTGATCGGCTGATGGCCGAAGCTGAAACGAACATTGCCATAAATGTGCTTCCAGGCTTATCAGAGTCATATGAAGTTCAGGGAAGAGGAGAGCTACAATTGGGTTTGTTTATACTTCTCTGAACGTTACATGTTTCTTGTCAAGGTGTATTTGTGAATGTATCTTTCGTCAACAATTGCTTAAAACTTCATCTTCATGAACAGGCATCCTTATTGAGAATATGAGGCGTGAAGGATTTGAGTTGTCTGTCTCTCCACCTAAAGTCATGTGAGTTTTATAGGACTGAGTATGGATCCAAATTTGGTCTTATTATCTTCTGTGGCCCATGTGTGTTATTGTTTTTGGTTAGACGCTTTACATGGTACTGGCATGCTGTGTATATAAATACTGAGTGAACGCTGCAATTTTTTATGCATTTGTTTTGGGTGTTTTAATAGAGAAAAAGAGTATGATGAGCAGCCATTAAGCACAAGTGTTTTTTGGTAGCATGTTTAGTCTGTTTAATTATGCTTGGATTTTCTGCACCAAGGATTTTATTGGTACACTTGATGGTGATTTTGGGTATTATAACCTCTACTTTATGTGGAAAGCTGATCACTGTATGTTAGAATTGGCCAAAGCCACTTATACTTTCATGGTGGTTCTAATTGCTAAGTTTTACAAGTTGCATTTCTTATTTCAATCACTTTTATAATTCACTGGATGAATATTCTCTGTGATTTTAGGTATAAAACTGGAAGTGGTGAGAAACTTGAGCCGATTGAAGAAGTTACAATTGAAGTGAGAAATTAATTCAGTGTTCACAAGACTTTTTTGAGGAATGATATTTTCTGTTTGACAAAAGAAGTCTATCTAAACTATGATGTATTTATCCCAGGTAAATGATGAACACGTTGGGTTAGTTATGGAGGCCTTATCTCATAGGCGAGCTGAAGTTATGGACATGGGTCCCGTCGCAGGAACTGTTGGTCGGACTAGATTGTCTTTGACTTGTCCATCAAGGTCTGTCTAGTTATATCTTTCTCTTTCTATTGTTTTTTTCCTTGTGCAATAAGCTTTTGGTGTCATTATTTGAGAGAAATGTGGATTGTGCATTTGAGCTGTTTTGTCTCCCTGGGATTTTGTATTTATAAGCTTCAGAACTTGTTTCAATTTTACAATAGTAGACATGGTTTATATGTTCAGACTTGTTTGACTTTTGATGAATTACACAAGAATTTTCTTATTCCTTTGCCCATTTTAAAGGGTGATTGCTACACTCCACTGACCTTGTGACCTTAATTTTGTACATAATCATGCAGTGGTTACAAAATTATGCAGACGGTATTTAAGTTGAATTGATTAGTATTTATTCGGCTATGACTTTTCTTCTGCTCAAGAAAGGCTGTGGACATCATGAATGAGACCACAAGATTAACCGCCTTATTCAGAGTCCTAACATGCTGATTGTTTCCTTAGTTTGGCTAGATATTTCCAACCAATAACTTAATACAGGAACTTGATTAATTTTGAGCTTCTAGAATAGTTACTAGAGTGAAGAACATGTTTCATTAAGCATCTTATTTCTCAGTTGAGTCTTGCTGATTTTCCTCATAACTTTTAGATATGAAATTTTCTGACGTTACTTCTTCAGCGAGATTAATCATCTGGTAACTTCTACTTTCGTGCTATGTTTGTCAGGGGCCTGGTTGGTTATAGGAGTGTGTTCAGCAGTGACACACGTGGAACTGGCTTCATGCACCGTGCTTTCCTTAGTATGCATTCTGTGCTAAACCGTTGTCTCTTTTTCTGATAAGTTTGATGGTTTCTATTTTATCTCATTGTCATAGCCATTGGGTTCTTCAGGATATTGTAAGGTTTTCTTTTATTTGCCATTTTATGTTACTGACCATTAGTGAAATATGTTTTGCAAATAATACGCTTGCAGCTCCCCATAGGCTGTAGGTTTTTGGGGTATATCCATGCCTCAAAATCTTTGCGCTTGCTTATTTTACCAACTGCTGTATATTTTCATTTCCTGAACATGTTTGTTTCTCCTTGTAGCTTACCTTATCGTCACTGACTTCATTATATGACAATGTGGCTAATATACATTATTGTTATATTGCAGAGTATGAAAAATTCCGTGGTCCTCTTGGCAATGTCAGGAAAGGAGTATTGGTACGCCTGTCTAATGCTGTATTTATGTATGATGGATAAGCAGGAATTGTTTTTCACTTGGACCCTGTTATGGTACTAACCAAAGAATTGAGAGAGAAGGGGAAAATAGAGAGAAAAGCAGAGAAGAGGTTCAAGAGAAAAGAGACACAGAGAGACAACGAGAGAGAAACCGAGAACTGAATATGATAATCTATTCCATAATGAATCAATAGTCTGACTTACAATAGGGATATATCTCTATTTATAGGCTTACACTGTCTCTAACTAATGCCAACGGAACTCTTAACTAATTCTAATTTTTAATGGCTATTTACCATTGGCTCATTGTACCCAACTCTAACTTTTTTTTAACTCTGTTACAATTACATATCATACCCCCATGTCACACATTACTAAGACCTATGTCTCAATTTATGAAGCATGCTCTGCTCATGTCATATCTTTTTTTTTGCCCTTGATTGAACAGGTGTCAATGGGTTATGGTACAATTAGAGCTTATGCATTAATGAGCTTAGAAGCTCGTGGGACTTTATTTGTAACCCCAGGAATGGAGGTTGGTCCCGCCTGAATTAACTTTTCATCTTTTATTCACTAAATGTTTTCCTTCTGTTTGGTCACTTCCATGTTTCAAATGTCATGTTCTGTTTTTTGTGAAGCAAATATAATATTTATATGCTGCGAAGTTTTTCGTTTTCTCTTTCTGTACAAGGAAACAAATCTCCGCATTTTTTTCTATTGTATGTTATACTGTTTCATCAACTTGCACTGGATACTTATGAGATCTGTGTGTTTTATGTGTCTGTCAAGTATAGATTTTGATCACAAGCATGGTTGTGAACATGTTTATATCTGGCTAAGTTTTACTCTAAATAAACTGTATCTAAATGAGTAATGGTTTTTTCCCTTGTTGATTTGCATGCACTTTGAAAATGGCAGTGCTGCTAACGATAAAAATTTTGTTGCTATCAATCTAACCATGTTCTTGCTGATAAAAAGTGGGATACCTGAGGGTGTTTAAAGTGGCGTCAATTTTAAATGAGTTCAAGATGTGCACTGCCGCAACAGTGCACCTAGCTTTTGTCTGTAGTGTCTCTATTACATTATTCTTGTATGTTGCCTGTAATTACTCATTCTTCCTTTGTCATACAGACATACGATGGAATGATTATTGGTGAACACTCACGAGATACAGATCTTGACGTAAGCTGCAACATTCTTTCATTGATTGTGGGTAATATGTAAGTCAGTGACTGACAGAGACTGGTTATGATCATGCAGGTCAATCCAGTGAGAGCTAAGGAACTTACAAATATTCGTGCTGCGGGCTGTGATGAAACTATCAAGCTGTCTCCGCCTCGCCTTGTATGTCCCCAACATTCATATGATTTTTGGTGATTTCCTTAATTTAGATGATTGAGAATTATTTTAGTGCATTATTGAGCAGGGTTCAAATTCTTGTGCATTTATTCAATCTCTAGCAATGGCTTGTTGGAGTTATTAATTGATGAGACTCAAAAATGTACTCTAATACACACACACAGCCACAAACCTTTGATACTAACACTGATGCAACATAGGGAAATATGAAGGGAGTGCAGAATAGAAAGGGTAAGGAGAGAAGAACAAATTGAGGGAGAGGAAATATGTTTTCTGAACACCACAGCAAGCCGTAATGCATTGCTATCATAAAAAAGTTATTTTGCATGAGATGCTTTAGGCTATTTATAGAACCCACTTGCTAAGGTTTCCTTCTCATGAAGGAAAAACCCACTTGCTAAACTAAACAAAAAATAATAATTACGCCCTCCGGTCCTAAATATAAGACAAAATTGATTTTTTTGAATATATTAAAGAAACTAATTAAATTACTTTAAAGTATTTATATTTGTCATTTTTTCTCCAAACTATTTTGTTTAACTTATAAACTGATATATAATTTAAGGATTCATAACATATGATATGATTAAGTAACTTATTTAGTTTCCTTAATCTCTCCAAAAAAAGTCAACCATGTCTTATATTTAGGATTGGAGGTAGTATAACATAAAACAATATATCTATCCCCTCCTATGGTAAGTTTTCCAATATTTCCCATCAATTAGCAAGGAGTTCACTTGCAAAATGCTTATAAGTACCGGTGCCATGGCAAGCTGTATATGACAAACTGTTCAACATACATGCAGTAAAATCTTTTGAAGCAATATTTATCTGACTAAAGTGAGAAATTTTATGGGTTCTTTTTGTTTTCATGGAGAACGGGCAATAATCTTTTTTATCAAGGTATCTCAATTATGTGGTTATGAATAATGAAAGTACGAAACACATAAATCATGGAGGAATTCCACAGTTTGATGTCATGTATTGAAGAAATTATCAATTGTCTTTGCAGATGACCCTGGAAGAAGGTATAGGATATGTAGCTTCTGACGAACTTATCGAGGTTAGTTCTAGCCTTAATACATTATCGGTATACGGCATTTTCCTGTTATTTTGGGATGCAAGACGTATGGGCACTTCTACCCTCACCCGACTCTTACTGAAATCAATCTGTTCTTCATTTAGTATCTTCCATTTGCTTTGCACTTTCTGCTTGCTCCATGTTTCACTTGGCCCCCACTGGTTTATTGATGTTGTTATTTTTCTGGGTTCTGTGAAGGTTACTCCAAAGGCTATACGGCTGAGAAAGAAATATCTTGATGTTAACAAGCGTAAAAGCATGAGTAAAAAGCCAAAGGAATGAATGAGGAGTTCATCCTCGAAACAGTTTTGTAAAAGTAAGTGTATTTTATAGTCATCAACTCAATTACTATAATTTTTTTGGTGATACTGTTCTCGATTAGTTCGAGTTATTTATAGCACCCAATACCAAAAGAATAATTCTTTGAGCAAAGCAACTCTGTGCTTTCTATGAAATAAAAGTAATGGCAATGGAAAACGTTGCTCGCTGTAATGTTGATGTGAAGAAGATTATTTCTTAGTGTAATGTTGCTGTTTCTTTGACCAATCAGGGTAATATTGTGATTATTCATATATTGTGATTGGTTAATCTTTATCCTCGGGGTTTAAATTCTGCAACACACGTAAGGGGGTGCTTGTTTTATACCCTTACGTTTTGAGATGAAAATACTGTCGTGTATTTATCTCATACGATATGAAATCATTTAAAATAAGTTAATTCAAATTAAACACCCACTAAGTAACATGACTTAGTAGTAAGTTGAGAATCATGTCTGGGATACAGTATTGGACTGTCTTGAGATCCTGTAATGCCAATGTTTGTATTATAGTTATTAACGGTCACATTCACATGCTCTGCATCAACAAGTAACAACCAAACAGTCTTGATATCTACAGAATAAAATATCTCCCCAAAAAAATCTCATGGCCCTGATTGTGAGTTTTAATGATAGTGACAAACCACAACTTAAATGGTTTTGTGGATCGCATCAACTAATGTTGAATCGCCATTGCTAGTTCCTATTTGAGAATCTTAATTTGAAACTTTTTTGATGAATAAAAAATGAGGTCATTCACACTTTACTCGAATTTCATCATACAATATTTTTATTTTTATTAAAAAAATTCCGTCCTACTACTACGTCAAATTTTTTTTAAAAAAAAAATTAAGACGGGAGTATATTTTTTTCTTTTTAAAAGAAAATTTCCTCAGTCAAAGACAGTGATCGTTCCCATCTTAATCAAAGGATGAAGCTTTCTTTCTTTTTTCCTTTTTTTAACAAACAAAGGATGAAGCTTTCTTAACCAAGGTTTAACTCAGATTGACTACTGAACATGTTGAGATATTGGATTAATGGTAAATGAATCAGATTGAAGTTAAATCAGAGCTAGACTTATGAGGAAATAATAATTTTAGGGTTATTAATATGCAATTTTTAAATAAAATTACAAAAAAATGAATTAAATATATTTTTTATAAAATAAAAAAATATTGACTCAGGTTGATGACCAGACCGAATCGATTTGGTGGCTCGTTTGATAGTTTCCAAGTCAAACCAAACGGTCCTATGTAGCTTTAATAACCCTAATTTTAACCACAACAAAAAAAATGTTGTTTCGTGTCCATAATCATCTCAGAATCGTTGTGCTAGTGAGTAATTATTTGAAATTTAATTAATCTTGCTTTTCTGCAAATTTAAATTGTCAAAGCTGTTAGCAAAATAATTATATTTTACTATCCCTATTCCGATATGTTGCATTTTTTTTTCAAAACAAGTTTTTATTTTATTTTATTTATTTTGGGGCACAAAACCGAAACAAGCAAACTAACCCCAAGTCTAAAGGCTGGATTCACTAACAAGTTTTTATATAAATGTGAGAAATAATACCAAGGAATACTTGATCCAGCTAGTTGGGACGGTTCTGGTAAAAAAAAAAAAAAACCTAGTTGGGATTATACCAGTTTAACCAGTAGTACTTTATAAAATTGGAAATTAATATGCAAGTATTGATAGTTTCACTTATTTTTAATGAGGTTTTTGTTTTTTTTTTCCTTTTCATCAATCATATGAAACTACAAGGATTTGATCAAAAAATTAAGTGACACTATGAAGACTAGAAAGAATACAAGAATCTGATTAAAAATCTAACTGAAATTATAGGTACTAATAGGTTAACATTCCTTTTAAGATTCAACCAAGTGGGTTTGATTTTAGGTCAATGGGTAATGGGTTTTAAAAAAGCCCTCGATTCTTACTCAGTTATGGTAGTTAAGATGTTAGCGATCAAAACAGGTTTAGAAGTATGCAAAGCTCTTCCTCCATAACTAACACTTAGTACTGTGTTATTTTGACTTCAAGCCCCAAGCTTGCCTCTTGTAACCCAAAAAGAGAAAAAAGAAAGAAAGAAATGGGTTTGATTTTTATTTCTCTTTCTTCTTTCTAAACAACCTCCCTCGGTCCCTTGTGTCTTGTAATATATTTTTTAAGTATCCATGCAATACTTAATTAGGATGAGCATTGTTATTAATTATCATTTCAGACAAAATGAGATGATAAGTTGCAATACATTATAAGGATTATTTTTTGTTCAGAAAGATGAGTATATAAATTAATTGAAAAAACATTTTTCTGTAGATGTAAGAGTTGTTCTTTTGGTTCAGAAAGATAAGTAAATAAATAACTAATTAATAAAAAAAACCATTTTTCTGAAGAGATTAAATGGAAAATGATTTTAACGGCCGTCCCTTAATTCTCTCTATCATCAAAACTGAAATTGGCAGGGAGGCAATTTGAGGGTGAAAGTAAAAACAAACAAAATCCAAACTTACGTGTTTGTTTGTATCTCAAGGGGATGAGAGAGAGAGAGAGAAGATTTGAGCTTTGAATACTTCTCCCTCCTCCTCCAAGCGGCGCCTCCACTACGCGCCTTTCTCTTTCCCTCTTCTCTACAATGCTGAAGATTACGATATCCAATTCCAGTTTTCCCATTTGAAAGGCCTTAATTGCATTTGAATCTCTGGTTTATTTTCTTTTTTGTTTTCAATTTTTGATCCGACCACAAATCCATCTCATTTCAATCAGACTTCCGCGTCTGATCTCCCGCCAGAAATGGCTTATAGTTATAAAGGCGATGAGGAGTACGATTACTTGTTCAAGGTGGTGCTGATCGGCGATTCCGGTGTTGGCAAGTCCAATCTCTTGTCTAGATTCACCAAGAACGAATTCAGCCTCGAATGCAAATCCACCATTGGGGTTGAATTCGCTACCCGTAGCGTTCATGTCGATGACAAAATTGTAAAGGCGCAAATTTGGGACACAGCTGGCCAAGAAAGGTATTCTTCTGTTTTTTTCTTGTTATTTCTGTTGCGATTTGATCAGGTTCTTTGCGTATAGGATAACTCATTTGATGATTAGAAAAGAAATACATGAATTTGAAAGATTGAAAGATGTTTGTGTGGTCTAATGGGTGGTTCCTTGGGATAAATAAATTTCGATGGTTTCATTAGTTTTACGTCGAATTTGATTTGCGGGTGATCTCTTGCTTTGGGTCTGAAATTGTGGATAATGAGGTCTCTGGACCACACAGATATGTTTTTTTATTAATTTTCTTTTTTGTCTTGTATCAATTGAAACAAATTATTGTGTGCAAACTTTTATGAAAGATACAGAAGGACACCCACCCTTTTGTGTGCGGTATTGATCATCCTTAGATTGAGCCATAAGGCAAGTTGAACAGAGATTGTGTTGATTTATTATTGAAAGGGTTCAGAACCACTTTCTTTAGACACCACTTCCTAATGGAAGAGCAGGATTGTTTCTGTAGCTTATTGTTGCTGGTGAATGAAGATGGTGGGAGAGAAAAATTGAAGTTGAATACATGATTTTGTTGAAGTTTGTCTTTCTTTCTGACCTTGATGCTGGTGCCTATTTGAGACTTATAGATCTGGAGCTTATAATCAGGGACCATTTAACTCTATTCATCTGATTATTACATCTTGAACTAACCGTTAGTCTTGATGATTCTGTAAAGAATTAAAATGAGAAACACGAAATGGATCAGTTTACATTGCATTGGAACTATGCATGTTCAATGGGGAGGGGCAAACAATCCTCCTGAGATGATCAATCCTACCAAAAAAATATTTCTAGTTGGTTGTGTTAGTCTAAGTTGAATGTTACTCTGACAGTTTAAAAGTCGATGAAAAATGAACCATATAAAACTTGCAAATTGAGGGTGTATAACCTAATCTAACTTGTTGCAGAATGTGACATGCAATTAAATCATTCTCATATTTGTCATTTGATGCAGATACCGCGCGATAACGAGTGCATATTATCGAGGAGCGGTTGGTGCCTTGATTGTGTATGATGTTACCAGTCACATAACTTTTGAAAGCGTGGAGAGATGGTTGAAGGAGCTCCGGGGTCACACGGACGCCAACATTGTGATCATGCTTGTGGGAAATAAGGCAGATCTCCGTCATCTGCGTGCTGTGTCAACCGATGATGCCCGGGCATTTGCTGAGAGAGAAAACATATTCTTCATGGAAACCTCTGCACTCGAATCCTTGAATGTGGATAATGCTTTCACAGAAGTGCTCACTCAGATATATCATGTTGTTAGCAAGAAGACTCTTGAGATTGGGGATGATCCTTATGCTTTACCCAGGGGACAGACCATTAACATTGGAAGCAGGGATGATGTCTCGGCTGTTAAAAATGCCGGATGCTGCTCGGCTTAGTTTTGGAGATGGAAAAAAAGGAAGGATTTTGATTTGACAGCGTCAGTGTTTGTTCCATCTGAACTAATAATCACCAATATAGGATGTGTTAATATTTGCATTTCCCCCCCTCCCCTCTGAGCATTTTTGTTTGATGATTATGTATAGGAATGGTGTTCTTATGAAGATTATACCAAAATTTACTGCTGTCATATGAAATGAAAACTTCCATGTTTGAAAGGTTCATGTTCAGATTACTCTTTAGTCTCTTCCTCAATTTCTCCTTTCCTTTGCAAGAAGGAAGGATTGTTTTATAGATAGACATGCTAGTTACAAATTCTGACGGTTTCATATTGAAATTAGAGGCTAAGTTCTTGGAAAATAAGATAAGAAAAAAAAAAACAGGGGATTTTCTATTCAGGAGATTTTGTACTCTCTTCGGTTCACAATATAGGACACTTCTAGAAGGAAGGTATGATCTAAAATATAAGTCACCTCCAGTTTAATTAATACACTTTTTCTTGTTATGTCCTGATTAATACTCACTTTCTAACTTTACCCACTATTATATCTCATTTCTCTTTAAAATAACATTTCCAATGCAATTAAACATATTTCTCAAGAAGGGTAAAAGTGAAAAAAATTTACATTTTAGGACATAATAAATGACTTAACTATCATTTTTTATTTTTCGCAATATAGTTTAAGTGCCCTATATTATAGACATGAGGGAGTATATAAATCGTGTGGGTTACATTGTACTGCAAAACAGGGGTACAACTTAAGTTGCAAGTCAAATGAACAAAACCAGAATGAAAATATGCCAACTGTGGTCTCATTTAACAGAAGGAAGAGAATGCATGCATAAACCATCACACGACCTGTGCATTTTTACCAACCTTGTGCAATTTTTGCATTGAAACTCAGAACTACATATCCCTTAGATAATTTGCATATGCACAGAAACTTGACGCTACTAAATACTCAGCTTGTCAGAAATCAGAGTAGCATGCAATAAAAGGGAAAAACCTGATGATCAGATGGCTATTATTATGCGGTGTCTTGCTCTTCCTTATGTAAGGTTTTAACTCAACTCTATGCTGCCGTACTTTCTCATAAGTAGACATAGCTCAATATCCATACCTTAGTTTCTCATAAGTAGACAGCAGCACTGGAATTACTGATAAAACTTGAAAGAAACGAACATGCTGGTTTTTGGGAGAAACGTAACTCCCTTATTCTCTTTTGCACGCATACAAGTGTTTGAAATTTTACTCCTAGGACAGACAATTAAAAACACAATAACTTTATTCCTGTTACAGAGAGCAGAATACTAGTACTGAAGATCAAGCCTTGTCCATCTGTTTCTTGGCTTCTGGGAAAGTTATGGGAAAACCTCAATGAGAGACCTTATACCTAGAACCGGAGTTATCTTATAGGAACTGAAACCTGCAGAGGAAAACAAGTGGGCCCACTCTTTCTCATTTCTCTCTTTTCCTGGGAGCAGTGCCATTATCGCCAGATCAAATTGCAACTATGTTTCCACCGATTCATCATAATTCGCCTTTTCATCATCAACCACTTCGTTTATTATAACCAACTTTCCTCTTTTGCCTTTGCTTGTTACTGCCTCCTTACAGTTCTTCAGTATTTTCAGACATCTTTCGTCGTCCCAATCACATAGAATCCACTGTTTATCATTCAAAGCAACAATCCTCATCAATTAATACATATACACACTCAAATAGAATTTCTTTCCATTGTACAAAGATATATAAACACGTTGTATGATATATATGGCCGACTCTTCTTAATAGATAATAGATAAGACTTTGTTGTTTTTGTATAAAGATATATAGACATGTAAATTATACAAGTTATAGAGAAAATCTCCCTCAGGTCTCAAAGAAGAATAATAATAATAAAATAAAAAATAAAAAGGGTCCCGGTATAGATTCCTTTATGAAAAAAGTTCTTACTTATCTTATTGACATGTTTGTTTTAGCGATCAGATTACTTATAAGTTGCTTTTCACGTAGATCGAGATGCAACTTCTCTCACATACTTACCTCGTATACCGTAAATTACGATTGAAAAGCTGCTTTTAAGCATTCCAATCGCTCATCCAAACGAGATGGGCTTGCCAATAGTCATTCTATAACTTATCAATATAGGGTGTGTTCGTTTTAGCGATTGAATAAGTAACTTATTTTTACTTAAACTTATGGAATTTTAAAATTGGAAAAAAGTTAGATTGGGTAAAATGATGAGTGTTTGGATTAGCGATTGGATAAGTAACTTAAAGTAACTTATGTAAAAGTTAGGATGTTTGGTTTGACTTTTGCATAAGTGACTTTTGTATTAATTAAGAGAAAAAAATTGAAAAAGATTATGAAAAATGAAAAAATGAAGGGATAATTGTGAAAAAAGTCCTCATTGGCAACTTAATTGCTAATGAGACCTGGGAAGATATTTACACAAGGAGGGATTTTTTCACAATTTTCTCAAAAATTAACTTTGAAAATTTGATAATGGTACAATTTTAATAAAATGATATCAAACTCTAATTTAAATTGGTACACTTCAAAAGTTTTTTCTACTGTGCCCCTTAAATTTAAATCTTATAAATTATATCAAAATCTAATTTAAATATTAAATCCTAACTCATATTTTCACATAATTCAAAATCTAACAAAATAAACCGATTAAAATCTCAATAATACCTCCAATAATCCAAATAAATTATTTAAACTAAATTTAATGGGTAAAAACACTATATAGAAACTAATTTATGACATGTTTATAAAAAAAATTGATTATAAAATCATAAAAAAATTAAATAATAAATCTAAACTGATTAAAATTAATTATTAATTATTCTCTACATTTCTACAATCATATATTAATAAAACTCAAAACTTGTCTAAACTCTTATCCCAAAATATTCTCTAATTAGCAGAAGATTACTATCTACGAAAGAGAAAATTATTTAGAACATTTTTCATAAAAGAAGTTTTGTGATTAGAAGTGATTTTGAATACCTCATTGATCCCAAAAATATGAAAATACTCCATATCAATATTTTTTTATACACACACAGGCACATAAGCTCTAATATGCTCATTTTGAAGCTTATGATTTTTTCCAACTTATGACTTTTTTTACCTTAAAACCAATCGCTGAAACAAACACCCATTTTTTATCAAAACACTGTTCAAGTTCAATTGACCACTGTTCAATTCCGATTTTCGTGCCATATCGCTAAAACAAACACACGCATAGTCATATACACTTGTCAACGGAAGTTTTTTTTTTGTTAAAATAGATGGCTTTGTTAATAACCACTCTAGGACTTGTCAATATAGTGATACATGCTTGTCAACGGGAGCTGGTTTGTTAACATAGATAAACTTATTAATAACCACTCTATGACTTGTCAATATAGTCACATACACTTGTAAACGGGAGCTGTTTTAGTTAACATATATGAGTTTGTTAATGGCCACTTTTTGGCTTATCGATATAGTCACATACACTTGTCAATAAGATAAGTTTATATTTGGAATTTATATCATTGAGGTCCTTAGGGGCTTTTTTGATAGATGAATATACAATGAGACTTTTTGGATATTTTTTCTAGTTCTTGGGACCTTAGTAAGATTTTCCCTAAATTATATTCTTACTATCATTATTTAATTGTGGTAACTGGTTTCATGGTTAAAAACTCCAAACGCATCTATATACACTACTATAAAAAAATAAAACTGTGCCGCTAGAGAAATGCCACATATCTGAACGCCACTAAAAAAAACTGTGGCGTTTGAAAATGCCACAACATTTTTAATTTTTGTTTTTAAAAATATCCTGCTGTGGCACTTGTTGGAGGAAGGGCCACAGGAGGGGGGTCTCCAATGGCGCTTGCGTCAGCAAGGGCCACAGGAGACCAGACCGACGCAAGCGCCACAGGAAGTCCCCTTCCTGTGGCCCTTCCTTAAGGAAGCGCCACAGGAGGGTCCTCCTTTTTTTTTCTTCTTTGGGTTCTTCCTATGGCCTTTGTTTGAAGAAGTGCCACAAGAACTTTTTTTTTTGCTTATTTTTTGTTCATATTTCCCATAATTACAGTATTACACACCGCATGGTCTAAACATTTTGTATCTATATCCACAGTACAACAGAATGAAGAAAAGCAAACAACAATGATAGATAACTTTAAAATGATACAAACAGATGATTAATTAGCTAAAGTAGTATATAAAATAGTTATACAATATATTGTACGTGAATGAAATACAACAAATTCAACCTGAATACATGTATGACACAACAATTGACAAGAAACAACACAATAAAGACCAGTTAGTGAATAGTATAGCTACCCAGAGATTTGCCTAAACACATATTCATACAATTCCTCAATCACTTCATTAAGCTGATGGTTAGTTAAAGTGTCACAACGTTGATCTTCATAATACTACACATATATACAATCAACCACAAATTAAAACGAATTAAAATCAATAAAACGTAATTATTAGGCACTAATTAAATTTAATTAAAACACAATATGAAGTGCAACTAAATGACTTACTTTTTTAGGAATAAATGACTGATCACGCGTAATTACATCCTTCATAAATTTCATGATGTAATACCCATAATAATTGTCACTAGGTTGGAAAAGGCACTGCAAAAATATAATGCAATATTTAACTCTGTTTATGAATAAAAATTGTTTACTAACAAAGTTTGAGTAAATTCATATATCAGTACCAGTATCTTCTTCCAAGGATAGCTAATTGACAAATAATCCATTAATTATTCCCAGGCATTATAATAATTTTTCACAACTCATAACGAAAGAAATCATATTTGCCACAACATATCATAGGTAAATTAGAAAACATTACAAGTCAACAAATAAAATACAAGTGTTAAGAATATATATAAATAATTATTTTACTTATGCAACTAATCCATAACAATCACTAGAACACCTACAAATTATAACTAACTATTATTAAATTCAACTAAAATCACATTTGTAAGCTCAACATTTAAAAAACATATAATAAATAGAAGCTTCAATAGACTGATGAGCTGAAACTACAAACACAAATTAAACATAAAAAAAAATCAATAAAATATTAGTGGTTGTAAGTTATTTTTTTTAATAATAATAATAATGTGTACAAAACATCAATATATAATAAAATAAAATATGATTAGCTTAAATCAAAAAATATGATTCAGAAAAAAAAAGAAAGAAAATAAAATAAAACAAAAAGGAAACCATAATCCCAACATTAATTAAATTATTTTTAGCTCAATGTTGAGAATATAAAAAAATTTATTTTTGATTAGCTACATTGCTAATTATTCTTGGGTAGTCATAAATATGATGCATACATACATACATACATACATACATTAGCTGGGGACATCTAATGTAAGCTTTAGACATCCCCAGATGGTCTGGGGACGTCTAATGTGAATCTTTAAATGTCCCCAGCTGGTCTGGGGACGTCTAATGTGAAGCTTTAAACGTCCCTAGGCCATCTGGGAACGTCTTATGTGTGTTCTTTTTTTTTTTTCCTTCATACGCTTTTCTGGGAGTCTTTAGACATCCCCATGTTCATTGGGGACGTCTAAAACAGTCTTTAGACGTCCCCAATGAAGATGGGGACGTCTAAAACTGTCTTTACACATCCCCAATGAACATGGGGACGTCTAAAACACATTCAGGCGTGAGATTCAATTTTATTTGACGAGCCAACCTTTTCAATTTTGATCTATAATTACACATATGCCACCGCCCAATATTTTGGGCATCCCTTTTTCAAAAAGGGACGTCCTTTAGGATCTTTAGAAGTATATTCTGTAGTAATGGGAGTATTTTTGCACCTTCACCCTTAAAATAAGTATTTAAAAATTATTAAAGTGGGGCCCACAAAACCATAAATTAACGAATGTTTGCTTTCATCAATGGAGTTGGTATTTTTGTCCCCTTTTTTAATGATCATAGGTATATTTACACCTAAGGATTGTATATGGTGCCAGAGGCACATGCAAGATATGTAAATATGTATTTTTGCACCTTCATCCTATCTTCTATTAATATTTTATATATTTTTCATGCTGATATATTATATATCTTTTTTTTTTTTTTGCCATAAAGATATTACATATCATTTGTTAATATTGTATATATCTTAGAAATATTATTATTAGAGTTTATATTTGATTAAGATTTATTTAAATTAGATTAGATTATATTCTAGGATTAGTTTGGGGTATGCTTTGCCTATATAAAGGCTATTGTACTCTCATTAATTCAAGGATTAATTATTAAGGATTTAATAATATTCAGAGGCTTTTATTTCCTCTATACTGACTCCATTTTTATATTATATACTTTTAGTCTCTTTTTAATTAATCAGTTGATTGCAATATGATGGCATTCATTAGCCACTTCATCATCTTCATTTTTGTGCTGCTGCTGCTTCATTTTCTTCTTAATTCTGTTTGTTATATGTAGGGATGAGGTGTATAATATAATTTGTATGGTTTCTTTTTCTAATAACTTGGAATCGCAAATATAATACAGTATATAAGGATTATATATTATTATGCTAAGTTGCATGATAACCATAGTAATTTAATTTTTGGAACATAAAATAAACTTTACACTACTACAAGATATAAATTTTAGGGAAAATCCCTTTAAAAGACAGTTAAATTATCCATATTCTAAATTAGGTCGTTAAATTCAAAAAATTAGAAATTAGGTTGGATGTCCTAAAATTCGATTTTAGAATTTGAAAACTTTGCCTTATTGTCTTTAATTTGATTCTCTCTTCTTACCCAGACCTCTCCCCCCTCCCATCCACCTTTACATCCTCCACTTTTTAGAACTTCACATATGACGTGCATTTGCTCCTCCTCCTTAAATATTGCTCATTATTCATTAAGGGTATATAACAACATGCTTAAAATTCCCTTAATTTCTATTATTCTTGTACACATTTGTCAATCTAGATTCACGAATATTTTGAAGCACATCCACATCAAATCAAAATCTTCTATCTATACATAACTATCGACAATAAGGAAATAAATTTCCTCATTGGAGACAAGCGTCAAAGGAAAAAATGTTTGCTGAATGAGTAGGTTAGAAGATTGTTTGAAATCATGAACGAACTATCTCTTCCCCCTAATGTGATGAAAAAAATTCTTTTAAAACAGGAACTGAAACTGTTCTATGTCCTTCGTGGCAAATCAGTGGAAAGAAAAGCTCAAAATAGAAACCAAATATAGAGAATAACGACATCTAATTCATTAAAAATCTAATAATTACTAGTGATTTCAAATGCAGATTCCACCAACCATATATGCATTAAACTGTCAATTTTGTCAATCACATTACATGAGCAGTACTTTTAGGCCTACATAAGATGAATAGGGAAAAAGAAGTCTATCAGCAGAACCGAAGAACACACTTGAGAAGTGTATTTTTTTTCATTTGGTTGATCACTGATAGTTCGTCATCATAAAAAAATTGATTTCCAGAATTTCGAGACAGCACCAGAGACACAGCTCACCTCCTTCTAGCCAAATCAAAATTTAGGCCACCAAATCAGAATTTTCAAGCATCAAAGCCGAATTTATATATGGTTGCCAAACTTAATTTTTCAAGAGACTCAGATAAGTTTGCAATGAAAATGTTGGATTTAGGAAGAGTCATATGCTTGTGTGCCCATAAGTTTTTCCATTGTAATGTCAATTGAATTTTTGATTTTGCAATATTCTGTCAATTAATGTTGATGTTAAAATGATTTACTGTTTTTGTAGAAGGAAGAGGTAGTGATTAGGAGAGAGAATTAAATGAGGGGTATAAGGTAAAATTATCAAATTTTAAAATTCTATTTTAAAACAAGTGACATGGTTTAGGATTGGTTGAATTTAATGACTCAATTTAGAAATTAAAGAATTCAGCTGTCTTTTAATGGGATTTTTCTTGGATTTTACTACCCCAAAAGACATCTGTTTTTTAAAAAGGAAAGTAAAAAATAAAGACGATAGCATTTTTATAATTTTATATATTAATTTTAACAGATTAGACGTGTCAATTTCAAAAACGGACGCCAAAGGTCCACTTTTGATGTCCCTCATTAAAGTGTGCACACATATCCAACACTTGAACTCTGTCTACCGCAATTTAACAATGATAGGTAGTTTTCCCTTACTTGAAGTGTGCACGCATTTCTTTTTATAATCTCATTGTTTATTGCTGACTTGCTGCAGTGTGATAAATTCTAAGAATAAGATCATGTTTGGATTAGTGGTAGTAGAAGTGATTTTTTTTTTTCAATCTGACTTTTGCAAACTTAAGATAGGATAAAAGTTAGATTGTAAATGTAATTTATGTTTGGAATGATGGTGGTAAAAGTCCATCTGTACTGTGAAAAACAGGTCTTAGTGGCTTTTTCTTAAAAGTTGCTGTTGGCCTAAAAGTCTATTTGAAAAAATGCCAACCCAAACACACTTTATTTTACTCCTATCGTGCTTTTTCAACCCCCACCGCCTTCCCAAAGAGGTCCTAAGATTATTAATCGGGTTCAAATTGGACAAATGTTGAACTTAAACCCAAAACAAAAGTAATATGGACAACTTATAAAAAGTCATATTCATATTGACTCCAATTTTTAATACCTTGATTTCTATCAATATTTTCTCTTCTCTGTCACCCCCAACTACTGCCAAAAAATGGTCCTTATAATAAATAGGGACCGTGGAGTGTATTATCCTGCTAAAAATATTGGTATATATATACATATATAAGAAAATATAAGGGGAATATAAGAAAATATATTGTTATTTCTGACCATTAATATTTCTAAATACCAATATTTTTTTACAAAAACTTTTAGACTGAGATTTAAATTTAATTTTTAGTACTTGAGTAAATATGTTCACTAGCTTTGTGGCTTTAGATTTTGTACTACCACTTGTGACTATTCATAGAAACAAAATTAAAATAAAAACAAATGTTTTAATTGCATAAATTATTATTATTGTCTCTTTGCTTAAGGATTTGATTCAAAATAAATTATCTGAGCTAAGAGAGAATAAGCCATTACTTTCTCGTTCTTGATGATTGCTTCTTGCTTCATTTGTATGGGAACATCAATCTCGTCTGCTTCAAAACCTGATCCATTTTCAGGTCTAAGAGGGGGTGTGGATCAGGTCCACTAGTCTCCTATGAATTTGTGGTTCATGAGACTAAATCACTAACCATTATGCTAGAAGCAGAAGCTTACCCTAATTCCTTTCAACCTAGATCAGACATGAGTCTACCGCCGAAGTCGATTCACACCCCTTCCGTGACTTGAAACATATAATTCCACACCCCCCCCCACTTAAAAGAAGGAGGTTCGTTTGATACCAGTAGTGAGATCCGTACCTGTATTGGTTTTGATAGGAAACTTTAGAAATGAAGCGCTAATCATCATGCCAAAATTTTAAGCTAGTAGTTGATGCGCTCCGCAAGTATACGGGTCGTGCCAAGTAATAACGTGATAAGTAGAGTATTGTCCCATGAGAAATCAATCAATTAATTTTTAAGTATTAAAATCTCAATTTCTTTTAAGTTAAACGAATCTAGTTATGAGAAAATTTAAAGGAAATTAATTAACGAAAACTATCAATATCAAACATAACATAAAGTCACTAATCCCTCACTAACGCCCCAAATCTCAAATCCATTTACTTAGTTAATCTCAAATGTTAATTTTGTTAATCTCGAATATAAATAGTTATGAGTGTCTGTCGGTCCACTCATAACCCTCTCTTAAGTATAGTTTGTTATGTCTAACCCAATTACTCAAGAGGCAATATAACTCAAACACACTCCTCAACAATTATATGGGGCTATTAGGTATATGTCTATCCTAATCGCAAATTAAATCGTAATTTAATCCCATATTACTTAATTTCAGAGCCTAATTAAGATTTCCTTCGTCTAGGTAAATCCTAATGCTCAAATTCACATCTAATAGTGGCCAATCATCAAACAGACATATCATAACAAGATTAAATAACCAAAATTAATATAAATCATAACTAATAAATCTAGTTCACTAGTGAGTTCATAGTTTCCCTAGGTCTAAAAAGAAAATTAGCCACACATGGCTAAAATAAAATCCATAATAAAAATAAAGAAATTCAGATTTAAAGAATAAAGAGAAAGAAGAAAAGAGAGCATATCTGTTAAAGACTCTCTCTATTCCTCGCTTGATCTCTGCTGTTATGTGTTTCTCGTTATGCTCTGATGTCTTTCGTTTAGCACTCCCCCCTTTTATAGATGTTGTACCACGCCGATTTTCGTATTTTTTTCTTTTCCAAATTTTTATCCGTTTCCATTCGATAGATATATCCTATCTTTTTGTCAGTGCAAATCTTGGCAATAACCGTTTTAGGTTTTTCCTTGCGTAGACCCCGCATCACATCTAACCAAAGCAATGCCTTGTGTTTCCTGATAGCCCACATCATGGGATATCTATTATCCTTTTATTTAGATATCATATACGATTGCTTGCTGCCAGCTCACCATGGACTTTCGCTACTTCTTCTACTTCAATTGCCGTGGGCCCCATAGATTGCTCATGGCTTGTGCTCTTCCGTGTCAACTATTTTTTTTTAGAATTTGATTCTATCTTTTTCTTTATATAATATCTCCTGCATCATAAAATAGGATATAGATAGATTTTATATCAATATTTCTTTTTATCCTGAATTAAATTAAAAGATGGAAAATATATAAAAGATAATTAAATAGGTATAAAAAATTAATAAATTTAATTAATTATGTCATAAAATCTATACCTATTTAATTATAAAATATACATTTATCAGTAATAAAGGTGCATCTCAAATCAGACACGAGTCTACCACTAAAGTCGATCTACACCCCTTCCTAGACCTAAGACGTACCTCTTAAAAGAAGGAGGTTCTTCCTCGAACCTTTCGATAAAATTGGGATTCATACATGTATTGGGTTGAATACCAAATCTTAGGAACGAAGTGCTAATCATCATGCCAAAAGTTTAAGATAGGAGTAGAAACACACCCCCAAACTTTCGAACACAATTCATATAGCTTGACGTATGATATACGAGTAGTTGTAAGTCTGGTGCAACTTTATTTCCTTATGCCTTCCCAAGGGTTTGCACCAATCATCAATGCCATAGGTTTAGTGTGTGTTTGGGTGCAGCTTTTGGCCACCCTTAAACCCAATTGAACATGCAAAAGCCCAATTTGTAGTTGTGATTTTTTTTTTTCATGTTTGGTTGATCAGATGTGATGTTGGGCTTGTGATAAAATATCCACGATTGGAACAAGCTCTCCACTTGAGCTTTAATCAAAAGCTCGATGGATCAGAACGATACCGCATCATTTTCATATCTCAGTTTATTCCCAATATTATTCTTATTCTCCACCAAAACCAAAAGCATATCCCCCCAATCATTCTCTTCCCACCACGTGTCCATCTTTCATTCCCACATCAGACGAGTCACCACATTCTTCGCTCCAGAAACACAGTCGACCCCTCTCTGGGGACTATTCCTTCCTAGCTCCCATTAGATTCAATTATTTAAATGATTTTTATCACCAACAAAAACAAAAAATCCGTCCTAAATATAATTATCAGACACAAGTTCGCATTATTTGTGCAACAATGGCTCTTCATAATTTCATTAGGCGAAATGATATTGCAGACGTAGTGTTTCGCCAAGGTGAAGCTGGGAATCTTGTTGATGTGGAAAATAATAGTGTAGCTGAACAATCTTCCACGACAAATTATGGCAGGCGATCTTCCTCTGAAATGATTCAAATTCGTGACTCAATTAGAAATCAAATTGTACGGCACATGTGATACAATTGGTTATGTAATATTTTTCTAATTAGATTGTGCATTTTTTAATTGTCTAATTTCCCAACTTAAACTATTATAAATTTTTTATAATTTTTAATTACATTTCTCTTTTATCATTATCACAAAAGCCCAATTGACAATCGCTGTTCCAAACACACCATTTTTTTCATTTTTGCAAAAGCCCAATTGACAATCGCCAATCCAAACACAAATCACATTACATAATTTAGCTTTTATCAAAAGTAATATCACAACAAGCCTAATTGAAACAAGCCCAATTGACAATCGCTGTTCCAAACACACTCTAAGATGCCCATCGAATCTCAAAAAAGAAGTTGGCTATGTCAGAAAGAGAATATGATGTTCCCAATTTTAAGCTTGTGCACACAAGTCCCTAATAAAATTAGGGCCCAATTTTAAGCAATTATAAGCTTTTTACACAAATCTTTATTCAGAATGAACTATTTGAAAGCATGCGGGTCTTCACCACATAAGTTCCTAATAGAATTGGGCTAAGCCTATGCAACTATAAGCTTTTCACACAAATCTTGTACAATATACTCTCTAACAAAAAAATTATAGAGAGATGTATTCAATTCCAAATGTCATATACCTAATTCCACACTAATAACGTAAAATAATACGAGAAATTCATTTAGAAGTACCGGTAAACCCCCTTTTTACTTCAATAAACTTTAGAGACTATTATTAGAGTACTTTACTTTTCATTTCTGCTTTTAACTTATGGGCCTTCTATATAATTATCATATTCTAGTTCTATTAACACGTTAGGCAATTGTTGTTTCGTTATGCACAACGAGTTAGTTATAATTATTACTATGCATATCGGCTCTATCATGGTGATGTTAAACATATATACAAGAAATGTAGCCACTCTAGGCTACCTAAACTATCTTAAGTCATGAAACTTAGTTACAGATAATCAACAAAAATTCTTAAATCCTTTATCTCTACCTTCTGTTTATCAGCATTTACCTCTTTGCTCTTGGAGCCGCTTACCCTAGCTATATGTCATTTATTGGAAACGGGTGAGATTCACGAAAGTCTCAGTAGTAATAACAATCAAGCATAACATATGTAAGTTCATAAAGCATGCTAAACAAACCATCATACAACAGTGATCAACACAAACAACATTTAGGAAACAATGCAACATAACATCAATCACAGGGCACATTGGTCTAGTACCATACAGCTGGCATATGAGATCTTACAACCTAGGGTAACTGCCCCATGCCTCAGGTCACTGCCTGGCACAACTCTAAATGCTTAACAGTATGCCAGCCCCAGGACACATTGGCCCAAACAGGTCTTATGGCCTTAGGACACACTGGTCCAACATCAACTCCAACGAATATAAGTGATGGTAAAAACGTACATGCAGAACAATACATATTATATGAGAGAAAGAGTTACTATCCTTTTGCCTTTCCCACAAGTTACCTTTTCCAACACGCTCCTTTTCTAAACTCCGGAAAATATCGAATCCTATAATTTAGAATTCATGAATAGATGTGTCATTACCTATACCAATTCTACTGATATAATAAAGATTATGTTATTCTTGACCCATCCCAAATAGGTCTTACGGCCTCAAGACATACTGGTCCAACATCAACTCTAATGAATATAAGCGATGGTAAAAACGTACATGCAGAACAATACATATTATATGAGAGAAAGAGTTACTATCCTTTTGCCTTTCCCACAAGTTACCTTTTCCAACACGCTACTTTTCTAAACTCGGGCAAATATCGAATCCTACAATTTAGAATTCATGAATAGATGTGTCATTACCTATACCAATTCTATTGATATAATAAAGATTATGTTATTCTTGACCCATCCCAAAAATGTCTTATAGCCTCAGGACACACTGGTCTAACTTCAACTCCAAGAATATAAATGATAGTAAAAACATACATTCAGCATAATACATATTATATGAGAGAAAGAGTTACTACTTATTTGCCTTTCCCACAAATTACCTTTTCCAACACGTTCCTTTTCTGGACTCGGGCAAATATTAAATCCTATAATTTAGAATTCATGAATAAATAGATAGGTCATTACCTATACCAATTTTACTGATATAACAAAGATTGTGTTATTCTTGACCCATCCCAAATTCTTATCCTTTATTTATCTGTTTCTTTGTTATCTTTAATACTTTTTTGTGTTATGTCTACTGTATATCTAATTAAAGACATGTTATATATCTTCCACCCTTTTGATTTGAGTATTCAATGTTGTTATATTAGTCTTTAAAACATGTCTCTAATCCTCACTTATCTCCCAATCACAATTTCCTTAAAAACTGGAAATTTCTAGATTTAACCCAATCTGCCAGAATTCTTTAGGCAACTTTGAAAATTCATATCTTAATCTAGGAAATTCCAAATAAGGTGGTTCAAGCTTCTATGTAAAGATTCTTGAAGTCCACTATATAAGAAAAATATTACCAGTGTCAACTCATAGACTTAATCTCCTAAATTCAATGTCCATATTGACTGCCTAAAAAGAGAGTCAGAATTTTCCAGATTTTCTACTCAAATTTTAAAAATTCATAACTTACAAATTTCATGTTCAATTTCTAAGTTCTAATACTCAATGGAAAGCTATAAGTGTCTACTTTAAGGGAAAAATAATCACAAGGCCAAATTACTAGATTAACCCTATGAAATGTGCTCTTTTTTCCACTTCCAGAATTTCCTCTGTTTCTGGACCTATATTTCAAAAATAACTTTTGGTCTAGACATCCAATGGACACATTCTAAGACTTATTTTAAAGCTTTGGATGTGTACTATTTCTCTATAAAATTTCATAAACATTGGACAAGGTTTGATTAGTCAAGACACAACACGAAACTGACTGGCTTTTAAAAATGTCAATTTTGACAGTCTGAGTTCAAAACTCAAGAACTCATTCTCATTCATTTTCATTCCAAATTATACTCTTCTTGATTATATTACCTATTACACATACTAAACTTTCCATACCAAAAAGAACTTGATGAAAACTCCACATATAGCCTCTATTTAAGCTTCTGCAACTTTCTAGCAGAAACTTTATTTTCCGGCAACCAAAACACAACAAGAAACTGGTTGGTTTTCAAAAATATCAGTTTTGACAGTTTGAGTTCAACATGTTAGATCTCATGTTTTGATGATAATAAAGAATATTATGAAAAAGATTTGATTAATAAATAAGTTTGAACAAAGGAATAACAGGGAAAAGCATCACTTGAAGTAAGCATTGGAGTAATGAAGAAAGGCCAAGAGAAAAAGCTGAGAAACTTGATCAGAAGCAAGTTTTCTAAGGCATTACTCAAGTAAGTACTCGAGTAATGAAACAGAAACTTGAAGTAACCAGAGACACCTTCAAGTAACCTGCCAACGTTACTCGAGTAAGTACTCGAGTAATAATGTAAATGTTTTCAAGTTGCTCTCGGCCTACCAATGATACTCGAGTAGCCACTCGAGTAACCAGGTAATTCACTTTGAGTTGCTCTCGGCCTACCAACGTTACTCGAGTAGCTACTCGAATAACCATGTAAAAGACTTCCAGTTGCTCTCGGCCTGTCAATGATACTTGAGTATGTACTCGAGTCCCCTGTTTCCAGAAATATGGTGCTCTCGGCATTTTCAACCCTGCAACGTTACTCGAGGAGTTACTCAAGTAACTCACTGTAGTAAGCAAAAACCTGAAGGTAATACTCGAATAACTTGATTTGGTTTTATCATACTTCACTCGAGGCACTACTCAAGTATGCAGGTATTCAATGACTCATTTAAAGTGGATTACTCGAGTAAGTAATCGAGTATGCAAAGTTATTGTGAAGAGAACTTCAAGTCATTACCCGAGTAAGCTATGCACATAAATTGAGTTTACTTGAGTATGTACTCGAGTAACAAGGTAATCAAACTTGAAGTGCTCTCGGCCTTGAAATCCTGCCAACATTACTGGAGTGAAGCATCGAGTAACCTAAAGTTTATTTGAAGGTTTACTCGAGTTGGTATCCGAGTAACCTATTAAGTAAAGAGTGCATTACCCGAGTAGGTACCCGAGTAAACAAGTATTTTCAAAAGTTTGAAATTTTGTTTATCCCGTGCACTACCCGAGTAATATTATGTTTGCTTCTTGACTTGCAGTTTATCAAAGTTTTCCCGATGATACTCGAGTATGTACTCGAGTAAAATTTAATGAATACTCGAGTAACTACTCGATTATGCAAACCCAGAAATTCAGAAATCATTCCAACATTCATTGTTTTGTTTCCTATATGATTAACCTTTCATTGTATTAGTATTCTTAGCATATTTATAGATAAACAATGAAGAGATCTTACCAAATAAGGAAAGTCAAATGCAACGTTCAAACTACGCCTACCGCCACCTACCGCAAACGGATATTTTTTCAAATACTGGAAAAGTCAACTGTGGCTGCGCACTCTCCAACGGACATGAAGAAAATGTTCCAACGGTCTTCACCAACATATCTATATATATGGGAACATCCAAATAGAGAAAACAACAACAAGAACACACAAAAACGTATCATCAAGTTCATTACTCTGTTTTACATTATACTTGTAATTCTATGCTTCAGTGATTCTTATTCACTCTGTGAGAAAGATATTTCATTCAAACTCAATATTTGTTATTGAGATAACTTAAGGTTGTGGAATCTTGAGTTGGGATTGGATTACAACTTGTAAGGAGGAACGAGTGTCCAGGTGAAGGAACTTGCTTGTACTGAGGTGCCAAGAACCCACTGAATCTTGGAAGTTATAGTGAAACTCTCAGAGAAGTTTTGAGGACTGGACGTAGGTCAAAGTGGTTGTGGCCGAACCAGTATAACTCATGGTGTACACTTCGGTGATATTTCTCCTTACTCTTTACTGTTTTGATTTCACCATCAAGTTTTATATTCGCAACAAAATTTTTTAGTATCATCCAATTCACCCCCCCTCTTGGGTGAAACGCTTGCTCTAACATTTGGTATCAGAGCGTAGGTCTTCTTGTTAAGGTATAACAACCTAAGAAGGATCCAATGGCAAGCATGGGTGAAGGAATTCTTCCCGATGGAGCATCCATCACTAGACCTCCCGGTTTCAGTGGAGAACACTTTTCCTTCTGGAAAGCAAAATTCAAAGTGTTCATAATGGCTACCGAATATGGGCTATGGGATGTGATTGAAAGTGGAAACTATCAACCTACAAAGGTTGTAGACTCTCAGAAAATTCCCAAGACGCCAGCGGAATATGATGAGAATGACAAGAAACTTATCACTCTCAACAGCAAAGCAATTCTGATTATTCAAAGTGCTTTGAGTCAAAGTGAATATTTCAGAATTTGCACACTTCCAACAGCAAAGCAAATGTGGGAAGCTCTGGAAATAGCTCATGAAGGTAATAGAGGATGAATTTGAGATTTTAAAGTGTTGTTAATTTTATAATAACATCCCTCAATTTTTTAATTTCAAAAAAAGAAAAGAAAAGGGCACCTTCATCGAAGTGCTGCCACCAACCGGCTGGCATAAGTAAGGATGGAAATAGGATAGGCTTCTTTTAAGCGTGTACAACCCGACCTTGTTTCAGGCCTGGTAAAACCTAACCTTTTTTAGCCAAAAGGCCAAGCTATATGTTTGTTTAAAGGCCTACTTAAACATGCTAGGCTATTTTTCTTAAGGCCTGACCTGCAAGCTGGTAGACCTGACCTATTTAATCTATATAAAATATTTTAATTTGAGACTTTAATATACACACACACACACAATTATATATATATATATATATATATATAATTTTATTCTATATAAAAATTAGGTTTTCTTTTAATTATATTTAGGTTTTAAATAGCCTTTAAGCATATGTAAAACCTATAATTTATAAACATGTATTTTAAAGTCTACTAAAAGCTTACATTTATGTAAGTTTTAGTAGGCTCAAAGCCTACTAATGTAGGCCTGTAGGAAGGCTTCAGGCATGGGTAGACCTTTTAAAGGCTTAGACATGAGCCTTGAAAAAAGCCTGAATTCAAACTTAGGCATAGGCTCAGACCTGAAGCTTCTATTATTAGTTCAAACCTATTTAGCTAAAGTTTGACTTGGTCTAACCTATTTCTATCCTTAAGCACAGATGACTTTTTATTTGGAATGGGAATGACTTTTTTTGTTAAAAAAAAAAATTGGAGCCAAGGCGATGAAGGTGTGATTTGAACCCACCCCACCTTAATTCCAAAAAGCTTGGTGGCCCTTCTTGATATATTAATGCACAACATTATATATATAATAAAAATAAGAAAATGTAATGTTTTACTAATTGACTATACTAATAGTGTGAATGACAATATTTATAAAGATATTCACCATTTCAATAACGATATTTGTAAAAGCATACTTATATTAAAAGGTATTTGACAAAACGAGGAAAATTATTGACTGAAAGCATAAAAGAGATATTCATTAAATGAGCAAAGTCATTGAATTACAACATGGATTTCCTTCTCCTTTGTCTTTGCACTCAAAGCAGCAAACAAAGGACCATCTTTTACATGAACCGCTTAGGTCGCTAACCGAGAAATCAAATCAGAATTATGGCCAATTTTGTTGTCAAAATCTCGATTCAAATTAAACCATAACAATGAAGATCCAACTGAGTAATCATATCAGAGTGATTAACAGCGCAATGTTGTACAAAGTTGAAGCAGGGCATTTAAATCGGTCACATGATTCAAAAAAGCATACAAGTAACAGTATTCATGTATTTTGGGATAAATGTAACTCCCTTATTCTCTCTTATACGCATACAAGTATTTGAAATTATGCCACAAGGACAGACAATTAAAAACACACTAGCTAACATTATTCATGTTATAGAGAGCAGAATACTAGTACTGAAGATTAACCTTTTGTTTGGATGGAAAGAAAATTAGAAGGGAAATAATATTAAGAGGAAAACTCCCAAAAATAATAAGTTTCTTTATCAGTTTTGAAAATTTTTAATCCTAATATTCCCTCTCGTTTTCCCCCACTTCTCTCTCCATCCAAGCATTGGTAATCCTTCTTCATCAGTTTCTTCTTGGCTTCAGGGAAAATTATGGGAAAACCTCAATGAGAGACCTTATACCTAGAATTGGAGTTATCTTATAGGTGGTGAAACCTGCAGAGGAAAACAAGTGGGCCCACTCTTTCTCATTTCTCTCTTTTCCTGGGAGCAGTGCCATTACTGCCAGATCAAATTGCAACTGTGTTTCAACCGATTCATCATCGTAATCTGCCTTGTCATCCTCAACCACTTCGTTTATTAAAACCAACTTCCCTCGTTTGCCTTTGCTTGTTACTGCCTCCTTGCAGTTCTTTAGTAATTTCAGACATCTCTCGTCGTCCCAGTCACATAGAATCCACTGCTTGTCATAACAAGTAACCATCCTCATAATGAATTTCTTTCCATTGTACAAAGATATAAAGACATGCGAATCATATAAATTATATTCTTACTATGATTATTTCACGGTAGTAACTGGTTTCATGGTTAAAAACTCTATGCGCATCTATATATATACACACCCTCTCCATCATGAATGTTTCTTAATATCACGTACTAGTATTTTTTTTTAAAAAAAAAATCGTTGATTTTTTCACATAACTGACTATAAAACTTTCAAACTTTCTAATTAAACGAACTCGTCTAAGTAATCACTTTTATTAGACGTAATTTTAAAATTTTACTTGAAATAACTAATTACTCCCTCCGATAATAAATACAAGAGTTAAAGGGGAATTACAATGAGATCTTTTAAGAAAGGGACTTAATTACTCATACTTCACAATAACAATTGAAGAGCAGGTAATTACAAGTTCAGAGAATGAGATGACAACCTCTCACTTGTTATTGAGATTTCTTAGTAATTAAGTTTCTTATTTGGGACCTCATTGTAATTTTTCTAACTAATTTGCAGTGATTAAAGAAATTAATTTAGTTAGCCATTTATAAAATAAATACCCTTTTCAGTCATTTGCATGGTAACTAACCCTAATAAAAACTCCCTGAAATGTGAAATCAACATGGATAGCATAGAAAATGAATTATAAATTTGGAAGACAAAATAAATTGAAGTCTTATATTTAAGACAACAAACCTCCTAGCTAACGGATCCGGTAGTAGGGGGAGCTAAGCAGATCTGGAATGTTTAGATATGATTTTGGATAGTCTAGATCTGAGTTTTTTTTTTAAATGATGATTTTTTAAATTAATTTTTTTTGAAAGAATAATAGTTAAGAGATTATCTCTCCTTTAGATTTTATACTCATTAAAATAATTTTTTAAAAAGATTATAGACTTTTAGAAGTTTAAGTTTAGACTATCCAGATCAGATCTGACAGTCCAAATCTACTTAGCTCTCCCTGCTCAGCAATTCACTTAGTAACTAAAACTAACTGTTATTAACAAGGGCTCAATAAAAATACGAGCAGCCAGATTATTCTGATTTCAGTGCCTACCTTCAACGTGATAATACCAGCAGCAGGAGGAATAGTTTGAAACATATCTCCTTGGACGAACTTGAGGTTCCCACAGTCCTTCAAGCCACCAACAACGTAAGGCGAATCGAACACAGTACACACCATTTCTGGAAAAGCTTCAACTAAGGCCTTGGCCATGGTGCCAGTGTTTCCCCCAACATCAACAAGAGAGCCACATCCCTTAAACACATCCCTACACTGCTCAACCAACACTTTTACCACCAGTTTTGAATCGCCAGCCATGTAGTCTCTGAAGTTATTGAAAATCATAGGCACATGCCAGGCATAGTCATAGAAAGCCTTTCCGTACGCCGTTTCAAACGGCGTCGGATCATTGTTCTGAAACCAAGCGGGCAAATGTTCCCACGGTTTCACCACGAGTGGGTCAAGCATGCCAAGTAAAAGAGGGGCGAGAGTGAAGGGATGGTCCTTGAGAAAAAGGGTCGATGCATCAGTGAGGACATAGCCTTCAGGGTCGTCAGAAGTTTCTGGAACCTTCTGGAGAGAGAAGAAGCCGGAATGAGTGAGGAAGCGCATCAAGCGATGGAGGTGAGGGGATTTGGAAGGTTGGATTTGAAGGGAAGAGGCGAGAAGAGGAAGAGGCATGGGCTTGCCATGCTTGTGAATGATGTCTGGTATGTTTAACTCTATAGCTGATTTGAGTGACATTGAGTTTATGAAGCTGTAGATATGGTTCCATCCATGGGTTTGAGCATCAAGCACTCTTCTTGTTGCTGCTTCATGGCCTTCGTTTTGGGATCCCATAGTTTTGCTGTTGTTGGTTGGTATCTACTGTACGACAATAAAGTAATTCTCAAATTTATGGTTGAATGCTAGCTTAGTTCATGGTCTACTTATAGAGGCACCTGCTTTTTTGGACTAACATTTGCAAAAATAACTTTTATTCCGACTGACTTTTTACAAACTCAAATTTAGGTAAAAGTTGGTTAGTGTAATATGAATTATGATTGGATATGCTTTTATAATAAAGGATTAGCTTGATATAAACCAATTGAAAAGTCAGTTTTAGAAGTTTTAAATTAAAAAAAAAAAGTCAAAATTCAAGAGTTAAAAACTAAAAAATTTTGCTTATTAAACTTTATAGTTGCCTTTAAGCAACAAGTCAGTTACCCCGAAACTATGCCAAACATCGTTTATAAGAGGCAAGCGTAAGATCTTTCAGGTATTATAATGCCTTTTTCTCTTGCACAAGAAATCAGATTTTAATGATGCTGATTATTTAATATTGAATTTGCATTGTCGTTTAAAACGTTGTGGCGCCATCGGATAATCTCTAAAGATTTAACTTTTGGCCTGATTCTTTCACACAAGAAACATGTGATTATTATGTTACATGCATGTCACTTTCACCTTCGTTTATATATAATTGGTGTTATTCTATCAGCTTACAGATAATAATACATCTCTAATTACATGATTAAATTTAAAGTTAATTACCTCTAGTTTCGAATGCGAATAGATTTTAATTAGATCTACCTTCTCTCATTTTCTCTTCCTATATGCTGCCGTCATTTTCCTCCTTCATAACCATTGGATCAAAATCTAATGGTCCATATTTAATATTTCCTTCCAATTCTTCCCTCCATTGTAACAATATCTTTATAAAATATTAAATAAGAATCATTATTTTAATCTAATGGTCAAAAAAAGGAAAAAGATGACGGTGGACAAAAAAAGGAAAAGAGAAAAGTCAGGTCCATTTTAATCACATTTGTCCTCAGTTATGCAAAACGATGAAAATATGAGGAAGATATTAAAATGTGCAATTTAATATTTGAAATTACCCCTTCCCTTCTTGTTTTTTATAAGATAATTTTTACAAGGTTTTGCTGCTCTTATTCATTAGATAATTTGCAAATTTTTAGGTAGTAATTAATACATTTTTTCTAAAATTTCCTCTGAATAAGAGCATTTTTTAATTAATTAACAGGGTAGTATGAGAGAATAGTGTTTTTAATGAAGAGTATTTGTAGAAAAATAGTTGATTTTGTATAAAATAGGTGATTTTTTCATATAAAAATAAATAAATTGAGTATGGACTATGGATGACGTATTTTGTGCCCCCTCCGAACCTCTTTTTATTCAATTATTAGGAGTAGCAAAATTTTAATAAGTGGGTAATTGTTCTTTATATATAAGCTAAAGAAGCTTTTATGTATTTAATTTCTTATGATTGTTTCTTAGAAATTAAAGGTTCTTT
This sequence comes from Inga leiocalycina, assembly GCA_963242795.1. Lineage (NCBI taxonomy): Eukaryota > Viridiplantae > Streptophyta > Magnoliopsida > Fabales > Fabaceae > Inga > Inga leiocalycina. The sequence continues at coordinate 56,489,124 of OY725329.1, forward strand.
ATTTATATATATTTTAATGCAGAGGTTCTTTTAAATATTGTAATCGTTATTATTGCAAATAATAGACAGTAGCAAAGAATAACAAAATAATTCCAAATAATAAAAATTTACACACCATAAAAAATAAAAAGTTATCACCAATAATAATAAAGATCATCCAATCCACCGCCAAAGGTACAGGATAAGCAATCTTATCATTAAATAATTAATATACAAAAACGGGGATGGGGGATCACTATCCAGTTTAAAATACAAATGCCTCTATGTCTCTCATGACATCGGTGACATTTATATTTTTACTATACCCAATCCGTCTAATCTAGTGCGCAGTGACGAGCCGATCAACAACCTTTGTTTCAATACTACTATATGTTATCCACCAAAAAGTAGAATTAGGAAGGCCTTTCTCTGTTGGATATTTGTAAATCCCAACTGGCAATCAGGTTCCAATAAGATTCGTCTAATATTTTTTTTGCACGAAGATTCGTCTCATGTCGAGCATTATTAATCATTATTAACATGCTCGGACTCAAATTGGATATTTGCAAAATCCCAACTGGCTATCATAAGTACAACTTTAATTTGCATCATATACTCATATATTCCTATTTATAAGACACTTCCAACATATTTCATACGAATTAAGAAAAACCTTAAATTGCATTAATTCTACCATAAAATTCAATAACTTTTTAATTTTTCCCCTATTTAACATACATTATGCCACATAAGAATAAAGTTAATACAATAAAAATTGAAGGGTAAAATTTTACATTCATATGAAAAATTTCTCTTTTTGCCTTATAAATAATATTAAAAAAAATATTCTCTCTGTGCTTTCTAAATAGGACTATATCAAATGAGTATATGACTAAGTACGATGAGCTATAACAAATTACCTTCTCCAGCTCTATAGTTGTTTTCTATAAGGCCCCTATATTATATATCACTTATTATCGATTTTAATCAGAGTAGCAATTTTATAGTTCAAGAAGCATACAGAAATAGCATAAATGCAATGATAATGAGTATTTGATTACACAAATTCCCATAAGGATTATACATAATAATTACAAATAATATAGCTGCATAGGGCTACTAGGGTGTCTAAATCCATTCCAGTGAAACGCTGACATCTTCCCATCTTTGTTCCACCACTACATTCCTCTCGTACAATTCTTATCTTTGTTCTCAGCACACATCCTGTTTTCACTTGTCCAAATTGTTGGTATGAGGGTGAGATTTGAGAAAATCTTAGTAGGAAACAGTTACTATAATATATACATGATAGATGCTATGTGCATGACATGTTATCTTTAATCAGATGCATGCCCTATAATGACATTTCTGCATGCTCAATGTTTCATGCAACATAACTATGGCCATAGTATAAATAGAAACAGAGCTTCATTTATTCAAATATGCTCTACACAATCAAGTAAGGCAATCATATACGTCACTACACAAGCAGAGATATCAAATACATGTAAATAAGGTAAGTCCCCTACATCTGGTCTTTGAGTCCTTCTCTTGTACCTTTTCTTTTTCAATCATTGAAGATGCTTTTTCTTTGACACCTCATCGCCCTAGATGAATAATCATATCATTAAGGTCTTTGCATTAGGCCCAATGTGTAGTTAATAGGCCCATACTAATTCCAAGTACTTGACTTAACATCTTCACCTTTGGAAATTAACTTTATCACTAACTGATATTATCATTTCATTTTCGCATAAGATGTAAATCTGATACATTTTTTACTGAACTTTGAAAAAACATAACTAATTATAGAAAATTCTGATTGGGGTGATTCAAAATTATATAGAACCCTTATTAAGTCTATTTTAGGAAAAAAAAAATACTTCCCACATTCTTCTATCCACACAAAATTCCTAGTTTTCACGTTTTCCCTTGCTGCCAGAAAATATGTCCAGCTTTAACGGTCTAACTTCAAACACTTATAACTTTTTGTATACTTATTCAATTTCTACCCATTACATATCAAATTAAAGGTATTTATGTGTACTTTAAATTTGGAAAATCTCAGGGTCAATGGATAAAGTTTAACTATTAAAAAACGCACCACAACCAAACTGCCTTCAGAAACAAAATTCAGGTGGCTTTAAACATAAACTTCCAAAATCATCATAAATCACCATTTAACCATAAATACATAATTAAACCATTATTAAAACTTAAAAACACCCATTGGACAAAATATGAACAGTACCCACCCTAAAAAAATACTCATCCAAATAATAATCCAATTGGTTCAAAATAAAGTCTACGCTTACCTCTACACGCTTTCGCAACTTGATTGGAAATCCGCCAGTACTCTAGTAAGAGAGATGGCACCAAATACCTCCAAATGAAAATCTAAAACCATAGAAATGAAGCTTAGGATGAGTAGAAGAAAGTTTGTGAAGGATATTTTGAGAGCAAACACCGATTTGGAGGTGAAATCGGCTCAAGAGCTCAAGAGCGGTTATTATTCATCTTCTCTCTTTCCTCTTTCATTTTCTCCCAATTTTTTTTCCTGATTTTCCTCTCCTTTTAGGGAAGTTGCAAGAAATTAATAAGAAGGAGGAGAATTAATTAGCCAATTTATCCAATTTACCTTTAGTTTGTACAAAAACTACCAAGATGCTATTCGGTTGGATTTCAACCATCTAGTGTCTTTTCTCTTTGCTTTTTCTTTCTTCAAGTTGGCTGAAATATGAGGCCTTTTGGAAGAGGATATGATCTCAAAATATCACAATTCCTCCTCCTCAAATAATAATATTTTATTGTAATTAATCATATGTCCTTGATTATTTTATTATCTCTTCTTTCACTTGGCCAAGAAAGCTTCCACATGGCATGACTTGTGTCCAAGTCTTATTTTTCTCTTTACCTTCTCTTGTTTGGACAAAAATTAAGATCCTTTGGGAAGAGATGATAATCTTCAAAAATATTACTTGAGATATTAATATTTAATTACCAAATTAACATATGCTAATTTGACTTTTATGTCATCTTTTCATACTTGGACAAAACTGCCCCCATATGTCATAATTGGGACCAACTAAATATTTCCTCTCTTGTGTCCCTATTTGAATGAAAATTGCATAAAGAAAATGGAGAATAAAAGCTATCTTGCTTTATTGGCCAAATGAATGTTTTGCCCTTATATTTTGTAATTAAATTGTGTTTTCTTCCTTCCCTTTGTATTGGGCCGAAATTCACATGTTTCTTGAGCTCAAGAATTATACCCTTCTATTCTTCATTGTTGGGCATCAAGAATGGGCTTTTATGAAGATACAAATCATATTTTATGTCTTATTGTGGCCCAAAATTCATGTGGCCACCAATTGCACCGTTTGGTTATTTCAAGTACCACTATTCACCATTTTGTTTCCTTTAATATAAGAAATTTTGGTGTCTGAAATTTGAGATGTTATATTTTCTTCACCTTTTCAAGATTTTGTTTAAGATGAAAGTAATTGGTGTCTTGTTAATGCATGATTTAATTTATTAATCTAATGTATACACTTAGCCTTTGATTCATTAGCAACAAGATACTTATTTCATGTACCTTAAATGCACCTATAGAAAGAAAATTCACCAAAACCCCATTGATGATCCTGCCCAATATCTTGTTATATAAATGCCCGTTTTCCATTTGTTTGGGAAAACCACATTTCCAATTGTAAACAAATATAATTAGAGAAATAATATGATAAAAAGATGAAGAATTTTGTATTGACCATATAAGAGCAACATCCTCATATTAACTATACTTCACTTGGGTTTAACAATGACCATCCCTCACTTAAAGGTGATTAACAACTAATTCTAACTCTAGAGATCTAGGAGAGACTTCCTTCTCTATAGAGAGATTCACATTTACCTCTTTTTAACATGGTGTGGACCTCACTATCCAATACACAAAACCACATTAATTAAGACCCTTTATATAGGGTCTTAACCAACTAACTACTCATTTCATCTTAATATCTCTAATACGCCCCCTCAAGTCCGAGACTCTACCACAAATGAAAGTGTTAACTTGCAACATAAACAAGAGGGGATAAACCAAACCATTTTCAACCTACAAAATAATACAAAAAAATTCTTCATAACCCTGTTCTCCATATCCAGTTCTTGATTCACTTCTGAAATGCTTCAATCTGTATGTTTATTAGGAAATTGTTTCCAGCTGCAATTATTGGCTCATTTATAGGAGTGCCACCCAAGCATTGACCATATTTCCTTCATCAGAGTTTCCAATTAGTAATTGATCTGTCGAGTTTCCAAACAGTGGTCTCTGTGTCAATAGCCTCAATATCAAGCTTGATCTCATCCTCATCCTGATTCAAATGTCCATGCAATAATTACATGGTCATTAAGTTCCTACACCTTGAAATTGCAGCACCTTCACTCACCAAGTCATTGTAAACATTACCATCTTCAGCAGCACGAACAAGGTTCAGTTCTTCAAACCTCAAAGCTCAATTTATTTACTAATTTTCTCAATGAAAATTGGTCCACAAAAACAGCCACATGTGAGCCAGCATCTCATCTTCCACTGCTGAATCTTCATTTCTGCCTCTTGTGTATCTTAGCTAAGAACATCCCATAATTCTCATAAAACACTTTTGTTCTTCATTGGTAAGTTCCATGCTTTCACCACCAACCAAGAGCACCAAAAATCTTCAACATTTTACCAATACTTTCAATTGTTTCAGGATCACTAACGCAATCCAAAATTTTCAAGACAGAGTGACTTTCCTGATTCCAAGTCACAAGACCACAGTCCTGGTTGCAAGACGCAGAGAGCAGATCTGTTGCCTCTGCCCATTTCACAAAACAATGAGAAAGGCAGACTTTATGGCAGCAATACTTCCACTGTCCATACAGATTAATAACTGATTATCAGTGGTAATGGATGAAGCACAACTAGCATTGAGGCTACACAACATTACTCCGATTTTGTTTGTATAATCCTGGCAAACCTTCATTCTTCATTAACTTGCTTAGAGGTTGATAAACACCAAGAGAGTGAAATCCTGGTGTCCTTATCTGCCAGAGTATTTTGACCCTCTCCAGGGGCACAACAGCAGTCCTAGAAAGTGCACCGGCAACCCCACCGACAATTAACTCCTTATTCCACCTTTGTATAGAAATACCGAATGAGAAGTCTATTTGTTCAGTGGACGAATTCAATGGCCTGAGGACACCCAGGTATGATATGGGTATGTTTACCAAGCCAATCCTTTTCAGTAGCGATTAGAGACATCAACAGTTAAGAAGAAAAATACTTGAATTCCAACAACTTTGACGAGTGTGTCGCAAAAATAATAGACTGATGGCTCGAAATCTCCTCCGTTGAAGGCTCAAGGATTCAATCCAGAATTATTCTCTGTCCTTGTAACTAAAGGAAGAAACCAAAAATGCGATGTAATGACTTGATGCCATACCCATAATTCAAAATGGCCTCCTGAACTAATCAAAAATCACCAAGATGTACTATTCAACTCACAATAAACAATTTAGATGCCTCCTTAAACTTGCACTTCAGACACGTTTCAAGATATTGATAAACCGGATATTACCATCGAACTCTTTCTCTCTTCCTTTCTAAGCACAATTGCCACGATCTCAATTCTTATTCCAGCCACTTCTCAGAAAACAAAATGAAGCAACCCTTTATGGCAAAGCAAAGGAAACCCCAGATCTGATCCTTTAAAGAACCTTCGAATCGTCTTCCTTTCTCTGTGCCAAGCTGGAGTCGTTATAATCCCCATTCTTTCGATTTGGCAATCTGGATTCTTGGTAGGCGAAAACGTCACCGGCGATCCAAGAAATCCGGCGAAAGATGCCCCAAATGACGAAATTACAGCAGTGGAACGAATCCGTTGATAGAGCGCAATAGAATCGAATGATTCCGTTGATAGCGCGCGATAAAATCACGTTTCCGAAGATTTCTCAAGCCGTGGACATCGCCATTAGCGGGGAATTCATCTCGACTGAGAGCAAACTTCGATTCTCGGTTGAAATTGGAAGAAGAAAAGCTAGACGTTGGATCAATCTTGTGGAGAAAGTCAAGATTCAATCTTGACAAACAACCATGCGACGTCGCTCGGCTAAGATGAGCTCTGTTAGGCAGAAACATTATTGGGCTTCAAGATTGGGGATGCGGTGAAAATCCAATAATTATTGGATTGGACTTCATTATTTTTACCCAAGATAACAGTCTGGCTTTAATATCATGTAAACAAATGTAATTAGAGAAATAATATGAAAAAATGATAAAGAATTTTGTATTAATCATATAAGAGCAACATGCTCATATTAACTCTATCTCATTTGAGTTTAACAATAATTATCCCTCATTTGAGGGTGATTAATGTCAACACCCGTTTCTATTTTGATATGCGCAGACAATAATGAACAAGTTCCATAGACAAACAGAAAAGTATAGTTATACTGATAATAAGTATTTGTTTACAGACAGTCATTAACAAAGTAGAAGTCGATAATAATGACAAATATGTACAGAATGTCCCAAAACTATTTCACATACAAACTATATACAACCACTGTATTTATCTTGGGAAACGTGCATATCAGTTTCCCTTCTCTGCATCCTTGGCTTTCGACCTGTTGGCCCCCGCTGAGACATTTGGATTAGAAAAATGGGTGAGATTCCAAGGAATCTCAGTAGAAACATACGATCAACATATAAAATGCGAAAATTAAATATCCAATGCACCGTATTTAGTAAAATGAAAACTCATATCATCCGTGTGTGTACATAAAATTCAGGACCAACTAACTCATTGAAACCCCTACATATACCTCAGCTGAGTCCTTGACTACAGCTAGGTAAGACTAGTGTACCTCAGCTAGGTCCTAGACCATAGTTAGGTAATGTGCCTCCAGCACGTGTTCAGATCACAAAATACAGTAACACGCATCATACAAATAGTCACATAGTATATGAGAGATAGTAGTCCCTACCTTAACCTCTTTCCTATCTCAAAGGGTCCGCCTCGTAAAATGTGTCAACTATAAGCGTCCAACTCGATTCTAAAACATTAAATGTACAAGAAATATGTCATAACTCATCCAAGTATAATTTTATACACTTCCATAGTGTTTCTTATGGTTATATTAGCCTATGATGAAAATTTACCAAAATGCCCCCGAGACTCCAGCTCGGCCCCGCCATACCCGGCCCGATGGCACGTTTTCCCAAAAGTTTTGACTAGAGCTATCCTAATGTATTTTCATCCAAGGAATCCATTTCCGGACTTAAAATTACCAAATTCAAAGTCAAATTACAAAATTGCCCTTGGCAGCCCTACTTTTAGGGTTTTAAGGGCGTTTCCGTAATTATGCTTTTTCGGCCTTTTCCGAAAAAGTGTCCAACTGTAACCCCACTTAATTTTCCCTCTTGAATCCAATGGAACCATCAAATTATTGAAAATCCAACTCTAAGGCCCTCAAACATCCCTAGCCAAAATTATGGTGTTCTTTGGGAAAAATTGGGGTTTTACGATTTCGGCTCCGTAAACGCGTTCCTTTCTACTCCTAACCACTTTATTAACCATCTAATTGAGTTATAACAACCATTTGAACTAAAATTGGGCAGCATAACCCTTCTAATGTCACATTTCCGAAATTTACAAACAAAGACAATCCGGCGAAATTTCACTGATTAAATTGTCTATAGCAACCAGAATAGTCAATATACGAAGGTTTGGAAGTTACCTCAAGCTCCCATAAGTTTTTCCCAAATATGGCTGAAAACCCTAAGTGCTCAACCACAGATTTTGAGCTTCCAAACCTTAAAGAACAAAGAGGAGTAACTTAGGATCGGAGTTGTACGCGTTAGGAGCTAAATCGTCGGAGAAATGGGCTTACCTTGTGAGATTTCTTCTTCTCTCTCTCCCTAAAACTTGAACGTCTCTCTCTCTCTCTCACTTTCAGGTCTGTTCTATGCGTGAAAATGGGCTGAACGCCCACGTCCACGTCCATGTCCACATCCACAGCCACGGCCACAACCACAATAAAATTCATTAGTTACTACATTCACTTCAGGGAATGGAGTTGAGCCTGTTGGACGGGATTCATGATTTTTCAACAAAAGCTCATTATTTTGTTCAGCCATAAGGAGACAAGAAATTAACTCAGAATATTTCTTGAAACCTTTTTCACGATATTGCTGCTGCAGAAGCAAATTGGATGCATGAAATGTGGAGAATGTCTTTTCTAACATATCATCATCAGTAACATTTTCTCCACATAATTTCAATTTAGAAGTAATTCTGAACATAGCTGAGTTATATTCGCTTATAAATTTAAAATCTTGCAAGCGTAAATGCATCCAATCAAAATGAGCTTTTGGAAGAATGACCTTCTTCTGGTGATCATATCTTTCTTTCAAATTGTTCTAAAGGATAAAAGGGTCCATCACTGTCAAATATTCAGTTTTTAAATCCTCATGTAAATGGTGGCGAAGAAAAATCATGGATCTGACTTTATCTTGGTTGGATGCCTTATTCCTTTCTTTAATCGTGTCTTCTAGACTTTTGGCATTCAAGTGAATTTCCGCATCCAACTTCTAAGATAAATAATTTTTTCCGGTAATACCAAGAGCCACAATTTCAAGTTTTGCCAGGTTTGACATTGTTCAAACTAATAAATGAAAATAATTAAAATATGAAATGTAAATATGCAATATAATAACTATAAATTCATAAAGACAATAAATAATTCATAAGGCAAGATAAGAAAATTAAAACATGTATGGCTTCGGGCCATTTAATCTCATGACTTCAGACCATATATGGATTCGGGCCATTTAATCTCAAAATGAGGAATTAACTATTATCTTCAGGATAAAAGTTGTACATGACTTCTGGCCGTACAATAAGATAAAAGATAAAAATATATATAGCTTCTGGCCATATAATAAGATGAAAAATGTATATAGCTTCTGGCTATATAATAAGAATGGATATGACTTCTGGCTATATTATAAGAAATTAAAACATTATGACTTATGGTCATAATTTCAAGAATCAGATGTGTATGGCTTCTGGCCATAATAACAATAATAATAATATAAAAGAACTTGTAAATAATATATAAAAACAATAACGATCTCCAATCTTAGCCATGGAACCCGATGTTATATAACAATCGGTAAAAGTATCTCTCTAATTTCATATAGTGGCTCAGATTATCCCAGATCTATAAAATAAAACAAGGTATATATAATCATTAAAGAAACCATAAGAAGATCATACTTTCTTTTAGAGCTTCGTGCTGATAACGTGTTATAAAAGTATATGTGATAAGAGAGAAAATTGATAGAATTCAGAGAAAGGAATATAGAATTTCTAGAGAGAAGTTCTCATTCAGTTCAACTGAAACAATCGATTACAGCCCTCTATAGAGAGTTAGAAATCTAACCCTAGTTGCCTAACCATGGTTATATTTAACTTTGGTTACATGACCATGGTTACTTTATATTTTCTTTATGTCCTTCTTTTCTTTTGCTTTTGCTTTGTGTCATGTCCTGACCATGATTATATTTAACTCTGGTTACATGACCATGATTACTTTATATCTTCTTTATATCCTTGTCTTCTTTTGCTTTTGCTTTGTGTCATGTCTTCTTTTCTTCTTTATGTCAAGTTGACTGGAAGATTAATATGAGTCAATGGACATCCACATATTTAATATTCATAATAAATATCAACTATTAAAATTATATTTGAATGACAATATAAATGTCACCGATGTCACGAGAGCCATAGAGGTATGTCTTTTTAACTGCATAGTGATCCCCATCCCCTTTTTTTGTATATTAATCAGGGTTAAGGGGGTAAAAATGTCTCAAAAATTTTTACGAATAGATAGATATTGAGTGTTTGAAGTTTTAAAGGGATAATTTTATCTCAAAAATTTAATAAATAGGGTAATATAGACCTTACTCTAACCAATCCAAATGATGAACTAACAATTAACCAAATATGTTTAGTTTGTTGTACCACATAAAATAGTATGGAAATCATTACGCCACATCATTTAAAAAAACAAAAGTCACTGACAAACATGCCCTTAGCCTTCACCAAACATCTGAACCCCTGGACCTCATTCAATCTCCTCCAACACTCGCAAAATTTGGACTCAGATCTGGAGAAAGATGGGGTGTTGGAGGATCCGATTGCGAGATTTGGGCTCGTCTGCCGCTATCTCTGTCTCTCCGACTCAATCTCGCCTCAGACTCAACAATCCTTCACCTTCTGTGCCTTCCTCACCTTCTTCCTCGTCCGCGTCTACAAAGCCGTGGAGGCCCGTCTCCATTTCTCGCAAGATCTGCATCTCCTCCATCGCCGCCCCCTACTCCCTCTCCTGTTGGCCCTCCGTTCTCACTCAAAGTTGTCGAGCCCGTCTATTGTTGATTTGTGGGTTTGATTAAACTTTGGATATATTGATTCTTTGTTTTACAGAAAGGATTTGAATCATTTGGGTTGAGCGAATCTTTGGGCTTTCTTTTTTTCCATCTTGGTATATTGATTAGTCGGAAAATTTTACTCAGGTTTGGATGTGTTTGGGGTTCAATATGATGAATATTTTTGGGATTTTGCTTCATCACAAATTACTCGCCCTTCCTTCCGTCTTGTCTTCTTCCACTCTTCCCCCTCGTTTTCTTGGCCAAGTTTGAAGAAACATGGAATGCTTTTTGATTTTTGGGGTGCTCATATATCATGTACATGGGCTTTGATCTATGGATTGTTTGGTTTTTGTTGATTCTTTGATTTCTCCATTTTAATTTTTTGTTTTATACTTGATGATGATGAAGGGGGAAGATGCTTGCTTTTTCCAGATTTCCCCCATTTTCTGGGTTTTCTAGTGATTGTTCATGATGAATGATGATGAAGGGACGGAGGCTTTTTTCCATTTAGGGGGTGATTGATGATGAACACAATTTTTTTTTGTTAGTTTGAAATCTGACATGGTAAAAGAAGTGCAAGTGGATGTCACGTTGGTATGCAACATCTTCATAATTTAGTCAACATATTTTGACCGTTTGATTTGTTAGTAGAGGGGTGATATTATCTTATTTTAAAAATTTTCAGAGTAAAATTAACTACCTGAAAACTTCTAGACACTCAATATTTAGTGGTGAAAATTTCCGCCCTTTAACCCTATTAATTATTTAATGATACGATCGCTTATCATGTGCCTTTGGCGGTGGATTGGATGATCTTTATTATTATTGGTGATAACTTTTTATTTTTTATAGCGTGTAACTTTTTATTTTTTGGAATTATTTTGTGATTCTTTGCTACTGTCTATTATTTGCAATACTAACGATTACAATGCCTAAAAGAATCTCTGCATTAAAATATATATAAATAAAGAACCTTTAATTTCTAAGAAACAATCATAAGAAATTACCAACTTATTAAAATTTTTCTACTCCTAATAATTGAATAAAATTAAAAGAGGTTCGGAGGAGCACAAAATATGTCATCCATATATGACAAAATCACCTATTTTATACAAAATCAACTATTTTTCTACAAATACTCTTCATTAAAAACTCTATTCTCTCATACTACTATGTTAATTAATTAAAAAATGCTCTTTTTCAGAGGTAATTTTGGAAAAAATGTATTAAATACTACCTAAAAATTTGCAAATTATCTTATAAATAAGAGCAGCAAAACCTTGTAAAAATTATCTTATAAAAAAACAAGAAGGGAAGGGGTAATTTCAAATATTAAATTGCACATTTTAATATTTTCCTCATTTTTTCATCGCTTTGCATAACAGAGGACAAATGTGTGATTAAAATGGACCTGGCTTTTTTCTTTTTCTTTTTCATCCACTACCGTCTTTTCCCCTTCATGACTATTGATTTAAAATCTAATAGTTCATATTTAATATTTTATAAAAATATTATTATAATAGAGAGAAGGATGGGAAGGAAATAGAGAAAAAGAAGGGAGGGAAATATTAATTAAATGTGAACAATTAAATTTTGATCCAATGATAATTAAGGAGGAAAAGGATGACAACAGACAGGAAGGGAAAAAGAGAGAAGCCATAACGGATTAAAATCTATTCGCATTCAAAACTAAGGTAATTAACTTTAAATTTGATCATGTAATTAGAGACGTAATATTATCTGTAAGCTGACAAAATAACATCAATTATATATATATATCTATATATATGAAGGTGAAAGTGACATGCATGTTTTCAGCAAAAAAAAAGAAAGTGACATGCATGTAACATAATAATCACATGTTTCTTATGTGAAAGCATCGAGTCAAAAGTTAAATCTTTAGGGTGTGTTTGGTTCAACGGAGGTTATGTTAAGTGAGATTTATTTAAGTTAAGTTAGAAGAGGTTATAATGTTGCTTGGTTTAAAAAGAAAGTAGGTGAGGTTTGGTTTATTGTTTGGTTCAAGAGGTTAGGTTAGGTGAGTTAATTATAAGTGGATAAAAATACCCTTCTATATATTTTTCTTCTTCTTTTACAATGTATTTATTAATAATAATTATTTGTAAAATTATTATTTATAAAATAATTATTCTAACAATTATATACACTACTTTCACATATTCTTCTCTTTTTATAATACATAAAAAGATGAGTTATGATAAAAAAAATTGAAGTTAAATTAATTGGAGAAAGGAACACTGTGAGATTTTTGAAGGCATTACTTGAGGGAGCCCTCGAGTAATGGTCTCGAGTAATAGTCCTTCATTACTCGAGGGATTACTGGAGTAATGTGTGAGAAATTGTTCCAGAAGCTCTCTGTCAAAAATTGCATGGCATTACTCGTGAGATCACTTGAGTAATCTGAAAAGTTATTTGAAACATTACTCGAGGGATCACTCGAGTAATCAGATAAGCATAGGAGAAGTTACTCTCGGCCAAGATTTGGATGACATTACTCGAGGGATCACTCGAGTAATGAAATAAGAATTGGAGGCATTATCGAGGGATCACTTAAGTAATCAGAGAAGAAAAAAGATTTACTCGAGGGATTACTCGAGTAATTGTTTTTAAAGAGATTACTCGAGGGGTTACTTGAGTAATTGTACTTGATTACCCGAGTAACCACTCAAGTTATCATATCCTAAATTGTATTTCACTAGGAAGAGCACTATAGATAGGTTGAATAATCAACTCCGGAACATTCTTACCTAATCCTTTCATTCTCTCATAAAGAGATTGACAAGCAAAATCAACTTACATTGAAGAGATAATTAGATATATTGCACATCAACTTACCCCATTACAAAAAAATATGAAGCTTCCGTATGGTTAGCAAGCTACACAATCCTATATTGCCAATTCTTTCAAAATATACATATGGTGAACAAGTGATTATCAAAAATCATTGCTCAATGAGCAAGATATTGTAGCATCAAAAGTCTCCAAAAGGTTCTAAAACTATATTGCTAATATCAAAAGTCTACAAATGGTTAGCAAACTTAGCAAACTAAAGCACTTTAAATCCCTTACAATATCCATAAGTAAGTCCTTGCGGGTAAGATGGGGACATTTAATAAATGTCCTCAGTAGGTCACCATCACTCATAAGAACTCTATAAATCTTGGTGATAATGGTTGTTGAGAAGCCACAATCTTGAATCAGTTTCCAAATTTCTTCCCCAGACAATTGAGTAAGCTTTCTTGATATTTCTCTAGCTATTTGAATTCTTTCTCTAGCTATTTCATTTGCTTCTTTCATTGCTTCATTTCCAGCAATCATGGCTTGATTTCCAACGTTAATGGCCTGTGCAAATTCATACATGACATCCTTAAGCTCAGCCAAGTCAGAATCTTTCTCTTTATTGGAATTCACTCTTTGCTTCTTTCTTGAGGAACCACTTGCAACACTAGGTGAGTTCTCTTGAGTTATGCTATTATCAAGAGCTTCAAAATTGTCTACATTTATCTCATGCTAGGAATCAACATTAACAGTGTTGTTGGCTACATCAAAGAAGTCTATCCTATTGAGTGTGTGATGCCTCTTTCGCATGTCACCAAGTGTACGGGTGCCCTCCTCTGAAGCTCTGTCATTACCATATAATAGAATCATTTTGTCATAGTTTGGGTAAGGAACATTTCTCCAATTCCCAACTTGTGGCTTGGACTACAAAAGGCAAAAGAAAGCAGATATAAAAATGCAGTAATAAAGTAATCACAACTGTAACCGAATTAATGAGTATATGATTAATGGAAAATACTAACCTCTATAAGTTGGTCCAAAACTTCATCCTCAGCGTCCAACGTATGTGATGATGCATTCCAACCAAACCAACTCAATCCATTCTTAAAAATATAAAAAACCATAGAGAAATTTTTTTTCCCACCTATTGTTAATTTTGTCTGTCTATTTCAATTTCAAGCAAGGCACTCATCTCTTTCACAATATTATCGTATGTTGTGCATGTGAATTGTCCATTAACCTTATTGCCACAGTTATATTGTTCCCAGAAAGCATTAATAAGGTAGTCATTCATAGCCTTTGTCCAATTCAAACATTGCTTCTGGTTGATTGATTTTGGCGGCATACTATTACAAAAGTATTAAAAATAAAGATCCAAAATTCAATAAACAATTAATAAAGATCCAAACTTGAAATAACAATGCATAAAGATCTATACTTGAAATAACAATACATAAAGATCCAAACTTCAAACTTATTTCACTCCATGGCGTATTAAAACACATGAGCACTTAAAATTGAAATAAACTTGGAACAAGATCATCATATCATAAACTTCAAACAAATTAAGGCACATTACCACCATGTCTCAGTATCCTATTTTGATAATCTATCCACATCTTATTTGTTATAGTCTCCCTAATTAATTGTCCCCTAGCAGCCTCGTCATTGTCACCACGTCGATCACGACTATTATCAGCAGACTCATATTGGGTTGCAAGTTCACGATCAACTTCTTCTATGAGATCCTCGTTAGGGTCAATGCCCATCAAGTAGTTATGAAGAATGCAACATGCTCCAATGATAAATGTTTGAGTTTTTACTCCGTACGTAGGCTCAGATGAATTGGCTAAAATCTCAAATCTATTTTTCAGAACACCAAAAGTTCTTTCAATTGCATTACGCAACGATGAATCACTACTATAAAAGTATTTTTAATGTCACTAATTAACAATCGTTTTTAGAAAACAGAAGTTGAAAAGAAGGCGGTGGGTTTTTTGACAACCGTTTTTGTGAAAACGGTCGTTAAAAGTCACTTTTAAGGACCGTTTTTCAAAAACGGTCGTTGAAAGTGAAGACTTTTAACGATCTTTTTTCAAAAATGGTCATTGAAAGCGTCCCAAATCTATTTTAATCCCAATCATATCTCCTCTATTAGTCACGTCTCTCCTTCTCAGATCCACCTTTGAGCCGTAGTCTAACCTCGAATCACATCATCTGGCCCCTCTCCGATCCTAGACATGACCTCCAGCTTATTCTCTGACCCAATCGTAACCTTCACCCTCCTCTCTGCCAGCGTTATCGCAAACCCTCTCCTCCTTGGCCTCACCCCGATAATCAGGAACATGCTCAATCCATGCACAAGAGTATGATGTGCGTGGATTTTTAGCACTTCCAGTCTTTGAGCAAAGTAGTAACATTTGCTTGGGTGTTAATGAGGTTGTAATGATAACCCAGAAGATTAAGTATTTCCCTGAGCTTGAGAGTGTTTGCAAAGCACTTGAGGTTTTCCTCTTTGCCTTTTTATATTTAATTTTGTTTGGTTATCATTTTTGGAAGTTGAATTGCAATTATATTTGGGGTTTACTTCCTGAAACGAAAAGTTTGAAATTTTGTTTGAATGTTGCTCGTTAGAAATTTCTATCCCAAAACTTAAGTTCTATACAAGATTTTTTTAAAAAAATAGAGGGATACAGCGACTATTTTTGCAAAAATGGTCGTTGTATGTCACTTACAACGACCATTTTTGCAAAAACAGTAGTCGTAAATCCCTTACAATGACTGTTTTGAAACGGTCGTCTATTTTAAAAATTTCAACGACACTCACATATACGTCCCCCTGAAAATAGTTATCTAAAGGGCATAAAAACGGACGTTAAAAGTATCTTTTGTAGTAGTGTAATGCCTCAAATTGAACAATTCTTTATAGTGTTGGGGGGATTTCTTTCTGAATATTCTTTCAAGTGATAACGGACCCCTCTATATGGTGTAATCAATCCACTAGTTAGCATGAAGCCAGCATCCACAAGGTAAATTTACTTTCAGGAATTTTGAGCTTATCTTCTCGTGCCAATGCATTTTTAATAATCCTAGAATCAGATGTCGTGCTTTCCCATCCAGTGAGTACGTAAATAAATTTTAAATCAAATGAGCAAGCTGCTAACACATTTTTTATGGGGGAGTCTTTCCTACCACAATATCGAGGAGCATCCTTACCAGATACTTTCACACGTATATGTGTTCCATCAATGGTACCAACACAATCCTTAAAAAAGAGGTAAAACCTATCATTTGCACGGATTTCAGGAGGGACTGTTGTCCTATCAGGTTGTATAACAAACTTATTTCCTACTTCAATGATAACTCTTAACACATTATGAAGATGACGACTAATTGTCTCACCAGATCGTCGAAAGAAGAAATTTACCACACGATTTTTTGCTCTATGGGATAATATGTAAAGAGTTTTTGCACTTGTTCTTCTACAGTAGACCATCTTGTGGAATCTCCCCTCCCTTTCTAGCAGGGCACATAATGTTAGGAAAGCTCTAGGACTTATACGTATGATATTGCAGCTTCTTTCATTAGTACTTATTTGACTCATTATTTCTTCACACATACTTTACCTTTCTGAACTCATGCTATAAGTTATTCTTCTTTTATGGCTCCTCCGAATAACTAGGTAGACAAAAACACATGTGAGTAGTATTATAGCTTTTTGATGCAAACCAGCCATCAACAACGCAAGACTAAATTGTTTAAATGCCAACTCCATCTAACACACCAAGGTGACATGCACCTAATTAATACTAGACCACTTGAGACATATCAAATAGCTCCAAAAAGTTAAAGTTCAGCAACAACTATGACTTATAATGTGTTAGTATCTGATTATGGAATTGCAGAATATAAAAATCACAAAGTGGAAAATAAAAGTAATATATACAAATCTGTTCATTTCAAATTTAGCAGACAAATAAAACTATTCATTTAATACTGAGCGACATACAAGAAGTACATTTAGACATTTATGATTGGTACTAACTTAATCAGGTTTCACTACAACAGAAATTAAGTGCACAACAAAAGTAACACATCAAATCCCAGATCAGACAAGGAATCACAATAAAACACATTAGATTCCAAAAAAGCTAGATCGAAACAGGGAAGAGCAAAATCCTTGATCTACCCCAACGAACGAGCAACCAATAGCAAAATCATCACAAAATATAATCTTACCTGAACGAATGAGCAACTGATAGAGCAGGAGGCGGCGGCGGCGGCTGGATCTACAGGACCTGAGACAATGTTAGAGGAGTAGCGTGGCGAAGGAGTCGACTCGATACAGGAAAAAGGACCGGTAGCTACCTTTGACAATCAACGATGGTGGCAGCTGAGGCAGTCGGCGGCAACAGCGGCTGGAGGATCGGCCGGAGACAACTCTCAACTGCAAAGCGCACAAACAAGATAAGAGAAAATGGGATTTCGTGCAGGAAAGGGAATGAAACAAAATGAACCGCGGACGAAGTGACGACTTTTAACAGGGGAGGGCAGTGCTGGAATTTTAAAAAATTGCCATAGGCAATTTAGACACAATTGGACACAAAAATTCTCTCACCTAGAAAAAACCCCAAATTTGAAGGTTTTGTAAAGTGGGAGAGGTTACCACTAGAGGACAAAAAAACCTCTCACACCTAACGTAACCTCCTTCCAACCAAACACCTATTTTTAATCTCCAACCCCACCCCAACCTAACCTAACTTAATAAAACCTCAAACCAAACAAAGCCTAAAGAGACCAAGGAGGAAAAATATCTAATTTTAGTTTGTTTTTAAAAGGGCACTCTCGTAATTTCATAGTGCTGAAACAAAACAAAATCCAATAGTTGACAATGTCGGGGATTCGAAGTCAGCATTGCAAAGATTCAAGGCCACCTCCAATGCCACCAAACAACTGGCATTTCTTTCCTATCTATTTCCAACAAATAATAATAAATATTAATAATTAATATATATATATATATATATATATATATAT
Organism: Inga leiocalycina; assembly: GCA_963242795.1. Lineage (NCBI taxonomy): Eukaryota > Viridiplantae > Streptophyta > Magnoliopsida > Fabales > Fabaceae > Inga > Inga leiocalycina. The sequence continues at coordinate 56,507,410 of OY725329.1, forward strand.
TAAAATGACTAATTATCTTATACAAATGTGTGTGTATTTTCAGGGTCACTATAGCCAAGGTATAGGCTTGTTTAGAAGACTACTTCCTTAAACATGCTAGGGTTTTTCCCCCCTTAAAGCCTGACTTGCAAGCCTGTAGGCCTTACCTGTTTGATATATATAATATATTTTAATTTGAGACTTTGATATATATACAATTACATATATAATTTTATTCTACATAAAAAGTAGGTTTTTTTTAATAATTATTTTAGGCTTTAAATAGGCTTTAAGCATATGTAAAACCTATAATTTATAAACATGTACTTTAAAGCATAAACTTACATTTATGTAGGTTTTAGTAGGCTCAAAGCCTACTAATGTAGACCTATAAAAATGCTTCAGGCTTGGGTAGGCCTTTTAAATGCTCAAGCATGAGCCACCAAAAAAGCATGAATTCCAGCTCAGGCATACGCTTAGGCTTGAACCTCTTATTGTGGGTTCAAACCTATTTCGCTAAAATTTGGCCTGTCATGGCCTATTTTCATTCCTAAGCATCGATGGCTGTTTTTTCATAGTGAGAATAGTTTTTTTTTGTTTTAAAATAATAATAATTGAAGCCAAGGTGGTGAAGGTGCAATGTTAACCCACCCTATCTTGATCCCAAAAAGTTTGGTAGCCCTCTTTGATATATTAATGCACAATATTATATATATATATATATATATATATATATATATATATATATATATAATATTTTCTTATTTTTATTATATATATATAATAAAAATAAGAAAATATAATTTTTACTCACTGACAATACTTATACAGTAAATGACAATATTTATAAAGATATTTATTATTTCAATAATGAAATTTGTAAAGGTATACTTATATTAAAAGGTATTTGACTAAATGAGGAAAGTTATTCACTAAAGGTGTAAAAGATATTCACTAAATAATTAAAGCCATTGAATTACAACGCAGACTTCCTTCCCGTGTCTTTGCACTCAAAGCACCAAAAAAAGGACCATCTTTTACATGAATCCCCTTAGGTCACAAACTGAGAAATCAAATCAGAATTATGGCCAATTTTGTTGTCCAAATCTTGATTCAAATTAAACCCTATCAATGAAGATCCAACTGAGTAATCATATCAGAGTTATTAATAGCACAATGTTGTACAAAGTTGAAGCAGGGCATTTAAATCGGTCATATGATTCAAAAAAGCATACAAGTAACATTATTCATGTATTTAGGGATAAATGTAACTCCCTTATTCTCTCTTACAAGCATACAAAATATTAGAAATTATGCTACAAGGACAGGCAATTACAAACACACTAACATTATTCATGTTACTGAGAGCAGAATACTAGTATTGAAGATTAATCCTATGTTTGGATATAGAGAAAATTAGAGGGGAAAGAATATCATGAGGGAAAACTCCCAAAAATAGTAAATTTCTTTATTTTTTTTGGAAGTTTTTAATCGTAGTATCCCCCCCTATCCCCCCCCCCCTCTCTCCATCCAATCATAGTTAATCCTTGTTCATCAGTTTCTTCTTGGCTTCTGGGAAAATTATGGGAAAACCTCAATGAGAGACCTTATACCTAGAATTGGAGTTATCTTATAGGTGGTGAAACCTGCAGAGGAAAACAAGTGGGCCCACTCTTTCTCATTTCTCTCTTTTCCTTGGAGCAGTGCCATTATTGCCAGATCAAATTGCAACTGTGTTTCGACCGATTCATCATCATAATCTGCCTTGTCATCCTCAACCACTTCGTTTATTAAAACCAACTTCCCTCGCCTGCCTTTGCTTGTTACTGCCTCCTTGCAGTTCTTCAGTAATTTCAGACATCTCTCGTCGTCCCAGTCACATAGAACCCACTGCTTGTCATTCCAAGTAACCATCCTCAAAATGAATTTCTATCAATTGTACAAAGATATAAAGACATGCGAATCATATAAATTATATTCTTACTATGATTATTTCACGGTAGTAACTGGTTTCATGATTAAAAACTCTATGCGCATCTATATATATATACTCCCTCCATCATGAATGTTTCTTAACATCACATACTAGTATTTTTTAAAACAAAAAAAAAATAGTTGATTTTATCACATAACTAACTATAAAACTTTCTAACTTTCTAATTAAACGAACTCGTCTAAGTAATCACTTTTATTAGACGTAATTTTAAAATTTTACTTGAAATAACTAATTACTCCCTCCGATAATAAATACAAGATCTAGGGGGAATTACAATGAGACCTTAAGGAAGGAACTTAATTATCTATAAGTCCTAATGACAATTGAAGAGCAGGCAATTACAAGTTTTAGGGTATCAGATGACAATATTTCACTTGTCATTGAGACTTCTTAGTAATAAAGTTTCTTATTTGGGACCTAATTGTAATTCCCCTAACTAATTTGTAAAGATTAAGGAAATTAATTTAGCTAGTCATTTATAAAATAAATTCCCTCTTTAGTCATTTGCATGGTAACTACCCCTAATAAAAACTCCCTTAAATGTGTAATCAACATGGATAGCATAGAAAATGAATTTTAAATTTGGAAGACAATGTAAATTGAAGTTTCATATATAGGACAAAAAACCTCCTATCTAATGGATCTGGTAGTAGCTAGGGAGAGCAAAGCAGATCTGGACTGTTCAGATATGATTTTGGACGGTTCAGATATGAGTTTTTTTTTTAAAAAAAAACTGATAAATTTTTAAATAAAAAATTATTTTTGAAAGAATAATAGTTAAAAGATTATCTTTATTTTAGATTTTACATTCATTAAAATAATTTTATTAAAAAAATTATATACTTTTAAAAACTTAGATCTAGACTTTCCAGATTAGATCTGAATCTACTTAGCTCTCCCATCTCAGCAATTCACTTAGTAACTAACTCTTATTAACAAGCGCTCAATAAAAATACGAGCAACCAGATTATTCTGATTTAAGTGCCTACCTTCAATGTGATAATATCAGCAGCAGGAAGAATAGTTTGAAACATATCTCCTTGGACGAACTTGAGGTTCCCACAGTCCTTCAAGCCACCAACAACGTAAGGCAAATCAAACACAGTACACTCCATTTCTGGAAATGCTTCAGCTAAGGCCTTGGCCATGGTGCCAGTGTTGCCCCCAACATCAACAAGCGAGCCACATCCCTTAAACACATCCCTACACTGCTCAACCAATACTTTTACCACCAGTTTTGAATCGCTAGCCATGCAGTCTCTGAAGTTATTGAAAATCCTAGGCACATGCCAGGCATAGTCATAGAAAGCCTTTCCATACACCGTTTCAAACAGCGTCGGATCATTGTTCTGAAACCAAGCGGGCAAATGTTCCCACGGTTTCACCATGAGTGGGTCAAGCAGGGCAAGTGAAAAAGGGGCAAGAGTGAAGGGATGGTCCTTGAGAAAAAGGGTCGATACATCAGTGAGGATGTAGCCTTCAGGGTCGTCAGAAGTTTCTGGAAGCTTCTGGAGAGAGAAGAAGCCGGAATGAGTGAGGAAGCGCATCAAGCGACTGAGGTGAGGGGCTTTGGCAGGTTGGATTTGAAGGGAAGAGGCGAGAAGAGGAAGAGGCATGGGCTTGCCATGCTTGTGAATGATGTCTGGTATGTTTAACTCTATTGCTGATTTGAGTGACATTGAGTTTATGAAGCTGAAGATATGGTTCCATCCCTGGGTTTGAGCATCAAGCACTCTTCTTGTTGCTGCTTCATGCCCTTCGCTTTGGGATTCCATAGTTTTGCTGTGGTTGGTTGGCATCTACTGTATGACAATAAAGTAATTCTCGAATTTATGGTGGAATGCTAGCTTAGTTCATGGTCTATTTATAGAGGCAAGTGCTTATTTAGATTAAACGTTTATAAAAATGACTTTTATTCTAATTGACTTTTTACCAACTCAAGTTCAGGTAAAAGTCGGATAGTGTAATATGGATTATGATTGGATGTGCTTTTATAAAAAAAATTAGTTTGATATAAACTTATTGAAAAGTTAGTTTTAGAAGTTTTGAATTTAAAAAAAAGTCAAAAGGCAAGGTTAAAAACTAGAAAATTTTGTTTAAACTTTACAGTTGCATTTAAGCAACAAGTCAGTTACCCTAAAACTATGATGTTTGTAAGAGGCAAGGGTAAGATCTTTCATCTTTCAGGTATTATAATGCCTTTTTCCCTTGCACAAGAAATCAGATTTTAATGATGCTGAATATTGAATCTTGAATTTGCATTGTCGTTTCACCATCGGATAATCTCTAATAAGCCCGTTTTTAGCACAAAAAGCCCAAATAAAACTGTAACCTGTTTTGTAAGTGTTTGGTACAGTGTTTTCGCAAAAAAATATAAGCCCAAATTCGCTGACTTATTGATAAGCCTGAAGTTGAGGCTTTTTTTTAAAAAAAAGCTGGGTATTTTTTTTTACTAAATCTGAATATCATGTTAGTTCCATCTTTTCCTCACGTGGAGCCCAATAAATTTAGTGTCAATTTTATTTCTTTTCCATATAATAATATAATATATAAAGAGATACGTGGGACCCACGAATTCTCTTTAGCATTTGAATTTGACATGAGCTCTTATCATCAACGATTTCCATCTCTCTTCCAATATAATAATATAATATATATAAATATATACGATGGCAATATATATATATATATATATTATACACACATATTGAATATCGCATATATGATCTATCTAAAATTTGAAGAATATACAAATACCCTTCAAGTTTTTACTTTTAAAAACGCACTTATACAATCGTTAATCCAAACACGTTTTGACTTATGAAAAATCACTTATTCAACCGCTCATCCAAACATGTTTTGACTTATAAAAAATCACTTATTCAATCGCTCATCCAAACATAAATCATGAATCAAAAATTGAATTTTTTTAAGTCATTTTTAATAAATCAGAATCACAATAAGTCATTTTTTCTACCACTCTCACAAACACACACTAAGCCTTATCAAGTTACATCATAGGAGTATATTGTTATACGGGTCTCATTTTACTGATCCACGCGTCTTTCTTCTACTGTAGTTCTCAACTAACACTCAGCCGCCACTAATTGTCATTTTCGTCTTTGGGAGAGTTTGGGATCACTTATTTGATCCAATAAGCCCGTTTATACACCAATAAGCCCAAATGTTCTCGCAATACGTTTTTCCCGAGTTTGGTTCAGTGTTTTAACAAAAAAAAAAGCCCGAAAGGAAACCCGTTTTAATAAGCTCAGGAGTGAGGCTTTTTCAAATACGTTTTAGGTATAACCGTTATTATGGGCATTTAATGCCCATAATCTGTATCTGTACGAATCATCAGTTCCATCGTCTTCACTTACTCAAAGCTCGTCCCACACCAGAAGAGAAGATCTACAAAAAGCTCGTCCCTCTCTCGCTCGGCGGCCGAGTTCCGAGTTCCGAGCAGTTGAAGGCGTGGTGTTCGAGCAGTGGCTGGTCAAGCAGTTGAAGCCGAGTTCCGAGTGTGGCTGGTCGTTCGAGTTCCGAGAATCTTCCGATCTGCAGTCTGCCGGACCGTTGGTGGAGGTGAGCTTCGACGGTGTGTTGAGGTCTTATTTCAGCCATTTTTAACACACACGGTGGTGGATCTGTTGTATATTTTGGCATTTTCGGCCACGATTCGAACCTCCGTCTCTGTCTGGTTTTTTTTTTTGCCATTGCTCTGTTTTGCTTGTCGGTCCTCCCTCCATTTGCAAGGTAAGCTTCACAAGTTGCATTTTAGATGAGTTTTGAGCTTTGAGGTTCGAATCGTGGCTTTCGTTCGTTACTCCGTCTCTGTCTGGTTTTTTTTTTGCCATTGCTCTGTTTTGCTTGTCGGTGGACTGTGTAAGATTTTGTTGTCTTTTTTGTTCTTGTGTTGCTCTGTTTTGGCGGCGAGGCAGAGAGGAGGAGGAGAGCGAGGATTAATGCACATCTTGGTTCTTTGTTCTGGTTGAATCTCGTCGGTCTGAACGTGTTTCTGCCTCTATGAAATACGCATTTGAACTGAGTGGATAATTGTGCACTGCAATTTGGTTTTTCCATTTCATTATTGCTCAGGAAAATCATTTGTTTGAATCACAAATGTTTTGGTTGCTTCTTGTATATTTTCGACACATTGAGTTCTGATTCTCGTTTATGAGCAGGAGTTGATATTCATGGCATCCTTCTTCTCAGAACCTTGATTGGAAAGGTGTGATGATTTGCATTGTGCTTTTCCTTTTTGGTTAATAATATTTAGATAAATGTTTTTGCTATTAATTTCAAGATTCCTCTAGTGGCTAACAGATATTTGGAAGCATTGGTTCAGTTGGAGGTGGCCTTGCTTTAGGTAAAGAAGGCCCTCTTGTGCATACTGGTGCTTGTATTGCTTCTTTGCTTCGACAAGTAAGCCTGTATTCCTAGGTTCTCAATGTTGTTTTGTTATTAGCGTCCCGATTGATTTTAGCTTCAGAAGTTGGGCTTTGAAATGTTGAACTTCTTAATTGTTCTATATCTTCGTTCCTCAATGTGTTAAATTTATAGCTTCAATTCCAACCCATGACTATATCTTCGTTCCTCAATGTGTTAAATTAAATGGCAGTACAAGATTATTGTAGTACAGTATATATTTCAAAGCTTAACATACATTCTTCTAACAAACCATCATTATTTGGATCATAAATTCATCAAACTGAAGCCACAACTAATGGGGGTTAGGTGTTTGGTTACACACACACAAACATATCACAATCATGCTTAGTTAACTATGTAGTTATGTTGGCTAAAGTTGCATGATATTAATTATTCTATATGTCATCAAGATTTATGTAAAGTGAAACTTTTCCATAGAGAGATGAATGACAGAGCGTTATGGGATGATGCGTCCACTGAGATTTTTGTCTACGCCATGGTTGATCAAATCTTAAAAAAAGAATGACGAGGGTTGTCTTTTTCAAAAGATGGTTGGGAAGCTATTATTGCTACATTCAACGAGAAAACTGGGAAAGCGTATGACAAGAAACAGTTAAAAAATAAGTTTGATATGTTAAGGAAGGATTTAAGGACTTGGGATGCGTTAATAAAAGAAACCGGTGTGGGCCGAGAGCCTGGAACCGGAAATGTCGTTGCTTCGGCCGAGTGGTGGCAGCGCAAATGTCAGGTTAGTGATTCCTACTGAAACTTATAATTCAGTAGCCTCAATCACCTTTTGTAATATAGTTAATGGCTTTGTTACTTGTCTGTATGTAGGAGAATTCGGCGTATAGAAAGTTTCGCCGTTCAGCCCTCAGGAACGAAAGAGAATTGAGGCTTATATTCAAGGACGTCGTGGCAACAGGCGAGGATGAACAAAATCCGTCGTTCATACAGACACAGACACAGGAACATGATGCAGAGAAGAGGATGTGTACCGACCTACTATGGTCGAGGAGGAAGGTTCAGGGGACAGCGAGGACGAGAATTTTGGAGTTGACCCAGCACTTAGCACAGGAGTGACGGATGAGCTAGCGAGCGTCGGGTTATCCTCCCAAACTCCTCCCTCTGGTCCAGGCGCATCATCTTGTCCAACTAATTCCGGAAGTCAGGGAAAGCGGAAACGATTTGATTTCTTCGGGAAGAAAAAGAAGCAGAAGATGCCAGCGGCAAAGCAGATTGCGGATGCGGTTAGTGTCATGGCAGAAGTATCGAAGAGTAGATCTACAACCATCAGCGAGATTCAAGCAAGGAGTGTTGATGCCGCTGTTGCAGCCTTGCTTGAGTTCGATGAAGTGCAAAAAGATGAGGACTTTCAAATCCGCTGCTTCAAGGTCATCATGGACAAGACTAGTCGGGACACATTTTTCTCACTTGTTAAGCGGAAGAAGGATAGTGTGATTGCGTGGCTGCGTCTTATGGTTGCGACCGTTGATTGAGTCGCTACGAATTATGTTCTTAAGTATCGATATGCATGCTTCGTATTTTGTTTATTGTTAACGACCCTTGCATTGAACTCTATGGCTAAATAGTTTAGTGTTTATTGTATGCATGCTTCGTCTTTTGTTTTTACTAGACCAACAATGCTAATTTCGGATATATTATGTATATTCTAATCCGACGTTCGTTTTATGAATTATGTTTATGTTATATACGTTTGCAACCAATGCACAGGTTACAGTTGCAATGGAAAATTGGATGGAGGAAGAAGACGACGACTCTTCAATACTAGCTCTTATCGATGAAGAGATAACAGAGTATGAACAAACAGCTGCGTTAGTGTGTCAATATTGGACGAGGTTCATATGTAAAGAACCTCGTAAAACGGGTTCATGACCCGGTCATTTATTTGTCCAAGATATTTTGGTTGAGCATGAATCACAATGTCATGACATGTTTAGAGTTGAAAAACATGTATTCTACCGGTTGTGCAGTAAATTGGTCGAACATGGGTTACAACATTCTAAGAATGTCGGGGTCGAAGAAATGGTTGCGATGTTTTTGCTCACAGTTGGCCATGGCGTCTGTAATAGGATGGTCCAAGAGTTGTTTCAGCATTCAGGGGAAACTGTCAGTCGGCTATTGCACTTGGTACTAGAGGCTTGTTTTAGCCTAGCTCGAGAATATATCAAACCCTCTGATCCCGAATTCAAAGGATGCCACCCAAAAATCCTCCACGATCCTCGCTATTATCCCTACTTTAAGGATGCCATTGGAGCTATAGATGGAACTCACATCAAGTGTGTGATCACTGGTCCCAACCGGGAAAGATATATCGGGAGAAAAGGTTATACAACACAGAACGTAATGGCTGTATGCGATTGGGATATGTGTTTTACGTTCGTGTTGGCGGGTTGGGAAGGATCTGCATATGACGCTCGTGTGTTTGATGCTGCTGTCTCAAATCCAGCTCAGAATTTCCCTCATCCACCTCCAGGTATATTTTAAGCCTACTCAGTGTAATTACTTTCTGTGCGCACTTTGCTTAATCTAACACCTTCAAAATGATTTGAGACATTCATTAGGCAAATATTACTTAGTCGACGCTGGATATCCCACACCAGTTGGGTATCTTGGTCCATACAGATGTAACCGCTATCACCTGGCAGAATTTCAGCGTCGTCCTGGTTTGGCAAATGCTAAAGAGACCTTCAATTACTATCATTCAAGTTTGCGGTCAACTATTGAAAGGACTTTTGGCGTGTGGAAGAATAGATTCGAATTATTGCAAAAAATGCGCAAATACTCCTACCCAACGCAAGTCCGCTTAGTTGTGGCAACTATGGCCATTCATAACTTTATTAGGAGAAATTCTCAGAGTGATGTTGATTTTGGCGAAGCAGAAAGTGGCAATGTAGCTCAGGGAGATGATAATACTGTAGACGATGCGGCTTCCTCGTCTAATGTTGCTGCGACGTCTTCAACCAGAATGAATCGCATTCGTGACATGATTACACAGCAACTTGTACGGAATTTATGATCCCAATTAGTTATGTAATCGTTTTTTGTGAAATTATGTAATTTCCTAAGTTATTTGGTTTTTTAGCTCAACGTTACCTACGTTTGGACTTCGTACTACAATTGTGGCCATTGAAATTCTAGATTGGGAATTATTTGCTCTAGTGGCATAATAGAGTAAATCACAATGTGTTTATGTTGTTATAATTTCTGAAATTTCATTCCTAGTTTGCACTTCATTTTATGATTTACAAGTTTGCATTTTAGATATCTTCTAGGCCTAGATGATATATTACTGTTGGATATCCCATATATGATCTATCTAAAATTTGAAGACTATACAAATGCCCTTCAACTTTTTTTTTTAAAAACGCACTTATACAATCGCTAATCCAAACATGTTTTCACTTATGAAAAAGCACGTTTTCAATTGCTTATCCAAACATAAATCACGAATCAAAAATTCACTTTTCTTTTAAGTCATTTTTAATAAGTCAGAATCACAATAAGTCATTTTTCCTACCGCTATCCCAAACACACACTTTAATTTGTAAATGATCGTGCAGATCGACGTCGAAGTAATTAAAGTTAAACCGTAAAATTTATAAATGTTGAACTTTCAATACGTTATAAATATTAATTACGTGGATATTCATTGATTCATATTTTAATCAATATTAATTCATATATTAATCAGCATTTATAAATATATTGTTGAGAAACTAAAATGTTAATTAATAATACGAAGAGTCATATAATATTAATTGTACCATTTATAGTATATTAATTATGACCTCTGATAGTGACTTTTGGAGGCTATAAATAGAGGTCTTATACATAGCATTGTAATGACAAGAAACAAGAGTGAATGCGATTCCCCTTCGTTCCTTTCACAATTTTTTCTCTATCGTCTTGCTCTTCTCTCACTACTACAAAAAGGGGTTATAACGTCCCAAATTTGGCACCTTTAACGTCCCAAACGGGGGGACGTATATACTGGGGGCATAGTAAGTTGTAAGAAACGACGTCCCAAATATTAGGGATGTCTAAGGTGGGACTTTAGACGTCCCAAATGACATTTGGGACGTCAAAAGTCCCCCCTGGGTGGGACTTTAGACCTCCCAATTCTTAATTTGGGACGTCTAAAACTTATATTTTTTTTATACCATAATTTACATTCTGTATTACCCAACGAATTCAAACTGCAGAAACAGAATAGAAGATGGATTCATAAACCACACTGTCCATTACAAACTGGTAAGGACATCCAGCACTACAATCTTTACTATATATACATACAATAACAACTCATACAACCTACTACTATATATATCAACAATAACAACCAGAAAGTGTCAAAACGCTGTCATCATCCACAACTACAACAGTTGATATAAAATAAAAAGTTTACTGCTCTATATGTTGAAGAAGATGTCCAGCCAAAAGATCTCTGATCAAATCAAGGTCTTCACGTAGGTAGGCATCTTCATTATCAAAAATCTGAAAATTAGAAAGTAAGCTTTGATGAAATGAATCTAAAGCAAATGAAGTAATTAGCATTTCGATTAGAACACCAAAAATATTATAATTTGAGAATGAAGAAGCGATTACCTTTTCAAAATCGCTAGTAATTCCACTTTGAGTTGTTATACATATAAAGTATAACATAATATCCGCATTCAGTGTTGTCAGGTTGCCGAGGGCACTTTAAATCAAAGGGATGCAATTGGTTGTTAAAATCAATAAAGGTATGTCTAAAAGAACCGTCAATGAAACAATTAGCTAGGATCGAATGTACTTACTATCGGATAAAAGCACTTTGGCTTTTTAACAACTGTCCCCTCGTGTGACCCACCTAGGACTCTATATGTTTGACAAGTACTATCATGAAAAGCAAAATGAACAGAAATTAGAACCATTCATTTTTTTTAAGAGTAAATGAAATACAAACAGAATAACTTACGTGTCGAAGACGGATTTTGTATCTTTGTCTGGCTTTTTACTCAAGGGATCAAACCAATAGACTATATTGCGGCGGGGACATATAACACACAAACTCCAGTGGTAACTTTAACAACATGTACACATTAAAATGAAGTTAGATGAGAAGACAATTATTTATTTTTGGAAGATACCACATAACCTTTAAAGGTTGCCTTTTACTTGTCACATCACCACAACCACAATCTTTTTTCACTTTGTATCGTGCAGTTTTACACTTAGGACACTCACTAAGACCTCCATACTCATTTTTGTACAGTACGCAGTCATTAGGGCAATCATGTATCTTTTTATACTCCATACCCATCGTAGACAGGATTTTCTTGGCCTCATACATACGATTTGGAAGTACATTATCCTCTGGAAACATATCACACAATAGTTCAAGCAGCAATGTGAAACTACTATCGGTCCACCCACAAGTTGCCTTTAAGTTAACCAAATGTAATGTTCCCGTCAGCCGCGTGTACTTACTACCATTGTACAATGGTGTCTCTGCATCACTCCGCAGGCTGTCATACTTCTGCGATTGCGCAAAGGATTTTGCCTCAACATCGTTAATCATTTTCTCCATTCTATCTTCACCTATGATATCCACATCTTCCATCCTGTGCGACGGACAATTCGTTACTTCCTCACCATGCCATATCCACCTTGTGTATCGCAGATTTATTCCATCACAAAGTAGGTGATCCTTTATGACATCAACATCCCGTCGACTCTCATTCAAACAATTGACACAAGGACAAAAATACTTCCCATTTTTTGCAGGAGCATTCTTTTTAGCGAATTCAATAAATTCTTCCACCCCTTTCTCATATTCTTCACTAGTTCTCAAAGCATTCATCCAACTATGATCCATTTTGTTACCACCTAAGGCATTCCCAATAACATTCACACGTTTAGTACAATTGTCAACGACATATAATGGGATTGCCTAATTAAGTTATCAACCCAATTTAGGATTTTAAAATATGGGCTTAATAACTTTATTGCCCTTCTAGCCTCCTCTCTCCTCTTAAAAGGGTTTCAGTGCTATGTAACTTATTTTTTTAATAAGTATATGTATATAAACATTAATGTATAATAAAATAAATATAATAAGATTAAATTAAAGAATTTTTTGAGGTTTGGAAGATTTAAAAAAATGAGTTTCATATTAACAAAACAATTTTAAGTTGAGTTCTTCCAAAAATAAAATTGTTTTATTGAAAATATTTAGATAAAAATCATTTAATTAATATTGGGGTTATGGTTTTCTTTTTAGTTTTGGCTTGAATTATTCTTCATAATTCATTTGGAATACAAGAATTTCTTTAATTTAAATAAATCATATTTTAATTTATTACATATACTAATTAATGGTATACACAAGTAAATTTATATTTAAACAAGAAAATAAACCATTACACTGGAGTTTCCAAATACATGCAATTTAAGCAATATAAGACACCAAACACACCAGGCTAATCTCAACCATCTCAATATAAGCCATATATAAGCACAATTTCAACCATTTCAAGTAAATTTATATTTCAAAAACAAAATATACATACCATTCTGTTACAAAAACAAAACAAGAAGAAAATAAACGAACCTGATCAGGGGCGCCCACTAGTTTGCTGGAGAGGACGTTGGAGATCCACGGTGGTGTGCACAACAATGGAAGGAAGGAGGTGGAGGAAAGCAAAAATCTACACACTGTGGAGGAGGTGAAGTTACAGCAGGGTCGACTGGTTGCGTGCGTTGAATAAACAAAGAAACAAAGAGGAAGAAGAAGGGAGGAGGGAGGAGTTGGAGAAAAAACAAAGAGGAAGAAGAACGGAGGAGGGAGGAGTTGAAGAAAAACAAAGAGGAAGAAGAAGGGAGGAGGGAGCCGACGGTGGGTGGGGAGGAGTAAAAGAGTAAAGTGAAGAGGAGGTGGTTGATGAGAAGACGCATGTCAGACAAGTGTCTGACATGCGCCTTGGGGATGCCTAAATCATTTGGGACGCCTAAAGTCTTAGTTTAGGCGTCCCAAATGATTTTGGGACGCCTAAACCCAGACTTTAGGCGTCCCAAAATTCTTTTGGGACGTCTAATCCCAGCTCTAGGCGCTAAAAAAAATTTACGAAATTTATATTTCGCACCTGGAAGCACTTTAGGCGTCCCAAATTTAAATTTGGGACGCCTAAAGGTTCCCCTACATATGTATAATTACGAAAATGCCACCGCCTCCCTTTTTAACCACCCAATTTTCAATTTGGGACGTCCTTGGGGGTGGTTATATCTCAATTCTGTAGTAGTGTCTATCTCTTATCTCATATCTCTTTTATTTTCACATCACGTTATCAGCATGAAAGCTCTAACGAAGTTATGTTTATCTCGTCGTTTCTTTAACGTTTTCATCTATCTTCTTGTACGGAATTTTTATTTGATCTATCTGGGATAATCTGAGCCAATATATGGAATTAAAGAGACTCTTTTACCGATTGTTATTATCATCGGGTTCCATGGCTAAAATTGGATATTGTTATTGCTTTTATATCTTATTTTAATATCCTTTATGAATTCTTCTACATTATTGATGTTGTTCCTTTTATTATGGCTAGAAGTCATACACATCTGATTTCATACTCTAACAGAAGTCATATTGTTTTTATTTCCTATTCTGAATTATAAACTAACAAAAGCCATATAGATTTAATTTCTCATTTTGAGATTAATTGACCAAAAGCCATGAGACTAATTGGCTTAAAGCCAAGAGAATTAAATGACCCTAAGCCATAAAATTTTAATTTTGTTATCTTACTTTATGAATTATTTCTTGACTTTATGAATTCCCTTTATTATATGGTTCGATCATTCAAGTTTTATATTATCATACTGCTTTTTTATATTTTATATTTTGAGAATTCCCTTTCCTTTGTTTTATTTATAGTGCATATTAGTGAATATTTATTTAGTATTGCTAATGTATTGGCTTTCTCTCTCTCTCTATTCTTACTTGATGTTATACTTATATTTTTGATTTTATCATTTAGAGTTTAAGTTTTATTCTTACATATGTTTATATTAATCATATCTATTGATATTTTAATTTCATTGAATGACCAGTAGCCATAATATTTTTAATTTTGTGATTTGATGAACAGAAATCTCATCACTTTTTATAATGGTTCTTTTGCAAAAGAACACTATCCATTCCAATTAATGGCATGGCAAGAAAAATTTTGTGGCACTAGATTGTTATAAATATTAAGGACCTGAAGGCTTATGGGGTCCAAATATCGAATAATACAAAATGGCTTTGCAGCTTTGAAAAAGTATTTTTACTATATATATTGTCCTGTAGACAAACAACTTGCAAAAAATTATGCAACTCAAGAGGAATTGCTCTAAAGGCTAATAGTCATGAAGACTAATTAGCATATTTTGTCCAATTTGAGAATTAGAGGCAACAATATTTGATGATATTAACATAATGATATTTGGATGTAAAGTCATGAGCTATTGTTATAATATGGCCAGAAATCATTGACAAATATGTATCGATGCATTGAAAATAAAGGCTAAATTATGAAAGGGAAGAAACATGTGATGTTATGAAAAAATATCAAAAGAGGCAATAAGTTGTGAAGAAAGATGCCTAGATTTATTATGAAGTCAAGAGAAATAATAATACACCCAATAGGCTATATAATGTTTAATTTTTGTTGTTACTAAAATTTATTAGTGTTTAAATTTATTGCAACTAACTTGTGTAGGAGAAATTATTATAAGTGTTTGATACTTTGTTATTGATAACTGTTTATGAGTGATATATGAAATCAAGTAGAGCAAATAAAAGGTAATTATTGGTCATTCTGAAATTTTAATATATGATACCAATTTATTCTTAGAATTAAATATTATGGTATATGAATGTTCATAATTTTATGGTCTCTTAGGATCCCATCTCATAGTTAATGTTATTACACATTTTAACTCCCAAATTGAAGGGTTGCTGCTATTTATTAATATAACCTCCAACTGTACTATTAAGTTCTTTAAATCTCTTATTTATGTATAAATGCACAATTTATTTGAAAATTTAAACATATGATGTGTATGAAAATTATTCATGCATTAATCATGATATTGTATAAATATGACATGCATATATTGGAATTATACAAGCATTCTGATCTTGTAATTGATGGAGATTATTATGTCAAGCTCCAAACCCACCTCTGTTTTCTTTTTGGAATTTCTACTTCTCGGTTTCTTCACAAATTTCCCACAAATGCTCAGCTTATATGCTCTAACGTAAAGGTACTTTCTTCTATTACTGGCCCTTATTTTTCATTTTAGTTTTAACTTCCATCTCTATCCCCCCATTTTTTTTTGTATAAATTCAAATATATGAGATGTGAGTATTCTTTGTATATAGCTTTCAAACATTAATCATAATATGATACATATATATTGTAAGTAAATTAGTTTTATGTGAATTTGAGAGAAAAAGGAAAATCATATATTTATGTGACATTTTAAATTGAGAAAATGAGAATTTATTTAATTTCATGAGAAAATTCATTATGAATTGGTGATGTGAATTTGATTTGTTGGAAGAAATCAATGTTTCCAGAGTTATTCGAAAATTATTTGTGTTAGCTTATATAGTCTAATAAATTTTCCACATGATTTAATTTCCCATGAGATGAGTTTTATGAATAATGTTTTCTCATGATTTAATATTGGTGAGAAATTTTTATAGGTATAATTCATTGAGAAAAAATGTGTTAGCTTATGTAGTCCAATAAAAAATTCTCACAAATTTATTTTTGTGAGAATTTCTCACAATGTTTGTTTCGTGAATGTTAATTCAAGAATGTGTGGTTGTGTCACAATTGCTATATCTGAGAATTTTTGACAAGTGACAATATGTTTTTCATAAAACTTCTTATCGATTTGTTGCTTGAGACTTTTTTGCTAGATAATTTTCTTGTAATTTTAATTTATTTTGATTACGAGTGTCTTCATATTTAATTCTATATGTGGTGGAAGATATACTTTGCATATGTATCAAAATAAGCAAATTTGAAGTGTACTATTAATGAGTAATGATATTATATAGTGATGTAATACTATATGAGAATTTCTGAAGAATTATATGAAAAAAAATTGATATAATTCCTGAAGACTAAATATAGATATTTTTTTTATAGGTAGGAGAATAATTGATCATAAAAATATATGACCCATGGATTTATTAAAGGGTTTGAAAGTGATAGCCCATATTGAATTCATGATTAGATATGAACTATGTAGCATTTGGACTTCCAAGTGCAAGCTAGGTTATTGACACCTACTATATACTGGTCATCGTTTTTGAAATATAGAAATAAAGGAAGTATGCTTAATTATATGACTCATATTTGAGGGGGAGATTGTTAGAATACAAGTTTAAGCAAATCTTTGAAAAGTTATACTCATATACTTCCTACACAAAGCCTATTGATCTCCCTAGAATCGATGCCATAGTGAGATTTTAAATCAATAGTTTATGGAAATTGACAATTTTGTTGTTGGTTAAGAAACACGTTGTTGACATGACTTGTTTGATTATTCGAGTCATATATATGATGCAACAAATTATAAAAGATTATGTATTGATATTCATTGAAAAATCAGAAGATTTTCTATGAATAGCTAACATATTATATAATTCAAGAATTATTATGTACTACTTGTTCTCAAATAAAATTGACTATGAGAATATCATTGGTCATGATTAGCAGTGGATCTTAGCATTTTTGAAAATATATCAAACAAAATTATATGGGCCTATTGAAATAGCATGTAAACCATACAATGCTTCGATAGATTTGAAAGATACATATATAAGATGGTTACTTGTGAGATTATTATTAGCTTGCAACTTGAAGTTTGCAATAATACTTGAATAAATTAAGCGTGCAATTTCTAGATTATACGATCCAGAAATCATGTTTTAAAGCCGGACCGATGACATAATAATTAAATTTAAAAATATTATATATATATATATAATAATTATTCTTTAGTCTAATTTCATAATTTCAAACAATTCTTTTATCTCAAGGGAGAAAACTCTTTTACCTGCTATCAAAAACAAAACAAAACCTCTTTTACTCGGTGGAAAATCACACCTCTTTTATCATTCATATAATAAAATGAGTTCAGTAGTTCATTAAGCTTGAAGGTTAATTGATTGACCCAACTAAAAGACAAAATTTTTTATCCTTACATGAGAAAAAGTAAGATTCAGACACGCAAAAACTTTCGACCAAAAAAAAAAAAAAAAAGACACGCAAAAACTGCAAGCAAGTGAGGAATTGACAGCACACCTTCGTATTTCTCTCTCATCCTCTAACCAGATTTGAGTTTTGTTTCAGTTCTGTCGAGCTGATTTACAAACTTGCGTTTGTGAATGATTGAAGTCGTGGGGTCCACGAGGGGATAGAAGCAATTATTGTTGCCAAAGATTCGCACAGTAGCAAAAGGAACGGATATCTCTATTAATCTATATATATATATATATATATATAAAATCAAATAGATAAGATCTGGCACCACGCTGCCCTTCCAAAGACCTATAAAAAGGGGAAGAGAGAATCAAGGACACATCACGGTAGAAGAAGAATGTTAGCCACGAAGACTCGAGAGGGAAAAAAAACAAAGAAGTAAGAGAGATAATAGTAAAGTTCATCATATTTGATTTCTTCACTTCTTTTTATTTTTATTCTTTGAATTTGAATTTATTTATTTTATTATGGATTTTATTTTAGTCATGAATGGTTAATTTTCTTTTAGACCTAGGAAAACTATAAACTCACTAGTGCATTAGATTTTATTTTCATGATTTATTAGTTATGATTTATGTTAATTTTAATTTGGTTTCTTAATCTTACTTTATTATTTCCGTTTGATGATTGACCACCATTAGATGTGAATTTGAGCATTAGGATTTATCTTGACGAAGGGAATTTTAATTAGACTATGAGATTAAGTACTATGGGATTAAATTATGATTTAATTTGCGATTAGGATAGACTTATACCTAATAGCCTCATATAATTGTTGAAGATTGTGTTTGAGTTATCTTGACTTTTGAGTAATTTGGTTAGACATAACAATTATACTTCAGAGAGGGTTGTGAGTGAACCGACAGGCACTTATAGCTATTTATACTCGAGATTAACAAAATTAACATTTGAGATTAACTAATTAAATGGATTTAAGGTTTGGGGCGCTAGTGAGGGATTAGTGAATCTAGGTTGTATTTGACATTGATAGTTTTCTTTAATTAATTTCCTTTGAATTTACTTATAATTTGATTCGTTTGAATTAACAGAAATTGATATTTTAATACTTAAAAATTAATTGATTGATTTCTCGTTGGACGATACTCTACTTATCACTATATTACTTGGCACGACCTTTATACTTGCGGAGTGCATCATTATTCCTAACTAATTTACTCAAGAGCCAATAATTGTCCAATTTCACTCTAACATAATTATATGGGTCCAATATGTATATTCCTATCCTATTGGAAAATTAGAATAAATTCTAATCCCACATTACTTAATCCTATGGTCCAATTAAAATCCCTCTTCCAAGGCTAATCTAAATTTCCCAAATTCATGCTTAGTGTTGATCAAGCACTAAGTAGATAAATTAATACAGGATTAAGCAAACAAAGATTAACACTAAACACAATTAAATAGTTCATACATGATTAAATTCTCAAATTAATTCATAGCTACTCTAGATTTCAAAAACAACTAGCCACACATTGCTGTCAACAAAGTCACACTACTACAAAAAACGCTTTTAACATCCCTTTTTTGGGCCTTTTAACGTCTGAAAACAGAGGGACGTCTATCTGAGTGTCGTAAAAAAAAAAGTCAAAAAGTCCCTAAAATAGGGGACGTCTTTTGGTCAGACTTTAGACGTCCCCAGTCGTTACTGGGGACGTCTAGAGTCTGGACTTTAGAAGTCCCCAGTGCAAATTGGGGACGTCTAAAGTGGTTTAGAAACACTTTAGATGTCCCCAGTTTGCACTGGGGACATCTAAAGTTTTTTTTATGGCCTTTTATATATATATCACTGTCCGGCAAATTTAAACTGCAGAAATTGGATAGAAGAAATATTGCATAAACCAGAATGGAAACAACAACAGTTCAGCACTATCTAATAAACATGTTATCCAACAATCTAATAGTATGTACAACAACACAATTCTAATTCGCACTTTGGAAATTCATCCCAAAATTCCTCTTAAAAGTGAGACATCCTAAAATCAAAATAACAAACCGTCTCAACTTAATTTAAAATAAACTAATAAGCTCTCTTAGAAATGCTCTCCTAGAAAAAAAGTGTCATACCTATTTTATGGCATAATTGATGTTGTATTATATTGTACCTCATCAATATTCCAAAACCATACACGCATTTGAGGCAAAACTCTGACATATTTTTGTAATTTAGTTTACTTTTGAATAATGTTAAACTAGACTAACCTAAGCCAAACCAAATTCATTCCTAAGTATCATTGTAATTTTTTTAACTCATGTCTATATATATACATCACCGTGTTGAAGTCTGCTTACGAAAAAAACAAGTATGCAATAATGGCAGTCCATTTCCATATCAAGCAAATTAGAAGCAGATTAAAAGTATGCATATACAAGTTACTCTGTTTTTCCAGTTTCATAATCTGATTTAAATTAACAGTTACAAGCATTTGTTCAATCATTTGTATCCAAAGTTGGGGGAGTGAGAGACAAACTTGTGGACGACGGAAATGGAGATGACTCACGGTGCTACCAGCTAGGAAGACGATAGTTGTGAAAGGGAGACACAAACGATGGTGCTCTCGTCAAAGAAGAGAGAGGGAAAAATAGAAATATGATTATGAGAAAGAGGAAGGTAGATAGGGAAGGAAGCACGGGAAAGGGAGTTGCAGCAACGAACTGAGAAAGAGGAAGGAAGCAAGGGAAAGGGGAAAGAGGAAGACAGCTTGGAACGAAGCTCACGAGGGAAGACAGAATGAAGCTTGGGGAAGGAAAATAAAGCTGCTGGCCTGCTGCTGATGGGATGGGTGTCTGACAGGTTTTTCCGCATCCTCAGTCAAACTGGGGACGTCTAAACTAAGGTTTAGACGTCCCCAGTTAGACTGGGGACTTCTAAAGTGGCACTTTAGAAGTCCCCAGTCAAACTGGTGACGTCTAAACCTTACTTCAGACGTCCCAAGTTTGACTGGGGACGTCTAAAGTGGTTCAATTTTTTTTTAAAATTCAACCAGCGCCAATATTTTCAGCTAAATATTGAACTTTGGGCGTCCCTAATTTAAAAAGGGACGTCCTTTAGGGTCGTTAAATGTCTAGTTTATAGTAGTGTCATCATCTCAGCAAAACCAAAATTCAGACTCAAATTCATGAAGACAAGAGAAACATAAATAATCACTGTGCAACACGTCTCCTCTAACTCTCTCGCCTCCTCTGTTTTGGTTGGCGGTGAAGACAATAAGAGATGATGAATAGTGTCACCACCACCAACTACTTCTCTTAGCACTGTCGACCCCCAATTCGTCTCCTCTCCAAAATAGCTCTAGTTCAATCAGTGTTAACAAGAAGATGAAGAAGAAGATTCCTCTAACTCCTCTCTCACTGTCATTCCCAACCGAAGAAGAAGAAAGAATCAAACGCTCAAGACGGCAAACCAGAGTTTCTTCCGTCGTCACTCCGGTCGCCGTCAAATGGAGAAGAGGATGATCAAGGTTCTAGTTCTCGCTAGATGATGAAGATGAACTTTAATCAATAATGCTTTAGTGTGTGATTGCCTCTTGTTTTTTTTCCATTCAATCCTATTGCTTCCTTCTTCAATTAGGCCCTCTCATTCTCTGGTCCATAGCTCCTCGGCCCACTTTCACATTGGTCCTCCTCTTCATATCTTAAGTTATAATTAGAAGCCCAAGCCTAAACGTACATGCTCCTAATGGTCTTATTAAATGAAGCCAAAATGAGAACACATAAAATAAAATAAGATAAAATAAAAATAACTAAATTCTTTTTTTTAGAAACTTTATCTTATTAAAATTAATTATTTTTATCCTAAATATTTACAATCTACATCCCACAAATAATTCACCACTTTGATTTGATCTTTTCATAATAAAAGGTCATTGAATCTTCCAAAATTACATAGATAACTCCAATTATCTTCAAAATATTATTTAAATGTATAAAATATGGAGAGTTATCACACCCCCACACTTGCATCAAATCTTGTCCTCAAGATTTCAAAAACTCAAACTACCAAAGAAAATCATGGAAGCAAGATTCTCAAATCAAACACTACAAAATTGGATTTAATTTAAATTTTCAAGAATGAAGCTTTCTTAAGGCTTAGGGATTTTGCTCTATGAGGTACTCCAACTTTCCCACAAAGAGTCACCTCCCCAAGGTTCAAAGGCTTGACTTGAGGGTCAAGTACAAACATTATGTGATTCTTGGTAACCAAGTGTGCTATAGCCTTCGATGCGCAGAGAGGGGGGGACAAATCCTGTTGGGTGTGCTATGTGTAGTCTCGGCCAGCTGCGGGTGCTGTGTGTGGTCCCGGGTTGTTACAGTTTATGTGTTTATGTGAAAATAAAGATTTCCACAAATTCTAATATAATCATGATGAGATATATATGATTTTGTAGTAGATACAATAATTTTGTATATATATATTATTAGTTTGGCAGTTTATTAAAGAAACATTATGTGTCTGTTAGATATTATTATATATAGCCTATGCATATGACTCACTAAATAGTGGAGCTTACATAAGAACCTTCAAAGGACCCAAAATGCCAAAAGCATGCCCAAAGATGATTTTTCTTGCAAAATATATATATTGAATTTGATATGCTAGAAGTACCTTGTAATTATGAGAATATTTAGAGATCATGTTAATATTGTATTCATTATATTTTACTAGTAAAATTTTGTTCTTGCAGGTATACAGTTGATAATGAAAATAAGATTGTGTGATGTTCATGATAATTCTTTTATTGTTCCACAATGAACAATGTAATGTTTGGCGGCTAAAAGGAAGATATACTCGAAAAGATATTGGAAGTGATGTTATCATCGGTGGGAGTAAAACTGATGTCATCAAGAGGAGGATCCCATACACGCTGTATTCTTTTTACCTTATCTAGGTTTTGTCTCACTGGGTTTTCTTAGAAAGGTTTTTAATGAGGCAGCACTAAACAGTGTATTAATGAATGATGTACTCTTTTCTTTAGCTAGGTTTTGTCCCATTGAGTGTTTCTTAGTTAAAGCTTTTAATGAGGCACATTCATCATGGACATTCAAGAGGGAGTGTTATGAAAATTAATTATGTGGATGTCCATTAACTCATATCCTAGTCAGCATTCATAAATAAATTGTTAAGAAACTAAAAGGCTATTTAATAATACGAAGAGTCATATAGTATTAATTGTACCATTTATTGTATATTCATTGTGACACTTGGTAGTGATTTTTAGAGGCTATAAATAGGGCCTTGTACATAGCATTGTAATGACAAGAAACAAGAGTGAATGAGAATTACTCCCCTTCCTTTCTCTCACAATTTTCTCTCTATGGTCTTGCTCTTCTCTATCTCTTATCCCATATCTCTTTTATTTTCACAATACAATACAAATTGTTTATTATATTATACACTATACATCAAAACATAGATTAATTATGTAGAGCCACAACACAAAATTGATGGTCTATCATTAGGACATGAGCAAGTAGTTAGAGGTGACAAAACGGTTCAAGCTCGTCGGGCCGCCTAGTCCAAGTCCCTTCAAAAAGTGAGGGTTGGACTCTAACAAAGTGATTTCTAGGGTAAATAGCAATTTTAGGACATTCCTGTCTAGGGCCAACCTATTTAAACCCACATATTATTTTTCATATAAGATATGTTTTATCCATTTTGAGAATAATATTCGTTCATTTTTTATCTAGCTAGTGTTTTCCTGAAATTGTTCTAATCTTTTTATAAATTACATAATCAAATATGATGCAAGAATATTAAAATCTTTATACAATTTTATAGATCCTTTTTCTATTTAAGTTTAGAACAATCATCAGATCGATTGAATTAGCACTTCAAATGGACACAAGCAAGGCTTAAAACAGAATTGAATAGAATTTTTTTGAGAAGGTGCTGAGGAGTATGGGTTTCAGCCAGAGATACATTGATTGCATATTATGCTTGCTTTCATTAGGGAAAAGATGATGAGAAAGATACAAGGATAGAAGCAGAGGTATATGTCTATTGTGAGCTTTTGCTTGCTTTGTTTGTCTGACAGGTTTATTTTCTTCTTGTATTTTAATTTCTTTTATGAGTTTTTGTGTGGTAGTTTGTCCTCATAGGTTTTTTTTTTTGAGTGTGTCTTTGGCTTCTTCTTTTTTACCTGTGAGTTTCTTTGGCTTCGGCTTTTGGTGTTTGCAATTTCTTTTGGTTTAATATCAACAAAACTGATTTTTTTAGCCAAATATTTAATTTTTGAATAAAGCACATGGCGTATTACGAAGTTAACTTGAATGATGAAATATATATGAGAAGGAAAATGAATTGCAAGTCTAATATATATATATATATATATATATATGTATATGTATATGTATACACACACACACACACACATCTATATATAAACTAAACTCTATGAGAATATAATCTATACTATTTATGAAGTATAACGATAGTAGGTCATCTCACGAGCTGTTTGGTACGAGGGATTTAGAGTGGTGGAAAGATTTTTATGAGTTATAAGTGGGATTTAAAAGGGAAGAGATAAGAAGTGAAATAGCTAGGCATGGGTTTGGCATGCTTGTGAATGATGTCTAGAACATTCAAATCAATTACAGATTTGAGGGACAGTGAGTTGATGAAGCTCAAGATCACTACAAAAAAAGAAAAGAAAAAAGACTTCCGTGGTGAGTTGGTCTTATGTTAAGCACCACAGGGAGTATAATGTTACGTCAAACTGAGAGGAACGCAAATCCATTAAAATATAATGCTTTGATATGCACTATATAAATTATCTATAAAATCACAAATTATAATTATCAATAAATATTTTAGTTTTAAATGTAACTAACTACAAATGAGTTATTTTCTCAATAAATAATTAGGTTCTCAATAGATTTTTTTAAGAAAAATGATTTATAAACATCTGTTTAAATAATTATATATTTAAAAATCTTTAGGTAGTTTTAAATATAAATTTTATTTTATAACTGAAATTCAAATTTGCAATTGTTTGATGAATCAAAATGGGAAAATTAATGTAACACCTCAAATTTTAAATTCACCAAATATATTGTAATTATTCTAGAAATTCAATAAAATTTGTGAATATTCATGAAATTAGAATTTATGACTTTTATAAATGTTCATTTTCATGAGAAATTGGGCAAAAATAATTATGGAATTAATTTGGGTAATATAAAAGGCCCAATATTAAGGTCCAAAAATGGAGAAATAATAGAGAAAATTTTTGGTCCAAAAATAAATGGAAATTGGAAATAATAGAGAAAATTTTTGGTCCAAAAATAAATGGAAATTGGCCAAATAAAAAGGAGAAAAGAAATTAGATTAAAAAGGTTAGGGCAAAATCGTAATTTTACTAATTTAGCACAAAATTAATTATTTTCTGATTAATTGAAGTTAATTTCAATTAATTAAGGAAAATAAATGATAAAAATATATTTGAAATATTTTGGTCAATTAAATATGACTTTATGGAAAATTTGAGCAAAAATGCAAATTTGACGAAAATTGGGACTTTACATATATATGTAACTTAGACAAGTTATGAAGCCAATTCAGACCTAAAGGAGGGATCCTTGGGATGCTATAACAAGTAACGAGAGGAAAATATTAGTTGCATGTTAATTGGGCTCAAGGTATCAAGTTACAATGTAACGGTCTCAGTTTTTCCGACGCCGATTTTGCTCCTTCCGGTGATTCTGTTATGCTTATCCGTTGTGCTACTAATTCTGATCTGTGGATCTGTGGAGTTGCTTCAGTAATCCCGTCGTGATTCTGTTCTGGTTATGTGGATCTTTTCCGACGCCGATTCTGCTCCTTCCGGTGATTCTGTTCTTTTCCGACGTCGTGATTCTGTTCTGGTTCTGCCTATCCGTTGTGCTACTGATCTGATCTGTGGATCTGTGGAGTTGCTTCAGTTGGCCTGCTGCTCTTCACAATCGAGATGTTTCCTTTCATATTCACCCAAGTTTGTCTTCGTTGATTCCGGTGATCTGTTCTGTTTTTTCGATCGAGCTGAGCTAATCCCTTCGTGATTCTGTTCTGGTTCTGTGGATCTGGTTCAGTTGGCTTGCTTTTCTTCAGTCGTTTCTGTAGTTCTGTTGTTCTGTGGTTCTGGATAATAGGAGTTGTTCTGTTGGCTTGCTTCTGTTCCGTCATTTCTATAGTTCTGTTGGTCTGTGGTTATGTGGTTTTGATTTGAAAAGGATAAAGGAGGAATTTGCTGTAGTGTTCTCTTGCCGCAGCCTCCGTTTTGACGGCTTAGGGCTGCTGCTGGGGAAAGTGTCAGTGGTCTACTGCATTTTAAGCTTAAGTTTCTTTAAACAGAGTACAAGTGATGAGTGAAAGGGAGAGAGATCGAAGCCGCGAGAGAATGAATTCATCTCTAAGAGTAGAGAAGATTGAGGTCTTGGAGCGTAATACGAAGAAAATTCGTGATGATGATGTAGAATTCACAAATAAACAATCTTTAGCCCCATGGGTAGAGGTTTGGATGAGTGATGATATTATTGGAGAGGACACCAATACACCAGAGATATCCAAAAGGTCTTACAAGGATGCATGCACTGAGCATCAGACATTAAAGGATGCTTCAGATGAAGAAGAAGACTGGTGGAAAGGGGATGGTTGGAAGTCAAGAATTGAGGTAGAAATGACGCAAAAGGGACCAAATATTATTGTGTCTTCAGAGTTTAAGAAGAAGCTAGCGCGAAAATGGTCGACATCGTTGATCGTTAAACTTCTTGGAAGGATGGTGTGGGAGGATCAATTGGGTCGCAAGCTACAACAACTGTGGGGACGTAGAGGGGAAGTCGAAACTATTGAGATAGGTTCTGGGTATTTTCTGGTACGTATGAGTAATAAGGAGGTTTATGACTTTGCGTTAACAGGTGGCCCTTGGTTATACATGGATCATTATCTGGCTGTACAACTATGGAAATCAGAGTTTGATCCTGATGCTGGCGAGGTCGCTAAAATTGCAGCATGGGTAAGAATTCCTAAGTTTCCTGTTGATTTTTATGACAAGGGTATTTTATATGTGGTGGGTAACCAAATTGGACGGGTTTTGAAAGTGGATACAAATACTCTTCAGCAAACTAAAGGGCGTTTTGCTCGTATATGTGTTGAGGTCGATTTAAATGCGCCTTTACTCCTGTCTTTGTTAATAAATGGGAAGGAAAAGAAGATTGTTTATGAGGGTTTGCATTTGATTTGCTTCTCATATGGGAGATATGGTCATGATACTGAACATTGCCCTAATAATCAAACGAAAAGCACGTCAAAGTCGTCATGTATAGCGAACTCGTCAGTTTCTATAGATACAACACCGGAGCATATCGATGGAATGTATGGTGAGTGGATGGTGGCGCCGCGTAGGAGAAGGGGGCAATGGATCTCGAATACAGGGAACAACAATAATGGGCGTGAGTCTAGGCGTGATTTACGTTCTCAGAATATGGGAGGAGGATCACGTTTTGAGGCTTTTAATGCTGAAGATATGGGAACTAATGATGGAGGTCATGGTGACAACATAAATCAGGAGAAGATTCGTGCTAATTCGAAGATAGGAGAGAGATCACAAGAATCAAAGGTTAAATCTGGTCAATTATCTGAATCAAATAAAGGGAGTAAAGGGAATAATGGATTGGATATTTTAAATGTGGGGAGAAATGATAGAATTTCTGATGATGTGAATAATGTTGGCATCTTAAAAAAGTTGAATAAACCACGTGGGATCCAAGCAGATAAGAAGAAGGGGATTGAAGAAGGAGCTTCCCAAAGATCTTATTTGTTGAATTCTCATCTGTCAACTCAAGAAGTTGAACCGTCGAGTATTTTGAGTGGGGAGGTGGGGTCAAAAATTAAAAAGAATGCTATTAAAATGAACTCCATTTCCCCCACTATTCGTATACAAGCATCCAATCCTCTTGACCCAGGAATAGGAGGAAGGGAATCTATTGAAACTCGAATTAATCTACGTGGAGACATTGATGACGTGATGATGCATGGTGTTGATTCTGTGCAGGAGGGTCATATGACTCAATAATGCCTGGTTTGGTTGTGTTCTTATTCTTTTATATTACGTTTTTAATGATTATTATGACTTGGAATACCCGGGGTGCTGGTGGTGCCTCTTTTTGTAGGTTAATTAGCGATGTTGTGGCCAGGCATAGTGTTAATGTTTTTGCTTTGCTAGAACCTAGACAGGTTGGAATGAAAGCGAAGCTCATTGCTAGGAAACTGGGTTGGACGAATATGCATGTTGTTGAAGCACGAGGTTTTAGTGGAGGTATATGGCTGTTTTGGGACTCTACAATATCTTTCTCTGTGACTTATTCAGGGAATCAATTTATTCATGGAATGGTAAATAAAGGCTCAAGCGATGAGTGGTCGCTTACAGTTGTTTATGGGCATCCAAATATGGTTATTAGACGCCAGCTTTGGCAATCTCTTGAGGGTATTCAACAGTTGGTTGTTGGAGGATGGGTAGTAATTGGAGACTTTAATGCTATTTCCTGTCCTGAAGAACGCTGGAATAAGAATCATAGGGTGAGTACTGGTATTGATAGGTCATACCGAAATTGGCTTTTGGGTAGCAATTTAATTGATATTGGTTTTAATGGTCCTCAATTTACTTGGGGCAATTTGACTAGCCAGAGCAGAATAGACAGAGCTTAGGTGAATAACAGCTGGTTTATAAATAACCCTAATGCCATAGTTACACATCTGCCAAAATATAAATCCGATCATTGCCTGGTGTTGGTTGATACTGAATCCCATGTTTTACGTCTAAGAATCGGAGGCCTTTTAGATTTTTTGCCCCATGGGTTATGCATGATGAATTCAAGAAATTTGTAGAATCTCAATGGGGGTGGATGATGACTGGTGTGGATCTGTTAAACAGTTTACTGAGGATTTGAGGGTATGGAACAAGGAGGTCTTCGGTAACATTTCTTATATGAAAGACAGATTATATAAAAGATTAGATGGGATTAACGCAAAGACGGCTTTGGGAGGTATCTCGCAGCATCTCGAGAAGTTACGAGGGGAGCTATAGGGCGATCTTGAGAAGCTCTTGGCACGGAAAGAAGTAATGTGGATTCAATACTCTCGGGCTAACTGGTATGTGGATGGGGATAGAAATACTAAATATTTTCATTCTGTGGCTAATGGGAGACGGAGAAGGAATAAAATAGAGGCCTTGAGACTTGACTCTGGGGAGTGGACATATAATGCAGCGGAAATTATGAGAATGGGAAGCCAGTTTCTTGAAAATTTGTATAAAGAGACCTACATATATAATGGATCATTGGTATTCAGATGTACTTATCCTGATATTGACGATGTGAATTTGCGTAGTCTGGGGAGATCGGTTGCAGATCACGAGATTAAACGAGCTTTGTTTGATATGGGACCTCTTAAAGCGCTAGGACCTGACGGTTTCAATCCATTATTTTACTAGAGCCAATGGGAAACCGTGGGAACATCTGTTATTAGCTTAGTTAAAAGAGTTTTTGATGATCCTATGTGGATTCGGCATATCAATGGTACTCAAATAGTACTCATACCTAAAGTGGACCATCCAGAGACAATTCATGATTTTCGCCCCATAAGTCTTTGCAATGTTGTGTACAAGATAATTACGAAAGTTATATAAAATAGACTAAAGGCTGTCATGCCTTTAGTAATAGCCCCGAACCAGTGCAGTTTTGTTAAAGGGCGTCAGAGCTCGGATAATATTATCCTAGCTCAGGAGATCATTCACTCTATGAAGTCTTTAAAAAGGAAGAAGGGCTTCATGGCCATTAAAATTGATTTGGAGAAGGCTTATGACCGTGTTAGATGGGGTTTTATAACTGACTGTTTAAGGGAACTCAAGATTCCTGAATATCTTCTTAAAGTTATCCATGCTTGTATGTCGACGTCTAAAATGCAACTACTTTGGAATGGAGAGGCCACTAATATGTTTTGTCCTTCCCGTGGTGTTCGACAGGGTGACCCAATATCACCGTACCTTTTTGTTATCATGATGGAAAGGTTGGGGCATCTTATCCAAATGGCAGTGGAAGAAAGTGACTGGCAGCCGTTTAGGCTATCCAAACGTGGTACTCCTGTCTCTCATCTCTTTTTTGCTGATGATCTATTTTTGTTTGCAGAAGCAGATCTAGATCACGCAGGGATTGTGAAGGCCATTCTGGATGATTTCTGCAACATTTCAGGACAGAAAGTGAATGCTGGAAAGTCAAGAATTTACTTCTCAAGGAATGTTAACCACATCAGGTGCAAAGAAATCAGTGATTTCTTGAATTTTACTCCGACGTCAGATCTAGGAAAATATTTGGGAATGCCTTTATTACATAAAAGGAGCTCAAAGGCAACGTATAATTTTCTCCTGAATAAAATGGATTCTCGTCTGGCTAATTGGAAATCCAACATGTTATCAATGGCAGCCAGACATACCCTTGTATCTTCTGTAATGTCGGCTATGCCATCTTATGCTATACAGACAGTACCTCTTCCTTTGGGGACTTGTGATGAAATTGATAAACGGTGTCGTAAATTTCTCTGGGGGAGTAGCTCGGCCAATAGAAAGCCTCATCTAGTTTCCTGGGATTTGGTGTATGCTCGAAAAGAGGATGGAGGCTTGGGTCTTAGGAAGGCTCGTTACCAAAACCAGGCATTCATGATGAAGCTCGGATGGAGTATGATTAATAGACGTGACTCGTTATGGGTCAGGTTTTGGTGAGAAAAGTATAAAGCTGGCGATGATATTATTCCTAAAGTTGAGAAGCGTCGGTCGGAGTCTAGTACGTTGAAGGGTATCTGTAAGAGTTAGGAGAAGATCACATATAGCATAGTATGGAGAGTCTCCGATGGCAAGAACATTTCTTTCTGGAATGATGTTTGGGTGCCACATTTGGATAAGCTTCACAGTTTAGCAACCCGAGCATTACCACGACATGTTACTGAGTAAAGAGTAGCTGATTGTATTACTCCCTCTGGACAGTGGGATATAAGCAAGTTTGATTATCTACTTCCAGGATATGTTTGTACAGCTATCAGACGTGTCAATATCTGTCAGTTAAATGGGCAAGATTTCCCAGTATGGAGATGGTCTTCTGATGGATTATTTTCCATAAGCTCTGCTTATAAATATCTAATGGGTACCCCGCGGCCACAAGCTAAATACCGGTGGAGATGTGTTTGGAAAATGAAGGTCCCTCAAAGGTATCGTACTTTTTTGTGGCTGTGTTTTCACGGGCGTTTAATAACAAACATGGTACGGTTCCAACGTGGTTGTCATCCCACGGGTAATTGTGAAATTTGCTATAATTCACGCGAGACAATTCTTCACGTTCTTCGGGATTGCCCAGTCGCTTCTGAGTTTTGGTATGGTTTTTTACCGCTGAGTTGGCATGAGCTGTTTTTTGGCATGTTGGATGAGAATGATTGGCTTGCATCGTGTATAGGAAGAAAGGACATATTTCAGGGATTTGAGTTTCGACTTTGGTTTACGGTCCTATGCCGATATATCTGGTTGGCTTGTAATGAACGTTGCTTTAATAACATCTCTTGGAGTTGTACGACCATTTTAGCCCGTGCTCGTTCTTGTTTAGCATGGGGAAATATAAGCCTGCTTCCAAAATATAATGAGGAAGGAGGTCGTCTCTATTGGAAGCCACCACCTATTCGATGAGTGTACTTGTGGAGGTGTGTTGCGGGATCACAATGGTGAGTTTTTGCTAGGATTTATGTATCGGATTGGACATGGGACAGTGGTCTCTGCTGAAGCTTGGGGTATATTGTGGGGACTTAAGCTTGCAGGGGATAGATGATACAGAAAAATTCTTATTGAGTGTGATTGTAGTGAAATCATGGAACTGATTCAAGCCACGGTGTATCAGGAACATCCAGATTTTCACCTTATCATGGAAGTTCGCACGTTGATGGACAGAGATTGGGAAGTGGAGATGCTTCTTTGTAATCGAGATGTAAACATAGTTGCTGATGCTATGGCAAAGGAAGCTTGGAATATGGCGATGGATCTCCATATCACCGATTCCCCCTATAGCTATTATGAGCTTGTTATTTACTGATAGTAATAGTTTTAGACTGTTTGTTGACTCAGGAGGATAATTCTTGAGGTTATTATAGTATTTCATGTACTATAAAAAAAAGGTATCAAGTTACATGAAGTTAGGAATTTATGTCATAAAAGCCCAAATTTTGGAATTTTGGAAATTGGATAAATTAAAGTAAATATAGGATATAATAAAATATCATCATCCTCTTCATCCTAAGCTCAAAACTGATGCCCAACAGCAGCCAAGGAGAGAGAGAGAGTTGAGAAATTCTAGAGAGAGAAAGAGAAGAAAACTCAAGAGGTAGGTAGATTTCTTCGGTGAATTCATACTTAACATGTATAACTCTGCTCCTTAGCTTCTCTTTCATGTGATTTAAGGTTTGGAAGCTCAAATTCTTGTGTTGTGGAGTTAGGGTTTTTCGACCACACTTAGAACAGCTAAATGGAGTTTGAGGTAACTTCCAAAACTTCAATATTTGACTATTCTGGCTGCTGTGGACAATTTAATTAGTGAAATTTTGTCAGATTGTCTTTACTTTTAAATTTTGGAAATGTAATGGCCTAGGTGTTATGCTTCCAAAATTGGGTTAAAATGGTAGTTATGACATAATTAAATAGTTAATAAAATGGTTAGGAGTATAAAGAAACACGTCTGCAGAGTTAGATTTTGAAAACCCCAATTTTTCTTGGGGAACTTGAGGATTTTGGTTGGCTCAAGTTAGGGGGATTAGAGTTGGATTTTCAATGATTTGATTATTTCATTTAGTTTAGGGGAAAAAATTATGTAGGATTACAGTTGGTCACTTTTTTGGAAAAGCCCGGAAAAGCATAATTACATAAATTCCTTTGAAACCCTAAAATATGGGCTGCCAAGGGCAATTTTGTCATTTTACAGTGAATTTGGTAATTCTGAGTATGAAAATGGATTCCTTAGGTGAAAATATGTCAGAATAGCCCATGTCAAAATTTCAGGAAAAGTACGATCGGGCTGGGTACCCGGAGGCATTTTGGTAAATTTTCATCATAAGTTAATATAACTACTATAAACTCTATGGAAGTATCTAAAATGGTACATGAATGGGTCTTAACCTACTTCTTGTACATTTGATATTTTAGGACTAAGTTCGGAGCCTAAGCTTGGCATGTTTTACGGGGTGGATGATCTAAGGAAGGAAAAGTGTTAAGGTAGGAACTACCATCTCTCATATACTATGTGACTATTTTTATGATATGTGCTACTGTATTCTGTGACATGAACAAGTGCTAGAGGCACATTACCTAGTTGTGGTCTGGGACTCAGCTGAGGTACACTGTATTACCTAGCTGTAGTCGGGGACTCGACTGAGGTACACATAGGGGTTTCAACTAGACAGTTGGCCCTGAGCTTTGTGTACACACACGGTTGATGTGAATTTTCATTTTATATTATACATGGCATTGTATATTTAATTCTTACATTTTATATGTCGATCGTATGTTACTACTAAGATTCTTTGGAATCTCAGCCCTTTTTCTAAACAAAAATATCTTAGCGGGTGCTAGCGGCTCAAAAGCAAAGAATGTAGATACGAGAAACTGATGGACACATTTCTCGAGACGAAGACTATGGATATATATAGTTTGTATTTTAGGATATTTCTGGATATTCTGTACATATTTGTAAATATTGCTAAACTTTGTATGGTTGACTCTGGTATGTAAACGAATACTTTTACAAGTATATTTGTTACTTTTTCTGTATGCCTGTGGAACCTGGTCTCTATTACTCTGTGTATATCAAAATAGAAATGGGTGTTGATAATTAATCTTTTGGTCCATATGGTGTTGATTTAATTGTAACTCAATTCCTATAGTTTATTTTTGATTCGTTGCAACTTAGTCCCTATAGTTTTATATCTAATTAATTATTTGTAAATTGAGTATCTTCCAAGAATTTTGAACACCCATATGTTATCATAGTCCATAGCTACAATCAAATATTGCTTTATGAAGATAATCAAAGACGTATATTTTACAATGCATTTGAAAGCAAGACATTCTTTATTGGTTGTTTGTTTTGGGGTAAAGGTGTATCCAACACTCTAATATGTTTTTAGAGGTGCAATCAGTACCCTAAAGTATTTAAGGGTTCAATTAGCACCCTAAACTATTTTTGAAGGTGCAATCAACACCCTAATGTATTAAAAATGGAGCAATTACACTCCTTCACTAAATGCATATTAACTCCGTTTGCTGACACACTCTTTCCTTTCCTCTTTCATCAATCTTCAACATGTTCATCCCTTCTTTTATTATTTAAGGGTGCAATCTTCAACATAAAATATTAACTCAAGGTTTGGGGTTTAAGATCAATGAAAGAGGAAAGGAAAGAGTATATCAGCAAATGAAGTTAGTATTCTATTAGTGAAGAGGTGTAATTGCTCCATTTTTAATACATGTAGGTACTGATTACGTCTCTAAAAGTAGTTTAGGGTGCTGATTGCACTTTTAAATACTTTAGAGTGATGATTGCACCTTCAAAAATAGTTTAGGGTGTTGATTGCACCTCTAAAAATAGATCGGGGGTGCTAGATGCACCTTTATTGTCAAACCCCGTAACATTTCGATATTCGCAGAGTAATAAGCGCATAGTTCTGTAAGGCATACAGAAATAGCAGAAACATACTGACATTAAGTACTTGTTTACAATACAGGAAATTCCCCATAGGTTTTGAAAAATATACACAAATGTATAGTGCATTCAAAAGAAAGCAAAAGTACAAATATAGATAACCACAACAACTATGGTATACACTGGGACTCTATGTACCGTAGCCCCTATCTTTCCCTTTGAGCCACTAGCTTTTGCTGGAATGTTTTCAAGTGTAATAAAATAGTGAGTTTCGAGCAAATCTCAATAGTAACATGCTTTTCAAACATATAAAATGTGAAAATAAATGTGCAATACACTATGCCATGTAAGATGATAAACTGTTGTACATGATAGAATGCTATGTGTATACTGTCCAAGGCCAAACGACTGTTTGCAACTCTGGCTGAACTCTATGTCTCTGTTGGGTCTCAAACCACAAATAGGCTAATGTACGTGTCCAAAACACTATGCTCATGTTACAGAGAATGACATACTCAAACATATAATAATCACATAGCATATGCAAGAAAAAGTTACTACTTGACTCCTTTCTCAATTCCTCTGTCAGTCTTAACCTTGGTTCCAGCTTAGGAAAATTTCTTTATGCACTTTACTCAGATGGTCTTCACAGCACTATGCAAGGAATAATTATCCTACTTTAATATCATCTAGCATAGGAGAAACATTGATGTTCATAACAGTATCATTCAGACTCTACATCATGTCGTTAGAGAAATTCTTAGCATTTTAACTTTTTCTGCATTAGCTTTCTCTAATAAGAAGACGGAGTTATTGCTTACATCATTCAAACCAAGTGATCCACCGGTAATTACTTATTTGCAGAAAGATTGGTCCATGTTGCTCCAGAAGTGCAAAATCTGTAGGAAAATGCAATATAATGTAATCATTTGTAATATAAGATAACCAGTATTGCGTGTTTGCTCGACAAAAGAAGCTTTTTCTTCCAATTCTTTCTTGTGCACCAGTTTGCGTGCTGCTCTCTATTGGATTATTAGCAAAAGGGGAATTCATGTCACTACTCAAGATTCCTCAACAATCATTTGTGTCAACAAGAGCATTAATTTGATATCATTTCTTCAATTTGTATGTCACATTTTACTAAGGTTTCCTCTTCTTTAGCTCCCCTTCCTTTTTAGTCGTTCTAGTATTACTAATTATGTATGTCCATATTATGAGAGGATTTTGTAAACTTATCCTTTTATAATATCATTTTTACTTTCATTAAAAAAAACCACGTTTAATTTTAAAAAAGTAAAAAAAAAATGGTTAAAATTTATTGGATCAATAAATATGTTAAAAATACCAATATCTTTTTAAAAGACCCTCGTTCAATAATTTGTTGCTTCCTTTTGAGAATACATTTAATCAATAAATACTGCGTTTTATTGAAGGTATAATATAATCCACCATAATATTAATTATTGTTGCATCAGAACACGGCTGACAACAAACAAAAATTACATACAGTACTCTGATCAATGCCAAATTCGCACGCACATCTATCAACATTAAAGAGCTATTAGCATGACTTTGTCTTTCAATTATGACAAGTCTCGATTAATTCTTCGTCATGGGAAAGCCTCAACGAGAGATCTTAAGCCCTAAACAAGAGTAATCTTATAGTCACTAAGACCAGCAGAGAATATCAACTTAGCCCACTCTTCCTCGTTCCTCTCTTTTCCAGTGAACAAAACCATCATCAACATATTGATTAAGACTTTTTTGTGTGTGTTAGCCTGGGGTCTATAATCAAAAATTAACTAAAGATTGTAAATAGGCAAACTTAGAATCGTTCTTTCTTCTCGATGAGCCTTTTATTGAATCATAAGTAATTTAAATGCCATACAAATGCAATAAAACAAGGGGAAAATTGGTTTGAGTTTTTCAAATTAATAGCTAAAAGGAAAATGCAATTTAATTAAATGCTAAAGGAGATGAAGACTCCTCTAGAACTTGAAAGCGGACCTTCTTGACTTTCTTGGCTTGATTAGTTGGCGCACGTGTAGGAAATGGAGGACGAGTTTCTTGTGCAATATTGCACTTAGAAGACTTTTGTGCAAGGCACTACATTGCTTTCTCCAAACTCCTCATTTTCTTTCTTCAATCGCTCCACTTCAGGTGATGGCTGAGTGAGACGCTCAATGTCCTTGGCCAATCTTGCACTCTCTTTATATATCTTGTTGTTCCATTGTTCTCATTATAGAGGCCATGTGATAGGCAAAAGTCTTGTATGACCGATCCTCATTTATAGTCCAAGTCATTGGATTTTGGAATCTCCAATGACTTCACCAATGGTAGGTTTTTAGTTTGGTACACATGGTTAGGAATGAAGTTCATGAGATGGTTGAAATAGTGGGTAGAGGGACTCAGGATGTGGAAGACATGTGTGACACCTTAATTTTATGTCCCATTATTACTTATTGGAAGCGTGAACTTTATTGTTACGGCTGAGGTAAAATCAATTATTGAGCCTCCAAATTAAAACTTGCATATTTACCTTTCCATTTTCAACTTCTTAAACTTGCAAACTCGCACTCAACCATTCTTGAATATGTTTATACAATTAATGAAAACATGCAATAATTTATACATGACAAACTACCATGTATAATTCTTTAATTCGCCTTTACCCTTCCTTCTTGCATATCTTCATGCACTCCTCTTTTGTGCTCGCATACCTATATGGTCGGTAGGGGGTGAGATTCGGAGGAATCTTAGTAGCAAACAATACTAAAATGTATGCAAGATAAATGCTTAGTGCATGAGATGCTTGCCCTCCCTAAATTTATGGTCACATAATGACATATCTGCATGCTCAATGTTTCATACATCATACTCATGGCTATAGTCTCAATTGAAACAGAGCTTCAATCATTCATATATGTACCAAATAATCAAGCAAAGCAATAGTACATATCAATACACAAGCATACATATCAAGTACATGCAAGTTAGGTAAGTTCACTACCTTTACCTTTATACCTTCCTCTTGTTCCCTTTTCTTCCAACCATTTTTATTTGCTTGAAAAGCCTTATATTTTTTCTTCCGTGACCTCTCATGGCTTAGCTAAATAACCACATTATGTCAAACCCCTTAACATCTTGATTTTCACAGAGTAATAAATGCATAGTTTAGAGGGCGTACAGAAATAGCGAAAAGATACTGATAATTAGTGCTGGTTTACATTACAAGGAATCCTTATAGAGTTTGCAAAATATATACAGAGTCCAAAAGAAATAAAATTATAACTAAGGATAATCAACTGCACTCCTACTTGAACCGGACCCTCAGTTGCCAGTAATTATGATTTTGCCCTTAGAGCCGCTATTTTCTGCTGAAATATTTTTAAATGTTGAAAAGGGTGAGATTCGAGTGAATCTCAATAGTAACATGCAATCAGTCATATAAAATGTGACAGTTAAATATGTTATACACCATATAATGCAATATAATAATAACACAAACTATAAGGCATGTGCACATGAGTCGGGGTTACTTCCCCACTGTTCGTAAACCTCAGTTGGGTTATTGCTCACAACCAGGTAAATGTGTCTGCCCGCACAATTGCCTTACTCGGCAAAACAATTTCATCATACATATCACATAAGATAGCTTAAACAAAGCATATAAATATTCACATAATGTATGAAAGATAAAGGTACTACCTGAGTCCTTTTCAGTTCCAATATCCGTCCTATACTCTTGTTTCGACTCGGGCTATTTCCAATTCCTATAAAAATTAGAGTTACAACTAACTGATTATTACTTGTACTATTACTGCTTTTAAATCAAATTCTGCTAGTTCTCTATCATAGTTTCAGCAATTTCTACATAGTACAATTCTACACAGTGCAGTTTCACAATTTTCTAGAAACTAACAAATTTTCAGTCAATTTTGAAAATTCATAACTAATTCTCAAAAATTCCAAATTGATTGGTTCCAAAGCCTAAGGGTGTGTTTGGTTTGAGGGGAGGGTAGGGGAGGGAGGGGAGGGGAGGGTGGAGAAATTACCATTTTGGATAAAAGAAACTTAAAATTTACCCTCTCATTTTTTTAAATTTTGGTTTCCCGCCCAAAATTTACTTTCTCATTCTTTTTAAATTTTGGGTTCCCGCCCAAAATTTAAATTCTTTCAACCCAAAAAAGTAATTTACCCACCCTCTCATTCCCTCCCTCCCCTCCCCTCCCCTCCCCTCAAACCAAACACACCCTAAGTGAAGCTCTTTAAGTGTATTTTTACAGAAAAAATACTTAAGTCTGCTCAGTTTAACCACATTGTTCCCAGAACTTCTCCATACTTCCACTGTTCCAAATTGCATTCCAGAAACAGAGTTCAATATCAAAAATCCATATCTTTTAATATACTAGCCCAAAAATTTTGTTCTACCCATCAAATTAAAGCTCTAAATGTCTACTTTAAATTTTAAAAGTTTCATAATTTTTCGTCAAGGTTTAGTTTTCCAAAATTTTGCCACAACTAATCTGACTTCCAGAAACATAATCTGTAGCAACTAAACTTCAAAAATTCATATCTTTTAATATATTGATCCAAATAACACCTATTATCTATCACATTAAAGCTTATCATGTATACTTTTTTCCTGGAAAGTTTCATGGCCATTGAACA
Organism: Inga leiocalycina; assembly: GCA_963242795.1. Lineage (NCBI taxonomy): Eukaryota > Viridiplantae > Streptophyta > Magnoliopsida > Fabales > Fabaceae > Inga > Inga leiocalycina. The sequence goes on from OY725329.1 coordinate 56,546,527, forward strand.
AGATTATATTATTCAAAACATAACACAACCAAACTGTCAGAACTTGAACGTCCAGCATTTTCCCTATTTCTGACTTAACTTTCAAAAATCATAACTTTCTCTACAGATATCCAAATGACGGATTCTTGGACTCATTTTAAAGCTATAGATGTCTACTATATTCTTGTAAAATTTGATAAATACTGAATAAGGTTTGTTTGGTCAAAACTCAACATGAAGCTGATTGTCTTTCAAAAATGTTAGTTTTGACAGTATGACTTTAAAAATCAAGAACTCAATCATTTTCACTCCAAATTGCACTCTTCTTGACTCTATAATCAACTACACATCCTAAAATTTCTATACAAAAAGATCCAGTTAAAAACTCCATCTATAGCTTCTGTTTAAGCTTTTGAAACTTTCGGATAGATACTCTATTTTTTGGCCAACAAAACAGGGTGAAGAAAACTATCATGCAACCATGAATTTATACTCTAAACCTCATGAATTTTAACTCCATACTCTCCTACACATATGTCCTAAGGTTAATGATCAAATTTTAGAACAAAAAAACCCCCAAAATTCACCCAAATCGTCACACAATCTTTGGTTTACAATGTTTCAGTTGACAAAATTTTTTCGGCGACTTTTCTCTTAACTCCAGCCAAAACCACCATAAAAAACCATTCAAATCCAACATGAAAACAAAGATATATATGTAGGAGGCTCATCTATACCAGAATAGGGGGTTGCATGTGTGATTTGGAGCTTCCTTCTTCCTCTTCTCCAATGTCTCTCTTTTCTCTATTCTGTTTTCTCTCTATGTTTCTATTTCTTTTACTCTCTCTTCTCCAGCTACTTGGTCAAAATGAAGAGCTGAAGGTGCTGGGTTTTTGGTTAAATAAAGAGTGCATAAAGTATGGGATTATGTGGCCAAATGAGAGAAGGATAGGTGTTTAGTTTTTTTTTTCTACGTGAAGTGTTGTGAATGGAGCATGGGTTCTCTAATGATGGCAGCAGCATATATTTAACGTGGGGCTATGGATGTGCTCTTGTAAAATGCCAAGTGTGGTATGCGTGTGTCAGTGTCTGGGTGTGTGTTTATATATATATATATATATATATATATATAGGTATATAGGTATATTTTTATCCTATTAATTACACACTAGACCCTAATTTTTCCCTTTGTCTAATTTAATATTTCTTAAATTTCGTAGGTTCCATAATTTGACTTATTATCTAATTATTGTTCCTTGAATTTTTTTTCCGGAAAATAGGCCTTTTACTAAAGTTTGGGATATTACACATTATGTGTTAACTCATTAGAGCCATGAATGCAAGCCATTGCACTTGACTTGTTCTCTTCAAGAACTTTAAAATTTGGGTATCGCCCTAGTCTGCTAGTTTTCATTGGCCAAATTCTAAAATTCATAACTTAATTTAGAAAATTCTAAATAAGGTGGTTCAAGCTTCTATGTGAAGCTCTTGAAGTCCTATATACAAGAAAAATACTTACCAATATCAACTCATATACTTAATCTCCAAATTCAACGTCAACACACATTGCCCAAAAAGAGAGCTAGATTTTCTACCCAAACTTTAAAAATTCATAACTTCCAAACTACACATTCAAATTTTAAGTTTTGATACTTAATGGAAAGCTATAAGTGTCTACTCTAAGGGAAAAATAATCACAGGGCCAAATTACTAGTTTAACCCTATGAAATTCACTCCTCTTTCCACTGCTAGAACCTAGACTTCCATAATTTCCCCTAATTCTGGACCTTTATTTCAAAAATCATAACTTTCTCTCTAAGTATCCAATTGATGCATTCTATGACTAATTTTAAAGCTATGAATGTCTAATATTTCCCTATAAAATTTCATAAACATTGGATAAGGTTTGTTTGGTCAAAACTCAACACAAAACTAATTGTCTTTTAGAAACGTCAGTTTTGACAGCCTAAGTTTAAAACTCAAGAAATCATTCATTTTTACTCCAAATTGCACTCTTCTTGATTCTATCACCTACTGCACATCCTAAAATTTCCATATAAAAAAGAACTAGACAAAAACTCCACCTATAGCCTCTGTTTAAGCTTCTGCAACTTTTTGGCAGAAACTCTGTTTTCCGGTGAATAGAATAAGGTGAAGAAAAACCAACATGGAGCTATGGATTTGCACTCTAATCTCAAAGATTTTGACTCTACATACTCCTACACATGTGCCCTGTGTTTGTTGTAACCCCATGCCTTGAAGACCATAATTATAATTCAAAAATGTGTAATCAAAATGGATTAGAGACCGATAGATAATTAAACTCATTTCAATCTCTTCCTGACGGTAGGGTTTTCACAAATTCTTTCAAAATTTCTTCCCAATCCTGGTCTCAAGTTCATGTTTTGAATTTAATTACCCTGTGCAGTTCAATCACATTCATACATATCAGAGTGTATAGCATAAATCCCGATGAACCCCGGGTTTGTCAATATCTCAACTAAGGGTTTATAGTTTTCCCAATAGGGGATTACACAAAATCATTCTAATATTTACATCCCATATATATAAACAGTAATCCCAACCAAAACATAGATAACCAACAACCAAGTCAAATATCCCTAAAATGTCCTAAGCGCCCTTAGTTATCTCCTTCCCTTTGGAGCCACTTGTCCTATCTGAAAGATTAGTCAATGGAAAGAATAAGATTCAAGAGAATCTCAGTAGTAACAAATCACTTATACAGTATATAAACACATAGCATGTAAGTAAATCACAATCAGCAATGACACAAAACATATCACACCCCACCCTCATGCCCTTTTACCGTCGGGAAGGCATGTAGTCCTTACCTGAACCGTTGTTAGCGACTCAGTGACTATTGGCGTGGCGGTGCATACACATAGCCTTTCAGCCCACAAATAGCCTTTCGGCTTTCACAAATAGCCTTTCGGCCCATAAATAGCCTTTCAGCTTTCACAAATAGCCTTTCAGTTTTCATATATCCACAAGCTTTGCAGCATTTGAAATCATCGCAAACCAATTATATAACACACATATAATGCATCACATATAGTATAAGAGAAAGAGTCACTACCTTGTTCTTTCCTGGTTGGCGTCAGCACAGGTTGCTCGCGATCAGGGCAAATATCGAATCCTACAATTCCAAATGTATCATTCAGGGGCGTTTTCATAATTATGTTTTTTCGGCCTTTTCCGAAAAAGTAACCAACTGTAACCCCACCTAATTTTCCCTCCTAAACGCAATGGAACCATCAAATCATTGAAAATCCAACTCTAAGACCCATTTCTGGAGCTGGCCGAAATTTATATGTTCTCCAGGGAAAATTGGGGTTTTACGATTTCGGCTCTGTAAACACGTTCATTTCTACTCCTAGCCACTTTATTAACTATTATATTAGGTTATTACTACCATTTGAACAAAAATTGGGTAGCATAACCCTTAGACAACTCAATTTCCAAAATTTAAAACTAACGGCAATCCGGCAAAATTTCACCGATTAAATTGCCCACAGCAGTCAGAATAGTCAATATATGAAGGTTTAGAAGTTACCTCAAGCTGCCACTAGCTTTTCCTCTTCTTGGCTGAAATCTAACTCTCTTTAAACAGAAAATTTAAGCTCCAACAACCTTGAAGTACATGAAAGAGAAGTTTAGAAGTAAAGTTCTACGCGTTAGGAACTAGATCGTCGGAGAAATCGGCTTACCTTGAGAGTTCTCTTCACTTTCTCTCTCTAGACTCTCTCAACTCTTCTCTCTCTAATTTCATATCTGAGTGCATGAAAATGGCTAGAGAAAGAAGGATGATGATATTTAATATCATATATTATATGATATTTAATTATTAATTTAATTTCCAACAATTTTGGATTTTTCAGAAATTCTGGCAGATTTTTGCTCAAACATTGAAAAATCATAACTAATTCTAGAAAAATTAAATTGGAGTGATTCCAAAAGATATAGAACCCTTATTGAGTCTAGTTTCAAGGAAAAATATAGCCTTTTACTAGCTAGAAGTATATCATGTCCAGAGTTAATTTCTTTAACCGCTGCTCCAGAAAATAGTCAATTTCTCTGGGCAAACTTAAAAAATTCAAAACTCTTAGCTCACAAATCGAAATGACAGAAATTATGTGTCCATTTTGAAGCTTGACATGTGAAATTTAAGACTGAAAAGTTTTAGAATTTTTAGACACCATTTTCCTATTCAAAATGTCCATACAAACCGACTGCCCTGCATAGAATTACACTTAACAATTTTTAAGATTTTCAACCAACGTGTTCAATGGCTCCAAAATCAACAATCAAACTTATTTCCACACAATTTTTCACAAGGAAACCATTGAAATCACTAAAACCACCAAATTCCCATCACACATTCTCCAAAAGTGTTTATTCAACAATAATTACTTACACTTTTGAAATCATTAGCCCTTAATCACTTTTTGGGATATTACATTTCTTGGCACATTTCCAGAACCAAAGAAACCAGAAATCCTACCCAAAATTGACATACAAACACCGGTTTTAAAACTTTTTGGTGACAGAAACTTTGGAGCAAATTTTCTCACTTCCAGCCACCCAAACAGCCAAGCAAATCACTCAAATCCAAAGGAAAAAAAAAGATAAGCGTGTAGGAGACTCACCTATACCAAAATATGTGATTGCTTGTGGCAATCCAACCTTCCTTTTTCCTTATTTCCGATCGTCTTCTTCCTCCGGTTTACCTCTCTCTCACACACCTCTCTCTCTCTCTCTCTCTCTCTCCTGTTTCTTTCTTTTGCTTTAGCTGACTTGCATAATTGAGAGAGTAGTGAGAGGGAGTGTTTTATTTTTTGACTAATTGGGTGCTGAATGTATGTTGTCCGTATTTGGGTGGAGTGTGTGTGTAGGGATGAGAAAGTGTCATGTGTGAGTGTTTATGTGTGCCATGTGTCTTCTAATGTTGGAGTGTGGATGTGAGTGTCGGGGAGAGTGTTAGGTTGACTTTTGAGTGTGTGTTTAATATATATATATATATATATATATATATATATATAGGTATATTTTTATCCTATTAATTACACATATTGGGCCCTAATTTTCGTCTTTTTTCTAATTTAAGGTTCCTTAAATTTCTTAAGTTCTATAATTTGATTTATTATCTAACTCCATAAATCAATCCTTGATAATTTTTAAGTATTCTCTTCTATAATTAACTTCATGAAGTCTTAAAATAATTTTCCAAAGATTTCCAGGCCAAATTATGACCGTTAACTATTATTCCTGGAAGTTTTGGAAAATATGCCTTTAAATCCCAAAATTTATCTCTAACACTATTTAAATTTTCTTTTTTGAAAATTTAATCCGTTACTAAATTTCAAGATATTATAATTCTCATCCCTTTCAATAAATTCCGTCCTTAAAATTTTGAACATCGTATAGATTTAACTATACCTAGGGGAATCACTTCTTATTACTCAATCTATTTCTTTCCCATGCAAGCTCATAAAGCATGCAACATAATTCGTCATATCATCCACAAAGATCTCATATAGCATTTAGGAATCATCAGAACACATACTCTGGACTCACAAGTCCAATACTATAGCACAAATTGTAGGCAAAATTTGTAATGAAATAAGAAAATATTCGAGTCACGTCCGAGGACACTGTCCTTAAGAGATATTCTGCAGCCCCCTCAGTAAATAGGAAGCGGCATCTCCCTAGAATTAAACGAACCCTTTCCGTAAGGATACAGGGCGGTAGAACTGGCAAAAGATAAAGTAACTCAGTGAGAAATTATCAAGGCTTCTATTTCTCTTCTATCAAATGATGTCACGGTTAGGGTATTTATAGACAATGAATCAATGCCTTGAAGTGGTGCCTCTTGAAGACATACTACACCTTTTCAATTAGAAAGTCATAACTTTTTATTAAATTTATGAACCATGTTGATTCATAAACCAACATAGGCCCCTTGATTCATAAGAACATGACTTCTCAAAACACATCTCTTCATTTAAACATATTTCATAATATTGGAGAGACTCTTTCTTTGACACACCTATATGCAATATTTACAACAATCCCCCACATGTGTCAAAGTAAACACACCATTTGTTGAGTTACACCTATGGATATAACCATTGTATCTGGTGGTCCGTAAAACTATGAACCAAACCTAGACCAATAACACTTGATACACAAAAATGTCAGTGAAGCATGCTTCTATGAACTAACAAATCTTGGTGTGTATCAGAGGCATTAAGAGTCAAATTATATCCTAACATTTCCGCTGTTAATGACGGTTTTACGCGCTATGTCGGCCATACGCGTGCCTGGTGTGTAATGAATGCTCTAGAGATTTTGCCAAGATCTCATAGGAGCGGTCACACTCCACATTCATAGAGGTGATTTCATTTAAGTTTGTGCTTGCAATATGCACATTGCCTTGTTGACTTTTGAAATCATTAAGAGCTTTGCTCAATTTACAATAATGCAGGCTAGCACATTTAAAGTGTCATAGGAAGGAACGTAAAATATATTTGAGCTAGTTAGAATTGACAAACAACTTGTTCTTACCCATTGAACCTTCTTCATGGGATCACCAATCACAAAGCTTGGGTTGCCATCGCTATCAATTAGTAGCTGGCTTTAATCCCATTCCCCTCGACTAATTTATTTCATCCTGCAAGGTTTTGTTAACGGCCGATAGGTCCATTATTGACCTCACCAAATCGATTGATGATGATTCCATCACAATTTTTAAGCTAGCTTTATCATATCATATCTCAAACAATTTTCACTTACATTATTGTTGTTTCTACAATGGCTATTACCATTTGACAATCGTAGATCATCGACGCTAAGTGTCGGTTTCTTACCAAAATTTTTGTTAAGAGATTTTCAACATTCTTAGCATTCCATCCATTTCTAGTGTAATCAACTCTGACTCACATAATATTTATTTTTGTCACCTCTAAAGGTCAATGATGACTAGTGGGTTTCCACATATAAATTGAATTTCAGTTACCATCCGTGCATATCAATACAATGGGAATCCACTACACATGATGTCAATATTTATGGCATTATCCCTTAACTATTTCTTTCTCTTCATGAGAGTTTACATATGCTCAATCTCCACACAACATTTGCTATGTCATGGGATTAACTCTTATCAGTGCTATAAATTCTCAATAGTTTGTGCATACATTGATTGAGCTTTAGAGTAATCTCAAGCAGTATCATGAGGAATATTCTCATAATGGTTCTCAGAACCAATCTTCAGAAACATTTCTTATTTATCACTATTCCTTATGATTTTAACATCCAAAATCATATTAATTCTCTCATGCTTTCAAATGCATGACATGATATTTTTGACCATGCAAGTCATTAAAATTCAATATTTGTTCACAATAATCATGCATGCATATACCAAGATAAATATATATCCACAAATCATGAAAATTTAAATCACCTTTATTTTAACACTAGATAGATAATTAAATTTCCATATCACTATTGTAATGCTTATTTAAAGCAATATGCAAACTTTAATAATTCACATTACAAGATTGCTCTTCACAGCAAATAACAAAGTCTTTATTAAATTAATTTTAATCATAACACAAGTCATATATGGCAATTTTATAATTTTTCAATATATCAAAATATATATTCCAAGGTGCCCCACAAGATACTCTATATTTTAGGAACCCCCACACTTTCAAATATTTCAATTATATAAAATTCTAATTCTGATTAAATTAGAATCTCACATAATATATTTATAAAGATTCACACTTTATAAAACTACATAATCACATGGTTGTCTATTTCAACAAGAGGTTATACCAATTTAATCTTCCATTCTAATTAAATGAGAATGTCTCAATCATTGTCATTTTTTTTTTTCACATAACAAAATTTTCTTTTCACAGAAAATAACAAAGCCTCAACTTAATATATATATTTAATAATATTCTGTCATCACACAGAATTTTTCCCTATAAATTTTTAAATATTTAATTATTTTAAATACCAATATTTAATAACATTCACATGTATTTAAATATGTCAAACCAATACCACAAATTCTCTTTGAAAATTTCAAATGATCATATTATAAAAATCCCCAAAATATAAACATAATTTGTAGCATTAAACATCTATGATTTTCAAGTTTCAAACTAATTGATATGGTATATCAAAATAAATCACACAACATGTAATTAATTATTTCTATTAACTGATCATGGTAAAAAATCCTAATCATTTGATGTGTATTTAAAAATTATTTTAATGCGCTTGCTTTCTCTCAAATGAGAGTACAATCGCAATACTCAAAATGAAATAAATCAACTACACATAATAGTAATCACATGTAATACATAATCTCGTTAAAACATAAGAAAATATGTTCAATACAAAATCTAAGTGTATCAACAACAAAATTCAAAACAAGAGCAATCCATCATAGATAAATAATCACTCATCTAAGTCTTCTACTTATGTACCAATAAAAAGTCATCATCAAGAGATCTAAATACATGGTTGGAAAAGTTAACAGAAAACTAATAAACTTAGGTTGAAGCTCTAGCCACATCCAACAAGAGTGGAAAGACTATGAAACTGAAATCACAGAACCTCGACGGAATCTGGAGATCTTGCCGGAATCACAAAGAACTCACCGACGGTGCTCTGTGATGAGTGAGAGAGAGAGAGTCAAAGAAGAAGAAGGTTCTCTCTCTGCAGCGACGCTCTCAAACTCTGAAACTGTCGAGAGCCTCCTCCTCCTGATACTCGGGCTCTCCCACCGATGACAAACAAGAGGACGAAGGTGGTTTTGGTTGAGGCTCTGGATTCTAACCTTCTCTCTGGTTCGACCTTCTCTGGCTGGCTCTCGCTGCCACGGTGTACGAGGTCGAGGGAGGGTCGCTGGCAGCGATGGAGAGGTGGATGAAGGCTGCCGGGGACAAAAGAAGAGGAAGGTGGAGGTGATGAGATGACAAAGAGCGAGCTCAAAGTCTGTGTTGTGCCGCGGCGTGATCCAAACTCTGCAACTCGTGTTTTCCGCGGAGAAGACGACGCTGTTTTGACCAGGGACTAAATCGTAAAGATTCAAAAGTTTGTGAAGGGACTAAAGGGAATTGAAATTTTTCCGAGGCAACTCTAATTATAAAAACTTTGGTCCCCTTTCCGTAATTTTCTGTGGCCCTTTTCCTCATTGATTTACAATTTCCAAAAATCCTGGTGTCTTTTTCTTTAATTTTCCTCGGTCCTCAAAAATATTAATTATGACATTGACATTTTCCAAAATCTCCAATTTTCTTCTTAAATATCTATAATGCAAGATTAAGCATAGAGCCGGGAAAACGGGCCGAGCCCGTCGGGCCGGCCCTTTTAGGCCCTGGCCCTTCAAGGGCCGGGCTTGCAAATTGTAGCCTCAAAAGGAAGTCGGGCCTAAAAGGGCCGGCCTTGTAGGGCCTCGGGCTTAAAAGGGCCGGCCTTGGGGCGCCTCGGGCCGGCCCTTTAATCCCATTTATTTTTTATTTTTTTTGCTTGGAAAAGAATCATGTTACATTTTTGAATTGCCTTATTGAATCTATATGTCACTCTGTCCTCATATTGTATAGAGTATGATTTTTGAGTATATTGTTTTGTCTAATTGAATCATATTGTGATTTTTGAGTATGATTTTTGAGTATATTATTCTTCTTATTTAGAATAAAATCATATTATATACTATTCTTTCTGATAGAGTATAATTTTTTATGGAGGTTGTGATTATTTAACTACTTGAACCTACTACTCAAAGTGAAACACAATTAAATATCCTTGAAATTGATGATAGTCGTCATACTCATATTATTTAGAGGTTAGAGTATTTAGCTTCTTGCCTTCTTATACTTTGGCCTTTGTGTGAGTTATTTATGGACATGATTTTATCTTTGATTATACATTAGTAATTGTGTTTGTTTGTTGCAAGAAACGTGTTATTTAAACCTTAATGTTAACAACATTTATATATTAAATTAGAATTTTAATTGTTGTTATTTACTAATTATATCTCTCTAGGGAAAATATACAGGAAAAATAGTTAAATATTGTGAAAAGGACCTCCTGGCCCTAATGCTCTAGGGCCGGGCCTTGAAAAACTGCAATTTTTCTAACCCCGAGCCCTTTAGGGCCGGCCCTGTTAGGCCCTGGCCCGTCAAGGGCCGGCCCTGATTCCCAGCTCTAATTAAGCATAAGTAGCATTAAAAGTCCAACAAAATCATTTATATGAATAATTAATAAATTATGATCATTTTACCCTTAATTAGAATTTTTTCTGCCAACACCTCTAATTAGATTTAATTCAATATAAGTGCTTCAAACTCAAATTAGTGCTTTTAATCATGCAATAATGTCATATGAAATGCATCAAAAATCCTAAATTAATCATGAAAAAACCTATAAAAATATGGTTTAATCATAAACATATGTAAATGAAAATCTCACTTGCAAAAGGAGATTTAATTATATTTTAAACTTAATAAACTTAATTACTTGAGTCTTTTGAATGCAATAATTTAAATTAAATTTTATACTCAATTTAAAAAAAATTAAAAATCTGATTATATATTATTAATTGGACCTAACTATCATTTTCTGATAATAAATATGTGCGACATGACCTGGAGTAATTGACGCTGTCGACATTATTGACCGAATATGGAGAAAAATATTAGACGACAGATCACAAAACCAACATAGGGATAGGCTTTTTTTTTTTTTTTTTTTTTTTGATAAAAGAAATTCTGAAATCTGAACACAAGGCTGGGAGCCTGGGACTTCGCTAATTTCATAGCAGAATGGTTGGGATATGGGAATGTGAAGGAGGTTTTATTTTGGTTAAATTCTAGATATATTATATATAGATTCCAATAAGAAAATAACAATGGATAATAGCTTGTCCGAATTTGCAAAATAATATACAAGTTGTAAGGTCCTTCACTATCAAGATTGGGGGGAGAAGAAATTAAACCTCTCACTTAAAATGATGAACAAAAATGTTTTTATCAATCAGTAACACAACATGGTTATAAATTTTGAAAGATTAATAGTAATAAGGAGAATCCTAATTAAGTCTAGTCTAAATACTAAAATCTAAATTCAGATATACACTTTCAACAAATTTTTAATAAGGCTAAGAGGTTTCATTAGTGATTTATGTATATTATTAAAAGACTATAATGGCCATCTATAATTAAAAAGAAAAATTAAAAGTACTTTTGACGGAAATTCAAATTCAGACATATATTGTTAACAATTTCCTAATCATTTCATTTATTTAAACCATATTTTAAATGTTTCATTTCATTTTGTTTATTTAAACAAAATTTATTCTTTTTATTTTGTTACCAATATGTTAAATTTAGGAAGAATTGTCCAAAAATACCTTAGAGGAAAATTAATTGCTGATTGCTACCAAGCGTGCAAGTGATCTTCCATATGTGCAAGTAATCTTTCCTGTATGTAAAAATCTTCCATATAAATGTGCAAACAATCTTATGTTGTGTGCAAAATATCTTCCGTTATGTGCAACAGATCTTCCATGGTAACAATCAGCAATTAATTTGCCTCCAAGGTGTTTTTGGGCAATTCTCCCATAAATTTCTTAAGTTGCTGTTGAAAAATCTTAATTTACATTTTACTAAATGTCATTTTTTCTCGGAAAAATTGTTTCGTCACCAGTACTAGCTACTTCATTAATTCGAACGAAATGAATTACTAATGGGCACTTCTTGCACAGAGAAAAACAATTTAATTTTCGACACAAAAAAAATAAAAATATTAAATTGTCATGAAAAGGAAATGAATTGACTAAACGATTTTTTAAATAAATAAAATGATTAGGACAATGTTAAGAGTATATGCCTAAATTAAAATTTTGGTTAAAGGTACCTGTTATTTTATTTTTTTTAACTATAGATGGGTATTCAGGTCTTTTAACAATATTCATAAATCTCTAATGAAGCCTATTGGCCTGATTAGGAATTTTTTAAAAGTGTAAGCTTTAAATTAACATTTTGGTATTTCGGTTGGATTTAATCAAAATTCTCCCTAGTTAATATTATATAATTAAATTTTGGATGAGTAAATTATTAAAAAAAATAATATCACCTCTGGTCCATAATATAAGCATTAGTTAACTTTTTTTAAGGAATTAAAGAAGTTAAATAAATTACTTTAAAATATTTATATTTATCTTTTTTATACCAAACTAATTTGTCTGACTTAAAATTGATATATAATTAGATGATACATGACATATATCATGATTAACTTACTTATTTAAAAAAAATTAACTGGGTCTTATATTAAACACGGGATAGAGTATTTGTATATGATGTAAATTTAAGTTGTCATTTTAACAAAATTAATTATAAATAAGTTGTATCTGCTATACCCATTAAAAACAAAACATGATTAGGTATGAAACTGACTTTTTTTTATCTCATTGCAAGTGGGTTATACACAAAATGACAAATTAAAAAATATATATTATGTACAATTATTGGGGATCGTAGACAATTTAAAAGATAAGAAACCATAAAATGCCTGATATATAACTTTATTATCCACCATCTGATTAGATATATGCTGATCTTAAAATTTAATTTTAATTTATGAGGGAAACAACATGTCTCAGCAAGAGACAAGTAAGAAAGTAGAGAGAAGGGAAGTTAAGGTTAAATTTTTAATATTACGTAATGGTGTTACGTATGTAAAATTTTCTTCAACCCATATCTTAGGAGCTGGTTTGTCTGACTTAAAATTGATATATAATTAGATGATACATGACATATATCATGATTAACATACTTATTTAAAAAAAATTAACTGGGTCTTATATTAAACACGGGATAGAGTATTTGTATATGATTTAAATTTAAGTTGTCATTTTAACAAAATTAATTATAAATAAGTTGTATCTGCTATACCCACTAAAAACAAAACATGATTAGGTATGAAACTGACTTTTTTTTATCTCATTGCAAGTGGGTTATACACAAAATGACAAATTGAAAAATATATATTATGTACAATTATTGGGATCGTAGACAATTTAGAAGATAAGAAACCATAAAATGCCTGATATATAACTTTATTATACACCATCTGATTAGATATATGCTGATCTTAAAATTTAATTTTAATTTATGATGGAAACAACATGTCTCAGCAAGAGACAAGTAAGAAAGTAGAGAGAAGGGAAGTTAAGGTTAAATTTTTAATATTACGTAATGGTGTTACGTATGTAAAATTTTCTTCAACCCATATCTTAGGAGCTGGTTTGTCTGACTTAAAATTGATATATAATTAGATGATACATGACATATATCATGATTAACTAACTTATTTAAAAAAAATTAACTGGGTCTTATATTAAACACGGGATAGACTATTTGTATATGATGTAAATTTAAGTTGTCATTTTAACAAAATTAATTACAAATAAGTTGTATCTGCTATACCCATTAAAAACAAAACATGATTAGGTATGAAACTGACTTTTTTTTATCTCATTGCAAGTGGGTTATACACAAAATGACAAATTGAAAAATATATATTGAGTACAATTATTTGGGATCGTAGACAATTTAGAAGATAAGAAACCATAAAATGCCTGATATATAACTTTATTATACACCATCTGATTAGATATATGCTGATCTTAAAATTTAATTTTAATTTATGATGGAAACAACATGTCTCAGCAAGAGACAAGTAAGAAAGTAGAGCAATGTTTTAAAAGCCAGACCGGACGTTGAGCCGGAAAGGTCAGCGGGTCAAGGTTCAATCGGTTGGAACGGTTGAGCCGTTGAGCCGAACCGGTGACGTAATAATTAAAAAAACTTTAATAAAAATTATATTCATATATATTATAATGAAAAAATGATAAATAAATATCACTTAAATTTTAAAATCATAAATCTTTGATTTTCCAAAAACCTGAGTTATCAATTGTTATACTCTTTTTATCAATCTCATTACTCTTATTGTCAACAAAACTAATTTAAGATTTTAAAAAGTGGTATTTAAGTATCTTTTCCTCATTTTAATTTTAAATAACAAATAAATAAAAATAAGTGTATAAGAAATTAATTTAAACATATAATAGCCCTTTTTGCCATCTTAAATAAATAATAGCTAATATAAAAATATATAAGCGTTTATTAAAAAAGATTTATAAGATATTTCATATTTATCTCTTAATTTTTTTTTATCGGCATCTCTCAATTTGTTTGAAAAAAACATGTCCATTAGGAAGTGAAAAAATTATAAAGAGATTTTCAGATAAAAATATAATAATAATAAAAGGATTTCATTATCACTTTCAAGTTTCAAAAGAAATATTAAATACAAGGAGTAATTATTAGCTGCAAGCCTGCAACATCAAAGCGTGTCGCAGATGCAAACCCTCTCTTCAATCACGCTTTACGATAACAACTCACATTGCTCACGGCCTTACTTTTTCTCTCTCCTGATTTTAGTCCTTCTTCATTTCTTTTCACTGTAACCCAAGCACAAACACTTTTTTTCTTCACTTCTTTGACCATGAAGGACGATCATGAAAGCTAGAGAAGTGTGATAGGACACAACGAAAGACAATGTTTTTCCACTTATATTGCTGCTCGTTTCGCGTCTTCCTTTCTTCTTCATCTTTTCCAATTCGAAGATATCTCCTCCATCTGCAACTCGCGAACTTGCTCTAGAAAAAAATGGAGGAAACATACAGGCAAGTGGATTGGCTCTCTCTCTCTCTCCGTCTTTGTATATTGCTTTCTCTCTCTCTCTCTCGGCGTTGCTTTTAGCTGCCGCACGTCCGGTTCTACACAACTCGCTCCGGTTCCCGGCTTTATTCCGGTTACCGGCCCAAATCCCGGCTTTCAGCGGCTTAACACGGCTCAATCACTAAGGCGGTCTAACACTGAGAGCCGATCCGTTCTCTTCGCCGGTCAACGGCCGGACCGGTCCGACCGTCCGGTCCGGTCCGGTCCAAAAAACACTGAAGTAGAGAGAAGGGAAGTTAAGGTTAAATTTTTAATATTACGTAATGGTGTTACGTATGTAAAATTTTCTTCAACCCATATCTTAGGAGCTGGTTTGTTTGACTTAAAATTGATATATAATTAGATGATACATGACATATATCATGATTAACATACTTATTTAAAAAAAATTAACTGGGTCTTATATTAAACACGGGATAGACTATTTGTATATGATGTAAATTTAAGTTGTCATTTTAACAAAATTAATTACAAATAAGTTGTATCTGCTATACCCATTAAAAACAAAACATGATTAGGTATGAAATTGACTTTTTTTTATCTCATTGCAAGTGGGTTATACACAAAATGACAAATTGAAAAATATATATTAAGTACAATTATTTGGGATCGTAGACAATTTAGAAGATAAGAAACCATAAAATGCCTGATATATAACTTTATTATTCACCACCTGATTAGATATATGCTGATCTTAAAATTTAATTTTAATTTATGATGGAAACAACATGTCTCAGCAAGAGACAAGTAAGAAAGTAGAGAGAAGGGAAGTTAAGGTTAAATTTTTAATATTACGTAATGGTGTTACGTATGTAAAATTTTCTTCAACCCATATCTTAGGAGCTGGTTTGTCTGACTTAAAATTGATATATAATTAGATGATACATGACATATATCATGATTAACATAATTATTTTAAAAAAATTAACTGGGTCTTATATTAAACACGGGATAGACTATTTGTATATGATGTAAATTTAAGTTGTCATTTTAACAAAATTAATTATAAATAAGTTGTATCTGCTATACCCATTAAAAACAAAACATGATTAGGTATGAAACTGATTTTTTTTTATCTCATTGCAAGTGGGTTATACACAAAATGACAAATTATAAAATATATATTAAGTACAATTATTTGGGATCGTAGACAATTTAGAAGATAAGAAACCATAAAATGCCTGATATACAACTTTATTATTGACCATCTGATTAGATATATGCTGATCTTAAAATTTAATTTTAATTTATGATGGAAAAAACATGTCTCAGCAAGAGACAAGTAAGAAAGTAGAGAGAAGGGAAGTTAAGGGTAAATTTTTAATATTACGTAATGGTGTTACGTATGTAAAATTTTCTTCAACCCATATCTTAGGAGCTGGTTTGTCTGACTTAAAATTGATATATAATTAGATGATACATGACATATATCATGATTAACATACTTATTTAAAAAAAATTAACTGGGTCTTATATTAAACACGGGATAGAGTATTTGTATATGATGTAAATTTAAGTTGTCATTTTAACAAAATTAATTACAAATAAGTTGTATCTGCTATACCCATTAAAAACAAAACATGATTAGGTATGAAACTGACTTTTTTTTATCTCATTGCAAGTGGGTTATACACAAAATGACAAATTATAAAATATATATTATGTACAATTATTTGGCATCGTAGACAATTTAGAAGATAAGAAACCATAAAATGCCTGATATATAACTTTATTATTCACCATCTGATTAGATATATGCTGATCTTAAAATTTAATTTTAATTTTTGTTGGAAACAACATGTCTCAGCAAGAGACAAGTAAGAAAGTAGAGAGAAGGGAAGTTAAGGTTAAATTTTTAATATTACGTAATGGTGTTACGTATGTAAAATTTTCTTCAACCCATATCTTAGGAGCTGGTTTGTCTGACTTAAAATTGATATATAATTAGATGATACCTGACATATATCATGATTAACATACTTATTTTAAAAAAATTAACTGGGTCTTATATTAAACACGGGATAGACTATTTGTATATGATGTAAATTTAAGTTGTCATTTTAACAAAATTAATTACAAATAAGTTGTATCTGCTATACCCATTAAAAACAAAACATGATTAGGTATGAAACTGATTTTTTTTTATCTCATTGCAAGTGGGTTATACACAAAATGACAAATTAAAAAATATATATTATGTACAATTATTTGGGATCGTAGACAATTAAGAAGATAAGAAACCATAAAATGCCTGATATATAACTTTATTATGCACTATCTGATTAGATATATGCTGATCTTAAAATTTAATTTTAATTTATGATGGAAACAACATGTTTCAGCAAGAGACAAGTAAGAAAGTAGAGAGAAGGGAAGTTAAGGTTAAATTTTTAATATTACGTAATGGTGTTACGTATGTAAAATTTTCTTCAACCCATATCTTAGGAGCTGGTTTTTGGTAGGCTGAAAACTGGAGAATGGAAAAATTAATAAAAGGACTTCCTTTCTTTCATAAAACACCCTTGGCTGCCCCATTTTTTCGGAAAGCGAATTCCAGTGGCTGAAAATTTTTCCTCATCCTATACTATAAAAAATTTAACTTTTAGAGTCGCCGTTAAAAATTAACTTTCCGTGACAATTAAAACCATTGTTGAAAGTTTAATTTTTAGTGAAAGTCAGTTTTTTAGTAATGCTGTAACAAAAAAAAAAAAAAAAGAATCCCTCGTTCATGTAAAGGGAAGCCCGAACCAAATTTTGTGACCCCATTCATCTTTTTCCTCCGTGGTCAAAAGGCCATTTTGCAACTGCCGCTCGATCGCCTTCCTTGCATGCTCACCCGTTTCCATAGATCTGCTTGTCTTTTGTTAGCCGGTTACAAGGCTACTTATTGGGAAACTTTCATGCCATTATAGGTTATAAGACCATTGGTAAAATAGGGTACTTGAGGTATTTTACGTTTCTTATTTTAGTTTTTTATTTTCTTTAATTTGTCTTTTTCTTTTGCATATTAGATATGCATGGGGACATGTACGTGGTCACCTCCCTTCCTCTCCTTTTCATTTTCTTCGTTTCTCGCAAAAGAAAACTCCAATATCTCTATCCTACTCATCTGATCTCTGTCTCTTTTCCTTCCCATTAAAATAAACCCTCGAGATTATGATAACTTATACTGAGCAGCATGATTTGGATATGTGAGGTTGGTGATTAGAAAACATGTATAATATAAAGTTTATATAAATTTTAAGAGATGAAAAATATACAACATTTATAAAAAAAAAAAAAAAAAAGCTAGGCAGGGTAAGCTACAAAAATCACATAATGTCATTATCATCTACTCCATCCGATCCTAAATATAAGACAGAGTTAACTTTTTTTGAGATATTAAGAGAGATAATTAAATTACTTTAAAATAATATTTGTCATTTTTTCTTCAAACTATTTTGCCTAACCTATAAAGTGATATATAATCTAAAGATACACAACATATAATATGATTAAGTAACTTATTTAATTTCCTTAATTTTTCTAAAAAAGGTCAACTCTACCTTATATTTAGGACTGGAGAGAGTATCAATAACTGAATCTCTAATATAATATTGTTAATTCAAAAGTCTCAGTTCAATAACTTCATTAGGTATTCTTTCTTATTTTTCTCCATACTCCTTTTCAAAGGATTCTTGGTTGTTCTATCTTCTTCAAAATGAACTTCTTTATACATGTCCAATCCACCCCAAATAATTATTTTCAATAAACGTTATACTAACTCTTCCTCATAAATATTAATTATATTACAAATCTTATCTTCCCTTATATAATCACATATTCATCTTAATATCCTTGTCTCTACTGCCCAATTTTATACTCTTAAAGTGCAACGTTCACTATCAGATAACACTACTATTGATCTTATAATAGTTCAATAAAACATCTCTTTAAATATTTAATAGAAACTTCCTGATCACAAAAAGGAAATATACTACATTTATATGTAATGAATATATTTGAAAACAGAGAAATCACGCCTCCTCAGTCACCTTCCTTTCCACTATTGTTGGTCAACCATGAATGTAAATATATGTGTGTGTGTGTGTGTGTGTGTAAAAGACGAGATAAGGACCCTCGTGGGATGGAGTTTCTACTTAACGGCACTGAGCACAGTATATTTTGATAGACAGTAACTAAAGGAACGTTGGCACAATAATAGAGGATTATATTCTAAAAAATTCACCCAACTTTTCTATCGAAGCATTTGCCCCTCTTATCGAAGAAAAAAAAAGAAAAAGAAGCAGCAGCATTTGTCGCGGCCATTATATTGATTTTGCATTGCCGTTCAAGAGACTGCCAACACGTGAAATACATTAATATTTAGAAGGAAAAGAAATCTCTTTCCTTAAAAAAAAAAAAAGAGAAGTACAAGTATTATATTTTGCATCTTCTGAGTTAGTACTTTTAAGAAATAAGTTGTTATTATTAATTTTAATAAAAAAAATTGAAAGACAAAATTTTTCAATGAAGAAGGATAATTTATTTTTTAAGGTAAAAATATAAATGATAAGCTCTTAACCTCTTATTATATTGCGAAGAGGATCTTTGGTAGGAGAAAAAGATACAGTTCCGGCTACTAACCGCATATATATATATATATATATATATATATATATATATATATATATATGCTGACTTTCTAATTTTTATTTTTGGACAAAGCTGCCTTTCTAATTGTGAAGTCTGAATTTGGCCTTGGCATAAAGTTTCATTTTTGACCATATATGAATAACACACTTTTTAGAGGTCACTAGCCCTTATAGCTTATATTCCTTTTGATCGGTTAACCCAGTTGGTCCTGGCTGTTTTGGGCCGGGTTTGTGTTGGGCTGAATTGCCCTCATCAGCCCAGTACATCCCTGCATCTACCTTCAAATAGTGAGTGAGCCTCCCAAAAATAATTGGGAAAATTGTACTGAGGTTCCAAACTAGAAAAAATACAATTAAAAGGTTCTTTGAAATCTTCAATTTGCAGTTAAGTTTAATGGAATATTTGAGTAATATAATCCAATTGTGAAAAGATCAAAATACCCAATTGTGAATTTGAGAAGACTTGGGGTAATATAATCAAATTCACTAAAGGTATTTTGATCTTTTCACAATTAGATTATATTACCCAAATATCTCACAGGATTTAATTGCATTACTACAAAAAAAATATAGATGTGGCGCTTATATTTAAACTAGCTGTGGCGTTTAATAATTGTCATATATTAATATCCCATTAAAAAAAACTGTGGCACTTGAAAGCGCTACAACATATATATATATTTGTAAAAAAACACTTCCTGTGGCGTTTTCTTGAAGAAGTGTCACCTAAAGTATTATTTTTTAAAAACAAAATTATTTTCATATTTTTCTTTTAGAATCCTATAATTATAGTTGATAACACACTTTAAACACATTTTCATATCCACAACAAAATGAATAAAGGCAAACCCAATAACTCCAAAATGATATAAATTAACAAATAACTAATTAACAAAATCACTATTAAATAAAATACAAGTGTTAAAAATAAATAATTATTTTACTTATGTAAATAATCAATGTTAATAATTACTACAATAACTAAAAATTATAAATACTAAATAAATACAACTTATATTTAATAACATTTAATTTTATCTCATTTATTTTTTTGCATATAAAAATGTGAACAATTTTTTCAGGAATAAAATGAGAAAAGAAATTTCAGAAGCATTCTTCATTAAATGCAAATCATCAATGTTAATAATTACTAAAGCAACTAAAAATTATAACTACTAAATAAATAAAACTTATATATAATAAAATTTAATTTTATATATAATAAAATTTAATTTTATCTCATTTAATTTTTAGCATATAAAAATGGGAATAATTTTTTCATGAATAAAATGAGAAAAGAAATTTTAGAAGCATTCTTCATCAAGGAAAATTAGACAATTAAAAGCAGGAAACTTGAAAATAAATATGATCATTCTTTACCAACGCTGCAATTGATAAAACAATACAAATACCATTCTCTCCATCATAAAAAACCAAAGATTTCTTCTCCTGTAGAAACATATGCAACATAATAATCAGAAACTATTATTCAAAATAAACTGGTAAGCTATATATGTAATATAATGCAGCTAAAATAGCAATTAGACCAGATAAACTTACTACTTCGTGGCTAATGCTAAGTTAGATGACGCAGATCTAAAATTCGAAGCTTAGTATAAAAATAATGGAAGAAGAAACAAGTGAAGAGAGAGAGAGTGTGTGCATGTGTGAAGGAAGTAGTGTCACCATCTTCATAAGATTCAGGGAAGGGGAAGCGATTGAAGATCTATTATTTATAGATGTA
Source organism: Inga leiocalycina (assembly GCA_963242795.1). Lineage (NCBI taxonomy): Eukaryota > Viridiplantae > Streptophyta > Magnoliopsida > Fabales > Fabaceae > Inga > Inga leiocalycina. The sequence goes on from OY725329.1 coordinate 56,567,736, forward strand.
AAAATCTGGAAGACCACAATTTTTCCAAAAGAAAATCCTTATAAAAGTGATGAGTAACAAAGGAATAAGGAGGAAGTGTCGATTGAAGTGAAGACGGTGATGAATGACAAAAAGAAGAAAAGGAGAAAATGTGGGGACTAAGAGGATAAGGAGTGTGTTTATTACCGCAAGTGCACGGGTCGCTTCAAGTAATAAAGTGATAAGTAAAGATCGTTCCCACGAGGACTATGACAAAAGCGAGCTAACTAATCTAACCATGGTTTTAATTAGGCTGAATGGAATTATTTGAAATTAATCAAGTTAAGCCAAAACATGTTGTTGAGGTGAAAAAAGAAATTTAAAACTATTTTTCTAGATTAAAATTTATAAAAGCAAGTGATTCTTTGAATTCAAGTGTTAAATAAAACTTAGGATTGTTTATCCCCTTGTATTTCAAAAGCACTCAACCAAATCCCCCCAACATATGCTACTTAATGAAAGGTTATACTTGCCAAGGATACTAAATTACCTATAAGTGCTCTCTCAAGTCTCCAAATAGGTGTTTAGTTCAATTAATTCATTAATCTCTTAATTAACTAATTAAACCCTGATTTTCATTTCAAATCCTATTTGGCTATGTGAGGTTAATGAGTGTATCTCTACCTCATTCACAAAACTATCCATTCGATTCATAAATTTCAAGTTCTCACACGATTAAACTCAAGTTCTACACTCAATCTAGCCCTCTCAAGCATCAATCAAGTGAACCCAACAATCTCATTGGTGGCCAATCAATGAGAAGCATTAAGCAAAGAGTAAAATCAGCATAATCTCATCATTAATCACAAATATAAAGGGGAAATGAGTACTTAATCCATACAAGGGTTCAAAACAATCCTAAGAGAAGAGATACTTAGCTACTCATGTCCAAATGTATAGAAAAACTAAGCATAACAACTGAATAAACCATAGAAAAAGGGAAAAGAGAAGAAAAGAGACGAAACCAAGGTAGAAGTTACAAAATCCCTCTTGGAACCACCACCCAAGCACCAAAACTCTCTAAAATCCCCTCTCCAAGGTGTCTCCTTTCGTGCTTTAGCTTCCCAAGGTGTAGAATTTCTGATTTCGGTGCCCTTCCCTAGGTTAAATAAGGTTTTTTTGCTTATGATGTCAAAACGCGCAACTGCACTTTTTCAGAACTTGTTACGACAAGTCTGTCAACTTGTCGTAGCCAGTTACACAGAGAGCCAATTTTTCTTCAGATTCTTCACTTGCCACAGCAAGTTTGTCAACTTGCTGTGGCCAGTTACACAGAGAGCATACGAAGATCACTTGCCACAACAAATTTGTCAACTTGCTGTAGCCAGTTACACAGAGAGCAAATTTCTTGAGAATGTTTACTTGCCACAGCCAGTTGGTCAACTTGCTGAGGCAAGTTGCATAAGCTCCTTCTATCTTTGCACTGCGTCACCTCCTTCACTCTTTTCTTGTTTCTTGGTTTTTGTAGGGCTTTAAAACTTATTTTCATCCTCCTACCAAAGAGAGGATTTATGAATTCTCAATTAATTCACAAATATACCAAGAATTTCTTTGATTTTTGCTTTATACTTTGATATGCACATTTTCTTCTATACACTTCTTTCAATGTACATTTTGAACCCAAAAGTATGGAAAAAGAGAAGAAAATGTGTTGGAATGTTATGAATTCCTAAGAGTCAACACACCCCCAAACTTCAACATTTGTTTGTCCTCAAGCAAAAACTTCTATCTTCACTAAATTTCTCAAGTATTAGTTATTGATGCATGAATAAATTTGTCCTCATTAACTACTCAGAAAGTTATATCAAACAGGAAACCAAGAAAACATGCAAAGATGAATACTTCATAGATTTAAAACATGCTTTTCAAGAATTTCTAAGTGTGTGTGTGAATGGAATTAACATGTATTCCTTTTGCACTTGCTAAAGTTAAAAGCAACACTTCAAGTCATATACCGATATTCAAATAATCAATTTCATCATTCTCTAATCAATTCCTCTTTTCTTCTAATTCACTCCACTTGACTTAGAAATCAAAGGGACTTTTCAGCTTGTAATGGGGCCAAGGGTTTAGATCTTAAAAGAAAAGACAAAGAATAATCAATAAATACCTCAAGATAGATGATAACCACTCAAGGGGTTTCTTCCTTTTCTTATTAAACATACTCCCTCAAACTTAAACCAAACTGATCTTTTCCTATCAAGCCTTTTTGCATTTTTTTTGTTCATATTTTTTTTTTTCTTTCTTTGTTTTTTTTTTTTTACATTTTTGGCTTAATTTCTATACATTGTGAACCATTTTACTTTTTACACTCCTTTTTCCAATCATTCAAAATTCTAGACATCACTACATTCCACAACCCAATCAATTATCATCTATCTCAAAGTAAAGGAATCATGGTTTTTCATATTGGCTAAGGTAGGTAGATGTTAGGTTTTTCAAAAAGAATCACTAATTGGTTTTTCAATTGGGCTCAAAATAAGGGTTTAAAAAGGGAATAACATCAATTTGGTAAGCTTGAAAGGCTCAAACGCATTTTATGAAGTACCCTAATCATTTCTCTAAATCTCATGACATAAATCAAAAGTTTTGAAGAATTCCAAAGATTATTCTGAAATGAAAAATTTGAAACAAAGGCATATAACTCAAATTGCTACAAAATTCTTCGACAAGAACATCCAAAATAAAGTTAACTCCAACAGTGCTTTCTTAGGTTAAAAATTCCTGAATAACATGACTTATCACTACAATGCATCCATCAATGCACATTAAATAAAATTTCCTATCAAATATAAAAGAGTGAGCAGCAATTTATATAATTGGATTATCCAAGCAGCTTTGACAAATAAATGAGAATTTCAGCCCATTTTTAACATTCTTCACAAACAAAAATTTAAGAATGAGAAATTCCAAACATTCAAACAAGTTTTTCAAAAAAAAAAAAACTGTTCAAAATTTTCACCGTGCGCATATCAAAGTTTCAAAATTTGTCAAAATCTCAAAATCAGCAAACTCTCACCCCCAAACTTAAAACTGACAATGTCCTCATTGTCAATTAAAAGGATGGGAAATAAAAGAGCCAGCACCTGAACAAGATCATATCTAGAGCATTTACAAACATCAATAAATGACAAAAATTAAGCCCCCAGTAGCCCAACAAAAACCTGTACATGGTTTCATCTCTAGCCATCAGTAGCTAGGCAATTGACAATCACAACAGACATATCATCAGAAGGAGACAATTATATGAACCATTCAAAATTAGCCATAAGGAGTTAAGAAAGTCATATTCTCATGTTAACAAGAGTGTCAAATAACAATAGCCATCAGTAACCATCAAGAACCACAAACAAAAATTCCACATCCAAAGGCGATCAGCAGCCTAATTCAGAACAGAGGAGTGTACCATGATTCATAATGACAAGAAAAAGGACGCATTCACCGCTAAAGGCAACCAGATTAACACAATAAATCTTAGAACCTTCACAAAAGAACACAACACAGTTAACATGAGAGAAATCTAACCTAACCTATCCTAAAAAGAAAAGAAAAGATCCCCCAAACTTGAATTCTTTCTAATCCTTTTTGCACTCAATGATTCCAAGCCTAAACCTAACCTCACTACCTCTTTTATAATGACCTCAAATCACCTCAGAACAAAGATTTAGATTGACACAATCTCAAGAAAGTTAATTTCATCATTGGAGACATTCCCAGATACTTTGCATAATTAGATCATTGAAGCACATGTGCAAAAACAACTGCCAATTTAAGAAAAACTTTGCAATTCTTGAAATTCAAAGAGACAATTTGCAATCCTTGGAGTTTAAGGAAAGCATGGTGTTCAAATGAGAGAAAACACATTTCCAATTACACATCAGTATGTAAAAGGATATTTTCATGTTTCACAAATTTTTGTGCACCTTTTAAACCCAAATCAGCAACTCATAGATTCCAAACTTCACAAATTCAGCAGCATGACAGTATTGAATTAACAAATCTTGTTTAGAACAACATGGAAAAACATAACAACTGGCACCAGCAATTTCAAAACTTATTTTAGCAAGTCATTATCAGCACTGGTGATTCTCTACTCCTCAAATGCAGCTCGCAAGTCTGTCCTAAGTTCTAGTAGAGGAGGAATTTCCAACTAGCTAACACATGAAGGCAAATCAGAAAAGTTTGGAAAACATTTTGCATGTGAAAGAAACTTCTGGAGGTGATATAATGTTAAGAAGAAGTTGTGAAACCTATGGAATTCAAACAAAATACCGCCTATAAAAACAGAAGCTCCCAAGTACATTCACAGATCAGAATGCAAAAGATGATTTAAACACTTCAAAACACAGTTTATTGTAACTTGAAAATGGAAATGCAATTTCCAGAGCTTTTAGGTTCTTTCCACATGTTTTAGTTTTCAAACTAGCCAAACATGTGCAGCTATGCTACGAAATTAAAGCTACAACCTATTTTGTTCAGAGACTATTTACAAGCAATAATCAGTAATTGCAGACAATTAATCTCAGAGGAGTTCTCAAAGTCTAGGTTTAGCTCAATGAATGGAAATTTGATTTTCCACAATGAAAATCCAATAGCACCAACAGATTGATTAAGCATGAGTGCACAAGGTTCTAAAGTGGTCAAAATCTTTTACAGTTGGAACCAACCTGGTGGTCACTAGCAAATAGTACACTTTCCTACTTTTGTTAGCAGCAAATTCCTTCTATGTACACACAAGAAAGTGCAATCATAATTTCTGAAACCTTTGAAATGTAAATGCTTGAAAATCCTTGGTCAATCTGTGAAATAACAAAGGTTTCAGAACTTAATCATGTGCTTAAGTTCTCAGCTCAGCAAAACATATGCAGAATCATGCTATTACAGTGAGAAAACATGTTACTCTAGGTCACCCCTGTGTGACGTCATGCGTCAATATGCAACTCTACAGAGGATTCTGAAATCCTTTGGAATTGGGTTAGGACTGGTCCTTTTCAAACAAGACAGAATCTGCCAATCACCTCTCAGAATGCAAAATAAATAGTTCTTTTTCCATGTAAAGCCAAAACCCAAAAGACTTCAAAGCACTTTGCAGATGAACAATTGACATTGGGGAAACCAACAACTAACCTATTTCAACCATTCCATAATCAGACCATTACATGCAAAACCAAATCAGCAGCCATAGATTATGAATCTCAAAACGCAGTCGCATGTGACAATATGCACAAATGCCAAAATCAATCAGCAATTTCAGAAATTATTTTTTTTAACAACTAATCCTCAAATCACATTCGAATTTCAATCCTAAAGATAGCATGTTTTCCCAATAAATCTCATTCACAGAACCTTCTAAAGCCACCTAAACAGAATCTCTACCATAATCCAACCAAAACTACAAAAATGTAGAGTAGCCAGCGATTTACCTCCAAAATGAGACGAAATGAAAATGAGAGAGAAACGGACAGAGACAGTCGGCCACGTGAAGTTAGGGCAAGTACCAACACAGTACGAGATAGCGAGAAAACGGTTGAGTGGGTGGGTGTAGGATCAGTTGAGGTGGGTTGTGCCAGAGGGGGGTAATCGGCCATCGATGGTGATGGAGGGTGAGTGAGAGAGATGCTGTGACAGAGATGCTGGGAAATCTGTGACGGAGCTTCGGTGGGGTGTGGATCGATGGAGGAGGAGGAATGGTGGCGGATCTATGACGGAGAGAAAGAGATCGGTGGGTGACTAAAGAAATAGGCTTTATCGGCTTTTGCCTTGGTAACTTCTTCAAAAATAACTAAGGATTGCAATATAGGGTGCAATCCCGGATCGTCTCTCGAAGAGCCTTTTATTAATTACTTAGGAACTAAGTGCAATGATTGAAATGAAATGAGTTAAAATTGATCTTTGAGCTTTTTATCTAACAACTAAATTGCAATTAAACTAAAATGCTTTTAAAACTAATATTTTTGGATTTTTGGAATAAAATTGAAGAAGGAATGAAAATTGGTTAGAAATGCAAGTGATGAAAATGCTCTTGGAAATGATTTTTAATGGCTATCCTTACTCAATTAAGATATTTGGGGAGTTAATTCACTAAGCTTCTAATATATCAAACATCAATTACCATTGAGTCTAGCATCACAAGAGAGGAACCCCTACCCTTGAAATGCTATTAAGCCCTCTTAGTGTAATGAGTTTCTCTAAGTTTTCTAATATACCAAACCTCAATTACCATTGAGTCTAATGCTTAAACTCATGAACCCATTTATTTAAGCCTTATTAAAACCCCTTAGAGAGTAATTATGGAATAAGCAATGCATTTAGGTTCAACTACAATTCCAATTCAATCAAACTATCCAACAATACCATGTTAAATAGATAGAAAGCAATAGAATCATAGGAAACATATATATAACCATATATATTGATGAGTATAAATCCTCATTACAAATTCTAAATCACAACAACTCAGTCCATAGAATAAAACATAACTAAAATTATAGTCTCAATATATAAATAAATTCTTAAACCTAAGAAATCAAAAATACAATGAGCTATAGATAAAATAAACTCCCCTTTGAAACACATATGAGCTCAAATCATCTCCAACTCATCCCCAAAAGCACAAAATTGCCTAACCAATCATGAGAATCACTTCAAGAAACATAACCACGTTCTGAATCAAACACCCAGCCATGAAATCACATATTAAAAATGACAAATCAGCATTTAATCAATTAAGCATTGGGGCTGGATTTGAATTCAGAAGCAGAACAGAAAAATAGGCATGGCTTAGATAGTTCAAGAACATAGGAGAGGTTGCTGGAGGTGGAGCAGCGACAGTGAGGGATGACGATGGTGGTGGATGAAAGATGAGGGGTGGTCTATGGTGTTGAGATTGTCGCTGCTCCCTCTTGATTTCGGTTCTGTCTTGGCCTCCCTCTAAAGCTCGCGGGCGACGAAGATGGATGGTAACAGTGAAGCTAAGGTCGCCGGCGAGGATAGAAGAAGACGAAGGTGGAGTTGTGATCGGTGGAGGAAGGTCTAGCCGCTGATTCTCTGGTTCGACTATGATGATCTGCGATGATGATCTCCAGCTCTCGGCGCCTCCACTGTGATATATGCTCTCCAATCAGTCGGGTCTCCCATGTCCATTTTCCCATCTCCACCGGGTCCTCCCATATCCATATGCTATGTCCAAATGCTGTCGGGTCTGTGTGCGTTTTGGGCTTTATTCTCTTTTTTTTTATTTCAGCAGCCCAAATACTACTGGATCTATTTCTTTTTTTTTCTATATATTGGGCTTGCTTTATTGTCTCATTTTCCATCCCAGTTCCAAAAATTAATGTAGGCCTTGTCTCTTCTCTTGGCCCAAGTCACCCACAGCTCCTCTCAAATCTCAACATTAGCCCAATTCCATCTAATTAATTAATTTGAACTTTCAAAATCCTCAACTTCTTCTTTAACACCTACAATGCAAAATTAAGCACAAGGTAGCATCAAAAGTTCAAGGGACAATTGTATAAAAATAATTAATAAATTATGACCATTTTACCCCTAATTACCATTAATTCAAAACAATTGTCTCTAACCAAAATTAATGCTTAATAATGCAATAATATCCCATAAAATCCATTAAAAATCCCAATTTAATTATGAAATATTACATAAAAATATGGTTCAATCAGTGATGGTGAGCTTAGGGTCGGAAGTGATAGTTGGAGGTGCTGTGAACGACGATGGAGCTGAGGGAAAGATGAGAGAGGTGAGGGTCGATGGATAGTGATAGAGCTGAGGGTCTTTGGTGAGCTGAGGGTCGAGTGATGGAGTTGAGGGTGAATAGTGACGGAGGTGGAGCTGAGGGAGCTGAGGGCGAATCTAAGTTAGGTTTTGGTGCTGGATCTAGGGTTTGAGGGTGAACTAAAGGCATCGAGAGTGAGCTGAGGGTTTAGATTAGATATGGGTATCGGAGAAGAAGTTGTGGGTAATGGAGGCTTTGGGGAATTTACAAAAGAGGAGGGAAGTTGGGAGTTTTAAAAATGGATTGGGTCTACATGTGGGGTAGGTTCATAAGGATAATTTGGGTATAAAAAGAAAGAATAGGGGCAACAAGGGATGGTTAGATATATATTTTTTTCATTTATTTATTTATTTTTTGTGAATAGGTCCTTCCTCTATTGTCATAGTTTTTTTTATTTTATGAATAATGATGTATATAATTTTTTTTTGTTTTTTTGTTTTTTTTATATTTTGAAGATACTACTAGCCGTGGCAAGTTCTTAAACTTACCGCAACCAGTTTGACAGAGACAAATGCTAGAACACTGGCTACAGCAAGTGTAGAAAACTTGTTGTAGCTAGTCACACAGAGAGCAAATTTACCTATAAAACAGCTAACTTGCCACGGCAAGTTATCACACTAGCCGTGCAAGTTTTGCTGTCATGTGACAGCAAAACTTTGCACAAACCAAACATTCCCAAATCACCTTAAAACCATCAATCATACTCTGGACCAATTTTTAAGAGCAAAATGAACTCTTAGCAAGACTTTAGACCATCTAAAACAACAAAGCACAAATATAAGCACATGCATGGAGAATGTCACAACTTCTCACTTTCAATACTCAAAGTACATCAAATAATGGTCACAAGTGAATCTCATTATAAAGAACCAACCCAATGATCACAGTAGCATCAGTTTTACTCCAAGTTAACCGATCATCATAAATACACTCCAAAATCATATATATGAGCTTAGAGTCAAATAAACTTCCCTGAAATGCATTTCCCTTGTAACTTATAAATTCCACCTCTCTCATTGACATTCTTTGAACTTCAAAAGTCAAGTTCCAAGATGGGGTACCTTTCCTTCCTACAAAACACAAAGATCAAACATAAATATACCAAAAACAGAAAAAATGACAAAAGTGAGTTTAGAACTTGGGTTGCTTCCCAAGAAGCGTTTAGTTTATAGTCTTTAGCCTGACTCTTCATCTCCTCAAGTTATATTATCTATAGGTAAGGTGAAAACTTGATGGTTCACCTCTCCAACACAGGTGTGCTTTGATCCAAGGCCACTAGCTTGAACTCCCTTGCCATTTTCATTTCTCAACCCAATTACACTAAAGGTATATGCTTGTATCTTCACAACCTCAGTAGCCCATTCAATAGCTCTGTTACATGCTTTTAGAGTTTCTAAAAGTTGTTCTTCTTGTTGAATGACTAATTGTGAAGATATACCCAATGGTGGATTGTTGGCTCTCAAATAGTCATGTTGAAAGTTAAAAGGTAGCTTCTTCAAATCAAAAGAGCATGACTCTTTAATAGATAACTTCATTGATGATCTAGCAAGGGAAGACAAATCTATCGATTCTAATGGTATCCAATTCTTAGGATCAGTTGGTGTTGCCCTCAAAATACTCATGCCTTCTTCCACCTTTTTACCATCTGTTTGAACTTTTAATGACAAGGCATCAACAAATCCATTATGAATTGGCTTCTTGAATTCCTCATGCTCCACTTGCTCAACCATGTCAACTAGGAAGCATTGCTTAGCCTCATTGGGAGTCTTCATTAGCTTATGCATATTAAAGGTGACATGCTCATCTTTAATTCGCATGGTAATTTCACCCTTTTCAACATCGATCAGGGTTCTAGCAGTTGCTAAGAAAGGTTTTCCAAAGAGAATAGGAGTATCTTGGTCCTCCTTACAATCAATAACAATGAAGTTCGCAGGAAAAATGAACTTGTCTACTTTCACAAGAATATCTTCAATGATTCCTTTAGGGGTAAGAAATACTCCTATTAGCAAGTTGTAAAGTAATAGTAATCGACTGAGCCTCACCTAATCCTAGTTTGTTAAAAACAGATAGAGGCATAAGGTTCACACTTGCGCCAAGATCACACAATCCTCTTCCCAAGAATTGATCCCCAATGTGGCAAGGGATAGAGAAACTTCCAGGATCCTTCAACTTTGGTGGAATCTTCTTGATAACATCAGTAAAGCTTTTGGTCACAGCGACCATCTCAAACTCATTAAACCTTCTTTTCTTAGAAAGGACATCCTTCATAAATTTGGCATATTTAGGCATCTTCTCCAAAGCTTCAGCAAATGGGATATTAATGTGAAGTTGCTTGAACATTTCAATGAATTTCTTGAATTGACCATCGTCTTGATGCTTCTTAAGCCTTTAAGGAAAAGGAGGTAGTAGAACATATTTTGGAGGAGAAGTGTGTGTCTTCCTCTTCTTCTCATCCACATTTTTAGGTAGAACATGTTTTCCTCTCACCATGTTATCATGGTTTTCCTTAGCTGGATTTTCCTTTTTGTTCTTATCTTCTTCAACTTCAATTTCTTCATCAAGAGCTTTATTGCTATCAATCTCAATAACAGCATGGTCTATCAATTCTTCACTAACCTTGCTTGAGCTTGGCACTTCCATCAACTTTTTTCCACTTCTCAAAGTAAGTGCTTGCACTCTGCTATAACTTCTCGCTTAGGATTAGGAGTAGTATCACTTGGAAGACCATTTCTTGGTTGAGCACTCAAGTGTGAAGCAATTTGTCCCACTTGTATCTCAAGATTCTTGATTGCCGTGTCATGAAGAGAAACTGTGCCAACTAAACTTTCTTGACCTTTGAGAATTTGCCTTAAGAGTGTATTTGTCTCAGAATCACCCTCTTGTGGCTTTTGTGGTTGCTCAACGCCCGATGGACGCATTGGCTTACTAGTAGAAGCATAGTGATTAATTGGATTCTCACTAGGTCCATTCCTCCAAGAGAAGTTGGGATGATCCCTCATACTCTTATTGTAGGTATTAGAGTAAGGGTTGCCATATGGATACCTTTAATTATTGTTCAAATAACTCATAGACTCCATAGTATGATAACATTCTTCATAAGAGTGGCCTTCCCCACATATTTCACAAGAAAGACTTGGAGCTTGGATAGCATTCACATTCAGCAGGAGGAGATGCTTGAGTAATCCTGTACTATTTTTAATATGTTCACTTTCTTTGTGGTTATGTTGAAAAAGAAAAAAAAATTAAGTAATTACTTGGAAGTTATCTTAAAAAACTGCCAAGTAATTAAGTTCACTTATTATTTAACGTTTTTATAGTTAAATCGTTAAATATATTTACTTCTTAATTTATGATTTAAAAGGGTCATGTATATGTTCTTTTTTTTTTTTTTTTGCCAACGGTCATGTATATTTGCAGAGTTTAAACTTTAAAGGGTTAAGGTGCAAAAATACACATGAGCTTTTGTCAAAAGTGCATCCAACACCAAATGCTTTTTTTAGGAGCAAAAGTGCCTATGAGCTTTTAAAATGGGTGCAAAAGTCACATTTTCCGTTAGTGGTAGAAGACGCCGTTTGTTTACCGGTAAGCTCCTTCTTCTTCAACCTCTCTCTCTCTCTATGCTTTTGTCTCTTCAACCTCTCTCTCTCTCTCGCTCTCTATGCTGTAGTAGTCTTTTGGAGACTGATTTAAGGTTACTAAAACTGGAAATGTCGACGGAATTTGTAGAGAAATGCTGGACTATAACAGAGAAAGGAGGAAGGAGCTGTAATGATAATTTCCAATGGTAGAGAAGCTTCTGGCAGAGAAACGAAGAGTTGGTGTTGACGGTGGAATGGAGATGTTGCTGGAAATGGGGGCCGGAGGTGTGAACGGAGATGGAAAACAGAGAGATGTTGCCGGAATGGAGATGTTGCCGGAAATGGGGGCCGAAGGTGTGAACGGAGACGGAAATGGGGGCCGGAGGTGTGAACGGAGATGGAAAACAGAGAGTGACGGTGGTCTCTCTCCTCTCAAGCTCCCCCTGTCCTTCGTCCGCGTCAACCCTGTCGGAGCTGGTGGTGAAGGTTGTCCGATGAGGAAGAAGAGGGGCACAGTGAAGGTGGTGGTATGGGTTGCTTGAGAGAAGGAAGGCCGAAGCTCACCAGAAAAAATGGAGGAGGTGATGATGATGATTGGTGGAGACGGAGGTGCGTCGCCGGTTGCAATGGTGGCAATGGTGAAGGCTGCCGGCAACTCAAGATAGAAGGAAGAAGAAGAAGATGGAGGTCGGATTTTGGTACCTCATGTCTCTGCGTCTCTGCGTCTTTTTTTTTATACGAAGAAAAGAGTGAAAGTGATGATGATGATGCTTCAGATAATGATGATTCCCAGCTCACCCATATTCTTTGTGTCTCTGACGTTGATAAGGGCGATGGTGTTGGAGATGAAGGTTGGTGTTAGCTGTAACAATGAAGATGATGGTGATATTATGAACTGGAGAAATGAACAGGGTGGTCGGTGGCAGCAAAATATTTAAGCTAACGGACGTCAGTTTAAGATAACGGGGCTATGTGACTTTTGCACCTATTTTAAAAGCTTATAGGCACTTTTGCTCTTAAAAAAAACATTTGGTGTTGGATGCACTTTTAACAAAAGCTCATGTGTATTTTTGCACCTTAACCCAACTTTAAATGACATGCATATATTTGAACGTTGAAAATCATCATGGTGAAAAAATAACCGACAGATCTGGCATTTTTCTGTAGTGGACTCAGATACTGCTTCTTTGTTTTTTGTGCAAAGATATTGATTTTTTAAATCATTCAAAAGTTTGCATTATCATTTTTTTGGGGTTTCGCATTATCATTTTAAATATTATAATAAATCATATTTTATTACAAGTAAATGCCTTTTAAAATAAGATAGAATCCCTGAATTTAAACGAACCTGAAGACTTCACAAAACAAAAACTTGACATTAAAAATTTAAACGTGCATATCACTTTTGGATATATATGTTATTCTAACAACCGACAAGGATTTCAATGATCCTTCATCAGGTCACTTTTGCATTTGTCTTTACCTGCTTCATTATTAATTTGCTTTATACATTTAAAAAAAAAACAAGAAGAAGAAAAAGATTGTCCGTGTAAATAAAATGTGTCAAAATGACAACTGCTACTGAGTAGCATGGTTAATTAGAATGAAACTTAATCACCATGAGTTTCATAACAAGATTAGATTTTAATCATGCCATCAACAATGCAGAGTCACACCATGATTTTCATCATAACCTATTTTGATTTTTTAGCCAGCGTAACCCGTTTGTAAAATATAAGCACTATAAGTTTTAAGATTTTGAAAAATATACTTTGTAATTTGGATTTTCTGGGAAAATTTTTAGTGTAATAATCTAAGGGGTCAAAAACATATTTAAATTGTCCAAAAAAAAAAAACATATTTAAACTTTTTTTGGAAACTAAGGTGGAACTTTGCAGTATTGTTGAAAGTTTAATTGAAATTAGTATATATACTAATTTTTTTCCAAATTTTTTAAAAATAATTATATATTTCAAAATTGGGAGAAAGACAAGAAAATACTACTTGAACTTCAAAGTTCCAAATCAATGATTTCCTACTAAAATAAGTAGTTAATTGCTATACTCTTGTAATCAACATCAATACTCTTGTAGGTAACAAGACTAATTTAGAATTTTAAAGTTTAAATAGTATTTTCTTGTATTTTTCCCTTCAAAATTCAATGTATAAGGAATCATAAAAATGTAAAATGATATATATAGGAAAAATTAGCATGGATCTTTAACTATTCTAGAGTTGTGCCCCGTTTGGTACGGTGGAAGAGTTTAATGGAAATAGCTAAGGTAGAAATGGAGATCAAAAATTTGTTTGGTATGACTATAAAAGTACTCCCTCTAATCCTATATATACGCAACTTTCTCCTTGATTGTGTAAAATGAATTGATAGTTAAAAGTAATAAGTGTGTCAAAAATGCCATTTTTTTCCATATATGCCCCTATTTATGAGAAGAGCATAGGAGAGAGAATAGATAAAAAGTCTTAGAGATAATATGTATTTAATAAGGGTAAAATATGAAAAAGAAACTTACATTTTCAGACAAAAATTGAAAATTGCTTATAAAAGGGGCTAGCCCTATGAGAGAGAAAATTGTTTATAAATAGAACCGGAGGGAGTGCGATATAATTTTTAATAATATAATAATTTTAATTCTAAATGACCAATATGCCTTTCTTAAAGAAACCCTACTCTTCACCAAGAGAGCCAAGACCACCATAAAACAACCACCATAGAAGACCCCAGCAGCTATGGAGGAAGAGGCTAACAAGAAATCAAACTCCCGCAAGAAGTAAGAAATTAAACCAAAAATCAAACCACAAATGAATCTAGAGACAAGATACAAAAATCGAGGCAGAAGACAAAAAATGGAGACTATGGGAGCTAAAGAACAGAGACAACAGAGACCATCCTCAGTCATTATCAAATCAGGTTCTTGATGCAATTCTCCCCAAAAAAAAAACTCTCCCTTTCCATAGCATCCAAGCTTGCAAATCTTCCCCTTCATCATGTTGACCCTTCACCTTCATTCTTCTTCTTCTAGCTTAACTCTCAAACCGCCGCCATCAAACCGGATTTCATAGTTTTTATAGAAAAATTAATTCTCATTTATCGAAATCGAAAATTACAATCAGATTGACAATCAAAGGACAAGTCAAACTCGAAGAAACTTTGGGTGTGAAGGCAAACAAAGAACAAGCACCATCCTCACTACAAAAAAACATCCAATTTGCGACGGAATTTGATTCCGTCGCAAATTCCGTCGCAAAACCGTCGGAAATTCCGTCGGAAAATTTTCCGACGGAATTTCCGACGGAATTTTTTCCGTCGCAAAATTTGCCACGGAATTTGCCACGGAAAATATTTCGTCGGAAATTCTGACCTTTGCCACGGAATTTCCGACGGAATTTTGCAACGGAATTTGATTCCGTCGGAAATTGAGAGGGAATTTGCGACGGAATTAAATTCCGTCGCAAATTCCGACGGAATTAAATTCCGTCGCAAATTCCGACGGAATTAAATTCCGTCGGAAATTCCCTCGCAATTTCCGACGGAATTTCAGACGGAATTGAATTCCGTGGCAAATTTAAAAATTATTTTTTAATTATTTAATATTTTAAAATTTATTTAATTTAATTTAAAAAAATTATTTTTATAAAATTTATTATTTTTAATTTAATTTTTATTATTATTTTCTAATTTCTAAAATATTTTTAATTTTCAATCGTAGGTTTTGGTCCTTATAGGGGCAAAATAGTCATATAAAAAATAAAATTTATTAGTTATTAATTAATATTAGTAAATAAAATATTAGGAAATAATTACTTATTAGTTATTAATTAATGTTAATAAAAATTTAATTTTAGAAATTTAAAAAAATATGCACATAAGATTATATATATAATTGTGTGTAATAATAGAACACCAAAGCAGTCGAGCTCATCCGGTAAGGCATCGCGCGCGTACGGGCGAGGTCGTGGGTTCGAACCAAAGGATGGGCAAGTTGAGTTGCATTTCCAGGAAATATGAGGTTGCGACACGTGGCGGAGGGAGGTTGCGACACGTGGCGGAGGGAGGATGCGACACGTGGCGGATCTGGGGGTCGACGACAAGGTGGATGCCGCCGGAGATGCCACGCGCTGTCGCCGGCGATGAGGGGGCGGTGGCCGGAGTTGCCAAGTGGATTTTTAAAATTTAAAAAAAAAAAAAAATTTGCGACGGAATTTCCGACGGAAATGAATTCCGTCGGAAGTTCCGACGGAATATTCCGTCGGAAATTGAGAGGGAATTTGCGACGGAATAAATTCCGTCTCAAATTTCCGTCGCAAATTCCGTCGGAAATTGCGACGGAAATAAATTCCGTCGCAAATTCCGTCGGAAATTTCCGACGGAATCTGAATTCCGTCGAAAATTTTTTTGTGACGCTGTTATTACCTACGGAATCAATTCCGTCGCAAATTCCGTCGGAAATCAATTCCGTCGCAAATTCCGTCTCAAATTCCGTCGCAAACTCAAATTCCGTCGCAAATTCCGTCTCAAATTCCGTCGCAAATTCAGTGTTTTTTTGTAGTGTAGTAAGAGAAGGGTGAGAAGACTCGCAGAGGGGGGAGATGAGGATGTCAAAGATCACTTAGGAAGGAGGACTCCGCTGATTGCCATGAGGCAGATGTCGGATATTGCCCTGGGGGATGAGGATGCTGGGGAACGCTCTCACAGGTGGGAGAAGATTGGATGGGTATAATGAAAAGGATAAACTTGACAATATATTAAATTATTAAGGGTATAAAAGTCTAAAAACTATGAATTCCATGGAAGTGATCCAATTCTCAGGGGTTGAGATGGAACCCACTTCCAATCATTTTGATGGAATTAGGGCTTCCATGGAACTGATTTCCAAACCACTAAATAAGCAAATATCCTAATTTCACTTCCACGTTCACTTCCCTCCTCCCAATCCCCTGGTATCAAAAGTAGCATTATATCCTTTGTTACTTCTTTATTTCTTTATTAAATTTACTTTGGATGATTTACATTTAAACAATAACTGTCATTTATTTTGAAGAAACCAAAAAATAAGAATTTAGTGAATAATGATCTCTCTATATCATATTTCCTATATTTCTGTCATATATCTCCCACAGTTCAGTAATTCTCATACCTTTCAGTGTTTATCCTTATGATTTCATTTAAGGAAAGGCATCATCAATATCATTTTTAAATATAAATTTGATATCTAAAAAGTAGATTACGGCGCCAAAAAAATTTAAAAATAAAAATGAAAGGTGATTAATTAAAGATACTCGTACCGTTCAAGGATGTCAATAGCTCTTCCTACTCCGTCAACCCAAATTAATTGGTCCCCTAATTCCAAACGAGGAAAGTATTGGCATGCTTTATTGCTTTTAAATTTTTTATATATTTCGCATTCACTTTTCTTATTGGTTATCTTTTAATATCCCATCCTTAATGATAATCACTCTCCCACCCTCCACATTTTCATTTAATTTGAACCCTCTCATCAATATGAGTTTTCAGACATTAAAAGCAAAGAAATCACAAACGCTCACTTGGTTCGAGACTGTTAATAAATCCACATCAACCATTCGTTCTTGTTGGTCAATCAATCCATTAAAGTTTTTTCTGTTTTTTTTCCCCACCTCCCAGTGTCTTCAATTTGAACAACTCCCACTTGCTTTGGCCACCAAAAGGGAAAAAATTATACTCTCTCCAATCTTACATATAAGAGTAAGATATGTTTTAATATTAAATATAATACATCAATCCATTTTATTCCCAAATTTATAAATTTTATTACCTTAATCTCTCTCTATTGAGAGCATATGTGAAGAGTTTTCCATGGGAGAGCAGTTTTTAAAGAGGCACTTTAGAAAACCAACCCACGTTTTTTACAATTATATAACTTAACTAATTTTATTCTTAGTTAGTTATAGAACTACTCCCTCTGTCCCTATATATAAGGTCCCATATTTTAAATGGTCTTCTTCCCTTTTTGTGGGTTTCATTTGAGTTTGTCTTAATAATAAATACACTTTCATCTATTTTGTCTTCAGTTACTTTCACATTATTTATTTCCCGTACATTCTTTTTCATCATTTTCTTATTGTTACTCTTCTCTTACTCATTCATAAATAAAGGTATAGTTTGGAAAAAAAAAATATTTCCTATATATTTATTACTTTAAACTAATTTTAACAGTTTTATAAAATCCCGCAATTCAGTTAAAATGACTTTATATATAGGGACGGAGGGAAGGACCATGAGGAGTAATTATAATTAAAAAAACACTTGCTCACCTACAAATCAACTTCAATTCAATCCGATTCTCCCATCAAATCGAAAGTCATGGTGGAATCCCAAGATAAAGAGCTTGCAGCAACAAGACTGCTTAATGCTCAAACCCATATATGGAACCACACCTTCAGCTTCATTAACTCAATGTCTTTGAAGTCAGCAGTAGAGTTAAGCATACCAGACATCATTCACAAGCATGGCAAGCCCATGCCTCTTTCTCTTCTCATCCCTTCCCTTTCAATCCACCCTTGTAAATCTCCATACATTCATCGCTTAATGCGAATCCTCACTCATTCTGGCTTCTTCTCTCTCCAGAAAGTTCCAGAAACTTCTGTCCCTTCAGAAGAAGGCTATGTCCTAACTGATGCATCCACGCTTCTTCTCAAGGACAACCCCTTAAGTGCGACACCTTTCTTCCTTGCTATGGTGGACCCCATCCTAAAAAAGCCCTGGTATGAGATCACCAATTGGTTCCAAAATGATGATCCATCGTCCTTTCACACGGCACACGGGAAGACGTTTTGGGAGTATGCTAAGGTTGACCCTAATTTTAATCATTTTTTCAATGAAGCCATGACTAGTGATGCGAACTTGGTGATAAAAGTGGTGATTGACAAGTGTAAAGAGGTGTTTAAGGGAATAAAGTCATTGGTTGATGTTGGGGGTGGCATTGGGACTGTGGCTAAGGCCATTGTGAGAGCCTTCCCAGAAATAGAATGTACTGTGTTTGATCTCCCACATGTTGTTAATGGCCTGCAAGATAGTAGCAATCTCAAGTTTGTCGGAGGGAACATGTTCGAGGCCATTCCTCCATGTGATGCCATATTATTGAAGGTAATAATTTAACTACATATATACTCCTTCTGGTCCTTAAGACTCACTTTGTAGTTAAGTTCTTCAATAATATGGATATCATATTAAGGATAGGAAGGAGTACATATTAATAACTCAATTTGTTTTCATTATTCATATACTTCATCCTTTTTATAACTTACGACTTTTTGAATAGGTCTAATTTTTCTTTCACAAGTTACACTTTGCAGATGTCTAAAATTTTGATGCACTTTTTTTTATATAAAAATTCACCCCTAATTAATTATATATCTCTGCGTTAATTATAACCATAGGCCTCACTCCTTCCTTCACTTACCCTTTCTATGAATGAGGATAATTTTAAAGAAATATATATATATATATATATATATTTGGTGGACTATAGAAATGAGAGGAAGCAATTAGAAATGAAATAATAATTAACTGAATTTTTTTAGACTGAGTTTTTTTTTATGATATCTTTTAAAACAGTGGATACTACACGATTGGAATGACGAGGAGGGTCTGAGAATTCTGAAGAAATGCAAGGAGGGAATTGCAAGGAAAGGGAAAGAAGGGAAGGTGATTATAATAGACATGATAATGGCGAATGACAAGGAAGATTACAACATTAATGATAAATTGACTGAGAATCAATTGTTGTTTGATATGTTGATGATGGTCATGCTTACTGGAAAAGAGAGGGATGAGAATGAATGGGCCAAGTTAATCGTCTCTGCTGGTTTCACTGATTACAAGATTTATCCAGTTCTCGGTTCACGATCTCTCATAGAGGTTTATCCATAAGAAATTCTTGCATTTAACTATAATTAATTATAGCTTTAAGTAGAGGAAGGTCTATATATATGGCTTAATTTGCAGTCGGTATTATATATTAATGTTTGCGTGTTTGATTTGATGAGAGTAGTTACTATCCGTCAAGATATACATTTGGCTTGTAATGATGCTAAAACAAGAGTGTGTGTTATACTCAAGTTGTCAACAACGACCCCTATCAGGCATCGTTGACAAGTTGAGTATATAGATAATGATAACTTCATAATAACAATTAACTATTTAGATATACTCAATGACAACTCCCCTCTATACCCAAGTAGTTAATCACTTTACTCGAGTTGTCCCCAAAGCTTTGGCATTGCCTTTTTTTTTTTAAAAAAAAAAAGTGAGAGGTATTATGATAAAAGTACAGCATTTCAAAATCTCAGATTTCAACCTTATGACCTGTTTGCCCTTTCCCTTTTTGGACAGACCTTTTGGGGTTTTGTAAATTCAAATGGCATTTAATTGAAAATTTTTCATTATTATTGTCATATTCCGGATTCTGGGCTTAGAATTTCATGAAAAAATTCCGGAGACCCAAGAAGGTAGAGAATAATTGTATTTGAGGCTAACTGAGGTATAAATGAGAAAATTTACCTCATAAAGGAATTAAATAATTATTGAATTTTGGCTTAATAAAGGTTGATTAGACAAATTTAATTTTGAAAAATACAAGGGGGCCTCAAATAAAGGGGGAAAATTGGAGAAAATAATTTTATGATAGGAATGAGTTCGTCAAATAATTACTTATGGAAAAAAATTTCAAAATATGTCAAGGAGTTAATTATGGTAACTAGAAAATTTAATGGTTAAGGTGGATGGATCGCAAGATTAATAAATAGCATCACATCCTAGGCCAAAGAGGGAAATTTAAAATCTACTTCAAGGATAAGATTGGAACATAAATGAATGGCCAAGATTTAGCTTTGAAAAGTATAAAGCTAATGATTTTAAATTACAAATTTGGCCAAATACGACAAATATGATTGGTTGAAGCCAAAATGTATGAAAAATGACGTGATTATTCAATTAAACCCATATTCCTCCATTTCTTTGATTAATTTCGGTGGGCAACCAGAAAAGAAAGTCTTATGGTCTCCTAATAGCCCATGTGAGGTGATCTTAGCCAAGAAGTGAAGGAAGAATAATTCTTGGCCATTTGATCATAATGAAAGCACTAAAATAATATGAGGAGGTAGACTTAGAATTTTATCAAATGTGATTAAGAAATTAGATGAAAGCCATTTTACTCCCTCATTTGGTCCATACGGTCAGTTGAAAGTTGAAACAAGAATGGAAGAGAGAGCATCTAAAAAGTACAAGCGTGGCATAATCTTAAGCATGGAGGAGAGGAGAATAAATTATAGCCATTGGATCATGGAAGTCATTAAAATAACATTATTTTGGTTGGAGATCTTTATGAAAAAGAGTTGGAAGTGAGATAAAAATTTCCACTCTCCCATTTCTCTCATATTCGGCCAGAACCTGAAAGGATTTGCCTTCTCTCCATTGCCATTCCCATCTTTTTCCTCTGCTTTGCTCTCCTCTTCCCTTCTCAACCATTGATCAAAATTTTAATGGTCCATATTTAACATCTTCTAAAAATATCATAATAATTTTACTTAAAAAATACATAAATAAATATAAACTGTAAAAATTTGATCTGAACAGTTGGCAACTGAAATGAAAAATGGGAAGAAATTCTACTATGATAATAATATCTCTCTCTTCAGATTAAATTTAGCAGTTTATATTTTTTGTTTATATATTTTTAAGCCAATTTATAATAACATTTTTATAAGATGTTAAATCTAGACCATTGAAATTTTAATCCAATGGTTGAGAAGGGAAGAGGAGAGCAAAGGAGAGGAAAAAGATGAATGGCAATGGAGAGAAGCCAATTCCAACCTGAAAAGGGAGGAGAGAGGGACGAAAGACTGAACAATGAGAGAAAATAGAGAAAGGAGGAAGAAGAACAACCAAAACCTAGGTAAATTGATGATATAAACTCATCCCCACCCTTAATCCTTTTGTTTAAAGCTTCCTATGGTCTCTAAATCTCTCTTGATGTTGTGTTTAGTAAGAGAGAAAGTTGAGGACTCAAGGGTTTCAGGAGGAGGAATCAACAAGTAAACGAACTTGGACTGAGGTAAGGGATGACTAATGCTGTTATTGATGATGTTAGTGGTGTTGTTAACGTTTGGTTGTGTTGTTCATGACCTCTTGTAATTTTTGGAAGAATGGAAGAAAGGGGAAATGCTGCCTAATCTCTTAGAAAAATTGGATAGGATGATTTAAGTATAATTTAATGTTGAGAAAGTAATAAGGGCGGGGTTGGAATTAAATAGTTGATGGAATTAGAATTGCAAAATCACTTTGTTTCCTTGGATTAAAAGCCACGGTCAGAACATGACAGTGAGAAGGAGTTGGATTTTTAGCATTTTGATGCTTCCAATGTATCCAAAATGAAAATTTGTGTAGGGTACAAGTGAGAAAGTAAATTTGGAGGCAATGGAAAACAAAGTTGAATTTTTGCCCATAAACTCCTATATTTTGGTTTTGACCAAGATGAAAGGGAAGGAATTTTATGTTGATCCATTAGAGCTCAAAAATGAATTCCTTTTGAAAACTTATGTGGGAAAATTATGGCACAAAGAATTTTTATGCCTTGGCAAAATAAAGCGAAAGAATTAAGTTAAAGAAGAAATTAAACAGAGGTTAGATTGTCAATTGATGACAATGTGTATAATGGCTCCAATAATTCTAATAAATACTTCATGGCATATATTTAGGGACAATGGATGTCATGGAAAAGGAATTGGAGGCTTGGTCATGGTGGATCAAGATATGGA
The DNA here is from genome assembly GCA_963242795.1 of Inga leiocalycina. Taxonomy (NCBI): domain Eukaryota; kingdom Viridiplantae; phylum Streptophyta; class Magnoliopsida; order Fabales; family Fabaceae; genus Inga; species Inga leiocalycina. The sequence goes on from OY725329.1 coordinate 56,589,933, forward strand.
AGCAAAGAAAACAAAGAGGAATATTAGTAAAGCTAAAGGTAGTGAACTTATCTTTATTGTGTGCTTGGTATTAGTCATGTTCGCATGTGTCAAGCTTTTGCCTTGTATGCATGAATGGTATTGTTTGTTATTGTGATTCTTTGAATCTCACCCTCCCAATAACTAACTATGTTAGGTTACAAGTTTACACAGGAAAGAGATGAAGTAAAGTGCATGAGTAAGTGCAAGAAGAAATAAACTTCATATGTTATTGTTTCGTTGAAGTTGGAATATGTATAAATAATTCCATGAGCTGTGTAAATTCATATTGTAGCCTTGGTGTGTATAATTGAAGTACTAAGATAAATTGTGACCAATTGGAAGTCATAGAACAGCCTTAAAACTATGAATTTAGCATGCATGTTTATGACTACCTAGTTTGAGTTCTTTACAGAGCATGGTCATTGTTTTATTTAATAACAGATATCATATGATGTCCAATGACCATGACTATTTTTATGCACAAAATTGACATAGATAGTCAACTGTAATAATTAGAGCATGATCAAGTTAGAATAATATTTTTCTCATATGAAGGACTTCAAGAACTTTCAATAGGAATTTAGAGTACCCTCATATACGATTTTTTGGAGATTTAGTTATGAATTTTTAAAGTTGGACCATAAAACTAGATATACAAAATGAATAGTAACCCAATGACTGAGATCCAAGTTTTAATTTATGGGCTTCAAATAATGATTTGCTAGAACTAGTGTGCTTCTGTATGCGTACTAAAGGTGTAGAAATGGTGGACGTTACAATTATATACTACTTTAAGTGTTAATGGGCAAAAATATCTATGAACTTTTATCAAAAGTGCATCTAACACTATATGCTTCTTGGAGGTGAAAAAATACCTATGGATTTTCAAATTCAGAGCAAAAATACCATCACTGTTAGATTGCCTCAAATGATGTTAATTACAATATGAAAATCCCAAAATACCCCTCAACAAAAAAAAAAAAAACACAATCTCCCTCCCAGCCCACAGATTTATCCTCTGCCTCTTCACTCACACTAAAAACAATTGGTCCATCACTGAGGTTGTGTTTGGTTTGAGGGGAGGGGAGGGGAGGGGAGGATAGGGGTGTCAAATTATAATTTTGAATGGGAGAAACCCTAAATTTACTCTTTCATTCTTTTAAATTTTGAATTCCCGCCTAAAATTTACCCTCTTATTCCTTTTAAATATTGAGTTCTCACCCAAAATTTAAATACCTTAAACTCAAAAAAATTAATTTAATCCCTCTTTCCTCCCCTCAAACCAAACACACCTGAGAGATTTTGCAAATCAAGACATTATATTTTAATGGATTTGTATTTGACAGGACATTATAGATATGTGTGCCTGTCACATCACTATATAAATGTACATGTGACATGACTGGGAATGTTAATGCCAACGTTGTAGACATCAACTATACATTGAGCCTACTAGTAAATCCACATTTATCAGCACTTCAGCTTCTTCTATGGGATCCCAAAACAAAGAGCTTGGAGCAACAAGACTCCTCCATGCTCATATATGGAACCACACTTTTAGCTTCATTAACTCAAATGTCCCTCAAATCTGCAATTGATATGAATATTCCGGACATCATTCACAAGCATGGCAAGCCCATGCCTCTTTCTCTTCTCATCCCTTCCCTTCAAATCCACCCTTGTAAATCTCCATACATTCATCAGTTAATGCGAATCCTCACTCATTCTGACTTCTTCTCTCTCCAGAAAGTTCGAGAAGCTTCTGACCCTTCAGAAGAAGGCTATGTCCTAGCTGATGCATCCACGCTTCTTCTCAAGGACAACCCCTTAAGTGCGACACCTCTCTTATGCTGGACCCCGTCCTAAAAAAGCCCTGGTATGAGATCACCAATTGGTTCCAAAATAATGATCCGTCGTCATTTCATACGGCACATAGGAAGACGTTTTGGGACTTTGCTAAGGTTGACCCTAATTTTAATCATTTTTTCCGTGAAGCTATGGCTAGTGATGCGAGAGCTTGGTGATAAATGTGATTATTGACAAGTGTAAAGAGGTGTTTGAGGAAATAAAGTCATTGGTCATTGATGGGGGTGGCATTGGGACTGTGGCTAAGGCCATTATGAGAGCCTTCCCAGAAATGGAATGTACTGTGTTTGATCTCCCACATGTTGTTGATGCCTACAAGATAGTAGGAATCTTAAGTTTGTCGGAGGGAACGTGTTTGAGGCTGTTCCTCCTTGCAATGCCATATTGTGGAAGGTAACGATTTTGCTACATGCACACAGATAGCTGATATTATTGTTAGTTTTTACAGTTTGCTCTAATTTTAGTTTTTCTTTATATAGTTATCAAATAATAGGTTTTTGATCTCTCAAGTTTATTCCATTTGAAACATTGATCTCTTATTTTAAAAATGACTTGGAGTTTGGATTAATGGTTTTAAATTTGCTTATCGTTCATAAACTCCATTTAAGTTGCTTATGTGAAGTGTTGACTAGCCGACGTATCTTGTCCAAGTCAGCGAATGGTTAGCATGCCTAACTTACTCATTCAGCACTTCACATAACTGTTAATCCAAACTTTAAGTCTTTTTTAAACTTCAGGAACCAAGATTTCAGACAAAATAAATTTGAGGGGCCAAAACTTATAATTTGAAACTATAGAAGACCAAAACCAAAATTTAAGCAAACTATAAGGGTAACAATGGTAATACATATTAATTAGACAATTTATATGCATTCAGATATTTAATAACAACATGCATGCTTGCAATTTTTTATATGACATCTTTTAATTTGGAAATATAAAACAGTGGATACTATATGATTGGAATGACGAGGAGAGTCTGGGAATTCTGAAGAAATGCAAGGAGGGAATTGCAAGCAAAGTAAAAGCAGGGAAGGTGATTATAATAGACATGATGATGGAGAATGACATAGCAGATTACAACATTAATGATCAATAGAGTGAGAATCAATTGTTGGTTGACATGCTGATGATGGTTTTGCTATCTGGAAAAGAGAGGAATGAGAATGAATGGGCCAAGTTAATCGTCACTGCTGGGTTTACTGATTACAAGATGTATCCAGTTCTGGGTTCGCGATCTCTCATAGAGATTTATCCATAAGAAATTCTTGCATTTAACTATAATTAATTAAAGCTTTAAGTGGAGGAAGGTCTATATATATGGCATAATTTGCAGCTATATTAATGTATTATATATTAATATGTTTGCGTGTTTGATGTGATGAGAGTAGTATTGTCTGTCAAAATAAATACATGTCTTGAAATGATGCTAAAATAAGAGAGACAGTGTGTTATCCAGCTTCAACTTTTTTGTTTTAGCATTTTTAATTTCTGGAAAATAGATTTTCTGTTTTAAATATATCTTAAAGTTGAATCTTACGATTTATTGTGTTTGACTTTTTAGCATGTTTGATTTTAGAATATATACCTTTTAATGGTGCATTTGCTATCTATCAAAGCGTTCCCCCAAACAAAATTCATGGGCGGAAAAATCACTTTTTAAACAGGGTAAAAATAGTTTTTTAAATCGGTTTTGGATAAGATCTTGATATAGCTGGTCTAAAAAATCTGTAATTTTTTAGACCAGTTAAGCAATCGATCTTAAAAATCACTTTTTAGATAGGTTGCTCCAAAACCAAGTCTAAAAAAATTGACTTTTTAGACTATTTTTTGTGAAAACCGGTCTAACAAGTTATACTTTTTAAACCGGTTGTGATGATAACCGATCTTAAAATTTATACTTTTAAGACTGGTTATTATGAAAACCGGTCTAAAAAGTATTTTTTTAGACCTTATATTTCATAAAACCAGTCTTAAAAGTTATTTTTCACGTTTTTAACATTTTCTACTATATTCCTTCCTCTAACCCACCATCTAAGCCAGAGGTTAAGGATGCTGTTATTCCATCACCACCAATTACTGCCAGTACCAAAAAAATAAAACACATTTATTATTAATAGAGGTCTGTGCAAGTTTTGAAAATAAAAAGAAAACTCTATGCAACAGTACAACTCACAAAAACAATTTAGCTTTTCACTTTTCAAAATAACAAATCTTTTGTGCATAAGTTGTAATTGGACAAAAGAAGTTCTATGTTGATTGACAAAGTAAATCAGCATAACACCATCGAAACTGAGTTCTTAGTATATCCAATATTTAATAGAGAATGACAACATATAAGCTACCTCCATCTCTTTTGAGAGGTCCTTGAACAGCTCAGTTTACCCCTCTTTCATCTGAGTTCCTATTAGAATACACAGCATTTAGATTTTAGATCAAACTGATTTGTTAACATGACCAACAAAAAACCGATTAGGTAGTTTGCTATTACTACTACCATCCTCGGTTTTCTTTGATGTCCTCACAGCAAATCTCTGAAATGCAGGGCTACAATTCCACAAGTAAAGATCAAGATGAGAGAAGTAAAATGTAATACTAATAATTCAAATTCGTGGCATCGACAGAGGGAAGTCATGGCAGAGGAGAGTGATCACAATGGAGGAGCATGACGATGATAAAAGAATAGTGACAGTGGCACACAACAGTGATGGTGGCAATGACGGAGGAGCAATGTGCGAAACACGAGCGTGAAATTCAATTTAATTAGGTGCGAGGAAGAAAGGATTCTGAGAAAGAGATAAATTTAGGGCAAATCTTTTAGACCGGTTACAATTAAAATAATGTCTAAAAAGTTCATCTTTTAGACTGATTATTTGAAACATAAGGTCTTAAAAGGAAAAAATATATTATTTTTTAACTCCGCATCTTTTAGACCGGTTATAAGGAACAACTGGTATAAAATGTTTTATCTTTGGACCGATTATTAGTGACAACTAGTCTAAAAGTTTTAAAATTTTTTAATTTTTAATTATTTTTATCTTTTTAGACCTGTTGTTTGGATAATCGGTCTAAATAATATTTTTTAGAGCGTATATTTTAAGAACCGGTCTTAAAAGTTATTTATAATTATAAAACTACTACCAATCATACTTTTTACATCTTATTCTCGATAATCGGTTTAAATGTTGTGGTCTAAAAGGGCTATTTTAATTTGTACTAGTGATTGGAAGTGATATCTTTTCACTTTACGTTTTACGTTATGGCTCCCCTATAATGGAATACTCGTGTGGCTCTTGGCGCGTGCAAATATGTATTTTTTCTTAATTATATTTTTCTTTCCTATGATATATAATTTCTTTTCTTTTCCTTTTTGGTAGTGTTTGCTACAGCATTATATAAGTTTAGGAAAATTGATGAAAAGTGCCTGTTCAAAAATTTTATTGATTAGAAAGACATGCTAGTGCTCTGAAGGATTTACACCTTTTCAATATTTCTTAGAAGTTCATGTAACATGCATTTTAATTTTGAAAAAAATTTATATAATTTCAAAATATATAAAAAGAATGTTTCTATAATTTGGCATATAACAGAGTGGTAGTTATTGTACTTTACTCATTTTAATAATATAGGTTTTGGAAATTCTTTACTAATGACCTGAAATTATCGCATATATTAGGATTATTATAAATTATTATATACGTTTCATGATAATTATATAACTTTTTGAAAAAAAAAAAAACTAAACTTTAATATGATACTCCCTCCAATCCTTTTCATAAGGAACATTATCTCTCATAAAAGTAGTCCTTAATATAAAAAACAAATCCTATTTGTCTGAAAGATATGAGAGAAAATGATTATTTAATAAGGGTAAAATAGGAAAGAGAGGCTTAAATTTTCAGATAAAAAGTTAAAGTTGCTTATAAAAGGACAAGCCCTATAAAAGAGAAAGTTGCTTATAAATAGGACCGGAGGGAGTATTATTTAATGTAATTAATTTTTTGTAACTTACTACTACAAAAGAAGGATTTAGTTGTGCCCATTTTATAGTACTTATTTAAAGAAGTGCCACAGATAATTTTTTTTTAAAAAATTTTAGAAGTTGTGGCGCTTGCTTTTACAATTGCCACAGCTAGTATATGGGCTTGTGTGGCGCTTGCTTCAAGGCCTTTATTTTTTTTAAAAAAAAATAAAGGGTCAGCGATGGCGCTTGCCTAGCTGCCTCAGGCAAGCGCCACATAAGGCCCTTTTTCCTAGGTCTACAACATCATTTTCTTGAGCTTCCCATTTTCCCAATAGATAGAATATTATCCCAAATCTTGTTTTATCCCTTTTGTAAACACCCTATTTTGTCCAGGCCCAACCTAAAAACAATAAAATAAATGAAAAAAGAAAAAATCCTCTTTAATCCTAAAACATCTAAATTTAATAAGTAAACAACATTGATGGTGATTGGATTGTAATTGAAATTTGAAAAATGATCATCATTAATGGTGATTGTCTTGATGAACTTGGGGTTTTGTAGTAAATGGAAACAAATTTCAAAATAATTCATCTCATTGATGTTATTTGATATTCAGATTAGGAAATTTAGTATGAAGTCAATGTGGAGAACCAAGAATAGAAATTAAAAAAAATACAAAAAATATCTCTCATTCATGTTGATAGATTTAAATCAGGAAATTGCTTGTAGGGAAAATATAAAAAAATAAATAAAAAAAGAAAATAAAAAAAATATCTCTCATTTATGTTGATAGGTTTAAATTAAGAAATTACTTGTGGGGAAAATAATAAACAAATTAAAAACGAAAATTAAAAAAAAATCTCTCATTAATGGTGATTAGGTCAAGTTAGGAAGTTTAATTAATAAGAAATACAAAAAAAAGGAAATTAAAAAAAATCTCCTATTGATGGTGATTGGTTCAAGTTAGGTACTTTTATTAACATAAAATAAAAAAAATAAAAAAATGAAAATTCAAAAAAGAATGAGCATTTATGAAGAAAACACTGCCTTGAGACTATAAATAGAGAAGTAAGGGTTGAAACAAGACAAAAAAAATGGGAATAGCAAAGACACAAGAAAATATGGAGAGAAAATAGACAAAAAATGGTTAGATGTGTCTAAAAATAAGAATGAATTATTGGTTGTGTTCATCTTTTTATCTTCTTATTCATACCCAAGGAAAGCCTATGCTCTTATAGTTGTTGTCACATATGTGATGCTTCAACACCAATGGCTAGAGGAAGAAATCCAATATGACGAGGATTAATTTATTTTCTTATTGTTTTTCATTTTCCTTCTCTCTTCTATTTTCCTTTCTTATCTTTTTTTAAAAACCTAAGGAAAGTCTATACTCTTATGATGATTATCATATATGCAAGCTTAAGCATCAATGGCTAGAGGGTGAATCCAATATGAAATTTGAATTGATTTGTTTTCTTATTACTCTTTATTTTCTCTCTCTTCTATTTTTATTGCTTCGTCTTTGTGCGCAAGGAAAGCATATGCTCTTATGATTGTTGTCACCTTTATGAGCCATAACACTAATTGTTAGAGGGGTGTAATATAATATTATTTAAATTATTTTATCTTATTTTTCTTTTCCCTTCTTTTTCTCCTTATATCTTTCCCTCTATTCTTTTTTTTCCTTTTTGTTATTTTTTTTATTTAATCTTTTTAGTCTCATGTGATTGTACCACTTATCCCTCTTTTTTTTTTATTTCTTCACTCCACCACCCTAACAATATTTTTGTTGCTCTCTTCTTATTGATATTGCAAGGATATGCCCAATAATATTTGTGTGTTACTTGTACCACAAAGAAGGTACGCATCCTTCATTTATTGACTTGACATGTGATGGTTTGCTTCCACCACTTATTTTCACTGTTGGATGTATATTACCTATATGTTATTTTCATCTCTCCCTCTAACATAAATGTTCTTTATAAAAAGGACAAAGAAAAATGATTGTGACCAATTTTCATAAGTGAAATACTAAAGAAGAAAGCTTCCCTTTTTATCAAAATAAATAAAATTAATTTTAAAAGGGATTTTTTATCGTGTGAGGTTTTTTAGAGTCTCCTCATATTAAAATAGATTATTCTTTCACGTGAGATTATGGGAATCTCTTCAGGAATTTTAGTTCAAGAGCCTTCCAAAAATTTTTCTTTTATTCAATTAAAAATAGAAGAGTTGTTTTCATAAAATAAAAAATACTAAACAAATAAAAAATCGTTTCCTTCAATAAATTAAAGGAATTTTTTCCTTAAAAAATATAAACAAAGTGATACCCATTTCAACCCCAAACTATGTGGGCTTTGATATCTCTAAAGGGTACATAGGCCATAGGTTCTCTACCTAGGTCAAGTCTGATTTTGTAAATAAATATATTTTTCCTTATTATTTTTGTAACTAAACATTCCTTTTATTTTAGTTTCCATTTATTTATTTTTGCAAATATTCTTTTTTATTTGGGTAATTATAATAAAATTAAAGGTTATATTTATTTTTAAATAATTAACTTAGGATAACTATTCTTATGAATGGGTGCTGTGGGGTGCCTAACACCTTTCCCACGCACAATCGACTCCCAAATCATATTTGGTTTTCTTTTTCAAAAATATGTTTCCAAAATTATCCTTGTTTTAAAATTTTGGTGGCGGCTCCATATTTTTCAAATTTCGGGCGCTACAGCTTGACAACTCTACTGGGGAAGGTTTGAAAGTTAAGCCCATTTAAGTTAAGTGTTTAAAAATAATTTGGCCTTTACTTTATTTTAATTAACCTTTTTTAATTTTTTATTATTTATTAAATTCATTCATTTATTTATCCTTTTTCTCTATATATCTTATGATCTGTTTAGCAGATGAGGGTTGGGTAGAACCAGGCCCACAGGTTGGCATGCTCTCTACACACACTATTCTCCTCACACATATTTTGGGCTCTATATCCAGGTCTATGAGTTCTTTAGGTTAGCGGAAGTTTCTAACGGTCTCCCTGTGAGGTTTTCAGAACCCCCTGAGGCTACTATGAAGACTTCATCCTACCTACTCATTTGGCAAGGTTGATCCCTATAGGGTTTTCAGAACTCCCTGAAAGTCAATTTCATCAGATGGGGTCTTCATCTTCATGAAAGGGGCAGTTAGGAGACCTTTATTTATGAGAATTAGAACCACCTTGAAACTATATCAAATATTAGTAGAAATTATTGACGTGCCCATTAATTAGTACCTACCTTTCTTATGGTAGATATCCCTCAACCTAGAGTTATTCCTAAAATAGGATAGTGGAGGGCATTTATTTATTGTTAACAATATTTTTTGTCATCCATGCATAATCAAGGAAACCCCTAAGATCAAGCGGCTAATTGTCACTTCACCTGAGTATGTATCTAACATCACTCCACGTATAGACAGATCACAACAATGGTGTATACATTAGATAACCAACCTTAGTCTAAGATTTTATGACCCTAAAAGGCCATTGAGCTCATTACATACATTATGTTAGAAAATATCTCAATGAGAGATAACCCTTTTAAGGCTCGTGAGGCATCATTATATCATTCATAGGCCTTTTAGCTTTATTTGATATGGGCCTTGGACATAATCATCATTTTTAAAACCCTTAGCCGCATAATAGCCTAGGCCGCTTATAAGTTAATGGGCACTTCATTCTCCCTATAAGGTAATGGATCTCTTGAGGAGGTGTAGTTCTTTTTCTCAATGTCCATCACCCATATCAAAACTTGAAGTACATGTCATCACTCTTTTATGTCCCATGAGGCATTCTTACGTCATTCATTGGCATTTAGCTTCATTGAATATGAGCATTAGACATAATCATCATTTTTAAAACCCTTAGCCACGTGATAGCCTAGGCTGTTCACCGGTTAATGGGCACCTCATTCTCCCTATGAGGTAATGGATCTCTTGAAGAGGTGGAGTTCTTTTTCTCACTGTCCATTACCCATATCAAAACTTGAAGTACATGTCATCACTCTTTTATGTCTCATGAGGCATCTTTGTATCATTTACTGGCATTGAACTTCATTTGATACAAGCCTTGAACATAATAAACATCATTGAATAAGGAGGCAAAAAGAGGAAAAAATGAGCATGCAAATAAAAATGAAAAATAAAAAAATAAAAAAAATAAAGTCATATCTTCAGTTAATAATGCTTGCATAGAATATTTTTTCATAAAAATGACTCCATTTGCCCTTGTCCATGTCATCCTTCCTTTACATATATCTCATAAATGGTTGTTCCTTATTCCTAATGTGATGCTAAGATTTTTGTCTCTGCTTTCACCTTTTGGGAGCATTATTATATTCTTGATTAGAGGAAATTGTTGAGGGTCTAAAAAATTGTTTGTACAAGTTGCTTGTATAGAGGTGATATCATACTCAGAGATGCTTGGATTTGAAAATGACTTGACTCCACCTTGATGAGACTACTTTTAAAGGGTAAATTGTTTAACTTGGACACAATGTGATGATGATTACACAAGCCATGTGAGGATTGACCCTATTAATATGATTTCATTTTCATGTGTGTACCACTTATCCTTTGCCCAATCTAGAACTTGGCATATATCTTGTTTGGGGTCAAATTTGATATTCATTTGCTTTATATAGAGAGAACTACAGCATTCATTTTTCATCCTTAATCAAAATAAAGCCAAATAATCACCCTTACATGATAACTATTTGAGCCTGTGTGATATTTCTTTCCTATCCCTTAGCATGTAGAAACCAGAAATATGTTCCTTACCTCTTATTCAAATTTCTTTTTGCTTTGTAAGAGGGTTCACTCTTCCTAATTAGAGGAGCATGTGTACACTCTAAGAATTGTTAAGGCTGCAAGGTAATTTTGTTGAAAAATGAACACTACTACAAAAAACACAAGCTATGGCACTTAATTTAAAGATCACTATGTCGCTTGAGAAGTGTCATAGCTTCCAGCACCATTAAAACAAACTACGGAGCTTCTTGAATATATGAAAGTGCCATAACATGATTATTATTTTTAAATATAAAGCTATGGCGTTTTCACGGGGAAGCAACATAGGAAGTGGCACTTCCTATGGTGCTTCTCCAGGGAAGTGCCATTGGAAGTCATTCTGGAGAAGCGTCGTAGGAAGTCTTTTTTTTTTAAAAAAAATAATTTTTGGTAATTATTTTATTTTCCTGTTGGAAACCTCCATTTACAATCCAAAATCCATAGCAATTTACAATACAATCTATAGTAAAATGAAATAACATAGCACGTATCTTTTGCAATATTGCATCTTCATGTATCAAGCATAAAAGAACTCCAACATTTAAGTTGCTTAAACTTAAGCCATACACATTACTTCTACAAAGGATTAAACTAAGTATTATTATATTTGTAAGCTCAAAAATAAAAAAGAACTTACAATGTATAGGAAGTTCAAGAAAACAGAATTGACACTTCAAATAAATACCTAAAAAAATTATGAGCACACATATAATATTCATGACAGATTTTAACAAAAAAAGAAGACGTGAACCAAATGTTAAAAAAAACACTTACATGCTAGGGAGCTTCTTAAAGAGGCCAAGACAGAAAAAAAAATACATGGGAGATAAAGCTTTGTACTGCAACAGAGTTCTAAGAAATGAGGGAGTTAGAGGAAACACAGGAAGATGAAAATGAAAATGAAAATGAGAACAGTGGGTTGTGAAAATTAAATAGCACATTGTATGACGCTTGTTTGTTAAAGTGGCATAGCTTTCTAATCTTAAAAAAATTTTAATTTTTTTTTAAAAACGCCTATTGGCCTTAGACGGCATTTTCTTAACCAAGCACCATCCAAGGCCTTACAAATTCAAGGCACCTAGTACCTTGAATGAAACCAAGTGTCACACCCCATACTGGATGGCTACCTATCAGCAACTACCCACCAAAGGTGAACTCACAAGAGCTATTAGTGGCCTCCTCCTACACACCTTTCTTTTGCCTTCCCACATCTCGAACTCACGCCCTTGGAGTCATAAGGCGAAGCCCATGTGAGACATGGTACCATTGAGCTAGCGATGTCTTTGTGCAGCCAAGAGAGAGTTGAGAGAGTTTTAGATAGAGAATGAGGAAAATCTCACGAAGTACGTTGATTTCTTCCGTGAATTCATTCCTAACATGTATAATCCTTTTCCTAAGCTTTTCTCCTATGTCATTTAAGGTATTTGAAGCACTAATTTTGTTGTTTAAAAGAGCTAAGGTTTAGCCATATCAGAGAAAAGCCAGTGTGGATTAGCCCAAACCCAGCAGGTCAAACCATATTACCACCTCTAGTATTCATGGAGTAAGGCCAAACATGAGACAACGCAGGTGGATGGAGTTGCTAAAAGATTACAATCTTGAAATCAAATATCATCTTAGAAAGGCTAATGTTTTTACTGACGCATTAAGCCATAAATCAGTGTAGGTGGGAGCCATGATGATTCACGAGTAGAAACTGATCAAGGCATTCAGGGATATCAATCTGTGTAGTCAGATTTTGATGATCAGTGGTATTAGCGAAGTGTACAATGATCTGAGAACAGTAATTAAAGAAGCACAACTGCAGGATAGACGAGCATTGTCTATTAGGGGTATGTTGATAGGGGCAAAACTCAGGAATACGACTTGTCACCCAGCGTATTATTCAAGTACAATAAGCATATTTATGTTCCACCATAACTAGAACTGAAACGGCAAATCCTGAACGAGGCATATAAGAGTAAGTATACTCTGCATCAAGTAGCAACAGAGATGTACCATGACTTGAAGTCCCAATACTGGTGGCTAGGGATGAAGAGAGAGGTCACCAAGTTCGTCGCTCGTTATCCAACATGTCAGAAAGTGAAAGTTGAACATCAGTAACCATCAGGGCTAATGCAAAACCTTGAGATTCCTGAGTGGAAGTGGGAAAGCGTTACTATGGATTTCGTGATAGGATTGCCCTAATTTGATGAACCCATGTCGTGTGAGTTCACAAAATAAACTAGGTTTGAAAATGTAGTATAGTAGCTCAACCTAGGTCGTTCTTGTGAGGAGATTAATTTCTAAATTTCTAAATAGTAAAGTGATAAATACCTTAAAGTTGAGAAAAATCATTTTGAGAAATTACAATTTAAAACTAATGAAGTAATCTAAGCTAAAGCAATATTTTTATATTTTTCAATTTTTAAAATAAAGGAGTGAAAGGAATTGAAATTAACACTAACAACAAGAAAAATTCAATTAACTAATATAATGATGAAATAGAATTCCCTCGAGTTGAGGTTTTGGTCTTCCTTACTTGCTAATGATATGAATTCCACAATGAGTCAAGAGGATGGAACTAAACTACCACTAGCTCCATACTTGCAATAATCATTTAATTCATTCTATCGAAGCAATTAAATAAATACCACCAAATAATTCAGACTCAAGGAGATGAATAATCAACTTCCAATTCTAACTTGTAATTACCATTACAAAAAATCAAAATATTCATTTTAATCATTTAAATCCACTCAACCGAGTAGGAATAAACAATTCAACCTACTCCTAATATGAATCATACAAAGCTTAATTAATCAACTCCTAGCTCAACCACCAAGTTTATTCACTTGGCATAGAACAATCTAGATCACAATCATATACTTAACCAAGTTGCATAATTATGAAATGAAAGAAAGCTTAAAGAATTCCATTGAAGTTTAGAAGCTCAAATCATTACCCAACTCAAGGAAATTACCAAAGCTTAGCTACTCATGGAGGAAGATGATGAAACTTGAAGCATGGTACCATTGAGCTAAGTATAAATGTCACGCCCTTATCTCAATTTCAACCTTTTTCAGAGTATTTACAGAAAACGATATGCGGTTTAGTAGGCAACACAGGAATAACATAACTATACTGATAATATGTGCATGATTACATAAATTCCACATAGGGGTTTGTACATGATACTTACGATTAAGGTAGCCACACAAGGCTACTAGGGTGTCTAAACTCATCCCAGTGAAACGGAGACTTCTTCCCATCTTCGTTCCACTAATGTAATCCCCTTGTAAGGTACTATGCATTATTGTTTACATATCTTCTGTTGTCTCCTGTCTAAATTATTTGTAGGGGAGGGTGAGATTCGAGAGAATCTCAGTAGGAAATAGATACTATAATGCATGCATGATTGATGCTATGTGTATGACATGTTAGCTTTATCTAGATGTATGCCACATAATGACATTTCTGCATGCTCAATGTTTCATACAACAAGACTATGGCCACAGCGAAAGCAAAATCAGAGCTTCATTTATTCAAATATGCTCTATACAATCAAGTAAAGCAATCACATACATCATTACACAAGCAAAGATATCAAATACATGCAAGTAAGGTAAGTCCCTACCTCCAGCTTTTCTCCTCGATTTGCGTGCCAACAACTCGGGCTCTCAGCTCGATCCTTCAATTCCAAATATACCATTTAGACACTTCCATAGTGTTTCTGGGAGTTATATGAGTCTATCTTGAAAAATTACTAAAATACCTATGGGGACCCGGCCCAGCCCGGCTGTACTCGGTCTGGCTGTACCCGGTCTGGCTGTACTTTTCTCGAAATTTTGACATGGGCTATTCTTAGATATTTTCACCCAAGGAATCCATTTCCAGACTCAGAATTATCAAATTCAATGTCAAATTATGAAATTACCCTTGGCAGTCCTACTAGGGTTTTAGGAGTGTTTCTGTAATTATGCTTTCTCGGCCTTTTTTGAAAAAGTGCCCAACTGTAACCCCACCTAATTTTCCCTCCTAAATCTAATGGAACCATAAAATCATTGAAAATCCAATTCTAAGGCCCTCAAACATCCCTGGCCAAAATTATGATTTTCTCCGGGAAAAATCGGGGTTTTGCAATTTTGGCTCCGTAAACGCGTTCATTTCTACTCTTAACCACCTTATTGACTATTCCATTAGGTTACAACTACCATTTAGTACCAATTTGGGCAGCATAACCCCTGGGAAAACCCATTTTCCATTTTTACAACCACGGACAATCCGGCGAAATTTCATTGATTAAATTGCCCACAACAACCAGAATAGTCAATATACAAAGGTTTAGAAATTACCTCAAGCTCCCTCTGGCTTTTCTCAAAGTGGCTGAACCCTAGACCTGATTCACAATGGAAATTAACCTTCTCAACCTTTAAGAACACAAAAGAATAACTTAGGAGCGGAGTTATACGCGTTAGGAACCGATTTACTGAAGAAATCACCTACAATTATAAGCTTTTTCCTCCTTTCTCTCTCTAGAGTTTCTCACGTTCTCTCTCTTGTTTCAGCTGAGAATGGCGTCTGAAATGAGGGCTGAATAAGGAGAATGATGATATATTATTATATCATATTTTACTTTAATTTTTCAAATTTTCGGATTTTTACAAAGTTTTGGCAGATTTCTGCCCAAACTTGAAAAATCATCACTAATTCTAGAAAAATTGAATTGGAGTGATTCCAAAGCATATAGAACTCTTATTGAGTCTAGTTTCAAGAAAAAATATATACTTTTGCTGAATGGAATAAAAAAATTCTCAGAATTTCAATCTTTGCATACTGTTCCAAAAATTTCACAGTTTTTCTGTGCTGACTTCAAAAATTCATATCTTTTTGTATATAGCTCTAATTGAGTCATATGACATACCAAATTAAAGCTTAGGATGTCTACTTTCATTCTATAAAATTTCATAATTTTTACTCATCATTTGGTCATACAAAATCATATGACAAACTCACTGCCTCATAGGCGATTTTACCGTAAGCATAATCACTTTTTTCAAAATTAACCATTTTATTTTATTTAATGCCCCAAAGATATAAGGAACATTAGAGAATAAATTTGGGTCATCTACTAAATCGGGGCTTAATAGTCCACTCAATTTAGGCTTATTCCCAAGCTTCCAATCCTAAAATTCGGGGTTTTACATTTTCTTAGCTCAATGGTACCACACTTCACATGGGCCTTGTACTTATCCCCAGGTACGCGGGTTTGAGGCGTGGGGAAGGCGAAAGAAATGCACATTCGAGGGGAGTGCAGATATCCTGATGAGTCCACCCTCGGGACACTCGGTCCCAGCCACAAAAGTCGATGGTCAGTCGTCGAGGGGTGTAACAATTACTTTTCCAGAAAAGCCTGAAAAAGCATAATTACGAAAACGCCTATGAAACCCTAAAATAGGAGCTGCTAGGGGCATTTTTGTCATTTGGCAGTGAATTTGATAATTCCAAGTCCGAAAATGGATTATTGGAGTGAAAATATATCAGAATAGCCTAGGTCACAATTTCAGAAAAAGTACGATTGGATCAGGTATGGGGGGCTAGGCCTGATCCTCAGGGGCATTTTAGTAAATTTTCACAATAGGCTTATATAACCACTATAAACATTATGAAAGTGTCTAAAATGGTATATACATGGGTTTTAACCTAATTCTTATACATTTAATATTTTAGGACGAGTTGGGAGCCTGAGATTGGCATGCAAAATCAAGGCACGAACTTCGAGGTGAGAAAGATTCAAGGTAGTGACTTTATCCTTCATGCATAATGCCATGGTTCATATGTTTTGTGGTTGCCATTGTTTTGCTTAAGTAATCAACATGGTTTACCTAGAAAGGGCGATTGCCGAAGGGGCAGTTAGTGCAAAAGTGCACATACACCTGAGGGTTGGGTGTTGACAAATCCCAATATTATTATATAGTTATACTACCTCCGGTCCTAAATATAGGACATAGTTTGTAGTGCAATTATATAGTGTTATACTACCTCCGGTCCTAAATTGCACTACAAACTATGTCCTATATTTAGGACCGGAGGGAGTACTTTATTTGAGGATTTTTGTTATACTTATAGAGCTTCAAATGCATTCTTTGTGATTAAATTGACATTAAGAGTAAACATATTGAATTAGGATTAAAAAGGGCAAAATTGTCACAAAAAAAATTATAATTACTCTTAATGATGAATTTTTGAGAAGAATTGATGTTGAATTAATTGCCTTAAATTGTAGGTGCTTGAAGAAATTGGGTGGAAATGTCAGTTTGGGGTTTAAATTTAAGAAATACTAGAAAAGGACCAGAATTTATGAATCCCAAGGACCTGAATTATTCGAATGACAGAAAGGGATAAATGAAACTACAGCGTTTTGGAAGCTAGGTTATTGGAATCAGTTTTTGAGCTGAGAGGAGTAATTGAAACAGAGCGGAGGGGGCAAGAATGAGACGAGAGCTAAGAGGCGGAGTCTAACAGAGGGAGCAGTGGCGCAAGGCTCTCTTCAACACACTTCATCACTGCCCCACTACCATCTTCACCTTCCTTCTCCATTTTCGACCACCACCGTCCCAATTCCATCATCCTCGCCAGTGAGCATCATCCCGAGAAGAGCTGCCGCGAGCTGGGAGGAAGGGGCTGAGCATTCACCACTTCTCCATTTCTCCAACCACACGCCGCACCACCGACCTCATCACGTTCTACCACCGTCGCTCATCATCATCTCCAATTCCCTCTCATTTTCAACCACCGTCGGCTTGGGTTGTCCGATCTGGGAAGAGGAGCAGAGCCGAGAGATACAGAGAATGAGCTTCTATCATCATCGGCGCCAGTCCTCTTCTGTCCTCCGTGTTCACTATCACTCCATCATCCTTCACCGACCTCGCTTCCTGCGGTGTTTTCAACATTCAGCCTTGTTTCTGAATTCTGAGCCGTACCGTGACTGACCTTGTGTTTCTGAGTTCAATTTTAGTCCCTGATTTAATTGGTTTAGTGTTAATTAGTTACTTTAATCAGTGGTTCAAATGGCTGGTATTGTGAAATTGTTTGGTGGAGTTGCGGTATTGATGGTTGGCAGTGACTAATTTTCATAATCCCTTATAGCAAGAGGTAATGGCATGAATTTGGAGCATAATAGGGGAGTTTTGCTTTTTTATTTCTCTAATTTTACATTGTAATTATGATTCCTATTTCTTAAGATGAATTTTATAATGTTGAATTGATTTATGTTGATATATTTGGTGAATTGGATGTGGCTTGGACCTTTGTTAGATACTTGATATTGTGCTTAATTAGTTTAATTATTATTACTTTGTGCTGGTTAATCATTAAATTAATAATTTTGTGAACATTTTGTACTAATTTCAAGGTGATTTGGTTAGTTGATTAATGATGTCTTGTGTTTACATTGGCTAATTGAGTGTGAATTTATTAATTGTATTTAGCATTGAGTTTTTTAATATCATTAATCTTGATTTTTCATATGGGTGGCCATTATTAAATTAAGATTAGTGAGAAAATCAAGTGGTAACGCTAGGTGGCTCGGTTATTGGATCAAAGGCTAAATATGATTAAGTTTATTTAATTACTAGAGTGCTTAATCAACCAAATTTAGAGAGATTAATATGTAAGGTAGCTTGGTATTAATCAATCTAAGTTAGGCCTAGTCTAAGGGGTGACCTTTAGAGTCATTTTGGAACTAGAATGATTAAATCTCCCATAATTATTTGAAGTGAGGATTGTTTGCACCATTACTATGAGGGATTGCTTATCCCATTATTGATTTCATTATTTCTTCCATTTCATTAATCTCAATCATCATTTCATTTCATATTTTCAAGAAAAACCTCAAAAAGAGTAACTTAGGACCATTTTAATTTTATTTGCAAAAGAAGTTTTTTTTCATAGATAAAAAAATCAAATCATTTTCTCCATTTTTTTAGTCAATTTTGATACTTAGTTTACTTAAAAATCATTTTCGTTTTCGGCTCCATAAAGTGAACACGATCGGGATCATACTGTTATATTACAGTATTATTCGGTATTTGAACCCCAAGGCGACTAAAGGAAGTTTCAGGTGTCAATCCAACCATGTACGATTAGTGGGGGTGGGAACCCTACACATGTAAACAAGTCGATATTGTTTTTATATTGTTCATTAATTATGCATACATGGTACATAACATATTTACTTTCCGTATTTTATATAAACGATAGTATGTTGCTACTGAGATTTCCTGAAATCTCATTCTTTTTCATAAAACAAAATGTGCCAGCGGGAACTAGTGGATCCAAAGGCAAGAGTGCATATACCAGAGATTGAAAGGCACAGATCCCGAGATAAGGAACAGTGGTTATATGTAGTTATCTAGGAATATTTTGGACAAAATTGTAAGTATTTTTGAATTCTTCATTGCTATTTTCATGTTTGTAAACAAATGTTGTTATTAGTATATCTGTATTTTTTTGTTTGCCTATGGAACTTTGTCTTTATTACCCTACTTATATCAAAATGAAAACGGGTATTGACACCAAGCGCCTTGGACGGCCCAAAGTGACCTTGGATAGCGCTTAGCCTTAGACGCCATTTTTTTAAAAAAAGTGCCATCCAATGCCTTTTATTAAAAAAACAATTAAAATCCTTTTTAAAAGAGGTGATTTATCTATAAGTTTTGACCTCCAATTTTTTTTAAATTAGCCCACTTTGTATGGCATTTGAAGCCATTTTCCATAGAAAATATTTTTTTAAAAAATAATTTTACGTAATAAATTAAATATAAAAGACATTGAATAAATTAAATAAGTAATAACTAATAAAATTATATTTGTAAGCTTAAAAATTAATAGGACACATGTGTTATATTTTAAAAATATTATAATTTCATTATAAATCTAGCTGAAATAAATTGGACACATGGTCTTAGAGGACTTGACATGATGAATTCAAAGAACTTGACTTAAAAATTTTTTTTCTTCCTTTAAATCTCTAGAAACTCTTTGTTTTTAATTTTGACTCCTATTAGTTACTACAATTTTTTTAAAAAAATAATTTTATGTAATAAATCAAATATAAAATACCTTGAGTAAATTAAATAAGTAACAACTAATAAAAGTATACTTGTAAGCTTTAAAATTAAAAAACTTACAATGTATAGAAATTTTAACAAGAGTTGAAAAAAAATTATAAATACAAATAAAACTACAAACTAAGATTCATGACAAATTTTAAAAAAAAAAAATTGAAGGGTCTTTAATGGTGCTTTATAGAGCAAGTGCCATTAAAGGCATATATGATTATATGAATTTAATGGCACTTGCTCTACAAAGTACCATTAAAGGCCTATATGCTTAGGTCATATCATATATGTCTTTAATGGCATTTTTCAGAAAAAATATCATTAAAGGCATATATGATTATATCTTTAATGACACTTTCTTTATAAAGCGTTATTAAGGGGCCCAATTTTTTTTTTTTTTTAAAATTAGCCCATCTTATATGGCTTTTGAAGGCCACTTCCTATAGAAAATTATTTTTTTAAAAAAAAATATTTTTACGTAATAAATTAAATATAAAAGACAATGAATAAATTAAATAAGTAACAACTAATAAAATTACATTTGTGAATTTAAAAATTAATAGGACACATATGTTATATTTTAGAAATATTCTAAATTCATTATAAATCTAGCTAAATTAATAAATATGAAACATGGTCTTAGAGGACTTGACATGATGAATTCAAGGAATTTGACTTAAATTTTTTTTCTTCCTTTAAATCTGTAGAAAATCTTTGTTTTTAAATTAATTTTGACTCCTACTAATTACTATAATTATTTTTAAAAAATAATTTTATGTAATAAATTAAATATAAAAGACATTGAGTAAATTAAACAAGTAACAACTAATAAAATTATACTTGTAAGCTTAAAAATTAAAAAACTTACAATGTATAGGAAGTTTAACAAGAGATGGAAAAAATTATAAGCACACATAAAACTACAAGCTAAGATTCATGATATATTTAAAAAAAATTGAAGAGCTTTTTATGGCGTTTTATAGAGCAAGTGCCATTAAAGGTATGTAAACTCAACTATGGTGATTGTCCTGGTAAGCGCCATACAAGGGGTCTAATTGTTTTTTTTTAAAAAAAAATAACTCCTTGTATGGTGCTTCCCCAGGCAAGCGCCATACAAGGTACTCAGCAGCTATGACGCTTGACACAAAAAGCGTCATAGTTGCCACATGTATTTTTTTTGTAAATAGAAGTCTCCTCCGACGCTTTTTTGAAGAAGTGTCATAAAATAAGCGCCGCTAAATCTCTATTTTGTACTATTGGAATAGTTGAAAGAAAAAGAAAAAAAGAAAAGACAGAAAAAGATTGTTAAGTTGAAAACTCGTAAGGGCAGCTTAGGTAAAACTTAGAGAAGAAGAAAAAAAGGCAAAAAGCTCATTAAGTTAAAAATCCGAAAGGGCATCTTAGGCAAAAGTTAGAGTAACAAAAAATAAAAAAAAATAAAAAAGGGCAAATACTAAGGGAAATATGGAAAGAGCTTCCTTTAATTCTTTTTTTGTTTTAAGGCCTTTATAGTGTACACTTGCTTGTTTAGTTCTTACTACTCCTAATTATTATGAGTATCTCCTTTGGTCTTTGGATATCATTCATCTTCTACTTACATTTTATTCAGGGTACTTTTTGTTTTGTTTCTAAAAGCACTTAATATTCTGGGTTAGATGAGTATGTGCACTATAACAATGAGATTAATGAGAAATTTAATGATGAGAAAAGAAAAATAGTAAAATAGTGTGTCAAAGATGTCAATCGAAAAAAAAACAACATAAAGCGGTTAATCCTTTCTTCAAGTTTTAGAGCATGTAATTATCCAAATAAATTCACTTATTGTTCAGTTGTTAATCTATAGTCTTAATAGATATAAGTATCTTCTGATAACTTATATCCCTCTCTTAAATTAAAATTATTATTCCTAACAATCTATTCAAATGGCAATAAATATCCAAATTCACTCTAACTTGATTATATGGGTTCAATAGGTATATTCCTATCATATTAGCAAATTAGAATAAATTTCAATCTCACATTACTTAATCCTATGGTCCAATTAAGATCCTTTTCCCAAGTATAATTTCATACTTAGTGGTGATCAAACACTAAAAAGACAAGACATAACAAGATTAAGTAAACAAGAGAACATTAAACATAATTTAATGGTTCAAACAAGCTCTAATCCAAGAATCAATTCATAGTAACTCTAGGTTCAAGAAAATAATTAGCCACACATGACTTTAAAAAAATCCATAAAGAAATAAAGATAAAATTTAGATTGAACAGCAAAAAGAAAAGAAACAAAGAGAACAAATCTATCAAAAATTCCCTTCTTCCAACATGAATCCTCTCTGTTGTCGTTCCTCAAGTCGCTGCTGTCAGGATTCTCGTTGCCTGGATCTGTGCGTTGCTCCCTTGTAATAGATATAAGTTCGGTCTTGGGTTGCGTGTATCAATAGGTTTTCTTTGACCGAACTGTTATCCTCTCCCTCTTTTATCTCAATATAAAATAATATATTATAGGGCTGAGGAGTAAATTTACTAATAAAGTTTTAAAGAATGAGCGTTTGACAAAATTATGTTTTAAAGGGGGTAAAAATATACATAAGAAATTAAAAGTGGAGTATCCATCACAAAACCTTTAAATTTAACCTAACGGTGTTAAATTATAAGAGAAGAAAGCCCCTAACGGCGTTAGATCAAATTTAACGGTTTTATACTGGATGCTCCATTTTTAATTCCTTATATATATTTTTGTCCCTATTAAAATATAATTATGCTAGGTGCTCCTTGTTTAAAACATTGTTGGTAAATCTTCTCTTTAACACTATTATATTATCTTATCTTTTCAAAATAGCATTCCGTGAGGATATATTTTTATTTATTGCTTTATTTCTTTGCTTCAAGTGGGGCCGCAGGTGGGTACATCTTTTCGTTTTATTTATTTTTAGGTTAAAAAGCAAATTTATCAATAAATTTTTAAGGAATGAGCGCCTGGTACAATTATGTTTTAAAGGGGGTTAAAATACACATAAGAAATTAAAAGTGGAACATCTAGCACAAAACCGTTAAATTTAACCTAATGCCGTTAAGGGTTTTCTTCTCTTATAATTTAACACTGTTAAGTCAAATTTAACGGTTTTGTGTTGGATGTTTCACTTTTAATTCTTTATATGTATTTTCCCCCCTTTAAAACATAATTGTACCATGCACTCCTTCCTTAAAACTTTCTTAATAAATTTCTGATGCCATACTGATGAAGGCGAAAACTTAGTCCACGTTGCATTCATCAATTCATTATTGTTCTTATTGTTAGAATTTGAAGGATTATTGTTCGCAACCGCAAGTGCATGGATCGCGTCAAGTAATAAAGTGATAAGTAAAGATCATTCCCTCGAGGATTTGAGTAACAAATTAGTCAAGCAATAGATTTGGTGAATTCGATTAAGTTGAACCAGAACATGTTGTTGTGTGTGGAAAAAGGAATTTCAAAAGATATATTTGTAAAACTGAAATTTACTGAACAAAACTCTGATTTGTGTGACTTCAATCAAGTATAATAAGCCTAGGATTGTTCATCCCCTTAGTATTTCATAAACTTACTTCTTTTCCTCTCCAAAGATCCTTTCCATGGGGTATATATATGTCAGTTTAAGAATCTCAAGCATATGATTAAGCTCTCTCAAGTCATAAGCAATTTTATATCTTCTATTAGCATGCACAGTCTCTTGCTACAGCTAAGAGAAGGTATTCATTACATACCAATCTTAATTTGACAATGCTAGGTTAATAACTATATTTCTATGTTACTAACAAACCATCCGTTTAGTTGTAAACTTCAAATCTAGCATGATTTCACTCAAGTTCTACAATTAAATTAACTCTCTCAAGCTTAATTTAATTGAACACATCATCCACAGTGATGGCCAATCACAAACAGCAATAAAAACGGAGTGAAATCAACATATATATGCCATTAGATACTTAGAGAGGAAAGGAATTAAGTTTAATCCATATAAAGGATCATAAACAATCCTAGAAAGGGACTCTAGCTATCCATGTTCACAAATGAATCACAGACATAAACTCTCATTACAGCCATATTAGAATTACAGAGGAGAAATGGAAGGAATACAAAAAAAACTAGAGAATCTGAGCTGAAATCTCTGCAAATCTTCAATCTCTTCTTAATTCTCCTTGATTTCAGACACACCCAAGCTCAGAGGACTATCTCAGCCGCCTCCCTAGGTCTTTCCTAATCTGGATCCCCTTCTTCAGCCTCTGGTTTCCGCTTTTATAGTTTCCGAGTGACAAAACGCACAACAGCATTTTCGGGGGTTGGCCACGGCCAGGAAATCTGTGGGCCGCGGCCAGTAACTTTCTGACCTCAAGTTGGCCGCAGCCCATGGATGCTTGGCCGCGGCCAGTAACTTTATGACCTCTTGTTGGCCGCGGCCCATGGAATGGTTGGCCGCGACCAGTCATCTCTGAAGTTCAGCTTCCTCTCTTTCTACGCTCTGTTCTCGTCCCTTCTTGCATTTCCTTGGCATGGTTGATGGCTTCAACTTCATTTCACCTCCCTCTCATTGAATTTGGCTTTCTCTAGTCTAGCTATGACTGAATTTGTATCCTTTCAACACAAAGAACTCACAAACAATCACAGTTAAATAATCATAGCAGTTAGTAACATATTTCCTCCACATTTATACTCTTTTTGTGCCAAGCGTGAATAGAACACATTTCCTCTACTTTAACACTCCCAAATGCCCACCAATATACCCAAAGTATGTGAGAAATAGGAGGAAATGTGCAATTCTGACAAGAATTTCATGAGGTTAACAATTATACATATATTCATGTAGAGGGAAAATAAGAACCTTTGAATATTATTGAATACTTAATCCTTTACTTTGTGTTTGGATGGAGAAAAACTTAGGGAAGAGATAATACTACCAAGGAAAACTCCTCTAAATAGTAAATGTTTTTTATCGTTTTTGGAAGTTTTCACTCCTAATATTCTCTTCCCTCCATTTTCCTCTCACTTTTCTCTCCATCTAAACATAGGGTTAGAGTATAAGTAAGAGCCTTTATATAGGCTATCTATAAGCTAGTCTAACCTTAGGATCTAATCTAAACAAGTCTAATCATATCAAATATCAACAAAGGATATATTATAGAGAACATATCAAATATATTAATGTAAGATATATAATATCTTAACACTTATTAAGACTAAGTTTGCTCATAACTGTTGTTTCCTTGGCTTGAAAATAGTGGATACTACATGATTGGAGCGACGAGGAGCGTTTGAAAATTCTGAAGAATTGCAGGGAGGGGATTGCAAGCCAAGGGGAAGTCGGAAAGTCGATTATCATAGATCGACATGGTATTGGAGGAGGATGACGAGGCGGGAGACAAGCACAATAAAACAGTTGAGAATAAACTGTTGATGGATATGTTGTTGATGGTTTTATATCATGGAAAGAGAGGACTGAACAAGAATTGGCCAACGATCTGCTGGATTTAGTGACCATAACATTTTTCCTTTTCTGGGTTCACGATCTCTCATAGAGATTTATCCATGAAACATATTCTTACGTGTGAACCAGTATTAATGAACTGCTATAAAGTGGAATAAGGTTGTAGAATGGAAAAAATAATAAAAGAAGAAGAAGATGAAGAAGTGGGAGAAGGTCAATTTAATATATGTATCGCTTTGTAATCTGCATTATATATTAATGTTTGTGTGTTTGATGAGAGAGTTGTTAATTATTACCGGTTGGCTTTTATAGTTAATAATATGACAATAGGGTGTGCTTGATTTTGATACAACTCTCCTGGTTTTATTTATAATGACCCGTTTGTTTGGATTGCATAAAAGGGGTCGAGATTACGAGTAAACCTTTGTAAATAGCCTACTCAAATGTTTGATTGAGTTTTTATATAACATAAATTAAATGGGATTACATTTTGTAATCTTAATTCCTTTAAGTTGATGCGTCAGGATTATAACATGTCAGAATATATATATATATATAAAAAAGATAATATATATTTGCCATATATTGCCTCCCCCTAATCCTCCTCCTCCACACCCATTGACCATTTCCATCTATAAAAATGAATTTTTGTTAATTTATTTGATTTTTATATTCTTAAATATCATACAAAAGAAACTCATGGAATCTGCACTATATATTACATTACAGTATATTACTCACCTATTACACATTCCCACTGGTTCCATAAGTTACTTATAGCATGTTTCAATAGAATCAGGAATAAAACTTGAACATCATTAACTCTTATCTTTAAATTTTATAAGTTTTCAACTTATCCCTATTTAATATATACACTTTTAAATTTATGGTTCAATTTATAAATCATATCATTAAATTTAATGATATGATTATATTTATAAAGTGGATATAAAAATATAATATTTTTGTGACCTATAAGTGGGATCGAAGAGTATGATATAATATCCTTAAAGGTTTTGGAATTTTTTTTTTTAAACTCTTAGTAGTAGATGTTTGTGGCCTTTTATCATTGTACCTGATGTGGACTTAACTCTTGAAAGAGTGATGTACAATTGACTATATGTGAAAACTGGTTTGATAGATATAAATAGTTCAGAGGTTCTTATTTTCCCTCTAGTTCAATATAACACGACTTTGATTTTTGTTGAATGTCATGACAAAACAAAGAATGATTAGGAATTGTCT
Source organism: Inga leiocalycina (assembly GCA_963242795.1). Lineage (NCBI taxonomy): Eukaryota > Viridiplantae > Streptophyta > Magnoliopsida > Fabales > Fabaceae > Inga > Inga leiocalycina. The sequence continues at coordinate 56,616,415 of OY725329.1, forward strand.
TCCTCTACATACAAAATAGTCGTCTAAATTATGAAGGATTTATGTTCATACAATGTTCGATACTGACCTATAAACGATAATCAACAGCTTCTTGTAGAACAAATAACAAATTTATTTTATTCATTAATTGTTTCATTGACATGCATTCTATTTAGGAATAAATGTTTAGAATTTTTTGTGGAAAATTTAGCACTTAATACATGTTTGATTATATAATAAATCCTGATGGCTACACAAAATTATAAGTGAACCGACCGCCCATGACACACATCTTCAATCAAGGACCAGATATAACCTTTGTCAAATATAATATTGATACTATTTATATTGATAATAATAATTTATGATAGCCCGTACTACTATACATATCGGACTATCTAATTGCTTAGAATAGAGTATCACTAAATCATGTGATTGTTAAATCCTAAGGGAAACCCAAAAAAATATCAGCTCTCATTTTGCTGTTTTATTGCCATCATTATCAATTATTAAAAATTATTTTAATGAAATCCCTCTGTAAAACATAAACACAGCAAACAAATTACTAATAAGAGAGAGCGTGTTTGGGGGGGTGGGGGGACAGGCCCCTTATTAGAGTAAAAGCTTTGTTAATGACGAACCCCTAATTAGGTCGTCTCATCTTAATGTTTTTGGGTTGTTAGAGCTTAGCGTGAACATAAACGTAGAGGAATAACATTAAGTTGATATGTGTTTTGCAATTTATAAAATAATAAAAAATTTGTATTGAAAAGCTCAACTTATCTTAATGCCTTGGTACTGGAATCCAACAAATAAATGAACAATGCATATATTATAAAAACTGAAATTGTAAAAATAATAAAATTATATATATATATATATATATTTATTTAACTGGGATGGGAGGGGAAGAGACGCCCCTATCCCAGGTCCCGTCCCAAAAATTCTCAGGATGGGAAAATTAATCTCGTCTGGAAAATCTTAAACACCCCTAACTGTAAGTCAATAAGCCAGTTGGGTCGAAATTGGTGGGTTAAAACATAAAATCAGTTGATTCCAAACACGTGTGCAAAATCTAGTTTAAGGATGGTTGAATGCAAGACAAAAATCAAGTATCCATCCATGTTTTGAATATATCTTGTGGCTTTACAATATTTACGGTGGAATTTTAATTCAAATTATAACAAAAGTGTGAACTTGAATAATTACATCAAAAGCTAGCTTGGAACCTCACAGTAATAACTGAAGGAGATGTGTTTGGAAATTGAAAGTCCCTCAAAGGTACCATTTTTTCTTGTGGTTGTGCTTTCATGGTCGTCTAATGACAAACTTAATGCGTTATCAGCGAGGTAGTCATCCAACGGGTTTTTGTGATATATGCCATAACTCAAGCGAGTCTGTACTACATGTTTTGCGGGATTGTCCTTTCACCTCTGAATTATGGAAATGATTCTTACCTCTGAATTGGTGTGATCAATTCTTTGGCTCTTTTGAGAGAAATGACTGGCTTACATGGTGTGCGGGGAGAAAAGAAGTTATACAGGGATTCGAGTTTCGTCTTTGGTTTTCGGTACTATGCTGACATATCTGGTTAGCTCGAAATGACAAATATTTTAATAACAACACTTGGAGTAGTCATGCCATATTAGCCCGTGCTCGTGCCTGCTTAACATGGGGAAATACAAGTTTGGTTCAAAATAAGAGTGCATAAAGGAATCAACAACAGTGGATGCCACCACCGCTTGGGTGGGTGAAGATTAATACCGATGGATCTAGGAATGACAACTTAGGGACTTGCACGTGTGGAGGTGTGTTGAGAGATCACAATGGTGAATTTCTGATGGGGTTTATGTATCAGATTGGGTAAGGAACGGTAGTATCTGCGGAAGCTTGGGGTATTTTGTGGGGACTAAAAGTTGCATGGGATAGAGGATACAGAAAAATCATGATTGAGTCTAATAGTAGTGAAGTAATGGATATAATTCAGGGTAACGTTTCTCGGGAACACCCTGATTTTCAGCTTATTGTGGAGGTTCAAACACTGCTGGATAGAGATTGGGACGTGGAAATTTCACATTACATTCGGGAGTTTAACAAGGTTGCAGACGCTATGGCAAAAGAAGCTTGGAAGATGGCGATTGATCTTCATATCACATTTTCGCCCCCTGATGCTATTACAGCCCTTTTAATTAATGATGTAAACAGGATGAATTTTCATGTTGACTCAGGAGGATAGCTTCTGATGTATTTGTATAATATCTTTTATTATAAAAAAAAAAAGCTAGCTTGGAAATTCAGTAACATAAGTCAAGTTTTGATTCTTATCATTGAAGGTTAGTTTGGAGAATTAGATATTCCCTCCTATCCTAAATGTAAGATATACTCCGTAAATCGTACCTCAATTATAACTATAAAAGAGGTATTCTGTTAAAGACAAGAGGTGTGTAATATTGACTCAACACCCTCCCACCGCTATGAGATTAATTGAGTGCCTGATAGATAATATATATAGATATATATATTTCTTCCAATTCTTAATGTAACATTAGTACAAAATTCCCTTTTGAAACTGCCGCATTTAGACCGGTTATGGCGAATAAGGTCTAAAAGATTTGACTAGTGGCAGTTTCGTAATTATATAGAACTTCTAAGAACGGTTCTTCAAAAAACCGGTCTTAAAAAAATTATTTAGACCGGTTATAAATAAAACCGGTCTAAAAATAACAAAATAAATTAAAAGTTAAAAATGTGACACATTTAATACCAGCTTTTATTAAAATCGGTCTTAAATATTTTACATTTAAGATTGATTTTAATAAAAACCGATCTTAAAGGTTTCACATTTAAGACCCGTTTTAATAAAACCGGTCTTAAATGTTAAATATTAAAAAAATATTTTTTTTTCACCCTTTTAAGACCGATTTTTACAAAAACCGGTTTAAAAGGTGAATTTTTTTGCCCATATTTTTACTCCCACGCTCTATGAACCTTTTCTTTTCTTTTTGCCATTTCTCTGTGAGCTCTGTCCCTGCTTGTTTTGAACTCGTCCATTGCGTCCCGTTCCTCATTTGTTCAACTCTCCTCCGTCATTACCGCTGCCGTTGTTGTGTTCGTCGTTGCTGTTCTTTGGTCATCGTCATTCTCCTCCGCTGCCACCTCTATTCTCCGTAGTCACCATTCTCCTTTGCCGTGACTTCCCTTTGTCAGTGCCATGAATTTCAAGACTTCATTTTAACCTTAGTCGTCGCCACCGTGACTTTGGGTAGAAGCTCACTCCATGGTCTTCAATCAGGTTAGTGTTATGTTAATTAAAGCCCTCAACTTTCAGCTTGTATTTGCTTATTCTCAACAATATTAACTCTTATAATATAATTAGACATGAACTAATAGCAGAAAAAAGTAATTAAAGTGAAAGGGAAAACTGTGTGATGACTTTATTATACTACATATACTTTTTTCTTGTTTTCGACCAAGAGTAAATAAGATGCTCTGACTTGTGATATTTGGCATGGAGTAATATCATTCTAAGTTCTGTTTTAATTTAGTTTGATTGTTGGTATTATTGGTTTGTTAAACCAATACTAGTTTCAAATGGTGCATGTTAAAATTAGTTGAAATCTCTAAAACTCTATGGTTGTTGTTTTTTTGTCTATCTTTTTGCTATTGGATATAGGGTGCTACAAGTGTTGAGATATATATGGATCATAGTTGGATAAACATTAAACAAATGAGTGTTGAATATGATAATGGGGTGAGGGGTTTTTTAGACTTCGTTAGAAGAAATGCCAATGATAGTAGTGGGAAGTTTTATTGCTCTTGTGTAGTATGTTTGAATGAGAAACAACTAAGTGCTGCAAATATACATATACATTTAATTTGTGAAGGATTTTGTAAGAGTCATACAGTATGGATATGGCATGGCGAAGAATTGGAAATGCCAAGTTCATCTCAACAGGGGGAGTGACCTTTGATGATAATGACACGGATATAGATGATCGGATAGAGGATATTATTCGTGATGTAGGAGAAGAGGCTTTTAAGCAATCACATGCATATGGTAATATGTACAGTGATGCTAAGATGCCACTATACCCGGGGTGTAAAAAATACCAATTGTTAAAAACAGTATTGAAATTGGTAAGCTTGAAAGCACGGCATAGATGGAGTAACAAGAGTTTTTCAGAAACGCTTGAGGCTTTTAAGGACATGCTTCTAGATGATAATATGTTGCCTTCTCAATATTATGATAAGAAGAAAATATTGTGTCCACTAGGGATGAAGTATAAAAAGATCTATGCATGCCCTAATGATTGTATATTGTATAGAAAAGAGCATAAAGAGGAACAACAGTGTCCGATATGTGAAACCTCGAGGTACAAATCAAATAACGCCCCTACAAAAGTGTTGTAGTATCTTCCAATCATACCAAGGTTCAAACGCTTGTTTGCTAATGAAAACGATGCAAAAAACTTAAGATAGCATGTGGATGAGAGGATATCCAATGGAAAGCTTTGATATCTGATTGATTCTTCTCAATGGAAGAAAATTGATCAATTATTTCCTACCTTTGGTGAAAAGCCTAGAAACCTTAGGCTTGGGCTTAGCACAGATTGCATGAATCCTTTGGGTAGCCTGAGTAGTATACATAGTTCATGGCCTGTTCTATTGGTAATTTACAACTTATCTCCTCTGTTATGCATGAAATGAAAGTACACCATATTGTTTATGTTGATTTCGAAACCCAAACAACCCGGAAATGACATAGATGTTTACCTAGAACCCTTGATAGAAGACTTGAAAGAGTTGTAGGACGAAGGTGTTGATATTTTTTACGCGAACAAGAAGGAGGTTTTTAAAATGCGAGTCATGATCTTTTGTACTATAAATGACTTCCCTGCATATGGAAACTTGTCAAGATATAGTGTTAAAGGCCATAAAGCATGTCCGATTTGTAAAGAAGGAACATTCTACCATCAATTTCAACATGAAAGAAAGACAGTTTATCTTGGCCATAGGAGATTTCTTAGACGAGGCCACCCGTATCATAGATTAAAGAAAGCTTTTTTGACTAGACAAGAGTTTGAAGATACTCCGAAGGCATTGAATGGGGAGCAAATTTATGAAAAGGTGAAAAATATGAATGTTATCTTTGGTAAGACTACAAAGAATAGTAATGAAAAAAATAAATGGAAAAAGAGGTATCTTTTCTTCAATCTTCCATATTGACCCAATTTTGATGTGAGACGCTGTATTGATTTCATGCATGTTGCAGCCTTGCAGGCCCCTTATTAGAGTAAAAGTTTTTGGGTTGTTAGAACTCAGCGTGAACGTGATAGCAGAGGAATAACATTAATATGTGTTTTGCAATATATAAAATAATAAACAATTTGTATTGAAAAGCTCAACGTATCTTAATGCTTGGTATTGAAACCCAATTAATAAATGAACAATGCATATATTATAACAACTGAAATTGTAAACCCTTATACTTACCCCAGGTTAAGGGTTTGAGTCTTGGGGAGGTGAGAGAGATCCACAAGGGTGTGAAGATACTCCTTGTGAGTCTATTGCAGTCGGTGAGGGCCGGCCTGACACCTCCGAAGGGGTGTGTGGGGTTGGTCTGGGCCGGCAGGATGTGACACATATAATATGTAATATTTTAATCAATTAATTTAATATGATTTAAGTAATCAAATCTAGCATAATCAATTAATTCTATTTATAGAAATTTAAAAATATATTAATATATTTATATATATTGTTACTAATAAATTGTAATATTTTAATATAACCGGTTCGATCACCGATTAGACCTCAGTTGATCCATTAACCTTTGAACATATTCCGTGACCGGTTCATTGCCCGGTCCCATTTTTTATTTCTTGCTCAAAACAAAAACAAATCAAAGGAATTACACACATGTATATATAAGGGGCAGTATATTAAAAGAAAGGAACCACAAAAAATTGACACCATTAGAGTGTAAAAATATTTTTTTTAAAAAAATACCACTACAAAATATAGATTTAGCGGCGCTAATCTTATGACACTTCTTCAAACAAGTGCCGGAGGATAGTTCTATTTTTGAAAAAAAAAACATGTGGCAGTTATAGCGCTTTCTTAGTCAAGCGTCATAGCTAGCTAATACTTAGTATGTCATTTGCTTGGGAAAACGCCATACAAGGGGTTATTTTAAAAAAAAAAAAAATTAGACCCTTTATATGGCGCTTACCCATACAAGGGTCATAGCTGGTCTTGTTTTTTTTTAAAAAAAATATAGGTCTTATATGGCGTTTGCTTAGTCAAGCGTCATACAAAACCACCCTTAAAAGTTTTAAGGCGTCATACAGAGATAGGCTAAGGGCTTCAAAAGCGTTTGAGGGTCAAGAACAGTTGAAACTAAAGGCCTTCAAAGGCAGTTGATGATGAAGTGCCATTGAATGCCTTCAATGGCGCTTGATGAATAAAGCGCTATTTAAGGCTAAAAATGCCTGGCATTTGCTAATGTCTTCAATGAATCAAGCACCATTGAAGGCCTTGACTTTTCAATTAGGTTCTTTTTTGTTAATTATTGAAAGCTATAGGCAAGCATCATAGCTTTCCTTCCCCGCTTTATTTTAAAAAAGTTATCCAACCAGTCATATATTTTCTTCTTCATATTGTCACTTATATGTATAGATCTAGATATGGAAGTTATCGCTCTATTGCCTAAGTCTCTCTTATTGGAAGAAATACGCAGTCCAATCCGATTGAAAAGCTTACACCAAAGCTTGTTGTACCAAAGAAAATAAGTGCGACTGTGGTACCCTTTTCTCTAAGTACATGCTGAATTTCCAATCTCAGAAGCATTTTTCTTATTATTGTCTCCTTTTCTTTTTTTTTTAATATAGAAGATTTCATCGATTGGTACTATAATTTCCTTTTTATATTTTAAGTTTAAAATCTATCGTGAAATTTAGCTTGTAGTTTTGTGTACTTATTAATTTTTTCAGGTATTTGCTTGAAGTTACAACTCTCTCTTATTAAACTTCCTATATATTGTAAGTTTTTACATCCAGTATGTATACACAATTTAGGGCCAACTCCCCTACTTGTCCGGTAGGTATACACAATTCAGGGCTAACTCCCCTACTTGTCCAGTATGTATTCACAACTCATTATTCACATTATAAAAGATGGCACACACAAAGTATATAAACACTCACATAATGTATGAGAGAAAGAATTAAACCCCTTTTTGGTTCTCAAACTATTCCAGAACTTTGTTCCAACTCGGGCTAATTGTCCGGTCATAAAATTCCAAATTTACAAGAATTGAGTTATTACTCATTCATGTACTATTCCATGCTTATTTTGTTGGTTATCATTACCTTTAGAGTTCAAGGTAATCACATTTTTGCCATTACCTTTACTTTCACACCTTAACTAAAATCTGCCAAAATTTTCCTCATTCTTTGAAAATTCATAACGTTATTTACAAATATCCAATTGCTATGGTTCAAAAAGGCTATATAACCTATATTAAGTTTGTTTTTAAAGAAAAATATTTCCTTTAACCAATTATGTGCACAGAATTCCAATATCAACATTGTTTGAACACTGCCACCACAGCATTCCAATTTTCCAGGTCCAACTTCAATAAATCATAACTCATAATATACTAATCCAAAGGAGACAAATTACATATCAAATTAAAGTTTGATATATCTACTTTAATACTGAAAAGTTTCACATTCATTGGACACAATTTGGTTATCCAAAAACTCATGACAATAAGACTGCCACGCAAAAACATCAATTGGCAGCAAGTTTCAAGTTTTAAGAATTTGGTTCCAATAATCCAGAATTCACAACCAAGGCCTATTCCCACGCAGATTTTTGTGTAAAACACAATAGAACCATCATAAGCACAAAATTCCAACTCTAACCCTTATTTCTGCAGCTAGCTGAAAGTTTGAAGAATTAAGGAAAAATTTGGTTTTCATGATTCCACTTGATTAAACTCTTCCTTTTCACTTGTAATCACATGATTAACCTCTTAAACACTTATTTATCATAATTTGTGGAAATTTGGGTTGCATAACCCCTTAGGGTTTCATCATCCCAATTTACAAAAACCAACCAAAACAAGCTATAAATCAACCAAACAACCATAACAACAGCACAAATCATCAAGGGAATCAAGGTTTCCTATTTACCTCTCGATTTCTTCTCTTTCTCTAGGCGTCCCACTTTCTCTCTCCTCCTCAAGTTGGCATAGAGGTTAGGGAGGGCTTGCTATGAATTTGCTAGCGAGAACACATGAAATTTCATCAACTTACCTTAATCTTGAACTTGATCCATTTGAGTTCCCTTTGCTCTTCTCACTTTCGTCCAACTCTCTCTCTCCTTCTCCCTGTGTTCTAATGTTGGACAAAAATAAGCCCTTTTGGAGGGGATGTTTATCCTTTTAGAAATATCCAAATTCACCTCCTTCATTAATATTATTTTATTGAAATTTTACCACATGTTTTTGTTGACTTTTCCTTACTTCATCTTTTATTTGTTTGTGTTAACAAACACCGAATGTTACACACACTGAGTGCATATTATTGAGATTGCATTAAAGAATACATCTGATACATGTATATACTATGTGTCCACCGCCTAAACAATATCCGGCTAATACTATACCTAATTGGGCCTTACACTTGAGCTCAACTCAGGCCCAATACAATGCAGATATACTATTCCCTATTTCTTACACTCCCCCTCAAGCTGGGGGCTGAAGATGTCCACTGCTCCTAGCTTGTTAAGGATCCAGTCTTGGCTCTCCTTTTTGACTGCTTTCGTTAGGATATCTGCCTGCTGGTTTGCTGATCTGACATGTTCTAACTTGATCAACCCACTTTGCAATTTTTCCCGAACAAAATGATAGTCTATTTCTATATGCTTTGTTCTCTTATAAAATACAGGATTTGAAGTGATGTGAATCGCTGCATTGCTGTCACAAAATACACTCACTGGCAAAAAATGAGAAATTCTCAACTCAGTCAATAAACCTACAGCCCAAACAATCTCTGAAACTGCAGATCCTAAAGCCCTATATTCGGCCTCAGCTAAGGACCAAGAAACTGTGGTTTGCTTCTTGGTCTTCCACATGATAAGGGAACCTCCAAGTTTTAAAAGGTAACCTGTGACGGATCTCTTAGTTGTTCCACATGCGCCCCAATCTGAATCACAGAAGCATTGCAAGGCAATCTGTCCGGTTGAGCTTAACAGCACACCACGCCCTGGATTTCCTTTCAAATACCACACCACATTAATTACTGCTGCCATGTGCACTTTCAAAGGGTTTTGCATGAATTGACTTAGAGTCTGCACAGAAAAACTAATGTCAGGACGTGTTACAGTAAGATAAATCAACCGACCTACCAAGGTTCGATATAGTTGTGGATTTGGGAGCAAATCTTCCACCTTGTCTCTGCCTTCTTCATATGCCAACAGTTTTACATTTTGTCCCATTGATACATCTAATGGCCTACATCCACTCAAACCTGTATCACATAGTAAATCAAGTATATATTTCCTTTGATTTAACATTATACCCTTATTGGATCTAGCTAATTCAATCCCAAGGAAATATTTCATGAGTCCTAAATCTTTAATTCTGAAAGTGCTGTGTAGAAAGTGTTTTACCTCTTTAATTCGTTGTTAATTGCTTCCTGTAACAAGAAGATCATCAACATAGACAAGGATGTACACTACACCATCAACATAGTATTTAAAGAAGAGGGAATAATCACTTTTACTTTGAGTGAAACCTCCATGTATAAGGGCAGTGGTTAACTTATTATTCCATTGTCTAGATGCTTGTTTGAGTCCATACAAGGACTTCTTTAGCTTACACACCATATTCTCCCCCTTACTATTAAAACCTTGGGGTACATACATGTAAACTTCTTCATTTAAATCTCCTTGTAGGAAAGCATTTTGCACATCCATTTGATATAAGTTCCAATGATGTAATGCAGCAAGTTTGAGTATGATGCGGATAGTGACCATTTTAATAACAGGAGAAAAAGTATCATGATAGTCTACCCCTTCTCTCTGAGTGTATCCCTTGGCAACTAATCTTGCCTTATACTTATCTATCTCTCCATTACTCTTATATTTGACCTTATATACCCATTTGCACCCAATGGGTTTCTTACCCTTTGGGAGGGATACAATGTCCCATGTTTGATTTTGTTCTAGGGCTTTTATTTCTAGATTCATTGCCTTAACCCATTCATCATTTTGAACAGCTTCTTCATATGAACTAGGTTCATGAATACTATCAACATGACTCAATAAGCACAAATGAGATGCAGAAACATTTGTATAAGTGATATAGTGTTCAATAAGGTAAAGACATTTATTCAAACCTTGTCTCTGACCTGACTTGGTGGCAGCCAGATTACATATGTAGTCTTGTGACCAGACAGGCGCTTTTCTGTCTCTCCTTGGCCATGTGGTAGGTGTGATGATCATAGAAGGATCTCTGAGATGGTTCTCATCCTTAATTATGTCATCCACCTGTCTAGGTTCTGTGCTGACACCAGAATCATTGTCTCTGTCTCTATTATCAGGTGTAGGAAACCTGTCTATATTCACAGCAGGCATATGGTCATCATCATCAAGGAAAAACATATCCCTAAATCCTTTATCTACCTTTCCTTGGGCAGTAGGCAGTCGATCTTTAAAAGGAAACCGTGTTTCTTGAAAAACAACATGTCTACTGACTAAAAAACGTTTTCCTTGTAGGTCAAACAGTAAAAATCCTTTTTGATTATGGGGATATCCCAGAAAAACACAAGGAAATGATCTAGCTTTAAATTTGTCAGTATTAAGCAAATCAGTGGCATAGGATAAACACCCAAATACTTTGAGATCATCATAAATGGGTTTCTTGCCATAAACACGTTCAAAGGGAGTTTGATAGCCTAGGATTTTGGAGGGAATACGATTCACCAAGTATGCTGCCATTTGAACACATTCCCCCTAAAAGCGAATGGGAATGTGAGATTGGATAATGAGGGCTCTAGCGATTTGCATAAGTGTTCTATGTCTTCTCTTAACAATCCCATTTTGTTCAGGGGTATAGGGGCATGAAGTTTCATGAACGACACCTTTAGTGAGAAAATAATTTTTAAGATCAAGGTTAAGAAACTCACTACCATTGTCTGTTCTAACTCGCTGAATGCTAGAACTAAATTGATTGGAAACATATGCAAAGAAATGCTTAACATGGGAAACTACTTCAGATTTAAGCTTCATAAGGAAAATCCAAGTTGCTCGTGAAAAATCATCCACAATAGTTAGAAAATAATTGCATCCAGAATGTGTAGGGTGTTTGTAGGGCCCCCCACACATCCATGTGTATTAGTTCAAAACACCTTTTCGTTTTGATAAAGCTAGAGGGAAAGGGAAGTTTGGTCTGCTTGGCTTGAAAGCAAATATCACAAGTTTTATTCAAAGGCATATTAGTACGGTTTACAAAGTTTAAATGCTGTAACACAGAGAAGGGCGCATGCCCAAGTCTAGAATGAAGCAAAGACATGTCTAGGCATTTTGACATATTTGAAACAGTACTAGGAACTTCCACAGCATGTACAACATTATCAGCAGAAGCTTTTACAACATTCACAGAATTATTCAGATGTTTATATTGCAGTATATAAAGTCCATAAAGCAGTCTACCAATCGCCTTCAAGTTCCCACCCTGAAGGCCCTGTAAAAGACAATGCTTAGGGGAAAAGACAACAGCACATTTGTGTTCCTTAGTTAATCGTGAAACAGATATCAAATTGAACTGAAGTCCAGGTGCATATAAAACATCTGTGAGGTGAAGGCCATTGTGAAAATCCACTGTTCCTATGTGTTACCTTTACCCTATCTCCATTTGGGATTTTTATAGTTTTAATGGGTCCATTGTATTCAGAATAATAATTCAAAAGGGACAAGCTGCCAACTAAATGAGTGGTTGCACCAGAACCTATAACCCAATAAGTATGTGTCATGTTAGGAGAGAAGGAAGTAGACATACCTGAACTTGTCAACGCATGTACTGTGCAGTGCTCTTCTTCCTCTTTGTTGAGAAATTCAATTAACTTCTCATATTGATCCTAGGTAAAGGTGGGTGCAATCATATTGTTGTCACCATCTTGTTGTCCATCACTTGGTCGGGCAGCTTGAGGACCATTTGGAGCATTTTTGTTTTGTTTCCCTTAAAATTGGAAGGGAATCCAATGATATGCCAGCAACCATCCTTTGTATGACCCTTACGGCCACAGTGTGAGCATTCAAGGGAGAGGTTTCCCCTTCCTCTACCTTTAGCTCTCCCCATTCCTCTAGTAACCATTGCTATTCCGTCTGTGTGGAGGTCTTTGGACGAGTCACATCATATCGCTCCTTCAAATCATTCCATACCTCATATGCATCCTAATGGTAGATAACGCTGTTCGCAATTTCACGAGATATCGAGTTGAGCAACCAAGATAGGACTATAGCATTACATCGCTCCCATTGATCTTGGAGCCCAGCTTCTTGAGAATCTTTCCGGCACGTACCGTCTATGAATCCCAGCTTCTGTTTTCCTCTGAGGGCAATTTTCATAGCCCTGCTCCACACCGTGTAGTTATCATTTCCAGTGAGCATCTGAGAAATAATAGCGACGCCTTGAGTATCTGACGGATGCAGATACAAAGGATGATGAAACGGAAGATTGTTAGAGGCTGACGATTCACCGGAAATCTTGATTGCGGTGTCTGCCGTGGAGGATTCTGCTGATGTCAACGTCAAGAATCGTATCAGATGGGTTGAAGCTTAAAAGGTGTGCTTCGAGGGGACGATCGTTATCGGTCAAGATCGCTGAAATGGAGTGGACGTTGCTCAAGTGCGAGAAGAGTTCTGGAAATTTCTTGCGATGATTGTGATTTTCTGGAATCTTCACTCTTTTCATTCGTTCGCCCTAACACACATTGGGTTTTCTAGGTCGAACGCCATTTCGCCCGGATCTTGATGAATCAACGGGTCGGATGTTCTTCAGGTCGAAACTGATTATCGCCTGAATCTTGAATTGCTGCCAGTGCTCCACTATAATTGGGTCGCCTTCTTGAATGTGGGCCGGTGGGACTGGATCAGAATTGTATTGTTTATTGGACCTGGCTCTCTGATACCATGTTAATAAACACCGAATGTTGCACACACTAAGTGCATATTATTGAGATTGCATTAAAGAATACATCTGATACATATATATACTATGTGTCCACCTCCTAAACAATATCCGGCTAATACTATACCTAATTGGGCCTTACACTTGAGCTCAACTCAGGCCCAATACAATGCAGATATACTATTCCCTATTTCTTACAGTTTGGCCATAAATATTTTTTTCTCTCTCCCTCCATTATCTTGGCTGAAATATTGGGCCTTTGGAAGAATTGAAATGCTTTTTGAATTATCACAATTTTGTCTCTTCAATTATTACAACATTTACCTACAATTATTGACTTTTCCACATCTTTTTACTTGGATGCAAATTTCACCGTATGCCTTTATCCCTTGTTAACTTAACATAAATGCTAGGGTTCGAATCCCTCTCTTTCCACACCTTTACCTAATTCATCAATATTATTGACCGCAATGTTTCAAATAACAAAGGGTACAATTATTCCAACTTTCTTTGATGTGGATTCTCTATTCCTAATTCTGGAATATTGCAAATACTGGAAAGAGGGGGCAAGGAATTCAAATCTTCCTACCTGATCCATGTCTATGATAGATGAATGGTAGGGAAAATTCCCGAATCAAATACCTCACCCCTTTTTTTTGTTTTTTGTTGGTCCCCTCTCTTTCCTCTCTCCCAAAGTGATGTAAATGAGGCCATTAACTGAACCAAATATGCCTTTTCAATTAGCTTTATTCTTCAATTAGCTTTATTCAAGTCTTGTAATAACCATGTAAGAGCTATTTTATTACAACTTGTTTTTGACTTTTCAAGTTCACTTTTTACTTTACTAAAATGCTTCAAGTTATGGCATTTGGATTTCAATCATTAATTCCCTTTGCCTCTTGTCAAAAGTGACGAGAATGGGCTCTTGAAGAAACCAAATATGCTTCTTCAATTACTCTTGAAAGTTACACTTAAATGGCCATTAATTCCTTACATTACTTTTTGACTTTTTAACTTTAATTTTACTTAGCTACAAATTGTATCTTTCTTGATTTAATTTATTTTCCCTTTTCCTCTCCTTTTTAGACGTCCCGCCTATAATAATAAGGGAAAATATGAGCTTTTAATTTTTATTAGTCAAATTACCATTTTGCCCATACATTTTTGTGATTTATTGTATTAAATCATGACTTCTTCTTTCCTCCTCTTTTTTGGCCGAAATTTAACATTATTATTGGACCAAAAATTGTGCTCTTTTATTCTCCAATTTGAGCGTCAATAATAGGCTTTTTGGAAGACAAAAAATTGGCTTTATGTTTTATTTTAACCCAATTTTTATGTCACCCCAATTAAAGGTATTTTTGTCGTTCCAAATACACCAAACATCACCATTTTATTCCATTACATACCACAAATATTTATAAAGAATATTGGTGAATAAAATGAGGTGTTAGAGTATAGAGATAGTCTTTTGTGGGAGAAAAGCAATTCTGAACACAAGGAGAAGAACAAATGGACATGGTTGGGATCAGGAACACTAATTCATGTGACTGTTAAATCCCAAGGGAAACCAAAAAAGAAAATGCTCTCATTTTGCTGTTTTATTGCCATCATGGTCAATTATTAAACAAATTAAGATAAATTCACTCTCAAAACCAAAAAGAAATCAAAGGAATTACACACACGTATATATAAGGGGCAGTATATTAAAAGAAATCAACCACAAAAAATTGACACCATTAGATTGTTTAAATCATTTTTTGAAAAAAGCGAATTCTATTGAGAACCTAACTAGTTACATTTAAAAGTGAAAGAATTTATTGGTAATTATCAGGGAAAATTGTCCAAAAGTGCCTGATTGGGGAAATTGTCAAAGTATTATATTTAATGGATATGCGTGCCGTTGGACATATCCTTACAGATATGTGTGCCCATCACTATGGCATCACTCTATAATTGGAGGGACCCAGTTTCCCTTATTATCCTTGGAACAAGCAAAGAAAACCTTTTTTTTTTATTTGGGTTGTTTTAATGTGATATAGACAGTTCATATTTGATTTTTTAAATTGATTATTTTAAAATGAAAAAAAAAATCATTTTTTAAAAAAATATTAGTTAAAAGATTATTTTAATTTTAGATTTTGTATCTATTAAAATAATTTTTTAAAAAAATAAAAAATAAAAAGAAATTCTAGATGATTCATACGGGAAGAGCTCTCATTGAGGAATCATGTTTTAAGTTATGGGTTAACTCTGCACCTAAAATAGATAATGAAAGGGTAAATATTGACCCGCAAAAATTTAGATTTTATTGGATTTCTAAATAGAGGCCAATCCAATACGATAATAGAAGGAAAAACAAAATATATAAGGTTTATGAGTCATGCCATAAATGATAGTATAATAAATCATCTTTAGATTAGCAGGAAAGCTCGTCCCATAAATGGAAATGAGACATAACGTAGGGTGATAAGATCAACGTTGGGCCGATCAAAAAAGAAAAAAGATCAACGTTGTAGATGTAGACTGAACATGGAGAAAAATCCCAAAGGAAACCAACCAAAAAAAACAAAAACTCTGCTATCGTTTTGCTGTTTTATTGCCATCATTATCAATTATGCAAAAATTTAAGATAGATTCTCTCTAAAAAAACAAATCAAAGGAATTACACACGTATAGGTGTTGATAAGTTAAGGTGCTCTTTTCCTATATTTAAAATAATTAAATGATGATATTTGAAACCCAGTAAAAAAATTGTCACTTTTATCTCATTTTTTAAAGTTTATGATTACTTTTACACTTAAAAAAAAATTTACAGTGGTGGATGCACTTTTGAGAAAAGTTTATGTGTATTTTTACCCTTTAAACATTTTTAAGTAAACGGCCGATTGTTAACTTTAATGGTAGTATCACCTTTTTCTCTTTTTTAAAAATTCATGATTACTTTTGTATCAAAAAAAATTTACAATTGTGGGTGTACTTTTAAAAAAAAGTTTAAAGATAATTTTTCCGCCTAACCCGTAATTATAAGGGCAAATTGTCCAAAAGCGCCTCATTGGGGAAATTGTCAAAGCATTATATTTAACGGATTTGTGTGCCGTTAAGCATAACATTATAGATATGTGTGCTTGTTAGTATGACACCACTATATAAATGGAGATGTGACATGACATGGCATGATAACGCCAACGTTGTAGATGTGGACTGAATATGAAGAAAAATGATAGATCAGAAAATCATTATATAGATATAGTTTTTTGTTGGAGAAAAGCAATTCTGAACACAAGGAGAAGAACAAACGGAAATGGTTGGAATCAGGATCACTAATTCATGTGATTGTTAAATCCCAAGGGAAACCAAAAAAAACTGCTCTCATTTTGCTGTTTTATTGCCATCATTATCAATTATTCAAAAAATTAAGATAAATTCTCCCTAAAAAAACAAAAACAAATCAAAGGAATCACACCCACGTATATATACAAGGGGCAGTATATTAAAAGAAAGTAACCACAAAAAATTGACATCATTAGAGTGTATAAATTGACATAGAAAAAAGAGCAGTCCGGTGCATAAGGCTTCCACTATGTGAGATCTAGAGTGGAATAGATTTACACAACCTTACTCCCACAATTGAAGAGGTTGTTTCTAAGATTTGATTCTGTGACTTTTAGGTTACATGATAGCAACCTTATTGCTGCTTTAAGGCTCATCCTCTTGACATAGAAAAGGAAGTTTCCAAGATTTAAACCCGTGACTTGTAGGTCACATGGGAGTCACTTACCGCTACACTAAGGCTCATCCTCTTAACATAGAAAAGGAAGAACCAAAAAAAAAAAAAAAGCATCGTCTACTTGTTCAACTATAAATTGAGCTTACTAGTGTGTTAACTTGCACGCATAGCGACCACAATAACTATCACTACGTCAGCTTCTTCCATGTGATCCCAAGACAAAGAGCTTGGAGCAACAAGACTCCTACATGTTCAAACCCATATATGGAACCATAACTTCAGCTTCATAAACTCAATGTCTCTCAAATCTGCAGACTTAAACATACCAGAAATCATTCACATGCATGGCAAACCCACGCCTCTTTCTCTTCTTGTCTCTTCCCTTCAAATCCACCCTTCTAAATCTCCATACATTCATCGGTTAATGCGACTCCTCACCTATTCTGGCTTCTTCTCTCTCCAGAAACTTCCAGAAACTTATGATCCTTCAAAAGAAGAAGGCTATGTCCTAACCGATGCATCTACTCTTCTTCTCAAGGACCACCCCTTAAGTGCAACACCTTTGTTCCTCAATGTGGTCAGTCCCGCCATGAAAAAGCCTTGGTATGAGTTAACCAATTGGCTCCAAAATGATTATCCGTCGTCGTTTCACACGACTTATGGGAACAAGATCTGGGATTACGCTAAGGTGTACCCTCATTTTAATCATTCTTTCAATGAAGCTATGGCCAGTGATGCGAGATTGGTCATAGTGCTTGAAAGCTGTAACGATGTGTTCAATGGAGTAAAGTCTTTGGTTGATGTTGGGGGTGGCACTGGCACTACAGCTAAGGCCATTGCAAAAGCATTTCCGGAAATTGAATGTACTGTGTTCGATCTCCCCTACGTTGTTGATGGCTTACAAGGTAACGCCAATCTCAAGTTTGTTGGAGGAAACATGTCTGAGGCCATTCCTCCTTCCAGTGGCATACTGTTGAAGGTGATAATAAAACGATTTATATTCATTCATTCATTTTTATTTGGGTTAAACTGCATCCAGCACCTTGAAGTAATTTTCTAGTTGGATCAATGCCTTAAAGTATTTTGTGTCCACCCAGCACTGAAGTATTTTTTATGAGAGTCCATTACCCTAAGTTATTTTTGTTTGCAATTTTACACTTAATAATTTATATAATTTAGAGTGTTTGATACACCGGGAAAAATAATTTAGAATATTGAATGCATAAAAAAAAATAGTTTATGCCTTTATGGTACTAGACGCATCTAAAAAAATACTTCAAGATGCTAGGTGTATCAGAAAAATATTTTAGAGTACTGAATGCATCACAAAATACTTTAAAACACTGAATGCACTTAAAAAAAATACTTCAGAGTGTTAGATGCACCTTAACCCTCTTTGTTCCTATGACTAAGTTTATTTTATAATAATTTTGTTGCTTCCTTTGGCATGAAAATAGTGGATACTGCATGATTGGACCGATGACTGAGTGTTTGAAAATTCTGAAGAATTGCAGGGAGGCGATTGCAAGCAAAGTGGGGAAGTTGATTATAATAGAAATGGTAGTGGATGAGGATGACGTGCCGGGAGACAAGCTTGGATTAGCTTGTTTTTCAAGAATAAACACTTGTTATGTAAGTCCAGATAAAACTCGTCTCACATACTTACCTCGTATACCATAAAACACGATTTATAAACACTTATTGCCCAAAAATAGTTGAGAATCAACTGTTGATGGATATGCTGTTGATGGTTTTGTATCCTGGAAAAGAGAGGACCGAGAAAGAATTGGCCAATTTATTCCGTTCTGTTGGTTTTAGTAATTGCAAGATTTGTCCTGTTCTGGGTTCACGATCTCTCATCGAGGTTTATCCATGAAACATGTGAATTAGTATTAAAGAACTGTTATGAAGTGGAATAAGGTTGTTGGACCAGACGAAAAAAGTACTTGAAGAAGAAGAAGAAGGTGGTCAATTTATTGTATGTATCGCTTTGTGATCTGCATTATATATATTTGTGTGTTTGATGAAAGAGTTGTCGATTGCAGGCAATATTTATAGAATTTCCTTTTATAATTAATAATATGAAAATACGTGCGGTTGAGAAAAATTATACTATACCGAGTCAAAATTTTTTATAAAAAATAATAGAAGAAAAATCTCATAATTTATCAATAGTTGTTTTTTTCACTTATTAATGATAGTTTTTTCACTTACCATTAACGAGCTACGGGACTTTCTTGATTTTTTTATTTTTTTGGTGGGGATCTTGATATCATTTTCCTAATTTTCTATGTAAGTTTATAAATGGGCTTTTATTAATGTTCTTAGAATCTGACACGGCACTGATTCATTCAATCATGGTCGCTCCCTTTTAAATAAGATTTTACTACGAACAAAAGCCTAGAGTTGGTACATGGCTATAGGGTCCCTTAAACATGATATTCTAGATTTAAACTAAGTCGTGTGCATGGAAAATGCTTTATTGGAAGAAGCAAAACCCACTTCGGTGATCTCTACATCTTAGGAGGATTAGTCTTTAGCTATCGGCTGGAAGATAACGCCTAGATTCTACTAAAAAAAAAGATTTTACTATTTGTTTTATATAATTTTGTCTTTTTTAACCATGCTGCAAGTTGATGTCTAACAATTTAAAAATATATATTTTTAATGATCATTAATTTTTAATAATTTTATTGTGGACTTTTCAGTATAAATTAGTATTGAGAGTTTATGATAGGATTGATATCGTGTTAAAATTTATTTAATTATACCAGAGATGATTAAGATTAATTTATAATTATTGGTGATAAAAATTTTGTGTTTATTTTAATCACGGAGAAGTGTATATATTAAAGATAACCAATGAGAAGGTAAGTTTTAATTATAATTTGTTAATTTGGTTTTATTATTGAGAAAATAACAAAATAGCTAGGTTCTAGTGAATCATGGATAATGAATCTGTGAAATTTTTATACAAGTTAACTAGGGATTCCCCCATGCGCTGTACAGACCAATGTTTACTGCACGGTAATATATCCTAGAGTTGATGTTATTTTGTGTTCTTCCCTATCATTGTTTCAAGGGTTCATCCGGTTGTTTAAGTTGCCACTATTTTAATGTATCGTTTTGTTTCAAACCACATAAATCAGACCACAAAAGTTTTGGTCGTGCAAAAATGAAGAGAGAAATGTCCGTAGTAGTCCATGGCGCATCTTAGCTTCCATTGTGGTGTCGTCAGCATTTGAGTTCTCTTGAGCTCTATCTGCATTTCAAATCATTTCACAATTACAATTCAAGAGCTATCATAAATGTGAAGAGAGACATGCAACATAATGCTACTCATTTACCATACTCGTGGGTTGAAGGGTTGAAACTTGATGCCATATTGGTTTGTTCTTAAAGGCAATTCTTCTTCAATGGGGAGCTCCCAATGCTTTTGTTCCATGTGTAGACAACTTCTCAACTTTGAGCTACCTGTCACATGACGGATTGATACGTAAAGTTTGTTGTGTTGCCCATGATGCATTGCCAATAAAATTTAAAAAATGGAATAGGCTCTTTAACCTTTGAAGAACTCAAGAGATTGTAATTATTATTTTTTGTGCACCTATTTTTGGGTTATCGATTCCTAGTGAGTTAGTGATTAGTAATGTGTCATTATTAAAAAAAAAAAAGGAAGGGCATCTAGAAAGAAAGGCACATTACAAGCATTAGTTTAGGTTGGGAAATAATCATAATAAATGTATAAATTTACCGCTTAAAACTAATTAGTCTATTTGGGTTCTTCCTTTCTTTACGAAAACTTGAATTGATATTAAAACTATATTTATTAAAAAAGTTTACGCATTTAAAAACACATAATATGGACGTTGAATTTAATTTAATAGGGAAATTAAAACATTATTAGATGAGTCTCCTCCTTGTTCAACGTTTTTTCTACTTTAAGATTGGACAATGACATATAGATAGGTAGTTTTAGTTACGGAAACTTTAATTTTTATTTTAAATGTATTTATCCAAAAAGTTGTGGATTTAGAAAGGCATAATGTGGGCATTTAATTTTATTTAATTTAGAGAATTATAAGTTTGTTGTGTCCTCTCCTTGTTTAAGGTTCTTTTGACTTTAAGATTAATAATGGACAATAACACACACATATAGCTAGTTTTAACTTTAAGATTAAGAGTGCATAATAACACACTGTTTGAATATACCTAGTCAATCTTTGGTGGATTATGACCTAAACTTAATAGCATTAGGGTCAAAGTATAAATAATAGAAAAGCTTAGGTAGATGTTTGTGATATTCCCCAATCATTATAATTTGAATGATTAAGCTGATAGAATATATATACCATGATAAAGAAGGGATAGATCAATTCAGGATGAGGCACGAGGAACCCTATATATATATATATATGAGTGCATAAGGGGTTTTAGGGTTACATGGGATAAAACACATAAAATATATGTCTATTCACTTCCTCTAAAATTTATATATTCTCTCCTTCTCCTTTTGTCTATGGTGTATTTGCTATATAATTAATGTGATCGGAGTCCGTATCAGTGCTTTGATTTAGTGTAAGTATTTTAGTGAGTCAATCCGACTCTAGGCATGCCCGAAATTCTTATACACATATAACTAGTTTTAGTTTACTTGTGGGCATATATATATATATATATATATATATGGCCATTCTTGGGGGAAAAATCTGTATTAAATATTTTAGCATATGGATTCCATCTTTTCTCTTCCAAGATTAGATAATGCATTATTTTATCACAGTAGTATATATAAGGGGCAGTATATTAAAAGAAATCAACCACAAAAAATTGACACCATTAGATTGTTTAAATCATTTTTTGAAAAAAGAAAATTCTATTGAGAACCTAACTAGTTACATTTAAAAGTGAAAGAATTTATTGGTAATTATCAGGGAAAATTGTCCAAAAGTGCCTGATTGGGGAAATTGTCAAAGTATTATATTTAATGGATATGCGTGCCGTTGGACATAACATTACAGATATGTGTGCCTATCAGTATGGCATCACTATATAAATGGAGGGACCCAGTTTCCCTTATCATCCTGGGGACAAGCAAGGAAAGCCTTTTTTATTTGAATTTAGATTAGATCTAGATAATTTATATTTAATTTTTTAAATTGATTATTTTAAAATGAAAAAAAGATTATTTTTTAAAAAATATTAATTAAAAGATTATCTTTATTTTATATTTTGTATCTATTAAAATAATTTTTTTAAAAAAATAAAAAGTAAAAAAAATTCTAGACGATCCATACAGGAAGAGCTCTCCTTGAGGAATCATGTTTTAAGTCATGGGCTAACTCTACACCTGAAATAGATAATGAAAGGGTAAATATTCGCCCGCAAAAATTTGAATTTTATTGCTTTTCTAAATTGACTGATTCTAAAGCCTAAATGAAGTTCTTTAAATGTATTTTCATGAAAAAATATTCAAGTATGATTACTTATTACATATATTACCCAAAAATTTGGCCAACTACCACTGTTCCAGATTACATTTCAAAAATAGAGCTCAACTTCAGAAATCCATAACTAATTCTACAAAAATCAAAATGAAATTTTCTAAAATCATATGGAAAGCTATTTAAGTGTAGTTTTATGGAAAAATACCCAAAACTACTAGATGTTATCTGATATTTCCCAGAATTTTCGAAAACCATAATTGCTAGGCTTGAACGTCCAGAATGTTCTCTGTTACTGACTTAACTTTCAAAAATCATAACTCTCTCCATAGATATCAAAATAATGCATTCTTAGGCTCATTGGAAAGCTATGAATGTCTAATATATTCCTCTAAAATTTCATAATTTTTCACTAAGATTTGTCTGGTCAAAACGCAACATGAATCTGACTGACTCCCAAAAACGTCAGTTTTGACAGTCTGACTTCAAAAATCAAGAACTCATCCATTTTCACTCCAAATTGTACTTTTATTGATTCTATCATCAACTACACATCCTAAATTATCTATACAAAAAGACCCATTCTAAAATTACATCTATAGCCTCTGTTTAAGATTTTACAAGTTTCAGGTATGAACTCCGTTTTTCGGACAGCAAAACAGAATTGAGAAAACTAACATGTATACATGAATTTGTACTCTAAACCTCACGAATTTTAACTCTACACTCCCCTACACATATGTCCTGAGGTTAATGATCAAATTTTAGAACCAAAGAATCCCAAGAATTCGCCCCAAAATCATTACACAATCACTAGTTTATGACTTTTTGGTTGAAAGAATTTTCCCGGCGAATTCTCAATTCCAGCAACTAAACAACCCAGAAAACAACCTCAAATCCAATGGGAAAATGAAGATAAATGTGTAGGAGACTCACTTATACAAGAATATGTGGTTGCTTGTGATAATCTAGCCTTCCTCCTTCCTTATTTTGGATGAGAAATTCAGCTCTCACTACCTCTGTCTCCCTTCGCTCAACTCTCTCTCTCTCTCTCACTCTTTCTATTTCTTTCTTTTGCTTCCACCGAATTGATTAAATGAGGGAGTAAGAGAATGCTTTAATTAATATGTGTGTGATTTTTGTCCAAAAAAAAAAATATGTGTGTGATTGAGAGTTAGTTGAGGTGTCGGCAGAATCAAACCAAAAGAAATGTGGACAATTGCGAATGTGTGCTATCTTTGCTTTATTCACATATGAAGCTAAATGGCCGAATGAAAGTAGAAAAATGAAGAAAGGGAGGGTGTTGTGGGTCCTTATGTCTCCATCCAATTAAAGAAAAGAATAAGTGATTTATATTAGTGTGTGAATGTGTCATACGGTAGGTGTGTCTCTTGTGTTAGTGTGTCGGTAAGAATTTGTTTCAATATATATATAGGTATAATTTTTATTCTATTGATTACACACACTAGGCCTTAATTTTTTCCTTTGTCTAATTTAAAATTCCTTAAATTTTTGTAGGTTCCATAATTTGACTTATTATCAAATTCCCATTTAAATTTTCTTTTTAAAAAATGTTAACCTTCATTAAATTTGGGATATTACATAATCACACCATCAAAATTGTCCATGTGCAATTATTGGGGTTTGAATATAAGAAAAGAAGTAAATTGAATTTGAAATTAGATTTTAAATTAGAAATCATAATTATTATATTAGTAATTATATAACTGTGATTCAAACATGCCAAGGAACTTCACCTTGTAAGGATCTCCATAAATTATATTACTAACTATATTAATAATTAGGTTACTAGTGTAATAATTTTTAAAAATTATGTCCTAATAATAATGATTTAATTTTGAAATAGTGATTCCCAGTTTTTATTATTGGTGAACAAAAATTATGTCTCCATCAATGGTATTAATATCGCAAAGGTGAAAAATGAAGTTTTTGAATATTGATTAATACTTTTGATATTAATATTTCAAAAATCACAATTAGGGTATTAATTGAGAAATTAAAAATAATTCAAAATAATATAGCTAACTTTAAAAATAAATTGGCTTTTGATTTTCATGAATGATAATAATTATCACATGAGCAACTAATTAAATCTCATAAAAAGAAATTCATTATTTTTCAAATGCATTATAGATTTTTGGAAATATATAAAAAGAAGTTTATGGAATATTATCAATTAGTATATTAATTGCAATACTAATATGACAATAACTCTTATTTCAACTTTTGATGATAATTAGATATTAATTGAGGTATTGATAACTTGAAATTAAATTTTCTTTTATTTTTTAAGAATGACAGTAATTAACTTCATAAGCAATCAATCAGATTTCTAAAGAATAAATTCATAATTTTCTAAATGAATAGAGATTCTTACTAAATTTTGTTCTTATACGTCTAAAATAAACAAATAATGTTTTGATATGTTTCACATCTAGCAACACTCCTTATGTAATGCACGGAGAGATATAGCTTGTTTAGCTTAGGTTGTTCCGGCAGCCAGCACTCCTGACCGTTTTTTTTTTTTTATTACAATACTGAGAGACATAAGACCCTTAATAGGCCATTACAAAACCATTGGAATAGACCAATAGAAAATCATCCCTCATCACCGACCGCCTCACCAATGAAAGGTGGTGGGTGATCAAGGAGAACAAAATTGCTTGGACTGTTGTGAGCGAATTTCGCTAACTGGTCAGCTAACGTATTCTGTTCCCTGTAAACATGGTCAATGAGCACCTGCCAGTCTTTGATCATCCACATCCTCGTATCCTCAATCACATCTCTAAAGGGGTGATTGTTATCACATCCTAACCGTTTTAAAATCTCAATTTGATCCATGATACCTCTATGTCATCTATAAATGTTAACAGAATTTTTAGGATTTTGTATTTTTAAATAGTATTTATTTATCTTTTTCCTAAAACATACCTCAAATAAAAAAAGTTAATATATGAGCTTAAACAGGCTGGAGTTTGATGGACTCAAACCTAAAAACTCTCTTACCCTAAAATTCTTTTTTTTTTTTTTTGGAAGACCGACCCTCGATTTAAAATGGCTTGAACTAGGCGGCCCGACCAGCTTGACCCCTTTTACCGGCTTTAACTACTGACTCATGTCTTGTTGATAGATCATCCACTTTGTGTCTGTGACTCGACACGATTTTCATCTGCTGGACGTAGGTTGTTGTATCCTTTTATGTTGTACTAACCGTTTATCTAATAAATGCTTCCTTTGGGTTATATGTTGTCCTAACGTTTGAAAAGGCGAGAAGGAAATAATCCCTGAGTAAAACATTTTGCTATGTATGTAAATGTGACAAACTCCTTATTAGGTCGTCTTAGTGTGTGTTTGGAATGGCTTATTTTTATCCAAAACGTGCTTATAATTCGTGATTCACAGTATACGAGGTAAGTATGTGAGAGGAGTTTTTTCTCGGCTTGCGTGATTCGGGCTTATTTTTTAAATAAGCCCTTATTTAAGCTTTCCCAAACACCCACTTATTTTAATGATTTTGGGGTTGTTAGAGCTTAGCGTGAACGTGAATCATAGAGTAATAATATTAAGTTAATCTATGTTTGCTTTACTGTATATGTTGTCCCAGCGTTTGAAAAGGCGAGAAGGAAATAATCCCTGAGTAAAACATTTTGCTATGTATGTGATTATGTACGTAAATGTGACGAACTCCTTATTAGGTCGTCTTATTTAATGATTTTGGGGTTGTTAGAGCTTAGCGTGAACGTGAATCATAGAGTAATAATATTACGTTAATCTATGTTTGCTTTACTGTATAATATAATAAACAATTTGCATTGAAAGTTCAACTTTTATTAATTTTAAGGTTTAACTTTAATTACTTCCAGGTAGATTTGCTCGATCACTTGCAAAGACTAAAGACTTGTTTGGAAGGAGAAAAAGCTCATTTGAGAAGAAAAAACTCATTTGAGAGAATTTGTTCTGTTTGGCAAGATGTTTGGAACTGATGCACTTAAGCAAAAAACGGACCTTTTAGGAGAAGCTGCCTGCAGGTACTTTCATGCTAGAGAAGTAGCTTCAACATGAATTTATTGGTAGAACTTGTGGGTTTATTTGGTTTTTGGCACCTGTTTTTCTTGTGATTTATTCCTAAAACTTAATGGAAATAAATTTTTTCCCTGTTTGCATGACTCTGTTGCAGATTGTTCCTTACCTTAATCAATCTCTTAATTAAATACTTTAGTGTATTTTCCTTTTTTTTCAATAATAATTGAAATTTTTTTATTTTATCAAATTTTAATTATAATTTTTCACTTCAATTATCACAATATATACAAATAATATATACATATAGTATTCAATAAAATTCATACACTTTTCAGTCATTTTCCATCTAAATAGGCTTTTCAAACACTGATCTAAACAAATTTATGGTTAGAAAAAAGTCACTTCTGCCACCGCTAATCCAAACACAAATCACATCTACAATCTAACTTTTTTTCTATCTGACATTTTCAAAAGTCCATCTACAAAAAAAAACTCCTTCTCTACTGCTAATCCAAACAGGCACTAAATGAACCATTGACCATTGGCTGCGGCTGAGCCAGCCAGCTGCCTCGTGAATTATCGAGTCCTACATTAGAAGAAAGACACGTGGATCAGTAAAATGAGACCCGTATGACAATATACGCCTATGATGATAAGGCTTATAGTTCTATGACTAAATAAGACATTATTTGTTTTAGTAAGTGTATGTTTAATTGTTTAACAAACAATATTGATTTTTAATTATTACTTTTTTTTTTTTGCTAGAAAATGATTATTAATATTTAATCATTTTATTATGAACTTTTCAGCATAAGTTAGAATAATACAGAAGTATTTAATAAATTGAGAGTTCTTTATATATATATGATTGATATCTTGTTAAAATTGATTTAATTACACGAGAGATCATTGAGACTTTATAATTGGTGATAACAATTTGGTCATTAAGGTTATTGGCGGGAAAGAGATTACATTAAGGATAACCAATGAGAAGGTTAAAAGATGACTCATTATTTTATTATGAATTAAGTAGTATGGTAAAGTACTAAATTTTTTTTTATATATAATCTTGGAAGACAAGAGTATATATCAAATTCTTTGATGGATTTAGGTATTATGATTAATATAATTTTATCGACTTCTTTAACTACGTAATATATACACCATATGTTTTATTCAAAAATTAATCGCTGTCTTATATTGGAGATAAAATCACACACATGACACATCCATGTTAAAAAGAAAATTACTATCAAGTAAAATTTTTACAATATAGATTAAAATATCGATTTATGAATCATCAAAAAGCTTAATATAATGGTATATCTCTACTGCTGGACCTGGTTTACCTGTTAAGCAAAGTGTTTAGCAAGAAGAGCTAATCGGATTTGAGCCATTGAGATCTAAGTTTTTTAAAATGATAATATTTTAAATAAAAAATCATTTTTAAACATATAATAGTTAAAAGATTATTTTTATTTTAAATTTTATACTCATTAAAATAATTTTTTAAAGAAACATAGACTTTTAAAAAATATTAGCTATGGACTACCCGAATCAAATCTGACGGCCTAAACTTACCTACCTCTCCCTAAACAAATTTGCTTAGCAGGAAACCAATACCTATATTCGGGACCACGTGTCCATCGCCACTCAATTTTGATGTGACACACATTAAAAAATGGAAGATATCCTGCTCCTAGTGCTGCGGTATGAGATTACAAGCATGGAGCCAAACTTTTGGTTGTTAGGGCTAATAATTTATATAATATGTCGCAGTAACTTCAGAAAGTTTATGACTGCAACTTCCTCGTATAGGTTGATCCAAATATATTCATATATATATAATGGTAGCTTCCATGTATCGAATCACAACCATAATCTAGTTCAATCTAGCTCAGCTTTCCTCAGCGAAATAGAAAGTCATGGAATCCCCAAACGAAGAGCACTATTCAGCATCAAGACTTCTTCATGCTCAAACCCACATATGGAACCACATCTTCAGCTTCATCAACTCAATGTCCCTCAAATCTGCAATTGATTTGAATATTCCTGACATCATTCACAAACATGGCAAACCCATGCCTCTTTCCCTTCTCATCTCTTCCCTTCAAATCCACCCTTCTAAATCTCAAAATATCTATCGCTTAATGCGAATCCTCATTCATTCTGACTTCTTCTCTCTCCAGAAACTTCCTGATGAAGTAGAAGAAGGCTATGTCCTTACTGATGCATCGATCCTTTTGATAAAAGACAACCCTTTAAGTGTCTCACCTTTCTTGCTTGCCATGTTGGATCCCATCCTAACAAAACCTTGGTATCAACTAGCTAACTGGTTCAAAAACGACGATCCGACGCCGTTTGACACGGCACATGGAAAGAAGATTTGGGAGTATGCCGGGGATGAGCCTAAGCTTAATCATTTTTTCAATGATGCTATGGCTAGTGATGCGAGGTTGGTGACAAGTGTGGTGATTGATAAGTGTAAGGGTGTGTTTAAGGGATTAGATTCATTAGTGGATGTTGGGGGTGGTACTGGGACAGTGGCTAAGGCTATCGCTGAAGCATTTCCAGGAATAGAATGTACTGTGTTCGATCTTCCACACGTCGTTGATGGCCTCCAAGAATGTGGGAAGCTCAAGTTTGTGGGAGGCGACATGTTCGAGGCCATTCCTCCTTCTGATGGCATACTTTTGAAGGTGACTGTAATCTTTTTACATGCATTCATTTTACAACGCGCTAGTTGTTATTTGATTGCATGAGTCTGATATTAGTTTGCTTTGTGAATTGGCAAACAGTGGATACTACATGATTGGAACGATGAGGAGTGTGTGAAGATACTGAAGAGGTGCAAGGAGGCAATTATCAGCAAAGGAAAAGACGGGAAGGTGATTATAATAGACATGATGATGGAAAATTCTAAGGGAGATATTGATGATAAATCAGCTGAAACACAATTGTTCTTTGATATGTTGATGATGGTTTTGGTCACTGGAAAAGAGAGGAATGAGAAAGAGTGGGCCAAGTTGATCTTCTCTGCTGGTTTTCGTGACTATAAGATTACTCCTGTTCTTGGCTTAAGATCTCTCATTGAGGCTTTCCCGTGATGAATTGAGACTCTTAGCTAGTTGTGATGGAGAAGAAATAGTTAGCACTTCAGAATTTATGTTTGTGTTACTTTAGTACTAAGGGTTGGAACTCATGTTTGTTGTCTACCGTGTTACGGATTGAGATTATCAATCTCATCAGAGATTAATAATTAATTATGAAATATTTACCGAGTTAATTGGTTAGTTTTCTTTTTCAGTATTGCGCCGAGCGCATAAAAATTGAATTCTGTTAATTGTGGATAATCTGTGGTGTTGGTTAAATAATTTTATAGTAAAAATTTATAGAATAAATACTTCAACTCGTACTCTAATTTAATATGCAATAAATGTTTTGCTGTTAAGAAACTATAAAGTGTTATTATCCAATGATAGCACCAAACACAAACTCAAGAGGCATGGGACACTTGAAAACCCATTTACTAATATTAGACCTTCCAATCATGATGAGAGGCGAAATCATGCCTTTGGTGCTTTTCCCTTAATAATATTAGAGTTTTCACCTAACCATATTGCCATATGTTTTCAACTCGCTCTACATTATTAAACTTTAAGATGCTAGCTAGTTGCTTATAAATATACTTTTGTGACAAAAATACCCTTTAACCACATGATTCATTTAATTTATGGCCTAGCAACAACGCATACTCTGGCTAGAATTAAACTAGCTTGCTAATGGTTAGTGTGGGTTAGAATTAAGCAATATTGTTCCATTGCGTTCTTCAAGATACCAGTTGCTTTATAGCGAGATATTTTAAGCATAAAAATCCCCTTCAACCTAATTGTATTTGAGTAAAAATGTCATTATAAAATTTTATTGAGGATGCAATGATCAAGCAAAACGGGTTTTAGAAAGTCTGGAATTCCACATGCGCCCTATAATTTAAGGATCACCATTACAGAAAGAGGCTTTACTAGAACATACGTGGTATAACTAACATTGATTCCACTTTTTTTTTTTTTTATGCAAAGGGGCTTTTTCAAAACTCGAGTTAGGTAAAGCTAGTTCAGTTGGTATAGGAGTTGGCTCATAACTCATAAAGCTCTGAATTCAAATCCCGTTCTTAATGATTTATATATGATTTAAAATTTAAGTTGTCAGTTCAAATAAAAAAAATTAAGTTGTCAGTTTCACAATGAAGCCGACAAATACAATTGAGTGGGCATCACATCATAGAAATAAAGCTTGAAGCACTTAGCTCCCGTCCCCACTAACTCGCATTATAAATGAAGTTGTATCTACTACCCATTAAAAACAAAACATGTTAGGTATGAAACTGACTTTTTTCTATCTCCTTGCAAGTGGTTATATACAAAATAACAAATTGAAAAAATATATATATTATGTACAATTATTTGTGATCGTAGACAATTGAAAAGATATGAGATCAGACCACAAAATTGCCCGATAACTACCATCTGATAAGATATGTTGATCTGATCAAAATTTTAATTTTTATTTATGATGGAAACATGTCTCAGCAAGAAACAAGTAAGAAAGTGGATAAGGGAAATTTTGGTTAACTTGTTAATATTGTGTCGTGAATGGTTTTACGTATGTAAAATTTTCTTCAATCCATATCTTAGGAGCTGCATTTTGGTAGGCTGAAATTAAAATAGGAGGATGTAAAAGGAAAAGGATTTCCTTTCTTTCACATAACACGTCCGTTTGGCTGCCCCACTTTGTTGGAAAGCGAATTCCAGCTGCGAAAACTTTTACCTCATTCTATTACCAAAAAAAGAAAAATCAAAATTCCCCATCCATGGAAGCCCACTTCTAGTGATGGCAACCAATTTTGTAAGGTGGGAAATTGCCAAGTAACAGCATTCATCGTCCTCCTCCATCGTCAAAGGTCAATTTGCAAGCACCGCTTGACTGTTTTCCTTGTCTATTCATATTACGAAAAAACAGTGGATTGGCGACGAAATTTAGTAACAGAATAGTACAATTCTGTCATCAAATAGACTCTCACTGATTAATTAGTGATGGAATTCCAAAGTCATCAATTAACTATTCTTTCGTAGTATATCACCTATCTCCATAGATCTACTTGTCTTTTGTTAGCGAATTACAAGCAGGTCACTTATGGGGAAACATTCATGCCGCTACAAGTCATATGGACATTGGCAAAATATAGGATACTTCAGGTATTCTGGCTTTCTTATTTTAGTTCTTTTTTTTTTTCTTGAATTTGTCATTCTCCCACTACTACAAAAAAGTAAAGCTATGGCGCTTATAATTGCATTAACTGTGGCGCTAGAGAAGTGCCACATATCTAGATGCCACTAAAAAAAGCTGTGGCGCTTGGAAGCGCCACAACATTTTAAAATTTTTTTTTTAAAAAAATACCCTCCTGTGGCGCTTGTTTGAGGAAGTGCCACAGGAGGGGAGCAAGCGCCACAGTAGGGGGGCCCTACTGTGGCGCTTTCTTGAGCACTCCTGTGGCGCTTGCTTGAGCAAGCGCCACAATAGGGTCCTTTTTTTTTTTCTTTTTTCTTCTTCTTCTTCTTCTTCTTTTTTTTCCTGTGGCTCTTTTTTATGCTTCCTGATTGTGAAATTTTATATAAAATAAGTGGATTTCGTGTTTATCATCTTCACAAATTGTCAATCTTTCTATTTTATATTTCAACCTATTATATATATATATATATATAATTTTCATATTTAAAATTCAAGTTCCCCAACAATAATGTTCTTACATTAATACTCTCCAAAGCTAACATAAAAAATATCACAATACAAGAACTTGATATGTGAACACAGTACATCAACAACTAATTAAGTAAATTAAAAGATTACTAAAAAACGCAAGCTTGTCGGCAAAAAAATTTAAACAAAGCAAAAAGGCAAACGAAACAAGCTAGGTTTTCATTCTTTCCTATTAAATTAGGAACAAAAAGGCAAACGTTATATTACGGTTTATCTTGACTAAAAAAAAAATTTAAACAAAGCAAGCTAGAATGAAATAGTCTTCTTCTTACAAATCTATTAATTGACCAGCGCAGGGAGTGGGAGACCACGTTGGTGATGCTAGCTTGAGTGACGAGTGAGCGTGTGGGTGTGTTTTTTAGTGTGAAGATGATAGGAAATGGAGGGAGGGGGTCGACGGATCCACTAAGAAGATGAGAAAGGGAAAGTAGTTTAATGGAGGAGAGAGTAGTTAAATAATTAAAGTGGAGTAGTAGTCAAAAAGAGAAGGAATGGGGGGCGGACACAAAACCACTACGCGGGAAATGAAATAATTGTGGTCAAAAAGAGAAGTTGAATTTTTTTTTAAAAAAAAAAAAGTGGGCAATTGTGGCGCCTAAATAATTAGGCGCCACAATTGCCTCTCTTCAGCTGTGGCGCCTAAGCATTAGGCGCCACAGCTGATCAACACATTAGCATGTGTGGCGCCTATTTAATTAGGCGCCACACATGCCCACATTTAAAAAAAAAAAAAATTTCAATGCTGCAGCTGTGGCGCTTGGTGGGTTAGGCGCCACAGCTGCTTTTATGGCCCCAAGTGTGGCGCCTGTGTAGGCAGGCGCCACACTAGGCCTCCTCAATTGTGGCACTTAATCTATTAGGCGCCACAGCTGGTACCGAAAATTAAAAAAAAAATTATAGAGGTAAAAAAAAAAAAAGAGAAGCTGTGGCACTTGTTT
Organism: Inga leiocalycina; assembly: GCA_963242795.1. Lineage (NCBI taxonomy): Eukaryota > Viridiplantae > Streptophyta > Magnoliopsida > Fabales > Fabaceae > Inga > Inga leiocalycina. The sequence continues at coordinate 56,649,565 of OY725329.1, forward strand.
AAAGAAGTGCCACAAAATGTGCGCCATCTTTTACCCTTTTTGTAGTAGTGTCCTTTTCTTTTGCCTATCAGACATGCATATGGGGTCATCTCCCTTCCCTTCCTTTTCATTTTCTTCGTTTCCCTCAAAAGAAAACTCCAATATCTCTACCCTGCTCATCTCTGTCTCTTTTCCTTTCCATTAATCGACACCCTGGAGATTTAATTTAATGGACGCTTCCTAATCACAAAAAGGAAATATACAGCCACTAAAAGTTGGTCCAGTTAGTAAGGAGTTGGCTCGTAGCCCACAAAATCGTAAGTTCAACTCCTGCTACTGATATAAAGGTTTTATTGGTGGGCAATCTGTAAGTACCTCTATAAACTCTCTTTGAGCTTGAAGGCGTGTCTTGACTCTGATGAGCCTCTAGGACCAAACTCACATAACCTTTATTTTGTATCTAAAAGAAGGGAATGTTGTGTAATTAAAATATTTGAAAACTCAAAAATCATGCCTCCTCAGTCGTCACTTCCTCCACTATTGTTAGTCAACCGTGAATGTGAATATATTCAATATATATATCAATAAGACTAGATAAGGAGGAGGGACTAGCGGTGGAAATAGGCCAGGCTTTTGCCTTAACATGCCTGGCCTGTTAAGGCATAGGATGGCTTGAGCTTGGGCTGTGGCCTGTCAGAGGCCTTTTATTATGTCTAAGCTTGGCTTGTACACAGGCCTGGCCTGGCCTGCAGCCTGTTAAGAATGCCTGGATTTTTAAATTTTTTTAAGCAAACCAATAGGCCACAGGCCACAATGCAAAATAGGCCGACAGGCCATAGGCCTACTTTAATAAGGCCGAAAACAGGCCTACCTTAAACAAGCCGAAATTTATATAAATTAATACTAATGAAGTAATGATTCATATTTTTGCTAATATAACCAAGATTGGACTTCAATACATCTCTAATAGGGTAGGACTTAAGAACATTGTGAGGACAAAACAATAAAATGGGGGGGGGGAACTAAATTTAAAAGGGCACCTGATCTCAGAAACTGATATGTGAACATATAACAACAGCAATTCTGATTTTTCCATAAATCAGAAAGATATCCAGAAAGTAAGAATCAGAAAACACCAGGCAGAAGTATCATTTCTAAAATTCACTTAGTGGGCATTCTCACATTTCCCTTGACCCTGAACCAAGTCAGCACAAACTGCCAATAATACAAATTTAATCATCAGGAAAATATCAATCGAATCAACAAGAGAACTTAACTGCATTATAGATTTAAATGCAAACCTAAATGTGATTTCCTATGAAGTAAGAGACCCTATTCATAACATATAACTAGTGCGACTTCATATATAACTTATTTTACAAATATGTAGTAAAGCATAATTCAACAAACAAGTCTATAAAATCTAATGGATTAAATTCAAAACCATAAGAGTTGAATCTCAAACTGTCACTAAAGCGAAATGTAGACATCTAGACACTCAGCTATAGACTCGGAGACCTTTGACAACAAAATGCTATATTCATCCATGCTGAGACCGCAATTAATAAAATAGTATAATAGAATCTAATATAACATCCAATTAAACAAAAAGAAGAAGAGCAGAACATAATACATGTTTTAAAGAACAAAAAAAAACCTTTATCGAGAAACAGAGTTTTCCCAAAACCAAACTTCCATCCACCTACGTCTATTAAATGGAAAAACAGAGTTGTCTTAGCCATATACTTAATTTGCAAGTGGGAAGTGGGAACAATGTTTTGCAGATGTTCTAACTAAAGTTCTCATATTTTCTCAGTAATGTTTCACAAATTTTCTCAGCCATATCTCCATTATTGACAAATCTAAAGAGTGCACTCACCAGTGTTGGAGATCTGCCTGCCGTTTCTTCCCCAACGAGGATGGCCGATGGTCCAACGGAGAGTAGAGAGGACGGAAACTCTCGAAGGTTCAGGTCAGGAAGGAGATGACGGAGAAAGGAGCGGAGAACATCGATTTGGCATCAGAGGTTCAGATTAGGAAGGAGAGGACAGAGAGAGGAGCGGCGAACAGCAAATCATCGTCGGAGGTTCAGGTTAGGGCCTTGAAGGCGCCAAGTGATCGAGAGGCGGAGAGAGATCAAGGGATTTGAGAGATGAGGGAGGGAGATTTGAGAGTTGAGTGTTTTTAGGGCCCAAATTTTGATGACCCAAGGCCTTGTGAGACATAGGTGGCCAAATTTTTTTTTATATATGTATTAACAGGCCGGCTTGATAGGCCTAAAAGGCCTATCAATAGGCTTAAGTCTGGCCTATTGAGTAAAAAAGACTTCAAAATAGGCCTGAGCCTGGCCTTTTATTCTAACAGGTCAGACCTGTTCAGGCCGGAAACAGGCCAGGCCGCCTGGCCTGTTTCCACCCCTAGGAGAGACCCTCGTGGGATGAAGTTTCTACATAACAGCACTTAGCACAATATATTTTATTAGCCAGTAACGAAGGATGTTAGCACAAAAATGGAGGATTTTATTCTAGAAAATTCACCTAGCCTTTTCTATTGAAACATTTGTCACTCTTGTCAAAGAAGAAGAAAAATAAGAGAAGTACCAGTATTATATTTTGCATCTTCTGAATTAGTACTTTTTTTTTTTGGTAAAACATGCGGGGCTCACGCCCTATTCATTATTCAAAACTAAACGAGGATATGCCACCCCCACTGAGTCCCTGTACAGATACTGTCTAATTTGCAAAGGTGGGTCATCAAACATCTCCACCAAATTTTCCTGTCCTAAGCTTAAGTTTGCTAGAAAATCAGCACACATATTTCCTTCCCTATACACATGTTGGACTCTAAAAGATGGAAATACAATTAACTGACTCTTTACAAGCTTAATCAAATTGCTGTCAACTTCTGTATCATGCAGCACCTGTTCAATCATACAAACAAGTGCAGAAGAGTCACTTTCTAAGATCAGTTTCTTTACCTTAAGCTCAGCTGCCATTGTCAGTCCTGTGATTGCACCCCATGCCTCTGCTTTTATCGATGAACAATTGCCAAGGCTTCTGGAAAATCCCTTCATCCATCTACCATCACTGCCCCGAAGTAGACCCCCACAACCAGCTGTACCAGAAGTTACTTTATATGCACCATCCACATTCAATTTCACCCAGCCATCATCCGGAGCAACCCAGCATATATTCTGCATAGTCTTCTTGTGCCCAATACCACCACCCCGCAGCTTCTGAGATTGAAGAACACAGACATATCTCATGATTTCTGTTTTTAGATCCGTTGGGCCTTGATAATTCTCCACAAATAAAGCCATATTCCTAACAGACCAGAGCTTCCAACATGTAACTCCAAATATTATCTTCCATTCTTCATCCCTATTATTTAAGTTTTCCTTCATCCATGCTCTTCCCTGAAGCTTGTAGAATTCATCCCCTTCATCTCTTCTTCCCAGTGCAAGCCATACCACCCGAGCAGTTGCACAGTCTCTCAACACATGTGTAAGTGTTTCTATCTCCCCATCATTTTTGAAACACAAGCCAGAGCACCCGAACAAGTGCTCTCTTCGTTCCCCTGTAAGCAGTCTATTATGCACAGCAAGCCAAAGGAAAACTTGGATTCTACGAGGTCCTTTCCATTTCCAAACCAGCTTCCAGATCTCATCCTTTGCACCCTTTTCCTCTCTCAACTTCTTATACATCTCTGAAACAACATAATCATTTTTTAAATTGGAGCCCCATTTGATTTTGTCAGCCCCAAACTCATCACAAGGTGGTGGTACTGCTCTTATTAAATCACATCCCTCTTGTGAGACAATTTCTTTTAATTTTTGATGATTCCAGTCACCATTATGGTTAACCAATTCTCTCACCGTGCATATCTTGTCCTCCTCCCTTAAGGAACCCACACAATGATTAATCAATGTACTCCCATCATCAACCCACCTATCTAGCCAAAAATTAACCCTTCTACCATTCCCCACTTCCCAATGCACATTATCAATCAGGTTTGGCCACAGTCTTCCCACATTTTTCCAGATTTCTGAATCTGCATTTTTAATGATACATTCCTTACTCTCATCCATTCCTCTCCCATATTTCCCTTTCAAAACCAAAGAACAAAGATTTTCAGGCTTAGCAATCATATTCCACCCAATTCTTCCCAGAAGCGCATCATTCATGATTCCTATTTCCTTCAATCCATATCCACCTCTTTCCTTGGGAGAACATAAAACCTCCCAACTTACAGCTGGTAGCTTCCGTTTTCCTTCCTCCATCCCCCATACAAACTCTTTCTGGATTTTAACCATCTGCTGTCTAACACCACTAGGAATATATGAGTGTTGCATCCAATAAACAGCCATCTGATTTGTGACTGATTCTACTAGAGTAAGTCTACCAGCTAGGGAAAGTGTTTGCTTCTTCCACCCACTTAATTTATTCTGCATTTTATCCAACATAAACTGAAACGTCCCTCTCGTACTCCTTCCCCTAGTTACATATGCACCAAGATATCTTCCTAGATCCTCCACCCTCCTAAATCCTGATATATCACATACCTCTTTCTGCATAAATCTAGGCGTATTTTTTGAGAAAAAAATACTTGTCTTCTGTATATTAATTTTCTGCCCTGATATCCTCCCAAACTCCTCTAATACTTCCATTATTGTGCTAATTTGCTCTTTATTTGCCTCACAAAAAAGTAAAAGATCATCAGCAAATAGCAAGTGAGAAATTGCTATACCCCTTCTACCCATTCTCAATGGAATCCATTTCTTCATGTTCACACAGTCAGCAATCATGTGGGATAGCTTCTCCATCCCCAAAACAAACAAATATGGAGACAAAGGGTCTCCTTGTCTCAACCCTCTTCCTGGGGAGAACTCATCATTTTTTGTTCCATTCCACATCACACTCATTGTTGTTGTACTAATACAGCTCATGATTACCTTTCTTACATGTTCCTCCAAACCGATTTCTAACAAAATCTTATCTATAAAATTCCATGACATTCTATCATAAGCTTTTTCTAAATCAATCTTAATGGCCATATACCCTTTTTTCCCCTGCATTCTATTCATGGAATGAACCATTTCCTTTGCAATTATGATATTATCATGAATGTTGCGCTTTGGAACAAAACTAGTTTGAAAAGGCGAGACTAACTTATCCATCAAGCCTTTCAATCTATTAACTACTAATTTAGACAATCCTTTATAAAGGACATTACATAGAGCAATAGGCCGAAATTCACTTACCTTTTCTGGCTTCTCTGTCTTTGGGATGAGCACCAATAGAGTCTTGTTCACATCTCTAATCAAATCTGGCTCTTTCCACATCTTTTGGACATATTCACTAACAGAACTTCCTACCACTTGCCAATTCGCATGATAGAACACTGCTGGAAAACCATCTTCTCCAGGGGCTTTGAATCCGCCAATTTGGAAAAATGCCTTTCGCACCTCATTTCTTGATACATCTCTATTCAAACCCCTCACTGACTCTTGGTCCACCTTCCCCCACCTTTGATTTGTGTTAATCCACCCTCTATCAACAACATCTTCTGCAAATAATTGATTAAAGTAATTCTGGAATAAGCTAATAATATCCTTCTCATTCTCAATCCATTCTCTCACATTATTCTTCAGCATTTTAATCTTGTTCCTTTGTCTTCGTATTACCGTTTTTGTGTGATAATACTTAGTATTTCTGTCCCCCTCTTCTATCCACTTCCCTCTAGACTTTTGGAACCACAAAAGTTCTTCTTGATTCAAGGTATCCAGTAATTCTGCCTCAAGCTCCTGTTCAAGCTCTATAAGGAAAGGATTTGAGTGCCTTTCCATAGACTTTTGTACTCCATCTAGCCTATTTAACAACCTCTTCTTTTTCTGCTCAATCTTCCCAAACACCTCCTTATTCCATGTTTCTAGATTCTGTCTTAGGCTGCATAGATTTCCTGTCGCCACCTCCTTGTTCTTCCAACAATTCCTCAACAAAACATCAAAACTCTCATGTAATTGCCACGCAGCCAAGTATCTAAAAATTCTCTTGCCTCCATTGTAATTTTCTGGTTGCAACTCAATGACTAAAGGATGATGATCTGAACATATTCTTGGGACCACTTTTACTACGGCATCTTCAAAACATTGCTGCCATAAAGTATTGCTCAAACATCTATCCAGCCTCTTATACACACGTCCCAACCCCTCCCATTTTGGCCCCTTCCAAGTAAATAAGGGCCCTTTAGCATCAATATCAACTAAATCACAGCAATTAATCCAGTCATTGAATTTATTACATCTAGCTGCATTTATCCGTCCCCCTCCTTTTTGCTCCAGTGGTGTCTTGATTTCATTAAAATCCCCTCCTATAAGCCATGGTTCCTGCACATTCTCACCCAACTCTTTAATTCTTCCCCACAGTTGATTCCTTACTTGTTCGTTTGGACTCGCATACACAGCAGTAAATAACATCGTATCTTTCCCACTCTGCACTCTACAATGCACAAATTGTGTTTCTTTAATCAGCAGCTCTACTTTAACATCTTCCAAGTCCCAAAGTAACCAGATCCCTCCTGAAAACCCCTCAGCTTCCATCCTAATAGAGTATTTAAATCCCCATTTTTTGATTATCCTACTAGCAGTAGTCCCACTGACTCGTGGTTCTAAAATAGACACAAATTCAACTCTATACCTCCTTCTTAGTTCCTTTAGAGCAGCTGCAGACCCTTTGCTCCCCGCCCCTCTAATATTCCAGATTAACATCTTCATGGTTAAGATTTTTTAAGAGAAAAAATCCAGCCAAACACACTCTTAACAATCTGCATCAAGAGAAGGAGTAGGCAACTCCACCTCCACATGCATTTCCGAGCCTTCAATTTCCTCATCTTCCTTTTCTACACCTTGCTCCCCCAACTCCATACCCTTCTTTCTCCACTCTCCCGGATCTAGCAAATCCTTATTAAGCATCATAGCCCTCCCCTCTTCAACCTCCTCCATATTCGTTTCTGCAACATATTCATCCTCCCCACTCCTATAAACCTTACTTAAGCTTCCACCACTTCTGCTTGTTTCCTTAATCTCTTGTGTTTTAGTTTTCGACTTTACCACCTTCTCCTTCCGCTCACCCTGATTTACCCTCCCTTCATTCCTCATTGAAGCTATGTTTTTCCCCTCCTTTTCTGCGGTCTGTTTCTTTTTTACCTCTCTTTTAACCCCCAATTGTCGTTGGGAATTAGTTACTTCCCTTAAAATCCCCTTCTTAGAACTTTCCTGCACAGATTCATTCTGCCCCTGGTTCTCTTTCACGTCTAAGACTGAAAACCTTGATCCCCTCTGCTGTCCTTGTTCATAAGCTACCCCATTCCTCAGTTTCCTTCCCTTCTGAACTGTTTTCCATAGTCCTTCTTTAGGCAAATCTACCCCCTCCTTTGCCCTTACTCCATTATTTATTCCTACGGTACAGTTCTGCATCTCACTCTTCTTCTTATTAAACTCATCACAGTGGTCCATCACATGCCCAAAAAACCCACATTTTTTGCATAAGAGCCCCATACTCTCATAAACCACAGATAAAACTTGTCCCTCAACCACAAATTCAGGCACAAGAGGTTTTGTTAAATCTAACTCTACACAAATTCTTGCAAATCTCCCCCTAGTTCTTTGAGCAGTATGGATATCTAAGCGTATAGCCTTTCCTATAACATTTCCTAAATTCAACAGGAATTTTTTATCAAACAGAGGAGCAGGAAAATCTGGAATTCTTACCCAAGCAATCAACGAATCAACCCTCTCCTTCTTTGGATTAAACTCTGGCCTCCATCGAGCAATACTAAGGTAAGCATCTGCTATTACCCACGAACCTCCAGTTAAAGCATCCATGTAATCCCCTCTATCCTGGAAAGTGACCAAGAAAAAGTCATTCTCCAGATCGAAGATATCAATCTCCCCCTTACGAGCCCAGAGCTGTTTCAGTTTCGGCACCATGAACCTATAAATCGGTCTCCTCCCCATCAATTTCACAATCAGAGTGGATTGGAAAGGTTTAATCAGACGTTCCCTTTCCTTATCATCCAAATAGAATTTCGGACACAAAGGTTCCGACACATCCACAGAAATACCTTCTCCCGGATTCAGCACCTTATCAAAATCCGTACCTGATCCATAATCTTCAGCTTCCTTATCCTCTTCATCCTTCGCCCATTGCCACCAGCAGGCTCTCGTGTTAACATTCTTCAGCAGTGATTCTCTATATGATTTCGGCGATTCCGACGCATCCTCCTTCTCCATCCAGCTCTCCGCCCTTGCTTTCAGACCGATATCTCCGGTGAACGTCGTTCCACTCCTCATCCCAGCCTTCCTCTTCCTTCTGCCCGATTCCTCCGCGTCCTCCTCCATTCGAATACTCTCTCACCTCTTGCCGCAAGGCGCGCTCAAGAGGCCACTCTTTTCCTCCGCCGCAGTGGGCGACGGAGTTTTCTCTCCCACCACCGTTTACGACGAGCCCCCAATTGGAGCCCTAACAGAGCAAAATCGCTCAAAAATAAAAAATAAAAAATAAAAAAATAAAAAAATGTTTGAAAAGAAAAATATTTTAATGAATAAAGAAAATTTATTTTTGAAGGTATAAATATACAAGTTAAGTTATTGATATTTCTTAAAATCATGACTTATGCTTTTTAAAATTATAAGCTCTATCCAACAAATTTTTAGTTAAGGTGGTAAGTAGCCTCCTCCTTATAAAGAGTAGAACACAAACTCTCGGAAAGCGTAGTTAGTGAGAAAGGCGAAAACATTTTACTCTATAAATTTTGAACTGGACTATACGCTTGAACAAATCAAGAAAGAAAAATGATAAGCTCTTAACCTCTTATTATTGTGGGAAGAGGATCTATGATGAGAGAGAGAGAGAGAGATAGAGCTCTAGTAACCACATATATATGATGCCTTTTCTAATTGATGAGGTCTAAATTCGGCCTTGGCAATTGGCATATAGTTTCATTTTAAGACAATATAGGAATAAAACACATTTTTAGAAGGTGACAAGCCCTTGTACTCCTTTTGATTGGTTAACCCAATTAGTCCTAGTTATTTGGGCCAGCTTTGTGTTGGGCTGCATTGCCCACTTCAGCCCAGTACATCACTGTCATCTAGCTTCAAGTAGTGAGCCTCCCAAAAAAAATTTGGGTTACGAGAACTTCCCAAGTTTAAAATAGGTTAAAAGGTAATTTTGGATCAGAAATTGTTACCAAATGGATAATTTTACCCCAAAAGTTTTTCGGAGTCAATTTTGTCCGCAAATATCAAAAAATGAGCAATTTTGTCCTTGCCATTATTCTAATTAATTTTGACCGTTAGTTAATCAAATATGTTAAGTTAACAATCCACATTTCATTTATGCCATTTTTGTAAGTTGCAAATTTGAGAGGGAAGTTCATGTGTCATCTCCATTTCTTTTCAAAATCATATTTAAAACTTTAAGGATAAATTTGCACTTTAACAAAAATGATGTAATGACATGTAAACTGTCAGCTCAACATATTTGATCAACTAATAATCAAAATTAATTGGGATAATGGCCGGTTGATTTAAAGCCTTTGGTCGCCTGAGGTTAAATCAAAATAAACCAAATTATGCAGTAAAGAGCACAACTCGGTTCGTGTTCTCTTGAGGAGCCTTTTATTTAATTCCTAACCTAAACTAAGTGAAAAAAAAAACACTAAGATGGGTTTTAAATTGATTTTTTTTCTTTTTAATAATGGAAAATAACTTAAACTACTATTTTTTTGGGTTTTTGAGAAATTGTTGAGATAATTAATAAAATTGTGATTTAAACAAATTGATGATGAATGCTTCTTGGGAAAAATGGAATATAGGTTATCCTTGCTCAAAATGATTTGGGAGTTAAACTACTCACTAAGTCAAAAATCAAACCTTAGCAACTCGTTATGCCTAGTAATATTAATTAATGATTACCCCTAGAACTCTAGCTAGATAATTACTTCTTAATACACTATTCAATACCACTTAGTGTGCAATTTAGGATTGGATTTATGCAACTTGTTCCTCTATACAATGAACACTCAACTGAGATATTCAAACAAGATCAAAGCAGTCATGATACTCATTCAAACTATGAAAGAATAGTACAACCACATTAAACCAAAAAGGAAATATATAAATTTCAAATTTCAAATCACACAATCGAATCTAAATCACAATTGTTCAATTCAAACTAAGATAAACAATTCACAATCTCAATAAATTAACCACATAACATAAAATCCTAACTCAGAAAATACGTTATATAGTTAAATCAAAAAATTAAAACAAATAACTCCCCTGAATATATCTCTGGAGCTCAAAACAATCTTCCATCTCTAAAAAGTAAGAAAGAATTTAGCGTCTCATAGAGTCTGTCATATGAGATAGATGAGATAATGGAAGAAGAAGAAGATGAAAGTGAGGATGGTTGAATGAGGTGTTGGTGAAGCTTGGTGATGGTTGTCTCTTCTCTCCCTCTCTCGCTTCTGCCACTGCATTCTCGTTCTCGTATGTGGCTCACTGAAGGTGCTGATGATTCAGATCCGCGCCAGACGACTCTCCAGGCTCTTTTTATCTTTTTTTTTTATTTGGTATCTAGGTCAAATCCCCTGTTACAACAAAATCTTCCTCAAAGATTATAATTATATCCAATTTAGTGTATGTTTGGTTGGGTTTATTTTTAGACAATTAGTCCTTATTACGCAAGCCGAGATAAAACCCATCTCACATACTTACCTCGTATACCGTGAATCACGATTTATAAACACTTATTACCCAAAAATAAGTTATTCCAAACAAGCACTTATCCATATCAGCTGCAAACACAATCAGTTCCCGAGGCGTTTCATCGGAATTTTGGACCAAAATCGAATTTTGGAATTTGAGTTCTTGTTCTGTAATTTTCTCTTATCTTTCTACACTGAAAGTAGTGAAAGACGTAGAGCCTATTTGGCAAAGCGGCGGGAGGCGACAGTCGTGCAGTTTGCGGCAAAAAGCACGGTGGGCAGGATTGAATCCGTTCGGCAAAGCGTTGCAACCTACTGCGCTTCAGCAGCCAACGTGGCTTCTTTCAGAAGCTCAAAATCTTGGCTTTTTCTTGCGGCGAGCGTTCACAGTGGATGGGGAGAGATCACTGAGGTCGAGGTTGAGAAGAAGAGAGAGAAAGTTAGGAATCTTTTGCCAACGCAGAGTCGATCGTCAGCTTGTATCGGTATTGTAGCAGAAGGAAGAGGGGGGAGGCATTGTGACTGAGTGAGAGAGGCAGAGAGAGAGTACAATAGATAAAATCAAAGAATTGCTTGTTTTGCCAGCGCGGAGTCCGTCATCGGTGTAATTGCTTGTTTTTTAGTCAAAGAATTCAAAGCCAATGGAAACTCATCTTTCACCCTCACACCACGTGATTAAACTCATACAATAGATAATATTAATATTATCTCCAGTCCTAATTATAAGATAAAATTGATTTTTTTTTAAAGAGATTAAGGAAATTAAATAAGTTACTTAATTATATCATATGCTCTTATATATGCATTCTAATTTAAATATACATTTATCCATTTTTAATTCAGTACTTTAGTGTATTTTTCTTTTTTTTCAATAATAATTGAAATTTTTTATTATCAAATTTTATTTATATTTTTTCATTCCAATTATCACAATATATATAAATAATATATATGTGTGTGTGTGTGTGTGTGTGTAGCATCATATAAGATTCATACTCTTTTTAGTCATTTTGCATCTAAACGGGCTTTTCAAACTCTAATTCAAACAGGTTCAAGGTTAGAAAAAAAAGTCACTTCTGCCACCGCTAATCTAAACACAAATCACATTTACATTTTCACTTTTAATCCTACCTTACTTTTCCAAAAGTCAAATGAAAAAAAAAGCCACTTCTCTACCGCTAATCCAAACGGGCACGTAGGATTTTTGGACCAAACTAGTATTTTGGAAATTCGGTGTATGTTCTGTAATTTTCTCTGGCGTTTTCCTTATGAAAGTAACAGCTAATAGTACAGAATAACCCGTATTTCTGTCAGAATTTTCTTGGAACCACACGTAGAACTTATTTTCTGTTTCAGTTCTTATACATCTTTACTTTTTAGTCCCTCATCTCCTCCTTTTCCAATGTGACCTACAATTCAAATTAATATCCTGTAATATCTTCATTCAAAATTCAAATTTTAAAGAGCAATCACAAGATTATAATAAATATATCTTTTTAAGATTTATTTTCACATAATTATCTTTAATTCAATTTGATCATAATAAATGCTATTTAGCCCAAAAATTAATGATAAAATCCCTAAATATGATATTAAATATTATGATAAAATCGGGATATATCACCAATACAAAATTACTTCCTTCTTGACAACTTCTTAGCAAAATTGCCCCTAATTGACAACTTATGGGACAAAATTGCCCCTTTAAGGCATATCACGAACGATCCATTCTCCTGAATGCTACTCACGGAAGCGTACGTGTTATGAAGAAATTCACAAATACAGTACCACACGTTGATAACGTGAAATAAATGTTTGCGCACGCAGTATCTGAGTCACACAAAATCTTGATAGATTTTTTTAACATTAAATAATTGTAAAAAAAACATCATAGTGCAACAGATTTCTATTTTAACTGTCAACTCACAAACGATTATAAAGAGAATTTAGAACAAGAAGACAAAGTTGAGCCCAAAAATGATAAAAACATTTTCCAGTGATCAAATCTCCTAGTAGCTAGAATTTTCCCTATATATATACACAAACACAAAGATCTCATGCCAAAGTGAGGTAGAGAGGATCTGGCTGAGCAAATCATGGAAGCCACAAACGAAAGTCAAGCTTCAAAACTCCTTAGAGCTCAAATCTGTGCATGGAATCACAGTTTCAGCTTCATAAAATCCATGTCCCTCAAATGTGCAGTTGACTTGGGCATACCAGACATTATCCACAACAACGACCAACCCATGCCACTTTCTGAACTCATTTCTTCTCTACCAATCCATCCTTCCAAAAACCCCTTTGTCCCCGGCTGATGCGCCTTTTGGTCCACCATGGCCCCTTTTCTAAGCAAAAGGTATCAGAAAATAACACAGCAAAAGGCTTATGCACTAACTAATGCCTCTAAGCTTCTGCTCAATAACAAACCCTTGAGTGTGACACCCTTGATGCTTGCTCTGCTAAATCCAGTTCTGATGAAGGCATTTTATTCATTGCCTTCCTGGTTCCAAAATGATGATCCTACGCCTTTCAACACGGCGCATGGGATGAGTTTGTGGGAATATGCGGGGCAATACCCTGAACTCAATCAAATGTTCAATTGTGCCGCGGCTAGTGATTCTCAAATAGTGACTAGTGTGATGATTGACAAGTGCGTGGGAATGTTTGAAGGTTTGGAGTCACTTGTTGATGTTGGGAGCGGCACAGGGACTATGGCCATGGCCATTTCCAAAACATTCCCACAATCGGAATGCAGTGTTTGATCTCCCTCATGTTGTTGTTGGCCTGCAAGGTAGTGACAACCTAATATGTTGCAGGTGACAGGGCAATGCCATTTTATTGAAGGTAAATATACCTTAATATAAGATCTATCTGTTTAATTTGATTATATGAAGAAAATTAGTTAAGTTAGTTAATATAACATGTATTTTCTAAAACACCCTAGTCATCTTCCTTAATTCCCTCCTTCCTTCTCCTCCTTGATTATTGTTGAATGAGCATCAATAAGGATAAATTAAGAAAAAAATTGACAAATATAGAAAACAGATCTTATATTAAGAACCGAAGAAGTAGTACATCTGCACGTCTAGGAGATAGAAATTGATGAATAGCGTCATATGAGCAACTGCAACACAAAAAATATTTGAACCGTCTACACATAGTTTGAACAGTGATTTCAATACTAACACAGGCACACAACTTCCATTATGTTCCATTTATTGTCATTTGATGGTCAGAAGCTTCTCCTTTTACCTGGGTCATCATAACTGCATCTCGAAACTGCAAAACACTTGTCAGATATATTTATGCTAACCAGTTGAGATGAATATCAAGCAATTGTTTCCTTCAATATATTTTTATAATCAGAAATGATGACAGGAAATATTGCACGACTGGAACGATGAGGATTGTGTGAAAATACTGAAGAAATGCAAGGAGGCAATTACAAGCAGTGGAAAAGAAGGGAAGGTGATTGCCATAGACATAACGATAGGGCATGACACTAAAGAAGACAAGACAGTTGAAGCACAATTGTTCTCCGATATGATAATGATGGCGCTGGTCCCTGGGAGAGAGAAAAATGAGAAGGAATGGGCCAATTTGATTTTCACTTCTGGTTTCTGTGACTATAAGGTAATTCCAGTTCTGGGGATAAGGTCTATCATTGAAGTTTATCCATGATAGTTTCTTGCTAATGCCTAGCATTATCATTTGAGAATTGAACGACCCGTGATGTGCATTATTGAATATCCTTTAAAAATATTATAGTGGCAGTAATGTGTTTTCCACTTGATTCCAAGAAGTGTGCATCCCTAGCAGTGTAATCTCGTCAAATGATATAATCAGGATTACAAAATGTAATCCTGTGTACAATAAGTCTGATGCATCCCTAGAAGTGTGCATAACCAAACGTCGCAACAAGTCTGATGCATCAAGATTACATATAATCCTCTCCTGGGAATCAAACCAAATGGGCTATAATTTCAAATAGATTGCTAACGACAGATTGGTTCCTCTCTTCCTTACAAATCCTGAATTATATGGTCAGAAAAATCATGTAACTGAATCTTCTTAGCTAAAACCATAAACGAGTGTTGTGCATAGATGAATCTCCACGGTAAAAATGCAAAGAGAAAGCAAGCTTGAGCGTAATCTGGAGATAAGAGATACGGACACTAGGACAGATAACCTCTGTCACAATTTATGCTCTTCAGCCATCTTCTTGCGTATCTAATCAGAAGTGTTAAAAATGCCAAGAGTGGTCTTATTACACACGAAGCAATTTTTGTTCTTGACATGATGGTGTAAATAACAAGAATGAAAACGCTATACAGAATTAAAATCAATAGAAAATAAAGGCAGAAAAAATGTTAATCAATTCCTATAGATAGAAACCTCAGCAGACAAGTTTCAAAGCACACTTCCAAATGCAACTCATGGTGCAGAAATAACACATACATATATGCTCAATATTCACTTGTAGCTATTCTAATAAATCAAGAGCACTTCAACCTCGCCATTTACCAACAACAGTGATCATTAACCAAAACCCTTCACAAGAGAATTAAAACCGTCCTTAACAACTTATGAATAAAAATTTCTGAAGCCCTCAAAGATGAACTTGGCCCTATAACTAGTTAGCTACAAATATCTTAAAGTAGAGAGATAAAGATAAAATACAATATCAAGCGTAACCGGGGACATAACCATCATGGATTCCAAATTTCTGTCATCAACATTCTACTATGAGATGACTATCCCTAATTGAATTTCCTTTCACAGAAAAGCAATGTAGTACCTTCAATGCACAATGCTCACAAAAGTAGTGTTTGCACTTGGTCACGACAAGATCCACAAAAGGCTTCCTGCAATTTTTTGTCCCTTCAAATTATTCTCTGCTCGCTTTAAGGCTCTCTCATGAGTAGCTTGGGCGTCTGTAGATAATTCAGTCTCGGTGTCTAGTGTTGCCGTTGCTCAGCTATCATTTTGAATTTGAATGTCTCTCGAAGACTCAAAATGAAACCCTTGTTTTCCAAATTGTTCGCCAGGTTAGATGATCTAGAGCTCCTAGAGGGTCCATTGGCAAAGAACAACTTATTATCAGGTTTGATGGCCTTTCTCTGACTGTAGAAAAGAGCTTTCACTTCCTGAGTCCTCCTCATCATCCATTGTGTGTTTCCTGATATTCTTCTTATTAACTGGCTTTCTAAAGAGACTGCACACTGAAATAACAGAATGCTCTCTCACGAATAGCTCGGGTATCTCCAGATATATTAACCACAGTAAAAATTCTCCTTCTCAAAATAACAGAAAAAGGAAAGCACAATAGATGGTGATAGGATAAAATCTAGAATGTTCTCTTACATGTAATATGTGTAGGGTTGAGATGATTTTGCATATCCTATAAATAGGACAAAGATGAACTGTGCAAATCATTGAATACTATTACAATTCTCAGCCTTCATTCGTCTGCTTTATTTTCTTGTTTTTACATTCTTTATGGTATCAGAGCGTTGCCTGACTGTATAGTGTCAGGATGACGGACACAACGTCTGAATCCTCAGGCGCTCATAACTCTGCAACATCTGGAGCAACTTCTACTACCTCATCTTCAAATTTCACTCACTTTATTACTGTTAAACTCAATGAAGAAAACTATTTAATTTGGCGTACTCAGATGCTACCTTATCTCCATGGTCAGCATTTGTTTGGATATATTGATGGTACAAAAGTTGCACCACCGTCAGAGTTGCCTACGAGCCTTCCGAATCCAGATTTTCTGGAATGGTTTGACAAAGATCAACTTGTACTATCAATCCTAATTGCCTCTTTATCTGAAAATTTGATTCCCAGAGTAATGCGCCATAAACGTTCCAAAGACATGTGGCTTGCATTAGAGACTCTGTTTTCCCAGCAATTCAAGCACGATATGTTCAATTACATCAACAATTGACAAATCTGAAAAAGGGCGGTGACTCAATTAGTGCTTACCACTGTCGTGCTATTTTACTTGATGACTCTCTAGCAGCAGCTGGAAACACTATAAGTGATCTTGATTTCAATACTTATCTTCTTGCTGGTCTCGGATCGGATTTTGATCCAATTGTGACTTCTCTTACTACTTAGCGTCATTTATTATCGATTGAAGAAGTACTTAGTCACTTGTTATTTTTTGAAACTCGTCTGAACCAACAGCACTCTGTATCTGCTACTTCTGAATTAGTTGCTAATACTGTATCAGTGTCTTCTCAAAATTCTCGTGGTTTCCAGCATAACAGAGGAGGTCGATCCTTCTTTAATCAATGAGGCAATTTTAGAGGATTTAATGGTGGTTACCGTGGTCGAGGTTCGTGAAGACGAAATGTGGAAATGGTCGTTCACAGGGCCGTCAATCTTTTCCAAATGAATCTGATGATGCTCCTTGTCAAATATGTCGCAAGTATGGGCATGATGCCCTAGTATGTTTCAACCGCTATAATCATGCTTATCAGGCCTCTGCTCCACCTTCCATTTCGGCTCATTATTCTGATTTAGGCTCTGATAGTGAAGCTTTATGGTATCCAGATACATGTGCTACCTATCATATTACTTCAGACTTATCCAATCTTAATTTACAGTCTGAGATATATTCAGGTTCTCCTGTTCGTGTTGGTAATGGTGCACAGCTTCAAGTTCAACACCATGGCACAGGCTCCTTTTCTACTACCGGTGGCTCTTTTATTCTTTCTAATATTCTTCATGTTCCTCATATTACCAAAAATTTGCTCTCTGTTTATCAATTTTGTAATGATAATAACGTCTTTTTTGAATTTCATGGTGATCATTTTTGTGTCAAGGACTCCAAAACAAATACTCCACTACTTCAAGGTCTTCCTAAAGGACGCTTGTATCCTTTTCCTTCCTCTAGTCCACCAGAAGCTTTTTATGGAGCTCGCACTTCCTTTCTTCAATGGCACAACCGCTTAGGACATCCTGCCTTTCAAGTTGTTCAACAGATTCTCTCCACCAATAAACTTCCAGTTTCTTCTCAGTCAGCTCACCATCAGTGTCCTGCCTGTCATCTCTCTAAAAGTCATGCTCTTCCTTCTCCAGCGTCTCCTCATCATTCCACTGCTCCTTTTGATTTAATTTTTTGTGATGTATGGGGTCCTGCCCCAATAGTTTCTTCTGATGGTTTTCGTTACTACGTTTCATTTGTAGATGATTTTTCTCGCTTTATTTGGTTTTATCCAATTAAGAGCAAAAATGAGGTTGTCTCTATTTTTCATTCCTTCAATAAACTAGTATCTACTCATTATAATTCTTGTATTCGTTCTTTTCAATCTGATTGGGGTGGAAAGTTTCGATCCTTACATCATGTTCTTGTCTCTCTTGGCATTTTTCATCGCATTACCTGTCCACATACTCATACTCAAAATGGAACTGTTGAGCGTTGTCATCGCATGATTGTTGAGACAGGTCTAGCTTTACTATCTCATGCTCATGTTCTGAAATCTTACTGGTCTTATGCTTTTGCCACTGCATCTTATCTAATAAATCGATTGCCTAGCCGGGTGTTGAATTCTCGAAGTCCATATGCACTCCTTTACAACCAACAACCTGATTATAATTTTTTAAAAGTCTTTGGTAGTGCTTGTTGGCCACATCTTCGTCCATATGCATCGAATAAGCTGGAATCTCGCTCTGCCTTGTGTGTTTTTCTGGGTTATGCTTCTCACTATATGGGCTATTTGTGTTTGGATTTAACCACCGGTCGCATATATGTTTCTCGCAATGTTGTTTTTGATGAATCCAGGTTCCCATTTTTGGATCATATCTCATCTGCTGGATCACCGCATTCTTCTAATGCTCTCTTGCCCATTCTTCATTATGGGCCCTCTTTAAGAGTTTTTTTGCGGCCCATTATTACTGAGCCCACACCCGATTCGAGTTTTACGCCTATACCCACTTCTCCTTCGGCACATTCTCCTTCGCCGTCCTCTCCGACTGAGTCGTCTACACCGTCTTCATCTCCGCCTCCGTCACTGCATCCAATGATTACTCGGTCAAAGAATCTTATTTATAAACCCAAAGCTCTTGGTGACAGTATGGTTTCCTCGCCTTTACCTCGTGTCCACTCAGTCTCGGGACCTGAGCCTCTGTTACCTCGCTCAGTTTCTGAGGCCTTGAAAGATCCAGGATGGCGAGCAGCGATGCATAATGAATTCCAGGCGTTTATGGATACTAGAACCTGGTCTCTCATTCCTCCTTCCTCAGCTCAGAATGTTGTTGGTTGTAAATGGGTTTTTCACCGCAAATACAATCCTGATCATTCCTTGAATAAGCTTAAGGCGCGTCTTGTGGCTAAAGGATTTCATCAACAGCCTGGTGTGGATTTTTCTGAGACCTTTTCTCCGGTTGTCAAGCCTACAACGGTACGGACTATTCTGTCTTTAGCTATTTCCAAAGGCTGGCTGGTTAAACAACTTGATATCCAAAATGCTTTTCTTCATGGTTTTCTGGATGAGGACATTTTTATGACTCAACCTCCTGGTTTTGTGCATCCTGAATTTCCTAATTATGTGTGTAAGCTTAATCGAGCATTATATGGCTTGAAACAAGCTCCTCAAGCTTGGTTTGCTCGTCTTAGTTCTCGTCTGCAGGAATTGGGATTTTCCTCTTCACGCTTTGACTCTTCTTTGTTTATTTACAAATCTGCTATTTCTATTGTATATGTTCTGGTGTATGTTGATGATATAATTATCACTGGATGTTCTTCAACTGTGATCTCTAATGTTATTGCTGCTCTTGGTTCTTCATTTCCTGTTAAGGATCTTGGGAATTTACACTATTTTTTGGGAGTTGAAACCCATTTTGTTTCATCTAGTCTTGTTTTATCTCAGAGGAAGTATATTTCTGATTTACTTATTAAAGCTAATATGTCTCGTGCTCGAGCTGTTACTACTCCCATGGCTTCGTCTAAGTCTCTTACTGATTTCACTGCCCCTGATTTTCTTGACCCTGGTCTCTATCGTAGCATTGTTGGAAGTTTGCAATATCTTAGTTTTACAAGGCCATATATCTCCTTTGTAGTCAATCACGTCTGTCAGTTTATGCATTGTCCTAAAAATTCTCACTGGACTGCAGTTAAGCGTATTCTACGCTATCTGCAAGGTACTACTCACTATGCTCTGCTTTTACAACCTTCAACTTCGACTGATATTACTGCTTTTTGTGATGCTGATCTTGGAGGTGATCCTATTGATAGTCGATCAACTGCTGGTTCTACTATCTATATTGGCCCCAATCTTATTGCTTGGAGTTCTAAGAAACAGCCCTCTGTCTCTCGTTCAAGTACTGAGGCTGAATATAAAGCTCTTGCTACTACCACCTCTGATGTTATTTAGGTTCAACAGTTGTTACAAGAGCTTGGCATTTTTCTCTCGGTTCCTCCTTTATTATGCTGTGATAATTTGGGTGCCACCTATTTGGCTGCAAATCCTGTTTTCCACTCATGGGCAAAACATATTGCCTTGGATTATCATTTTGTTCGAGAACATTTGGCTGCCAAAACACTTCGCATTACTCATATCTCAACCAAGGATCAAATTGCAGATATCTTTACCAAGCCTCTATCATCTTCTCACTTTGGATTCTTTCGTTCGAGTCTCACTGTTCATCCTGTCTAGTTTGACTTGCAGGGGAGTATTAACCACAGTAAAAATTCTCCTTCTCAAAATAACAGAAAAAGGAAAGCACAGTAAATGGTGATAGGATAAAATCTAAAATGTTCTCTTGCATGTAATACATGTAGGGTTGAGATGATTTTGTATATCCTATAAATAGGACAAAGATGTCCTGTGCAAATCATTGAATACTATTACAATTCTCAGCCTTCATTCGTCTGCTTTATTTTCTTGTTTTTACATTCTTTAAGATAAATCAGTCTTAGTTTCTAGTGTTGCCGTTGCTCTGCAATAATTTTGAATTTGAATCTCTCTCGAAAATTTCGTGCCCGACCAAAAAGAGAAAAGAAGTAAACACACCTTGCTCTTATTGTTGATCACCAGCAGATTTAACCGTGCTTCAGGTTCCGCCGTAGTTGGAACGAGCTGCCCAGATTTCAGTACACCGCCTTCGCCGCATAAACGTTCCGAGCAGACAAATGACGGGGGATATTGACGACGGTAACGATCAGGAAGTTACAGGACCAAGTCGGGCCTTCAGGGGATGAAAAAACGACAATAGGTCGAGGCTGGTTGGAAGAGTAGTAGCCGTCTGGGTGAGAGGAAGGAGTAAGAGATTCAATTCGATGATGGAAGAGAAAAATTTGGACTTGGATGATCCAGAAACCCGTATAAGCAGCCGGCGATTCCTTGTGCGAACTCCTTCGTTCTGAGGATCATGGTGGCGTCGCCGGCGAGCAAAGCTTTCTGAGAAACAAAAAAAGAAACCATTCCAATAAGCTGACCAACGTTTTGACTAAGAGAAACCAATAAAATGATGGCACGTGTTAAAGCGAAACTTGTCAGCGTAGCGGGTTCTCTTTCCGTAATGCACTTTTATAAATATCATCTAACAAAATAAAGATAATTTTTAAATTTTCAAACATTAAAAAAAAAATCCGCCGACATTACAAGATAAATAGGAAGGATTAGCCAAATTATCTATTGTGAAAAGATAAGATTATTTGATATCGTTTTAGAATATATCTTTAATAAAAAACAAATATACAAATGTTTTATATATTTAATTAGTTCAGGTTTAATCAAAATTTTATTATCATTACAAAAATTTATCCGGTTACAATTAAGTTAAAGTTTAAATTGAATTTAGATATAATCAGATAAGATAAACAATTGAATTAGATGATCAATTGTTTCCTATAAATATACAGCCAAGTTACTATTACCACCATCACACTCATTTTCTTTGTTAGCTAGCGCCTTGCATCTCCCAAACATGCACGGATTCATCGATAATTCTACCTTCCCTTGTGAAGGTTTCATCTCAAGCAACAATAGCACAACCAACAATAATGATATTCTCCGACAGCAAAGTCAGCCCCAGGGAGGACCAACTCTTAGGTCGGTGGAGGTGTCCATCGATATACCCGCCGGAAAAGACGTAGTGCATTGGCTCTTCCAGTTCTGTTGCTACAACAAAGTCTCCCTCACCGTGTTAGATGGCTATGGGGTGCTTTCCAACGCCATCCCCTTTTGGCAAGAGAACCCCATTCCCGGACCCTTCTTGATACAGTCATTTTTCAGCACTGTCATCGTCAACCCTATGAAGAGTTGTTTTCTGTTTCCGATGATACTAGAAGGGCCATACGGTATATTAAAGACCCATATGGTGGGAGGGACGGCTTGGGCCACCGTGCGTGTGGTGGCGATGATGACAGTGTTTGAAGATGTAGAAGATAGGCCTTCTAGCAGCAATTTATCGCCTCGTATTATTAAGAATGTTCAATTGGACGAAAGTTTAAAGTCTGATAGCACACAACATCTGAACATTCCTACACGATCAGAAAATGAAATAGATGAAGTAGACAATCTAATGAACTCGGTTTACAATGAAATGTTTGCCGTGCAAAGAGGGCGGGAAATGACAGCGGAGACGATGGTCATGAATAACTGGAAAGATGAAGAATGTGATTTGATGTCTAAGGATGATGACTTGAACGATTATTTCTACAATCCTCGGATTTGATTTGTCTCCTTTTGAGGAAGTTTATGACCTTTGCTTTCGAAAGGACCATGCTTTATTTATTAGGACTGTATAATACTTGCTGCTGGCGGGTGCTATCTATAAAGGCTTTTTTTAATCGGAATAATGTCAACATTAAATATAATACCTAAATATTATAAAGTTAAAACTATTTATTACAATGTTGCATTTAATATCTTTTTTTTTTTAACAATTTTAAATTTGTGAAGAAATTATTTTTATAAAGAATGACTTTTAATCTGACAAAATCCAAGACTCATTTTTTGTGAGAACGGTTTTAAAAATCGTTCTTCGCATGAATGATTTCTAAATAATGTGACTTTTTTTAAAATAATTAAAATAGAATTGTCAGGAATATTTTTCGTACCTCATGTGTGTTCGCCCCAATGCCCTCCTCCTTAGTCATATCATCCATTTCCCAATGTCAGCTCGTGAATACACAATGGTATATTGCTTTATAGTTTGCTCAAGTCTTTTATTCGCTCGATATTCATGCATTCTCACTCTATACTTCTTTTCTCTCATCTCATTTTTCTCCAAGTCCTCTTCAATTTGCTCAAATCTTTTATCCGCTCAATATTCATGCATTATCACTCTACACTTCTTTCTTTCATCTCATTTTTCTCTAAGTTCTCTCCCCTAAATTATCTCCTCCTCCTTTGCTTTATTGATCCTTAGTTATTTGCATCGGTTGTTTTTCTTATTGCTGTTGTGGGTAAGTTTTTTCTCTTAATTTAGTAGTTTGTAATATGTAATTTGAATTTTATTTTTGTTGCACTTGATAACTATTATTTGACAATTTTTAATTTTTAGGTGGTCAGTGGTTGGTTCAACAACTTGGAAAATCAAAATAAGTACTTCTTATTTTGACTGTAAATATTATCTTGTATTATATGGTAATATAGGTCAGTTTTGAGACTTCAAAATTTAAATTTGATCTCTATTTTTAAGCATGTGATTTCGCCTATGTGAACCTTGTGTCATAATAGTAGCAAATATGTTTTTATTTTGACGGAACCTTGTTTGTATATTTATGATATTTGTCAAAAGATTGGCTCTCCCAAAAACTTTAACGTTGGTAGGATAAAAATTTAATAAAAAATGTCCCTAGTGGTATATAATATTTAAACTATAGTTATAGATTAAAATTTTAGAATATATAAAATATTTAGAATATAGGTGTGTGTAGTTAAAATATTTAGAAAAAATATAGTTTTACCACAAGAATAAGATAGATTTTAGTCAGTATATATTTTTGTTATATTTATACAGTGGTAGTGATTTTATATTATTTATACATAATATGATAATATCATTAATAAAGGATGCTGTTTTTCGGACTTTTGGATCACAATGATATTCTGGAAATTACGGGTACTTTTCTATAGTTTTCTCTGATATTTTCGCAGCCAAAAGAATCAGGTCCATTGGTGAATTTTGGATTTTGGGACCCAATTGGAATTTTGTAAATTAGGGTAATTTTATGTAATTTTCTCTGATATTTTTTCAGCTGAAAGTGACAGCTAATATTACATAAAATACCCTTATTTCTGTCAGAATTCTCTTGTAGCCACACATAGAATTTTATTTTCTGTTTTAGTTCTTATAAATCTTTATTGTTTCAGAAAAAATATTAATAAATAAAATAAAAAAAGAAATACAGTTTTTTAGTATGCCAAATTTATGATCGTCAATTTTTGTATATTTCAATAATAATATATGTTAATTTTTAATTAACCAAAAGTATAATAAGAAATAAAATATATTTTGAAATGCGTTGCCACAAAAATTTATAAAAAAAAAAGTAGTGAAAGGTAAATGAAGAATAATATTTTATATTTTATTATGATTATTTGTTGGTGTTATGCATAATGTGGTGAGATAATTATGAATATTTTTTATGATGATTTTTTTTAAATGTGATATTGTGGATTTAAATTGTTTTGACAATTTCATTTAATCTTATTAATAATTGTAATGTAATATTTAGGAAGTAGGATGAATCATATAAAGGAGTTCATGTGTATATTTTCAAATGGACGAATTTGTAACGATCCATCCGGTGTAACATTTGAGTCTAATAGGATGAAAATAATCAAAGTTGACTCAACTATTACCTTGAGTAAACTGAAGCAAGTTATCGGACGAAAGCTACAGCTTCCTCCCAATCAAATCATGACAAATATAGTACACAGATATCCTACACGCATAAATCCACCAAAGTATCAGGCATGCAATTAGGAAGATGACTCGGACATACAACAAATGTGGCAAGTGACTAGAAGATTTTCAACTCAATTGATATGTGCAGAGTTGTATGCCAACATATGAGATCTACCATATGATGACCACATTAAATCACAACCAATAATCAATGATGTTGGAAATACACTTCCAGTAAGTATCAATGAGGTTAACATTGTGGAATAAGAATCCATGTTTACCGGTGACATGGAAAATTTCCACTTATATGAACCTCTATTATATGGTGACAACAATGAAGCACCATGTTCACTTCCACATGTAGAAGACGTCATGGATGAAATCGAGGAAGAGGATGAATATAATTCTTATTTAAATGTTGGTGGTGAGAATAATAATGAAGACAACGACAATGACCATGAAGAGGGGAACAAGCACAATGATCTTGCAACTGCTTTCTTATCAAAAATTAATGTTGAGCCTAATATGACTCATGAGTTTGATGATTTAGAAGAAATTCTGAATCTAAGCGATACGGATGAGTTATATATTGGAAAAGTGTTTAACAGTGTCCGGGTTTTAAGACGTGCAATCAAACTATACTTTATTCGAGTTCAATACATATTTAAGATTTATTATTCATGTAAAAAATATGAAGAGAATCGATGTGTTAACTATGGATCAAATTTTACACCGTGTTATACTGAATATGTTCTCTAAGATACCTAGTTCAATGTAATAGCATTTTAATCTGTATTTCTGCGCTCTTGATAAGGTAAAACTATCACCAGAAACCTCATTCACATATTGCTGTTGAAAATAACTTCCGTCGAATCCATAAATTATCGAAAAATTTTCCCTCCTGCAAAGGGGACATTTTACAGAAGAAGGTGGAGAATGGTGCTTGCTAGCAACCACCTTGGACCAGCTAGCGTGAAATGCAATTGAAGCAAAACTAGTGAAAACAGTTGTCGAGGTAGGATTCCTGAAGCATGGGTCCCAAGCAGATGGG
The DNA here is from genome assembly GCA_963242795.1 of Inga leiocalycina. Lineage (NCBI taxonomy): Eukaryota > Viridiplantae > Streptophyta > Magnoliopsida > Fabales > Fabaceae > Inga > Inga leiocalycina. The sequence goes on from OY725329.1 coordinate 56,675,237, forward strand.
GCAGAAATCGGAGTCCTCCGAGTGGGAGGATACAGAACTCATCGCCCTTCCTTCGTTCACTTCCATTATCTCCCCAAAATGAATCCCTTGTTTTCCAAATGGTTCGCCAAGTCATAAGTTTAGTATCCTCGATCCACTATCTAATATTACCTCCCGTCAGGATAAAGTTGATTTTTTTTTAAGAAATTAAAGAAGTTAAATAAGTTACTTAATCATATCATGTATTATGTATTCTTAAATTATATATTAATTTATTAGTCAAACTAACTAGTTTGAAGAAAAAAATATAAATATAAATACTCTTAAGTAATTCAATTAGTTTCTTTAATTTCTTTAAAAAAATTAATTTTATCTTATAATTAAGACTGGAAGGAATAGTAAATAGCTATTCCTTTGTATCTTTTATTTGCTTGATTATGAAGTTTGCAATTTTTGAAATCCACTGTCATATTATTTTAAATTTTTTCATGGATATTTTTTATTAGTTATTGATTTTCAAATAACATAGTTTTTAACCAACCATCAACAAATAAATAAAAAATCTGTAATTTTAACATCCATTATTGCAATCCTTTCAAAAAGCTTGAATTCAAACTTAACTTATTTTAAATTTGAGAATTAAAACCTGAGTAAAATTCAAATAATTTGATCAAATATTTCAACACATCTTTGATTTGTTTTATGTTAACTTAAAACTACTACCCCGCGTGTTTTTATATTTTCATGCATTATTTTTAATGTAAAAAAATAAAAGGATTCAGAAAATAAAAAATTCAAACACCTGTAGCTTCCGACAATATGCTTCTATCCGTATTTGAAATTAAAAAATTCATAAATAATGTCCGAAGTCAATTCTTCCCTCCCAACCATTGTCATTAATAACTTCTCACCCGGTTACTCTTTGAAGTTTGGGAGAATTACATTCAGGTTTTAAGGAAAAGGAAAAATAAAAAAATGGTTCCTATAAATTACAAAATGAAAAAATGATCTCATGGAGTTGTCAATACAGGCTCATGCTCATGGAGTTGTTAATGGGACCATTTTTTCATTTTACAATCTACAGGGATTATTTCTTTATTTTTTTTTCTTCCATAGGACCTAAATGTAATTTTTCCTTAAAGTTTTAAAATATACCGAGGTAACTTGAACTTAACTCTGATATTAGGCGCCCTCCCTTCACCTTTACCCTCAATATGGGTTTGACCCAAATACCACCTAAATTATATTTACTTGCACTTAAAAATAAAGCTACCATTAGGAATTCTGTTGAGTCTTAGAAGTGTGACTAGGAATTCTATTAAAGCAAGCTTTAAAATAAGACATGTTTGTCCGGATTGATTAGGGTTCTTTACTCTTATCATTCTCTTCTCACCCTCTTCTCTCTACTATTAATATCAACCTTTAGATTAAAATCTGAATGGTTTAAATTTAATATTTATAAAAATATTTAAAAAATAATTAAATAAATTCAAAAATGCTATATTTTAGTTATGATAGTTTAAACATGTAATAAAAAATATTTAAAAATAATATTTTTATAAAACATTAAATATGAGCCGCTCAGATTTTAATTTTAAGACTAAAATAGATAGTAAAAAGAAAAAAGATGGAAAGAGAACGGTAAAAACAGAGGATTTTTGCCAATCCCATGTTTGTCCATCTCTTATAGGGTATCCATTCGGTTGTGACAAAAAGGCTCAATTGGGATTCCTATGCCGTTTTCCAAATGCCTCACGCCCCTCCGCGCGATTCACCGTAATGCAAGAAGCTGTTTGCAAAACTTAAAGTCAAACAAATTTGGTTACTTTTATAACTAGTATGAAATTGGTTTTTCACTTTTTTGTGTTTGAGAATAGCCAGACGTGGATTCTTGATGAAATCATTTTCCTATAATTGATGACAATTTAAAATCAATATTTTATGAGTTTCAATGGATGAGCACATTTTATGAGACTGATTTTCTTCAACATATAGTCAGGCAAGGAACAACACAAGTGTCATGAAAATACAGAAAATAATCAACCATCCTTCTGGACTGTATTTCGTTTTTCTTGTTTTTATTTTTTTATTTTACTATTTTATTATTTGAGATTTTATTCAATGAAAAATCTGTAACTTTCATATCTATTTTCATAGTTAATTTTTTATAATAGTTAAAAATATTTTTTAAATACTTGTTAGATTTATTTATTTAACTTTTATTCAAACTGAATAATACTTTTTTTAATTCCTAATTGTTCTTTTTTTTTTATTTTGAATAATTTTTTCGTTATTTTATTGATTCAAAAATCTGTAATTTTAAAATGCATTATGTTATTATTTTAAATTTTATTTAATTATATTAAGTTTACAATCTACGATCCTCTATTTAATAAACAGAGATTCCTTTTTATTTTTTATTTGCTTGATTATGAATTTTTGAATTTTGAAATCCACTATCTTATTATTTTAAATTTGTTCTCATGGATATTTTTAATTAGTTATTGATTTTCGAATTGCATATTTTTGAACCAACCCTCAACACATAAATAAAAAATCTGCTATTTTAACATCCATTATCTCTCATGGAAGCAGGGGGGAGATGGCTGGGGTTGATGGCAGAAGTGGTGGAGGAAGAGGAGTGGGAAGGAGGAAAGGCCTTGAAGTTGGTGTCAGAATGTCAGATTCGATTGGGAAGATGGAATTATTTTTACGGCAGATTTAAAATTAAATGTCATTATTAAAAAAAGATTAAGTTACAAAAACAGTGATTATTTCAAAAGTGTACTCAACATCAAATATTTTTTTAAGGAGTAAAAGTAATTAGAAACTTTTAAAATTGGTGTAGAAATCACAGTTTCCGTTAATGTTAGAAAACACCTGTTACCTTTCCTCAACTGATACGGCTGGAGCCCATATGTATAATTATATTATTAAAAAAGCAATAAAAATAAAGATAACATATATTTACACCACCACTCTGCATCTGAACTCTGCGGGCGAGCCATCAAGGTTTAAGAATCTGTAATGGCCTTCGTCATGTCAAAGGAGGTCTGATGGTGGCGGTGATTAGCTTATATGTGGAAGTCAAAGGCTCCGATAGCATGCCTAGGGAGGAGTGATTGGAAGAGAAAGAAAGGTTCTTGGATTATTGTGGCGTGGGTCTTGCTTATTGGCCTCATTTTCCTTTTTCATCCTTTCTATTTGATACTGGGCGGATAGATTTAGCGAGGCAAATATAAGGATTGCCAATTCTGATTCTGCTTTGTTCTCCGCTCCACAGTCTTCTTCTTCTTCTTCCCATTAATTCCATCAATTTTCATTTCCTATATTTGATCTCTCATCGGAGATCTCTACATCTACATCTATTGTCTGTAAAAGATTCTACTCTTTTGCATCTAAAAAGCTTCGTTCTCTTTGAGAAATCTTTTTTAATTGAACTGAGAGAAAGCTAGATTTTGACCTCCGGCAACAGCATCTAGTTTCAATTGCATTTCAAGTCTTCTTTTGTACAGAAGACAGCATCATATTCCACTATCCAAGCCTTTTCTTTGATGATGCTACAGGGTAGTTGTCGGGTTTAAAGGAGTCTTCCACCCCTCAAACTATCACGTCTACTTTAGTCAAAGGATGAGTAAATTACACATATACTCCAACTGTCACAGTTAATGAAAAGTAACGGAGGTTTTCTAACAGTAACGGAAACGGTAACTTTTGCACCAATTTTAAAAGTTCTTAGTTACTTTTGCTCCTCAAAAAAGTATTTGGAGTTGAAAGCACTTTTGAAATAATCACATGTATATTTTTACACCTTAACCGTATTAAAAAAAAAATAAACAGTGTTGGGATATGTTGGTTTAGGATGAAATTGCTCCAATTTTTAATATTTTAGGAGCAAAATTAACAGCTCCAAAAATAATTTAGTGTAATTGGTGTACCATAATCCATAATTTTTTTTTTTGTTAACAAATATTTTGAACAGGAGAAAGGGTTCAATCCATGAAAAGTTGTCATTTCATTATGTAGCTTATTTGGGATTACATTTAAGATACTCAAAAGTGCTTGTTCACATAAATCGAAACAAAATTTCTCTTACATATTTACTTCATATTCCATAAATCACGATTAAAAAACTATTTTTAAACACTTCAATCGCTATTCCAAACAATTATATGCTTAACTTTTAATAACAACATAACAGTACAGAATCTGATCCTACCAACCCCCAATCAAATCTGCATATGGGCAAGTCAAATTAAGATAGAAAGATACTTTTAAGCATCGCCGAATATAAATGCAAAAAGATTTAAATAGTTATCAAGAGGGGGCAAGTTTATGCAGAAAATGACCTTCCACACTTGTATCAGATTTAGTGAGCATTGCAGCATCCCCATGTACGTGTTTTATTCTAACCAGATTCAGCAATCTCAAATGTCAACAAGGCACATTTCTAGTCAAATTTACAGAACAGTGACAGTCACCATTAATTGACTAACATATTGTGCTATGCAAAATGGGGGAAAAACTAAACACAAGAAAACAATTGAGCCTGTTCAGATTACAGAAGCACACTACCAGAGTATAAATTGTCAAAACCCAGTTCAGATGATAATGAAAAGAATGTATGTTGATTCTATAGCCCATTGGCACGTGGTTAAACACCCAAGTAATGAAAAGCACTTGCGTGTTACAGGTTCTTTCTCAGTACAAACTCTGATGTTAGTGGTTGAAAAGTTGACACCGGGTCCAGCTTCCATCTTCATTGTGATGTTAATTCCAGAGAGACAAATGATACAACCAGTGATTTGCCAGAGAACCCATCTGTCTTGCTAACTGACAACTGTATCTTCATCCTCGAAAAGAATTCAGTTTCGTAATCATTCTGAAGAGACAATCAAACATATTCATTAAATCACTGTTGTACATGAAGGTATGAAGAAAGTAATTAAGACGAATGTTATTTTCATATCATTAATGAACTGTCATAAAGAATCGGTGATAGAAAATAGTGATGTGCCATCTCAAGACTAACAGTAACAATTTAAAACCATTAGAACAGAAACAAAAGCATGACATTGCATGGTCAACTGCTTTTCTCATTCCGTGAGTAACCAACGGATGGCCAAAGTGAAGCACCGAATCTGATAAGTTAAGGATTCAGATCAAGCTTAAAATAACATCAAAATTAGTTCCACAACAATGAAATTATGAACCATAAATGCCAAGAATTATTTCTTTTTTTTGGGGGGTTGGGGGGGGGGGGTTAAGTTTAATGATCACTAACAGAACAACAGGAAATTTGTACTCTGTACTGCCTAATCTGCATGTCAATTGAGATCAATAGGTTATTACCATACCCAACTCTCACTGAATATTGAGAGGGCAAATATAACTACATACATTATTGCCCCAGAATGCCAGGACCAATCTAGGGGGATTCCAGACATGGAAAAACTCATGATATTGAGACCAAAGGTGATTTGATAAAGCAATGCCACTAGAAATACCTTCAATGTTTTTTAAATTTGAATCCTAAACGATATTATTCCTCTTCTAAAAACATTCTGTTTACACAATCATGAGAACTTGGAACTTCATCGCTGGCTGCATTTGCTTCAGGCCAGCAGTGTTTGTTATAGTGCCCATAATGCTCACATTATCAAATCCATCCTGATCACCAGCAAAGTGAAAAAGAATGATGGTGATTTGAACTGTTATAGTCCCAATTTCCTCCAGGCCCATAGGACCTAACCCGATTATACAGTGCACCCTCCATCATAATACAATTTCTGCTAGGATTCTAATGCTTTATATTCTCTTCTTCATCCCACAACTACGTTAAGAAATTTATAATGGAAAATTCTCAATAAATATCATTTTACTTTGGAAAACCCCAAAAAATCTGTTAACATATGAAAATGATAAATTCCCCATGATTTTTGGTAAAAACACAACATTTCCAAATCCCAAAATAATCCATTAAAAACTATATATCATTTTCATATATTAACAGACCTTTTGAGATTTTCCTAATTCAAATGGTATTCACACCGCTTGTTCCCAATTTAAAAACCCCCCACAAGAAGCATATCCAGACAGCCAGATTCCTATGGCCCGTTAGGTTATTCATTCATTGCTCTTCAAAAAAGTCAAGGAGATTTACCGTTTACGGTTAGATTTAGGATCTGCCTTAGTCTCCTCAATAAATGCTTCGGCTCAAATGTATATCGATGTCAAGTTAAAATTCGGACAGGACAAAACACAAAATATCAATCGCATCGTATAGTAGATACCAGACCACACAACAACAGCTGAAAGGTGGATCGTGAAGACGAACATACCATCCACTCGAACCAGGTCGACTTCCACTTGATATCGGCCGTCTCATTGTCCCCGAATCGAATGCGTCACCCCTCCTCATCCTCTCAGATCCACCCGACTTCGGTCGGGTGTCTTCCCCATACTGACCCGCCGATCCGACATTTCCTTGCTGCCTAGACCGAGCCACATCGGGTCCAATCTGTTCCTCCTTCGGCACAAATCCTGGACGAAGATGCGGAGGCAAAAACTTGCCAGGTTTCGGAGATATCAGAGGCGATGGTATGTCCACATTTTTCTCACAATTCAAGACAGGGGACGAAAGAGAGGATCCGATTCCAGTGCGACCCAATGGGCGAAGTGAGATCTCATTCGCTTCTGATCCGGGCTGGGACTGAGGTTGATCTGAGGCATGTTGAATGGTCTGCTTGGGTTGTTGATGTTGACGCTGTTGGGATTGAATCGGAGATGACGGAAATGACGGAGCAACGACAGGTTTGGAGTTGGGTCGAGTTAGAACCAGCATACGGCCATGAGGCTTGTTGGGCGAAGAGATTGCAGAATATGAAGCAGCGGAATAGGAAGAGGATGAAGAAGATGCAGGGGACGGGATCTTCGCCGGGTTGGTGTTAGAGCCGGTAGTGGTGGTTTTCTCGTATATATGGTTAAAGTTAGTAGAGACGTACTTGTTTTTGGCCGCCATTAACCGCCACTACAGCCACCACTTCTAAAGTGTGAAGAGAAAGCAAAGGAGGGAGACTTGAGAATGTGAATTGGTGGAATCCGAATTATTCAAACTCTCTCTGTTTCAGCCTTCAGGATACTTCCGGTGAAGGGAAGAGAGGGCGAGGGAGGGATGGAAGCCTGAAATTGGGCCGGCATATAATAACATAAGCCCAATATATTTACATGGCAGAAATTTTGGGCCTAAATTAGATCTCTTGATGGACCCTTCTGGTGTCTCGGCCCATAGTTGTGGATATATGAATGAAGCTTGTTGGTCGGACTGAGACTGCATCGCTCACCTAGAAGGTTAGAGCAGAAATTGTTCCAATATACCAAATGGGAGTTGGATTTAGTAGAAGAAACTAATCCCTCATAACGTGACGAACTAATATTTAAATCTTTGCTAGGAGAGTTGTCTACATTCAGAGTTCGTTTGGTTCAACCCCATTGTATACCTGTAATGATAATCATAATTGCATTATCAAGAGAAGAGTGTTTAGTTGCTCTTTAGCATGGTATTAAGGTTTACTATGGTAATGATGATTACCAAAAAATTGGTAATCCTCATTCATACCTCCCCCCTATGAATCCTCATTACCATCCCATTGCATGGTTAAAAAAATCCAATTTACACTTTAGTTTCCCATATCTTTATTTCACTTATCTCATTTCACTTGCCACATCACGTCATAACCGCCACCAGCACTACCTCCTCCTCCTCCTCCACCCCCCACTGCCTCCATTACCTCCTTATCCTCCATTGCTGCAACCACTACCCCCGCTATTGCCGCCATCACCACCATCGCCACTACCTTCTCCTCCATCCCGGCCATCGCCCCTGCCAATGAAACTACCTCCTCTGCTGCCGCCGCCCCCAACGCTACCACCACTACCTCCTCCTCTACCGTCATCACCTCCACCCATTGTCGCCAGCACTACCTCCACCCGTTGCCGCCACCATTACCTCCTCCTCCTCCTCCATCCCCCGCTATCGCCACTACCTCCTCCTCTTCCACTACTGCATTCACCACCCCTACCTCCTCCTCCACCCTCGTAGCCTCCACCATTACCTCTTATGCCCCTCGCCAGCCCCGTCACTGCCACCACTACATCCTCCTCCTCCGTCACCCCCGCCACTACATCCTTCTCCTTCTCCTCCTCCTCCTCCTCCTCCTCCACCACTACCACCACCTTCACAATTGTCGCCACTCGGCACCACGACTTCCTCCTCCTCCTCCTCTTCTATTGCAGCTGCCACTGCCACTGCCACCTCCTTCTCCACTACCATCGCTGCCACCCCCTATCGTTGCCGTCACTACCTCCTCCTATAATGTTGTCACTATCACCAACTATCATCGCCATCGCCACAGCACCGTTACTATCCTACACCACCACAACCATCGCCATTGGATGATTCTTAGCAAGATAACGTGATAGTTATAATGAGGCAACGCGATGACTCTTAACTATTTTTTCAATAAATATTATATTAAGGGTAAAATAGACTTTATATAGAAGAAATGAACTTTTGTCAAGTATGGCCTTGTTTAGAAAGGGCAAGTAAAAGATACAAATATAATGTTAATGTCAAAAGAAAATATGAAAGAGAATGTTGTATGAGAAAAAAAATTAGGAGAGATAATAAATTAATGGACCAAACATACATCCATTGCCTAATATCAAGTTACTCCGGTTCTCCAATAGTAGAATGACACCTGAACCTTTTTTTACACATCATTGCATAATACCGTTACTCCACTCTCCCCATCTCCGTTCAATCATTCACGGTATACCACAGGATAAAGAAGTTTCTGGTTGAAACCTAGAAAATTGATAGAAAAGGCTCAACAACTGAAGCTACTGTCACAACCAAACACATACCCTTACAAAGATCACCATAAGGATGCCCAGCTACTTCAGTGTCATATATAAAGGTTAGCAGGTATAAGCATTCCAGAAGCTGAAGCATTGTTTCTCTAGAGCTATAAACATCCAGAAGGAAAAAAGAAAATTAATAAACCAAAGCAGCAAAATTTAATTGTGAGCTTAGTGAACCACACATGTGAGTGTGGTATACGGTACTATATTTGTTAGCATAGGTGAGGTGAAGGAGACTTACTGGACGACGAACTCTAACCATGACTGCGAAATTTCAAGCAAAAGCAACAACTTCAATGTGAACGGTGGGTTTGGATTTCAGAATCTAAGCATTACATTTTCTAACAAGTATATGCCCTCCACGCTTGCCACCGTATATGCTATTCTTGATCCCCACTGGAGATGCTTCGCGGCAAATAGGGTTCAACCAGAAACTTCTTCGTCCCTTGGGTATACCGTGAACGATTGAGTGGAGATGGGGAGAGTGGAGTAACGGTGTTATGCAATGATGTGTAAAAAAGGTCCAGGTGTCATTCTCCTATTGGAGAACCGGAGGAACTTGATATTAGGCAATGGATGTAAGTTTTGTCCTAAATTAATTATGAGCAAAATGATCAAATTTTAGGCTCTTATGAAACAGAGAGGGGGGCGAGAGATTCTTGTATATAAAGCCATTGTAAAAACACATTAAATACTCATATGGTCTCCAAAAGAAACATGTAAAATGACAAATGATAATTTAAATTTTAGATTCTTATAAAATAATGAGAGAGAGAGAGTACCAAATTCCGAAAAAATTTCTTGTATATAAAGCCATTGTATATATTATTTCATTTATGTGATCGTGAAAATTGTATAATATTAAAGAATGATGAAATTTCAAAGGTCTTGGACCACTATATATAATTAAGTGGGCGCCCACTGTCTAGGAAAAAAACTAAAGATTTTAGCATACACACACATGCATATATATATATATATATAAATAAAATTTTCAACAACTGAATCATGCAGGCATAACAATAATTCAGTGATGGTTGGCAAAAAAAAAAAAACAATACTTCAATGATGATAAAAAAAGAAATTTTATAGTGAAAAGTTTAGGTAGGTTCGGCACCAGTCCTCTATCAAAATCAAGGCACGGTCCCAGGACTCTTCAAATACTTATAAGGGACTTACGAGACTACCTACTAACGAGGTCTCTCTATCGATCAGAGGGTTTAAACACACTCCTTTATAATCAAAGTGATAAGACCTTAACCAACTGTGTCAAACCTGATTCAATGATGATAAAATTAGTAAGGGAGTAGGTATCATTATGTCACATGGTATACAGTACATGCCAGCCTGCCAAACCAGGATTTTATGCCTTTGTTTTTCACTTTTTTGTCCAAACTCTCCCAACTTGACGTTAACAATACACCAAAATGCTCGATCCTGCAAATTTGGGTTGGACTTGAATGCCTCTAATCTATATAATAATAATATTTATTTTCTCAACGGTCATCTCTTCATTAAAACCACACAATTACTCTCTCGGGTTCATATCAAGTTTTCAACTTTTTTATTTTTAAAAAATTATTGTTCTGCACAGTTGTGTGGGAGAATCATACAAGAGAGAAAACAGATAACTAAACAAACAGCAATATGTCAATGTAAATCAACTAGGGAAGGTTTGACTTGATCTGCCTGCTTTGCATATTACAGCAAAGCCCCACATGTACGTACACTACATACATAATTATATTCCTCATCATATAGTTCAAAATTCTGCTTTGTAATGCTTCGGTTATCTTGTTAACATTTGCAGAGCTTCCGAAACTTCAAAAGCTAGCATTCCATTATTATAAGTAAATTTACATTTAACTCCTAGCCAAAACTGAAGTTAGGGTAAGAGTAGTCAACTAATATATTGAAATTTATATTTGGAAAGACTTTTATGAAAACATCATCTTAACAAAAGTCTGATTTTTGGATAACATATTGAAAAGTTTTTAGAAGATTTAAATGCAAAGAAAATTCAAAACCCAAAACTCTAAAAAAACTTCTTAAATGGCTTTTAAGCAAAAAATTCATTGTCTCGAAATCCACATCAAGCATTACTTTTTTCAACCAATTGCATGTTTGGATCTAAGTGAGTGCTTGAGAAACACCTAAATTGTTGTTTCAGAAGCTATTTTCCGCAATTCGAGATAAAACTCATCTCATATACTTACCTCATAAATTATAAAAACTATTTTTAAAAATTAATCCAAACACATATTTTAAGTATATAAGTTGATTACTTTTCTAATATAATTTATAGTGTATAAAATAAATATGTCAGAGAAAGTTTACTTTGACTCTGCTTTTAAAATGCTAAATCAAAGAGGCCCTCACTTTTTTTTCCCCAACTGACTTCTCTTAGACTTCCTATCACTATCCTCTATTAGTTCATTATTTTTATCAATATGATGAAACCAATTTCACTCCGTTCACAATCATCCGCAAGATATTATATCGCTTTCAAAAGTGAAAATATGTACATCATTATTGATTTGCTTGTTTTTTCTGTAAGGTCACTGATATATATTATACACACACACTGTTAAGCAAGTATATATTCTCTATAGCTGTTGTTAATCTGTATTTTTCCATTCTGTCTAGAAACGTTTTGCTGTTTTCCCCTTGAATTCAATGAGACAGCTCATGCCAACACAGTCCCTCAACTAACCAATTATCCAAATAAAAAGGCTCCACCACCTTGCACCACCACCACCTCACATATTTCACTTCTTCTCTTCTTCTCTTCTCCTTGTTTCTTCCATAACCACCATGGCTTCCTCTCTTGCCCTCATTCTTCTTACACTCACTCCAACTCTCTTTCTCCTCACTCCTCAGGCCGGGGCCCAGTCGTCGGCCCCGGCGCCTGCCCCGGCCGGCCCCCTGAACCTCACTGGAATCCTCGACAAAGGCGGCCAATATACAACCCTCATCCGCCTCCTCACCGAGACTCAACAGCTTCAACAACTCCAATCCCAGCTCAACTCCACCTCTGAGGGCTTCACCATCTTCGCTCCGACCGACAACGCCTTCCAGAACCTCAAGTCCGGCGCCGTTAACGACCTTACCGACCAGGAGAAAGTCCAGCTCATTCTCTACCACGTCATACCCAAGTACTATTCCCTGAGTGACCTTCTCACCGTTAGCAACCCGGTCAGGACTCAAGCCTCCGGCAGCAACGGAAGCTGGGGGCTTCATTTCGCCGGACAAGGGAACCAAGTCAATGTGTCCACCGGAGTGGTGGAGACAGCGGTTAATAACGCTTTGAGGCAGCGTTTTCCTCTTGCTGTTTATCAGGTGGACAAGGTGTTGCTCCCTGAGGAGCTTTTTGGAAGTAAGTCTCCGGCTCCGGCTCCGGCGCCGCCCAAGTCCTCTAATTCTCCGGTGCCAAAGAGTGCAAGCAGCAACGCTGGTTCGGCTCCGTCGTCGCCTTCAGCTTCCTCGGCGAATACGATTGGTGCACATGGAAGGAATTATCTGGGCATGGGTTTGGTGGTTGGGCTTGCGTTGATTTGCATGGGAGCTATGTTTTGAGCGGAGAGGAAAGATGAAGATGTCAGCGCGTGTTCTTTAATTTCTTTCTTTCATGAGAATCTTGTGTTTTTATTTTTCACTTTGATTTCTTCTTTTATCTTCTTTTTTTTTTTGTATAATAAATTCTTCCATTTTATTCACGGGTGATAAAAAAAATGGGGCTACTTTGGGGCTTTTGGCACTTGTACATCTACGCTGAGCGTTGTTCTTTGTATTTAATTTATTGCTCCTGGTTTTACCTGGTTTGATGATGTGCACCACGAATATTTGGTCCCAAAAAAAAAAAAATCCTGCAAATATTTGTCGTCTTCTTCTTCTCTATTGTATCATGGACTTCATGGTATTCATGGTGTTTGTCTTTGCATTACTTTCTTTCATGAGTTCCTCTTTTTATTTTGGGGTGTTCAAAAATTTTTCCCTGCTTTCCTTGAGTAGCGTATAGATGCAGTTAAATACACTAATGCGAATATTAAATTGAAAAAAAGAGAAACATAAATAACATTTGAATTTTAAAATCCTAAATTAATTTTATCGATAATAAAAGTAACGTGATTGACAAAAAAAAAGTATAACAATCGACAACACAAGTTTTTGTGAAATTACTAATTTGAGATTTTGAAGTTCAAATGATATTTATTTATCTTTTCTCTATTAAATTATTAATGGAATTTCACACAACTTTTTAAATCTGTAACTAAAATAATTCATTGGATAGAAAATTAACACCACCATGTACATTTTTTCCCCATCTTATATGTCTCATTTTTATCAACAAAACTAAGGGACACAGAAGAAAATATATCTAAAAAAATGTGCATAACATCCATTTCCACCCCACACGGTTTCGTCCCTTGTCAGTTTTATAAGTGAAGGAAATGCTAAAACGTAAACCAGAGTTGAACGATCTGTTGAAATAGCATAATAACCAATGGGACTTCTTGAAGACACTAGTTGCCTTAGGGCTTGTTTGGCATGAGAAGAGGGGAGGAAAAGTGAGCGGAGGGAAAAAAATTTTGAGTTGAATTTAAAAAAATTAGAGAAGTGAGGTTAAAAATTTTTAATTAATTTTTCTCACTCTTTTATTTTATATATTCTCTTTATTAAAATTTTATTACCCCACTTCTTCAATGTTTTAAAATTCAACTCATAAAAATTTTCTGTCCCCTTCTTTCCCCTCCAAATCTCTCACACCAAACAGACCCTTAGCCTTTTAGCTCTTGAAGTTTTCCCCCCCTCTTGTAGCTTTGAGGATTTGGTTTGATCAATATTTTGGTCCCATTTTTCAGGAAAAAACTGTTCATACTATGGATAATCCAAAAACTCGGTGGTTTGGGTAGTCAAGTCAGGCCCGGCCAGGCCCTTTATGGCAGAAAAAAATTGGTCCGAGCGACTTTTGGCAGACCAGACCAATCTGATTTGCTTGGGCCAAACTGAACTTCGGACCAAGAAATCAAATCCCTTTGACAGATCTAGCCCAAGTTTTTTTTTTAAAAAAAAACAATCCCCTATGGCAGTGCAAGTGTGTAATTATGCATGGTTCTGGAAACCGGACCCGGTCCGGCTTGGTAACAGGCAAACCGGCCGGTTGGCCGGTCCGGTTTCCATTTTAAAAAAAAAAAATTTTTTTTTTACTATTTTCTTTAGAAATTTATACCAATAAGCCTAAAATTTCCAATTTCTCACCGGTTTGATCCCGGTTTGGCCCCGGTCTGACCCACTGACCCTTAACCCAGTACCCCGACCGGTTCAATACCCGGTCCGGGTTTTAATACCTTGTAATTATGACAGTAACACCCACATCGGGAACTCATTTTATGCTCATCACTTTGATGAGAAAAAATGTGCACATCACCCATATTTACCGTTAAATTGATTTTTAACGGTGCATATTTAATATAACTTAATTTTTATATTTTAAATAAATTTTTATTTTACTATTCACAGAATTAAAAATAAAGATAATCTTATAAATATCACTTCTCATAGAAATGCATTTATCATTAAAAAATCATAAATTAAAAATTTTAAATTTAAACCGTTCAGATTAAAGTTTAAATGGTTCAAATCTCATCACAGTAATGATAAATCAGTTGCTCATCACTGTGATGAGCTTAGAATGTCAACCCCACACACACCAGAGTCCAAACTGGCAGACTCCACTACACTACCTTTTTTTTTTAATTTTGGTCACACTACACTACTGACTACTCCACTCAGAGTCTCCACTATGCTTTGCAAACTTCAAGCATCATTTTCGTTTCGCATTTCCGTTCTGCGGTGTCAACGCTCAGGTCTCAGCACTCCAGATCCCGTCTCGGCGCTCCAGCCTCGCTCTTCAGATTCCGCCTTGTTTTTCTTCAGATCCCATCTCACTCTCTGCGTCTCCGGTCTCAGTGTTAACACTCAAACATTGCCTCTCATTCTCTCAAAGAAGGCAAAAACTATAAAGAAAAAAAATACCTACCAACTCTTGGACTGGTCCAGGCAATCCGCTGGACCGGACCGGACCGGACCTCAAGCTGACTTGTTCAGCCCCGAGACATTATTCAAACCAGGCCTCGGGTTGAGACTTAATCCGGTCTAGTCTAATCTATGATTAACCCTAATTCATACGGCATATCTTACTATAGTTATTAGTCTCAAAGAACTACTCCCTTCTGTCTTTAATATAAAATATATTTAGGGAGTTGATTTTTATCTTAAATAAAAGGCATGATTTTCATATTTGTCAATCTTTTCCTAATTTATCTCTACTGATGTCTCTTGACAATAATGAGGAGAGGGAATGAAGGAATTGAAAAAAATGACTGGAGTGCTTTAAAAAATACATGTCATATTAACTAATTCAGGTAATTTTCATAATCTAATTAAATAAAATAAATATGTCTTATATTAAAGAGCGAAAAGAAGAGTACATCCAAGATTTGACCTGCTACAAGGGTCATCAAAGACGTTAAGGAACCCGTTTGGATAGGCACCATGCGCTTGTCCAGATCTGGATCTAGCGATCTAGGTTTAATTTTTTTAAAATTGGTTATTTTTGAATAAAAAAATCATTTTTTAGAAAAATGTTATTTAAGATATTATCTTTATTTTAGATTATATACCTACTAAAATAATTTTTTTAAGAAAAAAATTTTTTTTTAATCTGGACCATCCAGATACATCTGAACAGTCCAGATTTCGGGATGAGCAGGAAAACTCGATCAATCCAAGACGTTTAGGACTTGACCACGAGCAATTAGCCTGTAACTCTTGGTTTTTTTTTTTTAGAGAAGCGAAAAAAATGTGTTGATTGGCAGGCGCATTATGCCCAGCTCGCTTACCAATTTTCCTTAGCGCATTTACCAAAATCCTCCCTCAAGATGTTGTGATATTTTATTTTTTATTTTTTGCCTTCAAAAGGATATTTTGATTGACCTACGAATTGATTATGATTCGAGATTTGCCATGGCCTTGTATTAAAATAATAATAACAATAAAGGTCATTATCATGAGATCAAGTGATCAACAACAACAAAGCCTCCCCTGCTATATAAGGTTGGTTGTCATATGAATGGCACAACGCTATTATGATCAAGTAATTAAATCTGGATCGATTAGTGAACCGGTCGGGGTATTGGGTTAAGGGTCAATGGGTCAAACTGGAGCTAAACCGATGAGAAATTAAATATTTTAAGCTTATAATTTAAAATTCTAAAGAAAAAAATTTAAAAAAATTTGACCTGGACTGGGTCGCCGGTTTTCGATCCGGGTCAGATAACCTTGATTATGACCTAATAAGATTTTAATTTTTGGATGAATTGTGGTTCAACTTTCTTATTTGGCGCTTACGATAGTCTTTTTTGAACGTGTCTAGACTATTTCAAAACAATTTCCTATCATGTTCTTTTTAATAAAAGCCACACCAACTTTTTCTTATATATGTTTGTTATGAATTTTATTTTTTCTTATATAACCATATATTCATTTTAGCTTCTTTATCTCGGCTATCTCAATTTTATGGTCATATTGCCTCTTTAATCCCAACATTTACTATCAAATATTTACTTCATACACCATAAATCATATTAGAAAAACAGTTTTTACTGCTTAATTCAAACAGACAATTAATAGTTCTTTTACAAGGAAGGACCTCAAATGTCATTTTCCCTAAAAAATATATCATTGCTTTCATTTAATTATACATAAATTTATTTATGCAAACTCAGAAATGAAGAAAATTATGTAGCCAATAAAGACACGTTTTCAATAAAATTAGAATAAGTGGAATTTAATCTTAAAATCAAATTAAAAGTGTTAATAAAAAATAATGACAGTTTAAGTAATGTATAAAAATTTTCACTTATCCCAATTTAGTTGTAAAACAATATTTTATCCTAAATATTCAGGTTTTTAACCTTTTTTGCCGTCAAGCCTTTTCACATTTAATGCTTATGAAATCTAGCATTAATTTTTTTAAAGATTAAATCTGTCTCTATATTCTAGCAGTGAAAAAACCGGAATGCAGGTTAATCTATTATTCTATCATTAATCTTCAAAAACTTATAATATTACTTATATATATATATATATATCTATATATATATGAATATATTTCTTACCTTTTAGCTTAAATATTTAATGCTTAAATATTTAATGGGTTAAGGTAAGAACTTGCCATTTCACAAAGAATAATGTTGTTCTAAAAATTTTGCTTACATTCAACATTATTATAGAAATTTCAAAATGTAATAATATTGTCTCGGTTAAAAAATTAATATTGATTGTTAAAAATTAATATTAAAAATTAATATTTTTAAATATAAAAAAAATATTTTTCTATTTTAATAAATAAGTAAATAACAATGCAATTTTAAACCGAAAAAAAAATTTCTGCATAAATTTACACACCCAGGTTAAATTTAGGGATGCCGAGTAAAAAATGTGTAATTCAGGGAAGCAGCAAGTGGGCTAATAACGGGCTGAACGCGACTTGACCCCCATGACTCTCCTACCCTACCCTGGCCTCCTAAACCCTCTTTGCCTTGCGAGTTTAAACCCTACAAGGTTCTGCTTCACCGGAAGCTTTTCTTTGAGCTGTGTCGTCGTATAGTCCAGCGGGCGATTTGAAGGTATTACTCCTTCTCTGCGATTTCCATGCCTTGCTTCTCAATCATTAAGTTATTCTCTGCTCGACTCTTGAGAAATTTCTTTAATTACATCAAACATTGGGGGTTCGTAAATTAGGTGGTTTGCCTTGTTAGCCTGCAAGATCCTTCATTTCTGTTTCTTCGTTGTAGGCGACAAACTTTGTACTCGGACTGGCGTTTTACATTTCCGTTTGGTTTTTTGCTTTCCCCTTCCCGATCTGTCTTCATTTCTCTGCAAGAGGTGTCGGAAAAGGGAATTATTAACCGATTACTTCATACAGTAGTTGATAAATTTCTGGAAGTTTGCCTTTGAAGTATTTTTTCCTGCTATTTTCTTGTATTTTATTGTTTTTCTAACTTCTATTTGCCCTTGGCATATTTCAGTACTGTCCTAAACGTTGAAATTTAGTTGGTGAAGTTGAACTAACATCTCTATCTGTAAATTCCTCTTCGTCTTAGAAAATGAATTTGAAGAACATGAAAGTTCCAAACGTTCCAAGCAGTGGTGCAGCCTCCGCACTCATTAAACTGGGGATTGTTGGTGGGCTTGGCTTGTATGCAGTTTCCAACAGTCTTTACAATGTTGAGGGAGGTCACCGAGCAATTGTTTTCAACCGTGTTGTTGGTGTTAAGGACAAGGTCATTGTTTATATAATTATTCCATGGAAAATCCATGAAGTGTTTTTTGAATTATCATCCAATGTTCAATTGTTAATTTGGGCATTATTTTGTAAATTAATATTATCCAATGCTTTTCAACAAACGGAAATTTAATATCGTCACAGCTAAATCTGAATAACCATAATGCATAGTAATACTGTAATAGTGTGGTGGTGCCCTAGAGGACAGCCTGGCATTGTTAGCCATAGGATGCTGGTGGTGGTTGTGACTGAGATATCATTGTTGTGTTCTTTGAATATTTCACTGTCACTGTGATTTGAGTATTTGGCACATCTCAAGGGAGCATTTGATCTTGGCCTTTGATTTCATTTTAAGTTTGGTCATGGATAAGGTTGTCCACGCTATTCATGATCTGTTCTCTATGACGTGATCAAAATGTTCTTTGACATTCAGGTTTATCCTGAAGGAACACACTTCATGATCCCATGGTTTGAAAGGCCAGTAATATATGATGTTCGAGCACGACCTCATCTAGTTGAAAGTACAACAGGAAGTCACGATCTCCAGATGGTAATTTTTTATGGCTACTTCCATACTGTCATGAAACTTTGTCATTTATTTGTTTTTTAGAACGTGGCTATCTGTTTTTTCCTTGGGTAGCATTTGGCATTTGAATATTTTGGATCTCCATGGAAAGGGGTGTGCTTGGGTGTGTAAGCATGACATAAAAAAATACTCATAAAAGTATATATAACCCTAATTTAACATAAATTTGTTTACAAATGGAACTTCATAAAGAAATCCCCAACCTAAAATAGTTAAAAATTAATTATAACTCACAAGATGGCAGATTTTTTAGGCCAATTCCTCCCTTTGCTCTTTCTTCCTACCCCTTTAAGGTATCTGATGCAATAATTTCACAAGCTTAACTATAATAGTGCAGACACTTCAAGGACAGGTCAGGTTCTGCATGACTATAGATCTGTACAGCCTTCTGTTGCAGTCATAGCATTGCAGTGGAGGCTTTTAGGTCTGGTGATTAAGTGCCTGTTTGGATTAGCGGTGGAGAAGGAACTTTTTTTGTAGATGAGCTTTTAAAAAAGTCATATAGAAAAAAAGTCAGATTGTAGATGTGATTTGTGTTTGGATTGGCGGTGGCAGAAGTGACTTTTTTTTATCTCTATCTGAGTAAAAGTAGCTTTGATCTCCATATGATAAAAGCTCTATTTTCTGCAGAAGCCCATCCATCACCAACGCCTTCCCAAACACACCAAATGAGCTTTTGGGGCTTTTAACCCCTAAATGGGCTTTTTTAGCCTCCAAACGGATTCCCAAACAGACCCTAAATGTACTTTGCATTATGTTTGAGTGGGCTGGAGTTTAATACCCATACTATTGAGATCCAAAGTATCAACTTATCTTCTATCTTTCTCTATTAAAAAAGAAAGAAAGTGAGCATGCTTATTGACATAGTTGCAACGCCTTATATACAAACACGAGTTACATGATTTCTTCAATGCTACTTAAACCCTTGTTCTTGTTGAAAATTTCTAAGATGTCATCAGAAAGCAAACTGTGTTTAATATGATGATTGTGTTTTAGTGTTTGAAAGTGTTTATCATACCATTTACTTTTTATTGGTGGTAGATAGATTTGCTTTTACAGAGATTTGAATTAAATCATCGTTGCAGAGGTTTTGTTTTTTTAAGAAGATTTTCACAAGTTTAAATGTGAAACTGCTATTGCATCTTGGGTTTTTTTTCCCAAAAAAAAAAAAAATTGGCCTCTTGATATTTTTCAACATTTATCCTTTTTAGTGCAGTTCAATGTGAGTTAATGATTGTTTACTCCCTCCCCACCCCCAATTTGGGAGGGTTCTTTGTCCTTTGGTGTTTTTTCCTTTTTTTTATTTAAATTTCCTTGTATATGTAATTTCAACTTTGATGTGCAGGTGAAAATTGGGCTTCGTGTTCTTACTCGTCCTTTGCCTGATCAACTGCCTACAATTTATCGAACACTTGGTGAGAATTTTAATGAAAGGGTCTTGCCTTCAATCATTCATGAAACTTTGAAAGCTGTTGTTGCACAATACAATGCCAGCCAGCTTATCACACAGAGAGAGGTTAGAAGCAAAGCTTATTAGTACCACGACTCAAGTTATTTGATCAATAAAGGTTTAGTTATTAAGATGCATGTTTCCTTTTTTGTCAGCATCAAAATGTCATTGATAATTTGCTTCTTTTTTCGTGACAATAAGCCTACTGGATACAGCAAGTGAAAATAATTGAAATATTCTTCTGAAGTCTATTGATTATTTCATTTCTCATTAATATTATATGATTTATATTGTTCAATCATGTTGATGGTACTTGTAGCTAGCACTATGTGAGGATATTCCTGCTTGTTACATGTGGTGGTGTCCTTTATAGTTTCTTGCAAGTGCATTGATGTCTCTTAGTAGGTTAATTTTGTTTTTTTTAATGCAAGAGGGAAAAAATTTTGACTGAATTTAATTTTTTGCAGAATGTTAGTAGGGAAATCCGGAAGATCCTGACAGAGAGGGCATCCTACTTCAATATTGCCCTAGATGATGTTTCAATTACCACCCTGACCTTTGGCAAAGAATTTACGGCAGCTATTGAGGCCAAGCAGGTGGCTGCTCAAGAAGCAGAGAGAGCTAAATTTGTTGTGGAAAAGGCTGAGCAAGACAAAAGAAGTGCTATTATTAGAGCACAGGTGAGAAGAAATTCCAAAAGTTTCATAGAGATACATCTACTCCTATAATTTAAGCTACTACAAATTATTAGTATAGCTTCAACACAAAAAAAAAAAAAATCTTTCATTTGAACTTGATCTACACTGCAAGTCAACATCTAACTCTGCATTCTTTAATCTCCAGGGAGAAGCGAAGAGTGCTCAACTGATTGGTGAAGCTATTGCCAATAATCCAGCTTTTATCACATTGAGGAAGATAGAAGCTGCAAGAGAAATTGCTCAGACAATATCAAATGCAGCAAACAAGGTTTACCTCAATTCAGATGATCTGTTGCTGAATCTTCAAGAGATGAATTTGGAGCCTGTCAAAAAATGATTTGGTCGACCCATTTTTTAGAATGTGATGACTGAAGTGAAAAGAATTCGAGAACGTGAGGAAATTGTTTAACTGTGATTTGATCCTTTTTTTGAACGTTTGGTAGAGGGATTGATTGATATTTGAATGTTGAGCGCACACAAAATGAAACGGATTCAGCTAACTTCGTCACCTTTTCTTAATTTTTATTTTCTTTTTTATTATATTTCTCCAATTAGCTTGGAGGATAGAATGTGCTTTTAAATAATCGTTTCTGACTCCTTGTCTTGCTGAACCCTCTGGAAGCTATACCTATTTTTCCCAAAAAATTGCTTCTGGCTATTGCAAATTAGATCTTAACCTTGTTGTACATATCTCGCGGTCAAATTTATAGGTAATACTCCTATATTCCTAAATGAAAGACTTGGGCTTTTATATTCCATCCTATGTTATTGGCATTGGCCTATTGGCAATTCTCTTTCTATTGAATTTATCGTCCCACGTCATGGCTCGTTAGATAATTTTACTTTTCGTGGAAAGTGTAAACGATGGAACTACCTCCGGTCCTAATTATAAGATAAAGTTGACTTTTTTTTGAGAAATTAAGGAAGCTAAATAAGTTACTAAATCATATTATATGTTATGTATCCTTAGATTGTATATTAATTTATTAGTCAAACTAATTAGTTTAAAAGAAAAAATATAAATATAAATACTCTAAAGTAATTTAATTAGCTTCCTTAATTTCTCCAAAAAAGTCAACTTTATTTTATAATTAGGACATGAGAGAGTAACATTTTTCATTACATAAGAATATTTCTGTTGTTCATTTAAATTTTTAAAATAAATTGAGGATAGGAACAAAAATAAGGGGCAAAACAAACTTTTACACGTAACCTAAATTTCATTTTTTTTTTCGATTACATGTGTTTTGAAAAATTGAAACCCATAATAAATAGTAAAGGTGAATAATTCATTATTTGGCGCGGTATGGATTGGATCATCCAGCGGCGGAACCTACTACGAAGCTTCCTGGGCCTTTAACGTGGTGCCCACGCACCTCCACATGACAGCACAGCACGCAACGGATGCTGAGCTGGCTCTAACCGACTGTGACGGGACCCGCTGACGACAACCCGCTGACGACGGAAGTCTGAGCCTCATTCAGTATTATATCTGCCTCGTGGCGGGCCCTTGTGTTTGGCATGACGCCCCAAACCGACTTCTAGGCATAAAAAAAACACTTCCGACTCAAGTTGAAAGAAAAAAAATTATGTTTGTTATAATTTTGAGAGCAACTACTTTTTTTTTTTTTTTCCAAAAGAAACTTCAAGGATTTTGGAACATGAATTGGGAATAAATTCTCATATTACTATCACATGTCCTTGATGTAAGACCAAGGATTTTTTTTTTAAGAAAATAAGGAAGCCAAATAAATTATTTGAAAATATTTATATTTATTTTTTATACCAAATTAATCTGTCTAACTTATAAACTGATATATAATCAAATGATATACTATATATGCTATGATTAACTAATTTATTTAATCTCCTTAACCTCTCCAAAAAAAAAATCAATTAGACTTATATTAAGAATAAGATGGCATAGTAAATTGTGCTAAATCAGGAGGAAAGAAGTGTTTTCATGTCTCTGTGTAGGAGGCATTCATGAGACTAAGTTGGCATTTGGCAAATTCATATTGAAGATTTAATACCAAGGACCTAAGGAATTAAGAGCAAGGTATTAAAATTCAGACCGGGTATTGAACCAATCGGGGTACTGGGTCAAGGATCAGTGGGTCAAACCGGGGTCAAACCGGAGCTAAACCGGGACCAAACCGGTGAGAAATTGAAAATTTTAGACTTATAGTATGAAATTCTAAAAGAAAAATTTTTAATTTTTTTTTTAAATAGTAACCCGGACCGGCCAGTCTGATCCGGGTTACATAACCCTGATTAAGAGCAGATTGGCGCCTCATCAGTGAAGCTATGCGTTTTGGGAGAAGGAAGTGGGAGCTGAAAATTGAATTGAACCATTCCAAAATATTTATTGGCTTTTCATATCTGGAACTTGTGAAAGGGGGAGTGGGGAGCCCATATTTACCAACTGTATTTTTAAATCAGTTAAAATAATTCTTTCTGATTTTTGACTTTACTTTTTCATATTTAAATTTTTTGAAACGAACTTTTTAATTTATCATTTAAACAATTTTTTCTTAAATTGACTTATTTATAAAAGTTTATTAAAATATAAATCACATTATTTTTATACTGATTGACTTTTATCTCAACGTTAATCACTTTTACTAAACTCTAATCCAAACAAATCCTTATCATGAATCGTGATGCTCTGTCAACCAAAACGAACCTACCTCCGCTGTCATGTGACTCAGTTTGTGACAAGCATCACATGAGATTGCCATCAGATCATTATGAACTAATTAAGCATCCTCTATTACTTTCCAAAATATTTAAATTAAATTAAAAAATACGCGCATGTCATGATTACGAGTTGGCCATGTCAAACTTTTGCTAGCTTGGCAAGTACAGCTCACATGTGAGAAAATGAATACTACAATTATGTGTGGGTGTGTAAACAATAATAATTAGCACATTGACCCAATTTAGAAAACAACAAAAAGGTAAGAAAAAAAAAAGGTTTTTGAGAAGCGTGAATTCCAAATGGCATCATCCTCCGCGCTAGATCCCTCCACCTCTGTGTTAGAAAAATACATTTATTTAAGGATCCGTTTGGTACGTTAGAATTAATTTTGATAAAAATAAAAATAGATATGGATATGGATATAAAAATAAGGTTTAAAAATATGTTTGATATGACATAGAGATAAGACATATTTTTTATACAAAAATACCAAAATGTCCTTTCTAAAAACCCAATTTTCACCATAATCGAAACCCAGTCACCACGTCTTCTTCTTCACCATCATTTCAGATACCAATTACAGTTCCAGAAATCAAATCCAATAATCAACATAAAAATCAAATCGGAAAAACAAAAGGCAAAACAGATTATTTCTTTTCTTTGGCAATAGTTGTTGCTAGCCCAGAAATCATACATGATGAATCAAACACCAACATCCACAAATCGCAACTCAGAATTGTGAGCAACCCAGACGAAATCGTGGCTAGGATCTGAGAAACCCCAACAATCTGGATCTACATAGATGAAGGTAAGGAGCACCATGCGCCGCCACCGTCATCAAACATGGTGCAGCGTTGGAGTCTGAGCAATGAAGGTCGACGAAGTGAATGAAGAGGGAGGGAGAATCAAGGACCCATCGACGATGGGTTTGCAGGAGGAGCCATTGCCAGTCGCTGGCGACTTCCTTTCTCCCAAACATTGTAGCGTCATGGGTTGCCGTCAATCTTCAGCCTTCACCGTTGTGGGTTGCCTCAAAAAGTAGAGCCACCGTTCCTCACCATCCCCGGAGATCTATGAAGAGGATGAGACGCCGCCGTCGCCATGGGTTGCAGCAGGTCGCCGACAGTGATGATGGGGATGGAGCATAGATGCAATCGAAGAGATGAATAATGGAAAGGGTAAAATGAGAATTCCATAGAATTTGTTATAACTCCATGGGGTGTATGATGGAAGCTTAATTCCATCAATTTGATGGAAATGGTTTCTCCATGGAGGCCAATTCCATCATCAGATATTTGTACCAAACACACTTTATCGTGAAAATGAATTCCATTTCCATATCCACCCATTTCAATTCAAGCATACCAAACGGGCACTAAATTGAGGTAAAACTCTTCTTATATATTTATTTCATATACCGTATATCATATCAGAAAAGCAATTCTACCGTCAACCCAAATAAATACTTTTTCTTATTCAGCTTCCTTTTTTTTATCTGAAATTTTATTTTCTAATTATCTACCAGGCTCCAAAAAAGAATAACAGGAGGAAGCTTGGACGGATTCTATCCCTATATTTGGATTGTGAGAAAATTAGGAGAAAAAATTTCTAAAAGTAATAAATATTTTTATCATTTATTAACGTTTTTTTTTAATATATATATATATATATATATTTATTTTGTTCTCACGTTTTTTATCCATCCAAACAAAGGGTATACGAAGAGAGGATCCAAGTACCGTAAATTCGGGCCCGAACCCTCGTGCACAAAGACAACACCCTCGCAAGTGGGTCGCCGTCCAAATAGTACCTTGCACAAAGACAACACCCTCGTGCATAAGTACCTTGCAAGTGATTTTTTTTTTTTTTTTTTTTGAGAAAATCACTCTAAGATCCCAAAAACCAAAGTTAATATCAAAAAAGTTTTTAGAAAAAGTTAAATAGAGACTTTTCTGATATTATTTCTTAAGGTCAAATGATAAAGGTGCTCTCATATAAAGTTGCAAAACAGAAGGTACAAAAGTTGAGTCTAGAATTTATTAACATGACTTAACATGTTGTGAATATACGCTTCATGAGTTGTAAACAAAGGATTTCGCATATTTAATGTAAGACAAGATTGTTTTAGGTAGACATGAGGTAGAAGTTGTTAATATAATTCAACATGTTGTAAATACACCCTTCACAAATTGTAAATAAAGCATTTCACATAGTTAATGTGAGAAAAGATTGTTTTAGGCAAACATGAGATAGAAGTTGTTAATATGACTTAACATATTGTGAATACACCCTTCACGAGTTGTAAACAATGTATTTCGCATAGTTAATGTGAGAAAAGATTGTTTCAGGTAGACATGAGATAAAAGTTGTTAACATGACTCAACATGTTGTGAATATACTCTTTACGAGCTGTAAACAAAAAATTTCATTTTGCAATTTCTATGGGGGCATATATGTCATTTGACTTTAGGAAAAAATATTAAAAAAGTTTCTAAAGATTTTTCCTATATTTGATTTTTTTTCAGGGACTTTTCTGATATTATTTATGATTATTGGGATTTATGAGTGATCCCCCCTTTCCTTTTTAAACATAACGATGATGTCAATGATGGTTCGTACTGAGTTATAGTAGGTCATTACTCCTTCTGTTGTAAATATATATATATATATATACACACACACACACACACACATATATCCTATTTTCTTAATTTGATTAAATTAAGAATGTTGGTTAAATTAGTTATTATGATATATATTTTTTAAGACATCCTGTACATTTTTCTTAACTCCCACATTCCCTCTCCTCCTTCATTAATACTGAGGGAGTATCAATAGGGATAAATTAAATAAATATTGATAAATATGACAACTTTATCTTATATTAAAGACCAAAAATCAATTCCTCAAATATGTCTTATATTAAGAATGAGATGAGTAATTATCTGGCCCTATTTATAATACAATTTTAAGGAGGTATACATTAAATATAATAAAATTGAAAAATTATTAAATTTTGAGACAACTAATGAGATTTAAAGCTTTTCTTAATTTTGTTAAAACACATTGAAAATGGCTGATAATTGGATGAAGATTATCTAGATATTGTAGATGTGGGTCAAGAAATAATCTTGGAAAATACTCTCTCTGGTCCTATTTATAAATAATTTTTTCTCTCATAGGACTGGTCCCTTTTATAAGCAACTTTCACTTTTTGTCTGAAAATATAAGTTTTTTTTTCCTATTTTATCCTTACTAAATACTCATTATCTCTCATATTTTTTATCTATTCTCTCTCCTACACTCTTTTCATAAATAAGAACATATATAAAAAAAATGATATTTTTGAGATAATTATTATTTTTAACTAGCAATTCGTTTTATATAATTAAAAAAATATTTATAAATAATAACAAGTGAGAATATGCTTTAGTTAGGTTGAAGGGAAGTTGATGATAGTGGATATTAAAAAAATGTGGATGTGGAAAAGTGAGATGGAAAAAAATAGGTGAGAAGTAGGAAAAGGACAGAATGAAGGACGTCACGAGCAGACAAGATGACGAAAGCAAGGGCGTAATATCTGACAAGTTGAGAAATATTTGCGTAATTGGCGTTGACGTATACCTGAGCGACTCTTTCAACTCCTTATCAACCCCCTCCATTTATACCTTCTGCATCTTCTTCTTCATTCATCTCCACAATCATCCAACTTCTCTCTCCCACTCCCTCTCCCTCTCCCTCCCTCGCTCTCTCTCTCTCTGAGCCATTCTTCTACACAGATATGCAACAAGCAATTCCTTACCAGGCCTCATGGCGACCCCTTCTTCCCCACCATTCCCATTTCAGTCACAGTCTTAACAGCAGCAACAGCAGAGCATCCTCTGTTTCTGTACTCGCCGGAGGAAGCTCGGAGGGACTGGTGAAGGACATGGTGTCGGAGAACGCAGTGATAGTGTTCGCGAGGCGTGGATGCTGTATGAGCCACGTCGTGAAGCGATTGCTTCTTGGTCTGGGTGTGAATCCGGCGGTGTATGAGGTAGACGAAGAAGATGAAGTGGGTGTGGTTACAGAGTTGGAGGCGATTGGTGATCGGAAACAGGGGAAGGTTCAGTTCCCGGAGGTGTTTATCGGCGGCAAGTTGTTCGGAGGGTTAGATCGACTCATGGCCACTCATATCTCTGGTGAATTGGTTCCGATCTTGAAGGATGCAGGCGCTTTGTGGCTCTGACTCAACCTTTTCTCTCTATATGTCCAGGTCACCGACTCATATAGAGATGAAAAAAACAGAGTTAACTTTACTAATTTCCATGACTTTCCTTATAATTTTAAGTTAGTTGTTTTAATTTGCAATTTGTAATTAATTAGTGGGGTTCTTATGAATTTAAAAGCTCTAATTTGGTTACCATTTGTTAATTAAATTTGACTTAGTATAATCAATCATATCTCATCTCAATATCCTCTATACATACATCATGCTAACATAAAAGATAAATAAAAGAAATAAAATACGAAATGCAATTTAGCAATGTTAAGGTCACGTAAGTTGACTAAAAATGTTCATTTCAAACAAATTTGGAATATAGGAGCCATGTCTTAGAAGGTAAGCATGGCACAATCCAATTTGGATTAAGGTTCTCTCGTTTACTCTTCCCAACTCTTCCCATCCTTTGCCCCAAAACTATGGAATCCGGCTCCTCTCCCTTATTTTTCCATGTATTTCCTCTCCTTTACCCAAAATCCACCGTTTTGGGTGTAAAAAAAAAGTTTGGGGCCATTTGTTTTC
Organism: Inga leiocalycina; assembly: GCA_963242795.1. Classification (NCBI taxonomy): domain Eukaryota; kingdom Viridiplantae; phylum Streptophyta; class Magnoliopsida; order Fabales; family Fabaceae; genus Inga; species Inga leiocalycina. The sequence continues at coordinate 56,703,705 of OY725329.1, forward strand.
TTTTCAAAAATAATATTCAGCACTTTAGAGTATTTTTTCAGTGACACTAAGTATCTTAAAATGATTTTTTGTGTATTTAACATCTTAAAATATGTTTCTAATTACAACAAGCAGTTTAAACTTAAGATGCAAAGTGTTGATGAAAAAAATATTTCAGACGCAAAAAAAATTATTTTAGGATACTGGGTGTTATTGAAAAAATTATTTAAAGTGCTGAGTGAGCTAAAATTAATTTATGATATTGGGTGTTATTGAAAAATTACTTTAGAGTGCAGTTTGCTAGACAGTAATTATAATTAAAAAAATATCAGAGGGTGATCAATACATCAAAAATTATTTTAGGATACAAAGTGTCACTGAAAAATTACTTCAAGGTGTTGAATATTATTTTTTTAAAAAAATAAGTTCCTAACCTCGCCTTTTTTTTACACCCAAAACGGTGAGTTTTTGGTAAAGGAGAGGAAGGGATGGGAAAGTAAGGGAGATAATACGGATTCAAAACTATATTTTGGGGTAAAAATAAGTTAGGGAAGGCTTTTTTTTTTTTTGGAAAGAAAATCATCTATCACTAAGAAATTTTTTTTTTTTGTAACATCTAGTATTCCAAATTAATTTTTAATACACTCAGGATCCTAAAATATGTTTTTTTGTGACACCCAGCATCTAACACTTATCATTTAAAAGTATTTTTTTAGTAGCACCCAGTATCTTAAATACTAAAAACATGTACTAAAAATTACTTTAGGATACTGGGTGCTATGAAGAAAATATTTCTGGATTATGAGTGTACTAAAAACTATGTAGTTTTGAGGGTAAAGGATGAGAGCGGATAGAAAGGGTAAATGAGAGAATCCTAATCCATCAAATTTGGGAGATAGTGTGGCATTCTAAATTTCTACCAGTCTCATTGTAAAGTTGTATTTTATCATGATTGCAACCACTGAAAACCTTGGACAGTTCTTGCTTAATATAAAATATATTTATCTAATTTGATTATATTAAAGAAGTTGATTAAGTTAGTTAATGAGATATATATTTTCTAAAATACCCTAATCACATTCTTTAATTCCCTCATTCCTCTTTTCTCCTTGATTATGGTTAAGATAACATCAATAGGAATAAATTAAAAAAAAAATTGATAAATATAGAAATTATGTTTTATATTAAGAACCAAGATCGACTCCCTAAATATATCTTATATTAATCATCAGAGGAGTATTCTGTTTTATCTCTGCCTACTTTATCTTCAGACGACAAAATCTTAGACACATCGCCCGGCAAGGAAAGCAAAATGATGATCTAACAAAACTCTCGAGTTCGGTAAATTTCGCCATCAAGATTTTAGTATTACAAGGCATAATTCATTCAGGAAACAACTATAACAGCAATGGGCTAAAAGCAACGCGGAATTAGTTCCCTATCATATGATTACAGAGTTAGATATACACGATCAATCAATGGGGCAATTATGAAGATTCACACTTCCAGTTGAACATTGTAACAGCTTCAAAACTCAATGGATCTACATTAGACTCTTGTGGGGAAGGACAACCTCGCTCAAATTGTATCTAACCATGATTCTAATTCATCTAACGTTTTAGCGTTTCTAGAATGTGAAGAAGAAGAAGATTGTGTGCCATGAAGGACAGGCTTTTCTTCAACTGGCTGTAATGAAGTGTTTGGCTTCATCACTTCGGATGTTGCCTCCAACAATTCATCAAGTTCATCATCGAGACTGGCAGCGATTGATATGGTTTTGGATGAATCTGGTTCTTCATTAAGAATCTGTGAACTGACAGCGGAGATTCCTCGAGAAACATGAGAAGAGGTATTGGACGTAAAGCCAGGAGAATCCATAATCTTGACCTCACTAACTGAATTAAGAAGCATATCTAATTCATCTTCTGCATTAGCAGCCTCAAATGTTGAGAGTTTCCTGTTGGGATTTTCAGTGGAAGACAGATTAATTTCTGAAATGGGATCAAGCACTCTATGTTGGACTGAACTGTGACTTTGCCCAAGTTCAACTTCAGCACAATTTACTGGTACAACAATATCGTCAAACGATGGAAGGGTAGAAGCAACTTGGCCGCTATCACAGGAACTAGATGATGTAAACCGATCCGCAACGTTATCATCTGCAGCAAAATCATCAAAACTAGAGTCGTCAGCTGGATCTGTAGTTTGCAGTGTACCCCGTTGTTCATTGCTGCTGGCTGTAGAGCCTTTGGCACTCTGCAACAAACCAACACCACCTTATATGAAGTTTGCATACTATGCATCACTGATACCCTTCATTTCCGACAGTGTAATTATAAGTTCCACTATCAATGTGATTGAACTTTAACGTTTTGAGATTTGAAAAGAGACGGCCTATTTTAAGTTCAAATCCGTTAATCAGAGACTAAACATACCAGCTCTGGGGGTATCAAGTCAGGCTCAATGAATAGTATCTTTGATAAGTCAATTTTTGCAAGATTTTCAGCTATAGCGTGCAGGTTCAAGGAAAGAAATGATGCCTGCAGGACAACAGACACTTGGTCAAAAAGGTACTATAAGTTAGGCAATAATTTGTAGGAAAATGAACTAAGAATATAAGATGACTAAGTGTTGCATAATGAGTATAACCATTAATTCAATCAACATGGCAAATCTATCACCCCAGTTATAATCTTATGCAGGCAAAACCAATTCATTATTCCTCATTTCATTATTTTTTTTTTTTTAAAAGGGCCTCTGAACATCCCAATGAACCTATCCTGAGCTGGCCATGTGTATTCAAAAATTAAAATTTCCTTAATAGCATCAACATACTGCCTTGTGTTTAATGTTACCAAAAATTGAGAGAGTTCTTGCAAAGGAATGGTAGAAGCAAAAATAACAGATTTGGTTTATGGATGCGTCAGCAAGTGAATCTGAGGATAAGCTAGACCAAAGAAGGAGTAAACAGACACACAAGCAAAAAGACTGTATCTGATCATAAATTCAAAAAGACTGTACATGAGTCAATTACCAAGACCACAATTCTTAAACAGAGACCACACTCACAAGCCCTAGCTGGTGCTACAAGTCTAACAATGCATACATCCACTCAAACAACTGAAAACATTACATTATTTAAACACATAAACAGAAAGAGATTCCCATAAACAGATAGCACCTGCATAATTTTGAAAATCCAATTAAGCACAGGATGGGAACATAAAAATGACTTGCATCTTTAATGCATTCAAAGGGACAATAAATGATATTTATGAATGAAACATATATTAGGAATCAATATGAAGACTTATGATGAACATAGTCACCCTATTGAAAGGGAATTACTAGATCAAACCAGACGTGAAAGATTGAAGTTTGACATATAATAAATGGGTGCAGCCAATGGCACTCATCCAAGCGCCACAGGCACTGAGATTAGGGGCCTTCATACAAGTAGCAGCATAAAAAATAAGTATGTAAGCATGGGGGGAACATAATTCCCAACTCAATAACTCTTAAGTAATAGGTAAAAGTTGTTTTTTTAACTTTGAGAGATTATTATTTAGGCAGTAGTCATTCATCTTAAAATAACATTAGTTGAGGACTTGGCTTCCAAAAAGCATTGTTTCATGAAATGGTCTTGCTTGAGAAGTTAGCTTATATGTCGAATCTTATCACAATTGTTCATACTTACCTATTTTCTATTTATGCAGAATAGTTTTAGCTTCTTTCCTACTTTACCACCCTTTATTCAGGAACTACTTTCTTAGTGCCTTTTCGCTTTCAGTCGCTTAAAGGAGTTTAAAATTAAAATGACCAAAACATAAAGTTGGAAGCAACAAACTTCAATATGGAAACCACAAAGTGCAGCACTCGAGTCCTAAAGCATCAATAACGTCTGATCTATTGCCCTCTAATTTTACGGGGGCTTAATGGGATTGTTGAACTATCTCCTGATGATCTTACTAATGAAACTACACCAAAACAAACATTTAAAAAATTAGCTATACAACCTTCAACACTTGTGATGAGAACAATCCGTTTTACTTTAAGAATGAATAACTCAAACAATTCATCATATTATGTTCATCTTTGCATTCATCTTGTTACCTCATGAGTTCCACTTGTCCTATCCTCTACAACGAAATTATCATCCCCAACCCATGAAAGAATGCCCTCTCCTCTGACTGCAAGCATAGCACTCACGCCCTCATTGAACTCTCCTGCAAGAAAATATTACTTCAAGATGTTGAAACCAAAATCTAAACACCATACTTGTATAGATGAAACAAACAGAGATATCAAATATAATGCCGCTAAAAGAAAATCAATGTCTAAAAGACACGACAGATAAAAATGAATAATGGTCCAACAAAGCAACAAAACGGTATCTGATTCGCATTTCTGAGTGTGAGTGGTGAAGCAAAAGACATACCAGAAAGAACGTCATCCAGGGAAGTAACGCCATCCAAACTGGCATTCTCTTGAGACTGAGCCTCAGCAAGCAGATGACGATAATCCGCCCCTTTACTTTTCGGCAAAATAACATCAGAGGTTTTACCGGAACTATCAAGAGAGACACCTTCAGACCCAGCATCCAATTCTTCATCATCATAACGGTCCCAATTTGAGGGGAGAGCCGGTGAACCCTTAGGGCGATGAGCTTTCTCGTTCACTTGCTTGCCCAGTGAGTTCTTACCAGTGCTAGCATCATTTGAACCACCTGATGGAGAGGGTTTAAGCTTCAGATTTTGATGACTGCCATGAGGCCTCTTACTGTGATGCTGAGAATGTGCTCTCTTTGATTTTGCCAATGCTTTTACATCCATTACAAGCAAACAACTCCTATCGGAACCAATTTTCTTAGGATATCCGGCTCAGATCAAAGGATGATTAGGTTTCAGGGATGGTTTGGAATCAATTTTCTTCGCGGGGGAGAGCGAAGTTCCGATGGAGGTCGCCACAAGAACCAGAACGGCACCGTGTGGAAGTCTCGGTGCTGGGTCCTGCGCCTCGGGCAATGGGTCGGGTGCTGTATACGGATTCGGATCCTGGGTTCAGTTTATGCTAGTTGGAGTCTAGACGAAAGCAGGCTGGGCTGCAACTTGCAAGTGAGATTAGAATTGGGTTGGGTCATTATATTTGAATTAACAAACGTAACCAATATTTTGAAACGATATTAATTATTTAAAATAATAACTTTTTAAGGTATGAAATTCAAATTTAACATTATAAATTAGGATTTAAGATGTATCTCTTCAAAAAAAATCAAAAATTAATAATAATAATTATCTTTAAAATATTTTAATCTAAATTATTTAAAAAATTACAAAGTTTAAAGTTCATATAAATACTAAATAATACAAAAATTTTATGCAGTTTATTTCATTTTTAGAAAATATCTACATAGATTTAAAAAGAAAAAGTGAAGAGGTTGTTGTTTCAATATAATTCAAAGGAATTGTTATCAGGATTATAAATATTTTTAGGCCAGTCATCAACCTAAGAAATTGATTAGTGTTAATTAATTTGGCAATTTTATGCTAGTAGTTGGCACATCCCACAAGTGGATTTTGGCGACCCAACTATGAAAAGAATGTTTGGCAATTGGCATTATATGTATATAATATAATATAGTATAATAAAAATATGTTTACTATGTGGAAAATCTGTCGTTGGTGCTGTTTTATTCAAACCAAACTTTATAAGCACCAATTAATTAATTTTATCAGAGGCCACCATCAACTAATTCCATTCTGGCATCAAGGTAAGTAACAAACATCACTTTTACACTTACACACACTTTTATTCGTCCCGTGTTAAATAATCAATCATTTATTTCTTTTTTTTTAAAAAAATCGTGTCATATAATTTATTCAGATCAGTGGATCATCAGATAATATTTATATTATTTGTATTTATCCTATTATACTTTCTGTCCAATCAAGTGCAAATCATTTGACCGAAATATTTATTTAAAAAAAAATATTCTCATCACAAAATTATCTCACAAATTGGTTAACGAACCACTAACTATGTTCGGTGCATTTGTAAAAAATTTTCTGGAGAAAAAGAGTGGTTTCTTAAATAAATTAATGGCTGAAAATTCAATATTTATACACGGAGCAAATCTGGTTGAGGAAGAGAGTACTTTGAGAGATTAATTTTTACTATATACAATATATATATATATATATATATATAGAAGATAGTAATAGTGTCTAATAAAAAAGAAAAATAAAAAGAAAAAGAAAATCTCTATAAATATAGAGAAGAAAGAAGTGTATAGAAGAATTATGTAGGAGATTTATTCATCAATTTCTTTGTATTTTTGAAATACATCAATCATGCGTGTGGAGTGGAAGATGGGCCTGTTTTGTCTTTTTGAATTGCTTAAAGCGGAGGGTTTTGAAAATCTGTCTTTTTCGTGGCTTTCTCCATATGGATCCAGACTAGCCAATAATTCAGTGAGCTAAGAAAGCATAATAACAATAATAATAAATAAAATATACATATACATATATGTGTGTGTCCTCAACCTTTGTTCTTTTATTTATTTGCTTTCAAAGCAATGGATGAATGTTAAGTGATGGTGACCTTCACTGGAACACAGAAACAGGGAAGAAGATTATGATCTTTTGTTTTCCAAAATGTGTAAGCAAAGAGCTTTATTTGATTTTTCAGCAATAAAATAATTTCTCATTTGGGCATTATTTGCTCTCTGTCCCTTTTTACATGGATTAATGGTCCCTACCTATTTCCCTCTCTACATATAAAGGGATAACTACACACACACATACACACTTAGTGTCAATGCCAATATCAATTTCTTTATTCAAAAGGGTGAGACTAGTGTCATGCTAATAGATACTCTTTCGGTACTTAATATATAACACACATATATTTATTTAATTTGATTAAATTAAAAAAAATTAGTTGAGTTAATTAATATGACAAGTATTTTCTAAAATACCCTAACCATTTTTCTTAATTCCCCCATTCCCTCGCCTCTTGAGAAAGCATCAATAGGAGTAAATTAAAAAAAAATTTACTAATATAAAAATTATGTCTTATATTTAGGACCAAGATCAACTTCTCAAATATGTCTTATATTAAGAAGCAGAGGAATAGTATATAGCTTGTGACGAAGTTGTGTGCTTGTAGTTTTTATGCTTTCTAAAAACCAAAGGGGAAATAAATGATAGAATCCCCTTCGCAAAGAATTCAAAACTCAAACCTCGTATAAATCCTGAATTCTTATTTTAAAATGACAAAAAAAATATTAATTTATATAACCATGAATAAACATGATCATACTATATATACATATTAAAACGCTATTAAAATTTTCTTTATTCAACATGCATTAGTTCTAGTGAAAAGGGTTATGATTGCTTAAGAACTAAGCATGTGTTTTGAGCTTGCATGAATACAAAACCCCAATTGAAAACAAAAACGCTATTGCCTGGGGAGGGTTAGATATTGAAAACATTTTACTCATTTTTGTTTAGAGATATTGACAATGTAATAAAAATTAAATCCAACCCATCAGTTTGACTGAAAAATCAGTTAACCAATGTTAGGTTTAGTCCAAAATAAAATTTGCATTGGGAAAAAGAAATTGATGATCGATGATTAACTAATCAATCTAGTCTTAAATTGGTGAAATCAGCAGATTATAACTCTAGAAATTTGTTCGGGAGGCTCAATAGTGCATCAATTCATTTGCAGGAAAACTGATCCTACTGATACCTTCTTTAATTATAAATACCTCAAAACTTTCATGTTGTGGGTTAGAAGCAATGTTATGTAACCCGGACCGGACCGGCCGGTAGACCGGTCTGGTCCGGGTTACAATTTAAAATAATAATAATAATAATTTTTCCTTTATAATTTCATATTATAAGTTTAAAATCTTCAATTTCTCATCGGTTTGGTCCCGGTTTAGCTCCTATTTGGCCCCGATCTGACCCACTGACCCTTAATCCAATACCTCGACTGATTCAATACCCGGTCCGGGTTTTAATACCCGGTTAGGTTAGAAGACATGTCATACATCTATCCTTGGACAAATAACAAGCTGCAGATCCTATACTTAAATAGAGCATTCATCTTCTGAGCCACTCTCAAATCAGATCACATCAATGAGTTGATTCAGGACATCCAACACTTATTCACTGTTTATTGTTACTTATAATTTCTTAGACAAGCTCAATTTGTCTCCTTCAGTTTGCTTTCTTTGTAAACTTGCTAATGTTATTAATATCATATTGTCTTTTATAAAAAAAATCAATATCTATATTTAATAAATAAACTATACATGAAAAAATAATATACAAAGGCTGTCCTAATTAATATTGTTAAATTGCATGACATTGATTAATAGTGGCAGTCAATTTTACATCATAGTGCTGGCAGCTTCGGCCTACATCCACAAACACAATCCAAACCCTATTGGTCAGTTGTTTTTTTTAAAAAAAAAAATATAAATATGATTTGTTGCTCAAATACTGATCTTAGTATTTTTGTTTTCCCTACAAAAATCATGGGTGGAATCAAAGTGTCATGACTTATAGAAGATATGCACGAAAGTTGCCTACAGCATGAGTTGCTTTGCTTGACAAATAATCAAATTCTTTTTTCAATTTTGACCAAAAAGTTATCAATGATTAAGGAACAAGAGTGCAATAAGAGTATTATTCTTCGTGATTATCCACGACATGTATTGCACATCAATCACCCTCATCTCATATATATCATCCTTGACATGATCAGTTTTGTGTTTTACGAGTATTTTCACACACACACACACACAAACACACACATTACTTGATCATACTCAATTCTATCTTTTGTAAGACTTCTCACATATATAGTTAAGTTTGTTCTCACAATTGCTTTGGGATTAAGATCCTTAATTATTTGCATTATTAGAAAGGAAAAAATGAAGAAAATGGTTAAGGTTTTTGTATATGTGACGTTGAAATTATATTGAAGAACCATGCAATAATGCAATTAATTATTCTTATATTGAAAAGAGAAAGCATTCATGTCTGCAGAAAAGTAAAGTACAAATTGCAAATCCAAAAGAATATTCATCCCAAGTGCCTATACTGTTTGTTGTGTGCGTTTGGTTCAACAATAATGCATTGGACTCCTCTGACATGCTGACACGTGTATTGCAAATGGGAGATTTTAAAAAGTTAAAATATTAAATAACCAAAGGGATATTCAAAGAATTATTAATTATAAAGAAAAAAATGATTAATTTCTTATTAATTATGTTAAAAAAGGCACATATTCTCCAGCTTTTGATAAGCAGAGAGCATGTGGGGTTATCTATGTAGGAATCCTAGATCTAAATCTGTTCAACTTTTGAGTAATAGTTCCAATTAATTTAAGTTAGATCCACCTAATTGAAAATTTGGAATTCACTAAATTACCCTTATTACTATTTTTAATACATTAATACTTTTAAACCTAATATTCTTCTATATATGCTTTATCACAGTAATATATTTTGTAGAATGAAATAATAGAAGAACAACGTTTGATGGGAAATTCTTCGGTGCTAACTAATTTACCAAAATTATGTTGCCGGCAAGAAAAACAATAATAATTATATATGGTTACGCCAAATTAAAATGTTTTTTTGGCCAACCGTCAAAATGCCATATCAACGACCGTAGTCTTTCTCTATGAGCACATAATGTCAACAATGAAGTGTATTCAAATCGTCGTACGTCGTCCTACAAAAAATGTTCATAGGAGTACTCTGCAAACAAAATTAAAGCTAAATAAATCCACCAGAATCAACTCATATGGTGAAAACTTCGGTTCAATGGGCTCTCTTCCACAAACCAACTCAATTATGAGAGCACCAAAAGCATATGCATCGGAACTCGGGGTGGCTCTACCAGTTCGAGGTAATTCAAGAGCTACATAGCCTAATGTACCCACCACTCTGGTCGTACTTGGGTTGGCTCTATATGTTCCCATTGGCCATGTATACGAGGAGGAGCTCGCCTTGCTGGTACACCAGCCTAGAAGTTGAACGAGATTTCTGTAACAGAACGCCCAATGTTGGCGATTTTAGAGACGACCTTCCTAAGGCCCTGTTTGGATTCATGGGAAGTTCATTTCACTGCCACCTAGGTTTTCGAACTCGGAAGTGCTTCGTTGTACACTCGACCAAACCCACCTTTTTCTGGGAAGCTCCGTATCGATGGGGTCCGATTTCTAGCTTCCAAGCTTCTATTATGTCGGTGTTTTCTTATTTTTCTAAACAAGTAAATAACTAAATATTGATGGCCGCTGCCGCCGATAATGTAATCAATATAACCGGCACTATTACGCCGATGATGAGCTTTGTCGGTTTCTTTTTCAGACCTGGAAGTTGTGGGAGAAAAGAGAGATCGAGCTAGACCATTGATTTTCAAGCTACATCCAGAGATGTAATGGGAGCTAGCAAGAAGACCAGTGGAAGCAGAGAATCCAACATACATATAATCTTTAAGAACCGGAGAGAGATCTACAGGGAACGACAAGAGGGGCTTTAATTTCTAGGTTTTGCGGAAGAATAAATCCACCAAAACCAACTCTTCTCGTAAAGCATTGCCTAGTCATGATTCATGTCAACTTTAAAAGTTAATTAACGATCAACTAATAGTTAATGTGTATTTTTGTACCTATTTAGAAAGTTAATAGTTGCTTTTACCTCTCAAAAAAGTTTTTAGTATTGAGCGCACTTTGGGAAAAAACTCACATGTATTTTTACACCTTAACCCTATATTTCAGATGAAATATGTCAAACATCATCATATAAAATATAAAAGCTCGAACAGACCATATTATTCATAAATTTATAAATAATGCTTCTCATTTATTAAATTAAATAAAATGCATGAAACCTCACATCTAATTATAATTATAAATTCAAGATATGGTTACATCATATCAATCATAAAATTTGGAAATATTTTTGTCACTTACAGATTTAAAAAGTTATTGTGTCAAATAACTCCTACCAAACATCTCCTTAATCAAGAAGAAAGTTTTTGGGTTTTGGTGTACAAAACACATGGCACAATATATTGTTGCCAAAAGAACAAATACAGACAGAAGAAGGCAAATAAGAAATTTACAGTTCAAAAGTTGTGTAGAACCAAAAGGACAAACATGGAAACGAACATAAACCTTGGTGACACAACACTTTGCTTTTCCCTAAACACTTTGCATTTTTCAAATGCCTATTGTTTCTAACTATGTCAAGCTAGAGAGAGATAGAGAGAGAGAGGTTGTGGAGTTAGAAAGAATAGGAATCTCACAAGGGCATTGAAAGTTGAAGCCTCTTGTTGGAGAAGGGAAGAGAAGAATATTCTGTGGCCGCAACACTTCAACAACTAAACTCCAAAAGTTTACATAAACAAAGTTTTGGGAACCCAATAAAAAAGAAAACATCATTAGATTATCATTAAGGTTTCGCAATTTGAACACCCAACAACAACAAAGTCAGCTCACAACCAGACGACTGCTCACACTTCCAAATATTCACTGCCTTTGTCAGCTCTCTGTCTTCTTTAATTTAACACTTATTGTTCCCTTTCATCCCTCATATACAACACTCTAACAATCGTATAATATTAATCCTTATATATATATATATATATATCAACTACGACAATTAAATAAATAAATATACTTTTAGAAGGTTAGTGATTAGTTTGTTATTCATATTAATCACCTGGTGCTTGTTTAAAACTGGTTATCATAGACACGATTACACAGGCTGAAATAAAATCTTCCCACATATTTACTTTAAATACCATAAATCATGACTGAACAACTAATTTTGAAGGTTCAAATTGCTATTCCAAACAAAGTCCCTAAATCCTAATTAAAACCTATGTATAGCCGATTCAAGTATCATTATATTAAGTCCGTAGAATGGTTGAGTCATCACCCAAAATAAATTTTTAGCACAAGTCCTCACCTCATGTGTTATAACCTAGAGTTTAGGGTAAATTAATCACCCCTAGAATGGTTTATGTATTGTAATTATCATCGTTGTTAAGTTGATTAATACAAATGGTTTAAATTAATAACTGACACTCAACAGAAGCAGCTCTTGCTTTACTCAGTGGCACTTTCAAGAACCAAGATTTTATCGTATTTCCATAACCACCACATGTGAATCTACAGAACACGTATTGCCAACAGATCAACCGTAGCGTTGAGGTTAAGCAATCTTGTTCTTTTCTCTTTCTTGAGGTTGTAGTGTGTGTGTGGTGGGGAAGATTCTGCCTTCATATAAACATATATTTGATATTCTTAAAACTTTATAGCACGCTTTAATATATATATATATTGACTGAATAATTTTAATTATAAATATAAAAGTATTATAAGGAAATGTGCTTTAATTCAAAGTAGGTATTGTGTAATTAATTTCATTAGCTGGTGACAGGGGTGTGTGTGTATGTATTGAAGGAATAAATGAATGAATAGTGTTTGGAATTAGTCTATTAGAGTAAGAAGTCGTTCATCGACTTTCCTTAACACTACATTTCTCTGTCTTTCACAATAATTTTCGGAGCGTTACTTTAATTTACTCAATCTGTTGTGCTATTCAGTAATATATTATATATAGGTTAAACCAAAATTTCCCATTCAAAATCTTTTTAAAAGGAAGTGCCCGTAAAAAAAAGCTGCTGAGGTAAAGCTATCTATAAAGTAAATATATATATATATATCTACTGTCCAAAAATTGACGAGAAAAAGGTGACAGTTCAATATATCCACCACTCATGAATTGACCACCCAATCAAAGTCTTCCGTGGCCCGTCAACTTGTGTGTTTGTGTGTGTATATAAACAAGAAATCAAAAGAGCCATATATACTACTTTGACTGCTGGGTGGTATCATCACATTGAAGTGATGAAATATAGAGTAATATATAAAACTTTAGTGATAATTATATAACTGATAATTAACATTAACAAATAAGCCAAGTGGGCAAGAAACCCAGTCATTTGTGAGACATGGTTGTGTTTGTGTGTTTTGAGGACGATTATTCCCTTTTCTATGTTGTTTCGTCGTTTCCTTTTGTTTTACCTTCCATGACAGTTTGGCGCACGTGCATGAGTTACTATTTTCCAATAATAAGACCATAGTTTTAAGGTTTATATTAATCCGAACCATGGACCTCATACACTTGGTTCCAAATTCTATATCTTGCTCACTCTCAATTTCAAGTTTTCAACCCATTAATTGTCTATATATAAAGGGCCTGCTTGAAATTTTCAAAATTTTGCAGGCATGTTGTATCAATCTTCTTCGGGAAATGACTTCCACTCCCACTTTGACTAAGTTCAAAAGACTCTAAAGATATTGCTTTTTGGAGAGAATGAGCATTCAAGAGAGCAAGTTGGGTAAGTGATTGGATAGGCCTCTCTTTCCAGTCACACTCAAACATAAATATATGAGACATAATGATTCTCTCTTTTCCGCACAGAAACTGCAATTAATTAAAGAACTGGGAGTAGTATATGTGATTCAACTTGTACTGCTGATGCAATATAATTCTGCAGACCCAGTTTTCATTTATAGAGATATGGTTCTTTGAATCGGAAGCCTATATATATATATATATATATATAAAGTAAATCTAAGCTACTCAACTAGCTTCTCATTAATCTTATGCAATTAGAAGAAGTTAATTCAAAGCAAATCCAAAAGTTAATTTGCAATAATAATACGTACGGCGTTTCTAATTAACTTGCCTATTGTCGTGCTTTAGAAGATATATAAACGTACATAATCTTTATGTGTATCTGGAAAACGTATATAGTGGGGTTCCTCTTTTTTTTTTTTTAAAGAAAAATAAATAAAAAACGGTGATTAGAGGAGAATGGATTAGAAAAATAAGAAAACAAAAGGCAAAGCAAATTATGGGACAATCATTCCGAGTGGGAGATTAACTTTCCTCCGCTCTCATCATATGTGTCATCATACACATTTGCCTCTCTCTCTACTTTAACTTTTCACCGCCTCCCATATAGCATCTTAATTTTTTAATATTCCACCTAAAAAGCATATAATTAAATTGACTGTAAGTCTGTAACGTGTGTGTGGGAGAGAAGGAAGAGAGAGAGAGAGAGAGATCCCATCTTTGCTTATATCAGTTTGTGTTGTTTAGGGCTTGAAGCCATAATTAAGAGGGCCTTGCCTATTCTCTGAGGTTGTCTCTTCTTTCTCTTAAATGAATTCGCCATCATCTCACTAATACTACTTCTCTCGTCATCATCACCTTTAACTCTTACTTTCTGGGTTTCTAAGAACAAGAAGAAACAAAAGCTTTGAGATATTATTATAGATGCTCTTAGAGAAGAAGATGGACGACGGAGAAATCTCAAATATCAGTTTTCCTCAAAACCACCCACCAACCGCCGCATCATCAAACAATAACAATCCTCCTCCGATTCTCAAGAGAAAGAGAAACCTCCCAGGAAACCCTGGTAATTCTATACACACACATATATCTTCTCAATATATAGTTTTCCTTGTATTTTCTCTATTCTTTTTTCATTCGACAGTCCGCTTTGAATATACTCATGTCTATGATCTGTCTAATACATAGACGAGTATTTGAACATATAATCAACTTTATGTGTATGCAGATCCTGAAGCAGAAGTGATAGCACTATCGCCAAAAACTTTAATGGCGACGAACAGATTTCTGTGTGAGATTTGTGGGAAAGGGTTTCAGAGGGATCAAAATCTGCAACTTCATAGACGAGGACACAATCTTCCATGGAAGCTGAAGCAGAGGACAAGCAAAGAAGTGAAAAAGAGAGTGTATGTGTGTCCAGAAAAAAGCTGCGTTCACAATCACCCATCGAGGGCTCTGGGAGATTTGACTGGCATCAAAAAGCACTTTTGCAGAAAGCACGGTGAGAAGAAGTGGAAGTGTGAGAAATGCTCAAAGCGTTACGCTGTTCAGTCTGATTGGAAGGCACACTCCAAAACGTGTGGTACTAAGGAATACAAATGTGACTGTGGCACCATCTTTTCACGGTAATATAATTAATTAATTTATTAATAACTATATATATTTGCATTCATATATATATATAAGTGGTAACTCCTCTTGTGTTTCTCTGAGGAACAATCTGAAACAAGCAATTATAGCTAGGTTGTTTCAGTAAAAAGGACTGAGATTTGCAATCTATATTGCACACGGCCACGAATTGACTTCATCATCATCTGGCTCAGAGACGATAAATCACTTTCATCATATATATAGCGGTAAATATATAATATAATTAATCTTCGAGTCTTTTAAAAAATCATGATGATGAAGTGCAAAGTATCTTTCGTCGACCCGGGTTTAGTAGTGTTTGTGAGTATATATTTTGAAAAAAGATGAAATTTTGAATACACTAGACTAGTTAGCTAGGTCAAATCTAAAGTGTGCGCGTAAATTTTTGCCTATTGTCTCTCTGTGGCTTTAAGGAGTAAAAGCAAGAACGAGTGTTAGTGCAGACAAAGAACTTTGAGATAAGAGCTTTTACACACACACACACGCGCGTATCATCTGTTAATGAAACGACAAAAGCTAGCTCCTATACTTTGGAGTTATCTTCAAAGTTCAAACCTTTCCTAATTATGTGACTATTAGTTTGATATTCTGTTCATTTATTTGACTAAACCTGACCCCTATTATTATTTTTTGTTAAGATTGTTAATATTGGATTTTTGTTTGTGATGGGGCAGGAGGGATAGCTTCATAACACATAGGGCCTTCTGTGATGCCCTAGCAGAAGAGACAGCAAGAGTGAACGCAGCATCAAACATGAGCAACAACATAAGTTACAATAATATAATTGGAGCTGCTACTTCACTAGGACCAAGCAGCAACAACAATATGGCAACCCATTTTCCTTCAATCTTCAAGCCAATTTCAAACACCAATTCCGAGGAAGCAAATAATAATAACCAAACACCTCTTAGAGGACTATCCCTATGGAAGGGTCATCATCATCACCAACAACCTGATCATCAAACAATAATGCCTAGTGACCACCCTGGCCAGTTTGTTTCAAAATCGCAGCAGCTAAATTGGGTGTTTGGGAACAAGCTTATTACAAGTTCTAATTCTTCTTCCTGTTGTCAAGAGCTAGCAAGCACTTCAATTGGAATGATAAGTGTTCCTTCCTTGTATAGCTCCCAACAACAACATCATAATCATCAGACATACCAAACATCATCGTTGGCAAACATGTCGGCGACGGCGCTGTTGCAAAAAGCTGCTCAGATAGGAGCAACCTCGACCACATGTGACCCCACATTTCTGGGGAGCTTAGGGTTGAAATGTAGCAGTCAAGGTGGTCATCAAGAAGAAGATGATCATGGGAGTAACAAGTATAATTATGGGATGTTCGGTTCGGGTTCTGGTTCGGTTCTCACCAATGTTCGTGGTGGTGGTGGAGGAAGTGAACAGACGACAGAGAACACCAACTCAGCAAGTGAAATGTCACAAATGCACCCAGCAAAACGCCCAAGGCAGGTATTACAACGACAGAATGAAGAAGGAGGGCAAACTAGGGATTTCCTTGGTGTTGGTGGTAGTGTGCAAACCATTTGCCACCCTTCATCAATCAATGGATGGGTCTGATTTGATATTCGTTAGGTTTAATATTATTCAAAACTTAATATTATCATCAGACACAGTGCCACACTCCAAAATTACATTCGAAAACTACATTTTTTGTTTTGGCTATGTCACAAATTTCTTTAGTTTTACATAGTGTACGATCAGCTAATGCATGGAATAATAAAACTCGTTCAAAGTGGGGTAAATTAATTAGCTGCAGAGATTTCACTACCTAAAACATCCACTTTAAAGAGTTTTTATTGATCCACTGTACACTGAGCTAGCTTGTACATTGTCTACATCTAAGAAATTACAGTACTTGTTCTTCCATTTTTAAGCCAGCTTACTTTTTAATTTGTTACTTTTTTCTCGGTGAAAGGAAAAGAAAAGATTATAAGAAAAGATAGGACGGCGTTGAGTTGGAGGATAGGGGAATTAAGTGTGTGAAGACTTTGGAGGGAGGAAAAGTCGCAGTAGAATCTCAAGTACTTCATGGAATAAAAATTAAAGTTACAAAGAAAAAGAAACAGCAAGATAGAAATAAGTTTTTTAATCATCTGATCCCTGAATATTTGGTATATATCTTACCCATACTGATATGTTCTTCTCTTTGCCTCTCTATCTCTCTCCTTTATCATCATCTGAAAGTCATATCTAAGGACCACAAAGCATCTTTTAAGTTTTAACCAGATATATGCATAGAACTCGCACGATATTACTTATTCAAGTTAGCACAATTCTCTACTAGTGGTAGTGGAGTGGAGTTACGTGTTTATAAGTTATTTCTATCTTTCTTTGATTTCATCATAAATTATTGGGATAAGTAGCATTCAATATCATGAAGTATTTTTCTAATAGCACCTAATATTCTGAATTCATTTTTTGTGTATTTAGCAACCTAAAATATTTTTCTAATAACAACAAGTATTCTAAAGTAATTTTTGGTATGTCTAACACCTTAAAATACTTGGATCTGGCTTTTTTCCTTTCCTTTTCTCTTTTGCTAGCGTCATTTTCATCCTTCATAACCATTGAATCAAAATCTAATAGTTCACGTTTAATATTTCCTTCCCATCCTTTTCTCCATTTCCTTCTCTCCATTGTAATAATATCTTTATAAAATATTAAATGTGAACCATTAGATTTTAATCTAATGGTCATAAAGGGGAAAAGATCGGCAACGGATGGGAAAAGAAATGAAAAGAAGTCATGTCCTAAATACTTTTCCAGTAGCACTCAATATCTTAAATTTAGGATGCTTGCTGCTACTTGGGAAAAATACTTAAAGCAAGGCAGCAGCAACAAAACATTAACCCACTAAATGGGGTCGGCTATATAGATCGCCTAACGTCATTATACTATGTCGAAAATCAAATCTTTAGATAGATTATTAACCAAAAGATCTTACTCTATAACCTCGATGAGTGTTCAGTTCAGTCTTCCTCGGACTCTTTTTAGAAGGCTCCATACTGCTTGATCAACCCTCCTCATCGACACACTCAATGCTTTTCTTTGAACATATCCAAACCACCTCGCTCATCAAATGACTTAAGGGGCAAAATTGCATAAAAAATTACCTTAAGATACCAAGTACTACTGAAAAAATACTTCAGAGTGCTGACAACAGCTGCACACTTAAATTATCTTAGAGTATGGGACTTGTATATTTGAGTGCTTGCTTATATATGGTGGAAGAAGAAGAGTTAAGTTGTAAGAAAACTAATGAAGTGGGGTAGGGGGAAAACAAGGAGGAATAGAGAGGAGGGAGTGAAGAATGCATATTCTTTTGAATCTTGAAAGCTGACTACTTTTTGGTAAAAATGGGAGCTTTAGTGAAAGGGGAATGAAATTGTGGAGTAGTGGGAGCAAAAAGGAAAGCAAAGTAAGAACGGCTTTTGGACTCCATTATTGCTCTGTTTTGCGCATCTCTGTGTTGTGCCTTCTTGTAACTTGTCTTTTCAATCTCTCCTGTATGCACCTTCATGGCCGAATTCCTTTTTTCCCCTTTACTACCTTTTCTTTTTCCAATCACAAAAAGTTTGATTCTAGCTTTTTTGCCATACGACTTTTACGTTAATTAAATTAAAAACATACTAATGAGTAAGCTTTTTTCATGTTCATTCTCTCATATCCAACAAATGCATATTCCTGAGTGGCTAGTATTTCGAGATTGGCTATCTTTCTGAGACATGTCAAAAAATGGATATTCTCTCAGAAAATGCACATGCACCGCTCTGAATTCTCATTTAATGATCAATTCCTCTCCAATTCATTTATGTCTAGCCCACTGTCTTTTTGCATTTAAGATTGTTTTATGCTAGTTCCTACAACTAATAAACATCGAAAATGCATGCCTCTTGTTAGTCTTTAAGAAGTGACTTTATTGCGTGTGAGACTAAACATGTGAGAAAAATTTTGTATTGTTTAAATAAAAGTGCTGCTAACATCTTACTCTAAATAAATACTATCGATCTTTAATATAAGATATCTTTCGTAAATACCAAAGGTAGCATGATAGTTTGTGAATTCACTTGATCAGTAGTATTCAGTTTGTGGCTATGTATATAATATATATGCGGGCTTTATATATATATATATATATGAGCTAGCATGTAATTAAAGTACAATTAACAAGGTAAAGAAACTGATGAGTCGAGGAGAGATTTGAAAGCGAAATAATGAGATACGGATGAAAGAGAGAACAGTGAAAGAGAGAACAAAAAAGAGGAGTGGAGTGAATGCAATACAATAATAAAAGAAGACAGATATATTCCCATGTCTAAGACTGCCGTACTATATATCTTTGATCTTGTTTACCCTTTTGGTTACATCACGGCGTGCTCTGTGGGACACCATCCCTAAATTTCACCTTCACCTTCTTGTTTAAGTTTGATCACCACAACATTCACTTCATAAGATATCTTAAATAGTGTTATTTATTGATGTTATGTCAATTGAACCAGACATTGAATCGGTTAAAGCACTGGCTCATAGGTCAATAGTTAGATTATAATCGAATTGTGGCTAACCGATTATTAACAAAATATTAAAATAATACAAAAACAATTATCTATAACAATAATAATAATAATTAAATTTAAATACAAGTAAATAATATGTAGTTACAAAAAGAATATCCATCAATACTTCATACTATTATTGCAAATATATATTTATTTTTTTGGTAAAATGATCAGATTTTCATTAATAAAGTATGCTTACAGTCTTACAGATACGGAAATGCTGAACATAAATTAGAAGACATAAACAAAGGATTAGTCTTATGATCCAGATAATTAAACAAGGATATATATTTTTGTAATTTATAATTTTAGAATACATTACTTAATTTTGTCTATTTGTCCATTATTCTTTGTTTCTCAATGCATAATTAGATACCAAAATGCATAAATTCTAACCTAAAACATTAATAAATTAACTTTTCTAAAAAAAAAATGCGCCCAGTTCCTAATCGGTTCAACTCTTGTCTTGCTAGTTAACTCTCCCCTCCTGGTTCTTCCTCAACTCCGAACTAGACCCAAGACTGATTCAACCAGTCGGTTCGATCAAGCTAAGGTCTCAAAATAATGTTATTTATTAAAGTTATAAAAAGCTAACTAATTCATTAGTTGATAGGAGACATAAAAGACGAATTTATTGACCTCAAAGATAAAAAGATGAATTGGACTTATGTACAGACATTTCTTTTCGCTAGTGGTGTAGTCTAGCACGCATGGTTTCTGTAGTCTTATTACACCCATTAGACTTTGAGAAATCATACCAAAATATTGTTTGAGGGAAAAAAAATAACCGTTTGCAAAGCTCAGCTCATGAATTAGAATAATATTCAAGTGAAATCCCATAATTTGTTACTTTAGATGAACCATATTTTCCCCCCAACTTTCTCATGTATATCCCCCTGATTTATTTTGAATCATTGCTGGGGCTTGAATAGAATATGGTTTTCTCAAAAAATTTCAT
Source organism: Inga leiocalycina (assembly GCA_963242795.1). Lineage (NCBI taxonomy): Eukaryota > Viridiplantae > Streptophyta > Magnoliopsida > Fabales > Fabaceae > Inga > Inga leiocalycina. Next base: position 56,724,322 of record OY725329.1, read on the forward strand.
TGAATAGAAATTTTTTTCCCTTCAGATGATTGTATTAATAAATTTCACAGACTAATTCTTTTTTTTTTAAATTCTTTTGTTAATTCTATTTATATTTATATATAGTATTTGGAATTGATCAAAAAATATATAGTATTTGGACAAATTTCAGCTATTTTTGGGACAATGTATTCTTCTTGTTCGCTTGTCACCCTTTTAGGATAATGCTCAAGAAATAAGATAGATAGAATTCACTTATGAGGTTAAGCCTTATGGAAGAGGTTAATTCCTCACAGTAGCGAACTAAAGTTTAAATTTCGGTTGGAAGAGACGTCTCAAACATGATTGTCTCTAATAGAAGAATAGTTGTACCTAATCTCTCAGAGAGAGAGAGAGAGAGAGAGAGAGAGAGAGAGCATTTTGAGTCTGGTCCAAAAATAGGCTCTGTAATTGGGCCTTAAATGGGCCTTCTACATCAAACATCCCAATGAACACAGACCCCGAATCCAGAATAACGGAAAAGAGGGGAGAGTGTGAGAGAGAGAGAGCGAACAGTATGAAGTTCACCGACTCGCCGGTGATCGAGCTCCCCGTCCGCGGTTCCGTCCTGTCTCTCCAGCAAGATAACGGCTCCATGCACGTCGGAACCTCCGTTTGGCCTTGTTCTCTCGTCCTCGTCAAATTCGTCGAACGCTGGGCCCCACGCCTTCCCTCCGATTCAGACCTCAACACTTCCAACCCTTACTCCGACCTCCTCGATTTCAGATCCAAACGGGCCGTTGAAATCGGCACCGGATGCGGCGTTGCCGGCATGGGCCTCTACCTCCTGGGCCTCACCGATATCGTCGTCACTGACATAGCTCCTGTCATGCCCGCACTCAAACGAAACCTCAAAATCAACAAGCCTGTCCTTGGCAAGAACCTCAAGTATTCGACTCTTTATTGGAACAATTCCGATCAAATCAAAGCTCTTAATCCACCCTTCGACTTCGTCATCGCTACCGACGTCGTTTACATTGAAGAATCCGTCGGTCAACTGGTCTCCGCCATGGAGGCCCTTCTCGCCGATAACGGCGTCGTTTTGCTTGGTTACCAGTTAAGGTCCCCTGAAGCACACAAGCTTTTCTGGGAATTGTGTGAGGAAGTGTTTGCGATCGATAAAGTTCCTCATGACCATCTTCATCCTGAGTATGCTTATGAGGAGGCCGACGTTTATGTACTGAGGAAGAAGAGAAAACAATAATAGGAAGTATTATTGGTAATGTTTTTTCGTAGCCTTGTAGGTTCTCTGTGCAAAGTTCTGTAATGTTCATGGTTTAGCTTCAAGTGCTTAATTTCCTCGCACTTACACAATGTTACTTGATGCCCGTTGGGATTTCTGTTTGTTTGTTGTTATACTTGATGCTTTATTTCGATCAATCAGATTAGTTTATATTGGATGGTTAAACTTTATGTCAGGATATGAGTTTAGATTGATTGTTTCTTACATCTAATAGTGTACATTTCAACATTTTAATTCTTGAATTGAATCGAATCTGATGTTGAAATTTGAATGGAGTAGTTGATGAGAAATTCATATAAGGAAATTGACTCAAGTTTGTGGCGTGTTGATCAATTTCTCAGGTGAGTGTTTTGAAAAATCCATACTTTGCCACCTATCCAAAAGGTTATGGTGTTCCTCATCAAAGTCAGGTGTAGGAGATCTGCTTCTTTGTCGGTCTTTTATGTGAATATATAAACCAGTTAAAAATTGAACTGATGAACCTGGACTTTGACATGAATGTTATATTAAAATAACATCTGAACATTTTGGATTCTGTTTGAATTGGTTAAAATATATTGTCAACCTTGGATTGTAGTTGGGAACTGATAATGTCAAAACAAGCGATTACATGTTGTCGATAAGCTGATAGTCAGGCAAGGTGAAACCACACACACCTAGGCCTCTTTACATGTATGGAACTTTTTGGGAATTACTAGAAACATTTTGATTGTGTACCATGAAAGAGATGCTGGGATTTTCTCATGAGGAATTGCTGCGCATCAAGTTTTCCCCGGGTAAAAGGCAGTTTTTCAATTCAAGGATGTTGGTTGCCCTAATAAAAGGCTTTGAACTATATATCTGGGAAATCTCAAATTCAGGGCTAACCTTAAGGCTCTGTTTGGTTCGTTGGAGGGGAGGGTAGGCATTTTATTAGAGGGAAGGGGAGGAGATAGGAGGGATTTTAATATTATTTTGTTTGAATTGATAAGAAGGAAGGGGAGATTTTAATGTTATTTTATTTGGTTCAGGAGGGAAGGGGAAGGAAATTATTTTCACATGGACAACTTAAAATAACAGTCCAATAAACAATTAATGAGTTACGTAGAAGTTGTTCTTACAAAGAATTTGCCAATAACCTCTGAGAAAATGTCTTATAGTGCAGAGTTATCGTTGCCTAAAATTGAAGCTAACTGGTTTCTAGGTTTGAGGAATCTATTGGTGAATGAATAATTTTCTACACTGCTCTTGAACCAGATGATCTGTATGGTGGGTCCAATTGATTTGGGTGTTGTGGCCGATGAGACGGGAGAATCCAGATCACGAATCTACAAGAGGAACTCAATTATAAAACTTAGGAGATTAATTTCACTGTGCAATGTTTCAGTGTTTGAAACAACTTGGAACAAAAGAAGAAACTGAGCGAAGGACGAGATGATGATGGGTCAATTTATGATAATTGGATTATAATAAATTAATTAATATCTAGTTAGACTATTTTGTATCTTCTTAATGTAAAATATACAATTATTACAATTATCCAAGGACTTTAATAATATTCTTGAAACTTGGACCCAAAGTTTCAAAAGTGAAAATGGCATGTCATCTGTAGCTGAAGACTGCTTGAGGTGCAAACAGTTTTAGATTGATGTTTAGTCCTCACCCAAAACAGGGACTTGATGACGTTAATATTTCTTCTGACACTCTATGTCTTGAGAAGATTATACATTGTTCAGATTATGCACGACAGAAATATATTTTAACAAATAACAATGACTTAATTTAATATTATTGCACTTTCTTCATAATTAACAGTAAGCATCATAATATACAGTCATAGGGATTGAAATCTGACATGTAAGAAAACAAGAACCGATTTCAACCCAGATTATATATACTTACAGAACTTATAAACTAAAAATTTACCAAACTCATTTCTTCAGTGTGAGATTAGATACTTATATGTATGATTATGTCATCTTCTCCTCTCATACCCAAGCCATTTTTTCCACTCAAGCAATGAAAGGAGAATCATCATCATCATCATCATGAAGTGGAAAATGAGAAGATCTTTGCTTGATCAAATGATAAGAAGGCAGAGTTATAGAACTGAAGGAACCCATTGTTATTGTTGTTGTGATTATCATGAAGATGAAGATGATGAGTTTTGAGAAGTGAAGAACCACAATGTCTGGGCTGTGTCTGATAGAAAACCTTGGAGACGACGAGCTCGCCTTCCTTCTCCTCCTGGTGGGATCCGAGGTGGTACTGATGCATCACCCAGTTTGTCTTCTCAGGCTTCCTCTGTTTTCCATAGTTGGCATAAAGTACGAGGATCTTCTTGTAGCCTTTCAACTTTCCATGTATGAACACTGGCCTTGTCTTTCCTGTTTTGAGCCACCTTGTCTCACTCCCTCCTTCTGTTTCTTCTGAGTTTAGTACCTTTCTCCTTTTTCTTGTCCCTGTTGTGTATGCTTTTGATGGCCTGTGAAAGAAATGGCGTATTAGGCCATCTTTCCTAACTCCTGCACCCACCCACCACACATTCACATATATAGAATCATCACTTTTCATGTTAATTTATTGTTGTTCTTATAAAATCAGTATGTTCCTCAATGAAATATAACACTACCTCCTATCTTTAGTTCAGTTTCTTGACTTTCTTCATACTCGATCTTGCGATTTGTTTAGTATATTATCAAACTAAAACTCATGTTTTACTTTCAAATTCAATGCTACCAAAAATATAATTAATGTGGTGACTACCCCACACACACACGTGTATAATATACATATACGCACTGAACAGTAAAGAGTTTGATTTTGTAGCATCAAGCATATTAGTAGTATAAGCCAAATTAATTGTTGGAGAATTATGAAAATTGATATTATTCGTATCAATACAGGAGCATTCATTTTCTAGTGTGAATTAATATCGATCTTTAGTGTGAATTGAAATTTCCATGAAGGGAAACTTGAAGAGAAATAGGTTTATTATTGAAGCTTTTATACACTCATATATCGATTAAAAATATGATAGTATGGTATATAAAAATAAATGGCATGGAATGATGCGTGCACTTTGAACCCAAAATTAAAGTTTAGATTTAGTTAAACTAAAATCATCCTAATATCATGTTATATATAGTTAAAACTCAATAGCATTTTCCAAAAACCACAAACGTTCACATATAGTGACATACTGGCATTGTTGAAGGGAATATTATAAAAATAGTGTGTGTATAAATACATGCACCAATACCCTTAATTTATTACTAATGCGTATAGTGGTCACATGTGTTCTGAAGTGACTATAATGGTAATTGTTGGACCTTGGGTCCCTTCTCCCTTAATTTAAAAATTCTTGAACTTTAAAAGTAAGAGTATTTTCTTATTTCTAAGCTATTTATTTTATGCGAGAAACAAATTAAGAATCTTTCAGACAATGATAAATTTTGATTATTATTATTATTATTATTTGTTAAGTATAAGCATCTTTATATTAAAGGTAGTCCTATTTGAGGTACTGTCGAATATTAAATGTGTGCACCTCTTTTAACAAGAATTCAAACTATAATTTATCACGTTGTAAAGGATTAACCTCTTCCATTATATTCTAACCCATTGGTTTAAATTTGATGTTATGTTGCCACATTTGAGGTCCTTGTAAAGTGAGGCCTTTTATCTCTCTCTCTCTGTTTTTTTTTTTCGGTGCAAGAGGCATTTTTGTTTCCTTTCCTAAGGTCACTGTTTAAACATTGGGTCTTAAAAAACCAAAACCCAACCTCAAAATCTTCAGACCCAAAAAAGAGCTCAAACTTTCTTTCCACCATCGGATGAATAAAAATTCTTGAAAAGTATTAATACCCCGGTCTTTATTATTAAGTATTAACGCATCAGGTGTGTTTTTTTCGGACGAAAGTGTATTTCATAACATAGCATATTTTATCAAAAATATTAAATTTTCATCTAAGACCCTTTACTAATTATAAAAATTTCTAACTAATTAAACAGGCTCTTCTTTTAATAAGAGTAATCTTGAGATTTTTCAAACAAAAAAATAATTTTAACTAATTATATTGATTTAGTAAAATTGTTAACATGTGCCTTTACTGAATTATGTTGTCCTGGAAAATACTTAAACATATCCCCCCTCTTCCATAAAACTCTTTCTTTTTGTTAGAGCCTCTTCCACAAGGGGTTGTTTGGTACAATGGAGGGGGAGTGAAAATTTTTATGATTTGAATTTAAAAAATTTCAAAAGTGAGGTTAAAAAATTTTTTTAATTAATTTTTCTTACTCTTTTATTTTACATCTTATCCTTATTAAAATTTCATGACCCCACTTTTAAAATTTTTTTAAATCTAACTCTTACAAATTTCCCCTCCCCTCCATTTCCCTCCTGCCAAACAAACCCTAGGACATATTGCTTTCCTATACTTAATACTAACTCCAATCTTTAATATAAGAATTATTTGACTTTTTGAAGGGAGATTTAAAGGTATAATTAAATTATATATCAGTTTATAAATCAACCAAATTAATTTAAAGAAAAACCATAAAAAAATACTTCAATATAACTTATTTAGCTTCTTTAATTTTTCTTAAAAAAAACTCAACTGACTATTTATATTATTGGATTTTATATTATTGGATGGAGTATAATATTAAAGATTTGAAAGTAAATCATTTTTAATCACCTCAATAGAAGAAGAAATTGAAATATACACTCTTTTTAGGTTTAAGGTGCAGATTTACTAATTAAGTTAAAGCAAGGGGCGTAAGACATAATTATATTTTAAAAAGGGTAAAAATACACATAAGGAATTAAAAATGAATCATCCACCACAATCTCGTAAATTTGCTTATAATGTCCGTTAGATGTAATTGCAAATTGTCTATGTGGCATTTAAGGAGATAAAACGTAGCAATGAGAGGATTGAGTAGATTTATTAAAGAGGAAACATAACTCTCTGCAACTTGATTTACTCGACTCTGAGAAGCAGCGACAAAGTATACCTGGAAGAGGAATAAAGACCAAAGCCATAGAGGAGCTGAAGTGAGGTTGAAGAACAACGTTGATGGCTGGATCTTCATTGTCGTCTACGGGAAGATGCAGACAGAGGGTTGTGTTGCTGCGACAACCCAGTCACGAGGATAATTATGAAAGTCCGAAAAGGCATTATTGTCACAAATTGGAGGCGTCGCGACGGACGTTTTATTTTCTTAAATACCACATAGACAATTTACAATTACATCTAACGAACGCTATGAGCAAGTTAACGGGTTTGTGGTGGATATTCCATTTTTAATTCCTTATGTGTATTTTTTGTCCCTTTTAAAATATAATAACCCTTTACTTAAAACTTTATTGGTAAATCTATACCTCAACCCCCTCTTTTTATTCATTATATAGTTTCTTTCCTGAATTTCTGAGTAACGCATGTGGTGAGTGTGGCACAGAGAACGTACCTTCATGAAATCAATCCCCTCCTTCCTCCAATCTCAATTTCAATGGCCTCATGACGTTGCAGATGCCGTTGCTCCTGTCCTTGAAATTAATTAATCCCCGCTAAAATTTTATATATTTTATTCTTGTTTCAAAAAAGGCTCTGATAAAGAGTTAAAAGACAATGTTTTTTTATCAAACATAAAGACAATGTTTCACGTTTTAATAAAAACAGAGAGAGACATGGACCTAATTGTATAATCACATAAATTATTCAAAATTATCTCACCAACCTAGAGTAGTGACAGCAGAAGAATCGAGAGGGAGAGCAACCGAACCAATTTTATATTATACATTATATAATGGAAATAGACGGCAGCAGGAGTTGCCATTTGTGGTTGCACCTACATAACTTCCTCTCTACATGATTCCATTGGCGTCAAGCTAAATACTTACTTTTCTGCTAAATATAATAACAACACACAACTTTATACCAATTGATTCCAACACTTGATTTTTTCATCCACAGCTCCCCAAGTCTTCTACTGCAATAGATCTTCAGCAAAATGGAAAATTTGAACGTCACTGTGATTTTGAGGCATGTAGATTAGACTATGCTACCCTGATCACGTACTTCCTCGTGATAATAAGGGGACAGTTTTCCGTCCCTCTTCACACTTCTGGACTTGGGACCTCCAGAAGCTTCCTGTAGCATTTTTACCACTCGACGCATCGAAGGTCGTGTTATAGGAAGACTGCTTGTGCACATAAGCCCTATACTGAGTACCTTGCTGATTTGTTCTTCGTGTTTTGAATCCAGACATGGATCAATCACTTGCTCTATTCCTTTCTTGTCCAATGTTTTGGAAACCCATTTCACCAAATCTTCTTCTCCATACTCTGAATCAACGGCGGGTTTTCCGGTGACCAGTTCAAGAATAACCACGCCAAAACTATATATATCACTTTTTTCATTCACCCGAAGAGTATAGGCATACTCTGTAGCAGATCAAACCATAACAGATATCATCAATGAATGAAGCATAATCTATAAGAACAGAACATAAAAGGAATCATAAATTCAGATTGAGAATTCAGCCTAACAATGTGAAGATGTGTAAACTAAGATTACAAACCTGGGGCAATGTAACCATAAGATCCGGCAATGACAGACATGCATTCTCCGCCTTGGCTGACTCCTCTAAACATTTTGGCCACCCCAAAATCCGCAACTTTTGCCCCGAACTCTCCATCTAGCAATATATTGTTAGACTTCACGTCCCTGTGAACAATTGGTGGGACACAATCGTGGTGCAAATAAGAAAGTCCCTCAGCAGCATCAATGGCAATCTTATATCTGGTTGGCCAATCTAACAAGCTTTTCTTGCTACCGTGAAGTATGTCAGCCAAGCTTCCATTTGGCATATATTCATAGACTAGAAGCTTGCTATCCCCTGTGTTGCAGCAACACCATAGCCTTACAATATTCTTGTGTCTGATCTTTCCCAGTGTCTCAACTTCAACTTCGAATTCATCTTTATCAGGATCAACACTTTCATCTTCTTTCTTAGTTGCCCTCCAGAGTTTCTTCACTGCCACTATCTCGCCATTGCTAAGCACTACTTTGTAGACCCTTCCAGATGCTCCGCTCCCAATTACGTTATCTTCACTCAGCAATTTAACAATCTCAAGCTCGCTGAATCCATACCTGTGAAATGACCTCCACTTTGAGATGTTAAGTCCTTTTCTCAACTTCTTTAAGTTTCGGTATTTGAAGTAAAACCATGCAACCCCGACAAAAAATACGATACCAGCAAGTACAAATATTGACCGGAAAAGCCACAGATTCCTCAGGTTCTTACTTTCACCATAGTTTGGACAAAGTCCATAGAGATTACCACAAAGGCCTTGATTCCCTATGAAACTCTTTCTGTAATTCTCATTATCATAAAGAAAAGGAATGCTCCCAGAAAGATGATTGTATGACAAATTCAGTGAATTGAGCTTCAAATTTTGCAACTGGAGTGGAATTTCACCACATAACTGATTGCTTGAAAGATCAAGATAATTGAGCACGGGCAAGCTCCCTATTTCCTCTGGAATATTCCCATCAAGCATATTGTTTGCCAAGTTAAGCTCATTGAGCTTATTCAATTCACTAAGTTCTCCAGGAATTGTTCCGGAAAATTTATTGTCACTGAGATCAAGCGTTCCCAACTGGCTCAGCTTGACTATACTGGCCGAAATCTGACCAGAGAATGTATTATGGCTGCCATCAAATTCAACAAGATTATTCAACGACCCAATCTCATCAGGTATCGAACCAGAAAATTGGTTGTTCGAAATTAACAACTGTGACAGATTACGAGCAACAGTTATTTTGCTGGAAATTTGCCCAGATAGCGAATTATGAACAACGTCCAGAAAATACACATGAGGTAGACCCCAGAGAGCATCAGGAACTATGCCTGAGAGATTGTTATTCCTCAGTCGTACCCTGTTTAAGCTCGTGCAATCTCCCAGACTCTGAGGAATTTTCCCAGAAAATGAATTGGAGATCAAAACCAGGACTACCAACTCGCCTCCTTCACACAAAGTTTCCGGTATTTCACCATAAAATTGATTGTACGAAACATCAAGAGTCATGAGCTTCGAATTATTACCAAGAGCTCTTGGCAACCTCCCTGTGAGCGTATTATTATACAATTTGAGCTCCTGCAAATTCGGAGAAAGAGCTATGCTCTCTGGTAAAGGCCCAACAAGTTGATTGTCGTTCAAATTAAGAGATTCGAGCTCCAACCGGCACAACTCGTCAGGTATCGTCCCAGTCAACATGTTCATCGACGCATCGAAGCGTCTCAGATTTGTCAACTTTGACATTCCAACGGGTAACTTGCCGGAGAGTGAGTTCTGATAAAGCTCAACTTGAACGAGGCTCTTCATCCCCACAATAAATTCCGGAATAGACCCATTGAGTCCATTTATGGACAAATCCAGGTTCCAGAGCCGAGTGAGATGACTCAACGATGCCGGAATCGAACCAACAAGGTTACAAGAAGCGAGCCATAGTACCTCGATGTTCTTCAGGTTACCAAATTCAACCGGTATAGGACTCGGAGCAAAGGGGTTATAAGCAAGTCGAAGAACTCTGAGGGAAGAAATGTTACCCAGAGAACTCGCTATTGTCCCGTTGAGCAGATTCGAAAAGAGCTCAAGAGATTCGAGCCGCTGGAACTGACCAAAAGACACCGGAATATCGCCGGAGAAGTTATTGAAAGAGAGGTCCAGATGCCGTAGACTTGAAATTTGCGAGAGCGTGTCCGGGATGGGACCCACGAGGGCGTTCGCAGAGAGATTGAGAAACTGAAGATTGCTACAGTTGGAGATATCGGCGGGAAGAGAAGAGCTGATCCAGTTGTTGGCGAAGGAGATGGATGTGAGAGAAGGGAGGCGGCAAAGGATGGTGGGGAATGGTCCCTCAAGCTGCGCGTTGGAAAGGTCGAGAGAAGTGACGTCGCCGGAGTGAACGTCGCAGGTGACGCCGGACCAGTTGCAGGGGGTGGCGTCGCGGAGGTTCCAGTTTGAAAGAAGAGCATTGTGGGGATTGGAGAGTTGAAGCTTGGCCTCGTGAAGGAAGAGACCGTCTTGAGTTAGAGAGAGAGTAGAGGGAGGAGAGAGAAAGAGAAGGAGGAGGAGGAGGAGCATGGTGGGACGACAGAGAGGCGCTTCTTCGCGTCTAGCTAACTAGCTTCAAGCGCAAAGTGGGAGGGATTTGAAGAGAACAGAATCTCATACCCATGAATTTTTTGGAATTTTGGATAATATTTTGACCTGTAAACTTTTTTGGATGTCTTATTATTTTAATTTTATTTGATAAATGGGTATTTTACGAAATTTTTATATATTTTTGGATCATTCAAATCTAGAGCATCACCATTCACCAATGCATGCCGAGATGGGAGAGAAAAAAACAAGAGTAGATGCCATTTCTGTCCCTTTTTTGTTTTTTCTCAGGGGTGGGGAAAAATATGAAAGAGAGTTTTTTTTAAAAAAAAAAGATGTACTAATAGCAGGGTTGTGGAATTTTTTTAAAAAAATTAATTTTTCTTTTAAAATTTTATACTATAAACCTAAAATCTTCAATTTCTCATCGGTTTAGTCCCGGTTTAGCTCTGGTTTAGCATCACCACTGACCCTTAACCCAGTACCTTGACCGGTTCAATACCCGGTCCGGGTTTTAATACCTTGACTAAGAGAGTTGTGTATTTGCGGGATAGGGGTGTGTTTTTCGCATTACTGTGAAATTCGCGCGTTTAACTCTTTTGAGTTTATCGGTTTTACCTTTATAACTTACACAATCTAGTCTAACATTGCAGCTCTTAGACTCGTACAAGTTGAAAATTTGGTTAAGCTTGTGAGTTTACACGAGTTTATTGTTTTTATGTTTCTGGCTTATAAAATCGTATAAACTCATTTTTAAATCAATACTAGCCTTTTCATTTTGATCATGATTAATGGCTTTATATATGAATTTTATATAATTTTTTTGTTAAGTATGATAAATTATAAATGGAGAATTCTAATTAAATCTAACTAGAATACCAAAATCCATATTTGGGTTGAGCCTATGCTTAATACTTTCGACAAATTCTTAATAAAGCCGAAATGACTAATTAGAAATTTTAGAATCTTATAAATATACCTCAATGACCTCCAAAGACCCACAAGCCATCTCACTTTTTTAAGCTACCTCTTTTTTTCCCCCAAATTCCTTTGTCAAATAAAGTTGAGTTAGAGAAAAATACAGTTTAGCCTCTTCAAACTTAAATCTTAAATGAACCCTTCAACTTTAAGGGCCTCTTTGGTTAGAGGGGAGGGGATGGGGGATGAAAAATGAGCCCCTCCCCTTATTTGGTATGTAAAATTGGAGGGGAGGGGCCTAAAAAAGGGGATCAAATTCCCTCCCATCCCCTCAAATTGGTTCCCTCCAAATTGGGAGGTTTTGGAGAGAGCTAAAAATTTAAGATTAATTTACCCCCATGATCTTTTCATATTCTCAATTATACCCTGAGTCAAAAATGAAAACATTACTTTGTTCACCCATATCCAGTGTTTCTCGTCGTTAGTTATGCGTGTGTAAAATAGGGAAAATGCGTGTGTGGCCAAGAACATACTCCATTTTTCTGTATTCTTCAGGTCTGTATGCTTACCCAAATGCAAGCACATGCACAAACACTTTAGTTATGTGTGTGCATGCGTGTGTAAAATAGGGAAAATTTAGTCATACAAATGAAAGGATATGGCTTCTAAATTATACAACTCTTATTCAAACTAAACTTAATTACTTTCCATTGGCTGTAGGAGTACGCTCAATAGCTTTTCATCCCTATGAATATAAAGTTATAAATTTATTCCCTTCCCTCAACATAACCATCTATTCCAAAAAAAATTTTGTTGCCATTTTGCACCTAATTAAACATTGCCACTTAGAAACAGTTTTTTAAAGTTTTTCTATCATTTTTTTTCAATAGAAGGAATTTTCCATTTAATTTAACATGATAATTGCTGGAATATTCATATAACGAGAAATTAAGTTGGGGGGAATTGAAAACTATTTCCATTTTATATCTTCATCTTTTTTTTATAAATTATATAATTTATATTGAGGTGTAAACTAATTTAAATCATTTATATAAGGAAAAATATACAAACTAATGTTTAAGGGTAAAATAGTAAATTATATATTATCTCTCATCCTCTCTCCTCTTAAACCAAACAAATGATCATTAAAAAACCTTTCCCTTCATCACCCTCCAACCAAACCAAATAAGGTGCTTATCTATCCTCTCCTCCCATTCCATCCTCTCCCTTTGAACCAAACAGACCCTTAAACAGAACACAAACCCAATTCCAAAAAAAGGGCCAAAACTTTGCTTTTTAGCTTTCAAGAGAACAAAACACAAACCTAATAAGTCGGCAAAATGGCAGAAGCAGAGTAGCCACTGAATGATTTGAATAAATTATCGTAGTCGTGAAATCAATGGAAGGATAATGATGGCGCAAGAAATGCAGTGAGCTTCAAAATTGCCTCTCTTACCCCATTCTGAATCTCTTCAATTTAACAAATTCGAAAACTGTTATCTCTCTTACAATGAGTTTTTTGGTGAGTCGAGGGAAATGAGTTTCTCTAGAGGTGAGAAGTCTAAGTGGTTATTTGGATTAGCGGTAGAAACTGCTTTTATAACATGATTTACGATATACGAGGTAAGTATGTGAGAGGAGTTTTGTCTCGATTTATGTGAACATACTTCTCAAACACTAAGTGCTCGTTTAGGATAGCTTATTTTTGGGTAATAAGTGCTTATAAATCGTGATTTACGATATACGAGGTAAGTATGTGAGAGGAGTTTTATCTCGACTTACCTAATAAGTGCTTGTTCTTAAAAAATAAGCTAATCCAAACATAGACTAACTCAAACAAGCCCTAACTAGTTTGTGGGGCATGAAAGAGTATGTATCTTAAGGTAGGGCGCAAATTCTTCTAAGGTGTCCAGGTAATTTTACAAAATTCAAAAATATCTAATTAGTCCTTTCAGCCTTATTAAGAAAGGTCAAGGTGCATTTTGACCCTAGAACTTTTCCAAAATGAGCGATTTTATCTTGGAAGTTTTTAACGTTGCAATTTCGCCTTGAAACTCTCAATTTATTAGCATTGTGGACCTATGTTGATGGAGAGCTAACGTTTACCGTTACTATTACACCCTAGCAACAACAAAACACAGTGGCAAGTTAAGTGGCAGAAACGCGGTGGCAAAGTGATGATGTGTAATAGACAAGTGTTATATACATGAAGGAGAGAAGGATTAAAATTAAAAAACTTGTAAACTCTAACAAACCCAATCGTGAATCAGAAACTTGGAGTCCCAAGAAGCTATTCAAATGAAAATTGTCTGCTAGGGCAAAGCGGTGAATCGGGAAGTAAGGCATTTGAGTTGGGAATCTTATATGACTGTGGAAAAGATGAGAGAGATAAGAGTTCGAGGCACAAAAACAAAGCCTACAGTGTAATCGCATTAAAGCAAGTTTGGAATCTTAAATTTCTTGCTGAATGTCGATGGTGTCTACTAGTTTGGTTTATTTATTCTTGTCCATAGTGTAATAGCATTATATACCTTTTGTCTATTGTGGGTTAATTTTAGTTTCCATTGTTTATAACTTTATTTATTAAAGGTTTAGGTGAGATGTCGGTGGATGGGGAAAGGTTGTCGTGGTCCTAAAGGTGGACCCAGCGAGGGTGGAAAAGGCTGTCTTGATAGTGACTTGTATTTGGATAAGATATTCAATGAATTTAGAGGTTTAAAGAGAGGGATTGATGAGAATTGCGATGAAGCTGAAGCTGATGATGTGGATGAATCTAGGTTTGTTCATTTAACAGACACAACAAGAGAGTATATGAATGTGCACAGTGTATTTAATGTGAATAAGGTTGGGAGACATGTTGAAGTGGAATTAAGTGCAGTTAGGCATGATAATGGAGAGAATGATGGTGCAACAACATGCAGATGTTGAAACTATATTTTCTATCCCTAATAAGAGAGCTATAAGGATGACATTGAGCAACTTTGCTATTTCAAATAGTAATAAGCCTCGACAAAAACAAATTCAAACTGATGCAAGATCTAAACTAGCTCCTTCTGACTTGCCATTCACACCACCCGAGCTCATGTGGATGAGGCATCAAGCAATCACCACTTCATAGCTTCTGGCACACAAGGAGTCAATGATTGCTTCCACTAGTCGAACCAAGGCCTCAGTGAGGAAGGGCAGGGGATAAATGGTATTAGATTGGTTACATTAGTTATATTATTAGCCATGTATTTTGATATTCTGACCATATGTGATATTTTGTAATGATGGCCAATTAGGACTTGTATTAGGTTCAATAATTAGGTTAATTGTCTTTTGTCCATGATCTTTTGTAGTTGGTGATTAGGTTTATTGTCTTTTATATTATTTCAGACAATGTATTATTCATAACAAATTTTAGTTTCAATTGCAATTCTTTTCTCCATTCCAAATGTTTTTCAATTGCAATTCTTTTCTTCACATTCTTAATCACGCAGGTTCAACTCTGCTAAATTCATAATTGCACAAATTCGTTTGTCTCACAGTACTATCTTTGTTTCATATGGAAATAGTAGAACACAGGCACCTGAAATGGTAAACAACACATCATGCCTTTGGTTGTCCTAAGCATGAAGATCCAATATAGTTCCATAGGGTTTTACAAGACTCCATTTGTTCTTTATGTAGGGATTTAGGCTATCAAACAATTATCCCCCTTTCATAACCCATTGAAAGAATTTGTATAGTAAGATATTAAATGCTCCATACAACACAGGGATATTTAATTTGCATATAAAATATCCGGTTATATTTAATTTGACTATCTTTTTACAAAAAGGATGATTAAATATCTACAACATCATCAGAATACTGATTACATCTTAGTCAACATTCATGACAAAATGTAAACTACAAGCAAAATATCCTTTATATTTTAATCAATATTTATGATAGAATGTAAACTACAAATAAAACCCATGTAAGCACCAAATATGAGCCTCATCCTCCTTACTATCTTCTTCATCTGCACATTTACATCACCAATCTTTGCTTCAACATCACTCAATCCCTTCTCATTGTATACTCTTTGCCTCATATTATCATTATACAACCTATCAACATGCCCAAATAACTCGTTTACCACCTCAGTTGGCCTCTCATACATCTCTTCATCAAGCCATTGAAAAAGGCCGCATTCTCCCTATAAATTTACAATACTTGTTCAAATAGCAACTACAAGACGAACTCAACTTAAAAAAAAAAACCATCTTCACTGAAAAACTGAAAAAAAAAACTCTTCACTAAAAAAATACCTACTATTGGTAATTTTGAGAACCGTAGTATCTCCTCCTCTGGTTTACCTTCGTCCACGATGTCTAGAGAGGGGCCACCACCCTGTGACGACACTTCTTTGCTGGTCCATCGTTGTGAACCTTGCGACCACGATGCCTAAGAATTGTGACCTTCCTCTTGCTTCCCCTTAGCGAAGACGTTGTGGATGAGTCCGCCATTGCTCTATTCTCTTCTTACTTCCCTCATTCTGGACCCTCCTCCTCCTCCTCACACCCTTTTTATGTTTGCTCAATTTGGTAGGGGTCATTCCTCTTTTCCTTTTTGCCCTAACGCATAAAACAAAACTTATATCTATAAAAAATAAACACAGGGTGAATAATTAATCTGCGCATCGACAACTCCAACGTGGCAAATGACACATGGATTCTCTGCCCAACTGGGTTGAAATTGCCACTCAATTGAGACTCTGGGGGTGAAATTGCACCCTTAAAAACTTCTAAGGCAAAATCATTCTTTTAGAACAACTTCCAGGGTGAAATTGGATAATAACCCTATTAAGGAATTGTCAAAAGTGTAGGGCTAAATCTAGATTTTAGTGATTTAACTGGAATTCATCCAATTACAAATGTTGGTGGACTTAATTTCAACTATTTGGATGTAAAATATATTTAAATCAAATTGTTGTCATTTTTTATATTTTAATTATTTAATTACACATTATTAATACATATTTATTGATAAAAGTAAACTCTTACGAGTTTACGATTCAATCTCACAATACAAATTTACGTTATTGTCACGAACTTGCTGAAACTCGTGAGTTTAGCAACCTTACTTTTGTTTTTGTTCTCTTTTTTCTTTCTCTAATTCTATCCATGAGTTTAAATTTTTTAAGACAACGGCTTCAAATTTAAATTAATGGCTATTTACTTTATTTTTCATACTCTACGGAATATATTTTTTTTAATAATAGGAACATGGGTAGAGGAGATTCACCTCAACTAAATTTGTTTTGAATAAATAAAAATTAGATGTTTATTCTAGGATAACAACATACTTTAAAATTCTTTAATTTCTCAACCCAAAGGCTGTTTTGATTATAACGGAAACAATCTATGAATGTATTCATCCCTCTACATATTTGCTGACATCCCAAAATCTAATGGAAAATGGCTAATAGATAGGATTAAGAACAAAAGTCAACAATCAATATTCCCAATCCATCCATGGTAAAATAATTTCCTCTACCAAATGCAAATATTGTTATTTTTGACACACATGACATAACTAGAGTGGGCAACTAGTAGAAAGCAATTGGTAAGAGTGGAGCATCATTCTAGGTAAACTAAAGTAGTTAGATATACACATATTTATCAACCCTCCATAATAGTACTCTATAATGGAGAATAGCTACTAGTTAGAATTGATAACAATAATCCATTTATGGGAAAAGCTTTTCCCACATCAAGTACCAATATTCTTAGGGTGTGTTTGGTTTGAGGGGAGGGGGGGAGGGGTGGGAGGGTGGGTAAATTACCTTTTTAGGTTGAAAGAATTTAAATTTTAGGCGGGAATCCAAAATTTTTAAAAAATGAGAAAGTAAATTTTGGGCAGCAACCCAAAATTTTAAAAATAAAAGGGTAAATTTTGGGTTTCTTTTATCCAAAATTATAATTTTCCCACCCTCCCCTCCCCCTCCCCTCCCCTCCTCTCAAACCAAACACACCCTTATTGTTAACATATACTACCTCTGGTCCTAAATATAGGACATAGTTTGTAGTGTAAATTGCACTACAAATTATGTCCTATATTTAGGACCGAAGGGAGTAATACTATACTTAGATGACATAATCTTTCAAATTCAACAATGACAGATTTTGATTACCCCTAGTCAACTGTCTAATGGACTACAGGTGCTTTCATCACTAAATGGCATAATTTAGTTATAGTAGAAAAGATAGTAAATGTTCTTTTAAAAATCTAAGGTGATAATTGCTTCTATTTTGAAGCAGGAAAAAATAAATCATAAATATTTCACTAAAAAATATGAAAATATTCTGTCAAGTAGATGAGAAATATTTCAGTCCAAAAAAAAAAAGTAGATGAGAAATTTTACTAATATAGTGTTATACGCATTGATTTATGATTATTAATGAGAGTGATTTGTTAAAAAATACTTCCTCTGGTCTTAATTATAAAACAAAATTGATTTTTTTAGAGAAATTAAGGAAGTTAATTAAATTACTTTAGTGTATTTATATTTTTATTTTTTTCTCCAAACTAATTAGTTTGACTAATAAACTAATATATAATCTAAGAATACATAACATATGATATGATTAAATAATTTATTTAATTTTCTTAATATTTAAAAAAAATCAATTTTCTCTTGTAATTAAAACCGAAAACAACATATATATATATATATATATATATATATATATATATATATATCTGAATAGAGGTGAAGGTGATGGTTGGAGGTGGAGCATTCGGGGGAGGGACATAGAGGGAAGAAAAATCAGAAACGATTGATGGCATGACAGTCTCAGTACAGAGGAGGCACTCAACTATGCCGTCAACGGCCTCACTTAAATACTTTATCTTCCACTAATTAATTCTAATTCCCCTCCTTTCCCACTTTCTTTTATTTTTCAAAAATTTATTTTAATTTTTATAAAATTTCAAATAAACGTAGTCTCCAAACTGTATGTGATTTCACACTAGAAATCACAAAAATCATGATTTTATTGAAAAATTATATATATATATATATATATGTATATTATTATCTGGTATCTAATTGAGGATTTATGACCGCTCCTCTTAATAAATATATCTCCATTAGATTCAAATCCAAAATTAAAAAAATCTAGCGAAATTTTACGCCATATACCAACTTATATATATATATACATATATATACATATAATTAGTGTTGGTTCCATTCCATCGTGAGTTAAATTTTCTCACCACTACAATACCCACGTGCAAAGCTTAGATGTACAATTACGGAATTACCCAAGCTCTGCAAATGGCCCTGCTATTGTCCGTAACTGAGCCACCAAAATTGACTTCAACTGTCACCCACTCATCCTTCGCTAATGATACCCCACCACCAAAAAAAAAAATGTTTTATAGAAGTTAGGGTACTGTTTGAGTTAACATCAAAAAAACACATTCACATTGAGGTAAAATAAAATTTTTCTTATATATTTATTTCATATTCTGTAAATCACATTAAAAAAATAATTTCTACTATTAATCTAAAAAAACACTATATAATCATTGCACGATGCAAATGGAGATATTCATAGTGATGATAAAAAAACTATTTTGTTGAACTTTTGGCTGTAAAAAGACTAGGAAAAATAAATAAATAAATGTTGATTTTATTTTTCTTAGCACTTTTGTCCTTAAAATAGTGAATTAAATGTAAGATAATTATTGTAAGTTCATACAATAAGCTTGCAAATGTATTACTACTAGATAATGATACAAGGTACCGCCGAATGAATGGATGAATGATTGGGGCTGAAGATGAATTGAATGAAGGATCGTTAAATTTCAAAAAGGCATCGCAGTCTCCTTTTTGACCGAATTTATATTCTGATGCACCCCATAGCCCCACTATTTTCAAACCACCCCCAACTTTCCACTGTGCTTCCTCTTTTTCTTCTTCCATGGACATGAATTCAGCAAAGGGATGCCTCAATCTTCTTGTCACTTTCAATCCCACTTTTACATTTTCCACAAAAAAAAAAGTTAGTCATATCTCAATCATTAAATATGATTTAGATTTTTTTGTATATTATGTAGAATTTTCAGACAACTTTCTCTGTCCATGATTAAACTAGGACCCCTCAAAACATTACGAAAAGTCACAAACTTTAAAATGACCCCCGGAAAAAAAAACTATACTATCCTTTTATTTTTAATATATATTTATCTAATTTAATTAGATTAAAAAATTAGTTAATATAACATGTATATTCTAAAAAAATTTATTCATCTTCCTTAATTTCCTCATTCTCTCTCTCCTTTTTTATTATTGTTAGAGAATTATCAATAAAGATAAGGGAGAATCCTAATTAAATCCTTCCAAAATAATAAAATTTAAATTTAGGCCTATACTTTTAACAAATTCCTAATCAGACCGTGATAGATTTAAGAATGTTGTTGAAAGACCATAATGCCCCTATTCAATTAAAAAATAAAGATTTTTAATTTGTAAACTACCATATACTTTTAATTCTAACATCAGAATCTACGCTCATTTAAATCATTGGAATAATTGGGATCTTCTTTTTTTGCCAACTTGCAACACCATTAAAAGGTAAGCTCGAACAATTTCTCTTTAACCCTAATGTTGATTGATGTATATGGGATGTATGTGGAATGATTTTAAACAAAAAGACCAATTGTATTCAATTTTTCGATCACAATTGTTTATCTTACTATTTTCATTTCTTTTAGACCTCTTGGTGTTTACTTGTTATTTGCTTTTCTCTCTCTCTTGTATATTTGCTTTAAACTATCAGTTGTATTACCGTTTTCTTTTGCGATGATGAACGAAATTAGTGCCATTGGCCAATTAAAGAAAAAATTTTATTCAGCATCCCTGTGAAGCTTATCTTGCGATGTGGAATGAAATTAATTGCAATTAGTGCCGTTTTTTCAGTCCATCCCTTTTTCCTGGTCTGCCTCATCTTTCTTAGTTTCTTCAGCATCGCCATTTTTCTTCCCAGTAGCTATCGGGCTACAGATTCAGGGGAGTTCTTTGATGGAGAATCGCCCGACGAGATCTCAGGATGCGGGAGAGGAGAGGTGTGGAGCGATTGAGACAGAGATTTTATTTAAAAAAAAGCGAGACTTAGAAAAAATAACAGAAGGATATATTAGTAAAATTAACAAATTCAAAAATCTCTAATTAGGCCTATAGGCCTTATTAAGGATTTGTTCAAAGTGCTGACCTGATTTTGAATTTAGGTATTTCAAATGGATTTAAATGGGATTTTCCCTAAAGATAAATTTAAAAAAAAATAAAAAATATAAAAAAAATATATCTTATATTTATGATAAGGCCTAACAATTCAAATAAGTTGTATATTAAAAATTATAGGGAGTATAAGATTCCATTGATAGTGTAAATTACACTAAGAGAGCAAGATCTTATATTAATGCAAAGAAATAGTAATATTTTGCTTCCTATTCTAGGTAACTACCAACATGTTTCATCACAATTAAAAAAATTTAAAATTTATTACGTGCTTGTTTGGAATAGCTTATTTTTTGATAATAAGTGCTTATAAATCGTGATTCACGGTATACGAGGTAAGTATATGAGAGGAGTTTTATCTCAGCTTGCGTAATAAGGACTTATTTACCCCTAAAACATATTTCCAAACACAGGCTACGTCTGTCTGAAATATTTGATAAATTTTTAACTTTGCCCCTAGAGTGAGTGTACAGTGGTGCATATACTTCACCTGACAAGATTGATAAACCCACGAATTTAAATTCCTGACAATTACATAAAATTATATTGTAGACTTAAATTATAAATTTATAAGAGTTTATTTTTATTAATAAATAGATATTAATAGTATATAATTAAATAATTAAAATATAAAAAATGACAAAAATTTGATTTAAATGTATTTAAAATTCAAATAATTGAAACGAAATCTATCAATGCTCATAATTTATTATGCTCAAGAAAATTTTTTTTATAAAATTCATATATGAAGCCCTGAGCATGATCAAATAAAAAAATTTAGCACAAACTAAAAGCAAGTTAATACGATTTTGTAAGCTATAAATATGAAAACGATAAAATCGGAGTGTGAACTCACGAGTTTGACCGAGTTTACAACTATCATGAGTTTAAAAGTGATTTGGCACAATTTTATAAGGTAGAAATGTAAAAATGGAAAACTTAGAGAATCAACTTGCGAGTTTGACAACAATGCTATGTAGTTCAAAATATAAATCACTTCCAACCATCTCATTACCCGTATTAAAAAAAAGTATTTAATGTTCTCATTAAATCTTTCTTAAATTGAAAAAAAAAACATTACACACGTTTTAAATGAGAGATAAAAATATAATGAGTCACATTTAAGTATTAATTATTGAAAAAAAAATTGACAAATACAAATTAATTATTATTTTATTGCTTATATTATGAATCAAATAATTCTTCTAAAAAATAAATTATATATTGGATTAGGGGATGCGTGCTTTAAAAATTAAAAATGATTTCTTATCTCCTTGCCTTGTAAATGGGATCAGAATGGTAGATTTCATGACTTTATATGAATAGTGTAACTACCATTTGTTTATCCACGAGTCTCACATACATTAAATATGAAACTTAAGTAGAGTGATATTATGATTAGTTATATGTATGCTTGATAAAGTTAATATTGCTACTGATAGAAGATCTAATTCGTAATATAATTTCTACTACTAATGAAATAAGGGCTCATTTGGTTCGATCTCATTACACCCTATAATGCAATGTAATGCAATGGTAATGCAATGCAATGCAATATTAATTATAGGGGTAATATTTGGCTTGATTTTTAAGCAAGGCGCAATGATTTAATATTTTAACAATTATTTAAAATTAATATATTACACAAAGTCTATTTCACCCTTAATATAATTTTTGTGGAAAAAACAGTTAAGAACTGGCAGTGGAAGGGATGGAGGAGGAGGCGACGGCTGTGGGCGGGTGGAGGCGACGGAGGAGGTAGTGGTGGTGGTTGTGGGCTGGTCGCCGCGAAGGAGGAGGAGGAGGTGGTGGTAGCTGTGGCGGCGGCGAAGGTGGTGGTGGCGGCAGTGGGCGGGTGGCAACGGCGAAGGAGGTAATGCTAGTGGTTGTGGGGGGTGGTGACAGAGGTAGTGGTTGTGGCAGTGGGCATGGGTCGCGTTGGGTAGGTGGTGGCAGTGGAGAAGGTGGGGGCGGCGGCGGCGGCGGTGATGGGTAGGTGGAGGCGGCGGCGGAGGAGGTAGTAGTGGTTGATGTGGGCAGGTGGCGGTGAAGGAGGAGGTAGTGGTGGTGACGGTTGGCAACGGCGGCAAAGAAGGAGGTAGTGGCAGCGATGGCAACTGTGGGGGCGGCGGCGGCAGTGGAGGAGGAGGAGATAGTGGCGGTGGCAAGGGGTGGAGGCGACAGCGATGGAGGAGGTAGTGGCTGTGGCGGGGGGTGGAGGCGACGGCGGTAGAGGAGGTAGTGGCGGCGGTGGCAGGTGGAGGAGGAGGCGATGGCAGTTGTGGCGTGATGTGACAAGTAAAATAAGATAAGTGAAACAAAGACAAGGGAAGCTAAAAGATAAATTAAACTTTTTTAATCATACAATGGGATGGTAATGAGGATTTATGGGGAGAGGTATGAATAAGGATTACCGATTTTTTGTTAAACATCATTACCATGATAAACCCTATTGCTATGCTAAAGAACAATTAAGCACTCTTCTCTTGCTAATGCAATCATGATTATTATTGCAGACATGCAATGGAGTTGAACTAAACGGATTCTAAGTACATAAGGTAATACTATATATACCACTCCCTTCAATCCTTATTGAATATAAGATATATTTAACTAATTTGATTAGATTAAGAAAGTTAATTAATATGATATGTATTTTCTAAACTACCCTTGTCATCTTCCTTAATTATGTCACTTCATGTCATCTCTAGTTATTATTGAGAGAGTATCAATAGGGGATAAATTAAAAAAATATTGACAAATATAAAATTTATCTTTTATTTATGACCACAATTAACACATCAAACATGTTTTATAGAGTATTAAGGATCGGACAGAGTAAATGTATAAATCATAGCACCCAATCCAAACACGTAGATTATGGTGCAATTGAGTGAATTTTCAAGAATTAGTAGGGGTGGTTGGTTCGGATAATAAATAAGTGGTGCGAAAACGCCATGTTATGATCAGCCCTATTAGCGTTTTGGTGCTGCCTACCACGGAAAACAGGGTCACTTTCGTCCCTACCCTTCACCAAATGCCTACCCAAACAGACACGATCACACTTCAATACACACATGTTTCCCCACAAAACATGTCTCTGGTTGTAGTATTAAATTTTCATTATTAATACGTATTTTGACTATTTTAAAATAAATCACAAGCTAATTATTGACCATCGTATTCAATCAAAGTCCAATCAATTCAGCATTTGTATTATTATTAGCTTTACGTGATAAGGGGTGCACATGGCAAAGCATAGTGATTAACGTCATTATCCCCTCTTAACTAAGTTGTGGATTTCCCCCTCATATTATTTCCTCTTGCTTTTTGGCATTTTTCCTTTTGGTTGATTCCAAGTTTTCGTGTGTGTTTGGATGAGTAAAAAAAAAAAAGTGTTTTTTTAAAGAAAACTATAGTTTTATAAAAAATTCCAAACATTGAAAAAAATGACAGAATCCCGTTTTGTTTAAAATCATGGTTTTACGCAAGTTTTCCCCCCCCCCCCTATTTTGCTATGCTTTTTCTCTTTTGCTAGGAAAACAAGGTGTGCGGAGAGAGAGGAGACGAGATGGGATGAAGAAGTGATGTAGTGGTGGTTTGAGGAGTGAGAAAGTGAGACCCACCAATTAAAGGGACTTTTTACAATTTTTTCATAATTTTTTTAATTTTAAAATTTTAATGCTCCTTCATATCCTTAATATAATATCTATTTATCTTATTTGATTATATTAGAAAAATTAGTTAAGTTAATTAACATTACATATAGACAAATTTATTTCATTTTTTTGTATTAATTATGAAATTGAATGTTAAATAATGGATTACGATGCATCCTTTTTAATGCCATTAATTGTTTTCTTCTCTTATAACTATTTTTTAATGTCAAATTTAACTATTTTTTTAATTTAATGGTTCATTACCTTAACCCTTAAATAATACATAAAATATAATATTTTTCTTTATATGTAATTATAACAAAAATTAATGTCATTTGTAGTAATTTGACTATAAAAAAAGATATTCTGATTACAATATTCAAATATTCTCATTTTGTTAAAATTATTTTTTTCCTATAATCTATTTTTTAAAAGTTATTCTCTACTTTTTATCCAGAAGCTATTTTTTAAAAGTTAATCTAAACCCACTTCTATGCCTTATCCTTTCTTTTCTTCATTTTAAAGGCTTTTTGTATCATACAGATCAGTTTGGTGCGCAGTGGTAAGATATCAGCTTCATCGGTTTTAAAAAAACAGTACAAGGAGTTTTTTTTTTTTTTGGCCATTGCAGTACAAGGAGTTATTAACTTTTCTCATCTGCATATATAAGGTGTATTTGGAAGAACTTAAATTTGAGAAATAAATCTTTATTACGCAAGCCAAGAAAACTCCTCTCACATACTTACCTCGTATATCGTGAATCACGAATTATAAGCACTTATTGCTCAAAAATAAGTTCTTCCAAACGAGCTTATAGTGATATGCTCAAGATTTCTTATTATTCATAACTAAAATTATCTAAAAATTTTTTTTTAAGAAAGGGATAAATAATTTAGTATTAAGTGAAGCAGTCATTATTGTTAAGGATTAGGCAAAGGCAGCTATAGTGGTAAGAAGGGTTGAAATTGAAAGAAAGATGAAACAAAATAAGTTGGCCATGAATGAACGGCTAGTACAGTAGGGTTGATGGGAAATGGGTCAAATTAGAATGTAATGCAGTGTAAGTCTCAGAGGCTGCCAACAAAACAAAACAGATAGGTGAGGGAATTAGGGAATCAAAGCAATAAGTGAGGGATTGGTATTTGAGCTTCCAATTCCAAAAGTTTTTTTAATTTGTTTGTCAAACAGACAACTACCCACCTCTCTTACTTTTCCCCCTAATCACTACAGTACACTGAGTATCCTCCTCCCTCGTATTTAAAAATAGATAAGAAAATATCATTTGAATTTTAAAATTTTAAATCGATGATTTTTATTAAAATGAATAGTTAATTATTATATAAATGTAATTAATACCTATACTCATACAGAAAACAAAATAGATTTAAGATTTTAAAATCTAAGTAGTATTTTTTTTTCATTTTCTCTATCTTCTACTTTATCATTATCTTAAAACATAAACATATCATTTTTAATTTAAAAAATTTTAATGCATTTGTTTTTTGCATTCTACTTCTCCGGTCTTCAATATAAGACATATTTAGGGAGTTAATCTTGATCTTAAATATAAGACAAAATTTTCATTTTTATAAATCTTTTTCTAATTTATCCCTATTGATACTTCATCAACAATAATTGAGGAGAGAGAATGAAAGAATTGATTAAATGACCAATGCATGGTCCAGGATAAATATATAAGTTAAGAGTTCATACTCTTTTGACGTAAGAGCAAGAAGATACAAATATTTAGTTTTGATGATATCCCTGAAAGAGTTTCATATAAAATTAGATAGAGTAACATTACCCCTCTTTTCCCTTAGTATTTTTGTTGTTGTTTTTGTATAAACAAAAGTATCCTCTTTATTGAACACATCTATTTGAGGTATTGTCAATTACTAAAATTGATTACATCTTTAGATGAGAATATAAAACTTGTTCGTCATGTTATAAGAAACTAACTAATTCTATTATACCCAACTCCTGTTGCCGGTCAATACCTTGACCATTTTTTATCTCATTCTTTGCCAATAATTCTCACAATCTTGACAGCGAGATAGAGGTGAAAATGGTAGACCCAAGTTTGATGGGCTTAGCCCGAAACGTTTTTGGGTGCCCGATCTTACGGCCCAATCCACCACCAAACATCATTATTAAGTTAATCGAGGATCCTAATAACTTCAACGCACTTCACTTGTATTGTTTTCTTTGCGTTTTCAAACTTTTGCTGTTTGCATCAAAATTAAAACACATTGAGCATTGGCACGGCATATCCTTAAAAAGAAAGGCCCCATCTCAGCTTTATGGCCCTAAGAATTAAGAATCTTTTTTTTTTTTTTTAGAATTTTAGTTTCTATTTTTGCCGTTGATGATGGCTGGTTCATGAATGACCAATAATCTTTAATTGCTTTTTGAATGCCTACCTATATAGTTGTCGTGAGCCTCACTATCCCTATCTGTGCCTTAAATTGCATATCACCAATGACCTACTCTTTCACTCTCGTTTGTTTTTTTTATCTGGTTTTGCATATTCATTTATAATATGCCCCATTCATTGTACCGCCTCGGCTTCAAAATATAAGTTTAAATGTAATATATCAATTATGATTTTTTTGTTGTTGCATTTTTAGATTGACAAGTAAATAGAGATAATTTTTTCTTAGAAATCAAGGGTTTTGACCTGTGAAGCTTAAAATGTAAAGAATTTTTCTTCTATTTACAAATATATTTTTTAAAATTTGAACTTGTGTTTTTCTTTTTATAGAGGTGAGGTCACTTATCACTTCCACCAACAACTTGTTGGTATAGAAATAAATTTTCTTTAAAAAAAAAATTAACAGATAAAAAAAACAGTAAAAAAAAAATCAGTGAATTATTCAAGTGAAAACAATTTTTAAAAAATAAGACGTACAACTCAGGGTTTGGTTAAAGAGGTCAATGGGCCGGGCATATTGGATAGTGGGCTAACAGCATGGTTTCTTCTATTTTACTAAAAACTGCTTCAATTAAAAAAAAAAAAACCTCTCCCTCACAATCCCCTTGCTTCGCCATTTTCACATTACAATGTTCTCATTGAAAAAAAAAAAAAAACAAATATGCTTGTGTGTAAGATTCATATTTTATAATTACATCCCTATACTTGTTTTTTTTTTTGTTTTGGGGTCAACATCCCTATTTTTGTTTTCCATATTCTATTTCTATCTTTTTTCCATGCATGCCCTTTGAGTGACTATATTATAGGTACAATCACTTTCGTACGTATTTTCGTGAAATCAGATCACCACCTACCCTTTACAATTAAAAAATGAAGACTTTTCAATTTTACCACAAAATAATTAATAATGTTCTCCCCTCCTTGGGGAGAAAAGTCAATTAGCCATCTTTCTCATGCATCTCTTTCGCCAAACGCGGCTTTAACTGTCACGTGACATTGAGTTGACATTGGCGAGAATATGGATAGCCACTTGATTCTCTTTTAATAAAGCTGATTCGTTAATATTCGAAGGATGTGTTTGGATTAATTTTTAGAAAATAGTTTCTCGAGAAAAAATGGAGAATAACTTTTAGAGAATGAATTATAAAAAAAAATGATTTTAATAAAATGAGAGTGTTTGGGTAGTATAGTTAGAATAACTTTTTTCATGGTGTGAGACCCACATAATGAGAAATGACCAATGAGAAAGAGAGGGTGGGGCCCACACAAAAGAAAAAGTAGAAAAAAATAACGGGTATGTTTGGTTGAGCGATTCGATTGCTTATAAGTTGCTTTTTAATAGTGATTTACGGTATACGAAGTAAGTATGTGAGAGAAGTTGTGTCTCGATTTACGTAAAAAGCAACTTATAAGTTTTTATAAGCTCAAACAAACATGCTTAACTTTTCCCAAAATCTAGGTCTTGAGATCAAAGGCTAGGTTTGAAAACATTTTGAGTGTTCGTTAACCAAACCTAGGTTTTGCCAGACTATTGAACCTAGACCGGATTGGCCGAATCAGACCGGAAATCGGTGAATCGGCCACTAAACCGGTCCGGTCCGGTGACTCAGTCTGGGTCAAGGTTTTTTATTTTTTTAAATATTTTTTTTTAATTTTTCCTTTAGAATTTCATACTATAAGCCTAAAATATTTCATTTCTCATCGGTTTGATCCCGGTTTAGCTCATGTCTGAGGCACTGATCCTTAACCCAATACCTTAACCGATTCACTAACTGATCCAGGTTTAATTACCGTGAGGTTTTGAACCAAACCCAAGGTTTTGAACTCATTGCCGAACGAACACTAAATAATTATGTTTTTTCTTCACCGATTTTATTTTTTGGATTAGCACCCATTGGATGCGGACGTAGGTCTGATCCCGAATGAAGAGATATACAGGCCTCATATTATGTCAAGTGCCCCATTGTGTTGGCTTCACTTCACCATTTTAATGAACTCTAATTATCTTTGTTGTTCTTTTTTGGTTTTGCCATCTTTGTTGTTCATTTTATTATATAATTTCCACAACAACAACAACAAAATGCAGTTTATTTTCTATACAAGGATAGTTAATTTTTTAATTGAGCTTTTTAGTGGAGTTATACCTATTACACTACTCATAAAAAGCAATCATTAATCATTACAAAGTAGAGTATATTTTATTTGTTCTTTCATGCACTTATAGACGGTAGAAGCTTAGATTTTCAAACTAGTACTCCTCCGGTTTTTTATATAAGATATATTTTAAGAGTTGATCTTTATTTTAAATATAAGATATAGTTTTTATATTTATCATTCTTTTCCTAATTTAACCATATTGATACTTCCTCAATCATAATCAATAAAGAGAAGGAAGGAGATAATTAAAAAAAATGACTAGAGTGTTTTAGAAAATTCATGTCATATTAACTAACTTCTTAATCTAATCAAATTAGGTACATATATTTTATATTAAGAGTTGGGGAGTAGTGGGCAAAATTTTTGTCACGATTAAGAAAGCATGTTATTTAAGTCAACATATTGACCCATTAATTAACGTTCAAGCCAGAGCTACCAATTGTAACATGACAATAAAACTGTTGACATAATTGATAAGAATAATGCGCACAGTTGGATAAACATGTGGCCTGTATATTGATAATAATGTGCACTACTTGCATGAGGGCTGAACCCATTATTTATACTATAACTAAACTAGGGCACTATGATGAGCCTATTGTACAATTTATATTATACAGTACATACAATTAACACAATTCCTACACATTTTATATTTCTATTTTTTACACTCCCCCTCAAGTTTGAGGCAATAGATGTTTATTGCTTGTAACTTGTCTAAAAGTCTATTATGAGTCTCTTTCTTCATAGCCTTTGTCAAAATATCAGCTTCTTGATCCGCTGACTTTACATGTTGTAACTAAATCAGTTTATCTTGCAATTTTTCCCAGATAAAATGACAATCTATTTCAATATGCTTCGTCCGCTCATGAAATATAAGGTTAGATGCTGTGTGGATTGCTACCTTACTATCACAGTGTATAGCTACAAGAAGCGGATAATTGATCCTTAATTCTTTAAACAGTCCCGCAACCCAAACTATTTCTAGAATAGCTAAACTTAATGCCAAATACTCCACTTCAGCTGAGGATTTGGATATAGTCAATTGTTTCTTCATTTTCCACATAATAAGTAATTGTCCCAACTTCAACTGAGTAACCCATGACATACCTACGAGTCATTTCACAGGCCCCCTAATCAGAATCACAAAAGCAGTCCAGAGACGGATTCCGTGTTGAACTTATCAACACGCCTCTCCCTGGATTACATTTCAGATATCTGACCACGTTTTTGGCTATTGCTCTGTGCATCTTCAAGGGGTTGTGCATGAACTGGCTTAGTGCCTACACAGAAAATGAAATGTCAGGGTGAGTCACTGTAAGATATATCAAGCGACCTACCAATTTCTTGTATCATTGTGGGTTTTCCAACAAGTCCTTCTTTCTATCCTTACCTTCTTTATAAGCTAACAATCTCACACTTTGAGTCATAGGAACATCTAAAGGTGTACAACCACTCATTCCCATGTCTGCCAACAAATCAAGAATATACTTTCTTTGGGACAATATAATCCCTTTCTTTGACCTAGCCAATTCAATTCCAAGAAAATATTTCATATGCCTTGAATCTTTAATTCTAAAGTTGTTGTGAAGAAATTGTTCTACCTCATCTATCCGTTGTTTGAAACTGGCAGTTACCAAAAGATCATCCACATATATATATATACACATGTACATAGACAACACCATCATTATAATACTTAAAGAAAAGGGAGTAGTCAAACTTACTTTGCTTAAATCCTCCTTGAATTAGGGCAGTGGTTAACTTGTGGTTCCATTGTCTAGAGGCTTACTTTAGCCCATATAAAATTTCTTTAGCCTACAATTAATGTGCTTCCCCTTGCTATCAAAACCTGGGGGAACACTCTTGTAGACTTCTTTGGTTAAGTCTCATTGCAGAAAAACATTATGTACATCCATATGGTATAGATTCCAATTATTTAATGTAGTAAGCTTAATCATAATTCGAATAGTAGCCATGTTAATTACCGGACTAAAGGTTTCATGATAGTATACTCCTTCCCTTTGTGTGTAACATTTAACAACTAGCCTAGCTTTGTATTTATCTATTTCACCATTGCTTTATATTTAATCTTATATACCCATTTTATACCCTATGGGTTTCTTACCTTTAGGGAGAGGGACCAAATCCCAAGTTTTATTATTTTTCAAGGCTTTAATTTTCAAGTTCAAAGCTTTTATCCATTCATTATTTCTAATAGCTTCCTCATACATGCTAGGTTCAGAAACAAAATCAATATTAGACAATAAACACACGTGAGATGAAGAGACATTTTCATAGCTAACATAAGTTTGAATGGGATACAAGCACTTACCTTCTGATTTACAAGGATTTAAAGTAGCTAGATTACAAATATAGTCCTGAGACCAAATAGGAGGTTTCGGTTTCTACTTGCCCAAGAAGTACTATACATTTGAGAAAGGGTAGGATCTCTCAAATGATTCTCATCTTCATTTTCAGATTCTTATGAATCACCACCATCAGAATTACTTAAATCAGGTTATAATTATGCATCCCTATGTGATTTTGTAACCTTATGATTAATGAAATTATCATCAAACAAAAATAATTCCCTTGTTTCTTGACTCACTCCCCCTTGGTCAGTGGGTAGGTTATCTTTGAAGGGGAATTTATCCTCTTAAAAGGTAACATGCATACTGACCATGAGGTCTTTAGTATGTAAATTAAATAGAAGATAGCCTTTTTGATTGGCAGGGTATCCTAAGAAAACAAATGGGGCTAATCTAGGACCAAATTTGTTGGAGGTGGTTAAATTGGTTGCACAGGCTAAGCAACTAAAAACCTTCAAGATATTAAAATCAGGCTTTGTGCCATAAACTTGTTCATATAGAGTTTGATAGCCCAAAATTCTAGAAGGAATTCAATTAACTAGGAATGCAGCCATTTTAATACATTCTCCCTAAAATTGTATTAGTACCCGGGATTGTAAAATGAGTGCCCTAGCAATTTGCATTAAGGTATGGTGTCTTCTTTCCACGATGCCAATCTGTTTAGGTGCATATGGACGGGATGTTTCGTGGATGATACCCTTTTTAAACAACAGGTCTTAAAATCAAGGTTAGTGAATTCGGTACCATTATCACTATGATTACGCTTACAGAAAAGGAAAATTGAGTAGAAACATAAGCTAGAAAAATTTTGATATACATAACAGTTTTGCTTTTATGTTTCATGAGAAACACCCAAGTGGCTCTAGAAAAATCATCAACAATAGTAAGTAAATAATGAAAATTTGAATGTGTGGGTTTCTTATATGGGCCTCACATGTCCATGTGCAAGAGTTCAAAACATTTCTTAGTCTTAACACAACTAGGGGAAAAAGGGAGCTTATTTTGTTTAGCTTTGAAACAGATATCACAACTTTTATTTATGGATATGCATTTATTGGTTACAAAGTTCAAGTGTTGCAATACAGAGAAGGGCACATGCCCAAATCTATTGTGTAACAGTGACAGATCAATATGCATATAATCACAATTCATAGTATTAATTAGGTTATGAACATGTTTGAATTACAAAATGTATAGGCCACACACTAATCTACTAGTCACCTTCAACTTGTCACCTTGAAGGCCCTGCATTAAATAATGATTAGGAAAAAAAGCAACCATACAATGCTTCTCTTGTGTAACTGAGATACAGATTTCAGGTTGAATTTTAATCTAGGGGCATACAATACATTTTTCAATTCAAAATCATGGCATAGTTTAACAGTTCCCACGTGTGTCACATTCACTGTAGTGCCATTAGGTATTTTAATGGTTTTTATAGAACTTGCATGTTGTGTATAACTATCTAAAAGAGATAAACTATTAACTAAGTGTGTGGTGGTTCCAGAATCAATGACCCAATTGGTTTGTGAGTGAGTGTGATATAAGGGGCTAGGCAAACCAGTATCGGTAAGTGCATGCATATTGGTGCCTTCCTCCTCCTTTTTGGGAAATTCTAGCAGCTTTTTGTATTATTCCTGAGTGAATGTAGGAGTTATCATATTGGCAATGTGCCTTGGTCCTTCATGATCACTAATTGTACCAGCAATTTCTTGAACTATCTTGGTTCAGTTTTCCTTAAAATCTGAAGGAAAACCAATTATATGCCAACAACCCTCTTTAATGTGTCCTCTTTTGCCACAATGTGCATACTCTGGGGTTGATCCTCCTCTCCCCCTTCCTCTGGTACATCCTCTACCTCTGCTAATCATAGCAATACCCTCTATAGGAGTCTCTTTGGCAGAAATATCGATGTGTTTCTGAACTTCATCTTCAAAAATTATCGCAAAAGCTTGATTAACAGTAGGAAGAGGATGCATGAGGAGTATTTAACCCCTTGCCATTGTATAGTTTTCATTAAGCCCCATAATAAATTGGAACAATTTTTGTTGTTAAAGAACATCTGAATATACTTCGAGGTTTTGCATTTACAGGAAGGGATAGGGATAAGAGCAGATTGATCTTCCCATAATTCTTTCATCTTCGAATAATAGCTCAAAATAGAGAGAGAGTTTTGATGGAGAGAGTTAATCTCTCAGTGAAAAGAAAAAAATACGTGAACCAAATACTTTGTCATACCTCTCTTTTATATCATTCTAGACTTGATGCACTTCTTATAGATAGATGACGCTGCTTGCAATCTCTTTAGAAACTGAATTGAGTAGCCAAGAGAGCACAATGGCGTTACATTTTTCCCACAAGTCTTGCAATGCAGTAGCCTGAGATCCTTTGTGGTACGTCTTGTTGATGAAGCCTAATTTCTGCTTACCTTGTAGTGTAATTTTCATTGCCCGACTCCATATAGTGTAATTGTGACTCCCATAAAGGGTTTGTGAAATAATTGTTGTACCTTGGGTGTCGGATGGGTGAAGGAACAACATATGGGTGAAGGGCAGGCTATTCGTGGTAGGTGCATCACTCGTTGTCTCGGCCATTATGTCATTTTGAGAAAATTGTCACTCTGTGACAAGGAATAACAGAGAATCTTGTGCAAGGCGTAGATGAAGCTAGAACTGAGGACTTGGGTTATATGATGAGAAAAGAGAAGAAACTCAATTGATTGCTGCCAGAAGCGAGAATCATGGAGGAAGCATAGTGATGATTGAGAGATTTTCGATCAGTGTAGAAACGAAAACAATCGTGATTATAGAAGAATGTATGAAGATCAGTGACTTCTTGAACGGGTTGCTACTGGATGTAGCAGCTTCTTGGTAGGTAAAATTTTTTTTTCGAGGAACCCTAATTGTGTTTGGTGAAGTTGCAGAGAAAGGCTCTTCTCGACTCCATGTTTCGCATTATGTCCATTCTTCCAGAACTTGTGTGTAGCCAAGATTGTATCTCGGTATTCCAAGACCGCCCTTTCTTGGTTATAGGCTTTCATAAATATGGTAGTGGGCTTCTTCGAACCGGTGGCTAGGATGCCACGTTGACACACCGGTAAGAATAATGCACACAGTTGGATAAACCTATGGCCTGTATATTGATAATAACGTGTCACTACTTACATGAGGGTTGAACCCATTATTTATACTGTAAGTAAAACTTGGGCATCACGATGAGCCCACTGGATAGTTTATATTATATACAGTACATACAATTAACACAATTCCTACACACTTTATATTTCTATTTTCTACAAAAACCCTAATAATTATTTTGATATTTTACATGAAATTAAATTTTTTTTATAATTTTATAAGTTCTAACATTTATTGTTGGGGTCTAGGTAAAAAAAACATTTATTGTCGGGTCTTTTGATCCAAATGGACAATATTATTTAAAGGGAAAATCCCAAAAAAATATGTTTGAAATAGGTAAATTTTAAATCAGTGCGGTGAAATTCAAAAATCTTATATAAGTTTTGTGTTAATACGGAGAAGGAATCTGGGATTTTGAAATCTCGACGAAAAGACGAATGTACCCTTCAGCTGTCCCCCCTCTCAACTCAGAATAACAATACAGTGTTATTGAATAACAACACCGTGTTTTACATTAACAACTTTGCTTTATTCTTTCACATATTCATATCTAAAAATATGGTGTTGTTAATATAAAGTTAATCAAGAGAGAGGTATTGTTATTGGCCCTGAAACTTAAATTATGAAGTTGTGAAACAAGAAAATGAAGTTGTTATACGGTGTTGTTAATATAGAGACCGGTGTTATTATTGTTAACAAGAAAGTCGAGTTGTCAATGGACAATACGGTGTTGTTAATAAAGAGCCGGTGTTGTTATTGTGAAAGTAGAAAGCGGAGTTGTTAATATAGAATGCGTTCTTGTTAATCAAGAGTAAGGTATTATTATTCCGAGTTGAGAGAGGGGACAACTGAAGGACAGATTCATCTTTTCGCTGAGATTTCAAAATCTCAAATCCCTCCTCTATACCGACACAACACTGGCATAAGATTTTCAAATTTCACCATATTAATTTAGGATTTTCCTATTTCCAAGATATTTTTTTGGGGTTTTCCCTTATTTAAAACAAGTATTCCAGTTGACAGTACTATTAGAATTTACCACAGCTCACTTCATCGGAAAAAAAAAATTTACCACTCCTCATCAATCTGATCCATGATAAACTAGGCTGCATTCAATTTTACCACCGTAACAAATTAACGTGTGTTGCACGCGCGAGAATTCGCGTGCGGTGGGACCCAAGTCCGGACGCTTATCGAAACGTACGACAACGCCCCACAACGAACACAAACCGTCAAAAGCTCAAAAGCATGGAGCGGGTTTAGATCAAAGGAAAGGTTTAGATCAAAGGAAAGGATAGCCACGGAAAAAACCCCAACAAGACCCAAATTTGAAAGCCGCACACTCTAATCCCTTTCCCAAGAAAACCAGAGAAATCAGAAATCCACCAAAAAGAAAAGTCAGAAAGAGAGATTTTGGATTAGAGAGAGAAATCGAAACTCACCAGGCAGTCACCACACGATAAATCAATCGCTCGGTTACGTTCACTCTCATTTCAAGCGAAAAAGCCAGCTGACTGACAACAAATGCTTACCCCTTCTCTCTTTAAAACATCTGAATTTATTATTCCTTTTCTTCTCTTTATGAGTTTTTATATTTTCCATCTCTGTGCAACATTTTATCCAACCTGTTATATGATTTAAAACATAAATATTGCAAAAAGCGAATTAAATTATGGCAGCGATTGGGGAAGGCATCACTGTTCGTTCGTTTGTTCGTAGCTTCTCTTTTCATCGAAGATCAAAATACGTTTCCCATTTTTATTATTGTTGCATTCTTCTTTTTCTCCGTAATCTATACTACTGTTGTAGGAGTATTAATTATTATTGTTTGTTATTCCCAAAATCTAACCGCACATCTCAATCACACCATCAGAAAACTTCTTCGATTCCCATAGAGAGAGACTCCCAGTATGCTAGAGAGAGAAAGTTTGAATTTATGCCCCCAACTTGCCCGTCAGACCCGGATGGACGATTTTGCGTTTCGGATGGGGTGAAAGGATTGTCAGTTCTTCTCCATGTCTGCTTTATTGTGGTTTTGTTTGGTTTCTGGGTTGTTTTCGAAAGCCGTAGAGGTTTCAATTCGTTGGGCGATTGTGTTCCGTGTGGTTTTTGGCGTGGTTTTGTGCAACTGTGATTTTTTCGTTGTCCCCAGGAGCAATTTGTTGTGTAAGGTTGATTGTTCCGTGCGGTTTACTTAGTTGAGACTTCTATGCGAGCGTGAGTTTGATCCTTAGCAATGGAGGGTTGTTCAGAAGGGGAGAAGAAAAAGCCACCAGAGGGGGAGAATAAAACCAAGCGCAAAATGAAGACTGCATTCCAGTTGGAGATTCTGGAGAAAACTTACGCCAGTTAGTGATTTTTCAGTTTTTTAATTCATGTGTTATTTTTCTCTGGTACATCTTGTGAAATTTGCTGAAATGTGCCTTTCTTTTATGGGTCGTGCTACTTGATTCAGCCGAACCGTATCCATCCGAGGCATTGCGAGCAGAGCTATCAGTGAAATTGTGTCTTTCAGATCGTCAACTGCAGATGTGGTTTTGTCACCGCAGGTTGAAAGACAGAAAGACACCAACAGCGAAGAAGCCGGGAAATGAATCGCCACCTGGAGCTGTGACTCCGACTCCGACTCCGGCGCCAGTGGCTGACGGTTCTGAGCAGAAGCTAATGGGTGATGGTGGACATGCGCGTGATTCCATTTCTGGGAAGAGGCCATACAGTCATATGGATCCACGGCGACATGGTATGGCCTGTCCTAGTATTGGAGGGGGGTTGCCAGCAATGGAGAGTTACTATGAATCACTTCAGTCCAAAGCTGAGCTGAAAGCAATTGCATTTGTTGAAGCACAGTTAAGGGAGCCATTAAGAGAGGACGGACCAATTCTGGGGATGGAATTTGATCCGTTGCCCCCTGGTGCTTTTGGTGCACCAATAGGTAAAGTTGGTTTTCTGATGCTCTCCATTTAAGAATTGCAAGTAACATTCCTAAGACCTACCTTGAATGTTTGAATGACTCTACAAGGGAAAGGACTTTCATTTGTTTCTTATCTGGGGGGCTGGAGAAGTCTATTGGACCTGTTTCAATTGGTATGGCTTCATGTTGTAAGGCCTGATGCATTTAAACTCTTTTCACCTTTTTTTAAATCCAGGGCCTACTGCGATTGGGCAGCATAGACAATCTGGAAGGCCTTTTGAGGCTAAAATTTATGAACGAGTGGATAAGGTTAGTAATTTGTGCCTCCCTTCTCCCGTTGAAAAGTAATTTTATTATTACTTTTCTGTGTTTCTCGCTTCTTGTCACACGCTTTGAATAAGACAAATATGTGTTTGTATTTCTTGTCTAAAGAGTTTGATTTCCAGGGTGCTTCAAGGACTCTTCATGAATATAAATTTATTCCAGAACAGCCAACTGTTAGAAATGAGGCATATGACTATGAGAGAGTCACTCCTAACCAATATGGTTCTCTTGTTCGAATTCCACACGCAAGGACTTTATTGTCTAGTGGGCGACAATTTCTTGATGGGAATGAAATTCCTTCCTATGGGTATGGATATCAGAATCCGATGCCAGAGTTAAATCTTTTGTCTCAGCAAGGCAGGCAGAATCATCTTTTACCTTCTGCTTCTAGACAGAATGATAATGTTCCATGGAAAAACAAGTTTGTAGATGTGCCTGCTGACTCTCATGCTGGAGCTTACTCTGCAGCTCAAATTGATAGCATGTTAACTCCATTTGGCCAGAAGGTTATCCATGGGGAGCAAATTTCACGGTTTCAGAAGAAGCGGAAGGTATCTGAAGATGTTATTGCTGCATGATTTGTCACTATAGAGTTGCGGCTCAAGTGTTTTTATTTTCACTTGCAGAATGAAGAGGCTAGATTGCAGCGGGAACTTGAGGCACAAGAGAAACGAATCAGAAAAGAGCTTGAAAAGCAGTATATTTTAAGGCGAAAGGTTTGGATTAATCTCTTCACTTTTTACCCTTCCACATTTTGCTCTATGACTTATATTGTGTTGTCTTATCATTCATTTAGAGAGAAGAGCAAGTCAAGAAAGAGATGGATAGGCATGAACGCGAAAGACGGAAGGAAGAGGAAAGGATATTGCGTGAAAGACAGCGGGAAGAGGAGAGATACCAAAAAGAACAGAGGCGTGAACTTGTGCGGAGGGAGAAGATTTTGCAGAAAGAGTCAATCAGAGTATGCAAGAAATTTAGCCAGTTTGCGGTGAGCTGGCATATCAAAATAAGGTGATGCTGATGTTTATTGGCTCTTGCAGGCTGAGAAAAGGAAACAGAAGGAAGAACTACGCAAAGAGAAAGAGGCAGCAAGGATCAGAGCAGCCAATGAGAGAGCTTTTACTCGCAAAATGGTAAAAGAATCAATGGAACTTATTGAAGATGAACGACTGGAATTGATGGAGTTGGCGGCATCTGAAAAGGGACTTTCTTCGATTTTGTCCCTTGACTATGAAACTTTACAGAATCTTGAATTATTTAAAGGTGAATAAAAGGATTGCTTGAGATACCAACAATTTAATATATCCTACAATTTTTTAAAATATTGTAAAAATTTTGGAAATATTGTTCCAAATTTATGAAATTCTCGGTCACAAATAATTGTACTCTTTTGCATGGCCTTACCTTGTGGTGGGCGTATTAGTTGTATGGCATGTTCCATAACTAAACTTGTATTCTTTGCTTAGATTTGTTATTTTCTACTTGTTGCTTAGGTTAATTTATGTCGTTGAAATAGTGAGTGTTCATGGAAGCAATAACTGATATTTGTTTTTCAGATGGGCGCGCTTCATTTCCACCTAAGACTGTACTTCTGAAAAGACCTTTCTCAATTCAACCTTGGTTGGATTCTGAGGAGAACATCGGAAACCTTTTGATGGTAAGACCATTCCATTTGTTTCTGGGTTTTAGGTTATGGAGAAAGAGAATCTCCGATATGGATTGTCTGTCTTTACAGTTTTACTATGCACTTTGTTTCTGTAGCTGATTCTTTCTTCTTGCACTGTGTGGCCAAATGATTATGTAGAATACATTTCTACTCTTATTTTTTGGTATGGCTAAATATATTGTTAATCAACTGGGATCTATATCATACTTGGGATTGAACTTGTAACCGTATAGAGTTGTTTTACGTATATAACATTGCTTTGGTTGCATGTTCTGCAGTAAAGAAGGCTTATCACATTGTTCATTGAATGATATTAGTTTTTCAATTGTACTTGTTTCAACAGTCCATGCTTGGACTAAATTTTGTCAATAATATTGGAAATTCTTGATTTTTTAGGTTTGGAGGTTTTTGATCTCCTTTGCTGATGTTCTTGGGATTTGGCCCTTCACCTTGGATGAATTTTTACAAGCTTTCCATGACCATGTATGTATATACACTTCTCCCCTGTCTCTCGGGTCTCTATAAAAGTCCTGTGATACTATATCGTTTTTGCCATGTCTTGATTGACGCATATCTTTTTCTTTTTAATGGTTTAGGATCCTAGGTTGTTAGGCGACATTCATATTGCTCTTTTCAGATCTATTATAAAAGATATTGAGGATGTTGCAAGAACTACTGGGGTAGGAGCTATTTATAACAGTGCTGTCAACCCTTGTGGGGGTCATCCACAAGTAGTTGAAGGGGTGCGTTTTCCTCATTTTTGTTTTCTGTAAATGTATTCTTTTTCCTTCTGGATAAAAAAGTAATTTCCACTGCTCTTGTTTGGTACACCCAGGCATATGTCTGGGGGTTTGATATAAGAAATTGGGAGCGACTCTTAAATCCCCTGACATGGCCAGAAATTATGCGGCAATTTGCTTTATCAGCTGGATTTGGGCCA
The DNA here is from genome assembly GCA_963242795.1 of Inga leiocalycina. Taxonomy (NCBI): domain Eukaryota; kingdom Viridiplantae; phylum Streptophyta; class Magnoliopsida; order Fabales; family Fabaceae; genus Inga; species Inga leiocalycina. Next base: position 56,764,526 of record OY725329.1, read on the forward strand.
CAATTACAGAAAAGAATCATTGAGCCGGTGTATCCTCGTGATAACAGTCAGGTGCATTGTTTTTCCTCTATACATAAGTGATGCTTTTAAGTTTTAATCAAAATTCTTTTATCAAAAGTTGGAATTACCAGGTGCAATGTCAAATGCACCCAAGTCTTTTATCATTGTTCTGAATTTGCAGCATTTGACTTTTACAAGAAAACAATTTTCCATCAACTATTAAATTTAGTATTTAGTTATTCTTTTTTGAAGCTAACGTGTATTCTCTTTTACATACAAAAATTTGGCTGTTTCTAGTGAGTGAGATATAGAAAATTATCCATTAATGTCTGGGTTATAATTTCTTGTGCGTTTCTTTTCATTCTTTGTGGAGAATTTTATTCACAAATTTTGCTTCTATGTAACAATAAACACTGTATCAGCTGCAAGAATTTGTCCTCCTATAGCGAAGAACAAAAGAGAAAAAGTTTGAGCTTGCTGGGTCTACACATCAAGTCTTTATTGCTTTCTTTGAGTTCTAATTTACTGATGCACTGTTCCTAGAAAATATAATTTATTTTTCACTTGTCAAAGCCAATTTTTTTATCTAACATTCATTAGTTATTGAGTTACTTCTTTTTTTCTCAAGTCTCTTAGTGTGTGTTTGGTTGGGTTTATTTTTGGACAATAAGTTCTTATTACCCAAGCCGAGATAAAACTCCTCTCATATATTTACCTCATATACTGTGAATCATGATTTATAAGCACTTATTGTACAAAAATAAGCTATTCCAAACGAGCACTTACTCTTATCAATAAGCACTTCTAAAAACAGTTTAATTTTCGTTTGTTTGATTATCTCATGAGAACATTTTTTAAATAAAGCCTTTTCCCACTAGGTGGGGTCGGCTATATGAATTGCACGACGCCATTTTACTAACCATATCTTTTAAATAAAGTTTTTAATGCATAATATTTTTTTAGTATAATATAATATAATATACATAAATGAAAGGCAGTAAAATGAGGAGAGAAACACAGGATACACTCACATAATAATGTATATAATAAAATTAGGGATTTTGAAGAGAGGGGAGGGGTTACTTTGCGTTGATAGAATTTCAAAGCAATGATGAAGTGCATAGCATGTGCATGCTACTTATGTTTGTGATCATAGTCATCCATAAGTTGACTTGGATATAAAGTTTTAAGCATTTTATGACAACTTTGGATTCAGCCTTAAACTTGTTTCTTTTTTCTTTTCTTTTTTTCCCTTCTTCCCCCTTTCTTTCTTTCTTCTTCTTCTTCTTTGGTTTTCTTCCTTGTTTATCATTTCTCTCTGGGTTGAAAGTGCAGGGTATTGATGGTGAAGATGTTATTTCCAATCTACGTACTGGGGCGGCTGTAGAAAATGCTGTTGCTATCATGCAAGAAAAGGGTTTATCTAACCCAAGAAGATCTAGGCATCGCTTGACACCTGGAACTGTTAAGTTTGCAGCATTTCATGTCTTATCTCTTGAAGGAAGCAAGGGCCTCACCATATTGGAAACTGCAGACAAGATTCAGGTATAACCGTCTCTACTGGATATTGCATTCATTGTTGTGTTTAATTAAACTTACCAAGTTCATTTCTATTTGTTATTCCTAGAAATCTGGACTTCGTGATCTTACGACAAGCAAAACTCCAGAGGCTTCTATCTCTGCTGCTTTGTCAAGAGACACAAAGCTTTTTGAAAGGACAGCTCCTTCAACATATTGTGTACGTCCTGCATATAGAAAGGACCCGGCTGATGGTGAGGCAATCCTCTCAGCTGCTAGGGAAAGAATCAGGATATTCAAAAATGGACTTGTCAATGCTGAAGAACCAGATGATGGTGAAAGGGATGATGATTCGGATATTGAAATGGCAGAAGATCCTGAGGCTGATGATTTAGTAAATGAAACAAATAAAAAGGAGGCTTCTGATTTTGTGGAATCTAGTTTGAACACTGTAGTCAAGAATAGAGAAGGCAGTGGTGAAATTTTGCAAACTCATGACGGTGGCAATAGACAAATGAACGAGGGTGTAGCATCAATTGTTGCTGAAGAATTTAATCCGGAGATTGCTGGTAGTAGCAATGTAGTAACTAAACCTGATCTGGAAGACACTATTATTGATGAAAGTAATCCCAGTGAACCATGGGTTGAGGGGCTTATTGAAAGAGAATACTCAAATCTTAGTGTAGAAGAGCGACTTAACGCCCTTGTTGCTCTGATTGGTGTGGCAATTGAAGGAAATTCAATTCGTTTTGTTCTTGAGGTACTATTTATTAGTATCATTTCCGTGCAGTGTGTTTGTGAAATTTACGACTTTTTTTAACCTCAGCGATCAATGTTTCAGGAGCGTCTAGAAGCAGCAAATGCTTTAAGAAAGCAGATGTGGACAGAGTTGCAGCTTGATAGACACCGAATCAAAGAGGATTGCTTTTTTAAGGTGCAGTCTGCCCCTTGTGTGGGCAATAAGAATGAACCAACTCCTTCAATGTCATCCATGGAGGGTAAACAGAGCCCTTTGCTTAGTGTTGATGACAGGATTGACAAAACACTACCAACTCCCCCTGCCCAGCAAGTACATTTAAATGATCTACTGGGCAATACTGTTCCATCAGAAGTGAACGTAAAAATGCAAGACTGTCTTGCCCCTGATAGTTATTCTTACCAACATTTTGGATCTGGTGCTGAAAAGTCAAAATCAAATTTCAAGGCATACATTGGTCAATTAGCAGAAGAAACTTATATTTATCGGTCATTGCCTCTTGGTTTGGATCGGAGACGTAATCGATATTGGCAGTTCACTACATGTGCTTCTCAAAATGATCCAGGCTGTGGTAGGGTGTTTGTGGAGATGCACGATGGTTGTTGGAGGCTGATTGATTCTGAAGAGGTTTTTCTTTTGTAGCTGAGCTTTTCCTTGATAACGATATATATATAATTCAAGTTTTGTCAATATATGCATTTTCTCTGTTTGAGTAACATGTCAATTAATTTATATTTTCTATAGTCTGTCTTGCTGAGCCTGATAAAGGTAAGGCCAGAGATGTCAAATTGATAGAACCTAGGAAATAAAGAGAGAGGACAAAGGAAAACTAGAGCCAGAATCTGTAACTCTAGGACAAGACAATGGGAATGATAACAAGTCTTACAACATCTTTAAATAGGCTTACAAAATAATAATTGTCTAGGCTAAGATAAGGATGACCTAATAACTGATATAAACTGCTAACATAACCATAATAAACTACCCTGTAATTCCTAAACAGAACATAAGACTAAACTGCCCCTACTTGACCCACATGGTTCCTTCTGGTGTAAACCTGCAAAGGCCGTGGGATTCCATCACAAATACTGTTTAATTTGCATGGTAAAGTCACCACATTAAATGCCTAGTTGCTATGAGTAAACCTTTTTTTTTTACTTTTACCTGTTATTTCTTCAAACGATCAGTCTGTTTTGTATTGAATTTTCATACCGAATTCATTTTATACTCAGGGTTTTGATGCTCTCTTGGCATCATTGGATGTACGTGGGATTAGGGAATCCCATTTGCACATGATGTTGCAACGAATCGAAATGTCGTTCAAGGAATCTATTCGAAGGAATAAGTTGAGGAGACAAGATGGAGACACTGTGAAAACAGAAGCTTTTCAAATGGCTAACGAACAAGGTTGCTGTGCTTCCATGAGCAGTACTAATTCAGATGTGTCAGAGACATCAACATCTTTTGTGATTCAGCTGGGAAGGAATGATTCTGATAACCAAGATGCTTTGAGGAGGTACCAGGATTTTGAAAAGTGGATGTTGAAGGAAGGCCTGGATTCCTCAGTATTACATGCATTGAGGGCTGGGAAAAGAAGGGGTAGTCAATTGTTGGGCATGTGTGATTACTGCCATGGGATCTATTTATCTGAAGAAATTCCATCTCCATCCTGCTGTAGAACCCTTCGTACTTGTAAGAGCAACTTAGGCTCTTCTGAACATATGGCTCAATGTGAAGGAAAAGTGAAGATTACCAGTGATTATGCATTTAGTGTCTCCCCGTCTTCTCCATTAAGAATGAGATTGCTTAAATTGCTGTTGTCAATAGTTGAGGTGACCACCTATACCTCATTTTGATTCAGTATATTTTGTATATTACTTTTGATGCACCTATATTTTGAATATTAGTTATGAATAAGGTGTCTATTTATTTATTTTTTTCCTGGGGAAATGGAACTTATAATTTATAACCATGATTTGGCAGGTTTCCATTCCGGAAGAAGCTCTTGAACCTATCTGGACAGACAGGTATCGGAAGTCTTGGACTATCAAGCTGCATGCTTCTTCTTCCTCTGAAGAACTCCTTGAGGTTGTTTTTGTCTTTATTTGATTAATTATTATTTGAAATTTCAAGGCATTAAAACTTTTTGCTGTTTGTTATCATCTTGACAATGCGCGTAAGTGATCTTCCTTGTCTCTCATAAAAGACAGTCGATGCACAATGTCCTTTAGTGGGTGACCTATCTCAAAAATGCAACAAGACAATTGATGCTCAATTTCCTGTAGTGAATAAACATATCTAGAAGATACAAAAGAGGTACATACTGATATCGACTGGCATAGAAATGCCTCTTCAGAACAAGGTTTATGATAATAAACTAAACGTGAAATATTTGCTATTACAATCTGATTGGGTGGACTAGTAATGCCTCTTCAGAATAAGAATTATGATAATAAACTCAACGTGTAATATTTGCTATGTCCTGTAGTAATGCCTTTTGGACATTATTTAAAATGTATCTTTTCACTCTTTAAAGGATTAAGGTGCAAATTTACCTCGAAAGTTTTCTCTGAGGAGCAATGTTACTATGGAAGTTTTCCTAGGTTCAATATTATCCCGGAAGTATTAAAATAGAGCAATGTTGCCCTTCAATGTCAATTTTTTAATAGTCGATGTTAGTTTTGTAACGTTATAGGGCAACATTGCTTCTCAGCGAAAACTTCCGGGACAAATTTACACCTTAACCCCTCTTTAAAATGTATTTTCATAGTTATTTCTAAGTCCAGTACCTTACAGTGATAGAATGTAGTCATGTTGAGAGAGTGTATTTTGTTCACACTACTCGAATAGAACCAATTAGTATGTGGAAAGATGAATTGTCCGCTAAGGATTCAAATTTTGTCATGCCCTAAGATGCTTTACTTGTTCAAACTTTTTGGTGATTGTAATTTGTGGTTTCTTTTTGTTTATTATCCTTTTCCATCTTTTTTGAAATACACAATGTGTTCTTTTTCTAAGCAATATATTCATGACACATGAAATATATGGCATGTGATTTTTGTTAATATTTTCCCTTATTTATTTATATGTTTGCTTTTATTGAAAACATTTTATCCTTCTTAGATATTGACTATACTGGAGGGTGCTATCAAGAGGGATTATTTGGCTTCAAACTTCAAGACTACTAGTGAGCTGTTGGGTTCTATTTTTTCTTCTGGATTTCATGGTGATTCCATGGGAGCTGAAAGAATTCCTGTACTGCCATGGGTGCCTCATACAACGGCTGCTGTGGCGCTAAGGCTCATGGAACTTGACATCTCAATCTTTTATACCTTGGAGCAGAAGCTGGAGTCTGAAAAGGACAAGACAACTGATAATGTTATGGTAAGTTTCCTTCTTTGACTTGAGTGAAAAAACAGGGATTAGTATAAATATTTTAAGGGAAACATGGTGGAACGAGGTGAAAAATTCCCAACACAGAAAAACAGAGAGGCAAGAGGTGACACACTCAACTTTGAAATGTTGAGTTCCTTGCTGAAACAGTTAACCTATGCCGAATTTCTTTATGTGATATGGTGTGTGTGTTTACCACGAAAACCCTTTGGCTTTTAAAGGATGGGAAATTAGCTATTGAAAGTCAGATATTACATAAGAACCACTCACCCAAAGCTTAAATTGTTTATCCACATGATTTGTGTTATTAATATCCTTTTTTTAAGAGTTTTATTTTGTTTTTTTATTTCAGAAGTTTCCTTCAAAACATGCTTCTGCCAAAATTGTTGCTGCTGGTACAGCTGAGACTTCACGTTTGGCTGGGCATAACATGGTTGATCTGGGTGCTGGATTTGCTAGCTACAGTCGAGGACAAAGGTCCCATGGACAGGGCCGTGGTCGCTCTCATGGTGGGGGATCACAGGGGAGGATCATCAATTCAAGATCTGAATCTAGAAAGAAAGTTACTGCCACTAGCGGCAGGAGACTTGGACAGGGACTAAGATGGAAGGGGAAATCACGAGCTCGTGTTGGGCAGCGTCGCTCTCGTCTAAGCATCAAAAGTGGCAGGAAGAAACCAGCAGCTAAAGAGCGTGAGATAACTGTTGTGAGGGGTGCTCCCAAAGAGGAATCAGCTGGTGTTTTTGTCAGGGAGGCTAGCAATGTAGCTGAAACCAGTGTTTGTCAAATGGAGACTCCTGAAAATGCTGCTAGCAGTTCTGGGAGATCAGATTACGAGGAAGATGAATATCAAGTAACAGGTGACAAGAATGCTTATCTAATGGATAATAATGATGATGGCTATGACAGGTGTGGATTTAGTGGGAAGTCTGAGAATATGGTAGAAGATATTAGTTTTAGTTTAGATGATGACGAAGATGGGGCTGGATTTAGTGGGAAGTCTAACAATTTAATTGAAGGAATTGATTTTAATATAGATGACGACGAAGAAGAGGATATTGATGAGGACGAGGATGATGAGCAGGTCGGTGTTGATGTCGAAGGTTTCATAAATGGGGATTCAGACATAGAAGAGAACGGGGAAGATGCAGAACAAAACTTGGATCCAGATGGATTGATCTCTTCATCCTCAGAGTACAGCGGCTAAAGGAAGCATTGTTACGGAGACTAACTCTACAAGAGAGTACTAGGTTAATTTTGGTATATTAACATGCTTAGTGATGTAGGAAACTAGGAATAGTGCTAATGATTAAGGTTCTTTAGAGTAGTCATCAATTGTGCATGTTATTTTGTACAACAAAAGATATATTTTGTTGGCTACAAAATAGTGAAATGAAATTTATTTCTCCTGTCATATTATGGGAGAAATTACATATCAAATTACCTGATGCACTTGCTCAGTCCTTTTGACCCATCTTTTTAAAAGCAATTTCAAGACTTTGAATCTTTGTGCCAAATCAAAAAAATAAAATTAATGACCAATAAATTTTATATTCATATGTGGTAAAGAGTAGGGCTTTGATAGAGCATGATGGCTTGATGTGATTCATATAACCAACCTTAAATCTCAATATATACTTCAAACACAACTATTCCAACAATATAGTTTGAGATGCTTGAGTCCGTGATCATTTCCATTCTCTCAAGTCAACGGTAATAGAGATTCACTATAAACTTGTATCGATTTAATGTTTTATTAAAATTTAAAATAATAAATTAATTAAAATAGTAATGTCTTAGGGTTAATGGGTAATTTTAATAATGAATTTTTTTGCCATGTATTAAGTCTTGAATGATATAAAAAGTAAACAATTTTTTAATGATCGAGTAATTTTAACAGTTCTCTAAATGAGTGTTTTCTTTTTATATGAGACCCATTTATTCCTACAACTTTATAACCGAGATTCGGGTCAATTTAATAGAATTGCTAAAAATTTAATTATAGTAGACACTTACAACGAAAAACTTCATTATTAAAACTACCAATATTACTATGGGAAAATTGTTATAAAATACCTGATTAACACAATATTTGCTGAAAGGGACCTAAGGTACTGAGGGCCTAAACTGTCATTATTTCGTAAGACTAAAAGACATAAATACCCTTAGTGGAATAATGAAGAAAGAAGGGGAAAAAGGTCTGAAGAGCGAAGGTGTGAAATTTGATTTTGAAGATGTGCAAAGTTGAAGAGCGAAGGGCGGACTCGGTGGAGAGAAGCGGACTACGTCGCGAGTAGCGGACGAGGGTGTGGGAGTTGGCGGTGGGGGCGGAGTGTGGGTCTTGTCAGCGGCTATGCAGGGTTGGTCTTTGCAGTGGCGGTGAGGCGAGGTCTGTGGGTTTGTGCAGTGGCAGGGAGGTGTGCTGGTCTTTGCACCGTCGAGGAGGTGTTGGGTGATGTGGCGGCGGCCTCTCCATGTAGTAGCACGGATAGAAGGTGGTGAAGAACACCCAACATCTGAGGTTTGTGTTTCTGTTTTCTCTTTATTCATTTTATCATCACAATTATTAATGCACTTAATTGATTTCATCTAACTGGCTGAATTTCTCATGCTCATCATTGCACATCAAACGCAAAATTTGAAAACTTGAAAGTGTGTTTTGATTTTGTTTGATTGGGGCTTCCATACATGGATATAGTTTCTGTCTCCAACCAGCTAGTTAAGGCTGCCTTTATTTATTTCATCATCATAATTATGATGTGCTTTATCAAACAAGCTCTGGGATCATTTTAATTTTAGTGAATAATGCCCAAAAGTGAGTGCCATCAATAGGATAGCAAGCATGCATGTGTTATGTGTTTAATAGTAGAAGTAGCTATAAATACCAACTTAAGTAGTAGATATAAGTCTATTTAAGAATCACTTAAAGTGTATGAGTTAAGCCTGAGAGATTACATGACAAAGCTATAGGTTTGAAGTTTTTAAAAGGGTGAGTAGTATAGTACATTTGATGAAGTAGATGAAAAGTGATAAATTTTTGAAATCAAACCTTTTAATCTCAAGAGTGAGGTTCAAGTTTAAGTTTTCTCATACGAATGTGATGGATTGCGATAGAAATTAAGGGAGTTGGGTCTTACTTATTTTGTCAAAGTTGTGAAGGAGTTGTAAATGAAGCTTGAACCATTGGGTTTGGACTTGATCAAAGTTAGTTATGGATTTAAATGTTTCAGAAAATCCATTCATTATAAAGAAAAGTACCCTCACTTATTTAAAAGTTTTAAATCTAATTTTTGGGGTAGTCTCTGTGTCCACTAAAGTAAGGCATGACAATTTGTACTCTAATTTACTGGCAAAAACTGCATAGAAGAGCAACAAATTCTAACACACAAAAGAAAAGCAAAATTGTGTTGTCATATTGAAGAATGAATGAGTACCCTTTTGGCATTTCAAATTTATTCAGTTTAGCTTTGATTTTATGGATGCTTAATTTGGCCTTAATAACTTAAGTTTGCTCTTTAATGTATGTGTGGTCTTGCTCCCTCAATTGCCCTATTTCTTCTCCATTTCCCTAATGCGTAGTGATTTCAATTTTTTTTTATTATTCGATTCATCAATAGCGTATCTTTTCCCCAATAATTATGTTCTTAAATTTAAAAAATAGCATATAGTGTTATGTACTTGTGATTAGGCTATAATTTTTGTTTGGAAGTGTAATACTTGAGTTTTCGTTAAATGACTATTTTAATTTTTGGAATTGTTCTAATGTCTACGAAGGACCTTACTATAAGAAGGTGGAACATTGTGGAGTTGAGACAAGCTTGTAATGGCATGTCCATTTTGATGTTTAGGAGGGCTGAATTGAAGCATGTCTTATTTAACTTCCTTTTGTTGTACTCATTTGGCATCCTTAATGTATTCTAGTTGAAGGTTGGAAAGCTACGAAGAAGAGGAAAAACTAGTTGACGTTTTATGTATTCTGTACATATTGAATATTGTGATAATATTTTGTTTCAATGTAAATTAAAATTGGTTATTTATATAGAACTTTGGTATAGAACTCTTCCAAGTGCAAAAACTCTTCCCCTATATGCAAGAACTCTTTCATGTGTGTAAGAAGTTTTCCATGTGTGCAAGATAATGTTTTTACAATGTGCAACGATCTAACAGTATGCAGAAAACATCTTTCTTGGTTGCAAAATATCTTCGCAACAGCTATATAACCAAGTGCAAAAACTCTTCCCTTATATACAAGAACTCTTCCATGTGTGCAATAAGTCTTCCATGTGTGCAAGATGATGTTTTTACAATGTGCAATGATCTAACATTATGTACAAAAACATTTTTCGTGTATACAAGATGTCATCAAAATCATTTTAAGTCTTCATAAGTGTCACAAAATCATGTGCGAAAGATCTTCCCTATGTTCAAGAACTCTTCCCCTATATGCAAAAACTCTTCCATGTGCGCAAGGTAATGTTTTTACAATGTGCAACGATCTAATAGTATGCACAAAACATCTTCCTTGATTGCAAAATGTCTTCACAATAGCTATATAACCAAGTGCAAAAACTCTTCCCTTATATGCAAGAACTCTTCTATATGTGCAAAAAGTCTTTCATGTGTGCAAGATGATATTTTTACAATGTGTAATGAATGATCTAACATTACGTGCAAAAACATTTTTTGTGTATGCAAGATGTCATCAAAATCATTTTAAGCCTTTATAAGTGCCACAAAATCATCTGCGAAAGATCTTCCCTATGTTCAAGAACTCTTCCCCTATAAGCAAGAACTCTTTCGTGTGTGCAAAAAGTTTTCCATGTGTGCAAAATAATGTTTTTACAATGTGCAACGATCTAACAGTATGCACAAAACATCTTCCTTAGTTGCAAAATGTCTTCGCAACAGCTATATAACCAAATGCAAAAACTCCTCCCATATATGCAAGAACTCTTCCATGTGTGCAAGAACTCTTCCATGTGTGCAAGATGATGTTTTTACAATGTGCAATGATCTAACATTACGTGCAAAAACATTTTTTATGTATGCAAGATGTCATCAAAATCATTGTAAGCTTTCATAAGTGCACAAAATCATGTGCGAAAGATCTTCCTTATGTTCAAAAAATCTTCCCCTATATGCAAGAACTCTTCCATGTGTGCAAAAAATCTTCCATATGTGTAAGATCATGTTTTTACAATGTGCAATGATCTAATATTACGTGAAAAAACATTTTTCGTGTATGCAAGATGTCATCAAAATCATTTTAAGCCTTCATAAATGCCACAAAATCATGTGCGAAAGATCTTCTATGTTCAAGAACTCTTCCTCATGTGCAAGACTCTTCCATGTGTGTAAAAACTTTTCAACATGTGCAAGATGTCTTCCCTGTGTGCAATGATCTACCCATAAGTGCAAAACATCTCCCATGGGTTCAACATGTCTTCCTCTTGGGTTCCTATTAAGTCTTTATAAGTGCCATAAAACCATATGCAAAAGATCTTCCCCCACGTTCAACATTCCTTCCCTATGTTCAAGAACTCTTCCTTATATGCAAGACTCTTCCATATGTGCAAAAAACTTTCCACGTATACAAGATGTCTTCCCTATGTGCAATAATCTACCCATAAGTGCAAAACATCTCCCATTGGTTCAATGTGTCTTCCACTTAGGTTCCTATTAAGTCTTCATAAGTGTGACAAAACCATGTGCAAAGGATCTTCATCCACGTTCAACACATCTTCCCTATATGCAACAAAACCATGTGCAAAGGATCTTCCCCCACGTTCAACACATCTTCCCTATGTGCAATATATCTACCTTGAGTGCAAGACGTCTTCCTTGTGTGCAAATAATGTACTCAATCAACGTGCAAATTTAATACATGGTGTTGGAAGCATGACTTGCATCCTACATGAATGGACCATGGTAACAGCTGAAAGCGTAAATGCTCAAAAGACATTAAGAATTAAGAGGTTGACAACATCACACTTTAACATTTACAATTACAACAATATGTAACCACAATTTCCCTAACATATTTCTCAACTATATTACACTTTACATTTACAATTATGAGAGAAAATAAAGCAGTTCTAACCCAATTACAACACAAAATACATCTTCCATAGTCTTCACACAATGCATTCACAACTACATTTTGCCCCTAATTTCTGAACTATGAATAAAGTCTTGATACAAGTCACCTCCCTAGCCTTTACTAATACGTCGAACCTCCAGCAGCATCCACGGTGAACGATGGCCAGAAGGGAGGACATTTAGCTCTGCACAGGGAAGGAGAATAAGGCTTCACCAGTCCACGTTAGTTGCTTGCTCTATTCTTAATTGATCGCTTGTTCTATTTCCTTTCATCTACCCTCTCTTTTCTCATTAAGGGTATTTACGCCTTTTAGTCTTACGAAATAATGATAGTTCAGGCCCTCAGTACTTTAGGTCCCTTTCAGCAAATATTGTGTTAATCAGGTATTTTATAGCAATTTTCCCTATTACTATTTGATATTGGAGTCTGCATATAACCATTTTTGTTTTTTTTCAAGCCTTGCCACGAGCCTGCTATTATCGGGCGAATAAAATCCTCTTACGGCCTTGCCATGGTCAATATATAATAAACTATTTAGATATGATTCAGATAATTAACTGATTAATTTAATATGAAAGATCATGATAATCTCGTTACTTCCAAGGCCTAGTAGGGAAAGGATAAGGAAATCGCCAACCGTCAATGACTAGCTTCAAGATTACAATCTTGCAATCTTTATTATAATGGGCCAAACAAAATCCTCTTCACATTTTTTTTTTTTCGATTTGATTCAGATTGTTAATTACTAATTAATTAATGAATTAATAACAAAATAATATGATAATTGATAATCTTGCAATCTTCACTTGTCTTTGTTCACAATTTTCTTACACGATTCAGCAAGCCTTCTAGAAGGCACACGCCTGAGGGATCAAATCATGATACGCATACCACCCGCAAACAAATTCATGTTGAGCTCATTGGGTAACAGAAGCTGCTTATTTTCATTCACTGACAAATCTTACAAACCAAAAATAATACTACCTCCGGTTCTAAATATAGGACAAAGTTTGTAATGCAATTTACACTATAAACTTTGTCCTATATTTAGGACCGGAGGGAGTAATCAATCAAAATTTGTATCACTAAACTATAAATACACGAAACTAAATTATCTCATTCTCATGCTCTGCTACATTTCTTCAGCATCCCTTAAACTTCTGCCAAGTATTACCATCTTCAGCAAAGATTGAATTTCTTTCTCACTTTGCTTCTACTTGTAGATTCTCTTCAACTTTTTGCCATTTTAGTACTAAGAAAATCTAATGGTGAGAAAAAACTCAATCTTTCAGCAGGCTAAGCTTCCCCATATGTAACCCTCAGGGTGAGGCACCCAGGAGTTTCCTGATTCCTGCCTTCTGCTCCGATGACAGCCGTGCCGGGAACTTAATATTGAACTTAATCCTCAAGTTTCCCTTCTTTGTGGGATCCTTTTGGAGTGGCATTCCTTCTCTTGGTACAACCTCCTCGTAGGTTGGATGAATCACATTGGTGATTGGTATGGTCAGGTTCCTTCCATCCAAGGTAGTCAGCTGTACTGTATAACCGGTCAAGGCCTCCGCCAGAGAGATCTTTTGCGTCACAACCAGATCATTTCCATCGCGAGTGAAAACACTGTGAGGCTTTTCGTCGATGATAAAAACAAGGTCTGCCGGGGTCACATTTGGCTGTTCATTTCCTTTCTCTGGGAAGGTTATTTTCGTACCCTTCTTCCAACCAGGCTTGATGTTGATAGTTAGGATCTCCTCTACAGGCATGGTTTTGCTGCACCACCAAGCAAGCAAAGCCAACCCGTCATTAATCAGTTAAAAGAATTAAAGATGAAGCAAAACAATGCAACAAATAAGTGAAAGTATAGAGATGCAGCCTTATTTTCAATTGTACAAATTGATGAGCAAGAAAAAGTATCTCAGTTCCATATGATGATTTCCAAAGGTAAAATTCTGAATGGTCCATATTATGGCATCATTCATTCATCCCAACAGATTACAGATATGAGAATATGGAAGTTGTGATGCAAGATCCACTTGATATAAGATTTTCACAACCCATAGGATCATATCTCATCTATAAGAAGTTCAAGGAACAAACAAGATGCGAGATCAAATGCAACTACCAAGATTTCGTCTTGATGGTAAGCCCAACAAGACATTACCTTGGACTTCCATAATCAAATGCAACTACCACGAAACTAAATCATTATTTAGTATTAAGATAGTATAAGCCAGACCAAACTCAGTTAAATCTTCCGGTAATACTAGTTGTCAAGTTGATTACAGAAGTAGAAGTTCCCAATGCAATAATTTGCCAAGTGCCTACTGTCTTCTCGTTGTTCAATTGTTTCAAATAATTTGTGAACTATCGATCAACATATCACACGAAAACAATTCATGCATTCATCGCTTAATTACCTACCCGCCAAAGCCTGAGACTTACATACGAAAGATCAAACATACGAGTGAGTAAACAAAGGGTAGCAGACAACAATGAAAAAAGTTTCATTCAACAGAAATAATCATCACAAAAAACATGGGAAAAATAGCCGACAGCAAATGGTTATAGAATCTCCTAACATGAAGAAAAACAGAAACAAAGGACAAAGTAATGTTCAGGTTAATATAATTACTTACCCACTAGCATCAGCGATTTCTCTGGAGATCTTCATCTTCTTTGTAGTTCCCTGATATAAGTCTTCGAGATTACAGGGCAATCTGTTCTCAATAGGAGGAGCTTTTCGAGGACCACCTGGACTCATATGGACTCCCCCTCTTCCATCTCCAAATGATCCAAACATATCATCGCTAAAAATCCCACTGGAGAACCTCGACCTCCTCCCTCCATGGCCACCACTAAATTCAAATGGGCTCGAAAACCCAAAAAAATCTGCAAAAATGTCGTCGGCGTTTCTAGGATTGAACCTAAACGACGTCGGTCCTTCTCCCGTTGAAAAGAAAGAAGCCCCTCCAGCTCCTCCGGCATCGGGAGGCGGAACCCCACCCTTCAGACCCTCTTCACCATACTGATCGTAGATGGCTCTCTTTTGCGGATCACTCAGAACCTATAAGAATTACAACAAACAATAAGCATCGCCCCCTGAAGTTCAATATTTCAAAGAAAACAGATGAAATTTGCGAAACCCGTATAAGCCAAAAGGAAGTAGGTAGAAGATTAACTTACATCATAGGCTTCAGAAATTTGCTTGAATTCAGCTTCAGCTTCTTTCTTGTTATTGGGGTTCTTATCAGGATGCCATTTCATGGCAAGCTTCCTGTAAGCCTTCTTCAAGTCGTCGTCTTTGGCATTCTTGTCGACCTGCAAGATCTTGTAATAGTCCACACCCATGTTGGAACCTTGTTCCTCTGCTCTTTTTCTCTTCTTCGGCTTCTCAATCTTTGCCCAGAGAACTTTGGGAAACGATGAATGAATGGTTTAGAGGATTGAGTCCAAAGGAGGGTGTTTAATGGGGTGTGGGATCCGAGTCTCTATGGCAGATTCGCCAATAATTTTGATGGTTTGAGAATTCTGTGGAAGGTTCCAGAAATCGTCTGTGCTGTTGCGGTTTGAGTCGGAATAATCGGATTAGCCGATTAGAATTTGGAGCTCCTAACCAAGAAACGGTGCGCAGATCCAGATCCTATTTGGGTTTCTATATAGTGCTTATTTGGAATAATTTATTTTTAGGTAATAAGTATTTATAAATCGTGATTCACGATATACGAGATAAGTATATGAGAGAAGTTTTATCTCGACTTGCGTAATAAGAACTTATTATCCAAAAATAAATGATACCGAACATATACTAGATTCTAGATACGTTGGCGAAACGTAAGAAGCTCACACAGGCACGGCTTGCAGCGTTGAAAAGCCAATGAATATATTTAGAATAACAATTGGAGCCTTCAAAAATAATTTTTCAATTATAATCTATGACATACAAGGTAAATATATGAGAGGGGTTTTATCTCTCCTTATATAAAAACCAGCTTTTAAACTATCCAAATGCCTATCTAAACATGCTCAATGCCATGCCCAATTTGCCCTTCCGGGCATTTTAAAGTTTCAAAATACAACTCTGAACCTGTTTTAATTTACTTCCTGCAAATTGCTACTATATTTTAATTTAAGTTTTAAAATTGCGCTGTTTTTTTTTATTTTTTAATTAAAGGATTCAAATATTTGTATTTTTTAAAATTGGATTAGACAAAAAAATGAAATGAAACGTAATTATTTGGCGTGTCGAAGAATACCCTAAAAACTAACTCAGATATAGTGATTTGAAATGTAATAGAGATGGGAAGTTTATGTCCTCTTAATGTATTGAAAAACAAAAACAAAACAAAAAAGATAAGAAGAAAAACAATAGTTAAGGTTTAGTAAAGTAAGAGTGAAGAGTACAAAATGTGTGGAGAATAATACTTAAAACCCTCAACCCAAATACTCAAATGTGGCAAAGGAGGGGTAATATTCACTAAATAAAAGGAGAGTACAAATTATGTGGAGATTTAAAAATTAAAACCCACAACCCAAATCCACCCAAGCACTAACTTTCAGAACACTCAGAAGTGTGGCTTACAAAATAAACTCACAAATTGTGTATTGTCTTGTTTTTTACAATAGGATCAGGTAAATTTCTTTGCCTCCAAGAAGGCAAGAAAATCACTTCCCAACAGCAGTATTTTAATATCTATTTTATGGTTTGATTTGAAATTCTCTATTTTTTCCAAAAAAATAAATACAGGAGAAAGTGAACAAACAAGCAGAGAAAACGTGGCGACCTTTGAAGCATTATTCAGTTCAAATAATGATGATGATGGTGGTGATATATTTTGAGTTCTGTTTGAAGATTTCCCCTACTTCTGTATGATAGTTAAAGTGACAATTCCTGAAGAAAGAATATACAATAACAAGCATTTCTACTAGTTCGCACCATCGGTTGAATATGGATAAATGAAATTGCTCTCATTCATATATATATATCCAACAGAGTATATGTATGTGAACCCCCGGTAACCCAAAGTAAATATGTATGGTACAAGAACAAGAGCTATACTACAACGTAACCATCAATATCAAAATACCTGGTGCATATTAGCACAAAATAATTAAGTTCTTATACCTTCAACTCAAGAAAGATTCATTAGCACAAAATAATTTAAGTTGAGAACATACTAGAATTGATGATCCTGAGAAATTATCCTATCCAGTTGAGGATACTAGCTATATTTTGATCTCAAAGCACGTAGTAAATGACATTTAATTGGAGTTAAGATGTAAGATCTCAAAGTAATAAAAAGAATATATGTAGATCTGGAAATTCAACCACACGTTCAATGCATTACTTCTTGTCAACACTGTATAAGGACAAACGTATAGGAACGAACCAAGAGAATTCATAAGTTAGAATTACAGAGGAATCAAGAGGAATATTATATATAATTCTTCTCATCATCATGATTGATTTGGATTAATATTTGATATCATCATCATTAATTGCATGAACATATGAAAGGATTAGCAAGGACTGTTATCAAAGAACCAACAGAGAACCTTGATGGGAAGGTCGGTGAGACCGCAAGCCTTATCTGCAACTTGATCACAGTTCTTGAAACAATGACTCACCTTATGCAGCAATCTCCTACACCATTAATCCACACACCACCACAAAATCCTAATCAACTAATTGATCAAATCACACCTCGATTGATTCATTGTGTCCGACCAATCACACGTGTTATAAAGAAAGTAGTTAGGTCATTCAATTCAAATAAATTAAAAATCAAGAATAACCTGACCTGTATATATATATGTACATTAATTCAATAAGAGATCAAAGAAGGTGGGGTGAATGATGAGTAGAGCCAGTAATATAGGCTCAACCTGTGGGCTCAACCCGTGAGCCCGCGGGTTTTGACGGGTTCCCAACCTGCAAAAATGCGGGCCGCACAGGTCCGCACCGGATAACCCGCGGGTTAATGCGGGCCAGCCCGCGGGTTGACCCGCAAAATTTTTTATTTTTTATTTACATATGATAATTTTACAAAACTTATAAGTTTTTTACTTTTATTTTGGTACCTCCCAATTCAAAGTAAAAAAATCTTAGTTTCTTCCCTTCTTCTTTAAACAAAATTATTATATCTTGGTTGCTTGAGGATGAGTTTATGTTTTGTTTATAAACTTTAACAAATTTGATAACTTTATCTCTTAAATTTTAGATTATGTTTTTAAATTTTTATAAAAGAAATGATTAATACCAAGAAGGTAAATTTAATTACTCATATACATGTATCTCATATTTTTAATCCTTTTTAAAAAACATGATTTTTTTTTCAAAAAAAAAATGCGGGCCCGCGGGCTTGCCCGCAACCCGCACACTGCGGGTTAGGGTTGGCATTACTTCTGCGGGCAGGCCCGCATCGCGTGGGCCACAGGTTGGTGCGGGCTGGCCCATATTCCCAGCTATAATGATGTGAAAGAGAAATAACAAAACCTGAATACATAGCAAAACATAAAAATTCAGATCAAGACTAATAGAATATCCAAAATCAAAAGAAGAAAGAAGGAATGGAGAATGTGAATTAGTAGGTACCCGAAAGCAAAGATTATAGCAACAATAATAGATATAAATGCCGCCATTAAAGGGAAGGGAAGGCCCAGCATCATACCAATTGGCTTGCAACTTCCCATGCTTGAAGCAGAAAATCAAAGATCGAAGACGAAGAAGCAGAGAATGGGTGTGCTCATTTTCTAAACTGAATCACCAACAAAGCGTGACTTTGTTCACCTTTTAACAACCTTTATACACACACGCACACATCAACCACCACTCTCACATGCACGGTATAATTGTAAGAACTAACTCCGTTTCTTTAATTTCATTAACTTATTTTGTTTCTCAATTATTTCATTCAATAAAATAAAAGGATGGCATCTCTAATTTCCTCCCCACTCTAATATTTCCCTTGCAAATCCTGGAAATAACAGTTTTTGTAATAATATGCTTGAGATGTGATATTATCTTTTTACGTGAAGTCAAGATCTTTTAAATATAATCATAATCATTTATATATGTTTCTTATTTCATAAAATAATGAATTTTTGTCAACTTTGTGTCCTTTTACATCAAGTGATGAAAATAATTTTTAAAAATAAATTAAATTTTGTAATTCAAGAATCTAATAATCTTCTTGAATAACTATATTATTTTATTAAAAAATTAGTACACCCACAGAAAATTTAATTTCATGGAATGAACATTCACCTGGGATATTCCGGCCCATAAATTGTTTAGGCCCATATAATTGGGCTTCAATTTCTATACGTCCTCAGTTGGCCCAAACAATTAATGGGGCTTCAGAATGATATATCTGCAGCATCATATTAAATAGCACCTACTACTGAGTGGTGACAATCCTTAAAAAAGTTGGCAAAAAAAACAAATTCTATGGTAATTTTTTTTGTCTAATTGATCAATTTTTTCAGTGGCCCCCTTCTTTATGTGCCCCATTATAACATTATTTACTTTGTTAAAATATATGGAAAAATATTTTTGTAGTGGAAAAACTCTTTTATATATATAATAGAGATGTTGGATTTTTCATATATAGGTCTGGTCACCAATTAATTGCCTGAGTGTCATACTGTCAGTTAGTGTGAGGTAAGAAATCAAGGTCAATACCATAGGTTCCTATGTACTTCAAGATTCCAATATGCTATGCATTATTGCTAATCAATGGCTGTGAGGTGTCGACGACCACGATTATTTATATGTTGGGATTAATTTTTAGAAAATAGTTTTTATAGTTTTCGAGATAAATACACTAGTGCAGAATACTAATTTAGCTACATGATTTTACATCAGTTACTTAAAGAACCAAAGTGATAATTCATGTGCCATAATTTTGCTTCTGTTTTACGTGTAACTGACGCCGTAATGTACAATATGACATCAGTTAATTGAAAAACAGAAGTGATAATTCATGTGACATACATTCGCTTTTGTTTTAAGTGTAATTGATGCCGTAATATACAATATGACATTAGTTGTATAGTCAACTGATGTCGTAATTAAGATGCTATAATAATAATAATAATTATAGGATCAGTTTATTGAGCACCATAAGCCATAATTAATATAAAGTTTTGGAATTTACTTGTGAAATAAATAAATTTAAAATATAACATGTCATAATTGTAAATAAATACTATAAATAATTTTTTCCAAAATATAATTATATTCACTAGTACAAAATACTTATTTAACTACACGATTTTGTATTAATTACTTGAAGAATAGAAGTGATAATTCATATAACATAATTTCGCTTCTGTTTTACATGTAACTGACGGATGCTATAAGGTACAATATGACATTAGTTACTTAAAGAACGGAAGTGATAATTCATGTGACATTAGTTTGCTTCTGTTTGAAGTGTAACTAACGCAGTAATGTACAATACAGCATCGGTTGTATATTCAACTGATGCCGTAATTAAGATGCTATAATAATAATAATTATGGAATCAGTTTAGTAAGCACCAGAAGCCATGATTCATATAAAGTTTTAGAATTTAATTGAGAAATAGATAAATTTGAAATATAACATGTCATAACCATAATTAAATATTGTAAATAAATTTTAAAAAATAATTTTTCCCAAAATATAATTATATTATAGTTATATTTTAAATAACTTCTTTTAAGTGGGTTATTTATAGCTCAAGACCATCTGATAGAGATTAGTGAACTTCTTTTAACTACTTAACTATACCTAGTTAATTATTAAAAAAATGGATGATCAATTTATGGGTGGAACTTGACCCATAATTTATAATTTATTTATCCAGTTTACTTATAGCATCAGGTCCTATAGGAAACCAAGACCTTAATTATAACCCATATGGCTCTAAGGAAGTCTTAAAAATATACGAGTATTAACTATTTTTTTTCTAAAGAAAAGGAAATATTGCGTCGATTCCCACTCCACCTGATGCCCTAATGCCTTCAACAAAAACCTCCACTACTCTGCTAACTTCACGGCTTCTTTATGAATTTCGCTCTAGCTTTGCTAACTTCGCAACTTCTCTTCATCACTGTTGACGTAGCAGCTTCCAGATAGAACACTACAAAAAAACACTCAATTTCTGACAGAATTTGCTACGGAATTTTTTTCGTGGCAAATTCTGTGGAAAATCCGTCAGAAATTCCATTGGAAATTTTTTCGACAGAATTTTTCCATAGCTAAATTTTTCACGGAATTAACCACAAAAAAGTTCTATGGCCAAATTAGCCACGGAATTACGTCGCAAATTTTGCGAAAAATTTTTTGGCCATGGTGCCATGGAACTTTTCCGTGGCACATTCCGTCGCAAAATTTTAAAATTTATAAAGTTTTATATTAAAAATAATATTATAAAATTAATTATTAAATAATTTTAATTAAAAATAAAATATTATTATTAATGAATATTTTATTATTATTTATTGATACTATATTTAAAATTTTTGACTAGAATAATATTTTTAATATTATTATATTAGTTATTATTTAATTTTATTTAAAAATAAATTATTAGTTATTAATATTATATTTATCATTTTATATTAAAAATAATATTTATAATATTAAATTATTTGTTATTAATTAATTTAAATTAAAAATATATTTAAATTTATAAAATTGATTAAAATATAGTTATAAAAATATTTATTAAATATTTTAAATTTATTGAATTTGAAATTAATTAATCATAAATATATAAATATTTTTTTGGAATTTTTATTTATTTTAATTTATTTTTAATAATATTATATATATTATTAATTTTATATTACGATAATATTATATATATATCATTTTGTAATAAAATAATGCAGATTCATCTTGGCGCAACTGGCAACGGCTCGAGCGTGAAGGCACCTAGAGCATGAGGTCGCGGGTTCGAAAGGAAGGGAGGCATTTTCAAGATTTAAGAGGCGCAGACACGTGGCAACTCTCGGAGGTGACACTTGGCGCACTGCGAGGAGGGTGGACATGTGGCAGCGCACGGAGGTGACACTTGGCTCACTTCGAGGAAGGACACGTGGTAGCACTTGAAGGTGACACATGGTAGCGCAAGGAGGAGACACTTGGCGCACTTCGAGGATGGACACGTGGTACACTGCAAGGAGGATGGACATGTGGCAACAGTAGGAGGTGACACGTAGTAGAGTGAGGAGGAAACACGTGGCTGAACCAACGATGAGGTGGCCTCCTACAGACGTGACATGTGGTATTTGAAAATTTTAAAATAAAAAAAGATCCATTGGATTTGAAAATTCATTTGTCACACATCTATTATGGCGTCGGTTTAGTTACAATGCGAAGCCGTAATATATTCATTTACGGCGATATATCTTAAGCAACTGACTCCATAATATATTCATTTACGGCGACATATCTTAAATAAGTGACACCATAATATATATTTTTTGCTACGGCTAATTCCGCTACACCCTAAATACTGTAGCGAAAATGTAATTTTAACTGATGCCAAATTAACTTTTTGCACTAGTGATATATAGAAAAAGTTTTATCTTGATTTATAAAAAAATACTTCTAAAACCATAATTTTAAAACTTACCAAACACATACTATGTGAAAACAAACTTGGATATTTCAAAATCAAGGACAAATTTACGAATCTTCATTCAATCCTCTCTTTCTCATTTTAGCTTCTTCACTATGCTCGTGAATCAAGCACAGTTAAACTTTGTCAGTTTTGGTCTTTAAAAGAAAATGTCAATTTAATTACCCCCACCCTTCGTTTTTTTTTAAAAAATTTGCATAATTTTTAATGTGCATGCATATTAGTTATATATCTTTCAAATAAGTATATAAATAAATTACAATGTTATTTTTATTTTCGCCTAGTTGGTCTTAAAATTTGGCACTAGCTAACTATCAAGATTTTTTTTTCGCCAACAAAAGTTAGTTCAGTTGGTAAAGAGTTAGCTCATAACTACAAGGTCATTTTATTACTGAGCAATCTGTAAGTATCTTTGTCAGCGTTTTTTTAATCCGAAGGCATGCTCTAATCCTAATATGTTCTGAGACCCAACTCACCTAAACTTTTTGTTATAAAAAAAGAGAGAGATATTTTTTCCCGAAAAAATAATTTAATCATATTTGTTTATTCCCTGATAATTAGAAGCACAAGTTGATATACTCTCTATAAATACAACTCACGAGATTGATTTATATTTATATCTCTATATATATATATGTATATAATATGAGATTGCAAGCATGGTACATGGCTAGCTTTTCATCTAGACGGGACTTCAAGTTTGTTGTAAGGAGTCGCGCATGATCACTTAAATGTATAGGCATGACAGCGCGTGTACGACCTAAGTCTCGTCAATTATGCTTAAAAATCACATGAAAACATGTGAAAATTGTACAATATTAATAATGTGCCTGACACAAATCAATTCTTAAACACACGAATTCCTATGGTGGGAGAGTGATTAACGTTGCTACTTACTAGAATCATCTGATTAATGGTCCTACCACACACAGTGATTCCAACATTATTAACCCTTTTAAACAAACAAGGTGGGTCATGTAATAGCGAGAGTGGGAAAACAATTGGAGGATTAGCGTGGTTACGTCAAAAACAAAAAAAATTATTGGCATTCAAATTCATTCACCTATTAAAAAGCAACTCACATCATCTAAAAGGTAGTAATTAAATGAGACTAGGAAATTTTGTCCAAAAAAAAATGAGACTAGGAAATTTAAAGAATCTTTTAGTACTGCATTGGCCTTCATTGTCATTTTTTGGTGAAACATAATAAATGCTCCAAGTCTTTTCGGAACCATCGACTATATGAAGTCTTTTATGTATGATTGATGCCTTGATTAAAATCACCTTTCACCCTTAATATAAGATATATTTAAAAAATTAATTTTAATCATGAATATAAAATATAATTTTTATATTTATCAATATTTTTTTAATTTATCCCTATTGATGCTTCCTTAATCATAATCAAAGAGGAGAGAAAAGAAGAGAATTAAAAAAAATGACTAGGATGTTTTAAAAAATACATATCATATCAACTAACTAAACCAACTTTCTTAATATAATCAAATTAGGTAAATATTATCACAAAACACAGTACTATGTCGCTGTGAATATCGGGAAGAAGAAGGGAAAACAGGGACGAACCGAAAGAAAGAGAGAATGAATGAGAAACAATATTATTGATTGATTGAATCAGTCACTGTACAATTATGTTGATAAATAAAGTGTAGACAGTGTTGCCAACTGGTAAGCAAGTAACTAATAGCTAATTAATCTGTTACAAAGCAAACTAATAATTACAAGTAATATTTACAATTAACTAATAACTATATTTACAGCCCCCCTCAAGCT
This sequence comes from Inga leiocalycina, assembly GCA_963242795.1. Lineage (NCBI taxonomy): Eukaryota > Viridiplantae > Streptophyta > Magnoliopsida > Fabales > Fabaceae > Inga > Inga leiocalycina. The sequence continues at coordinate 56,788,710 of OY725329.1, forward strand.
AGAATGTGTAAATCAAGCATTCCCAGTTTGGACAGAAGATCAGTAAAGGGCGCCGAATCCAGAGGTTTGGTGTAAACATCAGCAAGTTGATTTTTGAATCTAATAGGCAGCAGGCGAAGAATGTTAGCCTTAATCTTGTCTCAAACAAGATGGCAATCGATTTCGATGTATTTAGTTCTTTCATGGAAAGTAGGATTAGTAGTAATGTGCCGAGCAGATTGGCTATCACAGTAGACCAAAGCTAGAGAGACATGTGGAATATGCAAATTACCTAAGAGATATAATAGCCACTGGACTTCACAAGCCAAAGAAGCTAAGGCTCTATATTCAGCCTCAGAAGAAGAACGAGACACAGTAAGTTGCTTCTTTGAACGCCAAGAAATAAGAGAAATACCCAAGAAAACATAATATCCAATAACTGACCGACAAGTATCCAAACATCCAACCCAATCAGAATCGCTAAAACCCTTTAATTGTAAATCAGAAGAGGCAGGGAAGACAATACCCTTACCAGGAGAAGATTTCAAGTAACGAAAGACACAATGAGTAGCACGAAGATGAATATTAGTAGGACAAGACATAAATTGGCTAATTTTTTGGACAACAAAAGCAAGATCAGGTCTGGTATTTGTGAGATAAAGCAGCCGACCAATAATTGTCCTATATTAAGTGCCATCAGACAAATGATGACCAATATCCTTAGAAAGCTTAGTGTTTCGGTGCATAGGTGTCTTCTAGGGTTTACTGTGAAGAAAACCAGAATCATTAAGAATAACTAAGGCAAACTTGCGCTGATGAACAGAAATGCCTTGTTGAGATCAAGCAACCTCAAGACCAAGGAAAAATTTGAAATCTCCTAGGTCTTTGATTTTGAAAGCTGAATCCAAAAGGGACTTAACTCGTTGAATCTCATCAAGATCATTACCAGTGAGGAGAATGTCATCAACATATACTAAGAGAGCTGTGAAAGAATGATTAGTGCGTCTCACAAATAAGGAATAATCAGACTTGGACTGAATATAACCAAAACAAAGTAAAGAACTAGAAAGTTTAGAGTGCCATTGTCGACTAGCCTGTTTCAAGTCATACAAAGACTTTTGAAGTATGCAAACCAGGTTAGGAGAAGGAGAATGAAACCCAAGGGGTATTTTCATATAAACTTCCTCATTCAAATCACCATGAAGGAAGGCATTATTGACATCAAGTTGCTGAAGATACCAATTTTGGGCAGAGGCTAAAGAAAATAATAAATGAACTGTGGTGATTTTAGCAACTGGAGAAAAAGTATCAAAATAATCCACCCCCTCAGTTTGGGTATAACCCTTAGCAACAAGGCTTGCTTTCACTCTCTCAAGACTACCATCAACACAGAACTTATTTTTGTAAACCTAGCGACAACCAACAACAGGTTTCCAATGTGGAGGAGGTGTAAGAGTCCAAGTGTGATTCTATTCTAATGCAGAAATCTCAGCAGCCACGACAGTTCACCAAATCTCATGTTTCATAGCTAGAGAATAGGTTTTGGGTTCAAAATGAGAAGAAATAGATAAACTAAAGTGTTTATAAGAAGGAGAAAGATGAGCATAAGAAAGAACAGAAGCAAGAGAATGAGGAGACGAACGTGAACCAGTGGAAGAAGGGGGTTGAGCTAAGAAATGAAGGGCATAATGATAATCCCTCAGATAAGTAGGAGGTTGCCACTGCCTAGTGGATCTTCGTGGCTCAATGTTAGAATCAGCAGGAAGAGAGTCTTCGGATACCAAAGATGGAGCAGGAAAATCAAGAGTGGGGGGTAGATTGTGGCATAGGAAGATCAGCTGAAACAAAAGGAGAGGACAAAGACTTATATGGAAAGATATGTTCATAAAAATGAACATCCCGAGAGATAAAAACATGACAAGAATTAAGATCCAAAAGAATATAGCCCTTAACACCAGCTTTATAACCAAGAAAAATACACTTGCGAGCTCTTAGATCAAGTTTAGTATGATGACCGGAGATAGTAGAAGCAAAACACAAATATCCAAAAACTCGAAGAGTCTTAAGATCAGGTTGAAGATTATAAAGACAGAAGAAAGGACACTGATTATGAAGGAATGGTGTAGGTAGTCAGTTAAAAAGATAGACAGCATGTACAACAGCAAACGACCAATAAATTTTAGGTTGACCTGAATGGAATAAGAGAGATCTAGCAATATTCAAGATATGTTGATGTTTCCTTTCAACAAGACTATTTTGTTGAGGAGTTTCAATACATGAGGTGTGATGTAAAATTCCTTTAGAAGCATAAAAGTTAGGCATTGAAAATTCAAGACCATTATCAGACCGAATGATCTGCATTTTCACCTGAAATTGAGTTTCAAAAAGTGTAATAAAATTTTGCAGAGCTAAACGAGCCTCTGCCTTGTTATGTAACAGTAAAACCCATGTATATCGTGAACAATCATCAACAATCGTTAAAAAATATTTGTGACCAAGAATAGATGCTGGATGATATGGGTCCTACAAGTCAACATGTAACAAGGAGAAAGGTGTATTAGAATGAGAGTGACTGAGCCATTTTTGCTTAGCCAAATGATAAGAATCACAATGGTCAAAAGATTTATTTGAAGTAACATAGGGATGTGTTTGCTGAATACATTTGAAAACAAAATCAGACAAATGTCCAAGTCTAAAATGCCACAAATCAAAACAAGAAGTAGAAAGTGATTCTGAATGAGTTACAGAAGATGACAGGCAGCAGGCATTCCTTTGATGAGGAAGAAAATAGAGACCATTGCTTTCCTTAGCTAAACCAATCATCCTCCATTGGGATATGTTCATCAGGAAGCAAGTGCTGCGTTGAAAAATAGCACAACAAGATAGAGAATCAATGAGTTTAGACACAGAGATAATATGGAATTGAAAATGAGGTATAAAAAGAACATTATGAAGGACAAGTGAATCAGAAACATAAACTGAACCAGATTGAACAGCAATAACAAAAGAACCATTAGGCAAAGTAACTAGAATAGGCGATATTGATTTAAGAGAAGTAAAGAAAGAGGCAATAGAACATATGTGATCAGTAGCTCATGTATCTAAGATCCAGAAGTTCTTGATAGAAAAATAACCTAACAAAGGAGTATTACCTGAAGTTATATTGTTCACAGAATGAGTTAGGGAAGGAGAATCATATTGAACAAGTTGTAATAAATATTGTTGAACTGTGAAACCGAGATGAGGCAAACTGCCTTGATGCTGTGATTGTGACACCGGAACAGAGGAATCAAGATTCTCCTTATATTTGAGCTTCTGAGACACATTGTTGACAGAAGAATTGCGGAATTTGAAACCAGGAGGATAGCCATGTTTCTTGTAACATGTCTCAATAGTATGGCGTGGCTTACCATAGTAAGTACAATGTTTACTACCACGATCAGCTGTGGATTACTGAATTTCCTACTAGTCTTAGCCAGAAGCACAGTTGACTCAGTAGGAAGAGGAATAATTCCCATTTCTCCCTCTTGTTGGGAAACCAATGAAAAAATACGATTAATGGGTGGAAGAGGATCTAAGATCATTATCTGAGATTTGACCGTAGTGTATCGATCACTGAGCCCTTTCAGAAAGCGTATCACATAATCTTGTTGTTGATACAAATTGATTTTCTCAAAAACACTACATGAACAACAAATAGAACAAGCACAAATAGGAAGAGGACAAAGATTCAATAATTCATTCCAAACAATCTTGAGTTTAGTAAAATACTCACTAACACTAAGATCGCCTTGCTTCAAAGTATGCAACTCATCCTGTAAATCTGCGATTCGAAACAAATCACACTGAGAATACCGACTCCGAAGATCCTCCCGAATGTCAGATGCACAATCAATCCATAAGATACTTTGCATGATTATAGAGGAAATTGATCTGGTAAGCCAAGCCATGACCATAGTGCTGCACCTTTCCCAGATTTGAAACAGAGGATCTATCACGGACGGAGGAAGAATCGTTCCATCGACGAAGTGATACTTGTTCTTGGATTGCAGTGCCATTTTCATAGCCCTGGACCAAGAGTGGTAGTTCAAACCATTCAAGACCAAAGAAACAAGCACCAAGGACGAATTTTCGTTCGGATGAACATAATAGGGATTCATTGGATTCTGAACAGCTTCGGTAAGTCGAGAAAAAGTGGAAAGGGAATATGCCATTTCCAAAGGAAAAATTGACGAATTGAAGCTAAGATCTCTCTATACCACAGCACTATGTCGCTATGAATATCGGGAAAAAGAAGGGAAAACAGGGACGAACCGAAAGAAAGAGAGAATGAATGAGAAACAATATTATTGATTGATTGAATAAGTCACTGTACAATTATGTATATAAATAAAGTGTTGCTAATTGGTAAGCAAGAAACTAATAGCTAATTAATATGTTACAAAGCAAACTAATAATTACAAGGAATATTTACAATTAACTAATAACTATATTTACAAATATATCTTATATTAAGGACCGAAAGAGCATCTTCTTACTAGCTCCACAGTTTTTGGTCATATTTTTACTGATAAACTTTTATTGGTAAGATTTTAGCTATAGTTTGTGAGATGTATATTATACTCCCTTTCACATCTTAGTTATGGTCTAAATTTTAATGAAATGTAAAATTGAAGTCTCATATATTTTTCTCAAGTTTAAGGATATCAACTACCACTCTTCAAGAACAGTAAATTAAAACTAGTTAGTTAACTTATCGTCCTATAATTAGGATCAGAGGGCGGGAGGGATTATATAGGTATCTTCCACATTGCATGCTTGAATTCATCTAGAGAGATTTTGAAGTTTAAACATTTAAAAGCACAAATCTCTCCTTAATAAATGAATTTAGAATAAATTCAGAAAATAAAATGCCGAGTCCTGTAAATATATAAAAGCGGTATCAATGAAACGGTAGACCTTTATGATGAGTGACACATAAAAGTATAAAGGTAAATGTTCTTAGTTCTCAGCACCAAATATATATATACATAGTTCACTATACAAAACTCCTATCAAGTGAGATTTAGAGAGGATGATATATCCATCATTTTCATTCCTATTATTATAAGCAGAGAAAGTATTTCTAAGATTTGGATTCGTGATTTCTGAGTCATATGGCAACAACCTTACTTTTACTCTGAGGTTTACCTGTGACTTCACAATTCAAATGGGGAAATTATTTTTAAATCCTAAGGATGGACTTAATTATCAAGGAATCCTAATGACAAGTGAGATGTTGTCATTTTTTATACTGAAAACTATTATTACATGCTCTTCAATTGTCATCAAAACTTTTTAATAATTATATTAAGTCCCTTCCATAAGACCTCATAATAATTATTCTCTCGATAATTATCTCTCCAAAAGAGGTATCATACATAAAATTATGTCTGAACAACTATAATGTTTCATATGCAACTACTCTTTCTAAATATATGAATGAAGGGATTCTCTTTGGTTTGAACATTTTCAAATATTCAAAATAAAGAAACTAAGATTGAAAATCAAAAGACGAGCCAATAAAAATCACTGTTTGTTTCAACTTACAGATTCCTATGTAAGGGAAAAATTATATATAGTAACTACACGTGCCCAATGGTTTTACAAAAACTTGGTGAAGGAATGGTCTTGTAGCATATGATAACATGAAAACTTTCTGATAAGTGAGAAATCACAGGTTTAATGCCACTTATAACTTCAGTTCGAATGTATTAATATACCTATCTGAATTGGAAAAAAACAATGAATGCGGTTATGAGATTATATATAATACAAGAAATGGCCTGGTGGCCCAATCCTCCAGGCATATCCCAGTCTGTGACTGTGTGTGTCCCTTGCTTTATAGAAAACAAGGACGGGCCCTACATAATTGATGATACTCCCTCTCCAAGCCTCCGAGCCATATTCGTCATTCTTACACTATACTTAAATACATACACACATACCGATACGCACACATAATCAGATGGGATGTCTGTGTGTGTGTGCATACACGTATGTATAATGAGTGGAGACAAATCCATAATGACCACAAATATTGAAGGAGTCTCAAATACTTCCACGCAGGAAAGACAAAAAGCTCTTCTCCACAAGTATAGATATTATATATATATATATAGACACTGAGAGAGAGAGAGAGGTGGGGGGTGTTGATGGTCCAGGGGTTTAAAAAATATCATATTATAATTATTAATGTGATCATATCCCTACATATCCATTGTGCTGTTCCCTTCAATATCCATCATTTTCCCTTTTGTTTTCTTAATTATTGTTCCTCTTACCCCCTACCTGTTCTCCTATAAAGCATGTTTGTTTTAATGATCTGATTGTTTATAAGTTATTTTTTACGTAAATTGAGACACAATTTCTCTCAAATACTTACCTCATATATTATAAATCACAATTGAAAAGCTGTTTTTAAACATTCCAATCGCTGAACCAAACGAGCACTTTTATTCTTATTACGTAAAAAGAATTAGTGGTTAATATTAGTTAACAACAATATATGTGTTAAAAATGTCGTGTTTCTTCTAAATATACCCTTATTTATGAAACAAACATATGAGAAAGAATGAATAACAAATATGAGAGAGTATGAGTATAAAATATGAGTAGGGAGAATGTATAATAATTAATATAAATATATGTATTTAACAAGGGTAGAAAAAGAAAAAGAAGTTTAAATTTTGAGACACAAGGAGAAAATTGCTTATAAAAAGGATCAATCCCAAAAAAGAAAAAGTTATTTATAAAAAGGACAGGGGGAGTCTATATTTATATATAGCACTTCAGTCCTCAATATAATACATATTTATCTAATTTGATTATATTAAAAAAATTAATTAATATGACATATGTTTTCTAAAATATCCTAATCGTCTCCCTTAATTTCCTACTTCTCTCTCCTCCTTAATTATTATTGAAGGATATCAATAGGCCTAATAGAAAAAAAATTGATAAATATAAAATATAGATTATTTATGTATTGAGGTATAAAATTCTCAAACCATCCAGTAACAAGAATGAATTTTATGAGTCATGATTATTCAAAAAAATTATGCGCATCGATCCATGGAATCTTTTCAAAGTGATGCGAACAGGATTGTGCACCCGAAAGGCGAAAAAGATAATTTCAAAAGGACGCAATAAGGACATGAACACGATTACTGGCTAGATAGAGAGAGAATATACCACTGGCATGAAAAATTCAAAATTGCACTCTTGTTACAATTTATCGAGAGGAGATTTGAAGTTTAATAGTATAAAGTTTTTCTATGCTCTTAAATATGGATAAAATTCAGGGTTGTGTAACCCGGGCCGGACCGGCTGGCGAACCGATCTATAGATTGGTTCAGTCCGGGTTATAATTTTAAAAAAAAATTAAATTTTTTTTAGAATTTCATACTATAAGCCTAAAATCTTTAATTTTTTATTGGTTTGGTCCTGGTTTAGCCCCGATCTGACCCATTAATCTTTAACCCAATACCCCAAACGATTCAATATCTGATCCGGATTTTAACACCTTGATAAAATTAGAAAGTTATTCCTTTTCTAGACACAGTTAATCAGTCAATCGCCTTTCCTTATCTGTGATGAGATCGTTGGAGGTGACATGTGACATGTAACATAGACCCAACAAAACTTGAGTCATCGTGACATATTAATGTGTATTTAGTTTACTTTAATGAACAATGACTTGTGATGGAACAGTAGCTGTGAGGGGGTTGAATTATTGAGGAGAGAAGGGGGTGGGGCTTATTTCACATGTGATGTAAATATTAGTGTATGTTTGATTGAACTTATTTTTAAACAAAAAATCCTTATTAAGTAAGTCGAGATAAAACTCCTCTCACATACTTACCTTATATACCGTGAATCACGATTTATAAGCACTTATTACCCAAAAATAAGCTATTCCAAACAAGCACTATAGTCAGGAGGGAATCTGAGACCTCCTTAATTAATTTCCCTTTGAGTATATGTAACCCTTTATTATTATTATTTTTTTTTGTTACCCCAACGAGTATAACCCTTTATTAATACATACAAAAACTCAAATTCTTGTATTTAATTATGTTTAAAGCGTATTCAATAATTTGATATCCAAAAGTAGCATACATGATAATATATTAATGTGTATTTTATAATTCTATTTCTTTCAAAACAATGATGAGAGTTTATAGGATCCGAATAATATGTATATGTACGGTAAATTCCAGAGCAGGACCATCAACATAAAGACGCTTATGTCTTATCTATTGAAGCAGCAATCAACAGAAATTTTCAGGCCAAAAGAAAATAGTAGAGAGTTGCTATCCAACTGTATATGGTCCCTTCATCCACATGGATGGTTTTGAGTTTGAAATAGCTACAAACAATAACACTGTTGTTTTCCTCTTCACACTGCTTTTTTATTTATTCTGATTTTAATTAGATGGATCATCATTCAGATTATATAAATTCCAAATTTCAAGAAACTCTCAATATCCAGTTTAATCAAACAAATCGCAACCATTACAATAATATAATAATAAACCATCCAAAAGAAAATTCAACATCGATAACATCATCACACCCTCCGTATACATCTTCTCAAATTATTATTATTATTATTATTTATACATTCATTTTTTTATACATTTTTTTTATTTATACATTCCACTCATACATATGAAGGGAAAGCATAATACATGTCACTATATCACATGACTTTTAAGTTTAACTAATAAAATCTGGATATAGTGAAACAGATTATTAGTCTCTAACATTACAGCGAATTAGACTTGAATCTCCGCAATTTTATAAGAAAACACTTGGGCGCTGCAAAAATAAATAAATGAATAAAGGATATTTTAATTTTGGACCAAACATAAGATTTAGGGAAAATCACTGTCAGGTTCCAAGGAAGTAAAATATTATTAGAAAAGCCCCTGGAAAAACTGAAATATCTGAAAAGTCTCTAAGGACTTTTCTGATATTATTTTTCAAAGTCAAATGACACACATGCCCCTTCTCTATTATCTCTCTCTCACACACACACGTTTTCAGCTTGCAGATCTGTGCTCTCTCTCTGCAGTTTCATTTTTTGTAATGGTGAAGGGTGAAGCTTTGAGGTGGTTAAAGATTTATGGGATGAGATGTAAGATAGAAGGAAGAAGAAGATGGAAAGAATGTGGTGGGATTTTTTTGATGCTCAAGCTTCCGCCATTTTTAAAGAAAGAAGGGATGAATGTAATGATGATGATGAATAGTCCAATCCATCCCCATTTTTCAACCTCATTGAAACCCCATCTCATAGTGGTGGGTGCTGCGAAAAAAATTAAATTGTTATTAATTCGTGTAGTGGTAGTTGTTAATATAACAGTAGTAGTTGTTAATACGAAAAATGAGGTTGGTTGTCACGGTGCTCTGTTTTTGGAAGAGGAAACAGAGGAAGTGGTGTGTTTGAAGTGGTGGGGTGCTATAAAAATGATGATATGGAAAAAAAAATAAATTGTTGTTAATTCATGCAGTGGTAGTTGTTAATACAGTAGTAGTAGTTGTTAATACGGAAAACGAGGTTGGGTGTTATGGTGCTTTATTTTTGGAAAAGGAAACAGAGGAAGTGGTGTGTTGAAACTTTGAAATGATGGAGTTACATATGGTAATACGGGTTGCGGGCAAGACCGCGCGGGCTGCAGTTTCAAATGGGGCGGGTCACTTCTTTGCGGGTTGGCCCCGTTTAAGCGCCCGCCAGCCCGCCAATTTTTTTTAGATTTCACTCTTTTTTAAAAAAATTTTACTCTCTTTCTCTTTCACCCGCTCATATCACACTTCTTTTCTTTTATATATTTATATTATGAAATTAATTTCATTCTTTCCTTTTTTTTAATCTATTCACATCACAAAACTATATAAACACATATCTTTCAAATTTAATAATAGTAGAATAAATAAATATAATATGAAAATAAGTGTCAAATAAAAAATATGGGAAATTAATTAAACACATCATCAAAGAAAATGAGATAAGGGATTCTAAGAGGGCATTTGAGGAGAAAAAAAAATAAAAAAAAAGGTCATGGGCCAGCCCGCGGGCTAAACGGGCCGCCATTTCGGCGGCCTGAACCCACCTGTTTTTGGCGGGCTGGTGGGCTAACTCGCTAGCTCGACTTGTTTTACCGGTTCTAGGTGGGGTGCTATGAAAATGATGATATGGAAAAAAAATAAATTTTTGTTAATTTGTGCAGTGATAGTTGTTAATACGGCAAATAAGGATGGGTGTCATGGTGCTCTGTTTTTGGGAGAGAAAACAGAGGGTGTGATGTATTTGAAGTGGTGGGGTGCTATGAAAATAATGATATGAAAAAAATAAATAAATTGTTCTTAATTCGTGCAGTGGTAGTTGTTAATATAACAATAGTGTTGTTAATACGGAAAATAAGGTCGAGTGTCATGGTGCTCTATTTTTGGGAGAGGAAACAGAGAAAGTGGTGTGTTTAAAGTGGTGGGGTGCTATGAAAATGATGACATGGAAAAAAAATAAATTGTTGTTAATTCATGCAGTGATAGTTGTTAATATAACAGTAGTAGTTGTTAATACGGAAAATGCGGTTGAAAAAAAATAAACACACTCAATAGGATGTGAATACACGCTTTTAGAGTTGTAAACATACCATCCATCATACTTAACGTGTGAAAACATCGTGTCAAATTGAAACGAGCGGAGGTTGTGAAACACACTCAACAGGTTGTGAATACACGTTTTAAGAGTTGTAAACAGCACAATTCCTTACAAATTCTTAACGTGAGAAAACAAGTTATAAAGCAGAAACGTGTGGGAGGTTGTAAAACACACTGAACCTGTTGTGAAAACAAGCTTTACCAGTTGTAAACAGAACAACCGCCATAGTGCCATGAGAATCAACCATTCTAACTTCAAACACACCACTTCCTCTGTTTCCTCTCTAAAAAACAGAGCACCATGACACCCAGCCTCATTTTCCGTATTAACAACTACTACTGTTACATTAACAACTATCACTGCACGAATGAATAACAATTTATTTTTTTTCCATATCATCATTTTCATAGCACCCCACCATTTCAAACACACAACTTCCTCTGTTTCCTCTCCCAAAAACATAGCACTTTGACATCCAGCCTCGTTTTCTGTATCAACAACAACTGCTGTTATATTAACAACTACCACTGCACGAATTAACAATAATTTATTTTTTTTCCATATCAACATTTTCATAGCACCCCACCACTTCAAACACACCACTTCCTCTGTTTCCTCTCTCAAAAACAAAGCACCATGACACCCAGCCTCGTTTTCCGTATTAACAACAACTACTGTTATATTAACAACCACCGCTGCACGAATTAACAACAATTTTTTTTCCATATCAACATTTTCATAGCACCTTACCACTTTAAACACAACACTTTCTCTGTTTCCTCTCCCAAAAACAGAGCACCATGACACCCATCCTCGTTTTCCGTATTAACAACTACTACTGTTATATTAACAACTATCACTATATGAATTAACAACAATTTATTTTTTTTCCATATCATTATTTTCATAGCACCCCACAACTTCAAACATACCACTTCCTCTGTTTCCTCTCCCAAAAACAGAGCACCATGACACTCAACCTCGTTTTTTGTATTAACAACTACTACTGTTATATTAACAAATACCACTGCATGAATTAACAACAATTTAATTTTTTTTCACAGCACCCACCACTATGAGATGGGGTTTCAATGAGGTTGGAAAAGGGGGATGAGTTGGACTATTCATCATCATCACATTCATCCCTTCCTTCTTTAAAAATGGCGGAAGTTTGAGCATAAAAAAAGTCCTACCACATTCCTTTCATCTTCTTCTTCCTTCTATCTTACATCCCATCCCATAAATCTTTAACCACCTCAAAGCTTCGCCCTTCACCATTGCAAAAAATGAAACTGGAGAGAGAGAGCACAGATCTGCAAGCTAAAAACGTGAGAGGGAAATAATAGAAGAGGGGCATATGTGTCATTTGACTTTGGAAATTAACATCAGAAAAGTCACTAAAGACTTTTCAGATATTTCAATTTTTGTAGGGACTTTGATGATAATATTTTACTTTCTTAGGACCTGACAGTGATTTTTCCTAAGAATTGCATCTCATCATTAGACTAATTTCTATCACACTGAGTCACTGACATATATTACCATGATTAAGCCCATAATAATTAAGCACCTATAACTCTATAAGCCCCACACACACACACCCCCCATCCGCGCTAATCTCTCTCTCTCTCTCTCTCTCTCTCTCTCTCTCTCTATATATATATATATATATATAAATGGTTATACAAGTGCTGTATTTCCTAATAGAAAGATATATAAAAGTTCATGAACCGATAAATTCTCATATATCTATATATATATATAAATATATAGTGTGTGTGTGTAATATATATATATATATATAAAGTGGAAAATTGTCTCCAATCATGTCATCTTAATCAGTATAACTGACTCTTCCAGTATTATCGCCATATTTTTTCACTGCCTAATAAGTTAGATAGGTTATCTAATTGATTCGACGTTAATTAAATCAGGAAATTGCATTTGCTTACTCTTGAAGATATATATGATATATATATATATATATAAACATTATTTTTCGAATACATTATCTCTCTAATAACTTTTTTTTATTTTTACAATTAATCAACCCGTTTGTCTAATTAACGATAACAGATTTACAATTTGAGACAGATCGAGAAATCAAAATCAATAAGAATAATTTTTGTTTCAATCTTTCACGTGATATGAGCAAGCAAAAGATGATAGAGCATATATACAGGTGTTGGCACTAATTCAAGTGATGATGCCAAATCATTCGCTCCTTTTAATAAATGTCTAAATCACACAATCATTTCATTTTTTTTAAAAAAATTATTATTTTCTTAAATCCAAATATATATATATATATATATATATGCATCATTCTAATTTTCTTACGATAAAAAATTTAATCCCATTTAAGTAATATATGTAGAGACGTTGATATCGATTCATTTCATATACACACAGTTTTTCCAAATAATTGCACTTTTGGGCTTTTGATGGCAACAAATTGGAGAGAAGTTGTTGGATTCGGAGCTGGCACAATCTTATCCGGACCCATTAAACCCGGACCCATCACACAGTCTTGTGTCAGCTGTTCTGGGCCCAGTCACGTAGAAAACAACAACTTGACTTTATCTTTTATTTAAAAATAATTTTTTAGCTACACAATAAAATATATATTTAAGTTGTAATAATATAATTTATGTGATGTTGACAAAATTAAACTCAAGAACGGTCAAATTTAAGTAGTCGTGTAACTTAAAATATTCAAAAAGCGTGCATATATAGATGGAACTAATCATGTTTTGTTGTAATTAATTATGTGCATCACTCGTGTATTGTACAAAGCTTGATAAATAAATCGAATTCTTCATGACTTATGTGAATGAAAATGAGGTAACTTGTTAAATATATTAACTTTATATCACTATATGATTTATGTCATATTCAAACATGTTAAACTCAACAAATTAGAGCATATCTCTCAAAAGCATTTTCTACCAGGACCAATATTTTAAACATAATAAAACTTGAGAAATCAAAAACTCTAATTTAAATCTTGAAGAACCAAAACAAAAATGAAGGTAAAATTGAGGAACTAAAGATTATATTAACCTTATAAATTAATTAACATATATCTAATTAGAGAATCACTGTTTGCCATTATGTATTGATTCTTACGTTTAAAAGAACCTATTGTTGTGTATGTATACGCCTCCTCTGATTAATTACCTTCTCTACATATAATTGTATTTTTGGGAGATCTTATTTAATCACCATATTTAATCTTAAATATAGACGTCGCCGTTAGGTAATAAAGAAAACTATCAAGGGTGTAGATTAATTAACTTCTTAAATTTCTTCCAAATTGTAATTGTGGCTCATCATTTATTTTCTTCGGACATAAATTTAATTTATCCTTAATGTCTTTCCTGATGAGCTTAATAGATTTAAAGTTGTTATTATAGATATTAATTATGTCCTCACGAGTTTAGTTGTTTAATGTCAATATATTGGACCATAAAATATCTAGTCAATATTATCAAACATCAACTTTCAATCACATATATAGATACAACTCTTAAATTCTGCATGTACATTTTAAGTTATACTCAACGGTGTAAAAAGATTCAATCATGTGGGCATATTATATATATTGAGTTGTTATGTAAAAATGCGTACACATATATTTTTTAATAAAAAGTTGATGACAAATGCATAAGAAATAAATAGTTTAAAAAAAAACAAAAGACTAGTTTTTTTCTGAATATGGCAAACTTGGAAGGGAAAAAATGCCATCCACAAGATTAAACAATGTTATAAAAAAGTTGGCAGGTAGCAGTGGCAGACAAAAAGATCAAAACAAAATCTCATTTAAAAACTCCAAACAATAATAAATCAAGTTGTGGTGGAAATGCAAGCCTCTTGTTTTATATACAGTAGTCTCTGGGCACTTCCAAAAAAGGCAATATAAAAATGGTGTCAAACTCAAACAATATAATATAATGCTATTTCCAGTTCAAATGATTCATAATTCTCATCTTCTTTTTCACACATGCCCAGTAGCATCCTTGTTCAGCTTTCTCCAGTTTCATCATCATTTATTGTTTCACTAAACCACCACCTCGCACATGACACTGTGCTTTACTAAAGCTCCTGCAGATTTTAGCTATATATATACATAGTGTTAAATTATTAAGTTGGTTGGGAAATACTGGGAATCGATATTGATGCTTGCGGTGTCACCTTTGAGGGGAACCAAAGATGAGATTAAAAGCCAGGGAGAGATGGGTGGTTTCTCATCAATCGTCGAAGAAGATGATGAATTTGGAGAATTTTCCGATGGGAGTTTATTGGAAAGCATCAATTTCGATGATCTTTTTGTCGGTATCAACGTCGGCGACGGAGATGAGTTGCCGGATTTCGAGATGGGCCCGGAGATCCTCTCTGAGTTCTCCATGGAGTCGTCGGAGAACATGAACTGTTCGTCCTCGCTTTCATTGGAAAATAATAACGATAATGGAGCTGATCAACACCAGAACAGTATTATGAATGGGAAGGAGGAGGATGAAGAAGAAGAAGATTGTAATAATAAAGTTTCGTCAGCTCGGGCTTCAAATTCTGGGTCAAGTATGGCAGAAGAAGAGATAATGAACAAAAGAGATGAAACTGCGACTGCGACGTCGTTGAAGCCATCGCCGATGACGACGACGACGACGAAGGAAGGTGAGCAAAAGGCAAGAAAATCATCAGGCCAGTCCAAAACTTCACAAGGGAAGAGAAAGGTGAAGGTAACAAACTACCTCAGTAATTTTTTCTTTATTACCACACGTGTGTTAGTTCAAATCTGAAAAGGAATAATCATTGGTGAGGCAGCGCAGCACAAATTTTGATCTTATTTTTCAATACATTGAGTCAGATTCAAATATTTTCAGACCAAATTAAACTAAAGGATAGTAGTTTTTCAAATGACTTGTTTTTTGTGTTCACCTGAACTCATCAAAACCTAAGATCAAAGGCTGTTGTAGGCGGTGGTGAATACTAATTAGGTTTGAGTGAGGAAGTAGTACCATGTGCAGCAAAGCTACTCCATAAGGATCAGTCTCTATCTCGATTAAGTATGGGTCTGCTATCTTCAGCCACGAATGGTGTCAGCTCACGGGTATACCATAAGACATTAATAAGTTGAACAGTTGAGAGAGAAAGAGAGGACAACATTAATGAAACAAGTTTACATGAGTTTTAATTTTTCTGGGAAGATGCAGGATGTTTTATTAAAGATGACGGGGTGGTGTTGCAGGTGGATTGGACCCCAGAATTACACAGACGATTCGTGCAGGCAGTGGAGCAGCTTGGAGTGGACAAGGCAGTTCCTTCCAAAATCTTAGAGATCATGGGAATTGCTTGTCTAACTCGCCACAACATTGCCAGCCACCTCCAAGTAATTTACTTCCTTTAAATTAAGACAAATTTATATATGCAATGTACTACTGTATAGTTAAATCTTATCCTGAATAATATAGGCGGATTACAATGAGGTATTGGGACTTAATTACACATAAGTGCCAGTGACAACTAAAGAGAGGTAATGACAAGTTTCAGAGAGTAGAAAGTGACAGATATTTACTTATTGGGACTCCTCGGTAATTAATTTAGCGTATAATATAATGGGGATATTAAAAGAGTGAATTTGGAATAATGAATTAATTAATGTACAGAAATATCGATCGCATAGGAAGCATTTACTGGCGCGTGAAGCTGAAGCAGCGAGGTGGAGTAAGAGGAGAGAGGTAAAGCCATGGGCTGCGGCGGCGGCGGCCACCGTGGGTTTCCCTCATATGGCTCCTCCTCCGTCGCCGTCCGCGATGCCTCCCCAATATTTTAGACCCTTGCATGTATGGGGCCATCCCACAATGGACCACTACTCCTTCATGGCCCGCTGGCCACCGCCGCCACCGGCCTGGCCATACCCATCCGCTCCTCCTCCGCTGCCTGCGGGCCCTTCATTCTGGCACCATCACCACCACCAGCAGGTCAAACTCTCCTTTACAACTGGATTTTTTTGTTTTGGTGTCTGGTTTAATCTGAAACGTTATAATCATGTATTCCTTTTTAATGCAGGCTGATCCCAAAGCACTAAGCGCAGGAATAGGAACATATTGTTTTCCACCACCAACACCTCTGACTACGACGGTAAATTAATCCTTTTGAAATGATTCCATAATGTTTTATGGAGCCACTCAACTTGTCTTCTTCTGTGAAAATTGGATATTCTCTTGTAGACAACATTACCACGTACACGTAAATAAAAGGCTGTCATATTTATTACACAGACAAAAAACTAGTTCATGTGTAGTGTTTCTTTCACAATAGGGGAAATGAACTGAACGTAGTCAATATTTTCATGGTTCATTCATGCACGCAGGGATTTGGATCTCCACCTGTCCCTGGCATCCCACCCCACGGCATGTTCACGGCGGATCCTGACGTCGGATCTCCCACCGGGCAACCCGCCCTTCCATGGCCCGTTTTTGACTTCCACCCGGTAAGTACTTCTCTTCTCTCTCCACCTCCTGCACTGTACCCCTTACACGCGGGCACAAATAAAAACTTTTCTTTCCTATTTTCTTTTCCATTGTTAAAAAGTAAAGCAGAACGACCGGCCAGATAAGCTTTTGTATAGTACGGTCTGCCTGTGAGATTTAATTCATACACAAAAAGCATCAGAAATCGAATTTTTGCCCTTCTGATCAGAGAAATTTTTAAAAACTTGATACTTTTCACCGATATTCCCTTATTAAAATCCTCGGGGAGTTAAATTCAGAAAAGAGTAAGAAGTATATTAAAATCCAATGCAACCAACAAGTTATTGACTGATATGATAGCATTCTCACTTCATAATAAGAAAGATAACATAAGTTTGAATATCAAAAAATATGCTTATTCGGAGAGAGAAAGATCTTTTAATTCACTTCAAGCCTCAGGATTAGTCTCAAACATAAAGTGGTTTAGCAACACCCTTAATAATTCACAATAAAAAAAAAACCAATGTAGGATGAAATTAGAGGTGAGAAAACGGGGCCTAAACAGGCCGGCCTATTCAGACCCAACTTCCATAAAAAGATCCCTATTTTAAAACCCAGGCCATTTACTCACAAGCTCAAGTTTAGCCCACAGGCTTCAAGCCGATTTAACAAAGAATATTTTTTTTCCATTTTCTTAAATAAATTAATTTAAAACACTAAGATTTTTAATTTAAGACAAATACTTTTAAAGCATTAGATGTTTAATCTTTATTTTTTATAAATAGAGTAGTGTGTGTTTGTATTAGCTTTTTTTAATAGCTTTTACGACTTACGAGGTAAGTGTGTGAGAGGAGTTTTGTCTTGGGTTGCGCAAACCATGGTTTAGCAATTTACCAAACACTCACTTAAGTGAACATTTGCCTTAAAACAAAATTCTTCATGAGCTAGAGATTCTACTCTGTCATTTTTCAATATGTGATATTAGTTCTCTTTTTGATATAGTTTACATAATCTTCTGACATCTTAAATGCAATTAAAAAATTGTTCTCTTTGTTTATCTTACATCATTAAAAAATGCTCCTTTTAATATTTCATAAGGAAAAATTACTTTGGGAAGATATTCAGAACCAAATGAAATATTTTTAAAATTTGAGTATTATTTTTTTTAAAATATTTTTAAAATTTGAGTATTATTTTTTTTAAAAAAATCAATTAGAAGACTTTTAACTAGTGTCATTAACAAGTTTCTCTTACCTTTTTAATAAGAATATAATCAAATTTTTCCTTTAAAAAGTTCAAATAGCAACACTATATGATTTGAAAAACATTTACAATTTAAAAAAAATTACAAAGCAAAACTCAACTCGTAGTCATTTAATAAAATCAAAAAAATTTGGCGGCCTTAAATAGGCTAGCAGTGCTGACCATTTTAGGCCCGACTTCTTCCCCTGAAAATTCTAAATCATAAGGCCGGCCTCTGTGGGCCCAGCCTGATTTTCTTGCTTTAGACTAAACTTTGCAATTAGAGCTCGGTAGACTATTTTGCCGTGGATAATAAATGCAATTTTGACAATTTCGAGCCCATTTGGTTCAACCTCATTGTATGGTTAAAAAAGTTTAATTTACCCTTTAGTTTCTTGTGTCTTTGTTTCACTTATCTCATTTCATTTGTCACATCATGCCACAACTACCGCCGTCACTATCTCCTCCTCCACCCCCTGCCGCCGCCACTATCTCCTCATTCTCCACTACTGCAGCTGCCACCCTCACCATTCCCATCGTCGCTACTAACTCCTCCTCTACTCCAACCACCACTACTACCTCCTCCACCAATCTTTGCCACCCGCCCACGGCCGCCACCACTACCTCCTCCGCCACTGCCACCCACGGCCACCACCACCACCTCCTCCTCTGCCGCCACCCCTTCCACCCCCATCGTTGCTGCCGCTGCTAACTCTTAACTATTTTTTCTATAAAGATTATATTAAGGGTAAAATAGATTTTGTGCAATATATTAATTTTAAATATTTGTTAAAATATTAACTCATTACACATTGATTAAAAATCAAACCAAACATTACCCCTGTAATTAATATTGTATTGTATTACCATTGCATCGCATTGCATTGCACTGTAGGGTATAATGGGATCAAATCAAATGAGCCCTTCAGTCACAACGTTTGAATGAATACAATGCATTGAAAGACAAATAGGGGGAAAAATGAAATTAGTGTAAAGAAAATAAATATATTTTGCACATATATAATTATACTCGTTTAAGATTTTCTCGGAATATATATAGCTCTAAAACTGTTTAAGGAACATAATATAGATGCATGCGCCGCACTGTGAAAAGCTTTTGAGAGTATTAATTCATTGATTGACTTGATTAGGTTAATTAATTAATTAACGACGCTGATTTGACTAATTAATGTCTGTATGACAGTCAAAGGAAAGCATAGATGAAGCTCTTGGAGATGTTATATCAAAACCATGGCTTCCACTTCCTCTAGGGCTTAAAGCCCCGGCGCTTGATAGTGTGTTGAGCGAATTACAGAGACAAGGAATTCCCAAGATTCCTCCCTCCTGTGCTTGACCACCGCCAAAACCCTAATTCGACGACTTGTCACTTTCTTTAATTATTGCATGTTCATGTAACATCTTATATATATATTTATATTATAATTACGAAGCATGCTTCGTTTTTCTTCGATATATATCTTTCTTCCCTGAATACTGGGGGAGAAAGTGTATGAGGGTTTATTGAACAGTAAATAAATATTGCTGTGCTACCTAGCTACTTCATGTATGAGACTAATATAAGGTGATGACTGACAATTATCAAGAAATGAAATTCTTGCGGTAAATTTAGGTTTTTGTTATACTAATATAATTCTGCTTTAATTTCATGACTTGCTTCAAGAGCACTATGTAATTATATCATAAATGCTGATATTCTCTTTGACCTTCCTTAAGTATCAAGCCGCCCGCATTTAAAAACCACATATTTTTTTATGATTAATCCAAGTCTAATTAGGGCTATACTAAGAAACACAAAACTCTCTTAACAAGACTTTAATGCAACTACACGCATGTGTGCGTAGCTACAAAGTTAATTTGATTATCATTTATTTATAATAATCACACTAAATGGTTTATGTTTAAATAATACTGGGAACGTACAGATCAACGAATATGTCCATAGTATTCGCAATAGAAAAGATGGTGTTAATTAACAAAATTCAAAAAGGAACAATAAAAAGAAATAAGGGCAGAATGTTAACTCTTCAATGTTATAAATAACTCAAATGTTATATCTTAGTAAAAAAAACATCACGGAAATCCACTGGAAGCTAATTCTGGTTATGTATTCATTTGGAGCTAATTTAATATTGCAATTATGGCTAGAATATCAATATACTAATCAATGTTATGAGAGAGTATTTTTGTTTTGTTTTGTTTTATTTTATCAGATGGATTCACAATCTTTTCAGTGATACTAGTTAGCTAGGTTTCCCGAGTCCTGAAAGGCACAGTTGAATTTATAAGGCTTTTGCAACATGAAATGACGTTGGGACCTAAAATATTACCTGCCACTTTACTTCCACGTCAATGAATAAAGCCAACTAAAACATATATCATAAAGATGTTAATGTAACTTTGATCTGTTGGCGAGTTTTTTTCAATTGAAAATTTTGTTGTTAATTATTAGTTAACCAAGCTGACTTTAATTTGTCAAAAACTTGAATTTAATTTTTATGTTCTCTTTTTTGGCAACGAATTTTATTTCATTTTTCTCGGCTACAGCTCATGCTCATACAAAGCTTATCCGAAGTTTTAGCTATGGCTTGTTCGTTCCCACATGAATGAACCAAAGGCACCAGCTACAAAAGAATAATCGATCTGTAGTGGGAAAAATAAGTGAATGTGCATCGATATTATATTGGACAAGCAAACACCCAAATGTGACCGACACATGGTCTTAATTTTTGACATCTTTAGAAGAACATCAAGACAAAAACCTATCACGTTCAACCACCACCGGTCAGTTGCATCCATTAACAAACAAATGAAGAGATAAACATGAAATATAAAATTATATTTAAAGTGATATGTAATCCCATACTTTCTAGTGAAGCGTAAAGCTATCTTTTGAAAGGTACGACACTTGGTGTATTTTCCCAGTGGAAAGACGAAATATACTTGTTGACAAGTACGTTTAAGTGTTCATATATCATGTTGTGTGGATGGTTAGCGTAAGTTTTAGTTTTGCGATGTGTGTGTATATAACTATATATATATATATATATATATATTGGACTTTTTGTTTAGTAATAATTGATCATGAATTCACTATTATATCCTATTTATAGGTCCAACCCGTGTGTATCTTCTTCCTCTATTTTTTTTATTGTAATTAGCTAAATAAGATCTAAATGATGAAAATAATTTTTTTTTTTTTTTTTGGTTTCCCAAGGTATCCCCCAGCCCGAAAGGCCAAGGACTAATCCTCCGCGGATCTGAGCTCCATTTAAGGGTTGCCGCTGGCCAATTGGTTGCTGCATACACAAGGCAGGAATCGAACTCCTGACACTTGCTTAAGCGACCTAGTGAGCTTACCACTAGACCAACCAAGCTTGGTTGATGAAAATAATTGATATATGGAAAATTTGCTGCAAATTTTTTCATCGCAAATTTTTACCAAAAGCTACTTGAAACTTGTTTAATGATCCAAGTGCAACCTGATTTTAGCGGGAACACTCTATTTCAAGATTCATGCAACTTATCTTTAATTATGTACAATAGAATGTATTTATATAAGACTGAAAATATGTTATATATAACTGAAGAAGAGTTGCACTCACTTAAAAGTCTGATTCTTATATAGTCAGAAAAATATGATTCTTTAGGTAGCTTTAGGAATGGTTTTTGTAGTGAAGAGTTTTTCACCTATTTTCTCTTAATATATATTATATATTACCTCTACTCCTTAATATAAGACTCAATTGACTTTTTAATAAGAGGTTAAAGAGACTAACTGAGTTACATTAAAGTGTTCATATTTATAGTTCTTTTTTAAATTAATTTGCTTGATTTATAAACTACTAATATATATATTCTAATGATGCACGACACTTATTATAACTAAGTAATTTATTTAGCTTTATTAACCTCTCCAAAAAAATTCAACTAAGTCTTATATTAAGTGTATATTTGGATTAATTTTTAAATAATAGCTTTTACAATTTATGAGTTAAGTACGTGAAAGAAATTTTGTTTCAGCTTATGAAAGAAGGCATCTGAAACTACCATTTTGTGGTTTCTCAAATTCACACTAAAGATGAGAGGTAGTAAAGAGAGTATAAGTTGATGTAGATTTGGGTCATTACTTGAGAAATAAAAAAGGGAAAAACACTTAAAAAGAATTTTAAAATTATAAAAAGACCAAAAAAGTGTTTTGAATATTTATATTCTCAAAGGGGTGTTAGACTCAATTTATCTTTTTTCAAATTAAAAGAAAAAGACACATTTTTCCTTCTATTTTTTTATTTAAAAAACAATACCCCCACCACTAGCCACCGAAGCTTCAGAGGGAATATTTCAATGGTATAATATTTCATTAGGAATAAATATTTCCAAAGTGGTGGGAGTGGGGTTCGAACCCCCCCGTCACTTGTTTGCACAAAATATTAGTGGCCAATGGACCACCAATGCCATTCAATATACTTAATACAAACAAATATATATATATATATATATATATAAATAAACCATTGATCTTTAACTTAAACCCATTAATAAATTCGGATAAGGAATTAATAAGTTTAGATAAAGAATTTATAATTTTTATTTTTTAAGTAAAAAATACATTTACCCTCTCAGGATATTCACAAATTTAAACAAGGAATTTATAAGTTCAGATAAGAAATTCACAATTTAAAAAAAAACCTTAAACCTTAAACTTTAAAAGGTATGTCAACGAATTAATAAAAGGCAAAATTGGGAATTGGGAAGGCTAAAAGAAACAATTGGATTAATGGTAGGTTTTACTTTAAACAAATATATACTGAATACTTGTATATATTTTTGAAGGCTTTTTTATATTTGGGAATTGGGATGGCTTAGTATTGTGAGGAAAGATATGGATAATAGCTGGCGTTAGAAATAAAGTTGGAACGTGGGTGTCGAATTTGCAATCCTTATTTAAATTTGTGAATGATTTAAGAAAGTAAGTGAATTTTTTACTTAAAAATAAAAGTTACAAATTTCTTATCTAAACTTGTGCATGGCCTGAGAGAGTAAGTAAATTTTTTACTTAAACAAAAGTTACGAATTCTTTATCTAAACTTATCAATTCATTATCTGAACTTGTGAATTCCTTATCTAAAATTGTGAATGGCCTGAAAGAGTGAATTTTTTATTTAAACAAAAGTTTCAAATTCCTTATATGAATTTATAGATTTCTTATCTGAGTTTGTGGATTCTTTATGCAAACTTATGAATGGCGTGAGAGAGTAAGTGAATTTTTAGTTAAATGAAAGTTGTGAATTCCTCATATAAACTTGTCAATTTCTTATCTGAACTTGTAAATTCCTTCTTTGAATTATGAATGGTTTGAGAGAGTAAGTGGATTTTTTACTTAAAAAACGAAAGTTACGAATTCCTTATCTAAATTTATCAATGAGTTTATATCAAAAATCAAAGATTAATATATATTTATATTTTTGTTTGCTTTCATTATATTAAATGACATTAGTGATCCAATAGCGACCAATGTTTTGTGCAAACAAGTAATGATGGGAGTTCAAACCTCACCCCACCACTTTAAAAATATTTATTCACAAGAGAATATTATTCGACCGGAATATTCCCTCCGGACACTTGAAAGTTGAAAGCTGAGGAGGACATATGGAGAGGAGGTCCCCCACAATCAGCGAGTAATGATTTGAAATGTTGAAATGATACCTCGAGAGCTGCCACATGTAGGCCACATGATGTTGACACGTGTTATGGACGCGGAGGCAGACAGCCGTAGGGGTTTGGGCCCACGCTGGAGCTTGAATGCCCACGCTAAGGATACTGATGAAAAGAGGCTGTAGTGGTAAATATTTGATAATGGATATGTTTGTTTTAGCGATTTGATTGTTTATAAGTAATTTTTTAATAGTAATTTTTGGTATACGAAGTAAGTATGTTAGAGGAGTTGTGTCTCGATTTACGTAAAAAATAACTTATAAACAATCATAACACTCAAACAAACATGACTAATGTCGCTAGGAAAAGTAAAGTCTTTTGTTTAAAAAAAAAAGAAATTAATGCTAAGATCATGAAAATATATATCATATGCAGAAAGGGTAACTATTATAGAGTATGATGCTCATGAGTGCATGTTTAGATTATATGTGGATAAGCGATTTTATTATAAGAAGAGATAAATATGAGAGATGAGTTTTATTTTATAAAAGCATAAAAAAACTGATTTTTTATAATTAAGCTGATTCAAACAGCTATGGAGAGATTATCAGAAGCCATGCACTGGGTTCGGTATAATGAGTTTGATGAGCAAGCTAATTAAATCATTTATTGAATTCAATCTATAGGCTAAAAAAGGAAAATTATCTCATTTAAGCCACGTTGAACTTTTAAAAATAGCATCATTCCAGCTGTATTTTGTCTTCTTGTACTCCATATTTGTGAGCAAAAGGACGCATTTGGTTTAAAATTTGTAAAATAAAACTTACTTTTCATCTGTTTTATTATTATTATTTTTTAATTTTTGCAAACTGTGTATAAAAAGTAGCCATTATAAATTGAAAAATAAAAAAAAATTCATTCTCTAAAAGTCATTATAAATTTAAAAGGTAGAGTTTGATTATAGCATAAGTAAATTACCCTTCTGCAAGACTTTCATCAGATTGCTGCTGTTTAACTCTTCAAATAGTGTTCTGGATATGTGGATTTTTTTTTTTGGAGGCCTTTCGTGTGATCACTGAGCCAATACTTCTGGGACTTTTTTTAAGGAAAAAAATTCACAGATCAGCGACGATTTTGATATTGGGCCTAGCCACAATAGATAATTGGGTCAATCCCTATTTAAAAAAAAATAGCTATCTGAACCAATGGATCCATGTGACCATATCCATAGAAAAGGTGGGGAGCAAGTCTATCCAGCAAATCCGAAAAAGTAGGTTTACAATTTTTTAAAAAAAATTCTTAAGAACTATTGGCGACAAACACTCATTATTTATTTTCCAAATTTCTGTTATTTGAATGAGACATGATGTTAAACATCCTTTTAACTGGTATAAATTTACATTATGTAAACAGTAAATAATCATAATTCACCCACAAAACTTAATTTCACTTTAATCTATGAGGTATAATGGAGTTTCATAAAATTTTGGGGGTTGACTGAAGAACTCAATGAAATTTTCCCTTGATTTATAGTCACAATCTCGTATTATTTGAACGATGAATGCATGACCTTTTCTTCTTCTTTTTATTTTTAATAAAGAAACGCCAAAAAAAAAAAACAGAGAGAAAATACGAAAATTATCTAAAGTAAAAAATGTGTACCCAAAACAGAGGAGGGGCATGTTGGAGATCTTTTTCAGTGGGCATCTTCCAAAGGGCACCACCATACACGGTCTCTGATTTTCAATTGTTGTTCCGCTCATCACGCCATACCCTCCAAACAAATGTGCATGGCTCCTGTCTCTTTTTCATTATTATTCCTTTTCTTATTTACTTTTCTTACTTACAATCTTTTTCTTTTTGGTCACCAAAGACAGTTAGACACTTCTCGAAGATTTCATGTGCTTGCGGCAAATTAAAGATTTTAAAGTAAGACTGTAAGAGAGTTGAATACTTTTAAATTAATAGTCAGAGGGCTCACTTCTTTCAAAATATTAGTAATATCTTCCATTAAAGGCAAAGACCAACCTCCTTTCAAATTTGAGAGATTCATATCATCATATGGCTCGTCTAATTGATTTAGTGCCTGATTGGATTAGCGGTGGAAAATGAGTTTTTTTTAATAGATGGGCTTTTGAAAAAGTCATATAAAAAAAAAGTTAAATTGTAGATGTGATTTGTGTTTGGATTGATGGTGACAGAAGTGACTTTTTTTTATCTCTATCTGAGTAAAAGCAGCTTTGATCTCCATCTGATAAAAGCTCCATTTTTTGCAAAAGCTTAGTTATCACAAACGTTCTCCCGAACACACCAAATGAGCTTTTGGGGCTTTTAGCCTTCAAATAAACTTTTTTAACCTTCAAACGGATTCCTAAACAGACCCTTAGTCTCATTAGCATCTTGTTGATGATGACTCGAAAGTGTACTTGATTAATTATAAGAGTAAAATACTCTAACATTCCCTCTATTTTGCCTTAATTACACAGACATCCCTTCTATTTTGGAAACCCATATAAATCTTCCTTAAAACTAAAATATATGTTACACAAACCTCCATTATATTTTGAGATTCTATTTCCATCCACTCAAACCGTTAGTTGACCGTTAAGTTTAACTTTTAAACATTTTTTAACCAAAATGCCCTTCTTTAGTATTAGAATTATTTATATATATATATATATATATAGGAGCTAATAAAAATTTATACGATCATAACTTTATTCTATTAGATTCTCTAACTTTCTAATTTGTTAAAACATTTATTAATTTTAATATTATAAATTAATTTTGACTTAAAATATATATTAAACACATATTTTTATCAAATATAATAAACTATATAAGTATGAGATTGTATGTGTAATTTAAATTTATAATTTAATATTTTTTCCACAAATATTTATAAACACATTTTATCAAGCATATTTTTATTTAAAATCTTACTTGAATATTCAACGTTTGTGACATCTACATTAACCAATGCTAAAATCATCAAACAGATAACTACTTGTAAAGATAAAAATAGAAATTAAGGAATAGAAAAAAAAAACTCTTAAATTCTTTAAAACAACTTTAGTCAAAATGTGCAAGAAAAAATAAATTTAATTAAAAAATATATTTTTAGAATCTTTTTAGAATATTCTTAACGGAGTTAACTGTTTGGACTTAAATGCATGTTTTCAAAATAGAAGGGAGGTCTGTGTAATTAAGATAAAACTGGAGGGTGATTAAAGTATTTTACTCTAATTATAATTAGCGTCTTAGATGTGGACCATCATTTAGATTCGAGTGGGTTTTCTTTCAGGTTTATTCCCAATCAAGCCCTTTTTCTCTCATTAAACTATTAATTAATTTCTTGTTTTGAGTATTATGTGTACAAACTTGCGTTTTCATAATGGTGGCGAGGCCACAATGTACTGCGTTAGTCTCGTCAATCAACTCTAGGAGAATCCAGAGAGCAAAAGAGGAAAATGGTACCTTTTGACCTTCACAGGCCAAGTTAGAAAACAATTTCACACACGCACACACACAACATTACACGTTCACTCGCATATAAAAAAGTATCGGTCTTTAATATAAGATATATGTATCTAATTTGATTATAGTAAGGAAGTTAGTTAATATGACGTATATTTTTTTAAAATGTTCTAGTCATCTTCTATATCCTCCTTAATTATTGTTGAGAGAGCATTTTAAGAAAATATTAATAAATATGATAGATATATCTTACAATTAGAAATAAGTCAAACTCTCTTATATATATTAAGGACGGGAGGGGGTAATAATTAGAGAATTGGAGGCATAGTGATTAAAACTGGTGAGGAAGGAGCAAATAAAAATATAATGTTAGTGTCCCGCATGGGCTGACATTGAGAGAAACTTGCACATGCAGCATCAAACTAGCAATTAAAGTGGAGCTAGCTACCCCACCACCGACCCACTACTCCTCCCTTTCTTCTTTCCTCAATCCCCGCACCATTCCATGGCCCCTTCCCAGTTTCCCTAATCCATACCTACTTTCATTCTCTCACATCCAATTTCTACCTTTAACAAAACAACTAATTAATTTGTTATTTCGTGTTATCAGGTCAGATTTAAATAGTGTCGATTGAGTTCGTTTAAATCATTATAATGTATGCTGTAATCCTACATTGTATGATTATATTATTAATTACAACTATATAAGAAGGTAGTAGTGGTTCATTCAGAATAGTTTCAACTATTTTAATATAAGTCTCAAGTTTTTCAGTATGTGACTAGTGATTATTACGAAACTTTAATGGAATTACAGTACTAAAAATAAAACCCTTTCCACTTAATTAATTCAAATACCATATGTTGGTTTTAATTAAGAAGTTTGGTTTCACTTATTAAATACCACCTCCAGTCCTAAATATACAACATAGTTTGTAGTATAAATTACACTACAAACTATGTCCTATATTTAGAACTGGAGGGAGTACCTTTTACCTCTCTCTCAACAACATTTTCTTCCCTCCATAGAGTTTTGAACCCCCAGCTCTATTAAATGTATGATGCAATCCCACACTGATATATGCAAAACTCTAATAAACTCTTTTTATTTAAAAAAGGATGGGGTTACTTACTTCATCTTAACTAAAATATCATTGATATTATATGTATAAATGTTTATCTCAATCAGTAATAGTCAAAAAATAGGTGGTGAAGCAGTCGAATATTGTTTAGTAGAACAACCGAACAAGAGCTTTCCATAACATTATTATGATGGTCCTAAACATAATTATAAAATGGGACCATTACATTATTGTTTACATCTTTATTTAATTATTAATTCCTCCCAAATGCTACCACTAAAGTTCTATATAACAAGGCCTTCCTCTTCCATATTCTTTGCCACTCCTCTCACTGAGTTTCCACCATGGCTTCCCACAATCTCTCTTCCTTCTTCCTCCTCCTCCTTGCTTTTGTTCTTATTCTCTCTCCTCAAACTCAAGCCAGAGAAGGCAAGTTCTTCAGCTTCTTCTCTCACTTCACAACAAACTCTCACAAACCCAAATCTCACCACCCACATTCACCCTCACCTTCACCATCACCTTCTTCTTCTGAATCAATCGCTGCAACACCAGAAGCAATACTAGCAGCACCGGCGCCGGCACCAGAATCATCAACAGAAGCAGCCACACCACCAGTACCTTCCCCTGCAGAATCTGAGTTTGTTGACAGAGGAGATGGCTATGGCCTCTATGGCACCACAAGCTTCGTCAACAACAATGACAACCACGAAAGCTTCAAGACAGGTTTTGGCACCAAGTTATACAGCAACAACAACAACAACAATGACGAGCTGTACAGAAACAGCTACAGCAACAACAATCAAGAGTACTACAGTAAAGATCACAGAAACAATAACTACGATGAAGATAGTTACTACTCTGCCAACAACAACAATGATAGGTACTCCTACAAAAACAACAACAATTTTTATGACAATAATAATGGTTATAATGGTGGGTATGAGAGGAAAAGAGAAGGGATGAGTGACACTAGGTTTGTGGAAAACGGCAAGTACTTTTATAACTTGAATCAGAATGATCATTATAAGGTTGATGGGTACGAGCCTACAGGAAGAGGGAGCACCACTTATACTGAGAACAATAACTATGGAGGGAGTTACTACGAGACCAACAACAACTACAGAAAATACCCTAATGAGTTTGACACCATGGAGGAGTATGAGAAGCAGCAGGAAAAGCAGGGATATGTGCCTTGATCTGTCTTCTTTAATTTTAGTTTTTTTTTTTGATGGTGATATGGTTCAGAGAGAGTATGAGAGGCTTAGAATGTGATGAGTATGCATATACAGCAAGATTGAAAGAAAGAGAATTACTGATTTATAAATATGAATGTGTGTGTCATCTGTTATCTTCTTAGATAGTTTCTTTTCGTGATCGATATATATGTAGTGCACAGTTTCATGTTTCTGCAATAAGAAACAGGTGGAGAATATAATATATAATTATGTATAATGATTCTGTGGTTTGTGGCTTCAATTCTGAACATTGGATACGTCTGGCATCTGAATATGTCTAGGTAAATTCTAGACGAAGGAATGGCATTTATTCAAATTCAATTTTGGCTGTTCATGTAGCTGAAATTTCAAGAGGATGAGTTTAAATTACACTTGACAAGGTTAAACAAAATATTACTAATAACAAGCATTTACTCTCCGTGTGTTGTCTAGGGTGGATGAAAATAATTTAGGAAAAAAAATTGAAAAAGAACTTTGAAATTATAAAATTTCAAATTATGTTTGTTATCAATAATTGATAAGGGAATGACAAAACTTGATAAATTATTCATAACACACTTTTTTGAAAGTATTTGATTTAGAATTTTACAATTTCAAAATTTTTTTAATCTTTTTCCCTATAATTTAATGATTGTAAAATTGGAAGAAACCGTTGTAACATCTGAAAGAACAAATCACAAAGAAAAAAAGCCTCTCGGTATGAAAAAAACAAAGGTTTGATTGGGAAGATTGCACACAACAAAAGTTTGAAAACTTCTAAGAGCGTGGTATGTAATCATATGAAAGAAATATTTAACGGTAAGTAGAATTTAGTAAATAATAATTTAAATAAGGAAGATAAATCTAAAATAAATTAAATTATTAAAGTGTAATGAAGTTTAATAAAAATATAATTAATTAATTATTATTATTATTGAATTCTTTAAGAAAAAGATAAAAAAATAAAATAAGACAATTCCAATTATGTATATACGTAAGTAATTGTGTATATAAGTAAATAAATAATAAAATAAAAGAGAATAGATGTTCTACATTGATTAAATAAGGAGAAGAGAGATTTCTTAGAGCCTATATATCGTGGTGAGATGGATCAAAGTTGCAACATTTTGATTTTCGCATACAACCAGGATAGCATTGATAAAATGCTATTTTCTTTTTGATTGACCATTGGATTGGGCTGAAATTTGGTCAACCCGTCCAAGATATCCAACTTATCAGTTTGAACAGTTGCATTAAGAATTATTATCATGCTTTACGTATTATGTGATTTACGAGTTACAAAGCCCGACCAAATTTCTAGAACGTGGAGAACACACTGCGCATTGTAAATAATTAATGAACAATAAGCACAATTTCTAAATAAAAAAGATATGGGGTTACTAATTGCAAATAATTAATTACATATAATTAATGACATTAAAAGCACTTTGAAAATATAATATTTCAAGTGTCCTTCATATTTTTATCAATTCATCAATTACCATTAAAGACAATTACTAAATAAGAGTGTAATTGGGATTACTGATGGCAAATCATTAAAAACATGTAATTAATGATATTATAAGTATTTTGAAAAAAACAATTATTCATGTTTTCGTTAATCCATTAATTACGCTAAAACCATAATATTATAAGTAACTTTATATTTGGAAATTAATCAACCATTAATTTTCTGATTGTTACTTAGAGAACAAGTAGAGAAAATGCTCACGAATTCCTACTTGGTGCTCTCCCAGCCTCTATAAATAAGGCGCAACTCTCTTGGTTGTGTTTCACACCTACTATTGAGTTTTTTAATAATATCCATTTGCGCCTCCCTTATCTGAACTGTTACGCTTGCTATTGAGTTTTTCTGACAGTGTCTCTCTCATAGCTATTGAGTTTTTTTGATCTCTCATAGCTATTGAGTTTTTTTGACAATCTCTTTCTCATACCATATTTCTTGTTCTTATGTACTGCTATACTAATGGTTTGACCAGACCCTTTTCTTATTCTGCTGCACTGCTGTGCCAATTCTAATTTGGCTCTGTTAGTCTATATTTGCCTAAGATTTGTTTACCAGTTCAACCGGACCCAGGTACGCATCCCCCTCTCTCTTCTTCTTCAGTTACAAAAATATTGTAAAATATTGTTGAGAATAAATTAGTGCTTCGTCTTAATTAAAAGATAACCAGACCATTATATTTTGTTTCGCTGAATGTTGTTAGGACAAATTTTCTTATAAAACTTGCTTGGGCTAAATCACATATAAAATTAACTCTGTCCTTTTACCTTGGACCACATTAGTCATCATGAATGCTTGTAAGTCATTTTTTTTTATTGAATAAAGAGAAGTCATTTAAAACACAGACACAACATTTTACCAAAAAATAAAGCGCCCAGACACAATAAGTGCAATAAGATAGATGTGCCGATTCTTACTCCGTGATCTCGTTGCCAATTTACTTTGCAGTCCAAATATGTTGGGGACATAAAAGTAAACCTAATGAATTCACTCCATAGTCTGCAGCTGAAATTTCCATGGAAGAAAAAGTATAACTTTAGGAAGGAGAAATAATTATTAAACTTATCACAGAACCAGACAATTTGTGTTGAAGAGAAGATGTGAGGTTACTTCAGATATAATTTAATTTGATTTACTTTTTGGACATAATCCATTATTGTGCCCAAAATTATTGCTCCATGGGATAATGACTCTTTCAATTAATCCTCGGATGCTGAAGGCAGGCACGCATGCAATGATTATCTATCTTTGCCCTTTTTCTTTTTCTTTTTCATTTTACCCCCTTTTTTCATGTTGCTTTTTTTTTTTCTGAAAATTGGTTGAAAAAAAACCTAAAATCATAATGCAGTATTTTTATGTATAAAAATTTATGAAGTCTTTTTAACCGATAAAATTTTCAAAATGGGGCTTTTCACTAATTTTATTTCTCTGTTTTTTTTTTTCAATTCCAAAGGGAAACTCTAGTAAGTTATGGTTCTTTTATCAGAACCCGCTTCAGTCATTTAATATATTATTATTATATTATAATATGAACCGATCTCAATCAGACAGCTTATGAAGAAAAAGACAGTCCTTTTCTTTAAGAGAAAAGGACTGAAGTCAATTCCCTTTTATCGTGCCTTCCATTTACATTTTCTATTTGGATTGAAACTTAGATAAATTTCTTTTACAGGAAACCCTGGGTCCATTTCCTCTTTTACCTTTGATTAACAATTTAACATCCAATCGGCTCTGATTTAATTTTTATCAAATATGTTTTATTAGTTTTATTGAACTTTTAAATTTTGTAGACTAATAATGGTTTTTCAAAGAAAAATAATTCCAAATTGTTCAAATATTTATATAAAGGTTAACTTTTCTCATCATTTATTTTTTTAATCTAGCAAAAAAGAAAACAGGCCGCATTTAAATTTACCCACTCTTTTGGGCCTAAAAATTCTCTCCTTTTCCATGTTAGATCACATCTAGAGTTTTCCAATCATCTTGAAGAAATCCCAACCAAGATCGGCCCAAATTTTGATGGACCCTTAGGAAATTGATCCTGGGCTCCATGGATGATCCTTACTGGTTTTTAGGGCGAGGAGAAAAAAATTAAGACAGGAAATCCTGGGCAACACGAAAGCTCTGATTCAAAACAAGGTGGCTTTGCTTTGAAAATTTTCGTCAGTTTCAGTCTCTCCGAGAATTACAGCTTCGGTCATTTCTTCTCTTTGTGCTCTGTTCTCGAGCTTGAACGTCAGTCGTTCTATTGTTTTCACTGTTGGATGCTTGCCCTTCAGTTCTCAGTATTTCCGAATTAGGGTTTAAGTTTGTTGTGGACTTTCAATGGCGCCCGATCCAAACCGTACTGCCGGCGGTGCCAGTGGGAGTGGTACCACCAAAGAAGGAAAAGATGACGCTTTGGCGAAGAAGAAGGTCGAAAACGAAGATCTGGTGAGTCTACAAGAGTATATTGTAGTTTTCTTGGGTTTTGTCACTGATTCTGGATTCTGATTTTGTCGGAATATGTTGCAAGTCTAAAAGAGTATATTGTTAGTCGGAATAGATTTTTATTAGCAGCTGAAATTTTGCCAGTATAGTTACCGGTAGTTTAGGTTTGACGCCTTGAATGAATACCTATTCTTTCTCAGAATAGGGGCTAAGGACTACTCCCCTTGTTGATTTTTAAAGTTGGAATGTCTTGGGTTTGTTTGAATTGTGCGTGCAGTCGGATGAGGATTTAGCTTTAAAGCAACAGCTGGAATTGTATGTGGAGAGAGTTCAGGATCCGGACCCGGGCTTGCAAAAAGTGGCTCTCGAGAGTATGAGGCAAGTGTACACGTGCTTGATCATTTAATTTAATGATACTTAGGTCATTTAAAGTAGTTGAAAGGGAGCTAAGTTGTTTTGGTGAGGAATCTGCATTGTGGGTTAACATTGGATGTATACTTGTGTCTCAGGCAGGAAATTCGTACGTCAACAAGCTCCATGACTTCTGTTCCGAAGCCACTAAAGTTTCTGCGCCCCCATTATGGAACTCTGAAAGCATATTATGAGACTATGTCGGAATCTGATCTGAAGGTACCATATGCGTTATTTATATTCTGTCTTATATAAGTTGATATGATGATCTTATTCTGAGCTAGTTTCTCTCTACTTAATGCAGAAGTACTTGGCTGACATTTTATCAGTTTTGGCATTGACAATGTCTGCTGAGGGAGAGCGGGTAAGACTTTCCGTTTGAGTACTTCATGCTTATTTGGTCGCTTTAACTACTATTTTTGGTTGTTTATGAAGTGTTTATGGTTCAACTTTTTCCAATGTATATGTTATTGTGCTATCTGATATGCATTTCTTACCTAATCTCTAATGACGTTGTTTATCATCTCTTTTAAGTCTCATGAAGTTCGCTTTTTAATAATGCAAGACCTGTCTCTAACATTAGACATTTTATTGCGTAATGCTATATTGACTGTCAGGAAAGCCTTAAGTACAGATTGTTGGGTTCAGATGGTGATATTGGCTCATGGGGCCACGAGTATGTAAGGTGAGTATCATGTCTTTTGTGAAACGAATTGTTTCAAAATGATTGGGATGGTTTGATATGATCTAACAGTATATGATGAGGAAATTTTAAATTAGGCTTGTGACTTAACTGGACTGTTGAAGTCATGGATAAATCTCATTCTCACTAGTTCTGTGTTTCTCTTTTTTTCAGGAATTTGGCAGGAGAAATTGCTCAGGAGTATGCTAAACGACAGGTTAGGCACTTGTCTAATCCAAAGATATTGTTACGTTTGTTAAAATAGTCGCTGATGCTGCTCTAGTATGTGGTGTATTTTTGGTCCAATGAATGATTGAGCATGCTAGCATTACCTCAAGTGTAATTATAGTTTCAAATATTCACTATCTTGTGTTTTCAAAATTTGGAACTTAAAGCCGCTAGAAGGGGTTTAGTTCTTAGGGATTTTGGTAATATGCACCGAAATGAAAACGATTGAAGATGTATTAGCATTATTCTCCGTGTTAAGTTGCAATAGATTTAGATGTCAACATTTGTCAAAGAAGATTATTTTGTTCGGAAAAACTGTTCATTAGGTATTTAGAATGGCAACCTGGACTTGTATCCAGTTGTTTTACCTGTCTGTCCAATTTAGCTCAGGGGATCTTTGGTTCTCAGTTTTTCCCCAATTAAAACATTTCTGCTCAATCTAAATTTTCTATGATTCTCTTTTGCAGAGCGAAGAGGCTCCTATTGATGATCTTATGGAGCTTGTGCAACAAATAGTTGCTTTCCACATGAAGGTATGATATATCTCAATCTTTATGCAGTGAAGAATGGTAATCTAGATCTTTAAGATAGATGAAATTTTGAATAGACATGTTGGACGAAGATATTTATGTTTTGACAAATTTGAATCATGTTACAGCACAACGCAGAACCTGAGGCTGTTGATCTCTTGATGGAGGTATCCTGTCAAATCCCTTTTTAAACTTCCATCCCAACTGCTTAAGAGGGTAAACTGATGTTGATTTTATGTGATCAAATGTTCAATTATAGGTTGAAGACCTTGATATGTTGATCGAACATGTCGACAAGACGAATTTTAAGCGGACTTGCTTGTATCTGACTAGTTCAGCAAGGTAAGTGCAATAAGGTCCATATCTTATGCAGATTTTTGAGCTTAGCAGTTGATGCTTCATTCTGAATTGGGAGTTATTTGCTTTTTTGAGCTCAACATTATCACCTACATTTGGACCTTGTACCACAATTGTGGTCATT
Source organism: Inga leiocalycina (assembly GCA_963242795.1). Classification (NCBI taxonomy): domain Eukaryota; kingdom Viridiplantae; phylum Streptophyta; class Magnoliopsida; order Fabales; family Fabaceae; genus Inga; species Inga leiocalycina. The sequence continues at coordinate 56,824,839 of OY725329.1, forward strand.
GAAATTCTGGATTGGGAGTTATTTGCTCTAGTGGCATAGTAGATTGAATCACAATGTGTTTATGCTGTTATAATTTCTGAGATTCCATTCTTAGTTTGGGCTTCATCTTTGGAGTTACAAGTTTGTATTTTACAGAGGATTAGTTTTACTAGGTAGAGTTTGATGTGTAGCTAGTTCAAAATGGGAGGAGAAAATTGCAGTGTTTCATTTGGGGAAGCTGTCTCATGCTTATTTTTTTGTTCAGGGTTAAGGTTAAGAAATTGACTTTCTGTTCCTTTTCTCTCATGCACTCAAGTGAAAAAGTTATAATTGTTGCATTTTCAGATATCTTCCCGGGCCAGATGACATGTTAGTGTTGGATATCGCATATATGATCTATCTAAAATTTGAAGAATATCCAAATGCACTTCAGATTGCGCTGTATCTGGATAACCTTCAGGTGTGACTTTGTTGTTAAATGATTTATTTGTTCTTTTGGAAGTCTCCTGACTCTGAAATTAGTGAAATAGTGACTATACTTTTTTTAATTGCAAATTACTCATCTGTAACGCACTAGTCCGAATGAATTAAATCTTGCAGTATAGGACAAATAATTTTTATCCCTTTGTTTTCAGATATTTTATAATTTAAAACTAACAATTTGCTGCATCATTGACAGTATGTAAGGCAGGTTTTTACTTCTTGTGACGGTCTTCTGCGAAAGAAGCAATTTTGTTACATACTTGCTCGACATGTAAGTCCTGAATTATCTGTTAGCACTTGATGACCGTCTTGTTGTAGTTCCCTTTGCACGTTTCATGTGGACTTCCTCTTTGAACCTGTTCTGTATTTTTTTAAACGTTGGAAATTTAATTACTGTAGTGCATAAGACAGCATTGGAATTATGTTCTTGCCAGATTTTATTTTGTGTTTGTTTTGTGAAAAGATTTTTGATTTGTTGATTACTATTTCCATGCAGGGAATTACTTTTGAGCTAGATGAGGAGATGGTTGCGGATGATGATGACCGAGAGGTGCTGCAGGATATCATAAACAACTCCAAGTTAAGTGAAGGATATCTGTCCCTTGCTCGTGATATTGAAGTAATGGAGCCTAAATCCCCAGAAGATATTTACAAGGTGTGAATTGTGGTGATATTTCCCTTTTTTATTGAATGGGACTGCGCTTGATATGACTCTTTGTGCTGGCTATTTCTTATTTTTTTACTTTTTCTGAACAATTCTCCCTCCGAAGATTTTTTTTATTGTACTACTCTGTACTAATAGCAACTATAGTTAATAATGACCTAACTTTATGCAATTGGCATGAAATCTTTATTGGATGGTATTTCAATTGGTGATTGTGCTCTGGGTTCACATGTACAAGGAAAAATGTTTATTACTATGCTATTTGTTGGTACGAATCTTTCATTTTCTTGGATTGTTTTCAACATCATAATTTACTGTTTTCTCTCTAATAGGCACACTTGCTTGATGGTCGGGCTAGTGCTGGTGCTAGTGTTGATTCAGCTAGACAGAACCTGGCTGCTACTTTTGTGAATGCGTTTGTAAATGCTGGCTTTGGTCAGGTATGTGTTCATAGTGGTAGGGTTGCATGGTGTGTGTGGAAAGTTTTTGGGTGACTAATTTCTTCTGATTCCTTTTGTCCTTTTCTTTCTGTGCAGGATAAGTTGATGACTGTTGCAACAGACTCCTCAAGTGGTGCCGCTTCTGGAAATTGGCTTTTTAAAAATAAGGAACATGGGAAGACTAGTGCAGCAGCAAGTCTGGTATGCATTCTATTACTGAATTATCCTTTTGCCTTATGGAGTAAAACCCTTATTTACATATCTTTGCATTTTAACAGGGTATGATTTTACTCTGGGACGTTGACGCCGGACTTGCTCAAATTGACAAGTACTTCCATATTAATGATACGCATGTGGTTGCTGGTGCTTTATTGGGAGTGGGGATTGTCAACTGTGGCATAAAAAATGATTGTGATCCTGTGAGTGCCTTGATCTATCATTTTGTGCAGCCTCATGCACATCATTGCAATTTCTATGCTGTATCTCATTTGATTCTTTTTCAGGCGATGGCACTTTTAGGTGATTACACAGACAAAGAAGATTCATCGACTAGGATCGGTGCAATTATGGGGTTGGGAATTGCCTATGCAGGTTCTCAGAATGAGCAGGTGAATTGTTTTCCTTCATTTTTGTCTGCTGAATGCTGATCTTATACCTTGGATTCTGTTTGTATTCAAGTGGCCTCGTTCTTTCTTTTAAGATAAAAATCTTACCTTGTCTGTGGTTTTGTCAGTTGCGCTACAAATTGGCACCTATATTGAATGATGCTAAGGCTTCACTTGACGTGGTTGCTTTTACTGCAATTTCATTGGGCTTGATCTATGTGGGTTCTTGCAACGAAGAAGTTGCGCAAGCAATTATATTTGCACTAATGGACCGTAGTGAGGCAGAGCTGGGAGAGCCCCTCACACGGCTTTTACCTCTTGGCCTTGGCCTTCTTTACCTCGGGAAGCAGGTACATAGATGTTTGGCAGCATCTTGTGCAGTTTTCCAGTAGCATCACTTCTATTCTCTCAACAAACTTTTCTTTGGTTATAACAGGAAAGTGTGGAGGCAACAGCAGAAGTTTCAAAGACCTTTCATGAAAAAATCAGAAAATATTGTGACATGACTCTATTATCATGTGCCTATGCTGGAACTGGGAATGTGCTGAAGGTGCATTTTTTGGCAGTTTAATTGCAATTCCCCGTCCCTCCCCTCTAGCAAGTATCTATAATTGTTCTTGCTTCTTTCAATCAGGTGCAAAATCTTTTGGGTCATTGTTCCCAACATCTTGATAAAAGTGAAACGCACCAAGGTCCTGCCGTGATTGGAATTGCCATGGTTGCAATGGCTGAAGAATTGGGTCTTGAGATGGCAATTCGATCATTAGAACATCTTCTACAATATGGAGAGCAGAATATCCGCCGGGCAGTACCTTTGGCGCTTGGTCTACTATGCATATCAAACCCAAAGGTAAGTATGAACTTGCTTTTCTGTGGTTTTTTGACAAATGGACTTTTAGCAAACTGAACCATACATTCTAATTCTGTGGATTGGATGTTCATAACAGGTCAATGTGATGGATACCTTAAGCAGGTTGAGCCATGACACGGATTCAGAAGTAGCAATGGTAAGTTATTGGAGCCTGCTTTGTTTCAATGTTTTTGGTCCGTCTCCTGCTTGCTTCTTGTGGCTGACGCAACTATTTTCATGCTACAGGCAGCAGTTATCTCCCTGGGTCTAATAGGTGCAGGGACCAACAATGCACGAATTGCCGGCATGCTTCGCAATCTATCAAGCTATTACTACAAGGACACCAGCCTTCTATTTTGTGTATGTTTCATCTAAGTTGATTAAGAATTTCCTGACTTCTGGCTTTTGTATGATCACTAAATTGCTGTTGCCTCTTCTGCAGGTGCGAATTGCCCAAGGCCTTGTACATTTGGGGAAGGGCCTATTAACACTTAATCCATATCATTCTGATCGCTTCTTACTATCACCGTATGTTGTTCCTCACTCACCTAGGCTGCCATTTTCGACCTTTCAAGTTTTCTTGCATCTATCATCTGAAAGAAATCCAAAGTGACAACTGTTTCTGAATGACATTGTTTTGCTCCTTTCCTCACAGGACTGCCCTTGCTGGACTAGTTACCATGTTGCATGCATGCCTTGACATGAAAGCCATTGTCTTGGGAAAATATCATTATGTTCTGTATTTCCTCGTTTTGGCAATGCAGGTTTGTGTTTATGTCGAATCATGTATCCTCTGTCTAGTCATCTTTTGAGACTCAGATCTAAGCTTTTATTTTTGTGGCAACAGCCAAGAATGTTGTTGACTGTGGATGAAAGCTTGAAACCTCTGCCAGTTCCAGTTCGCGTGGGTCAAGCTGTAGATGTTGTAGGGCAAGCAGGCCGTCCCAAGACAATCACGGGTTTTCAGACTCACTCCACCCCTGTCCTCCTTGCTGCTGGTGATAGGGCAGAGTTGGCCACCGAAAAGTAAATACACATACACAACCATTACAATATTTCAGATTACCAAGATTACCATATTTTTTCAGTCTGATTATACGAATAATTCTATTATTATTTTTGCTGCAGACATATTCCACTTTCTCCCATTCTTGAAGGTTTTGTTATTTTGAAGGAGAATCCAGAGTACAGGGAAGACTAAAAGAACCACGAAATGGGGCCTACCTTCCCTTCCTCCTTTCCCCCATCTCACCTAGTGTTAAGCATTTGATTAGTTTTTTGAGCAAAATTGGCTTAAATGTTATACCAAGTATTGAAATTAGAAGGTTTTTTTCTGAGCAATTTAGTGTGCCTTTTGAGGTCAATAATGTTCCATGACAATTGAATTCCTGAGAATTCAATAGCGGCATTAGTTGTTTGACCTTGCATACCAGATAAAATACAAGTGAGGAACAGGGGAAAGCCTACTTCGGGAGTTTACTCCTTTAGTTGTTAAAACCATGCAATTTATTGTTTATATAAATTTATTGTCAAACATGGCATCTTGTTATTGTGACCACAAAATTTGACTTGGGATCGTTCGGGGTCTTTTGGTCTTGGCCCAAAGAAAAAGTAGTGGATTGTGTCAAGTTAGTCTATGTCTTAAATTAAGTAGTATAGGACTTGTTTTTTGAGAGAATAATTAATAATTAATATTGTTCAATATGAAGATCAAAATTTATGATGAATGAGCCATGCATGTTGAATCGACGCACTTGAATGGGTTAAATAATAATGTGAATATTTTGAATAGATTGCAAAGCCTGTACTTGTGGATCGATGTCCATCTTGTATATATGGATGGCATAAGTGTAAATGTGCCTAATTATTGAAAAAAATGAGAAACACAATTCTCTCATTTTCTGAAAAAGGCTCCTACAATAGAGGAAAAACTACTTGGTTATGTATGGATATAAAATATTTTTCTGGAGAACTCGCATGATAATTCTTTCTATAAAATTACTAAACATAAATTGGATTATAGAAAATTTTAATATTTTTCATGTCAAATATTAACTAATAAATTATTTATTTCGCCTGATCAATGATAGATTAATTTTTATAAACAAATAATTAATAAATTATTCAAACATAGTATACATTGAAAAAGACTTTACTTTCTTGAGATTAAATGCCTAAATATCGCATTATAAAAACTAGTTGAAGGATTTGTTTTGATTTTAAATATAAAATGTCAATATTTTTTTGTCTCATATTTATTATTTTTTCAAGTTACCCATAATATTAGTTATACATAGGGATGTTTACCCCGTCCCCATCCTGGTCCATTCTAATTCTAGTTATATTGCGTTTTTTTGTCACCGCACCCCTTAACTGTGTTTGTTATATTTGTTACATTGGGTCAAGATACAAATATTCATAAACTTTTCTTAAAAGTGTATTCACTGCCGTAAATTTTTTTTTGGTGCAAAAATAACCATAAATTTTTAAAAAGGGGCAAAAGTGACACTTTCGTTAAAACTAACTAACAGCCGTTAACTTCAGTATAAAATTACCAAAATACCCCTATAAAAAAAAAGGTTAAGAGGCAAAAGTACCCATAAATTTTTTAAAAAAGTGCGTTCACCACCATAACATTTTTTTAGATAGGCGTATTTTGGTAATTTTGCGTTGGAATTAACGGTCGTTAATTAGTTTTAACGGAAGTGTCACTTTTATCCTCTTTTTGAAAGTTCATTGTTACTTTTGCACCTAAAAGAAGTTTATGGTGGTGGATACACTTTTGAAAAAATTTTATGGGTATTTTTTCCCCTTAACCCTTATATTTATTGTATTTGTTGCAAATAAAGATATAGTTGAAAAAATATATATATTTATTACTCTTAACTAATTTTAATTGTTTTGTTGATTAACATAAATCAATTATTTAAAACTTATAATTAATGATGAGGAGTATGTAGTTATATTTTTGTTCCAATATTATTTTAAATGATGACCAAGATAATTTTATTATTATTTTTAAAAAGCGCATTGTATTTTGTATTTTTTTGGGCTAGTCGACCCTGAAAAATAAAATATAAAAGTTAAAAATTAAAAAGAAAGTTAAAATCGAGAACATATGTATTTACTTTTGAACCCTTGTGCCATCGTCTTGTTCTTTTTGGCGCTAGGTTGTCATACGCAGTTTGCATTCATGCCGTTATACTCATTGTTCAAAGCAGCTGCTTTACAAAGGAGTCCAGGCTACTCTGCCTTCGGAGTTTGGACCGTTATTTCACTCTATCAGACTTTGCACTAGAGCTAGGTCTTTTGGGTAACTTGTGTGATTAAATGATATTGGCAGTGTCGTGAGATACGGAATGAATATTTCGTTCCTTGGACACAATGAAGGTTAAGGTTATATCACGCTCTGCTGATGAGTTCACTCGAGAACGAAGTAATGATCTTCAGGTAATGCTTTCTCTGCTTCCATTGTTTTTTTTTTTTGGTTTTTTCTGAATCTCCAAGTTACTTTTTTTTCCCCCTTCCTCTATCTGAACTTGTGTTCTGTTCATTGAAATTGGAAAGAAGGGTATTCCACAATTATGATGATCTTCAGGTAATGCTTTCTCTGCTTCCATTGTTTTTTTTTTTTGGTTTTTTCTGAATCTCCAAGTTACTTTTTTCCCCCCCTTCCTCTATCTGAACTTGTGTTCTGTTCATTGAAATTGGAAAGAAGGGTATTCCACAATTATGATGATCTTCAGGTAATGCTTTCTCTGCTTCCATTGTTTTTTTTTTTTGGTTTTTTCTGAATCTCCAAGTTACTTTTTTCCCCCCCTTCCTC